>OU565267.1:1381420-2762840 GCA_913789895.3 Seladonia tumulorum
TCACCTTCCGGCATTTCCCGAGTTTCCTCTTATTCTTTATTTTCACCTGGTCCAGACTCTTCGGTCGATATTAATTTCTCGCGAGCGATTAAAGTTTCAGTATTCGAGGATGTTTGTTGCTCGTCTCGTTTCCCCGATATTTCCACGGCTTTTTTCCATTATTGTAACCTTCGAACTTCTCTCGGGTTCAAGGCGAACGTTCTCGCTCCAACAACAGCGAGAGATGTAAACGCTCTCGGTGTTCGCTAAAAATAACTCCGAACAATCGCGCCTCGAAATTGATGTTTTCTGTGGCAACGGTTGCGCAACACGCGTGTCAATGTCGAGTTTAACTGCCGGTTTACGTCACCGCCGACCCGGTTACTTTGACAGTCTTTTTAACGTCATGGTAATCTCTGACAAAGACAAGTGGTTCAAAAAATGCTTCTCGTAATTAGAAAAAGATAATTTCCTTGTAAAAAGCTCGGACTCTTTTCGTGGAAGCTTTACAGAGATGATTTAGTCGATGCAACGAAAATTGGACGCACTAAATTCGTTCGAAATTTACAAATCGGCAAACACGTTAGAAAAATAATTAGACTTTTTTCCAAATATTTTCAACCCATGGAAACTGCTAAGAAAATATATAAATTTCTATTTTACTTCAGTTCGTTGAAGTTGTCTAAACAAAATGTTATGCTACACGAAGGTCCGCGATGTAATTATTCTATTTACTATTTTAACGCAAGAACGTAAGAACATTTTTATTCGATGCAAGAAAAGGGATCGTTTTATTCGAAAATTGAGAACCGGAGTCTGCGCGCATTTGCAAAATTTTTGCGGCCAGTTCCGTAGCAATTTCTGCCACGTTAATTAGCAAGATTGGCGGAAGAATCGGGTCGGCTGTACGTGGGGGACGTGCCGGTCAAAGCGTTAATGCGGTCCGGCCGCGTAAGTAGTTCGAGTCAATGACTTGCGCGACGCGACAGCATGTCGACGATTAATTGCTGCGCGTGATAAATCGACCGCGGGTAACCTGCGCGGCTGGTACCTAAATTAGGCATATATCATTTCTGAAATTGACACAATGAACGACCGATCGATACACCTCCGTGCACATCTCTGCCAAGAATTTCCCCGCGCCGCGAAAAAATCGTTACGACCATCGACGTGCTCTGAAAGAAACTGACCGAATACACAGTGTGTCCCACGAACTCTTTTCACTTGAGTCTCTTGGTTACTTCAAACAATGCGAGCAAATGTTACTTACAGTAGGGTATAAAAAACTATATTATTATGTAGTTTTGTACCATATTTGGTACAAATGATGTTCTTGCAAGTCGAGGCGTAGATATAGAGGTCACCTTTGTTTTTTTTTTTTAATGGAATGTCCTGCTGTTTATGTGTGCATGAAAAATTGGACATTCCATCCCAGATAGCACTGGACGTCTTAAAGACGTCTGTTTTACGTCCATTTTTGGTCTGAACGTCTTACGTCCTGAAAAGACGTCTTTAAGACGTCTTAAAGACGTCTCGTAAAAGACGTCGTTTTTACGTCTCATTTCAGACGTCTTTAAGACGTCTTTTACGAGACGTCTTTAAGACGTTTCATTTCTTGACGTTTCAGTCATTCTAAACTGCTAGAGAAAAGCTTTACAAACTGTACACACGCAACACAATATAACGCAGTTTTCCATCCTTCGAATAGACATTTATTTATTTAGGAAAGTTAAATAACTAAATTGTTAATTTAGTACTATTATAATATATTACATATATATTCGCAATAGAATTTAGCAATAAATATTGTTTAATAATAAAACTATACATTATATATCACAAATCCAAAATCCAAAATAATATATCAAAATAAATAGATAAATAAATAAATAAGTTAAATAAATAAATAAAGTATAAAATGTTAATGTTCGCGGATATGCTGAAAATCATTCTTTTAATTAATTTTTTTTATTTATAAATAAATAAATTAATTACTTAAATAAATAAATAAATAAAGCATAAAATGTTAATGTTCGCGGATATGCTGAAAAACATTCTTTTAATTTATTTTTATTTATTTATAAATAAATAAATTAAATAAATAAATAAAGCATAAAATGTTAATGTTCGCGGATATGCTGAAAAACATTCTTTTAATTTATTTTTTTTATTTATAAATAAATAAATAAATAAATAAAGCATAAAATGTTAATGTGCGCGGATATGCTGAAAAACATTCTTTTAATTTATTTTTTTTATTTATTTAATTTTTTTGTTATATCAAACATTCAATTTATATTTCTTGTACATGTATACAATATTCAAATTCAATATTTTTCTCACAAGAAAAAATGTGGCTTAAAAAATATTTTTCCAATATTTGACAAACATATCTACCTAATATTTTTGTGGTACTAGGGGTCCGTTTCGGGACGTCTTGAATACGTCTGTTTCGAGACGTCTTAAAGACGTCTTTAAGACGTACAGTTTTTTCACAAAGACGTTCCAGGGACGTTCAGAAGCCGTTCGGAAGCCGTTCGTAGGACATTCAGACGTCTTAAAGACGTCTTTAAGACGTCTCTGTGCTATCTGGGATTAAAAAAAAAACAGTGGTGACCTCTCTATATCTTCTCCAGGCCTCCACTTGCAAGAATATCGTTTATATTATGTAATTTCTTAAACCCTACATCTTCCGTAAATAACATTGTCTCGTATTGTTTGAAATAACCGAGATAATCAAGTGGACAGAGTTCGTGGACACACTGTAGAACGGCATACTAATGCGAAATTAACATGCCGCCGTTACCGAGAAACTCGACAAACAAACATGCCAGGCCAGTATTAAAAAAGAAAATTAATAGCTAAATTGGTTTAACTAGAAAAATTAAAAATTAAAATAAACGGTTCCCGATTAAAATTCCTTCTAAAAAATGCATCATGAAATCCTTGGCTGGGAATCGTGGATGCTTTAAACATCGAAGTGATCACGAGTAAATAATGTGTTAGGGCCATTTTCATTTTTTTTTTTTTTTTACGAGATCAACGACGAGTGCCATTGCCAAAACGAATCAATTAAAAGTGCATTTCATCGGAACGACGAGCGATACCCGCGAACGGTTCGAAGCCGATAAGAGTACTGCAGGCATATTCGGGATCGGTGCTCAACAAATGCACTCTGCTGATTATTGCTTGATATCTGCTCGCCGGCCGAGTGCAATTAGGCGGCAAGAGGGGTGGCTTAATCGCGGCGGGACCCAATCGAATCGAAAATCTCGATCGTTCCGATGAAATCGAGCCGGAAAACTGCTCCTAAGCAATTTGCGTGTTCCGCTTCCCGGACCGGGATAATCGGCGCAGGGGTTCGCCTCTCTTTTTACCCCCGTCGGTTCTAGAATAAACAATCTGATTTCCGTTCTGTTTTCTTTTTGTTCACAGTCCAGAAGGAGGGCGGAACGCAGCTCAAGCTCGAGATCAACTATTCGTACATGCAGGCGCTTTTCAAGCCTATGAGGTGAGTGCTATTCCATTTCTCGCGGAATTAGGGGCTTGGCAGAGTGCTCTTAGTTAATCGGAATAACGCGGGATCTCTTCCGTGCTCTTGTTCCCTTTATTCCTGCGTTTATAGTCTACTGGTTGCGATCCTGACAACGATACACCTGTTCAAACTGCTTCTGTAAATTTAAACATTCTTTAAATGACTTGAAAAATTCAAAATTCGAACGTGAGTTTAAATTGTCTGATTTTTTGGTGGTCTTGAAAATTACGGATGCTCTTGAAGTTATTCTTGGAGAACGTGGAAGGCCGAATTTTTTAAATGACTTGAAAAAGTCAAAAATCGAACGTGACTTTAAATTGTCTGATTTTTTGGTGGTCTTGAAAATTACGGATGCTCTTGAAGTTATTCTTGGAGAACGTGGAAGGCCGAATTTTTTAAATGACTTGAAAAATTCAAAATTCGAACGTGACTTTAAATTGTCTGATTTTTTGGTGATCTTGAAAATTACGGATGCTCTTGAAGTTATTCTTGGAGAACGTGGAAGGCCGAATTTTTTAAATGACTTAAAGAGTAAAAAATCGAACGTGATTATAAATTGTCTGATTTTTGGTGGTCTTCAAAATTATGGATGCTCTTGAAGTTATTCTTGGAGATTCTGGAAGGCCGAATTTTTTAAATGACTTGAAAAATTCAAAATTCGAACGTGACTTTAAATTGTCTGATTTTTTGGTGGTCTTGAAAATTACGGATGCTCTTGAAGTTATTCTTGGAGAACGTGGAAGGCCGAATTTTTTAAATGACTTGAAAAAGTAAAAAATCGAACGTGATTATAAATTGTCTGATTTTTTGCTGGTCTTGAAAATTATAGATGCTCTTAAAGTTATTCTTGGAGAACCTGGAAGGCCGAATTAAAAATTCTGAATTCAAAATATGTGATAAGCAATTCTCAGAGATAATTGATGAAGTTTCGCTTCTTTCGCACAGCATTGTTCGTGCAGCAGAAAATTTCAAGGAACAATGCGACCCAGACATTCTTTCCACAAAGCTCGAGTACATCTTGCCGGTTAACCGAAGATAGTTGCCGGAGTTGCGCCGCTTATCTCTGGCAAGAAGCGCGTGAGCTATAACTAACATTCGGCCCGGCGAATGCACTACTTAGTGTTACAAATGAACGCGCAAAACTTGGAGGATGAAGATAAGAGCTGAAAGTTTCGCGCCTTGGGATCTCCAAGGGTTACCGCAGATTATTTTGAAAGGTAATCGAATCGCGGGGTTCGTTCCCGGCCCTCCGCAGTCGGCTCGATAAAATCGTGGGATCGTTGTTGGGACACGTTCGTTCGAACGGATTAACAGTTTATTTAATCGGAGAACTTTGCGAACACTTTGCCGCAACTTCATCTCGCTGCACTCGGTCCAAGCACTGCAGTCACTGCATTCGCTGCATTTACACCCCTCGAACTTGCTGAATGTTTCGTTGTTACCGAGAACAGAGTCCCTTGTTCTCTTTTTAAAAGAAAATTTAGTCTCGCGGCTGCAAACTAATTAGGTACATGAAATATTAGAATTTTTTCAGGAAAATACAAAGTCAGAGAGACGATTTTTCTGATTAGCTAGGTCTCACAATTTTGTGGATTCTTGTGAATTATTTTACGAAAAGTTGGAATCGAAAAGAGATTTATCTTTCCATCTGTTAGAGGTGCTTTTATTTTGCAAAGTAGGAATCTTGCAGAACCTTTTTAAATGCTCCACTTTACATAACTTCTGTATTTTTTTCTAGTGAATGATTGTATCCCAGTTATTAAAAAATATTATCTTCAACGTTCATTGAACGTTAATTTTGGAAACTTTGCTCCTTAATTAAACAGTGCAGAAAACCTTAGAATATTTTGGAACATTTCATCTTCAATCGAATAGTACAGAAAATTTTTAACAGTAATAATTGGTATCCATTTCTATTATTATTCATGGAATATTATTTTTCAGTTGGAATAATTGATATTATCACCATTTTACATCATTTTGGGGAGGTTGAACTTCAATTAGATGGAAAATTATTGTGAAATAATTACTATTGATTTATATTATAATTTTCCAAGGTTGATCTAAAACGATCACTCCTAATTTCCACTAGTATATTCTTCCACCGAGCTGCAACAATTGCAACTAATTTCTCCTGTAACTTTCTACTATTCAACTAAAATAATTGCCATCAAGCACCACAACTGTGCTACTCTACTAAGCTGAAACATTTGCAACAAATTCAAACTGCTATCTTCTACTGTCAAGCTAAAACAATTGCCACCAACTTGAACCGCTACTTTCTTCCATTAAAATAATTACAACTAATTTCTCTTACCAGCTTCTCCTGTTCAGCTACACTAATTGCTACCAACTTCAACCACTATTTTCTTCCACCTAAAACAATTACAACAAATTCGTACCACCACCTTTTCCTATTAAGCTAAACTAATTGCTACCAACTTCCACCACTGTCTTAACAGAATCATTAAACATATAATCGTGAAAAAGATCCTCCATCCGAGGATTAATCTAAAACAAATGAATTCCTTCATCTTTAAACTTCTACTTTGAAAATGAATTTCCGGATGTTGTACTAAAAAACATCAATTCTTTATGCCTCAAACATTTGCATTATTGGTTAATTTTCATTCGTTTTCCTGGTCACTATCACCGGAGCTGTATGCATACGCTCAACTTTGTTGGTCACTATCATTATTCGTTAGTTAAAAAATAGAAATGGAGGGCGTTGTTGGAGATGAAAGTAGTAATTCTGATTTTTTCTGATAATGCTGAAATACGAAGTTCTTTTACTTGTAGTTATTTTTGTACTTAACTATAATAAAAACAAAATGTTTTGTGATAAAGCTCTACTTTTCAAATTTCCTTATGATGCAAATAGGTTAATAATTGCACTTAATACAAGCGCTCCTTGCATTTCACAGAGACATGTACACTGCCGCTCAAAAGTATATGGACACTTACCATGTTCATGGTGATATATGATGTATATTTTTATTATTAAACAATATTTATTGCTAAATTCTATTACGAATATGTATGTAATGTATTCTAATATTACTAAATTAACTATTTAGTTGTTTAATTTTCTTAAATAAATAAACGTTGGGTGGAGAACTGCATTATATTGCGATGCGTGTGTATAGTTTGTAAGGCTTTTCTCTAGCTTTTTTCTGTTGCCTTCTCAAGAGCAACATAAACATTTATAAACACGATTCCAAGCGAAGGAACCTTAGATAAGAGCGTCGCGATCACTGTGATCTGTCAATTCATTTTAAATACTTGCGAGAGCACGATGGGCACGAAAAGAACTGAATTAACTGTAGAAATGCGTTCGCAAATAATTACGTTATCGAAAAAAGGATATTCTGTAAGGAATATTGCAGGAAAAGTAGCAGTTTCAAAATCTTGTGTGAGCTACAGTATTAAAATGTAGTTATAAGAATTAAGGAAGTGTCCACATACTTTTGAGCGGCAATGTACACAGGCTCACGAAAGTATTCGAACGCCCTTTAAATCAGTATAACTTTTTTTTAAATTCGATCACACAACCTGACTTTTTCGAGGAGTTAGAAGAATTGGTTTTCCAAATGGTGTGCAAAAAAAATTTTGAAAAAATTGCAATTGGTAAGAATTACATGAGAAAATAAAAATGGTACTTTTCACAACTTTTTTATCTGAACCTGTAGTGAAAATTTAAAATATGCATTTTGCAGATATATTTTAGTTATATACATGCTGAAAATTTCATTGAAATCGATCAATATACACACGAGCTACAAATAGTTAGAAGTGGTGAAAAGCGTAGATTTTCACGGCTTTTGGTCAATTTCTAACAAATTCTAACATATTTCGATGCGTGCCATTTTGATCTGCGTCAGCCGATTTCGATGAAATTTTCAGTATGTTTATAACTAACATAGATCTACAAAACGCATATTTTAAATTTTCATTACAGGCTCAAATAAAAAAGTTTTGGAAAATGCCTTTTTTATTTGCTCTTATTATTCCGAGCTTGAATTGAAATTTTCTTAAAATCATTTTTGCACGTCTTTTGGTAAGGCAATTCTTCCAATTGCTCAAACAAGTCAGGTTGTTTGGTCCAATTTAAAAAAGTTATACTGTTTTAAAGGGCGTTCGAACATTTTCGTGAGCCAGTGCACGTACTATACACGGCACGAATAATCGCAATCCAATCACCAGGTCCGGTAAGCAGTTTCATCAGAGAACTAATTTCGAGGTAGAACCGTGTCAGAAAAATGACAGATTAGCGCGTAGAAAGCGTGTAGGACGTCCTGTCAAGGCCCGTGGGACACCTAACGAGGTTTAATCGGTAAAAACTATTAGCCACCGTGCGAAATTACGGGGATTATCGTCGCGTGTTTTCCCCAGTTTTCTCTCTTTCTTTTTTTTTTTTCCTTCGGGTTGTGGCCCGGAGAGGTCGTGACACGCGGCCGGAGCGAGCTCTGCGGTTTTTCTGCGCTTGCATCGGTGCATCGGTGCATCGTGCACACGCGGTTGACGAAGTTACGTGGGATGGGATTACGAGCACAATTACATAAGTGGATGGCCAAGTGCCTCGTGCCGTGAGAGAGCCACTCGAACTGTCCTTGCCTCTTCTACTCAATTATCATCGCCCGCGTGCCGCTGTCTTTCTCTTTCTTTCACTTTCTCTCCCACCCCCCCTCTCTCTCTCTCGCTCTCTCCCCCCATCGCCGCCAGCTATCATCTCGCATTCTTTTCGCTTTCTCCGTTCGGAAAACGCGATACGTCACATCCTCCCATTGTCTGAGACCCAGAAACGCTTTCGCGAGGGTTGGCGATCGTGACTTCTCGGATGCGTCGGTTCTTCGGCGTTTAGGGTCCGAGGCCTCGACGGATCGAATGCCCCGTCGAGATGACGGTTCCTGAGAGAAACGTGCTCGAGCACGGGATATTGCTCTCCTTTGCGTCACGGTCCTTTTTCACGTCTGGCCGACAGTCCTTTTTCTTTTTTTTTCTTCTTCTTCTTCTTTCTTCGGTTCCCTTGCCCTCAAATCGAATCTCGTCACATCAGGATGTACCACCGCGTTAACTATCAGCGGTTCTTTAATCATTTTTAGATTTAATTGCTTCGGTGCCTTAAGTGCCAAGACTCCGTAGATTGGCGATAAGGTAGAGTGACCACGTTACCGGCAAAAATAAGCGAAAAATGGGGTCACGTGCTTCAACTATTCGTCCTTATATGAGAATATTTTTCGCCTAGGAAGGGCTCATTCGAAAGAGGAAGGTTCAATCCAGCGCGCGCTGGTCATGAGCTGACGAGATTATGCAGATATTTGGTAACATAAGCGTTAGAAGTAGGCCAACAAATTGAGAGGATATCTTATAACAAAAATGAATTCCTAAACCCAGTCAAAAATCACTGTCAGTCATGTGTGACTGACCTGACAGTTAACGTGTTAATCTTAAATGCATCTTAATTGTTTACGCCTCCGTGGAAAATTCAATGAGATTGACTTGGTCGAGGAATTTGTTGAAGTTCTTGTGAGAATGTCTTTTTTTCTTTAATGATCTTAATAAATTAAAAGTAATATATGAGCCGTTTATTTTGAAAGTGACCTAAGTCCATTTATCTTAAAATCGAGATATTTAAGGGTTTGCGTTTCAATGAATTTAAAAATATACGTATAGGACATTAATGAGTCGCACTGCTTAAGTGTATCTAAGGGTGTTAAATTTATAGTTCCTATTAAAATAGTGGCAATATTATTAAGTGAATAATATGCGTTTTCTTATCAAGAATGGAGTTAGGCCACTTTCAAAATTAACAACCAGATCCATTATAAAATTTGAAGATGCCCAAGTCCATTCAACATAATTTAAGATGCTTCAAATTGAAAAAAAAAACAATACTGAATTTATTTTACATATCCTTAAAACACTTCAGGAACATAATTTATGCGATTCAATTAACTACATAACGTGCAAAATTACAAACATAAATTTATTACAAAACAATTTACTACTCATCTACATTTTGTGCGTGTTAAAGGGATTTGAAGTAATCATGATGTTTTCCGGTGGTATATATCGTAATAGGTCCATCATGTCCTTGAATTTTGTTGTTGTAATTTGTCTTTTTTTCGCACTTTTTGGATGTGTGATTCATCAATTTTTTCTCTATTGTCATTCATATCTTCATCCTCTGAAGATGAATATTGTTCTATAATTCGGTTTCTTTTTCGATTTTTTTTTAAATCATTACTTACTATTTCTTCTTCACTATCTGAACTAAATAATAGTCTTGTTCTGTTCTTCCCCATGGGTGAAATAATTTCTAAAATTTAATATTAAATTTTAAGTTTTATATTAATTAAACGTACTGGTTATTCAACTAACGCAATTGTCCAAAAACTGAGGTTAAATTGTAAATACTAATTAATTAAAATTACCTTCATCACTACTTTCCGACATTATCAATAGTAAATATATTATCTTGATTATTTAAGTATAAATGGAGTTAGGCCACTTTCAAACTACACGGTTCGATTATTAAACTAACTCTGAAAACTTATGTGTCAAGAATTATCGTATTTGCTCGGATTATAAGCAACCTGAAATGCTTTACTGATAAATAACATAAAGTTGTACACGTAACCACGATAACCGGAAAAAACTGAAAAACGGAGTTAGGCCACTTTCAAAATATACGGCTCATATATCAACGTGCAGAGACTGTCTTAATTTTTTTACTGTTTTGATATTATACAGCAGTTACCGATCTTCTGACTCTGCAAATTCTTAATTAAACCGAGAGCGGCGAAAGAGTATAATTTAAAGTTACGATCGATTGAATAAAAAGACGCCGAACTTATTTGCGCACCCAATGTAAAAATAATGGAGAGAGCTCTAATTCAACTGAAATGTACACAAGAGTAAACAACCCTAACAAGTGGACTAAATAAACTACCCTCTATTTTGTATACCGTAAACAGCACCAATGTTTCTGAAGAAATAAATATTGTGCAGATTAATTCGTAGCTTCAACAAACAATCAGTAGCCGACAATCACCTTATTTTATATCCGAATCTTTTGTCCACCAAATTGAAGATTCAGTAATTATTTATAAGATGAAGTAAATACAAAGAAAGTGACGGTGATTTATTTTTAAAGGTAGAATGTACAATGACTCCCACTAATATTCGGACGCTCTTAAAAATCGCATAACTGTCAATATTGGAGTATACTGTTTGAATTGTTTTTTTAAGGAGTTACAACAATTGGTTCGCTACATAACGTGAAAAAATGTTTGATTAAAATTACAATTGGTCGAAATTGAAGTGAAAGTTGTGATAGTTATATTTTGCACCATTTTTATGTAGGCTTCTGTCATAAATTTAAAAAGTATGTTTTGTACATCGGTATCAATTATACAATACATATTCTGAATATTTCATCCAAATCGGTCAATGTTGCAATGAGCTACAAACGTTTAACCAGTGCCAACTTCTTAAAAAAATCCAAGTCGTATGGTCCCATATTAACAAAGTTATGTGATTCTTAAAAGCGTCCGAATATGAGTGGGAGTCACTGTATATTGAAATGGTGGACAAATTCAATGAGAAACGCTTACGAATTAATTGGTACACAGGGTGTGTCAATTTGACACAAGGCACGAAGGGGGGTTGATATTTCCGAAGCGATAAATATTAAAATACAAAAATTATGTGCGACATAAAATTGACCCCGCTAAAGTATAAAACAAAAATCACAAAAAGATCTGCGCAACCCAATATACTGTTAAATACTGTTACAGTGTCCCAAGACACTGGTGTCACCCTGTACCCCGGCAATAAACAAAACACCCCCAATCAATTAAACACCAAAATCCATCGGATACTTATCGCGAGTCATAAATTCGCATGGTCCCGATCTAGAAGGGTCGAAACCATTCCGAACGAGTTAGGGGCGCTGTTCTGAAGACGGGGGTGAGTTGGGCATGCGGTGGTGGGGTGAGAGAAGGGAATAAAACAGAGGAAACGTAATATCCCGAAGTGGAGAGAAAATTCGAGACAAGTGAGGGTCGTCGACGCTTATTGCGACTCTTTTTATCTGTGCCGCACCTTTCGGCTCTCCTCGACGACTCTTCTTCCCACCCCCTGTGCACCCTCCCGCCGAACTCCGAGCGCACACACTCGGCCCTTTAAACTTCCGGTCGGCCGAAGATTCCGCGATAAGTGGCCGAGAGGCCGGCTTAAACTCCGGTAATAAGTTCGGCAATAAGTTCCATGGAAAGTTTCCGGGCCTCGACCAACCCCTAGCCGCCGCGCCGCGCCGCGCCGGAGGGACAGAGGAGAATTTTCCACGGCGAAATTGCGAGCGTCCCGACGCCACCAATCCCGCAATAAGCTCTCGTTACACGTTAAGGAGGACACCTCTTTTTCTCGTTTCGAAACGAACGAGCCCCGGCTTTCTTTTCTACTTCTACCGAACCCCTTCTTCTTTTTTATCCACCTTCTCCCCCTCCTCCTCCCCCCCTCTCTCTGTCTCTATCTCTATCTCTCTGAAGATTCATTGAATGGACAATTTCTTCCGACGCTTCTCTCTCTCCACGGCAAATTATTTCTTCGAGGATCTTTTTATTGCGACCCGCGTGAAGGCCCTTTGATTGCGCACTTCGACCCACGATGTACATCCTCGAGGACCTCTCCCCACGATTTTCGACGACTTTTACCTCTCTGAAGCACACTTTTCGTTTGATTTTTACCTCGGAACGGAGTCCCGGTCGAATCCACCCGAAATCGGCCGTCTTCGGGATTTTTTACCTGGAGGAAGCTGCGAGGAGCGACGGGGAAAGTTTTCAGGATTTATAGGACTCGGAGAGAGTAACAGTAGTTTTTTAGTTCGACGTTGATAACTTCTGTCAGAGATTGTCTACATCACCGATGGAAATACTTGGGCTTTTCAAGAATGAATTAGCCAAAAGTCGACTTTTTTATCGATTTAGAAATATTTGTCTGACTTTATTCGTAACTAGCTTCCGCGCTTGTCAACAGCTCTGTTTCCCAGGGACGACGCGCCTGGCCGCGGAATGCGCGAAAGCCACTATAGTGGCGTTACCGTTCAAACTGATGCTTTCCACGAAAACCACTATAGTGGCGTACAGTGCTCAAGAGGTTAAGCTTGATGTGACTTGAGTAGGTCAATTTCGTGGGTCGTTAAGAATCAGTCGTTCTGTGTATTTCGATCACTTTTTCCAGAAATATGCTGTGTCTATATCGCCGATGGAATACTCGGGCTTTTCAAGAATCGATCAGCCAAAAGTCGATTTTCTTATTGATTTAGGAATATTTGCCTGCTCGTATTCGTAATTAGCTTCTTAACACTAAACCTACCACAGTCAAAATGGACGATTTTCTATTTCACAATTATTAAAATTATAAAAACGTTTTCATAGGAAATTACCGAATTGACTTCCTTATTTTTAAGCACGTATTGTAATAAAAATCGTACAAAGTTTAAATAAATTCAATCTTCTTCATTCTATAAGTCGTTTCCAAAATCCTAAATAATATATCAAAATAAATAGATAAATAAATAAATACGTTAAATAAATAAATAAAGCATAAAATGTTAATGTTCGCGGATATGCTGAAAAACATTCTTTTAATTTATTATTTTTATTTATAAATAAATAAATAAATTAATTAATTAATTAAATAAATAAATAAAGCATAAAATTTTAATGTTCGCGGATATGCTGAAAAACATTCTTTTAATTTATTATTTTTATTTATAAATAAATAAATAAAGCATAAAATGTTAATGTTCGCGGATATGCTGAAAAACATTCTTTTAATTTATTTTTTTTATTTATAAATAAATAAATAAAGCATACAATGTTAATGTGCGCGGATATGCTGAAAAACAGTCTTTTAATCTATTTTTTTTTATTTATTTAATTTTTTGGTTATATCAAACATTCAATTTATATTTCTTGTACATGTATACAATATTCAAATTCAATATTTTTCTCACAAGAAAAAATGTGGCTTAAAAAATATTTTTCCAATATTTGACAAACATATCTATCTAATATTTTTGTAGTACTAGGGGTCTGTTTCGGGACGTCTTGAATACGTCTGTTCGAGACGTCTTAAAGACGTCGAACGGACGTCTTAAAGACGTCTTTAAGACGTACAGTTTTTTCACAAAGACGTTCCAGAGACGTTCAGAAGCCGTTCGGAAGCCGTTCGTAGGACATTCAGACGTCTAATAGACGTCTGAACGTCTTTGACAGACGTCTTTAAGACGTCTCTGTGCTATCTGGGTACTGACGCAAGTACGTCACACAGCTCCTTTTAATGTAAATAGTACATTTTACAATAGCTAGAACAATACTATAATAATGCAATAAAACATTACAAAATAAGAATTCTCATTTAGAGAAAGCGCGGTCGCGCTGTTTGGGATTCTTCGACAGTGTTTTTTCAATACCCCCTGGGACTAAAACGGTTAAGCACGGCGCGCTTGTCCGCAACTCTGTCTCTCCCAGGAACGGCGCTCTTGGCCGCGGAATGCGCGAAAGCCACTATAATGGCGTTACTGTTCAAACTGACGCTTTTCACGGAAGCCACTATAGTGGTGTACAGTGTTCAAGAGGTAGTTAAAAGTAAGGAGGTTAAACTCGTTCCAAAGGTATAAAAGTAATCACGTGACCGTAGAAAATATTTCTAAATCAACAACGAAGCTAATTTCAGAGGGAAGTTGTATTTATGGTCCCTCCCAATCTAGAGGGGATGTTCTCGACAATAACGTGATCTAAGTACCATTCGGTACTTCCTATCCAAATCGAGTGTCGTTAAGTCGGTCAGTCATATCTACTGTCGCCGTGGAAATGTGCATTTAACTTGTCGCTCTATTTTCCATTGCTATTTTTGTGTATTTTTTATTATTCTAGAACTAAAACCAGCATTCGCTTTTTTCCGAAAATGTAAGTACCAAAAATATTCCATCAGTTGTAACCATGCATCAAACATCATTAGTTTCCTTGTAGTCGACAATCTTTGCTAAGAAAGTAGAAAACTATATTTAAACAAACATATTGGTTTCTTATTTGTCGCTTTCCATTTAGAACTGAACGTACTCTCCGAAAACAGAAAGAAGCGATTAGAATCCTTTTTGCGCCGCTGTCAATCGTCGTGTCAATATCCCAAAAATCCAACAGAAATTTAATTTCGCTCATTCTGCACCTGTACACATACCGCGAATACACCTTTACACATACCGAGACCGTACACTCTTCTTGTATTAAATAGTCCCGGCGTGTTATTTCCGTAGGTCCGTTCTCGTGAGTGCAGTTTATTCTGTTCCGCGAAGATTACCTTGTACTCACGGGTTGACATCGTTTATTATTTTATCTCCGCTACATATTTTCGTAACAAGTAGGATGTTCTCTTTATTTTCCACCGGGGAAGTGCGCGAGACCTGTGTGACGCACTCGTGTCACGAAAATATTAGGACAGCCGCGTTTATCCGACATTTACAAGTCGTGGTTCTAAACAAATGGCGCGTTCACCCACAGTGGTCCCAATCAACGAATTAGGAGGAAAAAATACTAAAATCATTTTTTCTATTGAACACAATACCAATATTTATATATTTTTTCATTCTAAATTGAATGAGACCATAATGAAGTCGATGTGATTAATAGTTTTCGAGATATGGTGATGCAATTTATGATTAAAAATTTCATAACTTACTGGGACAGATGATTATTTTTCAATTTAACATTCCTCTGATGATAATTCAGTATTCTACTTGCCCATCACCCGTTCCACTTGAAAAATTTTGATCTCCTGTACTTTCCAGCTCATTTTCTAAATAATTTATGAGTATATGACGATTCTTGGTCATAGTCGACTGCATAAGACCAAATTCTCTCAGGTGAATAACCATGTCTCGCCGAGTTATAGCCCGCGCTCTGTCTAAAAAAAAAAATTATTTCTCACAAAATGGCAACTAACGGCAAAAAGCTATTGAACTTATATCAAGTACATGAGTATTACTCTTGCTTGAAAATAGTTTCAAGTAGTAACATTTAGTAACTTGGGTTCTGCACTCCGCAAAACGTGAATAGCTTACAAAAGAAACGAGAGGACCATGTATATCAAGATGTCCCGAAGTAGAAATAATAATACGACTCACTAAATTGAAATAAATTTGTAGTTTTATATTTACCTTCAACTGTGGAATTCATATTATCACGAATATAAAGGTACTTATAATGCCAGGCAATCAGAACACACGTTTTCATATACAGTGACTAACGAAAGTATTCGAACGCCCTTTAAATCAGTATAACTTTTTTTTTAAGTGAATCAAAAGACCTGACTTTTTTGAGGAGTTAGAAGAATTGGCTTTCCAAATGATGTGTAAAAAAGATTTTGAAAAAATTGCAATTGGTAAGAATTACATGAGAAAATAAAAATGGTACTTTTCACAACTTTTTTATTTGAGCCTGTAGTGAAAATTTAAAATATGTGTTTTGTAGATATATGCTAGTTATATACATGCTGCAAATTTCATTGAAATCGATTAATATACACACGAGCTACAAATAGTTAGAAGTGGTGAAAAGCGTAGATTTTCACGACTTTTGGCCAGTTTCTGCTTAAAATCCTCAGATTCTAACATATTTTGATACGTGCCATTTTTATCTGCGTCAGCCGATTTCGATGAAATTTTCAGTACGTGTATAACTAACAGAGATCTACAAAACGCATATTTTAAATTTTCACTACAGGTTCAAATAAAAAAGTTGTGAAAAGTACCATTTTTATTTTCTCATGTAATTCTTACGAATTGCAATTTTTTCAAAATCTTTTTTACACATCATTTGGAAAACCAATTCTTCTAACTCCTCAAAAAAGTCAGGTCGTTTGATTCACTTAAAAAAAAAGTTATACTGATTTAAAGGGCGTTCGAATACTTTCGTTACTCACTGTACACTATGTCGCGACAAGCGATCGAGTAACCTAAAACAATTATGCGTTACGACGCGTTATTTGCGTTCGCCATTTGTTTCATTGTCACTTTGCCCCTCTGTGGGATGTATAATACATAAAAAAATTCACTGATACGTGTTTTTCTTTACCTTTAATTTTGAACTTTTTCCCTCCTAATTCATCGATTAGGACCACTGTGCGCCGTCCCGTCAAACAATTTCCTCGCTCCCAACTGACAAAATTATACATTGTGAAAAAACAGGTGCTCCATTTTTCCGCGAACTTCTGAAGAAGAAGCGTCTTTTTTTATGAATTCGAAAAAATTGAATTCCCCTCTTTACCATAGTTGTCGACGAGTTCGAGCGTCCTCGTTATTAAATTTCACGAGGAACTTTCCGCGTTTGAACGCCGTCCACTTGATTATTAAAAACAAACTCCGGTTTTTTCTCTGATTTTATCAGGTATCGCTAATGTTCGATAAGTTTTTAGCGATTCGTTCCCCGAGGGAATTTTACTCGATTAATTGTAAATTCGTTGGTGAAATACAAAGCTTCCTCCCGGATTCGATTGTTGAAAATAAATTCCCGTTTTCCTCGGATTTCATCAGGAATCGTTGATGTTCAAGATATATTCACCGACTCTCTTTCTCCGGTGAAATTTCCTTCGATTAATCGCGCATTTATTAACGAAATATGAAGCTTTATGGATTCAATTTGCAGGGAACGCGTGCTGTAACACGGCCAGGATTTCCGCTATAGATTTTATCGAATATAGTCCGTTAATGCGTTCCATTTAACTCGTTAAAAGCGAATGGCTCCGCGGCCCGGTCGCCATTTTTCTTTCGTGGTGCCACTCGCGGCCCGATCAAGCAGCAACAATTACCATCGACCTACATCATTAACCGGCTGTAATTAGCGTTAAGCTGCGTGCACGGGTTCGCTGGCCAAGTGCTTCTACAGTTTTTTCAACGAAATTCCCGCGACCAGTGAAACTCGCCACGCGAACCGCATTGGCTGCGAATTAAGCAAAATTCAGAAATTGATTCCACAAATTGTTATTAACGGCGATATTTCGCTACACCTTTCTTTCGATACAACGCGATGACTCGGGACCGGCTTTCGTCTTATTTCCTTAATCCGGAAATAAGGAAATAATATTGTAATAATATCGCAATTGATTATAATTGTGTACATAATTGTGTACACCGTCAAAAACCGAATAAAAATGAAACCAAGTGTCAACGGGAGTATTCCAGACACATTGTGGAAATTTCGGGACATCGTCTGAGATCGATGCAACCATAAGATGGTAAACAGAAGCGGCCAATAGCACCTTGTGCGCGTTATCTCCGTGTTCCACGGAGGTCGCCGTGCTCCAGATGCTAAACACGGCCCATAAATCAGAAAGTTCGCGCCGGGTAGGAACAATTAATATTCCCGAAACTGGCAGAATAAATTCGACGGGGTCCGTATAACGGGTTCATTTGAATACACCGAGTGACGGGGTCTTACAACGGGCGTAATTATTCCGGGGCAAACGCCGGTTATCTTTTCCACACACTTTCCCGAATGGGATGGGAAGGGTTTGAAGGGTGGAGGGTTGGTAAAAGGGCGGGCCGAAAATTCGCGGAGGAAGCTCTCGGTAAACAAAATTATGCCGGTGAAGTCGGAAGGTCAGGAGATGAAGCCTGACTTTCGTTCTCTCTCTTTCTCTCTCTCTCTCTCTCTGTCTCTCTTTCTCTGCCTTGATGGCTGCCTGGGCTCTGGCTGGTTGCCTCGCGACGCCAGTTAACTTTTAATCAGATGCAAATTACGCGCTAATTACCCGGCGACCGTCGTATTAATTAGCCCGGCCTGCTCGGAAAAGTTCCTAGACCCGGCCAGCCGCGCCACGGCGGCTTTTCCAAGTCTCGTTGCTTCGTTTCCACTCGTGGCTGTCTCGGCTCCGCTGCCATATCGGGAACGATCCTCCTGTGCCGTGTTAACGGAGTTCTGGGTGACAGAGAGTGTGTGTCTCTTGTTTCACCGAAGGCACACGGTTCTCCTGTGTTCTCTGTGTCCTGCGTGCTCTTCATAATCTCTCTCTCTCTCTCTTTCTCTTCTCCTGTTCCTATTCTCTGCATTCCCCATATTTTTTATTCCCTTTATTTTCTGCTCTTTGTCTTCTCTATACATACAGGGTGCTCGTTTAAAAACTTTCCAGCCAACTATTTCGAAAAGTATGAAAGATATTTAAAAAGCCTGAAACACGTCTCTAAGAATTTCGAGGGGGGAAGAGGAGAGCAGTATCAGGTTTTTATTTGGTTGGCGTTTTCCAGGTCATCTTTCTTTTTTTAAATGGAAACCTATATTTTTTATTATCGGATCTTATTGTACGTAAAGAGACCAGTAATTTTCGTACGATACTTTTTTTTATCCGCGCACTAGTTTCGAAGATATTTAAAGAGAAGTAGAGCATATTATTGTGTAAAATTCTCTGACGCAAATCGTTAATGTCTTCCACTTGTACCAGCACGTACCGTTGGAAAACAAAATTATCCTCTATTGATCTCTCGATTATGTTATCTGCCTTCCAATATAAGATGGTGCTACTTACGTTAAGGTCCAACGATTGCAGAAATTCACAGGCGAATTGGCTATAAAAGTCGGTACCCTTACTCCGCCGCGGTAATTAGCACCGCCTTCTTTAGCTACTAATAAAACAATAAACGACACATAACCCAGTGGTATTGTTTAAAATACTATACACGTTTATACTAAATGCTTATATTTCGATAAAACAAGCCACAATTCCTTCCTACGCACGGCAGATGCAAGACTATCTTCCATTATGCATAATTATTTTTAAATGGCAAAAAAAAAAAGAAAATCCTGAAACATGTCACACACCCAAGTTTACATTAAGATGAACTAACAATAAATAAGAGAAACTGCAAAAAAAATCAAATTTTTAATATATTGTTTAAACAAAAAACTTTTGTCGAAATTTTCTTGCGCGACTACATTTCTCATTGAAAAACACACAATTTAAAAAAAAATTCAAATTCTCTGGTTTCCGAGATATCTCAAAAAATATGGTTCTGACCCCCAACTTTGAGGGCTGTTTTCACCCCTTCAAAGTGGATGGTTGCCGATAAAAAAAATACGTGTCAAATATTTTTCAAAGAACTATATGTCACATAAGTTTCATCAAAATCGGAAATTCGCATCTGAATATGTTCCCTTGTTAGTCAAGTGTGAATCATCGTAATAAGAGGTACTATATCATAGTACAATTAACTGTATAAAGTGGTGCATTCTTTAGAAGAACGAGTAGAAATAATTTTTATTTACGGAGCTGATGAGTCTGCTCGTCGAACTGCAGCTACGTTTAATAAGAGACATCCTGATACATATGTTTCTCATACGTACACTCCCGCTCATAAGTCTTAGCACACCTCTGATTTTTAGTAAAACTCTGATATTTCGTATAGATTATAAACCTTTAACTGTATTAACTACATAATATAAATATCCTCCTATGTTCAGCAACAATTATAACTTTGATGTAATAATTCATTAAAAATTGTGAAATAGTCACACCAATCACCAGATTTGAACCCCATAGAAAAAATAAGGGATAAACTGGACAGAAGGGTACAGAACTTTTGCTCTGCTTCGAAAACACGTTTATCAAATATTTTGGAACGAGAATGGAATAATATAACAACAGAAAGTATCAAGAAATTAATCACACGATTGCCAAGAATATTGGACATTGTAATAAAGAAACGGGGCGGATTTTTCGATAAAAAGAAAACGTCTTTTTACTTTTTAGTAAGATCTTGGTATGAGAGCAGCATCCTTTCTTTGACGTGTAAACCTTTAAATAAGGTTCGCATCTTTCAACAATTATTTCATTTTTACAAAGTTGAATACGAATATGATCACTGTCCTAAGACTTATGAGCGGGAGTGTACGGGTTACAATTAGTTGCAAAGTTTACGGAAACAGGATCGGTGGCAAATTTGAAAAGGAACCAGGCAAAATTCATAAAAGAAGCTGATCAAATCGAAATTATAGGACAGTTTACTGTGAATCCTACTAGTTTAATTCAACAAGTTTCAATGGTAACTGGTACATCAGTGAGATCTGTGGACAAATTACTTAAACATAACAAGTTTCATCCTTATGAAATGCAGTTGCATCAAAAGTTATTGGAAGATGACTTTGACAGGCGAATTAAGTTTTGTGAGGAATTAACAAGTATGATCAACGTCACTCCTAATCTAATTAAAAACATTTGTTTTAGTGAAGAATGCACTTTTTTCTTAAACGATGCTGTAAATCGTCGTAACTGTCGTTATTGGAGTGACGAAAATCCACACCTTATTAGAGAAAGTAATAGTCAATGGCCGGATAAAATAAATGTTTGGGCATGCATTTTAATGTTATCGAGTGGCCACCACGACCATCAGATCTAACTTCAGTCGACTTCTTTTTGTGGGGACACTTAAAGTCTGTTGTTTATAAAACACAACCAGAAATCATCAACGATTTGCGTCGCAGAATTGTACACTAATGTAGAGCTATTCCAACAGACACCTTCAAAAATGTACGTTCAGAATTTGAGAATCGTCTGTATTATTGTTTAGAAAACAACGGAGAACATTTTGAAAATTTGTTATAGTTATAAAGAAAGTAAAAACTTTCTCGCAGTATAAGTATGCCTCGCTCTGCTTCTCTTTAAATATCTACGAAATTAGTGCACACAGATAAAAAAAAGTATCTGACAAAAATTGCTGGTCTTTTTACGTACAATAAGATCCCATAATAAAAAATATATAGGTTTCCATTTGAAAAAACATAGTTGATCTTCGAATGACCTTGAAAACGCCACCTAAATAAAAAACTCATACTGTCCCCTCTTTCCCCCTCGAAATCCTTGGATACGTGTTTTACACTTTTTTAATATCATTCATAATTTTCGAGATATTCGACTGGAAAGTTTTCAAATGAACACCCTGTATATTCAATTTTCAGTTTTCAATTTTTTATATTTTATTTTCTGTGTATATATATTTGCAATTTTCTATAATCTCTATGTTCTCTATATTTTGTTTGTAAGATCCGTTGCACTTAATTTTAGTTTAAAATTAATGAATAGTTTACAGTCTTAAGTTTACAGTCTTAGATTACATATTATGTTATGTTATATAAAATTGTATAAGAGCGAAGAGATAATAATATATTTTCTTTGTACTCTGTTTTCTGTTCGGGGTAGAGAAACAAACTTTTGGAACAGTGTAATATGAAAGACAGTATCGATCGTATGCCGTCTTTCAATCATGCTCGAAAATTTTTTCGAAATATTTTTGCTCCGGTCGTCGAACCCTCAGCAAACGTTTCTAAAACGATTTTACCACGGGAAGTTAACGCTTGAACCTCCTTGACAATGGATGTCTTCCCTTATCTGAAAGGTTAGACCATCCCTCCTCCTATCTATTTTCTATTTTCCCCGTTAGATAATTTCTCTCCACAGACGCTGAAGATTTTTCCATTTAAAGATGGATCGCTTCCCCCGAGGCAATTTATAGTTTCTTTTAAAAAAAAAAAAATGGTTTCGAACGATCGACGGGTAATGCTACGAAAATATATCAGACAATCTCAGAGTGACGATCTATTCTTGACTGCGGTTCGCACTTGCGATTTTCCCGGTCACGATTTTTCCAATTTTCATTCTTGATCGTTCTTTACCCACACATTCGTCATTCTAAAAGAGAGAAATCAGACAAACGACACAAGTCTTTTTTTCAGTAAGATATAGTGCTCGAAGTGAAATTAATTACACACTTTTATACATTTACAATTGTCGATTTTAATGGGGCGAGAAGAAAACTTAAAGTTAAGGGATGAAAAATCTGTTTTATCACTAATATCCTGATAAATCAGAAGTCGTAGTTCATCATACAAATCTTGTTCGTACAAAATTTTTTACTTCCACGTTCTTTTCAATTAGAACAAATAATTAAAATAATTTTGTACTTATTGTTAGATTCTCCTCCTTAGTTATAAGCATAACTGAAATCATCTTCCACGTGCCTCTTCTGCCAATTGTCCGGCACAATATTTTCCTTGAATCCCCGATTAGTCTCCCGGAGGAGATTTATAGTTTTTCCACCCTATAAACACTAGTTTACGCGATCTTTGAGCCGGTACGAAAATATCAAACGATTCGGGGCCGTCGATCTATTCTCACCGGCAGTCTCGACCACCTGCAACCTTTCGAGCATCGATAAAGCGACGCAGTAAAACGGTGAACTTCTCGGCTGACATTTCCGAGGGGAATGGTCTAAACTCGGTGGAAACGGTACGAAAACGTTGCGTCGAATAACTCCACCGCCATGTCGATGGCAATGAATTAAAACTTGCCTCGTTCGTTCGCGGGGCTCGCTTTTACAGTCGTTCGACTTCTCCAAACCCTTTCCGCGATGACACGCAAGTAGTTCCTCAAGTTTGTCTGTAATTGAACGTTATTCGAACGCATTGGATCTACGGATAAAAACGTTACAGTTCCCGATGTGTACGTACCAGCTGGCTCGTAAAATCCGAGATCGCGGGTAAATATTTGATCGAGCTACGAATCTTTCGGACCACCCTCCACTTTTCTTCCCCTGCAGTTTATAACCGGGATTTTTGTGTTGCTCGTTCGAGGAACAAATTCTGTACGCTCCATTTAACAATCTCCACCCCTTGCTCTTCAATATCGTAACAACGTTCTTACGAGAATATCGTTTTATTTCATTCACTTCGTTAGAAACGTCTTCGAGTCTCGAAAATCATCCCCTACATTTTCTAGACATTTTATCTTATAGACGACGATTCGAATAAAAAAATGTACAGAATAAACATCGAGTTTAACCCTACTTGAAGTAGGCGGATAAAAGTCTGAACCATACGGGGTTCATTTCACCCCAACCATAATACATCCACGAATACGTAATTTGAATAAAAATTCACTTTAAAATTTTGTCTCGTCGATTTTAGAACAGAATCAAACTAAAACAAATTTTTATATTTTAGGGTGCACGGTTTATTGGTAAAATCATCTTGGTATATTTCAAAATAGAAATTTTTAAGGGGGTTAATATATTTTAATACCCTTCTGTGAGGTGCTCTTCATTTCTAAATAGTTTTCTAAATAGTATTATCCTTTTGCACTCGAAGCTATTTTAATTCCAAAACGAAACATTTCTTCCGACCTAGAATATTTCCCTTCTATATATATATATATATTTTTTTTTTGATGTTATAAATACGAAAATGGTGCAATTTACTCGTACAATACTGAAATGTTTGGTAATTTATTAAATTCAAACAAACTTAATAATGTAAAAAGTATTTTGAAAAATGATATATCAATTTTTTAGTGGCGCCTTACAGTCGCCATTCGAGTGCTAAGGGTTATAAATTCCGTGGCACGAAATTAAAATCGAAAAACCCTTTTCGTTTTTTGAGGGCATCTACGTTTTTACTGTCCCTTTTTCCCTTCAGTCCTAGTGTCCCCCCATTTAAATATTATTCGCACGCGTAAATCCATAGGGTCGACTCTATTTTTGTTGATTCTGCGTCACGCAGAATTTCGATTAAGAATAATTGTTTTCGGGTCGCGGGGTTCTCTTCTATTATTTACATTCCCATCGAGTCCCGTTGGAACACGCTCGTTCAACGTCAGTACATTGCCGGAATTCAGACTCTCCTTGTTCCCTCTCTCCGGTATTCCGCAAGAAAAGGTGCGCACGTACGGAAAGGATTCCCCGGGGATGTCTTTTTTATTTATCGCCGTCGACTTCCACGACGGGAGCCGGCCTGGAAAACGGTAGTGGGGAAGACAGAGAACATAACGTTTCCAGCCCGAAACCTTCCCGCTTTCTCCCGTATCGCTCTGTGTTTTCCCGAGGAATCGTCTCCTTTTAGATTCCGACGTAGCCGGCGTTTCTTCGGTCGTACGTGACGCGCCCTTGAACGGGCGAAATATTTTTCGAAAAACAACGGGAAGAGCTCCGCGGAAACGCGTTCCCCGGTGGGAATTACCTTCCCGACTATCGGAACCCACTTCCTGTCATGCGATTTTACCGTCATCGTTTCGGTTAGGCAATTAACCCCTTAACCTACAACTACGGGCATAGCCCGTAGTAGATGATCGGGCCAAAAGTGAATATTACGGGCGGCGCCCTCTTAAAATTATAAATATTTGTGGAATATATGCGCGAGCTTGTTTATGTTTTCGGCCCAAAATTCTCGAACGTAAATCGTAGGTTAAGGGGTTAATGAACCAGTCGATCTTGATAGGTTACTAACCTCGGTCACTATAAGTACCTCCTTGAATTCGTATGAAAATGCATTAAATCTTCAGGTTTCACTACCGATGATTTAAATTAAAGATGAGGGTAGTTATTCCTGGGTCTTTCATAATTTTCAACTGCCCAGAAGATTTTTTAAATATTTATTTTCGCTTTATTTCCGTCTTCAATACTTGCAAAGATCGCTTCGAACAAGTAAATATTCGAAGCGTGGTTTCAACCCTTAAAAATGATCCCAGAGCCACGAAAAAATTATATTCGCTGTTTCTGACTCTTGCTCAAGCTTGCAATATTTTGTCAATATCGCAGATAGCCCGTAAAAATATAATTTAAATAAAACACAGTAACCTTTCTATTTTATTTGTACCTCCAGAGTCTCCCTTCTAAATTTTAGTTTAATTCCATCGTTTTATAAATTAATTTCTGAAAATCTAGTTTCGTGTGAATGTCTACACAGTTCGGTCTTTCATATCTTTTAACCCTCCCAGACATTTTTAAAAATATTTATTTTCGCTATATGTTTATTTTTGTCTTCAATACTTGCAAAGATCGCTTCGAACAAGTAAATATTCAAAGGGTGGTTTCAGCCCTTAACACTAGATTGCCTAAGCAAGTCATTTTGACTGCTTTTGAATTTCATATTTTTTATTGCTAATACTTATTAATAACTTGTTACATGACTGTAAGTGATATAAAATATATTAAAAATTACTGTTAAACAAATTTCTTTGCGCATTAGTTATTTTTTCACAATGCAGTCATTTTGACTGCTTTCAGGCAATATAGGTATATACTAAGCTTCCGTCTTTCTAGTGTTAAAAATGATCTTTCGATCTCGAAAAAATTATACTCTCCATTTCTGACCCTTGTTCAAGTTTGCAAAATTTTATCAATATCGCAGCAGGTCTATGAAAATATAATTTAAATAAAACACAGTAACCTTTCTATTTTATTTGGACCTCCACAGTCAAAATTGGGAAGGGACCCCAATTTTAATTCAGTTCCATCGTTTTATAATTTAATTTCTGAAAATCTAGTTTCGTGCGAGTGTCTGCACAGTTCGGTGTTAAAATGTGGCACACAGATTAGAATGGGGATTTGTTCGTTTGGTGTTCTTTTTTTTTTTTGCCGATAGAAATGCGTTTGCGACGATACAAGTTTGCCGCATCGAAAACGGATACCACTTTCCGTTTCCACTTTCTCCAGCCCTCTTGCGCGCTTTCACGCGAACTTCCCCCGCTCGTTCTCATTGGTAAACCTCGGCGATGCCCTTGAACGGAAAAGTATTTCCCGGGAAACGACAAATTTCCCTGGGGCTTCTCCACAGATCCGAACGAAGCCGAGCCCTCGAAAAACACTTCGGCACGTGTGCTGTTCCCACGTTTTTTGTTTATTTTTTACGGATTGCGTAGGCGGAAACGCGGGAAACATATTCGGGAATTGTTTCGACGCAACACACTTTTCTCCCGGAAAAATATTTTCAGGCAGTGAGAGAAGCTCTTCCGCCATCGTCGCCACGAGGAACGCCGAATGACTTAACAATAGAAACATTTGCGGTTTCCACCTCGCGCTTGTGCAATTCTGGTGAAATGTATTACGCAAGCATTGTTGTTGACGACATTAGTCTGCTGGAGCTTGTGCAAATATGTGCTATTTTAGTCCTTGCATTGAAATTCAATTCTTTAAATTTAGAATAATGTAAGAACATTTTCCTTCGAAAATTAGAATTAGAAAATTAGAAAATTAGATTTTGTGTGAGAGCATTCAATAACAGGAAAAATGGACTGGTTGTTGGTTGTATAATATTGCCATATTAAGTTTGGGGACTAGGTGTGTAGTCCTTAAAAATAATATTAAATATAATATTAAATAAAATATTCATCCCCAAAGATTTGAATTAAAGTTTCTCTTTTACGAACCCTCCCTTTCACGAGAAGTTTTAATATGTCGAGTCTAATAGACCCAATTCGGTGTTTACTCTATTATATGTCGCCAATGCCTAGCCGATAAAAGTCCCAGAACTATTCCCACTGTCACGGAGTATACCCCGTGAGGGGCCCTGAACAGAGTCCTGAAGAATAGCAAACTGAACAATAGTGGAATAATTGACTAATAGTATCTCCTGGCCGATATACAGTGAGTAACGAAAGTATTCGAACGCCCTTAAAATCAGTATAACTTTCTTTTTTAAGTGAATCAAACGACCTGACTTTTTTGAGGAGTTAGAAGAATTGGTTTTCCAAATGATGTGTAAAAAAGATTTTGAAAAAATTGCAATTGGTAAGAATTACATGAGAAAATAAAAATGGCACTTTTCACAACTTTTTTATTTGAACCTGTAGTGAAAATTTAAAATATGCGTTTTGTAGATATATGTTAGTTATATACATACTGAAAATTTCATTGAAATCGGTTAAAGTTGTCATGAGATACAAACGTTTAAAGATGATTACATAAGGGCGAAATTTCCTGGCAAGATAAAAAATCTGCGACTTTTTTTCACCCTTAAACTCTCATTTTGAAACGTTTGTAGTTCATTGCAACGTTGACCGATTTCGATGAAATTTTCAGTACGTGTATAACTAACAGAGATCTACAAAACGCATATTTTAAATTTTCATTACAGGCTCAAATAAAAAAGTTGTGAAAAGTGCCATTTTTATTTTCTCATGTAATTCTTACCAATTGTAATTTTTTCAAAATCTTTTTAACACATCATTTGGAAAACCAATTCTTCTAACTCCTCAAAAAAGTCAGGTCGTTTGATTCACTTAAAAAAAAAAGTTATACTGATTTAAAGGGCGTTCGAATACTTTCGTTACTCACTGTATTTCCCTGGTTAGACTAGTGTTTTGGACATATATGGGCTATGACATATGGTGGCTATTATATTTTTTCTTTATGGGAATTGGCAGCGAGATTCGTTTATTTGCCGGAGTGAAAAAGAACGAAGACACGGTTAACATTTATGGCGACAGATACAGGTGTATTCGTGTTGTCTATCGGATCGACGGTTCTGACAGCCTATAGGGGACCTTATACGTGCCACTGGAGCTTCGAGTGTTTGGTGACAACAGTGTTTGTTTCTGCGACAGGTTTCCTCGGGAGCAACAGACTCTGCCGAATCACTTCTATTTCACCGACTTCGAGAGACACACGGCCGAGATCGCAGCCTTCCATTTAGACAGGTAAGAAAATACTTCAGCCGTCGTACACTTGAGCGCTCCGTTGTCAAACATCGTTACTGCACTCCGTTCCTTCTCCGTGTTCCTCTTGTTCCACAATTAACCAAATTACGATCACTCGCCGCTTGCGAGTTCTCGACAAAGTATCTCAAAAAAAAAAAGAAAAAGAAAAACTACTCGATGCAATTACTGTTCGTGTCGCGAGCTAAATCAGAGCTTCGTTGAACTGTATTAACCTGGTTTCGCAGGACCTGCATTCGGGACAATCTTCTGCAAACGAGTCTAAAATAAATGTCAACTCGAATATACTGAAATATACTATAACAAGATTTTTGAAACGGTTCACAATATTTGTCAACCCCGTCAAATTATTTTGCATTCGATCGAAACCTGATCGATGCACTGCAGACCCGATTCTTATCCAGAATAAAAATTTGACAATTGTAAGAAGTAGAAATTGCATTAATAATGTCCTATATGTCCTAATTCTATTCCTGTAATGTTCACAGTTTTGTATTCTACATATTCGCTTTTTATCATAAACGCAACAAATCGGGGACATCGGTTTTTGTTTAATGAATGCTTTATGAAAAGAATATGATATCGAAAAGTCAATGTAATTTATTGAAACAACGTAAACAACGTAGAGGTGTGGTTTTGTTTTAAATCACCCCTTGACGGCAAGCAAAACGGGCTGGGCCCTTAACGTGTTAATATCTTCAGTTGTTAACATTTGCTATTACAATTTATCACTGCCACGGTTATTTCTTAGAATCCGAACAGTCTCCAGTAGGATAAAATAGATATACAGGGTGTTCACGCTATTACTAGCCAGAGTTTTTCTTGTAAATAGTAAATATTAGAAAGAAATGGAAGAGGAAAAAGTAATACTGTTTTTTATACGTAAAACAATGGCGTATATAATTTTTTGTCTTTATACTATTTTGTTAGATATGAAGGTGACTTTCAATTTTTTAAATGGAATGCTGTATATTTTTGTATATCACATGAAAGCGTGTGTCTAGACGAATTCATCCGTATACTGCACGGTGTCCTTCGAGATGATGCAAGGCCAGAAATGGAAGAA
Source organism: Seladonia tumulorum (assembly GCA_913789895.3). Taxonomy (NCBI): domain Eukaryota; kingdom Metazoa; phylum Arthropoda; class Insecta; order Hymenoptera; family Halictidae; genus Seladonia; species Seladonia tumulorum. Next base: position 1,410,538 of record OU565267.1, read on the forward strand.
ACATTTAGAATATTACATACCAATGTGTTTACAAGTGTTCCTTATTTATACGAATCAGATGATGTCATTCACATTCAATATGTTAACTTCTAGTTTCTACTATGACGATACAATTTAAGTATTACTTCCGAATGTATCGTTATTCGGTGGACGGGAAGATGGATATGGTACGCATTTATTAGTAGTGCAATGGAAATAAAAGACAAAGTAAATTGAAATACCTAGAAGAATATCCGGACAGAGTACAATCAAATGAAAATCAGTTTGTTTTGTGTGCAAAGCGTTTGAAAGAAACAGGGTCTTTCCAGAATAAGTGTCATAATCGGAAATGTCTTCTTTCTGAGGATAAAAAGTTAGAAGTTCTCTTACATTTTGAAGAGAATCCGACAACTTCGGTACGAAAAATAGCCTTACATTGCTATGAAATATTCAAAATGTTTCTTCCATTTCTGACCTTGCATGACCTTGAAGGTCACTGTGCAGATGTAATATGCGATATAAAAAAATAAATATCACTATGCGATATAAAAAAATATACAGCATTCCATTTAAATAATTGAAGGTCACCTTCATATCTCACAACAAAATTACATACGCCATTGTGTTGCGTATAAAAAACAGTACTACTTTTTCCTTTTTCATTTTGTTCTAATATTTACTATTTGCAAGAAAAACGCTGGCTAGTAATAGCATGAACACCCTGTACTTCAATTCTACAGAGATAACGATTACAGAATATTATATATTCTAAATAAGCTTGTAAACTTGACAAACGTTCGACAATGTTTTTATTCAATTCCGAATTGAACAGAGAAGCTTGCTAGAACTCCTCTAACTACTCTACTCACCCACAAACTGGAATATGCACGTTATGCCGCAACGTAGAAAACGCTCCGCGAAATTGATAGAGTGCACTGTTTACTGCTCAGAGTTCGCTCAATGTTGAATAATCCGACGTCCAATAATTTTCTGACAACCCCAGCCCCACCAAAAACGATCACCGAATATTCTCCAGGCTTCCGCAACCGTGGAATGCTGGGAAAACAGGTAGAACGGCGCGGAAAGCCGGGAGTAGAACGCAGTCGGTGAAAATTCCACGGTAATTTCGGTCCGTCGATCAGGCCACCGGTAGAGTTTTCCTAATCCGATCGAAAAGTTTTTCCACTCCGGAAGAGAGGCAGTAACGGAAAGAGAGGGAGAGAGAGAGAGGGGGGGGGAGAGAGAGAGAGAGAGAGAGAAAGTGTAACAGTTTCTGGAGCAGTTGGAACGATTTGTTTGCAGACTGTTGGGATTCCGGAGGGCGATGCCAGTCACCGGTCGAACGTTGAACCTGACGACGGAGATTTATCAAATCGCCGACGGCGAGCTCCTGAAGACGTTCTTCGTCAGTCCCGCCGGCAATATCTGTTTCCACGGCAAGTGCAGTTATTATTGCGATACCGCGCACGCGATTTGCGGAAATCCGGACACCCTCGAAGGCAGTTTCGCCGCGTTTCTGCCGGATAAATCGTTCGCCGCGAGGAAAGCCTGGCGACACCCCTGGAGAAGGAGCTACCATAAACGCAAAAAGGCACAATGGGAGCACGGTGAGTGATCTAGTTTCTCTATGACAATGTTCGATCCAATCGACGATGCCGATGACGATGTCTCTTCGCGGCGAAACGACGACTCGATTAACCCACGGTTCATGGATTCTGACAAATCGCGACGTCATTCTTTGATTCGAAATGTACGTCACTGTGTCTCGTGTTTCGATCGCTCAATGGAGACAATGGACGGATAATAAACTCAATAACAACGCCTAATAATTTCAAACAACGTCCATCTTTCATTCGTTTGTCTATACAGGATGTTCGTTTGAATACTTTCCAGCCGAACATCTCGAAAAGTATGAAAGATATTGAAAAAGTGTAAAGACACGTGTCCAAGGATTTCGAGGAGGAAAAAGGGGGGCAATATCAATTTTTTATTTGGGTTTACAAGGTCATTTGCTAATTTTGTTTTTTCAAATGGAAACCTACATTTTTTTATTATGGGATCTTATTGTACCGTAAAAAGACCAGCAATTTTCGTACGATACTTTTTTTTATCACTAGTTTCGGAGACATTTGAAGAGAAGTAGAGCGAGTCATATTCATGTTGCGAGAAAGTTTGTAATTTCTTTATAACTACAACAAATTTTCAAAATGTTATCCGTTGCTTTCTAAACAATATAATACAGACGATTCTCAAATTCTGAACGAACATTTTTGAAGGAATTTTTTGAAGGCATTTTTGTTGGAATAGCTCTACATTCCTGTACAATTCTGAGACGCAAATCGTTGACGTTTTCTGGTTGTGTTTTATAAACAACAGACTTTAAGTGTCCCGACAAAAAGAAGTCGACTGGAGTTAGATCTGGTGATATTGGTGGCCACTCAATAACACCTCTTCTACCGATCCATCGTAGTGCGAATCGATTGTGTAACCACTGGCGAACTGGTAACGTGTAATGCGGGGGAGTTCCTCATTTAACAAAAAATTGCCGTTTTCATCTCCTTTGGTTTTCAAGACTTTGTGTTATAAGTGGATCAATGATGTCGTTCAGTAAATTTAAATACAAATTGCCATTCAAATTCTCTTGCAAAAACAGAGGACCTATAATAGCACATTTCCTAAAATGACTGCCCAAACATTTATTTTATCCGGCCATTGAGTATTACTTTCTCTAATAAGATGTGGATTTTCGTCACTCCAATAACGACAGTTACGACGATTTACAGCATCGTTTAAGAAAAAAGTTCATTCGTCACTAAAACAAATGTTTTTAATTAGATTAGGAGTGACGTTGATCATACTTGTTAATTCCTCACAAAACTTAATTCTGCATTTCATATTTTCTATTTCAATTCTAATTTCAACTGCATTTCATAAGGATGAAACTTGTTATGTTTAAGTAATTTGTCCACAGATCTCACTGATGTACCAGTTACCATTGAAACTTGTCGAATTGAACTAGTAGAATTCACAGTAAACTGTCCTATAATTTCGATTTGATCAGCTCCTTTTATGAATTTTGGCTGGTTTCTTTTTCAATTTGTCACCGATCCTGTTTCCTTAAACTTTGCAACTAATTGTAACACGTCCGTATGAGCAACACGTGTATCAGGATGTCTCTCATTAAACGTAGCAGCAGTTCGACGGGCACACTCATCAGCTCCATAAATAAAAATTATTTCTACTCGTTCTACTAAAGAATACACCATTTTATACAATTAATTGTACTACGATATAGTATCTCTTATTACGATGATTCGCAGTGCGCAGATAAAAAAAAAGTATCCTACGAAAATTGCTGGTCTTTTTACGTACAATAACATCTGATAATGAAAAATATACGTTCCCATTTGAAAAATGAAAGTTGACCTTCAAATGACCTTGAAAACACCACCCAAATAGAAAAGTGATACTGCTCCCCTCTTTCCCCCTCGAAATCCTTGGACACGTGTCTTACACTTTACACTTTTACTTTAAACGTATTACCATTTCCAACGTGTTCCGATTCAAATTGCAACAAAGTTTCTTTTCGCACCATTCTTTCATTATGTCTACAATTTCTCTTCGATTCATCCACCCCTCGATCTTCATTACTACAGTCTTAAATTGAACTCCTTTAACACCTACACTGTCTTCCGCTACGAAACGAACGCGAAGATAACTCCGCAAAACCTAATCAAAGATAGAAAATTCTCCCACATACACAAATGTACAAGTCAATGGCGTCTGGGTCCAGTCTTTTTTTAAGGGAACGTATACGAACAATACGTAAGAGATCCTGAAACGTAGGAGCCACATGACACCAGAGTTGTGCTAATTCAGTTACGGTGTAATTCAATTGCATATTTGAATTACATTGTATTTCAGTTATATTGTAATTCAACTATGTCATAATTTAACTAAATAATTCAAACATTTCAATTAATTCAATTACTAATTATTTTAATCGGATGTGTAGTTGAAATACAATATAATTGAAATACTTTAATCAGATGTGTAATTGAAACACAATATACAGGGTGAGTCACCAAACGTTAGCACCTCAAATATCTTTGTTGTTTCTAAAGATACGTAAAATATGGTAAGGACAAAGTTGAATGGTACAATGGGGCTGACACGATGCAAAAAAAAAAATTTTGTTTTTATGTCATTTTTTTGGAGATATCAAGGTCACCTTGACTTTTTTAAATGGAACCACCCTTTTTTAAACACCTACAATGATAGTCCCTTTCATTAGGAATTCAGTGACTATAATTAGTCCAAGGTCATTCAAGGTCAAGGACAGAAAAAACGTATAAAACTAAAATATGGAAGCAGAATACCTGTATTTTATAAATGTTCGAAATGATAGCCGTCTGCGTCAATACATTGTTGTAAACGAGCTCTGAAGGAATGTTGAACTCTGATAAGTGTATCCGACGTGATATTCGTACATGCTGTGATGATACGCTGACGCATATCTTCAACTGTTGTTGGAGCATCCGTGTACACGGTCTCTTTTAGCAGACCCCATAAAAAGAAATCCAGTGGATTTAAATCAGGCGAACGTGCTGGCCATGAAACTGTTCCGCCTCGTCCAATCCATCGGTTTGGATATCGAGAATCCAACGTTTCTCTTGCTACTCGTGCATAGTGCATAATGAGCAGGACAACCGTCATGTTGGTACCACATATCGTAGCGATTTTGTAAAGGGACATCTTCTAACAAAATTGGCAGATCTTCTTGCAAAAATTGAGCGTATTTCTGTCCCGTCATCATTCCGTTAACGAAATATGGTCCGATTACTTTGTCGTTCAAAATACCACACCACACGTTTACGCTCCATTGTCTTTGATGATCAATTTCTCGCAGCCAGTGCGGATTATGCACAGACCAATAATGGGCGTTCCGTAGATTAATTGAGCCATGATTAGTAACTGTTGCTTCGTCCGTAAACAAGACATTAGAAAAAAATGAATGATTTTGAAGCAGTCTCCATTGACAAAAGTTAATTCTATTTTGAAAATCATTCCCGTGCAATTCTTGATGGAGCGATATGTGGAACGGATGAAATTTATGTCGGGCCAGAATTCGTATTACGCTACTTTGACTTATGCCTGCTTCCCGGGCAATTTTTCTCGTACTCACGTGAGGATTGACAGCTATAGCTGCTAAAATATTAATTTCATTGTCTTCATTAGTCGTGGGATTCTTCCGTTTGTACTGTCTTGCATGTACACTTCCAGTACTTCGAAACAACCTGTACGTATTAGTGAAAGTATGTCTAGAAAGAGTGTTTCGCTCGGGGTACCTTTCTTCATAAAGTAGTCGGGCCTGCACTGCATTTTTTCTACATTCACAGTAAATCGTAAGAATGCTGAATAACATTGAAGGACCTTAGTATGTTTACTTTAACTACGACCATAGTATGTTTACTATTTCCTACAAGTCTCAACCGTGATAAACGTATTCTGCTTCCATATTTTAGTTTTATACGTTTTTTCAGTCCTTGACCTTGAATGACCTTGGCCTAATTATTGTCACTGAATTCTTAATGAAAGGGACTATCATTGTAGGTGTTTTAAAAAGGGTGGTTCCATTTAAAAAAGTCAAGGTGACCTTGATATCTCCAAAAAAATGACATAAAAACAAAATTTTTTTTTTTGCATCGTGTCAGCCCCATTGTACCATTCAACTTTGTCCTTACCATATTTTACGTATGTTTAGAAACAACAAAGATATTTGAGGTGCTAACGTGTGGTGACTCACCCTGTATATAGGAGCCACATGACACCAGAGTTGTGCTAATTCAGTTACGGTGTAATTCAATTGCATATTTGAATTACATTGTATTTCAGCTATATTGTAATTCAACTATGTCATAATTTAACTAAATAATTCAAACATTTCAATTAATTCAATTACTAATTATTTTAATCGGATGTATAATTGAAATACAATATAATTGAAATACAGCTCTCCAAATTATGTATAGATCCTTCTGCTTTTTATATTTATGTTTGAAATTTAAAAAATTTGTAACGCAGAAGCTATTTCTGTTCAGATATTTTAAATTTGTAAATAATAAATTCCTCCTGTCTGAAACCTACACTTATTCTTTAATTTTCGATTTTAATTTAATGACATCATAATTCGCAATTAATGTAATTTAATTACGAAGTACGAAGTATTTTGTAATTGTACTCCATTGCAATTACGAATTACAATATGATTGAATCACGATGTAATTCAATTACTTTGCAATTATAATTCCTGGAGTAATTCAATTGTAATTCTGCACAACTCTGCATGACACGAATGGCTCCCGGTAAGGCGGACGATAGTACTCGGGCCTCGATTCTCCATTTTGTTTCATCTTGATAGCTGAATCGGCTGAAGGGATATCGGGCTCTAAAGCGTGCATTTGAAATGTGTCGGCTGTATGGTGGAACGGGGTGTATGAACGGGATGCTGGAATTCCTTGGAAATGGTACGGTGACCCAGATCTTTTTTTTTTCTCCCGGGGAAATGCGTACGGCAGACTGGTGCTGGCGGAAAAACCGCTGACTCAGCGTCTGTAGCTGACCAGCGCACGTGCCTGCAGCTTGGGGCAGGTCAGTGTTCGCCGGAGAGAAGGATTTCCCGAGCGCGGAGAGAGAGAGAGAGAGATTATTAAAAACGATCGTTCAATCAGCGATATCTCGGTCGTATCGGGACAAAACAGAAGAGGTTTCAAAGAGCAGCCGTTGCTCTATCCAACGCCACCAGTTGCTTGAGAAAAGCTCGCCTGATGTCGCAGTACGCTGACGGTGATTTGAATTTAAAATGCACGCGCGTGCTGCTCGAGCATTTAGATACACCTGCAGGATAATGTTCTTTGAAACACTAATGTGCTTGGAAATATTAACGTGTGCTTTAAAGTATTAACGTCCTGTAGAATATTAATGCGCTTTAAAAAAAAATTCTCATTTACTAAATCCGCAGTCTTGAAGGCCCCGTCGCGCGTGCCTCGATTATTTTCAATTGAAATGTTCCCGTGTCGAGATTATTGCGTTCAAGACTGAGATTACGATTGAGGATTGGACGCGTTTGGAATGGTTTCAGATTCCGAATACTGTTCCCTGGTGAAGGAAATTCCGCCGTATGACGAGGGTCGAAGGCTTCTCGATCTGATGGACATGGCTGTCTTGGACTTCCTCATGGGGAATATGGACAGACACCATTACGAGACGTTCAAGATCTTCGGGAACAATACGTTCCCTCTGCACTTGGACCACGGCAGGGGATTTGGGAGGCCTTACCACGACGAGATCTCCATTCTGGCGCCCATACTGCAATGCTGTATGATCAGGCAGAGCACTCTGCACACCCTGCTAAAGTGAGTTTCTAATCATGCTTCGCATAATTACCGAACTGATTGGGTCAATGCAAAAGTTCCCGATTTCGTGTTAAAATAAAACAAGAAATCCGGCACGGACTTCTGCACCAATAGGTTTTTCCCATTTTCGGGACGGTTCTGTCACTGAAATAGCAAAAACTGTATTTGCATTATTTGGATCTTTGAGAGTTTTGTTAGAACTCGCGAATTTTAAGGGATACCAAATCAATCTCCAGAAGAAAGTTCTGGAGATCAGATTTATCAATTGTGTTTATATAATTAGAGAACAAAGGGAAAAAAACAGAATTTTCATGTGTTATATTCACGCCCTTGACACTTTAAATGCCCAACCTAAAAACGTAAACCTCTCTTGTGATTTGTAGATCCGTTCTCTCCAAATTAGGTTGATATTAACGTGGGGAAAAATATTTCTGTCTTCCATTTCTGGGAGACGTGGAAAATGTAAAAATAAATTCGAGTGGGGATAAAAATCGCGTAATGCAAAGTTTCGTGTTTTGAATTTCCCGTTTCTGTGTTATTTCTTGTCAATCACCCCCTCCACGAGGGTGACTTCCCCCAATAAAATCATCACCAAACAAACTCCACTATTTCCGACCATTCCCTCGGGAGTTTGGCTCTTATCTCCAATTAATTTCTACCAATATCATTGCAATCGGCGCACAATGGTCCCCATCGACGAATTAGGAGGAAAAAATACTAAAATCATTTTTTCTGTTGAACACAGTACCATTATTTATATATTTTTTCATTCTAAATTGAATGAGACCATAATGAAGTCGATAGGATTAATAGTTTTCGAGATACGGTGCTGCAATTTATGATTAAAAAATTCATAACTTACTGGGACAGATGATTATTTTTCAATTTAGCATTCCTCTGATGATAATTCAGCATTCTACTTGCCCATCACCCGTTCCACTTGAAAAATTTTGATCTCCTGTACTTTCCAGCTCATTTTCTAAATAATTTATGAGTATATGACGATTCTTGGTCATAGTCGACTGCATAAGACCTAATTCTCTCAGGTGAATGACCATGTCTCGCCGAGTTATAGCCCGCGCTCTGTCTAAAAAAAAAAATTATTTCTCACAAAATGGCAACTACAGGCAAAAAGCTATTGAACTTATATCAAGTACATGAGTGTTACTCTTGCTTGAAAATAGTTTCAATTAGTAACATTTAGTAACTTGGGTTCTGCACTCCGCAAAACGTGAAATAGCTTACAAAAGAAACGAGAGGACCGTGTATATCAAGATGTCCCGAAGTCGAAATAATAATACGACTCACTAAACTGAAATTTTGTAGTTTTATATTTATCTTCAACTGTGGAATTCATATTATTACGAATATGAAAGTATTTATAATACCAGGCAATCAGAACACACGTTTTCATATACACTATTTCGCGACAAGCGATCGAGTAACCTAAAACAATTATGCGTTGCGACGCATTATTTGCGTTCGTCATTTGTTTCAATGTTAATGAGACTAAAGCCATATGTCACTTTGCGTCTCTGTGGGATGTATAATACATAAAAAAATTCACTGATACGTGTTTTTCGTTACCTTTAATTTTGAACTTTTTTCCTCCTAATTCATCGATTAAGACCAGTCAGCGAATTTTGTCTGTGTGATCTCGTATTTTAGATACAGCACATTAAATTCATTTTGTGCGTGACCACAATTTTGTATATCATAGGGAAGAGGTTAAATTAATTTTCTATACATGTATAACGATCACGATTTTGTAGTTTATATAAGGAAAATTAATTTTATGCACGCCTAAAATCGATTAGGGGACGACTGTGCGGCGGTAGAAAATCGATCTTTCTCTCGTATTTCTATTAGGTTAGCAAGAAAGTAATTTCGGTATTTTTAGGTGAAATAAAATCCAATTTTTTTTTATCAAAGCAATGAACTTTAATCAATAAAATATTTTGCATTTTGTTCTATGATCTTTTGCCATCTTTCTGGTAGCTTCATAATTCCGCGCTCATAAAACTTCTGATCCTTTTCGGCGAAAAACTGATTCAAGTGCGATTTCAGATCATCATCATCGGTGAATGTTTTACCATTCAAAGAGTTTTGTAAACTTCAGACTAAATGATATTCTGATGGTGCAATGTCAGGGCTATATGGTGGATGTGACATCACTTCCCAACCAAGCTCCAATAACTTTTCACGTGTTACCAAAGATATGTGTGGCCTATCGTTATCATGGTGGAACACGATTCTTTTGCGATTTGCTAATTCTGGTCGTTTTTCTTTGATTGCTATGTCCAGTTTTGTTAGTTGTCGACCATAAACATCTGAATTGATGGTTTGGTTCCTTGGGAGCAGCTCAAAATACACAATACCTGTGTAATCCCACCAAATTGACAACATGATCTTCTTTTGGTGCAATTCAGCTTTCGGTGTGGTTTGGGCTGATTCATCACGCTTGGACCATGATCGTTTTCGAGTTGTGTTATTGTAAACAACCTATTTCTCATCACCAGTGATGATTCGCTTCCGAAAAGGGTCGATTTCATTTCGTTTGAGATGCATATCGCATACGTTGCACAGTGGGGTATTTACACCAGAAAGTCGGAAAAAATTACTATTGCATGGAAACCATTTTCAAATGAAGCACAATATAATTGTAATGCAGAATATATATATATATATATATTTTTTATCCAAACTTTCTTTCAGGAACGCCATTGTTTTTTTTTCTTCGAGGTTGTCTTAAACTTGTTAAAAGGGGATCAGAAGTAAGTAAGAGCCTATTGATGACATCCAGATTACATGCCTTCCTGGAACACTTTCTGGCATAACTCTGTCTATACTGGCGAAAATGTTTGTTTCTCGCCTCGGCTGCTTCTTGTCATAATTGCCCAATAGGCAAAATTGCATTTTCTATAACTTTTGGTCCGTGAATTAATATTTTGTGTGTTGTGGTTGACATGGGATACCACCCATATAATCGAACGTACATTTCTGCTGTCTCTGTAGTATACGTTGCAAATTTTGTAAAAAAAAATTTTTTTAATTATTTTTTTTAATTATCAAATTTTTTTAGCTTCAGTTTGTACTTTATAAACATTTAACGGAAACAGAAGAGTTGCATATTACACCCCAAGAGCACCCGGCCGCGTCCGCGGCTGCAACAATGACACAAGGCGAAGAGAGAAAAGACGGAGTTCACTTCTATCTAAATCGTCTATAAAATCGGAAACTGGACGAATCTGGAATAAATCTTTATTGGATTTTAATCACAAACCTTCACGGAATAAAATGACACAAGAAAGAGTACCGGGACTCACCCTGAACCATAACAAAATGATTAATGAAGTCTTGAAATTAGAAAAATAATTCTTGATCTATTGAATATCATCAAATATTAATAACTATTAAAAAATATACGGAGAAGGAATCACAACTGTACTAAAGTGTAGTACATACTTTTCTCAAAATATAAGAAACGTGAAAAATCAGACAGTTATTTCAAATACTAGAAAATCTTTAGTAAGTAAATGATACTTCAACGAATAGAAAGGAAATAAGCTGTTACCATAAAATCTTCTAACTTCTAACGAAGTACACTCTTTTGTGAGTGCATAAATGAAAAAAACAGCTATGGTACGGTATTCTATACGTATTCCATTATCTTATACAACAAAAATAATATGGTTTACACTGTTTTAAAGAATGACTTTTTTCCGGTTTTTTGGTGCAAATACCCCACTGTGCGTTGATGCGTTGCGTTAAGTGCTTTTCTTTCAATTCATGTGGAAACCAAATATCGAGCTTCTTAACGATTCCGAGACTTTTAAAACAATATTCTATAGTTGTATGCGAGACATTTAACCTGTCTACAATCTGTCGGACAGTTATATGACGATCCGATTCAATAATGGCTTTCATTTGGTCATCCTCAACTTCAGATGGTCGACCAGAACGTTGGTCGTCATCAAGTGAGAAATTTCCAGAACGGAATTTTTTAAAACAATTCTGCCACGTGCGTTTTGTTAAGCAATCCACACCGTAAATTTGACATATATCTTTGTGAGCCTCGGCAGCTTTTTTACCTCTACGGAAATAAAAAAGCAATATGTGCCTATATAATGTTCGTTTTTGCACTCCATGTTCAAATGGACACAGAACAAACCATTTTAATAAAAATTACGTGTAATTTGCTTCAAAAGTAACCTAAAAGATGCAGTTATGAAATGTCGGAAAGAAAACAAACGCAACGTTAACAGAAGTCAATGAAACAAAACAACGCCAGGTATTACTGAAAACCGAAATTACTTTCTTGCCATCCTAATACATTTGATCGCGATCATGGTATCGTGACGCGCTAGCTCGCGGGAAAGGGCTCGCCGAAAGGAAGAAGACGAAGCGCGAAACACAACGGGACGAAGAGAAAAGGGGGAAAGGGAGGGGGATCGATCCGACGAAAATTTACAATTCAGAGCGACGGGGGCGCGCAGGGGTTTCGAAAAAGTGGGAGAACGGAAAAGAGGGTTGGCGCGCGCGTGCACACCACGGGAAAAGTTTACGAGCCGTGGCCCGGATGGGTGGAGGCCCGCGCGAGCTTGGATAAGGCGGATTTCGGAGTGAAACGTTTTACCAGAATTGCCCGCCCGGTACCGTCGCTCGTGAATCTCCGCTTTGATGCGGATTCACGGGGACGGGCTTTTTACGGGCGCGATAAATTCGACGAGAAGCGGATTTCGTCGACACGCGTGCACCGGCTACGCGGTGACCGATGCACGATCATCCCCGTACACGCGATTATCGATTCATGCACGGGGATGAACAAACTTGCGTTTGGGATATTTAAGAGAGGAGGTCCGAACAGGCCCGTAAAATTGTTTCCAAAATTTTTTTTTGATACTCGAGAGGCGACTCTTCAGTCGTCATTAAAAATTCCTAAAAATGATTACATCGCCGCACAGTGGGCAAAAACGGCCTTTTTCGATTCAAAATCAAAGAACTTTCGATAGGAATGAGTTAGAGCGATGAAATTTTTTTTAAATGAAAGCTGAAACTTTGTAGAATATGGGAAAAATAGGGAGATTACGGTACGAACGTTTTTTAACCTTGAGAAAATTCGTTAAAGTTGCACAATTTCAAGAAAATTTTGTTGCTGTGGTTAATACGCGCGGAAAATTTTTTTTTAACATGCTATATATCGTTTCCCATAGATTTTTTCACGCTGATTTCAAATCTGTTTTCAAAATTTGTCTACGACCTCTGGTTTTGGAAAAAAATAGATTTTTGTGACACAAATTAATGAAATTTTTTCGTTAAAATGACTTGATAACACACTAGTTTGAAAGTATATCGTATTCTCATATATAAAACACAATAAAAATAATAATAATGAAGTATTTTAACATTTTTAGTTACTTACGAAACTGAAACACTTCACATCTCGTCATCACTTGACGTATCGCTGTCATTGCTACTGGCACTTTCTTAAAATTGTGCAACTTTAACGAATTTTCTCACGGTTAAAAAACGTTCGTACCGTAATCTCCCTATTTTTCCCATATTCTACAAAGTTTCAGCTTTCATTTAAAAAAAATTTCATCGCTCTAACTCATTCCTATCGAAAGTTCTTTGATTTTGAATCGAAAAAGGCCGTTTTTGCCCACTGTGCGCCGTATAGGTGGCTAAGAAACTGATGAAAATTGTTTCGATGAAACAGCTTCGTATAAATTGATTTTTGTTAAATGTCAAATTTAATTTCTGAAGTGCTAAAATGATTTTGGACTGATAGAATGTTCTGAAACTCGAGGAGCGGCTCTTAAGTCGCCATTAAAAATTGCTAAAAATGTTTACATCACCGTGTATGTGCCAGAGAAATTGATGGAAATTGTTTCAAGCACAAGAGGAAATAACTACCGTGGAAATATTCTAGGTCAGAAGAAATATTTTGGAGTCGAAACAGCTTCGTGTAAATTGATTTTTTGTCAACTGTTAAAATTAATTTCTGAAGTGTTCTGAAGTGTTAGAATGATTCTATGGAGCACTATGTGGCTGGGAAACGGCGAAGGTACCTTTTGGCAAGCACGCGCGTATTTCGCCGCCGGTGCACGACACCTGCCACTGTCTCTCGATAAAAATGGAGCATTCCGCAGATTGAATTCCCTGAGACACGTCGCTTCGATTGCGCCCCAAGATACCGGTGAATTCTTTAACCCTTTGCGGTCCAATTCAGTTTTCCCCATCTCGTGTCCGACGAGCTGTATTCCATATCAACGCTCCGCATCTTTCCATTCCCTTCGGCCGCTGAGGGATGATCTTTAAATCCGTTCGTAGCCTTCGGAATCGTTTGATTCTACTCCTTTGGATCCCTGGATCCTTAGATATTGATATAGGATCATTTTAGCAACTGTTTCTGCGCTAAAACGTATTTATTCGCGAGTTATATATCGCCAAGTCTCACAAGGTGCGATATGAGAAGATATCTTTGGGAATTTATTTTTGAGAAACTGTGCAAGCTATCATTTCAAAATTTTTGTTTTGGTATATTGCGAAACTATCGAAGTGATGTACACAATTTTTGTTTCTTGAAAAATGTGGCTGTCTGAGAAATTAGAAATATTTTTCCGAAAAGGGAACCTCGAGCGACATATGCAGAAAGTTGGGAATTTGTTTTTAATCTTGGGGAATTTTTATCTGGGAAATTGGCGAACCAATTATTTTCAAATTTTCAGGGTACTTTATCACACTATCGAAGTAATGAAAAATAATTTTCATTTTTGGGAAAAAATATTGTTTCCCGAATTAAAAAATATTCATTATCAACGATCAATGAGATCTTCACGAGTTTTTGTTTCGGAAACCGTGTGAGCAATTATTTTTAAATTTTCCGGATACCTGACCACACGATTAAAGTACCAAAAAATAATTTTTCTCTCCGGAAAAATACCTGTTATCGAAATAAAAATATGCTCCACCACGTAGGCGACGAAGGTGAATGTATTTCTTACGTGTCGCTCGAGCTCGTTTTCCTCAGAAACAGTTCAAGATTGCACCGTTTGGAAGAAGTTATCTTCGATCAAAGAAAGTGTCTGCATTAACGCATATTTCTGTCAAGCATTTAATAGTTACAATCGTCGGCGGAGATATCATTCGTTCCCGTCTGAAGAATAGAATGAAATTGCATTTAAACTCGGTCATCATGGCATTTCGTTCAACGATTATTTCACTCTCCCGCCGGAATCGTGTGCTGCTCGTTTAGGTCGCATTAAAGAAGCCCACACGCCGTCCATTAAACCCGATATCATAGGATAATTGCATCCTGTGGCTGCTACATTGCTGCTACTTCGTCGTATCAGTCACGGTTGCTTCTTTCATCATGACTTCGTTTTCATTCAATTCACCGGACACCGTGACAACATACGCGTAACACACGGTTCTTTCAATACGGTTATTTAAACATCGGAATTTGTAATTTCACATATAAATATACATCCCCTGATTAATCGGCCCAACGAGACACAGAGAGTTTCCCCTCTCGTAATCCGAAATTCAAATTTTTATCCGCGCAAGCTTTGATTACATTCCGCGGGACGAGGAACAAAGTAAATTGGAGAAACCGGCGGTACATATTTCGACGAGTAATTAGCTCGCCGATTTACGAGAACGTCTGCGTGTGTTCGAAATAACAATAAAAAACGATAAAGGAGAAATTGATTACGCGTCGCCGCCGGATGAAACTTCCGGATGATGGACCTCCTCGGCTCCCTCGAGTTTCGATTAAGTAAATACTCGAAGGATCTGTCGTACGGGGTCATCAATTTCCACCGGCGACCATAATCGTTCAGACGGTATAAAAGCTGTTCGATCGAGTCTTTATCCCTGGGACGTCGCGAGTCCGCCTTTCTCCTCTCCCTTGTGACATCGAGAAGTAGCCGGCCAGAAAAGTACTTTTATCCACTCGCCTACTTCAGGATGCGTCCTTAAATATACATACACCTTCCTGCATACCGGGTGATCCGCCAGAAAATTATTTCAAATGTCAGGATCAAGCTCGTTCCTCGTACGAATTATTTACAAATCAATTCCTCGAGGCAATAAGAAGCTTGTCCGAAAGACAATTTTATTTTTCGTGAATTCTACCAAGATTATGTTCGTTAATTCTTGGATATTATTTGTCACAGGTGCTAAAATTAATCAAAGTTAACTTTACTAAATTTTGTGTTTGCTAGTGTATAAATATTTTCTTCTATTTTAATAGAAGCTGTATATTTATAAAAATCTACGGTACGAATAACAGCAGTGCTTTCGAAAAGCATACAATTGTCGCAAACATGATTTTCTTCATGAATTTCGTTAATAATCAGAGAACATTCGGCCTCACTTAATCACACACTTGCCACGTAATAATTAAGCAGAAAATGTTATTGCATCTATTCTTTTCTCTTTTATTTGAGATGCAAACGACGACATTTATTCCGGATCAAGAATCTGTTTGACAATATGAGCAGCTTTAAAGCTCGCCCCATCGTGTATACGACAGAAAAAGCGTCGTAAAACATTCAACCTAAGCTGATACTTTATTCATTGCCTCTTCTCGCAGAATTCGCAGCCGTCCATTACCCTGTTCAAAAAATTTGTGAAACTTTCTGACCCGTACAAAAACCTTGATAATAAAATAATCGTGGAGCAATTCAGGAAAATCTGATCACGAAAGATCCGTATCTTCCGTCTGCGATCTCTTCTAATTACGCGGAATTTGCATTTTTATTGAAAAATTCCTTTCCCCGTTGATCGATTCGGAGGAGGGAGCAGTCACGTTTTTTAATCTTTCCTGTCCGTCGTCGACAACGACTTCCGCGGATTTGCATGTTTATTAAAAAAAACGATCGACTCCGGGCCTCCGATTCGGTGAATATCGAGTCGAAAGTTTTCCCCGGCCAAGATTGTTCTCCTTCCTCCTCGGAATCGTTGATAAGTCGACTACACAGCGTTGAATACACCCGGTGTATTCAACGTCGATTCGATCGAAGCGCTCATTGTTCACTGGACAATCACTTTCACTGGGCACGGGGAGAGAGAGAAAAAAAAGTTTTCCCGGCATTCAGCGCACTGAACGGCCATACAAAAGAGGAAGAAAAGAGGACGGAGCGCAATTTTTGCTCGCGGACGAGTGTCAACCGCGTCTCTGTTTCTGTTTCCTGGTTCGGCAGACTTGTTTTGTTCCGGCAAGTGTGCGGAAACAATCCGAATTGTCCGACGGAGTTATACTTTACGGTACACGCTTGCTGCTTTATTTATGACGCGGTCCTCCGGAATTTCGGAAACGTTTCGGTGAATTTCGTCCATCAGCGTCTGAAACAATTTTTTATCGTGGCCCCTGGTCTCTTAGATTCTTCTGTGCACATTTGTGTTATCTTAATACCTTTCTGTTTTGCGATTGGATACGTTGGAAAATGATTTATTGTGTTCGTTGTGTGTTGGAATAAAATTTTTGCCTCTGATAATTCGTCTAATGAACAGCAAAGATGGCATTTATATACAGAGTGTTCATTTGAAAACGTTCCAGCCGAATACCGCGAAAAATATGAAAGATATTTAACCCTTTGCTCTCCAGAATTTTGTAAACACCTGTTAAATGTCGCCTCAGTCTCGACATAGAAGTGCAAAGGATTAAAAAATGTAAAACACGTGTCCAAGAATTTTCCGACGTTTCCAAGGATTAGTATCTTTTATACTTTTCAAGATATTCGGCTGGAAAGTTTTCAAATGAACACCCTGTATATATTTTCAATTCTTATCACTAAATCTACCGAGCCCTAAAAGTGACCTGATACATAACATCTTATAAAAATGACGAGATTAAATTTATTCGGATTTTGTGCGGTTATTTGTTTGTGCAGTATTTATTTAATAATTTCCCACGAAAGCATCTTTATAATTTCAGTAATTGTGAAATAAAAAATCTAGAACCGGTCGTTTTGATCGACGGTGGTAGGTTTAGCGTTAAAGAAATTGTCTTCAATAAAACGGTGGCATAGAATAAATACATGCTGTAGAAATATTCTTCTTGCAATTTTTATTTTTAACCAGTTAACTGCGTTCGACGTGTATACACGTCTATCCAAAACTCTATTGTGGTGCGGTTGACGTGTATACTCGTCGTGTACAATAAAAAATTCCCTTTTGCTATAAAGACTAGAAACTTCAATAAGACGTAATAAAAATGTGATTGGGTGGTATGTTTCCTTTATGTTACCAATAAAACTGTTATTTATTCTCTAAAAAAAGAATTGATTATTCTCCGAGTATATTTGATATTGCCCGTAACACTGTATTGCTTTTTACAAGCTAACCAGTTCATTATTTTCTCCAATGCATCTGGTATTTTCCGAATTGTTTTGTACTCTATATTAAAATCAACCTAATTTCTTAAAATTATTCTTTTGTTTAAATTTCTTCTTTATGAATTCTATTATTTTTTGACAATTTTTAAGCTTTTCAATAACAATAACCTCTTCAACAACGAATTGTTAATTTTTTATAGAATAAAATGTAATATTTTCTCATTTCTCATGTCATGGCTTGATTTTTATTCCACACTCCGTGAGGGATTTTTAAAACAGAATTCCGCGGTTAACTGGTTACTTAATTGTTCTTCCTGAGTTATGGCACAGCATTCAATCACACAATTTCCCCCATAGAATGTTCAAGCTAACTTAAATATTTTGTCCCGAGTAATTGCAAGGAATCTCCAAGGACAGGCCCAGTTGAAAATTCTCAATTGCAAAGAGTGTCTCTGCGTTATCCGAATGTTCTCCAAGGTCGAATGAAATCTCTTACGGTGTATGTTTTCAGATTTCACAACGGGCCGGTGCGTCTGAGCGAGGCGTTGCGAAACAGCATGTCGAAGGACCCCGTGGCGCCTGTTTTATGGGAACCCCACCTGGCAGCCCTCGACAGAAGGGTGCGTGTGATACTGCAAGCGATAAGGGACTGCATAAATCGCGAGGACTCGAGTCAAGTGATCCACGAAAAGACCGAGGACGGTGCTTCCTAACCCTTTCGTAAGTTCGCGTCGAAAGGGACACTGAGTTCGTCGACAAAAACGAGAATAAGAACGTTGAACGAAGAGAAATATATTGTGAGTTAATCGCGACGGTGCCTCGTTCGTTGTAAAAAAAACCTGTACAAAGTCTGTAAAAATGTCTGCGTGCGCGAGAATGAACTGTGAGTTTCTTACACACCGTGGTCCAAGGGAATCTTATTTTCGAACGTTTATTTTCAGTGTTGTTGAACGAGCTACTCTGGAAACCACGTCGATTAACTTTCGAGGTTTTGTTATATTTTACTCGAGGAAAAGCACTCGATCACTTAACTTTTTCTTTTCATTTAAAATAGCTTCGCTTTACCGACTAGGCTTAGTACTCTTGAAGGATAAAAATTGACGGGAATTTTGTCGATGAACGATCTTTTATTTTGAGGTTTTATTTTGATTGTTGATCGATTTGGCAGACGAGCGGCTCGATTATTTTTGTCGAAACGATTTTTAACATCGAGCTTCGAAACCCGTGTCGATAACATTGTCGATTTAATCCTACTTTTTGTCACTACTTTTATCTAGTTACGTTTAAAACCTGTACAAAATGGCTGTACATAGTGTACGTACGATTACGTGGGAGCAGTTTTCGAATCAAAAACACACTTACAGCGCTCCGCTTTTTGTGTACATACAGAAGAGACTAGAAAACAAAAGCGCCCCGGGCTAGAGTATTTTCGAATTCAACTTCGTACGCGTACGATTCGCTGTTCCTCGAGAAGCGCGTTTCCCATCGAAGTGTCTTATTCGATCACTATCTTCTTGTTCCTCAGGAAGAACGTGTCATCCATCATCGGGAGGAATTATGGTTCCAACAAAACTAGTCTCTCTCGATCGTCAAAAATTGTCGGAAACCTTTTGTCTTTTCACGAGGACAGTCGAAAATCGTTTCGAATCGAACTCGTGCGAAGCCTTGATGTGTGGAAGTCACGATGCATGAGAGGTCTTTTATAAAGGTGTGCTTTTCATACGCGTGTGCGTCCGTGACCGTTTCCAAAGTGCACATGTAATCATAAGTGTTTTTTCTGGGCAATGAGGAAAAGAAATGAGCTCTGTTCGAAAAACTGTCTTGTCGATTCCTCGCTATCCTCGATCACAACTCGTCGATCCTTCACTCTTCCTATCTTCCCAATCCCGCAGACTGGTAAGATATAATTTTTTAATTACTACTGTATTTAGACGCACAGAATTTTCACTTGAAATGCAAAGTTACAATTTTCTGCGCTACGTTTGCTGCAATTATAACTTCGCAGAATAATTGTCTACATTTCTGAAAGATGCAGAACCTTATGATCAGAGAGCCTACATTTTTAAAAAATTTTTTTAATAAGGGATAAGGCTAGTTAAAGTAGCCAGCTCATTTTACCACAGTAAAATTCAGTAATTTGTAGATAGGAAATTTTTTTATCGGAAATGGAGGCCTTTATTGTTACTTAATTTCCTGGAATAGCAATAAATAATTCTGTACGTCTGAGAGAAGGAAAAGCGGAAGAATCAATTTTCCGGAAGTAAATCTGGGAGATTCAGGCTGGCCAGTTAATTACGCGAGGATTTAGGAGTGTTTTCCTCTCGAGTTTCATTATTTAGAAGAACACTGTTATCGCGGGAGGAGCACGAAAACACGCGGGTAACTCTCTTCAAAGTCCCAGGGGAATAGTTCTTCGACCGAATAAAAGAATCCCGGGACTGTCGAAAGGAGAGGCGGACTTTCCTTCGGGACGCACGGTTGAAACAATTAAACACGCTTTGAACGCCGAAGGGAAAGCGAAACGTATTTCATTTCCATATCCCACGCGTGCGCGCGAGCGCGAAAAGTGGAAATAGCAATTTGTAGAACGGTCTCCGCGCGCTCGCCTTGTCGAAACAACATTAAACGGGGGAACTGCAACGAAATTACGCCGACTTCCACTCGCAATTAAGCGGCACGGCCATCGGAGGATCATTAAGCCCGCTTTGAGTATCGGGGACCGTGTTTTTGAAAAGTGTTTTCGATGGAATAACGTTTGTTTCTCGCGCTAAATGGGATGTCGCGATCGGGGACGCTTTTTTACCGAACGTATCGGGGCTACAAAACCTAATGTCTGACCAGTGGTGGACATTTCTACTTACCGTCGTTTCGATCTCGACAAATGTTTGTTCCCTATTTGCTGGAACTTTTCCTGCTGGCTGTTTGCGACAATTAAATGAACTTCGTTAGGGAATCCGGTGTCTGACCAGTACGGGAAGTTTCTACTTACCCGCAATTCCAATTTGGAATTCATGATTTTTATTTCTCGTGCACGGTTTAATAGAAAATTTCTCTACTCAATCGTGCCTTTAACTTGAATACACACTTGATACATTTATTCTCAATGTAGCATAAAAAATAAAATGATTAATGTACGATTACCAGTAGAGAATCAATTGTTGATCAATTCTAGTATTTTCTACTTACATATCTTTTAAACTAGAAATACATTAATTCACAGAGTGAATTCACAATTAATTATCAGATCATTTCAGAAGCTGCTCTTATTAAAGAAATAAAATTTACAAAAGGTGCCTGACCAATGCTAGACTTTTCTACTTATATATACAGGGTGAGTCACCAAACGTTACCACCTCAAATATCTTTGTTGTTTCTAAAGATACGTAAAATATGGTAAGGACAAAGTTGAATGGTACAATGGGGCTGACACGATGCAAAAAAAAATTTTGTTTTTATGTCATTTTTTTGGAGATATCAAGGTCACCTTGACTTTTTTAAATGGAACCACCCTTTTTTAAACACCTACAATGATAGTCCCTTTCATTAGGAATTCAGTGACTATAATTAGTCCAAGGTCATTCAAGGTCAAGGACAGAAAAAACGTATAAAACTAAAATATGGAAGCAGAATACCTGTATTTTATAAATGTTCGAAATAATGGCCGTCTGCGTCGATACATTGTTGTAAACGAGCTCTGAAGGAATGTTGAACTCTGATAAGTGTATCCGACGTGATATTCGTACATGCTGTGATGATACGCTGGCGCATATCTTCAACTGTTGTTGGAGCATCCGTGTACACGGTCTCTTTTAGCAGACCCCATAAAAAGAAATCCAGTGGATTTAAATCAGGCGAACGTGCTGGCCATGAAACTGTTCCGCCTCGTCCAATCCATCGGTTTGGATATCGAGAATCCAACGTTTCTCTTGCTACTCGTGCATAATGAGCAGGACAACCGTCATGTTGGTACCACATATCGTAGCGATTTTGTAAAGGGACATCTTCTAACAAAATTGGCAGATCTTCTTGCAAAAATTGAGCGTATTTCTGTCCCGTCATCATTCCGTTAACGAAATATGGTCCAATTACTTTGTCGTTCAAAATACCACACCACACGTTTACGCTCCATTGTCTTTGATGATCAATTTCTCGCAGCCAGTGCGGATTATCCACAGACCAATAATGGGCGTTCCGTAGATTAATTGAGCCATGATTAGTAAATGTTGCTTCGTCCGTAAACAAGACATTAGAAAAAAATGAATGATTTTGAAGCAATCCCCATTGACAAAAATTAATTCTATTTTGAAAATCATTCCCGTGCAATTCTTGATGGAGCGATATGTAGAACGGATGAAATTTATGTCGGGCCAGAATTCGTATTACGCTACTTTGACTTATGCCTGCTTCCCGGGCAATTTTTCTCGTACTCACGTGAGGATTGACAGCTATAGCTGCTAAAATATTAATTTCATTGTCTTCATTAGTCGTGGAATTCTTCCGTTTGTACTGTCTTGCATGTACACTTACAGTACTTCGAAACAACCTGTACCTTTCTTCATAAAGTAGTCGGGCCTGCACTGCATTTTTTCTACATTCACAGAAAATCGTGATCATATCACACTTTTCAGTCATCGAATATAACATAGCGGAATCGCGTTTGGAAACATACTGATAGTAAATAAGAATGCTGAATAACATTGAAGGACCTTAGTATGTTTACTTCAACTACGATAAACGTCTCAACCGTGATAAACGTATTTTGCTTCCATATTTTAGTTTTATACGTTTTTTCTGTCCTTGACCTTGAATCACCTTGGACTAATTATAGTCACTAAATTCCTAATGAAAGGGACTATCATTGTAGGTGTTTAAAAAAGGGTGGTTCCATTTAAAAAAGTCAAGGTGACCTTGATATCTCCAAAAAAATGACATAAAAACAAAATTTTTTTTTGCATCGTGTCAGCCCCATTGTACCATTCAACTTTGTCCTTACCATATTTTACGTATCTTTAGAAACAACAAAGATATTTGAGGTGGTAACGTTTGGTGACTCACCCTGTATATAAATATATCTTTTGAACTAGAAATACGTTGATTCACAGAGCAACATTTGAGACCACAGAATTATCAGATCATTTCAGGAGCTGCTCACCAAAGAGATAAAATTTATATAGAAGGTGCCTGACCAATGCTAAACTTTTCTACTGAAATATATTTTGAACTGTAACTACATCGATTCAAGGAACAGCATTTAAGAAAACAGGATTATTAGACCATTTTGAGAGCTGTTTACTGCGGAAAGAAATTTCAGGTGCCCGAGCAGCGTCGCTTTTTCTACCGTAATTTTTGCTGGGGCAACAGCAGTTGCCGAAGTAGAACAGGAAAACAGGATTGCAAGATCATCTCGCGAGCTGTTGACAAAGGAAATGGAGGTCAGAGGGAAGGGGACGGCTGATCAGTGTCGGAATTTTCTACGGGATCGGATTTCCAAAGCTCGGAAAATATTTGTTTTCGCCGCGAGGTGGGATTTTGTGAATTTTTAGACGTTCGTCACGGCGAAGTTACTTGTTTACGGTGTTATTTTCCCCATGGAAGATTCGAGTTCGTGACGACAGACTGGTTGAACGAGGTCCCCCCCCCCTCGTCCTTGGAATGTTTCTGGCAACGTTGTTTCGACGATGATGGTTCCGCGCAGATATCCTCGCAGAAAGTTGCTGCTCCCCGCCGCTTTATTGTCGATGCTAGCACCCTTATTCTCGGAAAGTTTGGTCCCGCTGAACTTTTCGCCTTCCCGCGAAAAGGTGAATTTTTTGCGAAAGATCAATAAAGGAGCCGGACACCGGTGGCGAACAATTTTTCATTTGTCACCGAGAACATTGAATCATGAAGATCGTTAGGCGGTCGCTTCGGACGCTTCTCGGTCAATCTGAATACCATTCAGAGTCTGTTCATTGATATCACTGTGCGTACGCCGGTAATTAACAGTCCATTGTTCCGCAGTCATTGTTACATGGACCAATCGCCTTGCGTTCCGATCAACAATTTCAATGGTATTATTCGTTGCTAGACAGCGGATTTTATACATTTACAACTAAAACCGGTGAGTACAATCGAAATTAGTGGAAAGATTAACGGGACATAGAAACATCAATGTATTGTTTTCAACTTACTGAAATTATTAAAAAAAGGAAAAAGAACTTTTTACTTGCCAGTTGTTTCTTTTTATTTTCTCGTTAATACACTTTTCAATGAGAAATAAAGTTGATTTTATATTATCCGTAAATGAGCCGTTTATTTTGAAAGTGGCCTAAGGCCATTTATATTTAAACAGAGATATTTAAGGGTTTGTGTTTCAATAAAATTAAATATATAGGATACCAATGTGTCACACTACTTAAGTGTGTCTAAAAGAGTTAAATTTACGGTTCCTATTAAAATAATAGCAATTATTAAGTGAATAATATGTATTTTCTTCCCAAAGGTGGAGTTAAGCCACTTTCAAACTTAACAACCAGATTCGTTATAAAATTTGAGAAAGTTTAAGTCCATTCGACATAATTTAGAATACTTCAAATTGAAAACACAATACTCTATTTACTTTATATATCTTTGCAACACTTCAAAAACTCAGTTCATGCAATTCAGGACATTTTCTAACTAAGTAAATTACATAAAAATTTACTGCTCATCTACATTTTGTGTATGCGCGAGGGATTTGAAGAAATCATGGTGCTCCGGTGGTATGTATTATATTAAGTCCATGATGCCCCTGTATTTCGCTTTTGTAATTCGTCTTATAATTTCACAAAGTGGTGTCAATACAATGTTGTCGAACTTTCTTGGTCCACCCCGACGTGCTAATAAATCCAGGATCCATCGATATCTTATAGAAAATTTTATATGATTCATCATCCAGCATATTTTTAACCAATTTATTGTTTCTCCGTTCGAATTCTTTACCCTTTGAAAAATTGCGTCCTCCAAAAACTCTTGTTTCATTTCATTTAGAATAAAGTTATTACCTTCCATGCACTTTTTGATAACATTATAATAATCTTGGGGGACAAACAGTAAATTATTTTTCTTCAATGACATTTCTACGATGCCAAAATAAAACTAATTAATTTAAATTACCTTCATCACTGCCTTCGGACATTATCAATACTGGATTGGACTTGGGCCACTTTCAAAATGATGGTTTTGATTATTGAACTAACTGCGAAAACTTCTGTGTCCAACATTATCGTGTATACTCTGAATATACTTAACTGGAAATGTTGTTTACCACAGCTGACTTGAACTTGTACACGTAATGATGGGCAACAAAAGATAATTGATAAATGGATTTGGGCCACTTTCAAAATAAACAGATTGCGGATTTTATGCGTTTATGACAAAAATTAACACGTCAAAGGTAAAACTGAACAGACAGCAGGATTTAAGGATATTGTTATATTATTTTCGGCGTTTTGAGGTTATTAGAAAATATAATTCAATTTCAGGGTCTTAAAATAGACTTGGAGAGTTTTTATTTTGCATGAAAGTAGCGTGTCTGACCAATGCTAGAATATTCTACTTAACTTTCTACCTTCTATCTACCTTAATGAATAGAATTTCTGTCGATTATAATTAAAGGAAAAGGCTTAAAAGACCAAATCGGTGATTCGATCCTGAGACGCGATCGAATCACCTAATCCGACTGTGAGCAGCGGCGTGTCCATCGGTATCAGAGGGATTACAGTTCAAAAACAATCGTCTGAGTGGCTAAGGTGACGTTGCATGCAACTCAGGATCCCCAATCAGTCTTGGTAGTCGTCTTAGGCGAGTTTAGCAAGTGGTTCCTGTAACCGACAGGACCGTAACACGATCTCAATCTCCCTTTGCCAGACGGTGGGAGGGGAAATAAGGGAGGGGAGTTCCCGTTGGCACCGACACAGCAGAGGATTGGGGAAGGATATATCCTGTTAATTACGCGATCTCGGGTTTGCCTATGACGTTAGACGTCCCGGCCAGAACGTCTGTTCTCTGACAGCCCGAATTCCCTCTGTAGACGAATGTGTAATCTCGAGGAGCCGGTCGTGGGCGAGTTACTGCTTCGTTTCTGCCCTGGATACCGTCTCGCCTCAGTAACTCGATGAGCACCTCAAATCATTACCGAGTATCGCCGTCGCGTTAGGCCATTTCAAGTGAACAAGACCTTACGATGGTCATCCATTTCTTGTTCATGGACAGCAACTTATTGCGTCAGCCAGTAAACATTAAAACTAATCCTTTCCACGTAAACGGCAACTCTGATGCTTCACTAAAAATTATACCGTACGCAATTATCACATTGCTAAACGGTTTTTCATAAGAGAAACACAAATTAGTTGTTTAGTATCTTTTGAGATCGACCTGTTGCAAAAATGCTGAGAACAGTTTCGGTTGGACGCATATCTCAATCACATCAAAAGAATTCAGTAGTAAAGGTCAATAACATCTCAGGCAGTATATATTCTCTGGCCCTCTGCAGCTTCTTTCGCTAATAACTAACTTCGAAATTCGGTAATTTAATTACAGACACCTCGGAAGTACCTAATTGATGAATAAAATCGCCTTGCAAAGCCGTAAGTGAAACAGATTGAAATTACAGCGACAGGGGAGGAAAAACAAAATTATATTTACAGTGAAGTCTGTTTTTGTGTGATAGGAAGGGACTGCATACAAGAAACCGCGAAAAAAATATTCGGAAACTTCATAAGTAGCTTTGACAATTAATTGTTTACAAGATATTAAAGAAAATTTTTTTATGCGGTGGTGAGGGACCGCATAGAAAAAAGGCTCACTTAGAAAATATGTCACAGATTTACGAAGTAGCGAGAAAGTGCTTTCCAAACAAAATAAATAATTAAATTACGCATGGAAACATTTTTGAACAATTTAATTTCTCATTTGAAACATGGAGAAATTTTCAAAATGCACATAATACTACTCGTCGTAGTCGATAAAGCGCATATTCTTGTGGTGAGAACATTACAATGGTGTTATAATACCAACACCGTTAAAAAACATATACTGCATAAAAAAAGATAGCACAAAACAAATCGCACAAAAACAGGTTTGACTGTATGCATAGACGTAGAAGAGCAAAAGACAATCTCATGTCCATCAACATCTCCAAAAGTGTGTTAAGTAGAGAAAATCAGTAAAATCTCGCACAGCGTAACCTGACCTCCCGGAATTTGTTTCTCTGATAATGGTTGTATCTACGAGCAACTTCGCGATTCAGTAATTAAATTACGTCCATAGACAGCCGGAAAGTTCGTTGTTGGTAAATAGCAGCGCCTCGTAAAACCGTAAGTGGAATAGATTGAAATTACAGCGACAGGGGAAAGCAGGACGAAGTTAAGTAGAGGAGGTCCCGCGCTGATCAGACATCGGAGAGGTTGCCAACGATAGCGAGAGAGACCGGGCCGCTTATTTTGCGCCGGTCGGGTCTCTCGTTTCGAAGGGCTTTAACGACAATTTCGAGGCACTTCCGGTCGAGGCGACGCTGTTCCGAAAGTTGAGCGAGTTTCCGCGCGCGCCACCGAAAACTTTTCGAAAACTGCGGAAGACTCTCGAGAGCGGAACTGCTTCGCCCCAGCTCCTCTCCCTCTCTCTCTCTCTATCTCTCTTTCTCTCGTTAGTCTTTCGAAAATCACGGGAAACTCTGATCTCCGTCGATTCCACTATAATTTCACAGACACGTGCAAATAATAACTTCCGCTGGAACAAGGCGCCCGGCTTAATTATTGTCTCTACGAGCGTGCGAACTTTTCGCACGAGAATCTTCCGCGGAACAGTTTGGAACATCGGAAAAATTGATAACCGGCGAAATTCTGTATAAAAATTGCAAAATTCGGGTTAAAATTTTTATCTGCCCTCTGCATCTTGATGCACAACATTTTTATTTCACAGATATTCTTGTTCTTTTCGAAGAATAAAAATGTTGGAAAACAATGGGAAAGAAAGTTCAATAGACCCTTTAATATTGCTGCGCTCAGTTCTCGCAAACCGGAAGATTATAATGCTGAGACGAAAATGCACTTTTGTTAAAGACTTAATTAACCTCGCACATTGTTCTCCAAGAATGTTCACCCACTTTCTTTTCTTGCACACTGTAATTTCTCTCTGGTTTCTCTTGCGAGACGTGCTTCCAACTATGATATAGTACTACGAACGAAACAATTTATTTATGTCTACAGCAACAATCACTGAACTATTATGCTAAAATCCTCTATAGATGTCTATAAAAACATCTAAATTAATTTTACAAATGGAAGATGTTTTTCCATAAATTGATGAATATGCAATGCAGAATAGTTCTGTTTTTTTTATCGTTTGGGAATAATGGGGGGGGGGGCAGAGCGCATATTCGCGTCCCTGGCCCCCAGCACTGTTGACTCCGTGCCGTCGAATCGAATTGTTGTTAGTTTTACGAGGGAAACTTTTCTCCGTCCGGCTAAGCAGAAATCTTCCGCTATCGGCCCGGGTACAAAGGGCGGGGGTGGGAAGGTGAGGGGAGGGGGCGAGACAACGCGGGCGCACACACTGGCCAAAAGCGAAGAAAGTGGAAAGTTTCTCGTTCTCGCCTCGAACACCGGCAGGAAAGTTGGATTGTCGTCGCAGATCACAAAGGGACGAGCGTTAAGGGTTGATTTATGGGGACGGGGCGACGCGAAAAACCAAACCGGCGACCAGTGCGTCGCGATAAATATTATCCGCGTTTCCTCTCGACCCTTTCTTCCCCCCAACCCCATCGAAACTGCGATTTTTAACCCTGGAAAGGCTCCGAGACCGGAAAAGCGAACATCTCTTGCCCCTAAGGTAAGTAGATTTATCATTCCGTATAACATACAATTATGTCATGAATTTGTGAGTTGAATTTATATCAAAATTTTGTGATTTTTAACCCCGGAAAGATATTGACTTTATAAATGAATTCTTCGTCTCCCTTGCAAATGAGAGAAGTATTCACTATTGAAGTATTCAAGTATTCAATATTTTTAACGGTAAAAATATTTTATGAAAACATCCCTTATCGCCCTAATAAAAGAACTTTTCACCGCCCCTGTAAACGGAGAAGTAATTAATTATTTCACAGTTTGTTTGCTCTTGAATGGATGCGTTTATTGAAATTTTTACAGAATCTTATCCACTGGAACAGTGATTTTTAACCGTGGAAATATTTTATAAAAATCAAGCATCCTTGCCCGTTCTTGTGAGCGAAGAATTTATCTTCTCGCTTGTAATTGAGAAAAATAATTAATCATTTCATGCATTATTCTCGAACTTGTTCGTTCAATTTGATTGCAACGTTGGTTCAATTAAACTGTGATTTTTAACCATGAAATAATTTCGAGGAAATTAAAATATCTCCCGCGGATACAGCGAAACAGTTTTGCTTCTCGGTTGTAAATGATGGAATTAATTAATTATTTCGCGGTTTCTTTGCTCCTGAATCAACGTCGGTTTGTTTCCATTTGATGTACAATTCCGCCGCCCCGTGTCAGCCAGAACAATCAGAACGATATGATCTGTGGAGCATTCTATTGAAGCGTATTCGGTGATCAATATTCTGTTTGATACCTCGCGTGTTTCGGTCACTCCGCATTCAACGTGTACATTACAATATTAACCTAATTAACCATTTGCCTTGTGTTCTAATTAATATAACAAACAAGGTATCCGGCGAAATTTAACAGGCACCGGGAGTCTTCCCCCAATAAAACCCTTAACGAAGCGAACAAACAATATTCCATAATTGATTGAAAGAATTCTCTATGTTATTCAATATCCATTCAATTAATCCCTGAAATTCATTCTTGTTCCATTAATTCGTCACCGAATCCATCAGCACGGCCGAAAGACCGGTTCGACATTTTTTATTTATTTGTACACTCCTCGTCAAAAAGATAGCCAAGGTGTGCTATCTTTAATTTCTCAATGACGCCTACAAAGTTTTACGTTTGTGACGTATAATCTCAAAACATTATGGGCTCAGAATATGCGGTTCGTTGGAAATAATTTAAAATATTATAAGGTTTAGTGTGTAACAAAAAACAATTTTTTCATTTTAAGAAAGAACTGATAGCACATGTACAATAAAAAAAATAATAATGAACATAAATTTTAACTGACAATAATTACTTATCAAACATATATACTTATTTAATAATGGGTACATTCCCCTTTATTTTCTATTACTTCTATTGTACGATTTGCTATCAATTTATATAGTTTTTGGATATAACTTTGACTTATACTTATATAACTTATACTTATTTAATAATGGGTACATTCCCCTTTATTTTCTATTACTTCTATTGTACGATTTGCTATCAATTTATATAGTTTTTGGATATAACTTTGACTTAACGTATCCCATTTGCGTACAATTGCATTTTTTAATTCTTCTACGTGTTGATACTGCTTTCCATTCTTGTATACGCCGCGAACAAGTTCTGCCCAGCAATTTTAAATAATATTAAGGTCCGGGGAGCGTGCAGGTCACGGCAAAACAGATATACAATTTTCATTAAAATATGATTGGACTAATCTTGATGTCTGTAAAAATGCATTATCTTGTTGAAAGATGAAATCAGGTCCAGAAATGCGTTCTGCATGATTATTTATTTGTTCTTTGATTAAATTTATGTATTGGAGACTATTCATTCTCCCATTGATGAACTTGATACTTGTCTTGCCGAAATAACCGATGCCGGCCCAAACCATGGGCTTTGACTCTTCAACTTACACAACAGTACAACAGTTACCAACTTTATTTGGTCACAACCAAAATATTACAATATGTTCGTATGTGCCAAAAAAAGAAAAGGTTGTTGTATTACTATCCACAATGCACAATGATAATGTTGTTTCTGGGCCAAAGAGGAAACCAGAAATAGTCCACTTCTATAATAAAACAAAATCTGGTGTCGACATGATGGATCAAATGTTGATACGATTCAGTACACAAAGACGTACTAACAGATGGCCATTAGCATTTTTTATAACATAATTGATATTGCTGCTCTTGCCTCATACATCATATATATTTCTAATAACGATATGTTGCCTAACAAATCCAATAATCGCCGAATATTTTTACGCCAAGTGGGAGAGGAACTTTGTCTTCCAATAATTAGAAGTCGATCGACCAATGTTCAAGTGATGAGACATTTCTCTTGTAAATTAGCAATAAAAAGCATGCTGCATAAGTTACCAACAATGACCGACGTTCCTTCAACTTCAGGCACTGTACAACAACGAGATAAAACTGGACGAAAAAGAGTTGTAGGCTCATGTTATATATGCCAAGCTGACCCTGATAGAAAACGTAGAAAGACACGGAAATATTGTCAAAACTGTATAAAACCAGTTTTCCGACGAACACGCAAATACTCTGACAGTTTGTAAAAATTGTTCTATTATTGGTTAATAATAGTAACTATACTAATAAATGAATAATATCAATTGAAAAAATTTGTGTGTTGTATGATTGTGTCATTGTGATGTTTTGCATCAATTTTAATTCTGTAACCATAAATCGACAGAGAACCTTCTAAATAATGGGGACCCAGGGCGGTTTTGCGATATCTTCATAAAAACATAACAAATTATTAGAGAAAAAACATAGAAATGGGTACCCGGGTACCCGGTTATCCACATAAGGGTTAGGTATGGAACAGTTTTTCTTTGTTGTATACAAACATCTACGACATTGTGACTTATTTCCAGCAAGCCGCATATTCTGAGCTCATAATGTTTTGATATTATACGTTACAGACGAAAAATTTTACATACGTCATTGAGAAATTGAAGATAGCACACCTGTAGGGATGTGCGTGCTGCCCGAATCGTCGGGTCGGGCCGCACAGTGGGCAAAAACGGCCTTTTTCGATTCAAAATCAAAGAACTTTCGATCGGAATGAGGTAAAGCGATGAAATTTTTTTTAAATGAAAGCTGAAACTTTGTAGAATATGGGAAAAATAGGGAGATTACGGTACGAACGTTTTTTAACCTTGAGAAAATTCGTTAAAGTTGCAAAATTTCAAGAAAATTTTGTTTTTGCCGCTAATACGCGCGGAAATTTTTTTTTTAACATGCTATATATCGTTTCCCATCGATTTTTTCACGCTGATTTCAAATCTGTTTTCAAAATTTGTCTACGACCTCTGGTTTTTGAAAAAAATAGATTTTTGTGACACATATTAATGAAATTTTTTCGTTAAAATGACTTGATAACACACTAGTTTGAAAGTATATCGTATTCTCATATATAAAACACAATAAAAATAATAATAATGAAGTATTTTAACGTTTTGAGTTACTTACGAAACATGAAGCACTTCACATCTCGTCATCACTTGACGTACCGCTGTCATTACTACTGGCACTTTCTTGAAATTGTGCAACTTTAACGAATTTTCTCAAGGTTAAAAAAAGTTCGTACCGTAATCTCCCTATTTTTCCCATATTCTACAAAGTTTCAGCTTTCATTTAAAAAAAATTTCATCGCTCTACCTCATTCCTATCGAAAGTTCTTTGATTTTGAATCGAAAAAGGCCGTTTTTGCCCACTGTGGGCCGCAGAGAGTCGGGCAGGCTCGATTCGGGCGCCCGACTTTCTGCGACCCGACCCGACCCCCAATATCGGGCGGCCCGCACATGCCTACAGACCTGGGCTATCTTTTTGACGAGGAGAGTAAGCCAAGATAACGACGAAAAGTGCCCACAACTGACTTCACATAGGCCCATATAAAAAATTTATTACACACAACTAAGGATTTACTTACGATTACGATTTACTTACTTACTTACTTAAGACTCCTGCTTGTTTGCTGACCATTGCGCGTAAAACAAATTTTAACACTAAATTTACGGAGCACTAAGAATAACTATTTTACATTACTTCATAAAAATAACAAGAATGTATTAGGGGGGCCCAAAAGTAATCAATTATTGTGAAATCTAAAACAAACTTTGAAGTAAATTCAAGTTTTTATTTCTAATTTATTATATAATCTCCATCATTATCAAGGTCAGTTTGCCATCTTTCCATCGCGATTTTTCTTTGTTGTTACCGCTGCATTACATCCCACATGAAAATGAAAAAGTATGCAATGACGAATATGATTCTCGGAAAGTAGAGACGCCGCCATTTTATTACAGGGTTGTAAAAGAAAATTATACTTTTTCGAATATTTTGAACACAGGCTGCTTTACGGAAAACTGTAAAAGAATACGTGTTTCCTCTTCAAATATTAGAATCCGTGATTTTGACACAGGTCCCGTAAATTTAGTCTTAACACTAGAAAGACGGGAGCTTAGTATATACCTATATTGCCTGAAAGCAGTCAAAATGACTGCATTGTGAAAAAATAACTAATGCGCAAAGAAATTTGTTTAACAGTAATTTTTAATATATTTTATATCACTTACAGTCATATAACAAGTTATTAATAAGTATTAGCAATAAAAAAAAATGAAATTCAAAAGCAGTCAAAATGACTTGCTTAGGCAATCTAGTGTTAATAAAAGTGGCGAGACGTCCAAACGAATGTTGTCATTTCGGCACAGTAATGCAGACATCGAAGTAAATTCAATCTTGTCATTCTGACAAAGCAACGGAAAAAGTCGAAATAAATTCAATCCTGTCGTTTCCACAAAGCAACGGAAAAATCTGAATAAATTCGATACCGTAATTTTTATAACGCATGCTCCAGTTTCGGGCGTTCGGTGCCCTCATTGTTAAAAGACGTCGCAAATCTCTGTGACAATCCAGCTTCCATTAAATCGTTCTCTGAAAATACCTTATCGAGGGAACCTCTCCCGGACAGTTTTCGAGTCCGTGGATGGCGAGTACAATGGAGAAGGGCCGTGGATTACAATTATGCTTTCCGTCTTATCGAAGATGGCGTTGCCGCGTTATCGCGGCGGAAAGGCTGCGGGAAATGTGCAGCGGCTCAAATGGCGTGGAAGAAAGAATCAGGCGAGAACGAGGATAAACACGATTTCTCTGTGTTGTCAGGCGGGCACGTGTGTTTGCGCTAACGCTAACACCTTTTATCCGCGACGAGGGACGTTAGGGCATTCTCGATGGAGTGCTGAAGCCCTTCAGCAACCATGCTCGCGTGTACGTTCGTGTTCCGAGGTACGTGACCGCGCGTGTTCTTGTCAAGCGGACCACTCGCGACACTTCGATCCTACATTTTATCCGGTAAAAATCCTTTGGGAATTCTTTGCGGTCACTTCTGGTATAGCAATTTTTATTTTGCTATTTTGTGGTTTTTTCTTCCAATTATCCCTGAACTGTATTTTTCGAATTGGACATCCAGTGACCGTCGCTAGACTCTTTGGAAAAAAGTGACGATTTTTGTTTTTAGCAGGTAAAGTTTCTCTGGAAGGATACGATGATCTTAATTTAGTGCATTTTCCGGTCTTTGAACAGATTCACTTCGGAGACGTCATCGGTGAATTAAAAACACCGTGAAATCGTGAAAGATTATTTTGAGACACCCGTTCCACTGATTTTAAGAAGTTCCAGATTATTCTTGCTCAACGTAATAAATTTTGAAGATCGTGAATGAAATATTTAGATTAAAATCGCGTCAAGTCATCCTGAAACTTTTATTTGATTTTGCAGTTTTAGATTGTTGTTAATAACCTTTCAACCTTAAAAGTATTTTAAATGAATTAGAAATTGTAGGAAGCATAGGGTGAAGGACCCGGTTACTGTGTCTATATTAATTATAATTATTTTTAAAGCGGAATCAATATTTAAAAAAAAAATGTATATATCACATTAACTAATTTCAATGAAAAAATTAATAAAAAAATGATTAAAAAATTATTTAATATTCATTATGCTTCAAAAATGAGGATAATTAATATAGACGCAGTAATTACTACCCCCATAGTAATTAGGTCCCTTACCCTAGTTGCTTTGACTTATAAATTGTAAGTCCCTCATGTTTTGAAACAATTTCATACATTCTATGAGGTTTTGAATTCCAACACAGAGATATTAATAACACTAAACCAACCACGGTCAAATGATCGGTTTTATATTTTACAATTTTCGAAACTGTAAAAATTCATTAATGGAATATAGTGGAATAAATTTCCTTGTCCGAGCATTTATTATATTGAAAATTACGAACAATCTAAATAAATTTAGTGTTGCCATTTTTATAAGGGAATATTTACCAGATACATACTGTTAATGTTTGGTAGGTTTAGTGTTAATATATTACCGATAAAACAGTGCCACATTATTCAGAAACATTCATTTCAATTCATTCCACGTTTCAAATTGACGTTAAATATCCCCAAGTTGTTTTGAAACAATTTCATACAATCTATGAGGTTTTAAATTCAAACACCGGGATATAATTAATATATTAACGATAAAGCTGTGCCACATTATTCAGAAATTTTCATTTCAATTCGTTCCACTTTTCAAGACTCCGTAGATTCGCGATAAGGTAGAGTGACCACATTACCGACAAAAATAGGCGAAAAATGGATTCACGTGCCCCAACTTTACGTTGTTAAGAAAAGGGCTCGTTCGAAAGAGGAAGGTCAATCCAGTGCGCGCTGGTCACGAGCTGACGAGATTATGCGGATATTTGGTAACATAAGCGTTAGAAGTATACCAAAAATTGACGATGCGCATGCCGTGGAATCCAAGCATTTTTATGCCGTTCGATGAGTTTTCTGGATGAAATCGAGAGGCTACAAATTGAGCTATATTTTGTCTAGATTCTTTGCGAAATAAAGCGAAAAACTTGAAGCACGTTTCTAGTGTCAGAATTCATAATATCGATAATACAGAGCAAAAAATGTGACAAGTTTAGTCACAGACTTAGGACCCATCGGATTAAGACCAAGACGGATCTTAAGTCAGTGGCTGAAGGCTTTGGACAGAAATTATACAGCAATTACCGACCTGCTGACACTGCAAAAGTCACGTGTGACTACCCTTGGCTCTTTTAACGCTATTTAATTCCTACTTCAAAATTGATTTGCGAAGTGCCAAGGATAACGGTATGAAAAGACATGGGTTTGTTTTCGGGGACGATTCACGGTTTGCGAAACAATTTTTCTGATTACAGAGGCCGTGGACTTGCAAGCAGTGCCGCGTAACGTTCCCCGAGCCGCAGTTTCCGCGGGGAACGTCGAACATTTCGATGGGATGCATTTTAATGCGTCGTTTGCATAATCGCGAGGGATTCGCGCGACGCAAAGAGTGTTTCTTTTCACTTGGCGAACGGGCTTTGTCGTTCCGAGCGGACGCATTCTCATGTTAAGCACTGTTTAAGGAACTTCCTCGCGAACAACGGTTATGCATGTATGCGCTTTTCCCGTATGCAGCGGCATGCGCGCGCGCGCGCGCGCGAACTTTCCACGATTCATGGATTTCTCGATACGCGCGGCGATGGTATTTCCGCGTGCGGAATCGCGATGACAATTGTATTCTTGGAAAATTGACAACCGCGTGACGAGGAGGACGGTCTGCGGCGGAGAGAATGCAGCTGCGTGTTGCGGGCGCATTGTTGCATCGAACGCGGTTGCATTTGTAAATGAACCTTTTGTATTCGAAATAACACGCGTGTAAATTGCATTTTCAATAGGACCAATGATCCGATTCTCTTTTTTAATCGTTTTTGCAACTCGTTGGGAATTAGAATGTTGGGCAATTTCGTTCGCGTAAGTTCATGTTACAGTTCTCTCTTGTACCAGGGACAACGATAGGAGATGCAGTTTAAGCGAGGAAGAGCACTACGTTGCAGATGCATACAATTATGATAGTTGCTGTCGGATGTTTATGACACCGACGGAAGCGACCTGGTTCTTGAGACACGTTTCACTCCGGGATAAAAGTATTAACTTTACTTGCGCAAGATAACATTTCGCGTACTGTATCGCGGTTTTAAAATGCAATGAAAATTTTATCTTAGATACCTCCTTTGTTAGACAATTGAATATGACAATTGAATAAATTTTATAATAGTCGTCGTGCGACTGCAAAGTTCGTAAATTGCAAAATCTTCCGCTTCCTTCGAGTTTAAATGCGTTCAAAACTTCCGTGCAGTATAGAAAATGGCGGATTAATAAAAACACGTGTAGAAAAATCTGAAATGCGTTTATTTAATTTACTAGAATTATTACATTCCCCAGAAAATCCAAGTTTCCTAGGCATCAACTTCTCGAGTATGAGAAGCATGCACAATAATTAATGAGAGGATAATTAGAGTTTCCACACATAAAATCCTCAGTCTCTCCCTCGAGCCCTCGGGCTTGTAGGTCTCCGGGAGCTCATGGAGTCCTGAGGAACGCTGGTGGCCCTTCAAAACCCTCCGGAAACCCCTCACCTTAGCGATTTATAGATCGCTAGAGACCTTCGAAAGCCCTTTAGTGACCTTGACGAGTCGATAGAAGTCCTTCAAGGTCCACCAGAATCCCTCAGGAGTCTCTTCCGAGTCCTCGAGCTCAAGACCTCCGGGACTCCAGTGATCTCCCTGGAGACCTCCTTCGAGCCCGAGGGTTCGAGAGAGACTAACAATTTCCTATGCTGAAGCTCTAATTTAGCTCTGCATTAATTAATACGGCTGATCAATAGATATCGCATCTCTCTCTCTCTCTCTCTCTCTCTCTCTCTCTCTCTCTCTCTCTCTCTCCTCCTAGCGGAGAAACCTAGTATAGAAATAGGATTAAAAATGTCTAAACTAATGTGATACACAATTCTCTGTTAGAAGAATTGTTTCAAGTTTTATTGTCATACTTCGTACAATTTTCAATATGTTTACAAATTCCAATAATGTTAAGAACTCGACTGCTGAATTAATCGAGACCATTAATCGACTGAAAATCTACTAGTGAGGGACTAAATAAACTGACTCAACACTTCTGGGTTGAAGCGCTTTTGGAATGTGTCGTTTCATGTCTAAACTTAAATATTTTCATGTGTATGACAAGGAGAGGTAGATTGCATGACAAGGATAGAGAGAGAAACAGTTATTAACATAATTGACATGAACAATCAATATAATTTTGCAGTTGGAAAAATTTGCAGCAGCATACAACAATATTCATGCAGCAACAAAAGCCACACCTGCTATTACATAATTACAAATTAAAAGATTTTTTAAAATAGCTCAATTTTATTAAACTAGTTCCTCAAAATGTTTATGACATTGACTCCTGTAATTTTGATTTATAAATACTAAAAACTTTTGGAGGCAGGCACTCCATTATTTTATCTACTTACTAAATTATTCAATTAAGATATTTTATTCAAGTATATATCAGCATATATGCATTCTCTGAACACCGTCTAATTATTTACAAAACATTTTGAGGACGAGGAAGCCTTATTTATTAAAATAAATGTCTTGTAAAGCATTTAGAAGAATAATAAGTTCAAATAGTGCAGTTTTCCCGCAAACTATTAGCGATGCGGTGGAGCCATTTACGGTGGCGGATTTGTGAACTAATTTTCCCTATCCTTCGCATGTGTAAGACGAGGACATCGATAGTGTGCGACAAGGGCAGAAGAGAGTCTCGTTCGTGCCACCTATTTTTTCTAGGCGCTTCGAATCTCCTGGTAAGTATTAGGCAAGCAACCGGGCGAGGAGGTATCCGACAAGAATAGACGTGCAATTTACGGAGAGTGAGAAGGACAGACATAGGCCGCTAGCCTCTTTTATCACGACAATCGATGATTCGTTAAATACTCGCTTCTGAGCAACAATTTATAAACTTTAGCTATTGGAAAATACGAGACGGGCCTTCTGGTAGTTTCACGTATAGTTTTTGATTGTATTTTCAGAAAAGAAATTAGAGTGCTCACGTCCGGGATTTTAGCATCCCGGGTATAGTGCTGCCCCTAGTCTAATTTTTAGCCTGGACCAGAACCTGCATCAACTTACCTGCCTCATTAGCAGCGGATATACTAATTATCAAATCTAGATATAATAATTACCAAATGTCACGTCCGGTGGTTCGACCATCAATGATTAATCAATATAATAAAGAACTATCACAAAAATCCGATAATGCCTCGAGAGAGAACTGTGTTAACCCAAACTGCGCAATACCGTGACGCAGTAACGAGAAGCCAAAAACAGCAACTCAGCCTTCTGCAAAACGCGCAAATGAAGATCGGTTTACATCCTGAGAATCATGAGGAGAGGCATCACACCATGCCAAGCAATGAGAAAAAATGCCGACTCCTTAGTAAAAAGACCCTGACGACAAGGAGTCGACCAAGTCAAGAAAAGACTAGAAGATGCAACGTAGAGACTCCTGAGCCAGCATTTTTGGGAAACAAAGAATTGGCCATCCTATAAATAAGGGGATCAACTCCCCAACAGGCAGTGATAATCAAGACCATCATCACCGAAAGACATATATCCGCGAACCGTAAAATCAACTACAGTCAGTTCTAATTGTTCGAGAAAATCGTAACCGCGAAACCACGTCTACAAGTGGTGTTAAAAGACTCTTATAAAAGACTCTAAGTTCCGTGAGCCAGGAAACAAGATCCAGTTCCTGAACATTGTATTGCGGTAACATTACTATTATTCGTATCATTGTAACCCCATTATTTGCACTCTTGTATATCCGTATCCTAAATATTATATGTAATCTCTAACATCTGATTCAGAATCTTACTTTGAATAAATCTATAAATTAGTTGTTATCGTTAAAAGAGTATAATCATTATTTAAACAATCCTCAATTTCCCGAACCGTAGCCGGTGAATGCAGGTAGGTTCGAAACTGCGTACTATCCTCTTAAAATCATAGATCTGTCCACTTGGGACGTAACACAAATAATACCGGAGTGGATGCTACTTTTATGTTAAAAGAAGCTCTTCTGTGTAGGCTCTGATCCAGCCTAAAAGATGATGCAGGTTCTAATACAGACTAAAAAGATGATGCAGGTTCTGGTCCAGGCTAAAAAGTTGATGCAAGTTCTGTTCCAGGCTAAAAAGATGATGCAGGTTCTGTTCTAGGCTAACAAGATGATACAGAAATGTGGTAACACTAAAACCCCGAGCGTGAAGCACTCTCATTTTCTCTCACAGACGAGATATAGGAGTTGAGTGCCAGCCCCCGTGTTAAACTGCGGACCTAAAGTGGGTCCTGAGTGGGTACTGGGAGCGGTCGGTAACGGCCCCAATCACCGACGAGATATTCCTCGTCTGTGATTGGGGCACCGACGAGATATATTGAAAGACTGCCAGCACCGACGAGATATATTGAAAGACTGCTAGCCCCCGTGTTAAACTGCGGGCCTAAAGTGCTAAAGTGGGTGCTGAGTGGGTGCTGGGAGCGGTCGGTAACGGCCCCAATGCCGAGATACTCTCATCGGTTGTGGAACTAAGAACGTGGAACTATCACTGATCTCAAATACCAACATCGCTAATCGATAGTTTATAAATGTAGGCAATATGAAAGTAACGTTAGAAAGAAATATCAGAATTTAAATTTAATTTCGAAATTATTGCGATATAAAATAATTATTATTCAACAAAAAATATTCGTTGAAAACTAACGTCGAGAAGAAATCATGTCAAAGAATCAATTAATTATCACAGCCATTTGCTCGATGTGATTGTCGATTTTTAATATTTTATAGAACAATTGCGAAACAAAATATTCGAAATCGAGAATCACACCGATTGTCCGGGTCTCACCACGTGGAGGTTGCTGTGAGGGAGACCCGCCCACCCACATAGTATTTGGCGCCGTTCAGACATGGCGAAAAGTATACAGTTTCCGCCGTGTTTGAACAAGGCCAACGTCCCACCCGACGGAAAGTTAACAAAATTACAAAATAATAAAAAAAGCCGTAATTTTGTACCCCATTTTGTACTCTTCCTAATACACATTTGACAGTGCTCTAGTTTTGATCACTGTACAAACGAATACCAAGAAGAGCTCATTGCAAAGCCTACCCGCCGAATTACTACCTGCCTAGTATGGAATCTAATTTTTTATTTTTTTTTATTTCCTACCTATCAAGTATTATATTTTTGTTTTTTTTGTATTTGTTTGTATTTTGTATTTTATTTTTGTATTTTTTTGTATTTTAAGTATTTTGGCCATGTACTTATGTGGGGCGGGGGGGGGGGAGGGCTAGCACAAATTTGCTGAAATAAAAATATATTAGACTATACAACGAGCAACAAATACAATAGACAGCACAAGGTACAACAAATACGAAAACCTACACAACACGCAACACATACAACAAACGTCTCTTCCTTGTCATGGGATGAAATATCTGAAACATACTAAATCTTGGATTAACACAAGAAAAAATTTTTAAAAATACAAAAACAATACATATTCAGAATGTTTGTCCACTCGACATATTTCAATCAAACGCGCGAGTGGACTGGTTTTGCGCAACACTACTCTACAAAAATGTACATTGAATATCCCTAAACAACGCGCGAGCAGTGCATAATCTACCGCAACACTATTTTATTTTTTTTTTCAGAACAAAAAATTCCCGTGCACTTTCATTTTTTTCCGCAACGCTAAATGGAATCGCGACAGCAGCCATTTGAATTTATGGGGAGGGAATCAAGCCGAATCATTCTTTCGCAACGCTATTAAAAAAATAATAAATACTGAATATATTAAAACGAACGCGAGTAGTGCATTATTGGCGCGACGCTAATGTATTAAATTCGATATCAAAAACTCCCGTGCACTTTAATTTCTTTATGCGCAACTCTACTAATGGGTAGCAATGGCTGCGGGGGGAATTTTGGGAAGGGGGGTGTCCACTTTTCCAGAAAAAAATTTAAAAAATAAAAAAAAATACATACTGAGAATGGTTGTCCACTCGATATATTTCAAACAAACGCGCGAGTGGACTGGTTTTGCGTAACACTACTCTACAAAAATGTACATTGAATATCCCTAAACAACGCGAGCAGTGCATAATCTACCGAAACACTATTTTATTTTTTTTTTCAGAACAAAAAATTCCCGTGCACTTCCATTTTTTTCCGCAACACTAAATGAAATCGCGATAGCAGCCATTTGAATTTATGAGGAGGGAATCAAGCCGAATTATTATTTCGCAACGCTAGTCAAAAAATAATAAATATATTGGAACAAACGCGAGTAGTGCATTATTGGCGCGACGCTAATTTATTAAATTCGATATCAAAAACTCCCGTGCACTTTAATTTCTTTATACGCAACTCTAATGGGGAAGCATTGGCTGCGGGGGGTATTTTCAGTGGCAGCCACACTGGCTGCAGGTGTCAGGGGCAGTCATTCGGTGCAGTGCGGCATTTCAATCATCGCAACTCTAAAAGGGGAGATTTTCTACCGTTTGCATATCGGAAAACGTTCGTATTAAATCGATTCGAATATCTAATTCTTACTATATCACGCGAGTAGGGAAATATACTTCGCAGTCCCTACTATTATTATATATTCGAACATTGCAAAATCAGTTATGCATGGTGCAACGAACACTAAGTTCTATCGAAAAAATTACTGCGCGATCCCTACGTAAAGATACCCCGTCTTTTACCTTGCGGGCCGACGAGGCGTTCGATACGCTATACATACACAAAGTGTATGTCTTCTAACCCGATTGGACCACTACGTTAAAAAAATACATGCTTTGGAAAACGCATTGGTAGGTTCCTTGCATTTAGCGCTCACACACCATCAAATGGCCAAGGTACACGTGGCTACGTTCAGGTGAATCTACAGTGATTTCCGCCATCGTAAGGCACGTCAACACCATGGCTCGCACCGCATTAGATGCTAATACAATGGTCACCATGGCATTGTCGTGCGTACCACCACAGGTGACGTAACTTAATACGTCTTCTTTTTGTGTATGGTACGGTCATACGAAAACGGATACACATGTTCCATTGCTGGAACGGCAAACGAATCGTGTGTTAGGACACACAGCGCGGAATCGAACGTAGCAACGTGCACCGTGATTTTGCGCTAACTGCGATCTTAGAACGTACCAATACGTTTCTCTTCTCGACGTGTAGCGGCCCGGTGGACACATGCTCCACATTTCAAAAACTTTAAACTTGAAATACAGAACTCGAGCAATATTACTCGAAAATCTATACAACAAAATCTCTAGAATTCAATGTTCGTATGCATTCTTGCGCAACTAATTCTGCAATGTCAAACATTTACTTTTATATACGCGGTCGCGAATATGACCATTAAATCTCAGGTTTTACGTTTTCCAATATGCAAGAAAATAATCCAGCCTTAATACAACGCGTTGGTATTTTTCGCAACACTAAGACAATCGCGATATCAAATTCGCAACGCTAATTTCTCAAAC
The DNA here is from genome assembly GCA_913789895.3 of Seladonia tumulorum. Classification (NCBI taxonomy): domain Eukaryota; kingdom Metazoa; phylum Arthropoda; class Insecta; order Hymenoptera; family Halictidae; genus Seladonia; species Seladonia tumulorum. The sequence continues at coordinate 1,453,655 of OU565267.1, forward strand.
AGAATTGTTTTTATAAGATAATTGATTCGCGGGGCATGCAGGAGGTGTGACAAAGTCTATTGGTGAAGAGATCCGGCTCATCCACCATTTTACTTTGTCATTAACAAAAGCGGTAACTAAAAAAATTCTCTTTTATTTTTTCGCAACGCTAATTCAACCCGCTGAGATTTTTCGCAACTCTATTCGAAAACGCGAATGCCTGCACCACACCAGGGAGGGTTCGTTGCAGCTCGAGCATGGGCGCCTGAAATATCGAAAATGACTCGAAATCAAACGCGATTCTTTTTTGCTGCGTAACGCTAATTCAAGGAACAGAGGAATGAAAAAAAAGACTACTTTACTTATAAAAATTCTTATGAAATCTTTATATCTTGAAAAAAAAAAAATGAAATAAAATCGTAATCGCGACCATTTAATTCGCAACACTATACACATTCTAGATCGCGACTATTTTCGCAACACTAACTTTTATCCTCTGTTCAAAATTACTTAATGCAACGCGTGTTTTTTCTTCGCAACGCTAATGCAAATCGCGTATGTGCCCATCTCGGCTGATCGTTGGGGCGGCGAGGCCTGCCCATTGATGCAACTAACTACTTCTACAACTACTTCAAATATTTCTACTGACGAGTATAGTGACAAGGTAGTAACGATAAAACACATGCAGTTGCTGCCCTCTTGAATTACTGTTTGTCGGGCCTCTTCTTTTTCTTCGCGGTCCGCCGAACATCTGAAACCCTAAACGTGCTCGCAGGGAAAACGATCGACGACTTCCGAGACGAATCACAAGTTTCGGGAGAAGCCGATCGTTCCCCTGGTGCAATCGAGCAGGTGCGAAACGTTTCGAGGTCCTAATCCGCGCGCGTTTACCTTTCGCGTCCGCGTCCGCGAAAAGCTATGAGAGCAAGAAGAATCGAAGACGAATCATCCATCGAACGTCATGCCTCGTTCGATTTCGATTCGAGAACGAAACTTCGAGCTCTTCCAGGAACTGACTACCGGTCGAATCGCGGCCTACCCGAAAGAGAAAACGGTAGCCAGCCCCGGCCCCTACCTACTTAAAATTAACATTCACACACACCAAGAAAGTAAGCTACCTACCTACCTAGTCCTATATTTAAAAAATGGCAAAAAACACAAGCTCACCAACACATTCACTCAACGATTCCCATTCAGACGCCAGGGTGCAAAAGCCTAATACCTAGAGAGCACGTCCCGGGACGCCTCCGACACCCTAACGTCGAAACCTCATACAAACACAGTTAAGGTACGTACCAGTTTCACTGAAATCGACTGACAATGGTAGTGACCTTTGCGATATAAATTGGTAAATTGAAATAACAAACTACTTTCGAGACTCAATTGAACTACGTGTAATTCTGAATGTTACAAACGTGGTTTTTAGAAAAGCTACTCGCCAACATATTCCATGAAGATCTATGTAGCATGTCACAGATCGACAGGAATATGCGTTATTGAATCTAATTGAAAGAACCGACGCAATTCCACTGCCTAATCGCACACACACACACAAGTGGAAAATACGTCGTGCACGATACACTGGCCATTGTCAGTCGCCACACAAATATATATTAAAACAATATTCCATGTGCCCGTTGCTCTCACCCTCCCGAGTAGCACCTGGGCACGCGAGAGGATTTGAACAACGAACAGGGAACCTCAATATCCTGAAAATCCTAACTAAAAGAATTCATTAGTATACGGGCTAATATTTATACAAACTTGCAAAAAAAATTGAATCGAAATTTAAAGGTATTTGAAGATCATTAATCATTCAAAGAATTAATAGAAAACATTAATCGTTAAGCAAAAAGACAAAGATTTAATTTAATTTAATTTAATGATTTGAAATTTTTAATAAAATATTAAAGAACCCTCGGTCGATCGTTTCAACAAAGCAAAGTTTCGAAACTATTGAAAGAGTACTATACTAAATGTAATGTACTCGAGAAAATAATCCAAGTTAAATTGATATGTGTATATGCTTTGTCTCGAGGATATATCCGTCGCGAATCGTCTTTTTGTACGCAAGAGATCCAGTGCTTCTGAGCAATTCGAAATAATTTTAAGAAACGATCTGTATTGAATTTTAAATGAATTTAAAAAATCAATAATTATCTTAAAGTTAAACAGCAACTTTATTTCATTTCAAATATATTTCAAAGATAAATAATTATTTCGATAATAAAAAGTTACTCTTGTTATTGGTATACCAAATTACGGAAGATTTTTATCTTCCCGAAATTTGGTGACACCGTTATAGAAATTATTTTATTAAGAAAAAAAAAACGCGACGTACAAAAAGACCCTACCTACCTAGGAAACATATTACTACCCATGGAAAACGCCTGGCGTTTTCCACGGTCACTATACTCGTAAAAAAATCAACTACTAATCAATTATAGTAATAAAAAAGACAGTTGTTTGTGCACTTACTACTTGTTGGTGGGATGCGAAAGCTGCGTTAAGAATCGTTCTGGAATCGTTCGGGAATCGTTCTGGAATCAAAAAAAGGAACAAGATGTTAAAAAATGGTTCGTACAATTCCATCAATAAGATAGTTTAATTGGAAATATATGTCTTTTGATACTTACATTCTCTCCCCCTTGAAGACAGCACTACGATGCGTTGTATTACGTTAGTCTTACTGCCCTTGTTTTCAATATATTCAAAGTGCATTATGAACAAATTTTATATAATTCGGTAGAGGCGAAACGAGACGGCTAGCGACTGGGTTTCCAAGCCCATAGAATCAACCCCGGATTCTTACGCGAGGCGACACCATCCACCTGCCTGGACGTCGTAACGCCAGGACAGATGCGCCCCTTCGCTCAAAACGTGATTCCAACTTGCGAGTATACACTCCACGAGCTGGCCGCTTTGAGTATAGACCGAAGCCTAGTAACGCTGGTATTATCTGCCAGAGATGGTGCGCCGCGGTCTTTAGGCTGTGAGGTCACCCCTACTTGAAGAGTAGGTGCGGACCTCCACCGTCTCGATCGGACTTCTCTACTATATGCAACTTTGAAAAATATCGAAAACAAGGGTGGCTAACATAATAGTTCAATTTTGTTCTCCTCGAGTTAAGGTAGCCTATAAAATATAAATATGAGATATATAGATTAAAATTCGTTTAAAAACATACGACAAATATATAAAATGCAAATGAATCAACAAATAATTCACATAATTGACTCTTAAAAAAATATTTAAAAAAAAGTCAAACCGCAATTAAATAGTACGTTGGAAACTACTGTCATTTGAATTAAATAATCGAAAAACTTCACTATGAGCTCTAAATTTGCTCGAAACGCGACCAGTGTGCATTGTTATTCGTGACGTTAATTTAATAAATATTATATTATGTGAAGCTCCCGTGCACTTGAATTTTTATACGCAACTCTATGTTAATTTTACATTAGTCCATGAAAAAAAAAATTTGGAAAGAATAACAGATTTGAAAAATAGCACATTTGGAAATAGCACAATTGAAAAATACCATATTAAAAAAAAGTACATTTGAAAGATACCATATATGAAAAATAGCATATTTGAGAAATACCACGTTTGGAAAATAATATATTTGAAAAATAACACAATTAAAATATAATATAAAATGTTCAATAACTAAGTTTAATTAGTAACATGTACTGTTGGTACTCACATGTCCTCTCCTGCTCGAAGATATCGTATCTCGAACCTGGCTATCGATATATCCTTTTCGTATCGAAGCCTATTTTTCCCCTCAGGTTCTGTAACATAAAGAACAAATTCGATTAATTTCAATCGACCAGCCGTAAAAAAATACATCCGAATTAATAGAAAATAAATAGTCCAAGTTGAATACAAAGTCAAAATTAAACAAACTTGATTCATCGTCAGGACGCAACAGTAAATTATCGCGAGAAGGCAACACGATTCGAGAATAAATTAGAATTAAATAAATTAAAAATGAAAAATAAATAATTCACTTGAGCACGGTATTAATTTTAATAAAAATTACGATAAATAATCTTGACTTCTAGCGAATGATAAAGACTGATAAAGAACAAATTCGATTAATTTCAATCGACCAGCCGTCAAAGAATACATCCGAATTAATAGAAAATAAATAGTCCAAGTTGAATACAAAGTCAAAATTAAACAAACTTGATTCATCGTCAGGACGCAACAGTAAATTATCGCGAGAAGGCAACACGATTCGAGAATAAATTAGAATTAAATAAATAATTCACTTGAGCACGGTATTAATTTTAATAAAAATTACGATAAATTATCGACTTCTAGCGAATGATAAAATATAGAAACGGTACGTACCATGTAAAGGTCCTTGCCTTCGTCGTAATATATCCTTTATATGTGTCACTGATAACCGACGCGGTCGACAAGGACGAGGGTGGTTCGGAGATACACGTCACACACAACCACTCACTTTCACTTTCGTTATCAAACTGAAGTCGCGGCCGCGAGGGTAAGAGTGGTGGTGGGGGACCGAAGGCCCGAATATTGGGGGCTTCCCGGAAAATCGGCGACGCGTCAAAAGTGGGATCGGCGCAAAGGGTAGAGGCGTCGATTGTTACGTGACAAAGGCAGGTTCTTACCTGTTTACGAGGGTCGCTGTGCCGCCTTTTTTTTTATTTTAGATGCTATTTCCCTTACATTTAAATCAAGGTTCTCACTTGTCGCCCATAAATTTACACTGTCACATATTGACTGTTTTTCTGCAAATTGTTCGCAGGTATACACTAATTTATAATTAACTTATTCGCAATAATTTCCGGCCTACACTCTCTCTCTTATAGCCGTCTTGCCGTCTTGCCGACTCTGTAAACATACGCACATAGAAAAAACCCATAAACACCTTTCAAAGCTGTATAACTTTTTTTAAATTGGTCAAAACGACCAGACATTCCTCGAGCAATTCGAAGAATTGGTTTACCGAATGACGTGCAAAAAAGGTTTTTAAATTCAAAGTTATATTAATTCATCCACGTAATTCTCTCTCAAACTCTTTATTATTCGAAATAGTATGTCAAATGAACGTTATCCTGGTTTTCAACATATTTCTGTTCCCACAGATCGATTCTTGGAACAATTAACTATAAAAAAAAGTGTAAGGAAATAATGCTTGTTTATGAAATATTTTTAAATTACAAATTGTGCTATCGTTAAATTATGCTTTAATACTTTCTTACGTACAATATTTCTAGGAATTTTTAATTCTTGATATTAGTATTACTTTTAATGTTTTACATCTTAAAAACAACAATAAAAAAAAATCTGTGGAATTCGAATATGTATTCTGCACTGATGAGATATCATCGCTGGCCTTCTATTTCTTACTCCAGCCACAGTTATAAGGATAATAATAAGTAAATAATTAATGAAACTCACATTGTTGTTTTGTGTTGTTGTTGCATAACGTATGTCTTCCTTGGCAAGTGGTTGGAGGGTATGCCTAAAAAATCGAATTAATACCTGTTACCAATAAATAATAAAAAAGATCAAAATTCAGAAAATATGAACATTAGTGGAATATTATAATAAAAAAGTAAACGAAATAGAGGGGATTTCCGAAAATTTAGGAATTTTTCAAAAAAATCACTGCACTAATTGTTTTTACGAGGATTTCGTAGCAATTACAGTTTTTCCCCTGCAAATACTTTCTATTCTTGTACTATTCGTCTTGTCTTACTTTATTTATTACAAATAGAATAATTTCAAATCATGCATTAACAATTTCTAAACAAATCGGTATAAAACAATATGAAATATTGTGTCCCGAGAAGGAGCAGAGAAGTCAAATTTTAAACTCACGTATTTCGGAATAAAATGCCGAAACTCTGGCAGAAACTATTGTTCCCGAGTTCTAATGAGCTCGACTTTCGTTTTCTGCCACTATCTGATGACTAGGCGTACTTTAGTTATTTAAACAAACTAAATAATGTGCTCTCTTACATAGTTTCCAAGTTCTCCTGAGCGCCAAGGAAGACTAATGGCTGCTCAGGAAGCCTGCGCGCGCATCTCACTATTCGATTATCGCAATTGGTCCGAATCGAACGATTCGCACGAAATTTTGAAATCAAGACAAATTAGAATGCTTCTCCGACATAACAAAGTATGAAGATAATTGCTTAACTAATTGTTTTTTACAAGAATTTCGAAGCAATTTAAGTTTTCCCCTGCAGATACTTTATATTCTTGATCTTCTTGTCTTGTCTTACTTTATTTATTACAAATAGAATAATTTCAAATCATGCATTATAACAAGCAATTTCCAATTTTTTAAGTAAATATATAACTAAGTATTTTTTATTACATATTGTTGTAGCGGATGTTAAGACGAATCTTTTATTTAGTGTTAACAAATATAGTAATAGTTGGTGGAAATAATGCTTGTTTATGAAATATTTGTAAATTACAAATTGTGCTATCTCTAAATTTTGCTTTAATACTTTCTTACGTTCAATTTTTCTAGGAATTTTTTGTCCTTGATATTAGTTTTACTTTTAATATTTTACGTCTTAAAAAGCAACACTAAAAAATATATCTTTTTAATTCGAATACGTTCGTCGGAGAATGTAATAAATAATCGATATGGTTCCGTGATGATTCACCTTCTCGCCGACGAGAATTTCCTTAGTGGTCTTCTGCACCGACGAAATACCGTAGTTGGCCTGCTGTTTCTTACTCCAGCCAAAATCTATTCTAGAGGGCGGTAGAAGACACCGTATTTTTCGTGAGACACGTTCTCCCGTAAGGCTGGCTGTCTTTAAGTATATCTCGTCGGTGATTGGGGCTATTACCGACCGCTCCCAATACCCGGGGCTGGCAATCTTTTTAAATATCTCGTCGGTGCATTGTGTGATTGGTCTACTCGTATACGCCGTCTGTTCTTAGATGGCGTCACGAGTGTGCTATGTCTATCCTTATCGGACAATCTAGTTCTCCTTGTCTTACACCTTCGATGTAAGCGATAAACAAATAATAGACCAAATAGAACAAAATCTCCATAAAATGTTCGCTACAATGTTGCCAAGGACACATTCTCACTTTTCCAATTATAAAACATCATTAGTGATGATGTTAAAGTCACTAATAATTATAAACAACGAGCCAACAAATATTTATGTTTGGCTACCGCCTCCCATTTTCAATATTTTGTTTAATTTGAGAGTGACTGATATTTATAGTCAGAGAAAATAGTCTGAACTTCGTCGAAAGATCTAATTTCATTTAGGAATTCATTTTCTGTCTAATGAATTAGTTATTAACCATCTTTGACAAACTTGTTTACTTTATCAATGACCGTAATGTGTAAGACAAAGAGAGGTTACGTGTAGGACAAAGATAGAGAGGATGTCACTCGTGCCACCAACTATCGAGGCGCTGCTGATCCCCTGATACTTGCGCCTGAAATCGTGAAAGTGACGAAAAATTCATTAATAACTCGTTTTCAGATAATAATTTATTACATTTCATGATTGGAGAATGCAGAAGAGACCTTCAGCAATTTTCACAGTCCACTTTTGTTTTAATTTGTTCATAATTAAACGGTTATCAACGATCCTTTCTACACCTGTTCTGCCACAACCTTAAATTATTCCGAACAATTACCGTAAGTAATTGCATTTTCAACTCCACAAACATAATTCATTAACTTTTTCGCTAAACGAATCTAGAACGATGTCGTGGCTATCTCCTTAATCTAATTTTATAAAGATCTAAAACCTAATTACCGACTTATTACCGATTAATGAGTTGGTGGCGTGTCGTATATATATATGTCCTTATCGCACACTATATCTCTCCTTGTCTTACACATTACAAGCATAGGAAAAACAAGTATCCTCTATTACAATCGTCAATAACTAATTAATACCACGTCAGATATACACAAAATAGCCACTAGATTGTTGCTAAAGGTCAAGTCTACCTTCTTCTATTATAAATCTTCACAAATTATGGTTGGAGAGGCAGAAAATAATTTGTTTGTAAGATGGTGTGAATGTTTCTGAGGCCGTTCCTGGACAGAGGACCAGAAAATTGTTAATAACTATTTAAAAAATACCAAAATCTAATCAAAAACTATACGTGAAACTAGCAGAAGAATGGTCACGTATTCTCCAGTAGCTAAGGTTTATAAATTGTTGCTGAGAAGCGAGTAATTAATGAATCATCGATTGACGTGATAGAAGAGTGAGAGCAGTCTTTCTCACTCTCCGTAAATCGCATAAGTCTGTCCTTGTCGGATACCTCCACGCCCAGCTGTGCGCCTAATACTTATCAGGAGATTCGAAGCGCCTAGAAAAAGAGGTGACACACGAGCGAGACAGACCTCTTCTGTCCTTGTCGCATACTATCGCTGTCCTCGTCTTACACATGCGAAGGATAGGGAAAATTAGTTCACAAATCCGCCACCGTAAATGGCGCCACCGCATCGCTAATAGTTTGCGGGAAAAACTACACTATTTGAACTTATTATTCTTCTAAATGCTTTAGAAGACATTTATTTTAATAAATAAGGCTTCCCCGTCCTCAAAATGTTTTGTAAATAATTAGACGGTGTTCAGAGAATGCATATATGCTGATATATACTTGAATAAAATATCTTAATTGAATAATTTAGTAAGTAGATAAAATAATGGAGTGCCTGCCTCCAAAAGTTTTTAGTATTTATAAATGAAAATTATAGGGGTCAATGTTATAAACATTTTGAGGAACTAGTTTAATAAAATCGAGCTATTACAAAAATCTTTTATGAATAATTGTACGGAATTTATGATACTGTACTATGATTTTTTGACTTGTAATTATGTAATAGCAGGTGTGGCTTTTGTTGCTGCATGAATATTGTAGCTTGCTGCAAATTCTTCCAACTGCAAAATTATATTAAGTGCTCTTGTTAATTATTTTTTAAATAAATAAAGTCGAGCACAGTACAGGTTTTCTTTAAACTTTCTTTATTGAATTACCATTGTCAATAAAATACAATATATATTGACTACCCAATATTTTATACAGTATTTATACATTAAATTATCTTAAAATTTATAATAAAACGGTGTTTTCCAAAGGTTGAAATAAAAAATTTACGGTCGAGAAAATAATGTTTCTTGTCAGATTTAAGTTCGATCATCGAATTTGTTTAACTTTCCTGGAGTACTCGTAACTTTCTTAATAATTAAGAAATCACGATTCAATCATTTTACTTGCTCCGTAAGTAAATTCTCAACAAAAGTTTAAAGTAGTGTTCCTAATTCAAAATTGTAATACTATCGCGAGCCTATTATTTACATATTAAATACATTTTTGGTCAGACTGTATACACACGAAACGTGAAACAATAGAGTCTCAAGAAGAAATACCCCGAAAACCAAGAATGAAAGAAGTACAGAAATATTTACACTATTTAGCTACCTACATTATTTAATTTATGCTTCATAGCGAATTTACATTTGTTACATAAAAAGGAACGATCATACACAGTTGCCTGCAAACTGTCTTCCAATCATTAATAGGCGCTTGCTATTTTCAACTTAAATATTTACACTCTCTATTTGTAAACGTATAAATATAATCACTGGACGCGTTTGTCCTCAAGATAATGACCATTAAGAAAGAAGAATTACCCTAAAATTTATATACAACTACGTACACTAAAAACCTAATAATTAAACAAATACACACTGAATGTACTGGCACGACTTATCGAGTTTCTCCAGTTCTTTGAAGTTTCATTTAAATAAATATCTCTACTCTTAAATCCTGTCTGCTAACTATATAAATGGACAATTTGCTAGATAAGGGCACTTGCATCGTCGACTTTCAAAACATCAGTCACATTGGTTTCCTTGGTTCCCCAATTAAGAATCTAATCGAGTATTTTACAGACAAGAATCAACTATGTTCCGAATATACTCGACAAGAACATAGTATCATCATCAAATACTCAAACGGTACATTCACTCAGCATTCGCACTGACCGTTGCATCACAAAGAAGTGAGGCTTTCAGTTAGGATTTCCAAGACTCAATATCAGTTACTAATTAGTCCAACAGTCAGTGCATGAACCCTCGATCAACAGGCTTCGCAATCACAGTAGACAATGAACGACGATATAATAACTAACAGGCATATTTAACACTAGTTTTACGGTTCCAATATTTTTAATTTACTGAATTAAATTTACCAATATTTTTAATTTCTTTCTTTCATTGCATATTATAAAAATGGCTAAATAAATGTGGACAAACACATTTTATAAAGTGACGTAAAATAGTCACTTTTAGTGCCCCGTAAACCTAGTGTTAATGACCCATTTAATTTACCATAAACAACTGTGCGACAAAACAAAGTCTATCAACTAGACTGCGGATATTTACGCAAAATAAAAATTGCCTGCGTCAATTGTCAGAAACAGGAGTCAAATAAAATTGTCCTTCCTTGAATAATTTCAATCGACGGAGAATACTACAGTGATTTCTCTATATATGTCGCCAATGCCTCGACGATAAACGTCGCCGAATTATCCCCACTACCGCTCGAGAAGCTCGAGAGGCCTCGGACGTCGAGGAGTGTAAAAACAACTCGGTTATGTGTCCTGGACGATACATGTCGCTGTCAAGACCCGAGTTGTTGACATATATCGAGAAGTATATTGATCTTAAATTCTTTTAACCATTTCACCGTTTTAAATTCCTTACAAACGCATAGGGCAGGGAATCCAATTACCGTGGGGGTAATTACTGTAACTATATTAATTACACTAATATTTTAAAGCATAATGGATATTAAATTTTTTTCATTGAAATCAGTTAACCCTTAGCCACTAAAAAATCCTGTATCATTATTCAAAATATATTTCACAGTATTAAATTTGTTTGGATTTAATAAATTACTAAACATTTCAGTACTTTACGAGTAAATTGCATCATTTTCGTATAGCATGAAAAAATATATATAGAAGGGAAATATTGTAGGTCGGAAAAAATGTTTCATTTTGGAGGTAAAATGACTTCGAGTGCAAAGGGTTAATATATATGTTATATATCTCTTTTAATATTCCGTATGCTTTAAAAATGAGGATAATTAATGTAGGAACAGTAATTGCTGGCTCCACAATAGTCGGGTCCCTAACCCTAGAATCCGCAGTCTACTACCAACAGAGGGCAGAACGGTCGCTCGCAAAAATGACGCATTCGACCAGCCAAACCAGCTGGCAGTGGTGCAACACATTAAAAAACTACACGGCGGCCTCAGTACCAGCTGTAGAAGGGTTGATGAGGAGTAGGTCTGGGTGGTTGTTGGAAACCTTGAGCACTGTAGTGGCTAGCGAAGGCTTGGTGGGGATGACTGGTGTGTGCATGGGGTTGCTGAAGGCTAGAGGGTGGACTGGGGAGTCCTATCCTTCCTCCACTCGGGATTGGTAGGTTCCAAGAGGGTGAAGTGTTCCCCTGGCTGGTTTGTTGCTGTTGTTGCTGCTGGACAGGGGACACAGAGCTGATTGGGAGGTCAGAGGAGGTCAGGTGGTCGGACGAGGGGTTCGAATTGCCAGAATTGGGACCCATCATGGTGACCAAGGAGTTGGGAGTGGGCGGGAGCTGATGGCTGCTGGGTTGCTGGTAGGTGGACGATGATGCTGGAGCCACTGGGGATGCTTGATGCGTCATATGACTGGTGCTGGTAGATGACGTTGCTGGCAGCAGTGAGCTGGGGTACGATACTGATGGTGGCAAGCCATAACTGGGTGCTGAGCCAACCGATGAAGGCAGGCGGCTGGACTCTGACGTCAACTGGTGAGACATGGTGCTGTGGTGGGAGGAGTACAGTTCTGGAACTGTTGAAAATAATTTTGGTTAGTCATCGCGGTTGAATACTGGTTAATTTACTGTGAGTCTTTATCAAAGTAAAAATATTCCATAAAATTTGTATACTGGAATTGTTCTGGAACTGGAAAATTCCCAGTTCTGGAACTGTTGAAAATAATGTTGATTAGTCATCGAGCTGGTTAACACGTTGACTGCCATGTCACGCACATTTGGGTGACGGAATTATTTGTTCATGCTTTAAAATGAATGTTTACGTTAATATATTCATTGTACCAAATTTGATTAGGATCTGTAAAATTCAAGAAAGTTGGAGGACTACTCACTGTCATACATTTAATTTTTTTCAATTTTCATTTCATTAAATAACTTACTTTGATTTTATGGAATTTTTGAGGTTTCTAGTTTGGCAGTCAAAGTGTTAATACTGGTTAATTGACTCAAAATCTTTGTCAAAGTGAAAATATTCCTAAACTTGTATAGTGTAATAGATATTGAACCTACCTTGACTGGAGGAGAACGTAGTATCAGGCAAAGTCTGTCCATGAGGATGAGCATGAGGGTGGCTGGAGGGCACGGTAGCTGCAGTGTGAGGATGAGGTGCAGCTGGAGGATGGAGGACATAGGATGCAGCAGGATAAGCCACGGAACTGACATAGCCTCCAGAAGTGGTTGAGGATAATTGTTTCCTGAGCCTGGCTCTCCTGTTGCTGAACCAAACTTGGATCCTAGCCTCTGTCAGCTTTGTTCTTTGAGCCAATTCCTCCCTGGTGTAGATGTCTGGGTATTGAGTCCTCTCGAAAGCTCTTTCCAGCTCGTCTAATTGGTGGGCTGTGAAGGTTGTCCTACTCCTTCTTTGCTTCCTCTTCAAAGGGATGCCTGGCTCGCTTTCGCAATCTGATCCGGAGCTGGTTTTACCTGGAATGAATAAATAAATCGGACTATTAGAAATTTGTTCAGTCTTCAAGATTTGGCGGGAATTATTAAACTGAGAGTTTTATGTTCAATATGAATAGCAGAATGATAGTTTGGATTAAGATACGCGTTGTTGGAAGAAAGGGGGTGAAATAGAAATTGGATTTTTCTCTTGTTTGTTAAGATTTTGTTGTAGCCGTAGCGAGATCCTTTAAACATTAAATTCTCCAGGCATCGAGTACAGAAGGAATTGAATTCCCAAAGCTTTTAATTCCTAAAGCATTGAATTCCTTAGGCACTAAACAATTACCAAGGCATGGAATTTCCTAGGCATTGAATTCAAAATTTATCGAATTGCCAAAGCATTAAATTCCCAAGGCATCCAATTCCCAAAGCATTGAATTCCCAAAGCATCGAATTCCCAAGGCATTAAATTCCCACGGCATTAAATTCCTTAGACATTGAATTTCCAAGGCATTAAATTCCCGAGGCATTGAATTCCCAAAGCATTGAATTCAAAGGCATTAAATTCCGAAGGCATTAAATTCCCAAGGCATTAAATTCCCGAGGCATCGAATTTCCAAGGAATTAAATTCCCAAGGCATTGAACTTCTTAGGCATTGAACTTCTTAGGCATTGAATTTCTTAGGCATCGAAGAATTCCCAAGGCATCGAAACCCGTATATTTCAATTTTCTTACATACATATATTTACATCTACTTTTTCGCTATTAACATTGATCCTCTCCCTCTTCTTAATTTAAATTCAACAGAACATTGAATTGACCAGAATAAAAATGCAAAATCAAAATTTAGGTTCACTCCTGGACCAGAATGAGCCGATATTTTGACAGCAGCCCACCCATCAGCAAATGCCCCAACGTTTATTCAAATTGGCAGTGTCCTCAGAGATTCGAACAGAAAAACCTTAAACAGCGTCCTCCTCAAAGACGTCTTCTTCGGAATAAAGACAAAATAAGAGGGTATCCGAGGATACGTTTTTATGGGTTTAATAACGAATCGGAACGCCATGGATAAAGAGGCCTAACGAAGCAGGAAGAAGATATTTTACAACGCATCCTTCGCGTGCTTCCTCCCTTGTCTCGCGTTAATAACCGACACGCAACTGGTTAGCAGAACGAGCAACAAAATAATAGAAACACATTGAAATAATGGGGTGCCGGGGACCCGGACAAGAGAGACGAAATTATGGGGTCGCGTCTAATAGCTATTAATTCCTCGTGTCACCTGCCTCTGGCCCCCGTCTCCACCAGGTGAACGCACGTTTATGGTTTGTTTTGCCGATCCCGGAGTTCAAAAGGAACCGCTCTCCGCGCCGCACACATTGCGCTGGTTATTTCACACTCGATTCGCGACCGGCTCAGGTTCGCTACACTACTCGCCCTTTTGTTCTTTTCTCTTTTATTTGGAGTCACGGCTACGTTCATTATATCGACAGGCAGCGAACTAGGTCTCATCGACGGGATAGTCATTTTTTTGGTAGCACACACCCCTCGTTTCGCGATCGATTAGTCGCCAGCCACTTTGTTCAACATTGGATACATGTATATTGTTTCACAGGGTCGGAGGGTGATCTAAGGAAGTTTATGCTTTATAGAAAATACAAATGAAAACTCCAGGTGCAGTTTTATTAACACTTTGTTTACGAAACCTGTCCAAATGACAGGTTCTAATATTTTTAATTCACAATTATTACGATTCTGATACAATATCTATGAGGAATTATTCAACAAATTTTTTCAGCAATTTGGGCGGCATATTCTTGTTATATATTTATAAAGCTTCTTGTTATTTATTTATAAAACTTGTTATTTATAAAGAGACAAATAATCGCTTTTCGTACTCCGGAAACCTAGTGTTAATATTAGGGGGACCCACAAGTAATCAATTATTTTGAAATCTAAAACAAACTTTGTAGTAAATTCAAGTTTCTATTTCTCAATTTATTATATAATCTCCATCATTATCAAGGACAGTTTGCCATCTTTCCTGCAAATTTTCAGTCCCCCTTTTATAGAAATCCAGGGTTTGTGATGCAAAATATGACTCAAGGTGCCTCCTTACATCTTCTTCTACAGAAGTGAATGTTTTATTTCTAAAATAATGCTCCAGAGATCTGAAAAGATGATATAGTCAGAGGGAGCAATATCTGGAGGTGAGTACGGGGGTACGGTAAAACTTCCCATTGCAATTCTCTGATTTTTTCCTCAGCGAGTTTCGCTGTATGGGGCCGGGCATTGTCAATTTGCAGTACACCTTTTCTGTGGACTAAAGATGCCCTCTTTTTCAATAGTTCTGAATACAGCCGTTGTAATTGCTGACAACACAACTCAGCAGTAACTGTTTGTCTAGGTCTCAACAACTAAAGTGAATTATGCCACGACAGCCCCACCAAATGCACAGTAACACCATTCTAAGTGATAAGCTAGGTTTAGGGGTTGATATTGCGTTTTGATATGCAGAAAGGCATTGCTAGGAACACGCTTTATGTTATCATAAAGAATCCATTTTTCGTCTCCGGTAACGATTCTGCTAAGAAATGGATCTCTACGAAATCTGGATAGCAATGAAGCGCAATTTGATCGACGAATATTCTCGTTGCTCTCAGATAATTGATGCGGTACATACACTACCGGGTGTTTACCCACCCACATATTTTTTAACATTGTAGTCCACGGTTCTACGGTTCAGCTTCAATAACTTTGCTATTTCTCTGTTACTTTTTCCGATGCTATGATGGGACACTATTAGAGCGCGCGTTTCAATCGATAATTTTTTTCTCCCTGACATTATTTGAAATTTTCGCAAAATTCTTTAGGCACGTGAAAATCAACTGTTTACTGTATGAAAGCTTAATGCAGTATGAAATTTGAGAAGACTAAGATACCTGTATTACCTGCGTTCATATTCCCTACTGACCGTTATAAAAATTTCAGAAAAATGGGTTTCTTTACCTGAACTCCAAAATTGTCGTTTTTCATAAAAAGCTGTAAACTCATTTACAGTACCTGATTGTGTATGTACAGAATATTTTGGATGTTTTTTATTAGCCTTATAATTAGGATTTAATGCTACGGACATTTTCATAACAATAAAATACCTATTATTTAAATAGTAACGAAATTTGAAGGTGGGTAAACACTTATGGCCGGTAGTGTATATTCCTTGCCTATATGACTTTCCCATTTCGTGTAGGTGCCTTTGTATAGTCGACCATGTGGAACCAAGGCTCCTCGATAATTCTTTTATACTTAATTTCGAGGCCTGTCAGAGATATCATAATCACCAGCAGCAAACCTTCTGAACCAACGTGGACACTTGTCGACCTTCGATACATCTCCATAAACGTCGCAAATTTTCTTTGTTGTTACCGTTGCATTAAATCCTGCATGAAAATGAAAAAGTACGCAATGACGAATATGATCCTCGGAAGGTACGGACGCCGCCATTTTATTACAGGGTTGTAAAAAAATTATACTTTTTAGAATATATTGAGCACAGGCTGGTTTACCGAAAACTGTAAAAGAATACGTGTTTCCTCCTCAACGATCGGTACAAATTCTTTGCAAATATTAAATTGGCAAGAAAGTAATTTCGGTATTTTTAGGTGAAATAAAATCTAATTTCTTTATCGAAGCAATGAACCTTAATAAATTTCTGGAAGCTTCATAATTAGAGAACCGTAGCACTTGAAATAGGATTGACCCCATCTCTGAAAAGTGAAATAAATAAAAATTGAAGGGGGATGAAGGGAAGCTCAGAATTCCTGAGAGTTTACAGAAAAAGAGAATCGCGTGTAAAAGTCTGCGTTGCAATTATTAAAATAATTCAAGCCATAGCGACGGGAAAAATCGATCGATTTAGCGTTTTGAAATTGCAATGTAAATGTAAATTGGGGGACAGGGAGTGAGGGGAATAGCAGTAGCTCGCAGAACGCCAGAAACGAGCCGATGCGAGAAAGGAAAAGGAAGAAGCGGGTCCGGGTCCGGGAATAGAGTCCGTGTCGAATGGGCATCAACGCGGGGCGTCCCGGCGTCAGGCGTCGTCGGCCGATTAGTCGCGGACCGCGCAAAGCCGCTCGACAATTTCAAGACGCGCCGGGGCCTTCGCTCTTCCGCGACTTCTTCGTCTTTTTACGGACGTGTCGTCCGTCTCCGCGGTTCCCGATGATAAATTTACTATAATCTAAAAAATGCGAGACGTCTCCGAGAGCCTTTCTTCTTCGTCGCTCGAATTCCTCGCGAAACGAACAATTCCTCGAGATTGGCTCTCCCAACATCCTCGCTCGCTCGTTCTTCAATTTTACCTTGCTGAGAACAATTTTACTAAAATCTATTCATTATTTATTCTTTGCATGATTCGTCTGTCTTGTCCTCTAAGAGTATGCTGTTGGAATTCATCAAAACAGAGAATTTCTAACGTTTAAACATTTTTTACTTCACCGTACTCTACGTCAATCAAATACTGCTTTATAGAAATTTTCTGCGAAGCAAACCAACAGAAGAATTTATTTCGCCGATTAAAAAATATTCTGCATGACAAGAATAAATCGCCAGTGCACAAATATCTGCAGCGAATTAATGAACAGGCAACACGCTCCCGAGGGAAGCACTTTTTAAACAAAATTGGCGTTGTAATGACAGGTTCGATGCGAATAAACAAGCGACCGATGTGTACCTTCGTACGGAAAGCCCTTCAGCAGTGTACTTATTGGGGGATCATTTTTAGACCGCGATCGTGGTTAAAATTGATCGATAAATCTCTGTAAATGTATCTTTTCGGAGCTTATTAAACCCTGCCCTTTCGTCTGCAACTCTTTTCAACGAGTTCTTGAAATCGGGACGCGATCGGCAGAGAGAGAGAGAGCCCAGCCCGACAGCAGCGTGGTTCGGTATCTTCGAACGAAAAGTCAGGATGAAGGCGATTTCGCAGGATCACGTCAGAAATTGCAACCTCCGCGAGGCTAAGCGCTCGCTACCGGCTAGTCATTACCAAACTTTCGAACCCCGATATTAACCCGCGGGGTGTTAGAGATTGCTAGGTTGCCGGTCGCCGCGATTCTGCAACATCGGATCGTCGGAAGACATCGGCGAACACGCGGCGCACGCGTTCGTTTTCTCTCGGGGAAAACGCTATTGAATTTTCCCCAAACAGGAATCACTGCTACATCAACCCCTTGGGCTACGATTTATTTCACGATTACAGTGGTTAGAACTTCTTTGTCATTCGTAATTTCCTAAAAAAAGGGAGAAAATTTATACCTATTGTAAGCCTACATATTCTTCAGTAGAAAAATAGAATTTTATTTCGGTTTAGAGGAAATTAACACTAGAACTACCGAACCAGTCAAAATGACTGGTTACTCATTTTTTCTTTCACAATTACTAAAATTATAAAAATGTTTTCATCAGAATTTTTTGAATGACCTTTTTCATTGAAACACGTATTAGAATAAAAATGGTATTAGGTTTGAATAGATGTAGTCTTGTCATTATTACTAAGCAATATTCATCAGTTGTATTTATTATTCGGTAGTTCTAGTGTTAATAACAAACATATTTATTAGAATTGCAGGGCAAGGGATTAACCGCTAGAATCGCCATTGGGCTCGAAATAATTCACTTCGGATTCCTAATAAGATATATTATAATTTGTAATCGCTAAAGACGTCAATATTCTTCTACAGGAATTTATCCTGCAATGGAAGTCAAACGAAAACTTTGATATATTCTACATTACAAGTTTTCAAATTTATATGTAATGTATCGGTATCAAAACTTGTTAAAATTTCGGCCGTCCAAGATTATATAAAATTTGGAAAATTTTCTGAAGCGGAGAGTAAGTGTCAGAGGATTGAATTTTCACTTTGTCGGATGAACTATAGGAGAGTGATTAGAATAATGCGCGTTTCTCGGCGGTTCCGACAACCGCATTCGGTGGTCGGCGCTTCTGTAGCTTTCCCACCCCCGCGGCAGTTAACGCGTTGTTTTTGCCCTCCTCTTTTTGTTTTGAAAGGGCGGCCGACCATCGGGTCCGATCGACTTACAAATCTACAGGGCAGTTTCTTCTCGTTTCTCCCTTTCAAGTCCGCCGACGAACTTTCTGTTCCGAGTGATCCCACGACAGACCACCGCCGACGGCACAAGCATCGGCTGCGTCTTGTCGTCGGGGGTAGAAACAACCCCCTACCGTGAGAAATCTTTAGCATCGATCATTGTGTACCATGCTCACAAAAGATAAAAAAGCCGAAAAACCAATGGATAACCGTTCCATGGAAAAGAATAGGCATATTGGCGCGCATTAAAGAAATACACTTTCGCAAATGTGTCTTGAACAATTGTTAAACAATATAGAAAGAACATTCCACTGTTTGAGAATGGGTACAGAAAAATATCGAACTTCCAAACAATTTTTAAACAATCCGCTCTTCGACATTTTCTGAAGCAAAATTCTCCAACATAATATTGGCATATATAATAATATAGGCATATTGTCTTAATAAATTATCAAACAAAATCGAAAGAAAATTTCACTGTTTGGGAGCGAGTAGAAAATAATGTCGAACCTCTAAACAATTTTTAAATAATCCGCTCCTTGACATTTTCCGAAGAAAAATTCTCCAACATAGTATTAAATAATTTTGAAATAATTTTAAATAAATTCCAATATAATATTAAATAAAATATTCATCCCCAAAGATTTGAATTAGAAGTTTCCCTTTCACGAGCAGTAGTTTTAATAAGTCGAGTCTGGCCTGTAATAGATCCGATACAGTGTTTACTCTATATTTGTCGCAAATACCTACCCGATAAAAGTCCCAGAATTATCCCCACCACCGCGGAGTGTACCTCGTGAGGGGCCATGAACTATGGCCTCTAGTTCGACGCGGATCAAAGTGTAGTGTCTCCTGGCCGATATATGTCAGCGGCTAGACCCGTGTTTTGGACATACATCGAGTAAACACTGTATTATTTCAGATGAAATGGCTCTAAGCATCTTCAACTATGCATTCACCAAAATTTTAAGTTAACCTATTAACCCTTCCCACGGTGATAAAAGGTGACAGAAATGTTCCGAAGCAAATTTCTAATACTCCTGACCCCCCGAAATGTACCTGAAGATAACCATGTAACTGTGCTTAGAGTCCCCGAAAATAGTTTAGGGTAGTTTACGGCGTTTGAAATGCTGTCCAACCCGGCCACCGTGAAACCATTTACATTTTAGCGTCGAGTTTCGCCGAACGAACTAATTGCAGCGTTCGTCGATAATCGAGGCGCGAGGAAATCGTGTAGGATCGTTCACCCTGGAAAGAACGCGAAGATCCTCTCCGTGGATCTTGAAGCGCGCAGCATCTTCTTCATCCTCGGCTCTCTTCTCGATACCACCTATCGAACTTTCGGGGCCGTGCACGTGGGCATGTACCGGGCGGCGAGAAAATTACAGAGCTAGCTCGCGTTCGCCGCGGCGGCCCCGGCACTCGGTGAGAAACCGGTAATTTCCAAGATCGAGAAACGCGAGGCTGATTAATGCGCGACCATTTAATTTATTCATTCACCGTTTCTCTTCTCGGCTACGGACCCCGGCAGCAGCCAGCTACCGTCTTCGATGCTGATTCCTTGGTGGTCTTAGCGGCCAGCTGATGGGGCGTGTCATCGGAACACGATCTTGAGCGCGAACTCGCTACTAAGTTCCGACATATTCGCAATTTTCCTATTTCGATCGGTTCTGCCGATTATGCTTATTTCGTGTGCTACTTGCCCGCTGCGAAATCGCTATCGGGGTAGTTTTCAGGAATTAATCCAGACTGCCAGAGGATTCTAACGGTTTCGGTATTGTGGCACCTATCGCAAGTCTATTTAGCTCGATAAAGTTAAGTTCGTTCGACAAAGTTAATTTTATTCAACCAAGTCCATGGTATTCGACAAAGACCATTTCATTAGACAAAGTCCATTTTGTTCGACAAAGTCGATTTTATTCGACAAAGTCGATTTTATTCGACAAAGTCCATTTTATTCGACAATGTTAATTTTAATCGACAAAGTCCATTTTATTCTACAAAGTTAATTATATTCGACAAAACTAATTTGGTTCAATCATGTCCATACTATTCGACAAAGTAAATTTGATTCAACCAAGACCATTTTATTCGACAAAGTCGATTTTATTCCACTGTGGCAATTTTATTCGACAAAGTCCACCTTCTTCAACAAAGTTAATTCTATTCGACAAAGGTAATTTGATACAACCAAGTCCATTTCATTTGACAAAGTCGATTTTGTTCGACAAAGTCGATTTTATTCGACAATGTTAATTTTAATCGACAAAGTCCATTTTATTCTACAAAGTTAATTATATTCGACAAAACTAATTTCGTTCAATCATGTCCATACTATTCGACAAAGTAAATTTGATTCAACCAAGACCATTTTATTCGACAAAGTCGATTTTATTCCACTGTGGCAATTTTATTCGACAAAGTCCACTTTCTTCAACAAAATTAATTTGATTCATCCATGTCCTTTTTATTCCATAGTGTCGATTTTATTCGACAAAGTCCACCTTCTTCAACAAAGTTAATTCTATTCGACAAAGTTAATTTGATTCAACCATGCCCATTCTATTCGACAAAGGTAATTTGATACAACCAAGTCCATTTCATTTGACAAAGTCGATTTTGTTCGACAAAGTTAATGTGATTCAACGAAGTCCATTTTATTCGATAAAGTCCATGTTATTCCATAGTGTCGATTTTATTCGACAAAGTCCACTTTCTTCAACAAAGTTAATTTGATTCATCCATGTCCATTTTATTCCACAGTGTCGATTTTATTCGACAAAGTCCACCTTCTTCAACAAAGTTAATTCTATGCGACAAAGTTAATTTTATTCGACAAAGTTCACTTTATTCTACGAAGTTAATTTTATTCGACAAATTTAATTTTATGCGACGGAGTCCATTTTATTCGACGAAGTTGGTTGTTGTTCAAATTATTGACATGGTAGCTTTAGCCAGATTTTTTTGAGAAAATTTGAGGAGGTAGAACGAAGTCTGTTTTGGACACTTTCAAAGTGGACACATTTTTTACCAGTAGATGTGAAGGTATGCTACTGCTTATCTGTTGAAATAATTGTAGGGTATTTGGTTTAAAGCGAAAATGGCCCAATTGTTGCCGATATTAAAATTTCTGTGCAGGTTCTGGGTCTTTGAAGGGTTGTTCAATGTGTCAAAAATGTTCTAATATACCCCTTTCATTCCCCAATAATTCTTTCGTCATCGCAATAAAATTTGAAATCTAATTTATCTTCTAGCTGATTTTCGAAAATTCTGTAAATTTCCAGAGATTCCAAAGAATGACATAAAGTCTCGTAATTTTATTCTTACACATTGTGCTCAAGGTATTGAAAATGTTATTAATTTCTGGCGGATCTAACCAAACTTGTATGGAGTTTTAAAAAAATGTTTTAAGAAATCCACGGAACTTCTACGACAGTTCAGAACGAATACAAAATCGACAGTCTTGCTTTTACTTCGTGGAAGTATAATGGAAACAGTTCTGCAGCCTCGACGAGCGCGACTGACACACTTTTTTCAACGGTGCATTCAAGAAGAGGGATTATTATCTGAAACGCTATTGTAGCGAGGCACCGGAAGCGCATAAAGATGTCTTATTTTCCCTTAGGGTCACGGAATCGTGAGCGATATATAGAGTGTGCCTCGATCATATCAAAACTGTTTTAGATCCGTGCGAATTGATAAATTTTTCGCCGCCACGGTGGTTTCGCGAGTTTCGAACGGCTTCGAACTATACCTACAAAATATCGAGCCCTAACATCTCTCCCTAAGACGTTCCGTGCTACAGTTATTAACCCTCCGGATCTTCATCGAAGTTAAATGCCCGAGGGGAAACGGCGACTAAGAAACACTTTTTCGAATGGTCCGCGATGATTAAAGAGTCCCAGGAGGAAAGTTTCTGGCCGGAGCGCGAATTAACTGCGAACTACATCGCTAAGCTCCACTTTTGATCTGCCTCGTAATTTCCTGCGTGGGTAATTTGCCCACGGATGGAACATTACCCTGCGCAGGAAGCTGTTACACCTTAATGGTCGCTTTTATCGCGGACACACTTTTTACCGGGGAAAAACCGCTTGGCGAATTTCGCGAAACGACGCCGCGCCGGGAACTTCAAACGCGGAACCCGGGACCCTAAGTAGGAAAGAAAAACCTTCAGAGCTGTACAATTATTTTCCACACTCGAAGGGACACCGCGTTGACCATTGCGCACATTTCAAGCAACCGAGAAAATCGTGGCATGGAAAAATCTGCTCAAAAGTCTGTAAAATAATTTCCAACTTCAAAAGAACGCGGTATGGATGGCCGAAAATTTTTTTACTGACCAGGGAAAACCTGTTCGGAGGTATACAATTATTTGTCAGACTTAAAAAAGCACGGTTATCGAGGGTTAAACAATTTGTTAGCGTCCACAAAACGGGTAGCGAGGGTAAGACCACTAAGAGACGGAAACAGCGTTGGGTCTAAGGTCGCAAAAATTTGGCGATCGAGAAAAACTGGATTCCCGAGGCCAAAAAAATTAGGAGAGGTAAAAAGACGGGTCGATTCAATTTCTGACTCGAGCTCTGGAACCTCGAGGACCAAATTACGGAGCCGGTGTCGTTATAATCTAATTTTCCACGGTGGCGCTGTCGCAGGATGATTCGCAGCAGCCTGATTCACTGATTCAGGCGGATCATCAATCTTGGTCGCGGCGGATGGGAAAGAACGCGCAAAAATTTCTTGTTGGACACTTCTTCGAATGTTCTGCCTGTGGATCGTCTGTGATTTTTTATTCAAGAGACTACCACCGAGCACCTTTGTTGACGAACTGCATCCGGGTTTGTGTGGGCGGAGGTTGACAAGACAATTTTATTGAAAATGGTGGAAGCAAGTAAGTAAGGGGTAAGAGTTTTCCTCACGAATTTATATAAAAACTTGGGAATATGCAGCAGGAGTTCAAATTGTTTTAACGTTATGAGACGTTTTAATAGGGAATTGAAAAATAAAGTTTGGATGCAGTTAAATTTTAACATCGAATTTGAAGTCTGAATTCGCAGAGAGTACAATTTATTTAACGTTTTAACGTTACCGATCAATGTTCAGCTGTGCCATCACTAGCACACACTTCCGAGTTCAATTTATTTGCAGCAAACTATTATTTTAATGGCAGTTTCGTTTCATCAAACTGTGTACAAGATGTAATATAGTTGAATTATATTCTTAGAAAATATTAAAAAGTCTAACACAGAGAGAAGACATCAATTTCTTGAACACCCCCATCACACATTGTGCTTTTAGACAATAATTTGCACAGAAATAATTTTCTTTTTCACGCATATGAGATTTTAATAGGAAAGGGTTAGCAAGAATGTTGCAGACAATTGTTTTACGTGTGTTTCAAGAAACTCACCGTCACCGAGCTTAGCATCATCCTCGGGGTCACGACCCCTCAGCAGCCTGGAGATCGCAGAAACGCTGGGAGCGCTGGTCCTATCGCAGATTCCTTCCTTGATCAATCGATCGCGGATTTCCCAGGAGAAGATTCCAGGATTGTCACGCTTGTACTCCTCGATCCTAGCCTCTACTTCCGGTGTGGCTACCCTTGGCTTGCTACCGCCGATCACACCAGGTCTGATGCTTCCGGTTTCCTGGTACCGGTTCAGGATTTTCGAAACGCAACCGTGCGACACCCTCAGTTGCCTATATCGAACCGAGAAACAAAATGAAATCTGAATGAATTCAATCCAGTTATTATAACAAAAATACATCAGATATTTGTAAATGAGAAACTGTTAGGTACACTATAGCAAACTTCGCCATTTTAAATAAATTTTAGTTGGGTTTGTTATGTAGATACTTATATCAAGTACAACAAAATAGAATTTTATTTTGGTTTAAAAGGAATTAATAACGTACATATTAGGGGTACCCATAAGTAATTAATTATTTGCAAAGAATTTGTTTTTCCTTCAGTTCTGTACGTTTTGTATACTGTATATTTTGCTTGACGAACCCTGGATTTCTATAAGAGGGGGATTGAAAATTTGCAGGAAAGATGGCAAACTGTCCTTGATGATGATGGAGATTATATAATAAATTAAGAAATAAAAACTTGAATTTACTACAAAGTTTGTTTTAGATTTCAAAATGATTGGTTACTCATGGGTCGCCCTAATATTTATTAGTAGACATCGGATCATTATGCATTTATGGCTTATGGAAATGTTAAAAAAATGCAATAATATAAAATTCGAGAGAATTTAACACGATTTTTATTTGCTTTGGATCTACAAAGGCTGTCCCCATTAAAAATAAAATTTTATTTCATTCCACTTTCTTAAAATGTTTCTATAAAAATTGGAAATTGCATAAACATACGATGTCTATTTATTAGGCTACTCTGTCCTTAAAAAAAGGGCAGATATTTACAAAAACAAAATTGAAATAGTTCTAGTTACCTTGAAATGACGCAGGGTCTGACTCCGGCAGCAGCCATCTCGACGATCTTCAGTCGAATATGGTTCGGCAGAGGGCGTCCATTGATGAAGACACCTCCGAGTTGATTGACGCGGCCCTGGCCAGGTATAGATCCCAAATCTGACGACAGAGAACGATCGGGACTGAAACAACATCCTTAATAACACCGAATACGAAATACAATAAAACAACAAGGATCGCGACGGTTTGCGACGGTTTGCGACGGTCGATTGCGAAATGGTCAAGCGGTGCTCCTTTTGTTTCGCTGCCGAGTGAAAGAACCAGGCGAGAGAACAGTTACTCGATGGCGAATAAAGAGAAACCTGGATTTATTGTTCCACCTTCACCTCGACGTGTTTCCTGCGTTGTCGAGCGGAGCAACGAGGAAAGGGGAACAGCGCAAGAAGAAAGGAGACTTGTTCTTGAGAAGGAAAGAGTTATCGACTGTGCCCCGTACGGTCCCATAAATTACGATAAGACCAATGAATTCTGAGGGTTTACGACGCATAACACTGATAGCGTATAATTTCGATCGCGATCGAGAGACCGGCTTTGCTTCGCCGATCTTTTGCCCGGCACGTCAACGTGCAATATGTTCCTCTGATCGCCCATTTTAATTCCGCCGAATCCCTCAGGAATCTCCTCGGATTAGAGAATTTATTATACCTGGATAACTATTCTCCCGTGAAAATGGCGATAAGAACATTCGAATCTTTAAATATTGAAATCCAATTCGACATATTTCTATTGATAAAATTTTATATTTAACACTTTGACTGCCAAACTGGAAACCTCAAAAATTCCCTAAAATCAAAGTAAGTTATTTAATGAAATAAAAATTGTAAAAAATTAAATGTATGATATCGAGTAGTCCTCCAACTTTCTTGAATTTTACAGATCCTAATCAAACTTGGTACAATGAATGTATTAACGTAAAAATTTATTTCAAAATCTGGACAAATAAATCCGTCACCCACATATGGGTGACATGGCAGTCAACGTGTTAAAGTTTCCTTTTCTTAAGTTTACTATTAAATACATACACTTCGTATTAGGCAATTTATCATACCTGGATAACTATTCTCCCGTGAAAATGGCGATAGGAACATTTGTTTCTTTAAATATTGAAACCCAATTTGAAATATTTCTATTGATAAAATTTTATATTTAAAGTTCCCTTTTCTTAAGTTTACTATTAAATACATTCACTTCGTATTAAGCAATTTATTATACCTGGATAGCTATTCTCCCGTGAAATTGGCGATAGGAACATTTGAATCTTTAAATAGTGAAACCCACTTCGAAAGGTTTCAATTAATAAATTCGATACTTTAAAGTTTATTTTTCTAAGGTTTTTAAATAGACTCACGTTGGGTTATGAACCACAAAACTTCTGAATAAATGGTTCCCCGTAAAAATGGCGACTGGAATATCACAATTTTGAAGTTTTGCGACCCACTTCAGAATGTTTCATTCATCTCAATAAAGTTATTTCATTGAACATGTAATACAAACTGCTGAATTTCTGAATGAATGCACTCTTGCCATTTTCCGTGCTTCCTAGATTCATTGTTGTGTCTCTGAAATTCCGTATATAAAAATTGCAATATTTCCGGAGAGTGTGTGAAAATCGACTTGTGAATATATTTCGAGGATCTGTGATTCAAAATAAAATTGTATCCGACACACTCAACAGCCCAGAAAAAGTGCTAAAATCGTATAAAATCGTACAGAACCGCGTTCTATGAACTTTTCGATCATTCGCACGACAACAGTGCAGGATCCTGTGTGTCTCCGGACGTGATTAATTATAATAAGCGGGTTTTTCTCGTCGTCGGCAATTTATTCCGTGGACCTAGATCCACTGGCTGCACTCGCAGGTGCAGCAGAATTTTTCCTTGAACCGCGGCAACGAATACATGCGGCACGAGGCTGCTATAGTTCGAACGTGCAACAGTTCTTACACAGCGAAATGGCAGGCTTCGAACTAATCGAGTCGAATATTACCGCGGCAACTGGATCGATCTGCACCGATCGAAACGAGCAAAACAACAACCGGTGCCCCCGGCCGAGACTGTGTGACTCACATTTTCCGTCATAGTAAACGAGATGGAAAAACTCTGACTGAGCGTGTCCCCGCACGGGACGAACGATATATAGTATACACTATACTACGTATAGTGGATTATCAAGTGTGCTTGCGGCGCGTGGTCGACGATGCGAGACATCGCAGAAAAACAAATTGTTAGTTACTTATTACCCGATAGAGGATAATGTATCCCAGCGATCCCGATCGATCAAAAAATCTTCGAGCTGGCTCCGATCGAGAAGCCAGTTTTCTTCCTAGTTCTTGCAACCATCTCGGACACCTGTTGTCTAAGAAATTTTCAACTTCGAAACAAGAAACTCTGTACCGTTTTCTGTATGGGAAACCTCAGAAATTGTTACATTGAGAATACGGCGGAAGCCTTCAACGATGCTCGAGGAAAAAATTGACGATCAGAATTCTTACAGTGGTATTGTTAAGAAAGTTGTGCTGCAACACTGAAGTCGAATTGCATCTTAAAATGCTGGAAATTTCATTTTAACACGTTGATTGCCATGTCACCCATAGGTGACGGAATTATGTGTCCAGGTTTTTGACGAATGAATTTCTTTTACGTTAATATATTCATTCTATCAAATTTTATTTGAAAAATGCAAGAAAGTTGGAGGATTTCATTTTTCAATTTTTATTTCACTAAAGAACTTGCTTTGATTGTACAGAATTTTTTTAAGTTTCCAGTTTGGCAGTCAAAGCAAAATAAAAATTTTTTACTGGAATTGCAACGAACTGAAGTCAAATAGAAATTTATTTTCTTTCTTATTATGTTGAGCAGATTGGAAATAATATAATAGTATGTTTAAATTTTTCTAATATTTTTGCCACTTAAAATTACATCTACTAATTTTTTTCATAAATGCATGAAATCCGCGGTCCAGTGACAAGTATGATTACGAAGGTGTAGCCGACGTTTAGGCTTCGAAAAGATATTCTCGGCGACTGGAATTTATGAGAACAAATTTGCATAATTGAAAAGTAACGAGCGTCGTTCAATGACGATCGGCAAAAAATGCATATCAGACAAATTATGATATAACTGCGGTCGAAGAGTGTGTTCACTTGAAAAAAGAAAAATTGCAATGGAGTCCTTCGATATTGGACGAAAAAAAGATTCGAGAACGATTGTACAGTGAAGCAGGAAACTCCGATTTTCATAGAAAAATGATAAAACAGACTACGCGGTTCGAGGAGAATATTTAATTCAGAACCGATTAAAGGCCTTCGACAAAGATCCGTGCAAAAAGCGAACGGAAGAATTTGAAGCATGAAGCAACACACAATGTGATTTTCGCAAAAAAGAAAAAACAATCGAAGGGTGTATGTCAGTTGAATAATAAAAGTCCTTCGACAACAAGTGAACGGAATCACCGATGGGGAAAACATGATTCATCATTTTCCCACGGTTTTTCGAAAGTTTACAGAATTTCTGCTACATAACGTAGTAATTAATTAATTTCTACTACTACATAACGTAGTAATTAATTAATTTATTTCGACTACACAAAAATTGAGAGATGGGGAAAACATGATTTATTGTTTCCCCACGGTTTCCACCAAAGTTTACAAAACACAACAAAAATTCCGAAAGGACTGTAATAAATATCAGAAGAATAATAAAAGTTCTTCGATGACGACTAAATAAAAAATGAAAGACGGGGAAAACATGATTTATTGTTTCCCCACGATTTCCACCATGGTGGTTTGCTAAATTTCACAGAAAAAATTCCGAAGAACCTGCAATTAATATCAGTTGAATAATAAAAGTCCTTCGATGACGACTAAATAAAAAATGAGAACTGGAGAAAATATATTTACAATGTTTACAAAGTTTACGAAATTTCACAGAAAAAATTCCGAGAGGACTGTAATTAATATATCAGATGAATAATAAAAGTCCTTCGACAGCGATTAAATAAAAAATGAGAAATGGAGGAAACATGATTCACTGTTTCCCATGATTTTCCCGAAAGTTTACAACATTTCAAAGAAAGAATTCCAAGAGGACTGTAATTAATATCAGTTGAATAATAAAAGTCCTTCGATGGCGACTAAATAAAAACTGAGAGATGGAGAAAATACGATTTATTTTTTCTCCGCGGTTTTCCCGAACATTTACAAAATTTCAAAGAAAGAATTCCAAAAGGACTGTAATTAATATCAATTGAATAATAAAAGTCTTTCGATGGCGACTAAATAAAAACTGAGAGATGGAGAAAATACGATTTATTTTTTCCCCGCGGTTTTCCCGAATGTTTACAAAATTTCACAGAAAATATTCCGAAAGGACTGCAATATACTGCAGATAAATAATAAAAGTTCTTCGACAGCATTAAATAAAAAATAATATTTGAAATGGCGTCGCTAGGCAAGTAACGCGGTTTTCTCCGATTTGAACGTTTTCTTTGCGGTTTTTTGGGACCAGTGACGTCATGATTGGATTTAGGAAAGTTCCGAAAACAGGATCGATCGGTGTAATCGATGATTAGAAACCTGATTCGATTCCCACGATGATCTCGTGCGTCAAGGTGACGCGCGAAGACGAGCGGAGCGGGAGAATTCGAGCGAATCGTTCACGTAATGAAAACGAGAGACGAGAGAACGAGAGAAAGAGAGAGGAAAAAATGGAGTGTAAGAGAGGAAGCAGATTGAATCGGTAGTCGCAATTGCGCAGAATCCGCGGTCAGAGTTGCATAATCGGCGTGTTGCACCGGCTCGAGTGCAGCCGACGGCCGAAAAACTGTAAGCGGGTGCCGCAGCCTTCGAAAACCGGGGTGGAAAAAATTACTATTAATTTTCTCGACTAATTAGAAACTCGTGCAAGGTTCCCAGTCGATCCTCGACCCGATTTCGAACCGATTTAGACGTGCTATTTATGATTTAATCGTGTTCTTATTCAGCGCTATTAATAAATCCTTTGTAACATTTAAACTGGAGATCTTTATGCAATTTATAACACGTGCACATTTTTCGATTGCAATACAAACTTATATGCCAACAAATATTAATGAGATCTTTACTCTGCGCTTATCAATAAACATTTTCTAGTTAACCCTTTACAGACATTAAACCGTACCTAGAAAATTTTTATTTTTTATAACATTTTTCGTTTTGTACATATTAAATTGCCTGTATTTATCTATATCACTTTGGAACATTTAGCAATTTATTGAATGTACAAACCGTGTGATCGATACAGGAATTGTTTCGTGCTGCAATATATTGTAACGATTTCACTGTTTGCAGAGTTAATAATATTAGATTATACTTATGTGTTTAGTCTGGTTTCTATTTATGAAACCATGAAATAAAAAATTTGCATCGTCTGTCATACAATTTTGTAGCGAGTGCATCGAAACAGTTCATTCGATAATTTCTAACGAAAACATTTCTACAATCTGAATGATTGTAATTGTGTAAGAAAAAGATTAGAAACGAGTGATTATGTCCGATACATAAGTAGTGTCAAGCTCGCGACTTGACATCCTGTTGCGTTAAACGTGATTAGTCGCGCGTTAATCGATGAGAGACGGTAGCGTTAATTAGCAGAAAAATGCGACAGCTTCTGTGAGCGATGGAAGCGTTCCTCGCGAAGCTAATCGAGAGAGGGCCTCCTTTCTTCAGTATGATTTTCGCCCTTCCCGCGAACGGGTTTCGACAGATTCAGCGAAATAATTAACGATCGCCGATGCATCGAGCGCGTAATTGCGAGAAACGCGTCCGCGGCGTTATCAATCTTCCGGGAATATTTAATTACCCGTTCCTCGCCGGGCGTTAAACGCTTCCATTTTGCATATACATATGTACGAGCGGTGTGCGCGCGCAAACGATTCGTTGACTAATTGTCCGCCGCAATTAAACTCGGCAACAACACACGGTGCGTACCACCCGGACAGTGACAAATGACGATTCCCTCGGGACAAGCGTAAGCAACAAATAAAAATGCAAAATTCAGAGGCCGCCTTACATTTGCATCGCTATTGCGCGTTCTCGAGGACGATTCTCTCTGCGTTTTGTTCGAACGGGTATATCCTTTGTTGTAATCGGTAACGGAGTTTTATTATTAATCGACGGACAGACACTCCGGACGAATGTAAATTTTCGGTGCGGGAAGGGACGACGGTACAGTGCCGGTAGGATACTGAAATTTATGACGCCATAAAACTGGGTCCATGGGGTCTCGAGTCGTTTCCAGAAAATCCAGAGACCAAGGAAGTCCGAATTTTCCGGAGGGGGAAAGCGATAATACGAAACAACTTTGGAAATTACACGCTCGATCACGAGAGGAAATGACCTCCTAATTGCTCGAAATTATTTTCCGTGTGATCCTCCATTTGTGATCTATTTGATACAATTTTTTTAAATACACATAAAATTACCACGATAATTTCATATGGAATTTCTAATCGGTTGAAATTGTTTCCTGATCATTTTATTTCTGGTCGATTTGATATTTTTCAATAAATTAGGAGACATTTATTCAAATACAAACGATTATTAAACCGACTAGTAGAAGCTTAAGGGTAGTTCATAAAACATATCTAGAAGGAATAAAAATTGTTAGAATAGCTGCACCACGATATAAACAATCAAGTAAATACAATATTAGTTTAGCAATTCTTTAAAAACGATGAAAACAATTTTACATAGACTTTCCTATAATTTGTGATCGGCTCGATTAGGGGCAGTTTAAAAAACATATCTAGAAGCAATAAAAATTGTGAGAATAGCTGGACCACGATATAAACAATCAAGTAAATACAATATTAGTTTATCAATTCTGTAAAAACGATCAAGACAATTTTTAATCGAATTTCCAATAATTTGCGATCGGTTCGATTAGGAGTAGTTCACAAAATTCATCAAGGAGAAATGAAAATTCCTTACACAATTTACGGCGCACAACGTAAGGACTCAAAAACTATTGGTAATGTTAATTAAAAATTTCTTTGGCTCAAGAAAATTTTTAGCGGTGCAAGAGGGGTGGCTAGGGGTTCAAGGGCTCCCAGGTATCCTAATTTTTTCACCGAGAAAAAAACCGAGTGGTACAGCCGTGCAAAGTCAGAAAGTTTTCCAGAGCGACGGCAGAATCCCTCGGAAAATACATTTCATTATTTATGGCCGTCATTAATGACAATGTTCCGGTCTTCTAGGGTCAGGTAAAGTTATATATCAACGGTCCGTTTAAAAACCTTAAGGGTATCCTCCCGCCCGTCAATTTTCTCGGCGACTTTCTGGCCACCAGGCTAGTTGTAAAATCTCGCTTGGTGAATCCGACACGAATATCGCAGAATGGTAACGCTATGCTCGCTATTGTTTCGCAACCCCTCACCTGTCTCCATTGTAACCCCGTAAGTAAAGGATTAAACATTTTGCTGGGACCGTCGGCAATCAACGGGACAGTAACAAATTGTGCTACTGTGCGCTCAATCAGATCCGATGAAAATACAAAATTCCCAAACTATTAAAAAAAATATATTTTCTTTTATTTTCTATTTTCTTCAATCTCTGGAGAAATTGTTTTTCTGTGCCATCTCTTTTTAAGATTGTATACCAATATTTTAAATTGTGACTGAGGGTATAAAATAATATCCGCACTTTGTAAACAATTTGTAATTAATTCGAATTGGATTAAACCATAACCCTAACCCTAATCCTATGTTCCATAAGGCACCCCATGTACTTTTATTCGCATCGGTTTAAAGCGACCTATCAAATTAAATAAAGGTGAATAAATTTATGAACATTTATAAATATTGTTCTATTAAAACAAAACTTTAAACTCGTGCTATAGCTATGTTATCAAATTATACAGGATCTGACGACTGCATGGGAAAATGCTGAGTAAACATTTTATAAACCAACGACAACTCAAACCACAAATAAAATAAAATTGTAAACCTTCTCTGGGAAATCTGGATCTTTACGTCAACGGCTAATTTTTTGACTGTCCTAAGCTTTAAAAAATCGAAAAAAAATCTGGAATACGTATGGACGTCTCTATCTCAATATAGAATCGTGGGACCATCAAACACTTAAATCATCAACGAGAAAAAATAAATAATGAAGAGAAGGAAATGTAACAGTGAAATTTCTTTTCGGGACTAAACGACCTTGGTTTCATACGTAGGGTTAATGTCACTGTTTATTTCCATAATGATCTGAATTAATCTCAAAGCTCATGTCCAGCAGAAAAATTCCACTGGTCTAAAGATAGCAGAAAAATTGGGGTGTCTTCTATTGATCTAAAGCAATTAGGATCTGCAGGACGAGCTTACCTTGAAAGGGGTATCCAGTGAAGCAGGGTCGCATCATCGAGAAGTTCGTGGTTACCGTCATCTCAGCGCGTCCGCGCTCCCAGCCTCCACGAAAACGCCACAAAAGCCGTGTCTGACGCGCACAGATCCCCGAAGGATCAATCAAAATAGATCACCAACCCGCGCGATCACCGTGACACTTTCCGGATCCTCTTTCCTCTCTCTTCAATCGCCGGGACACGGCAATAAAAAATAATGACCTCGAAATAACACGGCCAGGATATATCGCACTGAGAATCCTCTGATCATAAGAGGACGACGACGAACTGTCACTGAGAGGCCGTCACTCGTTTGCACCACGATCAGGATCGATAGCAGTCGAAGAATAATGACGAAGAGGAACCAGAAGAAGAGAGTCAGTCCCACAACCTCGTTCTCGAGTCCTGCCGTCTAATCCTCGGATATATCCTTGAATAGACACCTGCCTGCGTCCTCGTAGTCCTTCGACAAAACTCGAACCAGACCGAACGGCTTCTTGATCCTGACTAGCCTCTTCGAGAACTCGCCACCGGGGTAACTTAGGCTTGGCCACTCCCATCGGCAACGCTTCTTCTTCAGGGGGAACCTTGGTGGGGAGGAACGCTGTGGCCACGATGTTAGGTCCTCGGTTAGGTGGTTGCGCGTACCTGTTCCACCGGCCACCTCGACCAATCCTGGCCCACGAACGATCCCCTTGCCGAGACATACTAGGTCACGCCCATGACTTCCACCAGCGCATGACTGGAAGCTTGCGGGGGAGGACTGTCGGAGACCATGCTTGCCTGCCGACCACTGCTCCTTTTTCTACACCTATTGGTGGGGGCTGATTCATCTGATGATTTCGATTTTTTTTTTTTGTTTTATTCTGACGTTTTTTTGGGGTGGATTTCTTTGGGGGTGCTGATTAATTCGGGTTTTTAGTTTGTTCTTCGAGACGCTGTACCCATTAGGCTACTGGATGCTTTTTGATGAAGAACATTTTCAATTTTTTTGGAAGATTGTATTTTGCGGGTGGTTTTTCCGGGGGTGTTAATCAACCCTTAGCACTGGAATGGTGACTGTAAAGCACCACTAAAGATTGCATCACTTAATTTTATCCTTATGCAAAATATTTGTTACATTATTAAATTTGTTTGTATTTAATAAATTACTAAAAATTGCGGTGTTGTACTAGTAAATTGCACCATTTTCGTATGTATAACGTGAAGAAAAAAATATATTGAAGGGCAATATTCTAGGTGGGAAGAAATTTAAAATTTTGAATTTAAAATTTCTACTTATTCAAGTCGAAATAAATATAAAAATAGCAGTAGAAATAAATGAAAGTGTGTTGATTGATTCTGGACAATTATCTTTTAGGGGTGGTTTTCTTCAGGTTGTGTCCACCGGATTTAATTTTGGTTTTTTAGATTCATTTTTTTAAGTGATTTGAGTACCCGTTCTTGCCGACACTCTTTGCCAGAGGCTGGTTGGTAAGGTGGTTTTTTGATAGCATAAACGCGGGTCGTTTCGATTAATTGATTTTTTATCTTTCACTGGAGTTCGATAAAATACTTCATCTCTCTCTCTTTCTTTTCTCTTGCGCTATAACTTTGAGAAGTTGCAGTCCGATTTTTAGGCTTGTAGTAATTTAACGAGACTTTAGGTTCACTTACAGCAAAGAGACTTCTTATTGAACTGTGCCATTTATCGCTCGCCGAGTTACAACAGTGTCTTTCTCCTTTTCTTGCAATTACTATTGTTTCCCGTCTGCGACTGTGTTTTTCTGCGATTGTACTGCGATTTCTTTTTACAATGTTTTCTAAAGTTTCGTTGCTTGGAACAGGCTCGAACTTTTTTGAGGGACGTTGGTGGCAACGGACAATATTTATTAAACATTGAAAAGAGAAGTCTACTGGTCAGAATGGGCAAGAATGTTATAACAAAACTGTTTGAAAAATGTCAATTCTCTATACACGATAGTGAATTATAAATTTATGAATCGGATAGTATGGTAAATTTTCCAACAACGTCGCGATAAAAAATAGTTAATAAACAGCAAAGCGGCTGAACAAAAGCATTGACTAATCACATAACGAAACATAGAACAGGGAAAATTAATGTTTTACAAAAAACGCCAGAGAAATTCTGTATAAATTTCCTAGGCACAATCTGAAAGGAGACAGATATTTGATAATTACAAATTTATAAATTTGTTAAACAAGTTGTCAAGAAAATTCTCCGACACAGTCAACCAGAAAAATTCTATACAAATTTTCTATGAAGAATCTAAAAAAAGGAGACAGTTATTCGACAAATAAAAAATTCATAAATTACAAGTTGTCAAGAAAATTCTCCAACACCGTCGTGACCAAAATATTTAATAAATGGCAAAGCAGATGAAGAAGTGAAGTTTACTGTTCCGCAAGAGCGGGCAAGAAAAATCCATAAAATGTATAACAAACTGTACAAGATATCAATTTTCCGACAATCTAAGAGGACAGTCGTCAGTCAACAACTAATTTACAGATGACAAACCGAGAAGAAAATCGTGGAACACCGTCGCGATAGTTGAACAACGCGGCGGACCGGCAAGCTGGTTGGGCAAGAGAGCCTCGGCTCAAATACATACGTAAAACGTCGACTCGCTTGAAATCGTGTTCCCCTAACAATTAACGCATGATCACTCCCAACTTTCGCTTTTTAGGGCCAGCCATTCTTTTTCCTCCGAGGAAATGACGATGCTTCGTGTCTAGCAGGACGTGACACCCGGCGTCGGCGAGTAAAAAGACTAATTGAATCAGAGATCACGAGTTCCCATTTTCTTTTTCGGTTTTTTGCCTCTCGGCACCGTGCAATCCACTGCAAACAGTTTCTATTATTGCAGTCCGACCGTTTTTCCTAGACAGTTCATACAAATGTTACGTCTTGCGCAAACAACCCTTTTTCCACAATACACCGATTGTTCCCAACTATCGATAATCAAAACCTAAACACCGGAGTGGTCGACAATTTATCGCGTTAAGATTATTAAGAGAAAAAATCCTTTTTCGACAACTAGGCTGACGGAGCACTGAAAATTGCCATTATTATGGATTATTTCATAAAAATATTAAAAATATATTCAGCCAGATGTCAAATAAATTTGAACCGCAGTATTTTTAAATTAAAGAATGTAGAGTGTAGAGACTCTGTCGTCAGTATTTATCCAATAAAAAAGAAAATAGACATGCAACAGTCACCAATTTGAATTTTCCTACGGAGTACATATACCGATAGGTTCTAGGAAATAAATCGTGAAGGGTTAGGACCGGCCGAAAAATATTTTTTTCTGGATTCGGAGCGCGCGAAAGAAAATGGACGCGCAGATCCTGGAGGAACTGTTTGCGCGAATCGATTCGCGCCGCAGTTAGGACGCGTAGATCATGGTTCCCTTCGATTTTCCGTGGAAGCTCGGTCGATTCGTTCCGTCGCGGCTATGTCGTCGTTCGGGGAAAGCCCGGTAGACCTGCGGAAAAAATCTCGGCTGGTCCGTGAGAGGATATTGTCCGGGAGAATTTCGTTCAGTGAAAGAGCGAGCGAGAAGAGAGGATGTCCGCTGATGCCCCATCAATGTTTATTATCGTCCCTGTTTGTGCGTCCCGTGAGCTACGGAGCGCGAGAATGGCCAAACAGAAGGCTGTCTTAGGAGGCGACACGCATTGACTATCGCGGGAGGTGGCGGAAAAGCGGAAGGAAACCGGCAAAGGACCACCCGCAGGGTCCTCGTCCTTACCAAGCAATACGGCGTTACTTTTAACGGGGCCTGTCGGGTCGACGGTGTCCCGCGGCGAGGACAAAACAAACTCCCTAATGTCTTCATGCTACTCATCGCGGACCATCTCCGTCTCCTTGCTACGGGGGCGAGAGGGCCAGCGGAATCTAGATAGACGGAAAGGGACGGGAAGACGAAGAAAGTCGGCGAGCAGGAGACAGAACTGGAAGAGAGTGGAACTATTAAAGTTGTGGCAACTTGAAACAATGAAAAGTTCAACATACGTAACTTTTTTCTAAATAAATACCATTCCTCCAAGTGACCTACCGTGACTCGAACTAATATTCGTACGCTCTTAAAAATCGCATAACTTTGTCAGTATTGGACTATACCCAGATAGCACAGAGACGTCTTAAAGACGTCTTTAAGACGTCTCGAAACAGACGTATTCAAGACGTCCCGAAACAGACCCCTAGTACCACAA
This sequence comes from Seladonia tumulorum, assembly GCA_913789895.3. NCBI lineage: Eukaryota > Metazoa > Arthropoda > Insecta > Hymenoptera > Halictidae > Seladonia > Seladonia tumulorum. The sequence continues at coordinate 1,491,582 of OU565267.1, forward strand.
AAATATTAGATAGATATTTGTCAAATATTGGAAAAATATTTTTTAAGCCACATTTTTTCTTGTGAGAAAAATATTGAATTTGAATATTGTATACATGTACAAGAAATATAAATTGAATGTTTGATATAACAAAAAAATTAAATAAATAAAAAAAATAAATTAAAAGAATGTTTTTCAGCATATCCGCGCACATTAACATTTTATGCTTTATTTATTTATTTATTTATTTTGACATATTATTTTGGATTTTGGATTTGTGATATATAATGTATAGTTTTATTATTAAACAATATTTATTGCTAAATTCTATTGCGAATATATATATGTAATATATTATAATAGTACTAAATTAACAATTTAGTTATTTAACTTTCCTAAATAAATAAACGTCTATTCGAAGAATGGAAAACTACGTTATATTGTGTTGCGTGTGTACAGTTTGTAAAGCTTTTCTCTAGCAGTTTAGAATGACTGAAACGTCAAGAAATGAAACGTCTTAAAGACGTCTTAAAGACGTCTTTTCAGGACGTAAGACGTTCAGACCAAAAATGGACGTAAAACAGACGTCTTTAAGACGCCGAGTGCTATCTGGGTACTACTTGAATTTTTTTTTTTGTTTGAGAAGATAAAATCAGAATATGGGATTCCGGAAATTCTACCGCCCTACTCCATAGTTTACGACAAAGTCAGTTCTTATTTCTTTTAATAGTCTCTAATGAAGAATAAAATTGTGGTAATTATTTTACGAGGCTTTTACAGATTTGGAAGCACAAGCTCGAGAGGCGGAAGCAAACGAAGCTCCGAAAAGAAAGGATGATTCAAATCGTTCAAAAGATCGTCCACGAGATGCAACCAAAACAGAGGAAATGTTTCAAATTCAGGAAAATTGCGAGCGAAGTCAGCGACGAAGAAAGTTCCTTGAAATTTCCCACGGAGGAAACTGCAAGTAGCGATCAAAATTTAGAAAGCCTTACACTCGAGCTTGCAGACAAGGTTTCCATTCGGTAATACCCAGATAGCACAGAGACGTCTTAAAGACGTCTTTAAGACGTCTGTCAAAGACGTTCAGACGTCTATTAGACGTCTGAATGTCCTACGAACGGCTTCCGAACGGCTTCTGAACGTCTCTGGAACGTCTTTGTGAAAAAACTGTACGTCTTAAAGACGTCTTTAAGACGTCCGTTCGACGTCTTTAAGACGTCTCGAACAGACGTATTCAAGACGTCCCGAAACAGACCCCTAGTACCACAAAAATATTAGATAGATATGTTTGTCAAATATTGGAACAATATTTTTTAAGCCACATTTTTTCTTGTGAGAAAAATATTGAATTTGAATATTGTATACATGTACAAGAAATATAAATTGAATGTTTGATATAACAAAAAAATTAAATAAATAAAAAAAATAAATTAAAAGAATGTTTTTCAGCATATCCGCGCACATTAACATTTTATGCTTTATTTATTTATTTATTTATTTATAAATAAAAAAAATAAATTAAAAGAATGTTTTTCAGCATATCCGCGAACATTAACATTTTATGCTTTATTTATTTATTTAATTAATTAATTAATTTATTTATTTATTTATAAATTAAAAAATAAATTAAAAGAATGTTTTTCAGCATATCCGCGAACATTAACATTTTATGCTTTATTTATTTATTTAACTTATTTATTTATTTATGTATCTATTTATTTTGATATATTATTTTAGATTTTGGATTTGTGATATATAATGTATAGTTTTATTATTAAACAATATTTATTGCTAAATTCTATTGCGAATATATATGTAATATATTATAATAGTACTAAATTAACAATTTAGTTATTTAACTTTCCTAAATAAATAAACGTCTATTCGAAGGATGGAAAACTGCGTTATATTGTGTTGCGTGTGTGCAGTTTGTAAAGCTTTTCTCTAGCAGTTTAGAATGACTGAAACGTCAAGAAATGAAACGTCTTAAAGACGGCTCGTAAAAGACGTCTTAAAGACGTCTGAAATGAGACTTAAAAACGACGTCTTTTACGAGACGTCTTTAAGACGTCTTAAAGACGTCTTTTCAGGACGTAAGACGTTCAGACCAAAAATGGACGTAAAACAGACGTCTTTAAGCCGTCCAGTGCTATCTGGGTATTCATCTGAAAAGAAGATCAAAATCAAGATCTGAAAAAAATCGTAATGTTCTTCACTAAGATGTCAAAGCTAGCAAAAAATATTCGAAAAGACTCCAGATCGTCAACAAGACTTCGAGTGCAAAGAGTTAACGAATTACAAGGTCATTGATTGTACTGGTCGTTCACATTCATTTAGAAGACTGCCATTTTTTCGCTTTCTCTACGAATAGCACCGTTTATTTACTACTACATTCTCCAAAAATTGTGTAATGTTAACGTTAATATATTTATTACCACAACCAGTTCATTTACTGCCACATCCTCCATAAATTGTATAATGTTAACGTTAATATATTTTCTACCACAACCAGTTCATTTACTACCACATTCCCCAAAAATATATTGATTTTTTCACTAATATAAAAAGCACACACAACAATCGTATTTATTTACATTGAAATAAACTTCATTCAACAGTACTTACAGTTGGATATCCAAGTAAAAACTCATTGAAGATCAGTGTTACATTTTCGTAAATAGTATATATAATTGAACTTTTATGAAGAATAAAAATTGTTTGCGTTCATTTCAAGTTGTAGATTCCAAATAGGAATTTAATTCTCTCATGGGTGGTTTTATTAAGTCGCAAGAAATTATTGTAAATGGTATTCTTCAATAGTTTTTCATCTTTTCACTGTTTGATAAATCTGCTGGCTATAATGGTGTTTCTTGAAGAAAATGCCTCGTAACGTTTTGTATTCTAAAATTTCATATGCAACAGCGTAATGGAAGATTGGAATGGAAAAAGATAGGGAAAGCCATAGGAGACAGAACTAAAAGAGAGAGAGAGAGAGAGAGAGAGAGAGAGAGAGAGAGAGGAAGTAGAAGAGCGGTACAAAGAAGGACAGATAATCAAAGAGAGGAAGTGGAAGAAGAGGAAACCGGCAGCCCCGGCTTCGGCCGGTTCCTAGCCAGTTGGTAGCTCCCGAGGATCACCGCAGTAGCTCTCTTCAAGGTCGCAAGGAGATCGTCACGGTGTCGTCACAATATGTCGCTGATTGCCGAGCGTGAAGCGGAGAATTTCGGATCACGACGGATGGATGAAGACGTAATTGATTTACGGGAATGTCCGACGCTCTATTGGGAAACTGAACCCCCCACTAGTAGCTATAGTGTTTGTTTTCGGTGTGTCCGAGGTGGCCAGGGTGGACGCGCCTCAGAGTTTGTTGCATTTAGGGTCGTGGAGGGACTTGGTTTAGGGTACAGCTGAAGAGGGAGTTGATCTTTCAGACTGTTTGGACACTGTTTAGAGATAATTGGAGATTAATGGCGAGGATTGGGAGATTTTTATAATCCTGAGAGATGACCTTGGCAGATCGACGATTCAACGGGGCTGTAAAAATTAATTATATCCGCTAGAATTTTGAGTTGGTATATTTTTTGTTAAATCAGTTCTCTTGGACTGTCTTCGACAGTCTCAACAAATTTTTATTACTGATACTAAATAACCCAAAATTAAAAGCAAATCACCAACCTTCTCTTCTTCTCTAGTTTGCATTCTCCATCATGTTGCAATAAATCTCATATGAGATTTTCCATAATAAAAAAAAAGTAAAATCATCAACGTGGTAACACTCTTCATTTCGAGAGAAGAGAAGAGTCCACCGAAGAGTCGCTCGTCCAAACTACTATCACCCAGATAGCACTGGACGGCTTAAAGACGTCTGTTTTACGTCCATTTTTGGTCTGAACGTCTTACGTCCTGAAAAGACGTCTTTAAGCCGTCTTAAAGACGTCTCGTAAAAGACGTCGTTTTTACGTCTCATTTCAGACGTCTTTGAGACGTCTTTTACGAGTCGTCTTTAAGACGTTTCATTTCTTGACGTTTCAGTCATTCTAAACTGCTAGAGAAAAGCTTTACAAACTGTACACACGCAACACAATATAACGCAGTTTTCCATCCTTCGAATAGACGTTTATTTATTTAGGAAAGTTAAATAACTAAATTGTTAATTTAGTACTATTATAATATATTACATATATATTCGCAATAGAATTTAGCAATAAATATTGTTTAATAATAAAACTATACATTATATATCACAAATCCAAAATCCAAAATAATATATCGAAATAAATAGATAAATAAATAAATAAGTTAAATAAATAAATAAAGCATAAAATGTTAATGTTCGCGGATATGCTGAAAAACATTCTTTTAATTTATTTTTTTTATTTATAAATAAATAAATAAATAAATAAATTAATTAATTAAATAAATAAATAAAGCATAAAACGTTAATGTTCGCGGATATGCTGAAAAACATTCTTTTAATTTATTTTTTTTATTTATAAATAAATAAATAAATAAATAAAGCATAAAATGTTAATGTGCGCGGATATGTTGAAAAACATTCTTTTAATTTATTTTTTTTTATTTATTTAATTTTTTTGTTATATCAAACATTCAATTTATATTTCTTGTACATGTATACAATATTCAAATTCAATATTTTTCTCACAAGAAAAAATGTGGCTTAAAAAATATTTTTCCAATATTTGACAAACATATCTATCTAATATTTTTGTGGTACTAGGGGTCTGTTTCGGAACGTCTTGAATACGTCTGTTCGAGACGTCTTAAAGACGTCTAACGGACGTCTTAAAGACGTCGAACGGACGTCTTAAAGACGTCTTTAAGACGTACAGTTTTTTCACAAAGACGTTCCAGAGACGTTCAGAAGCCGTTCGGAAGCCGTTCGTAGGACATTCAGACGTCTAATAGACGTCTGAACGTCTTTGGCAGACGTCTTAAAGACGTCTTTAAGACGTCTCTGTGCTATCTGGGCAGTTACAACTTATGGCGTGGAAACAAAGTCGACCTCGTTCCCCCGAGCCTAATGCGTCCTCCATCAATCGCTATCATCCCTGGAGCGTGACTCGCGTCGAAGGAAAAAGGCGTCGAATCCCGTGACGCGCGGTAACCGATCCCGATCTAGCACACACACACACACATTACTTCATGCAAAAACAAGAGTACCTCGGTCGTCGTTGCCATCGCGAGAGTGTAAAGAGCGTCAGAGGAGTGTGAAGAACGGCGTGGGCGATGCGTATCTCGCGTCTCATGGGGAGCCATGAAAAGTGGGCGTAGTCGGGAACGCGCAAACAAATGCAAATTGCCAAGAGACGTGCGATCCGCCTACCCGACACGGCGAGGAAGACAACAGCCCCGGAACACCGTTACGCCGTAAATAATCCACCCCCTTTCGAGCATCGAGCAACAACCCCTTCTCTCTCTCTCTCTCTCTCTCTCTCTTGCTCCTCTCTTTCTCCCTCTATTTCCTTGGCTCTTTTTGGCTCACTCTTTCTCTCTCTCCCTCTCTCTCTCTCGTTCTCTCTGTTAAGAGTTTTCCTGTTGTTATTGAACGCAGTGGGCTCGATGGGTAAATAAGGGGATCGTAAATATCCAGCCTCGGCGAGGTTAGAATGGAGCCACATGAAGATGCGGTTCGATCCTGAAACCGTAAATCATCGCCGGTTCCGGGGAATCGGTAGCCGGTGACGATCTGAAAAATTGCGGTTTCTGGACGCTCAGTGCTTGCGGTCGGCCTGTTCATTGTTCCCCGATGCTCGATTCCGTCGTCTCTGGTGGCGATTGTTCCCGCACAATCGAGCCTTTGCTAATGGTGGAGAAGCGAAAGAACAGAATCAACGCTTCGCAGGAATCCTGGCACGAAGTAGCTACGGATGCTGGGGAATGCTCGGATTGTTGCTCCGGAGAGCAACTAATATCCTGGGGCTGATAAAGAGTGGAGAAAATTAACTAGTCTAGCATTTCAGGGGAAGTTGAAAGAGAAAGTTGAATACTTGAAGAAGTTGAACAGCAGAATACAAAGAGATCTTGGTTTGCTAACTATGTTTGAAGGTATAGTTGCACGAGTAAAATGGGAAATCGGGGGGAAAAAGAAGCATCTCTGAATGGGGAGTTGAATAGTTGAAGAAGTTGTATATTCGAAAGAATTGATTATTGGAAAAAATTGTGTATTTGAAAAAGGTATTTTTAAACTTGAGAAAGTTGAAAGTTATTTAAACAAGTTGTATATTTGCAGGAGTTGTGTATTCCAAAGAACTAAATATTGAAAAAATTTGTATATTTGAAGAAGTTATTTTTAAGCTCGAGAAAGTTGAAAGTTATTTAAAGAAGTTGTACATTCGAAAGAATTGAATATTGGAAAAAATTGTATATTTTAAAAAGTTATTTTTAAGCTTCAGAAAGTTGAAACTTATTTAAAGAAGTTTTATATTTGAAGAAGTTGTATACTCGAAAGAAATGAGTACCTGAAGAAGTTGAATACTTACTGCATACAAACGCGAAGAAATCTCGCTGTGCTGCATACAAGCATTGCAATCTACAATTCTGCAAATGAATTCAGAGAACAGATTGTTCCCAGGAACAATTGAAGAGCACAAATAAATACTTTGGGCAGCGTAATCGCGCAAGTAGCGACCAAGCATAGCAGATACGGCGGATCATGATCTCCAGACAAAGATGGCGTCCTGCTTGGAACCGTAAAGTGCCTGGCAGCCGAAATCGTTCACGGTGCACAATGAGATCGATCTCGACACGAAGAACCATGCAGAGCGTTCTTCCAAAGAGTTGATTTTTTGCCAGCAAACAACCCGGCAGCCGAGGATTCTTTGTCGGTCCACAAGAAGAGAGTTCAATGCGACTTTGACGAGGATGTTGACAGATTCGCAGCAGCAAGACCGTAGGGGGTTCTCTTCGTCGGTAGGCTCTTCGATCTGCGTTCGCTTCCGAGAGAATGAGAATTTTGACGTCGGCCTTGCCTTTCGCGGGCAAATTATTATTGAGAGCGCAAGGGAAAAACGCTTTCCAATGGGACACGGTCCCTTTGATCGAGAGATTACCCGTTCCTTCAACTTGAACTTGACGAAACAATTATCATTGTACTGCGGATTTTATTAGAGGTTCCCATAAGTAATCAATTATTTGCAAAGAATTTGTATTGCATTTATCGATGAACAGGAAACACGTATTCTTTTACAGTTTTCGGTAAAGCAGCCTGTGCTCAAAATATTCTAAAAAGTATAATTTTTTAAATTAGAACCCTGCAACAAAATGACGGCGTCCGTACTTTCCGTGGATCATATTTGTCATTGCATACTTATTCATTTTCATGCGGGATTTAATGAAACGGTAACAACAAAGAAAATTTGCGATGTTTATGGAGATGTATCAAGTGTCAACGTTGACTCAGAAAGTTTTTATTCAGAAAGACCAACAAGAATATTCGTCGATCAGTTTGCACATCGTTGCTATCCAGATTTCGTAGAAATCCATTCCTTAGCAGAATCGTTATGATAACATAAAGCGTTCCTAGCAATGGCTTTCTGCAAATTAAACCGCAATATCAACCTCTAAACCTAGCTCATAACATAGAAAGGTGTTACTGCGCATTTGGTGGGATTGTCGTGGATTAATTCACTTTGAGTTGTTGAAACCTGGAGAAACAGTTACTGCTGAGTTGAGTTGTCAGCAATTACAACGGCTGTATTCAGAACTATTGAGAAAGAGGGCATCTTTAGTCCACAGAAAATGTGTAATACTGCAAATTGACTATACCCGGTCCCATACAGCGAAACTCACTCAGGAAAAAATCAAAGAATTGCAATGGGAATTTTTACCGTACCCCCGTACTCGCCGAATATTGCTCTCTCTGACTATCATCTTTTCAGATCTCTGGAGCATTATTTAAGAAATAAAACATTCACTTCTGTAGAAGATGCAAGGAGGCACCATGAGTCGTATTTTGCTTGGCGAACCCTGGATTTCTATAAGAGGGGGATTGAAAATTTGCAGGAAAGATGGAGTTGGAGAAAGATGGATGGTCGCCACATTTTGCCATCTAGATTTACGTCATTATTATTATGCATAGCAAACAATTTATGAGATGAAGTTGAATGGTTTTGAGAGGGGCACATTCTGATGGTGCATTTTTTTGTAGGTGGACGTGTAAAGGACATATGAAGGTCATTAATGTTTTTTTAAATGGAATCATATATTTTTTATTGCATCAGCTGATGCTCCTTCATATTCTTTACAAAAAAGTATTAATCTATTTGTGTAAAAAAATCATTAGTTTAAGAGATATTTTAATTGAAATGTCTATTTACAGAAAAGGTTCAATGTGGTGACCATTTGCATCAGAACACTTTCTGAATCGAGAAGTTAATGACTCACTAACATTGCGCAGTGTATCTGATGTTATTTTGTTACACTCATTGATGATACGATCCCCCATATAGGCCATTGTAGTCGGAGGCTCAGCGTATACTTTATTTTTTAAGTAGCCCCATAGGAAAAAGTCGAGGGGCGTTAGATCTGGTGATTTTGCCGGAAAATGAATGGGGCCATCTCGCCCTATCCAACGATTTGGGAACATTCGATTTAATGTAATAACATTAAGCAACCATCCTGTTGAATCCACATTATTTGTCATGTATGCAATGGTAAATCATCTAAAAATGTCCATTAAACCCTTGATACATGATATGAATAGTATTTGCGCCTTTTGAGTATCCGTAAAATGCTTTTGCGGCTAATAATTCCAGCTTGTCTTTCGATTTCGCAAGAGCTAACGGATGGATTTAACGTAATTGCGGCTAACACTACAATTTCGTTTGCTTCATTTGTTATTGTTTTATTACGAATTGCCTTTTTCGTAATAATTGCCCCGTCTGGTGAAATTTTTTAAAAACATAATCAAAGGTACGACGTGATGGATGATTTCTTTGAGGAAATTTATTGGCGTATAATCTTCCTGCATGTGTAGCACTTTTCCCAGCTTCAAAATAAATTGATAACATGTCTATCTTTTCTTCTTTAGAATACTTCATTATGAAGTGATAATTCACCGTATCGCCGTATTCACCGTATCAGAGACGTAACAGAGACAAAATTTCACAATGAGTAGGAGAGCAAGAATAATCAACACAGAAAATGTAAATATTTACATTGATAATTCTTGCTCTCCTACTACATTATCACATTGAATTCATAATATTGACCAGAAAGATTGAGATTTCCTAACAAATAAGAATTAAAATATCTCTTAAACTAATGATTTTTTTACACAACCCAGATAGCACAGAGACGTCTTAAAGACGTCTTTAAGACGTCTGTCGAAGAAAGACGTCTGTAAAAAAAAATAAATTAAAAGAATGTTTTTCAGCATATCCGCGCACATTAACATTTTATGCTTTATTTATTTATTTATAAGTAAAAAAAATAAATTAAAAGAATGTTTTTCAGCATATCCGCGAACATTAACATTTTATGCTTTATTTATTTATTTAATTAATTAATTAATTTATTTATTTATAAATAAAAAAAATAAATTAAAAGAATGTTTTTCAGCATATTCGCGAACATTGACATTTTATGCTTTATTTATTTATTTAACTTATTTATTTATTTATCTATTTATTTTGATATATTATTTTGGATTTTGGATTTGTGATATATAATGTATAGTTTTATTATTAAACAATATTTATTGCTAAATTCTATTGCGAATATATATGTAATATATTATAATAGTACTAAAATAACAATTTAGTTAATTACCTTCCTAAATAAATAAACGTCTATTCGAAGGATGGAAAACTGCGTTATATTGTGTTGCGTGTGTGTACAGTTTGTAAAGCTTTTCTCTAGCAGTTTAGAATGACTGAAACGTCAAGAAATGAAACGTCTTAAAGACGACTCGTAAAAGACGTCTTAAAGACGTCTGAAATGAGACGTAAAAACGACGTCTTTTACGAGACGTCTTTAAGACGTCTTAAAGACGTCTTTTCAGGACGTAAGACGTTCAGACCAAATAAATGGACGTAAAACAGACGTCTTTAAGCCGTCCAGTGCTATCTGGGATATTTACATTGATAATTCTTGCTCTCCTACTACATTATCACATTGAATTCATAATATTGACCAGAAAGATTGAGATTTCTTAACAAATAAGAATTAAAATATCTCTTAAACTAATGCTTTTTTACACAAATAGATTAATACTTTTTTGTAAAGAATATGAAGGAGCATCAGCTGATGCAATAAAAAATATATGATTCCATTAAAAAGAACATTAATGACCTTCATATGTCCTTTACACGTCCACCTACAAAAAAAAATGTACCATCAGAATGTGCTCCTCTCAAAACCATTCAACTTCATCTGAAACATTGTTTGCTATGCGTAATGATAATGACGTAAATCTAGATGGCAAAATGTGGCGACCCACCCTGAATAATATATTAAGAAATAAAGACTTGAATTTACTGCAAAGTTTGTTTTAGATTTCAAAGTAATTGATTACTTATGGGTTCCCCCTGTTCAAAAAGGAGTAAATTTGGCTCGCTCGGTCTACTCGAAATATCGTATCTTTTCGAGAATAATGAAACGTGTGTTTGATAACGATGAAGAGGTAGCGAGGACAAGATGAAGATGTTTCTGCTCCAACGACAGCGACAGACAGGAGTCGTATCAACATCACAGCAGCAGCCCTCCAATTTTTTGCCATCTCCATCCCCCGCCAGGCCTCGTTGAAAGCAACCCCGTCAAGGATGTTGACGGTTGGCCAGCGGGATGTCCTGTAAACCAGAAAATCTTCCACCGTCCGAGCCTGGAAAAGCTCCTGGAAGTTGCGCAGAGCCTATCCAGAAGGTAGTCCCGACCGCGTTAAAGCCTAACTTTTGGCCACTTCTCGTCACGGACCGTCGTAGTTATCGCACCGAAAATTATTCGGGGCCTTCCTTTCATCTCGCAGTGGCGTAACAAAATGGCCAACAGGAGCCTCGCACAGGCAACGATAAATTTCGCAATTTCAATGGCACTGCACGGCACAAACCTTGTCTTTACGCCTTCCGAAATCCTTACAGCTCTTTCATCCTCTTTGCCTCCTCGTAAACAATTTACTAGGTCTCCAAACTGCCTTCCATTGTACTCCATTCATGTTCACAGAACATCAAAATTATTCAAAATCATACCGTGCATAATACAATGTTCACAGAGCCCGAAACGTCCTTCTACTAATTCCCTTTGCTATTTTACGAAGGGGGTAGATCACGTACAATTAAATATTTAATTAATTTCTCTTGCACAAATATACAAATTAATTTCAAATCCATTGCTAGTAATCTAATTTTCCAAATATATAAATTTGTCAATTTTCTCATTTTTCCTGAAGAGTGAAAATGAGAAATCAACAGTTCAGAAAAATAATTTTTACTGTCTTGAGAGACCTTCTATCTACTGCATAACAATTCTTTTATATTTGTTATTGTCATTTCAAGTGGCCTTCTTAAACGTCCCAATGTCCGAGCCAGTGCGCAAGGATTATAGAATAAGAAAAATAAATATTTCTACTGCAACGAACGTTCCGCTATTTTCCATTGCCAATTTCAGTGGCCATTTCAAAAAATATATGCTCCAACTTTGAAACAATGAAATAAATATTGTTACTGCGATAGAACTAGTTTTTACAGTATGATCGCTTGATCAGACGGTCCGTCAGGCTCACAAAAATTCTTTGCGATTTTTTACCGCCGTTCTAAGCGATCTTCTTGCGTTTCCAAGATGACTTCTAGGTATGGAAGGTTCCTACGCTAGTGTAGGAGCGCAGGAACGTGAAAGGAAGAAAGAAAACGAGGAAGGAAGTGCCGGGACACTTCATAAACGTTGTTCCGCAGGTCCCCATCGGTGTTCCGGGACCGATCGTAAATCTACAGCAGCTCGAAAATCGTTCATTGTTGCGACAACATTCCGCGCGAGGAAGGACGAAGGAAGGCATGATGGCTATACGAGGATGGCCGTAAACTCATCATTCCTGATATACGACTCCGGGGATCGGGCCGATCATGCCAGCTTGAGCAGATATCCACGCCAGCTTTTAACGCGTTATTACCACGCTATTACGAGGAGCTCGACTCCTCCACGGGCTGGCTGACAATCGCGAACACCGGCGATTTATGAAATGCGACCAGGCCCGGCACCCGGTTTTGCGAAACCACGTCGAAAACTGGCGTCCTGGAAGAGTTACGACGACCACGGCCTCGAAGACGGTCCAACCGAGCCCTGGCGTGCCGTCGAAATCGCTCAGAAATTTGTCTGTGTTTGTCCGAATTACATGTGTAATTTCATATTCTCCACCGGAGCTCAGGAAAAACGAATTTAGAATGACTTTCGCCTCGGAACTGTCCAATCAGAACCGTACCCGACTCTTCTGCATTGCATTTATGCGTTAAATATTTATTTTCTTCTTTAAGGTACGTAGCCACACAAAAACACATTAACATAATTAACGCATTACCTTCAGCAATTATTCCACAATTTTTTTAATTTTTTAAAATCAAGCCCAGTAACATGATCTAATAATGTTGACCGGTACCCAGATAGCACTCGACGTCTTAAAGACGTCTGTTTTACGTCCATTTTTGGTCTGAACGTCTTACGTCCTGAAAAGACGTCGTTTTTACGAGTCGTTTTTAAGACGTTTCATTTCTTGACGTTTCAGTCATTCTAAACTGCTAGAGAAAAGCTTTACAAATTGTACACACGCAACACAATATAACGCAGTTTTCCATCCTTCGAATAGACGTTTATTTATTTAGGAAAGTTAAATAACTAAATTGTTAATTTAGTACTATTAGAATATATTACATATATATTCGCAATAGAATCGCAGAAACACATCATCTAGTAAACGGCAAGTCCCGAGTTCGAATCCCGCCAACTGCATAAAAATTTCTAAATGTGATTTTTTAAGGTCCTTTCGAAGGGAAAGTGGAATATTCCATCAACAAAGAAGTGCACAGAAAAGTAATACATTAAAATAAATAGATAAATAAATAAATAAATAAAGCATAAAATGTTAATGTTCGCGGATATGCTGAAAAACATTCTTTTAATTTATTTTTTTTATTTATGAATAAATAAATAAATAAATACAGCATAAAATGTTAATGATCGCGGATATGCTGAAAAACATTCTTTTAATTTATTTTTTTTATTTATAAATAAATAAATAAAGCATAAAATGGTAATGTTCGCGGATATGCTGAAAAAAATTCTTTTAATTTATTTTTTTTTATTTATTTAGTTTTTTGTTATAACAAACATTCAATTTATATTTCTTGTACATGTATACAATATTCAAATTCAATATTTTTCTCATAAGAAAAAATGTGGCATAAAAAATATTTTTCCAATATTTGACAAACATATATATCTAATATTTTTTTTGTGCTACTAGGGGTCTGTTTCGGGACGTCTTGAATACGTCTGTTTCGTCGAACGGACGTCTTAAAGACGTCTTTAAGACGTCTCTGTGCTATCTGGGTATTATAATATATTGTTAAGCTTCCCTCTGGTATAGCACTGTTCCTAAAAAACCTATTAATAGATATATGTAATAAATTATTGTTTTTGTTGTTATCGCGTTAATAACATTTGATCCCATATTTAATTACTAGGCAGCCGGTCTGTATGCAAAATAAAAATTTTCTACCTAAATTGCAACAGAATGGAAGGAAACAGATTTATTTTCTTTCCTAATATGTTTGTGGAAAATAATATAACAGTATTTAAAAATTGTTGTAATACTGTTTTAAATTTCACCTACCCATTTTTGTGATAAATGCATAAAATCCACTGTCTATTAATTACAGTGCGACTGAATGAAGGATTTGCAGGATTGATGGTTACATTGTGGATAAGTAGGCCTGTTGTTCTGTCAATTGTTAAAACCGACAGCGAGACAGCCGCGAAAGGAAGCCGGTAACCCCAAAAACAACCGAACAGGAACGTCATCGTGTAAATCGCAATTAACGAGCTCGATGTGAACCACGGGTTTACGAGAAACCGGAAGAGCCGGTAGCTTTTCGGGCCGACTAGCAACACCGGTGAGAGAAGGTTTCACCGAATCGACGGTGCGAATCCGACAAATCGATGCATTTAACTGTCTCACTATCTAATCACAACCGCCACGACGAAAAATAGATAAAGTCGCCGTGAGAAGAAACCAACGATCACAGCCGAAGAAACACATGTTTTATTCAACTAGATCGATCCAACTTTCTACGTCGTTTTATTGCTAAATAGTAACTCTAATCACTTCCATTTATGTCTACGATGATTCGCACTGATCTCCGCAAACGACCGAGTACAATAATTATTTTACACACTCATTTTTCTTGACTCCTTATTTCGAAAATCTCCCGAGATAATTTTAGCGAAAAATGATTTTAGGCAAAAATTTAAGACGGGGTAAGGGATCCTATTACTGTGGGGTACCAATTGCTGTGCCTAATCTTTATCATCCTATGAAAATATCGATGAAAATTGCTTTCATGTGCACATTGTTTGCAGGCTGGAAAATTGGAGAGGAAGGTGTTCAAATGGTTTTTTAAAATGTTCATTCAGGTTTTTCGTGAGAAATAGTGTTTTACAGAACAAGTTGATTTTTGATTTTTTCTTGGGAGAATTGTTAATTCTACAAAAGTAAAATGTCAATATGTTATAGTTAATATATTATATATCTCTTTTTCAATATTCCTTATGCTTTAAAAAGAAGTGTAATTAATATAGGCAGAGTAATTGGTACCCCCGCAGTAATTGGGACCCTTACCCTAAGTCAACAAATTTCGAGATAACATTATTCCAGAATGCATTTTCAATTTCAGGAAAAAATATGAAGTTGTACACGTGCAATTTCGATGCATAAATCTTGGAAAATTCCTTTTTCCTCGATGTCAGTGAAAAATATAAAATAAGTTAGGCGGAATTTTCAAGGTGAAAAAAAGGTGGCCGAAGGGGACAGGATGCTCCCGTGATGCAACCACGTGACAGGCATCCTGCCAGGACACGGTCCCCGTAAACTGGGATAACGTCCTTCGCGTGTAGGCTGTAAAATCTCGAGTCGTAAAGTCATCAGATCGTAAACTCATAAATATTCGTCATCATTGCTCATAATCCGCATTGTTGCCGTTGAACTAGCCCCAGTTCACGGCTGTACCAAAAAAAAGGGGCAAAGAGGCAGAGAGAAAAATCTGCCAGACGGTACAGCCCGAAAGTACGACCAAAAACGTGAGGAGAAAAAATTTCGTGGTACCTGATTCTCATCTGTCTCCCTACTCTGTCTTCGGGGAACCTTTTTGAAAATTTACGATTCTAATTTTTTGCTCGCGTGCTTGACTCTCGCCTTCCGGGCGGGAAATCTGCGATCATTTTTCCGCTGCTTTGTACTTTTCTAACCCTTTTAGGACCATTTCGACAAAAAACGTTTCTAGAAAGATTGAATTATTCAAAAAATTTTGTATTGGGAGCGTGCTATTTCAATGTACTGTTAAAAATTGTTTCAGGCCGTTTGTATGGAAGATTTTTATGTTACTATTGTTGACTTTTGATTTTTTTTTACTATTAGTGAGTGACTGTTTATTTTTTGGGCAGGGGGGAATTACGAAGTTCCTAGTTTTGGAATTAAGAAGTTCCTATTTTTTAAATTAAGGAGTTCCCTTTAACACTTTGATCGCCAAACAAGAAAGCTAAAAAATTCCATGAAATCAAAGTAAGTTATTTAATAAAATAGAAATTGAAAAAAATTAAATGCATGATATTGTGTAGTTCTCCAACTTTTTTGCATTTTATAGATCCTAATCAAATTTGGTACAATGAATATATTAACGTAAAAATTCATTTTAAAGCCTGAACAAATAATTCCGTCACCCATATATGGGTGACATGGCAGTCAACGTGTTAAAAAATTCTAAATCTCCCGTAATACCTACATAAACTTTTAAATAAAATATCACTGTTTGTAACTTCGCCGATCCCAATATAAAATTTAAAATAAATTATCACCGTCTGCTTTTGCATTTGCACTTCTGCAGTCGCCTAAACAATTTCCAGCAAACTCAACACAAAATGAAATTAATTAATCCCGTCGATGTACACTGTCTCACCTGCAAAAATACCTGTTCCCCGAGGTTCCAGACGCTCTCCAGAAAATAAAGAAAATTCGTAGCAGCTTGAAAGGTCCCTCGTCACGACTTTATTTAATTCCCGTCCCTCCGTGGACCTGTTGCTTCGTTATCACCTCTCGTTAATCAGCAATTACACCGACGCCTCGGTCCTCTCGTTGGTGTAGAACCCGCGGATAATCGTCCGCGATCCAGAACAGGACGATCACCGTGAAAGGAACAGGGCATTTTTCCAGGAGTCCCGGAGATGCGAAGAAGCAACTGTTATGGCAGGACGTTGTCTCGGCCATGAAAATCCCGAGAATGCTTTTTGTCTCGGTTAATATCGGTTGCCCGGCCGATCATTAAACGGAGTATCAAGGCTGGTGCATGAATCGGCTGGATCGCGTCGAGATCGTAGGCGTTCTACCGCGTCGATCCATCGATCGCCGCTTTCCATCAAATCCATCGCCAAGGATTATCCTTGCGTCGCGATCGTTTCTGGTCAATTGCCCGGCAAAACATCGTGAGAATGATTATCCTGATAACGAAGCCGAGCCGTTTTCCATCGTTTCTTGCTCCGCGGAGTCTGATAAATAAATCCAAGCGACTAAAGAATGTATTGAGGCCCTGACCCAGATAGCACTGGACGGCTTAAAGACGTCTGTTTTACGTCCATTTTTGGTCTGAACGTCTTACGTCCTGAAAAGACGTCTTTAAGACGTCTTAAAGACGTCTCGTAAAAGACGTCGTTTTTACGTCTCATTTCAGACGTCTTTAAGACGTCTTTTACGAGTCGTCTTTAAGACGTTTCATTTCTTGACGTTTCACGCAACGTTTGACGTACACACGCAACACAATATAACGCAGTTTTCCATCCTTCGAATAGACGTTTATTTATTTAGGAAAGTTAAATAACTAAATTGTTAATTTAGTACTATTATAATATATTACATATATATTCGCAATAGAATTTAGCAATAAATATTGTTTAATAATAAAACTATACATTATATATCACAAATCCAAAATCCAAAATAATATATCAAAATAAATAGATAAATAAATAAATAAGTTAAATAAATAAATAAAGCATAAAATGTTAATGTTCGCGGATATACTGAAAAACATTCTTTTAATTTATTTTTTTTATTTATAAATAAATAAATAAATAAATAAATAAAGCATAAAATATTAATGTTCGCGGATATGCTGAAAAACATTCTTTTAATTTATTTTTTTAATTTATGAATAAATAAATTAATTAATTTATTAAATAAATAAATAAAGCATAAAATGTTAATGTTCGCGGATATGCTGAAAAACATTCTTTTAATTTATTTTTTTTATTTATAAATAAATAAATAAATAAATAAAGCATAAAATGTTAATGTGCGCGGATATGCTGAAAAACATTCTTTTAATTTATTTTTTTTTATTTATTTAATTTTTTTGTTATATCAAACATTCAATTTATATTTCTTGTACATGTATACAATATTCAAATTCAATATTTTTCTCACAAGAAAAAATGTGGCTTAAAAAATATTTTTCCAATATTTGACAAACATATCTATCTAATATTTTTGTGGTACTAGGGGTCTGTTTCGGGACGTCTTGAATACGTCTGTTCGAGACGTCTTAAAGACGTCTAACGGACGTCTTAAAGACGTCGAACGGACGTCTTAAAGACGTCTTTAAGACGTACAGTTTTTTCACAAAGACGTTCCAGAGACGTTCAGAAGCCGTTCGGAAGCCGTTCGTAGGACATTCAGACGTCTAATAGACGTCTGAACGTCTTTGACAGACGTCTTAAAGACGTCTTTAAGACGTCTCTGTGCTATCTGGGGATATTGTTTAAAGATCTTTCACAAACGATTCACCGTCGTGGGAGCTGTGATGATCGAAGTAGAATTAATTGCGATCGATCAAAATGCGATAAAAATTTATTTAAAGTTGCAGGAACTGCTCGTTGATGGAGTTACAAAGGTTCGTGGTTTGTATCAAGCATTGTTACTGTAGTCCGCGTGATTTGAAATTCGCGGTCACAACGTGTGACGCAAAGAGATGCGTCTTGGTACGTTAGGGCGAGCGCCTATCGCGCGAGCGATCACGGTAACGTGTAAAACCAATTTTGAATGGGCAGTCGTGAACGAGTAGTCGACGAGGAACAGTCTGCATGACATAAGCTGTAAACATTAATATACATTACACAAGTATTAATGTGTAACGTGTGATCGTCATATTCCCAAAAAAAAAAAAAAATATATATATATTTTTTTTTATATATATATTTTATATATATATATATATATATATATACAGTAAAGATTCTACTGAAGTCAGTACCGACGTTCCCTACTTATGACAGTGGAACACCTCACACCACTCGAGAACCGTCGTGTCGCGGCCACCACATTGTCGGCTATATCGGTGTGAGACTAGAAGACCACTACTAATCCAATTACAAAACTTCTTTATTTTTCATTATTTTTTTATGAAACTTTTACCAACCTATTCGTGGCATTTTTCTGATTAAAATGATACCAAATATTATATAATTCCGATGTTATTTACTTGTGTAACGAGCGATGAAAGTTTCGAACGCAGAGGAGGACAGCGTATGGGAAAGAAAGAGACGCAGAGAGTCGCGGCCGGCGAGTACCTCCGACGTTCCCTACACAAGTCAGTAAAAAAGAACCAAAAAACTGACTTCAGTAGAATCTCTACTGTATATATATATATATTATTTGTCTCATCAACGCTAACGTTGAATTTACAAACAAACTCCAACAGTTACAAAATAGTAACAACTTGGAAATCAATTTTTCGGTGATAGAAGGACCAGAGAGGTCGAGAGGTCTTGAATTACTTGCGATTAGTGCAACGAGGAGTTGGAAATCCATTTAAAACGACAGATCTGATATTGCCAGGCTATATAAACATTCAGAGTTGTTGTAACAGTATTTATAACATAAAAATATAATTTCTTCAACACTAAACCTGCGAAGCATCAGAGTTGTGCAGAATTACAATTGAATTACTCCAGGAATTATAATTACAAAGTAACTGAATTACAACGTAATCCAATCACATTGTAATTTATAATTCAGATCTCCATTCAAATTAAATTACAATGTAATTCGTAATTGCAATGTACAATTACAAAATACTTTGTAATTCAATTACATTATAATTCAATTACATTGTAATTTATAATTCAGATCTTCATTCAAATTAAATTACAATGTAATTCGTAATTGCAATGGAGTACAATTACAAAATACTTTGTAATTTGTAATTAAATTACATTAATTGCGAATTACGATATCGAAATTGCATATGCAATTGAATTACAACGTAACTGAATTAGCATATCCATGCCAAGCATTAACAGTTTCTGGTAAATATTGCCTTAAAAAAATGGCAGCCCTAGATTTGTTGATATTGTCTGTAATTTTCAATATAATAAATGCTTGGACAAGGAAATTTATTTAACTATTTTTCACAAATGAATATTTATTGTTTCAATAATTGTAAAATAAGAAAACAGTCATTTTGACCATAGATTTAGTGTTAATAATTGAAGAACCAAATGGACTAAATGATCTGTTTTAATTTGCACGATTTATTGTGCTTTTATTAGCGGATCTGATATTCTGATGCGATTAAATACTAGGGATACCCATATATCCCAGATAGCACGCGACGTCTTAAAGACGTCTGTTTTACGTCCATTTTAGGTCTGAACGTCTTACGTCCTAAAGAAACGTCTCTGTGCTATCTGGGATGTAATCAATTATTTGCAAAGAATTTGTTTTGCCTTTAGTTTTGTACCCATCGTTGAAACACGTATACTCTTTTACAGTTTTTGGTAAAACAGCCTATGTTCAAAATATTATAAAAAGTATAATTTTTTTTACAACCTTGTAATAAAATGGCGGCGTCCGTACCTTCCGAGGATCATATTCGTCATTGTATAATTTTTCATTTTCATGCGTGATTTAATGCAACGGTAACAACAAAGAAAATTTGCAATGTTTATGGAGATGTATTGAAAGTCAACAAGTGTCAACGTTGGTTCAGAAGGTTTGCTGCTGATTATTATGATCACTCTGACAGGCCTCGAAGTGGATGACCAGCTGAATTTGATAATGACACCCTAAAATCTCTAGTGGAAGCTGATCCAAAATTAAGTATACAAGAATTATCGAGAAGCCTTGGGTCCACGTGGTCAATTATACAAAGGCACCTACACGAAATGGGAAAGGCATATAGGCAAGGAATATGTGTACCGCGTCAATTATCTGAGACCAACAAGAATATTCGTCGATCAATTTGCACTTCGTTGCTATCCAGATTTCGCAGAGATCCATTTCTTAGCAGAATCGTTACCGGAGATGAAAAATGGATTCTTTATGATAACATCCCAGATAGCATTCGACGTCTTAAAGACGTCTGTTTTACGTCCATTTTTGGTCTGAACGTCTTACGTCCTGAAAAGACGTCTTTAAGACGTCTTTTACGAGTCGTCTTTAAGACGTTTCATTTCTTGACGTTTCAGTCATTCTAAACTGCTAGAGAAAAGCTTTACAAACTGTACACACGCAACATAATATAACGCAGTTTTCCATCCTTCGAATAGACGTTTATTTATTTAGGAAAGTTAAACAACTAAATTGTTAATTTAGTACTATTATAATATATTACATATATATTCGCAATAGAATTTAGCAATAAATATTGTTTAATAATAAAACTATACATTATATATCACAAATCCAAAATCCAAAATAAATAGATAAATAAAAAAATAAGTTACATAAATAAATAAAGCATAAAATGTTAATGTTCGCGGATATGCTGAAAAACATTCTTTTAATTTATTTTTTTTATTTATAAATAAATAAATAAATAAATAAATAAAATAAAGCATAAAATTTTAATGTTCGCGGATATGCTGAAAAACATTCTTTTAATTTATTTTTTTTATTTATAAATAAATAAAGCATAAAATGTTAATGTGCGCGGATATGCTGAAAAACATTCTTTTAATTTATTTTTTTATATTTATTTAATTTTTTTGTTATATCAAACATTCAATTTATATTTCTTGTACATGTATACAATATTCAAATTCAATACTTTTCCCATAAGAAAAAATGTGGCTTAAAAAATATTTTTCCAATATTTGACAAACATATCTATCTAATATTTTTGTGCTACTAGGGGTCTGTTTCGGGAGGTCTTGAATACGTCTGTTTCGAGACGTCTTAAAGACGTCTTTAAGACGTACAGTTTTTTCACAAAGACGTTCCAGAGACGTTCAGAAGCCGTTCGGAAGCCGTTCGTAGGACATTCAGACGTCTAATAGACGTCTGAACGTCTTCGACAGACATCTTAAAGACGTCTTTAAGACGTCTCTGTGCTATCTGCGATAAAGCATTCCAAGCAATGGCTTTCTGCATATCAAACTGCAATATCAACCCCTAAACCTAGCTTATCACTTAAAAAGGTGTTACTGTGCGTTTGGTGGGGTTGTCGTGGCATAATTCATTTTGAGTTGTTGAGACCTGGAGAAACAGTTACTGCTGAGTTGTGTTGTCAGCAAATACAACGGCTGTATTCAGAACTATTGAAAAAAGAGGGCATCTTTAGTCCACAGAAAAGGTGTAATACTGCAAATTGACAACGCCCGGCCCCATACAGCGAAACTCACTCAGAAAAAATCAAAGAATTGCAATGGGAAGTTTTACCGTACCCCCCGTACTCGCCGAATATTGCTCTCTCTGACTATCATCTTTTCAGATCTCTGGAACATTATTTAAGAAATAAAACATTCACTTCTGTAGAAGAAGATGTAAGGAGACACCTTGAGTCATATTTTGCTACACGAACCCTGGATTTCTATAAGAGGGGGATTGAAAATTTGCAGGAAAGATGGCAAACTGTCCTGGATAATGATGGAGATTATATAATAAATTAAGAAATAGAAACTTGAATTTACTACAAAGTTTGTTTTAGATTTCTAAATAATTGATTACTTATGGGTCCCTTAATATTTATGGTTTGTTACAGGAATTTCTACAATATGTTTTCCACTTACCAGAAGTGAAGATATCTCACGTCAGAGTTTTCGCGAGAGAAAACAGAGAAGATTCGAAGGTCGAGCGACGATCAAGATCGTGCCGATTCCCGCAGGATCCCGAACCCCTAACAAGTATTCAATCATCACCGAGGGGAACGTTTTTAGCACTCCCGGACCGCCGGGAATAAGCGTTAATCGAAACTTAATATCACCGGAAAGCGGAGTTCATCAGCGAAACTGGAAAGGACCACCGGTGGCTCTCGAGACGATTAAATATTATTTACGCGGTTAAACGAAACGATTACGGTTTTTGCCTCGGCCTGCCGAACAGTTTGTCACAGTCTGTAACCGTGCACACACGCGCGATAATAATTTCAACTAGCTCCCATCAACGAATTCTTTCGCTGGAAAGCGTAAAACGAGCGCAGAATTTTAATCCCCGATTTCTTGCGGTTCAGCCTCTCTCGATCGAATTCTTTATCGAGCAGAATTTCTCACAGAGTCGCCAGCCTCGTGTCCTAATCACCGAGGCGAAAAACCGTCGAATCGGTCGAGCCGATTCGGCGTGGATCGAACGATCGATATTTCTCACGGGGTGCTGGATCGCGCTTCGCTTCGAATTCTAATCTTGACCCGGTATTAGTCACGCGTTTCTTTTTTTTTCTCGTTGGAGCAGCATGCTACCCCGGTCGCGCTGTCAACAGTGTCAACGCGATGTCATCGTCGTTTCTTTTTTTTTTTTTTTTTTTTTTAACCAGTAAAACGAATTCCGAGCTTGACAGCGAGCTGCTCGGAAAAGCGGAGAAAAAAAAGCGGCCTAAGTTCACGGGCCATCCGGCGGTGTCTTGTGACTTTGATCCACATTCCGGCTTTGCAAACTCGTCGGCAAAGACGTTGAGTAATCGCAATTGCGTCACCGTGTTGGTCGCGAAATCGCGGACACGATCGATCTCGCTAATAATCGCTGCCAACGCCGCCGCCGCCGCGAGTATAAAGTCATTAGTCGAGGGTGATGAAATCGCGCGAGTCCTTTTCGCGTGACGTAACGAACGATCGAGACCTCCGCTGTCGATCCAACGGGCTTCCCGTCTGCGATTCCGATCCAAGGTGTACCACTGAATCATTCACCGTCCGTACACGATCGTCGCCGATCGACAATCCGCAACAATTTCATTCTACCAGCGAATTTGCAAATCACACAAAAATCGTACAATATGAAAAAAAAAACAAAATTACTGTAATGTGTCGCATATGTTAACCGTTGTGTTAGTGTTCGTTACAAATTCGTTGACTCTCCCTGCTTCCCGCGTTGCCATTTCGTTCGGAGCTTGGTGACACGACCAATTATGAATAGACTAAATTAAATTATAAATTTGATAAGATAAAATTTGTATACATCATTTGTGATCTATTCGAGCTAAGTAAAAATTTATTTTCCTCGTTAATAATTTTTTAAAAACTGTACCTCGAGATTGTTGAAATTTTTTTATCTTCTCACTGTTTTGCATTACACCTACTCGTTTTTGTTCATAAATGCATAAAATCCGTAGTTTAGACTGCGTCATGAAAACTTATTGACTCTCGATACCTCGATATAAACATTTTTTTGTAGCATTGTAATTTTTATTTCTGGTGAAAGAATATTTCTCCCTGGTTAAGCGAAGGTCGAAGAACGTTCTTGTATTTTTTGGTAATGATCCATTCGGTAGTTGTTTTTTAAAAAATTTTCTTCAGGAGCTGACGTCTGGAAGAGGAAGTCGTGGAGGTAGGAGCGAATAGATTCGGAATCCCGATATAACTTGCGGCTCGGGGTGCAATTCCAGCGATGTCTGACGACTCGAATAACCCAGCCGCAGTGCCAGCTGTCTGGAAACGTGCGATTTTTACCGCAATTCCGGCCGGCAAATCCCTGAGATTTTCGTTTCTGCGATTTCCCTTCACCCAGGGAAGAAAATCCTCGCGGAAGGCCGCGCGAGACGTTCGAACGAACGATTCATCGGCTATTTCTGAACGCTTACACGGCCGGCGAACGGTCGCTGCCGGGAAAAAAGTGGTTTGCATATTTTTTCACTTAGGCGACTTCATCAACGACGGTCATTAAGCGGTGCAATTTTACCGGGCGCCGGCCGACGCATGCGACCCGACACACGAGAAGACACGCGACACGGGAAACCACGCCGTTTTTGAATTAATCGCGACGGCGGCCTCGCGTTTGCCAATCCGCGGAATCGATAGCGTGCTGCGAGACTAATTAGCACGGGAATAATTTCGCGAAAGGTCCTCCCCATCTCGGTACACCGGAATGTCTGAGAAACGAGAAACAGGAGAGATACTTTTCTTTTTCATTGATACTTAACTCCTGTTAATGCTAATTTTGTGGATCTAAATGTCTACAGAAAAGTTGTTAATGAGCTGCTAGACAGGCTGACAGGCTTCAAGGTCTCCCTCAATTGCATAAGGTGTGAATCCCATGATATCAAAGTAGATACCTTATTTGAAAAATCACAAACAAAAGTTTCAGATTTAACACAGTGATTCCTCTTTCAGGCTTTATAAATCCTTTTTAAATCCTAATGAAACTATGGGTCATTGGTGACCCGTCACGGTGGGCATAGTCTCGAGCGACCTTCAATATGTGCAATTTTATTCCGATGTAAGACGGCCCGTTTTATTTCGAAATAAGAAAATAAGAAGATTCTTCTTCATCCAAAATATGACGAAAGCCGGTCCCGAACCATCGTCTTATATCGAAATAAAAATTGTTATAAAATATCGGTGCGGGTCAGAAGTGACTCCGGCATAGGCCTAGAACTTGCAGGAATCCGAGGGTTAATTTACAGGACGATCAACAGGCTGTGAATTTTATGCATTTGTAACAAAAATTATTAGACCAAATGCAAGAAAAAGAAAAGAGTTGAAAATAATTAAAATATACTGTATCGACAGGTCGTTGCAATAATTAAGAAAATTAAAGAATGTCTATGTAGCTCTCGTAGCTTGAAATTAATGCAGAAAATTTTTATTTTGCATAAAAATCCGCTGTCCAATGGTCGTCAAATGTACTTTCCAGAAAGTATGGAAAATTCTTGATGAAGCACAATTTGATATTTTCCATTTTGAAACTCGCTCTTGTTCCAGAGGAATTTCTGAAAGTTCTGGGAAACGCACGGCTGAAACTGACTTCGAACCATTATCCCGGACGCTAATGTATGACATCCGGATCACAATGACGCCTCCCATCGCGGGATTCTCTTCATCATGTCGGGTCTCACCGCGGGTTATCACGGTAGCCACGACTTCATTCAGGATCGAGATCGAGGAATTCTTTTCAGACTGGCTAGCCTGCTGGATCTATCAGACCTTAATAAGATCAAGAAAACTCGAAGAGAGAGAGAGAGAGAGAGAGAGAGAGAGACAGAAGGAGAGAGAGAGAGAGAGAGAGACAGGTGTAATTTTGTACGCGTATTGTCGAGTAGGATGATGGAGGCCGATGAGTCCCTGTTTTTTCTTCGACCGACTAAACGAGCTAGCTTCTGGTTTCTAGAATCGTGTTCACTGTTTCTCTTAACATTCCTCACCTTGTTTAACATTTTTATTTAATAATACTCTTCCACAAAATGAAGATTTGAAATTTTCATATATTTTCACCATTTTATAGATTGAATAGTAATAGTAATAGTAATATTACGTATAGTAATATTACGGCTGATGTAATATTTAGTAATAGCAATAGTAATATTATAGTAATATTTTATAGTAATATTATTTATCGTAACATTATTATCTTTAATAATATTATTTATAGTAATATTATTTATAGCAATATTATTACCTAAAGTAATATTTTTACGGCTGAACCATTCAATAAAAATGATGACAGCAACAATTGAAACTTGCGTTGAATGTTGCTTAAACCTCTTACCTAATGGATTATATTATTTGTTTCAAATATATCTAATGAATTTAATAGCAACTATGACTTTCTAATTTTGTTTATCGTGCTCCCTTATAACTAGACTGTGGATCTTTATGCAAAATAAAAAATGTTTGCATCGATTGCAAGACGCAGGAGCGAAATAAAAATTTGTTTCTTCTTTTAATTATTTTATTAAGTTGAAACGAATACGCTGATATCCTTAAATCTGTTTAATATGTCCACTGCTTTAAATTGTGATTACCGATTTTTGTCATAAATGCGTAACATCCGCAGTCTACTTGTAACGTAAAATATTGTTGTTGTCAAATAGAATAGAAAACGTTTCGGTACGGTCACATTAGAACGTAATTAATAAACTGCGGACTTTTTTGCAAAAAATAAAGATTGTCCAAGCCTACTGTAAGAGACTGAATAAAATTATATATTCTCTTTGAGTGACCTTAGAAAATTGAAAGTAATGCAGTGATTTCTCTGTATATGTCGCCAAAGCCTGGAGGATAAACGTCGCAGAATTATCCCCACTACTGCGAGGTATACTCCGGGAGGGTTCACCAAGCACTATGCCGAGGAGTCTAAACATAACTCGGGTATGTCTCGCATACGTCTGTTGACATATATCCAGAATTCGCTGTACAGTCATAAATCCTTCTATCTTTTCAATCATAAAAACGTATTCATTTTTGTCGTGAATGCATAAAATGATCTAACCACGAAGTCCAAGCGTCAATTCCAGTTTCCTCGTGTGTAAAAATTTGTTTCCAGTAAATCTGAAGCTTGCAATAAAGAAGCAACCATATTTTCACCATTTTACTAAAAAACGTCAACTCGGAAGGGGAAGATTCGTTCGACTCTCCTGATTATGGTAAAAGTTGATCGACCAGGCGATTTCCTAACGGTTCCTCGTAAATTTCGCCCCCAGCCAGCGGAAGGTGCACCAACCGCCGTCAGCACACGGGTCAACAAATGACTCCGAATTGACGGCCGATGACAGCCGATGGAAGAAAGATCGATTTTCATCGGAGATGCACGCAGGCGGCGGCGGCGGCGGCATTATAATTTCGCGCGGCCTTTGGCGGATCTTTTACCTCGGCCAGACACACGGCGGTGTATGCGTGTGTAGGTCGCGAGTCGCGACGTGTGTATGCCACTCATTTGCTGCACGTCGACCGCCACGGATGCATTTATCATGCGGCCGCCTGCCTCGAATGCACGCACGCGTACTCACACGCGCACGCTCGGCCTCCTCTTCCAATCCGAAGACGAAGAACGCCGCTCTCTCGGCCGGGTTCACCTGGCCGGTGTGCAGATCGCGAGGGTGTGTGCGTGCGAGAGTGCACGCTGCAGACGATGCACGTTGCACTCGCCGCCGCCGCAGGAAAACACGAGCCGGTTTCACGTGTGCGACTGGACAATGGCGGCCGTCACGGTGAAACGCATCGAGCCGCTACCGTCTTACGCCTCTCGACTTTGCTTTCCTCGCCGAGATATCGACTCGCTGGGAAACTGGATGTACAAATCAATTTGGTATACACTCCTCGTCAGAAAGATAGCCCAGGTGTGCTATCTTTAATCTCTCAAGGACGCATGTAAAATTTTTCGTCTGTAACGTATAATGTCAAAACATTATTAGCTCAGAATATGCGGCTTGCTGGAAATAAATAACAATGTCGTAGACGTTTGTATACAACAAAGAAAAACTGTTCCATACTAAGGTCGAAATGATAGCACACTCCCCTAGTAGCACAAAAATATTAGATAGATATTTTTCTCAAATATTGGAAAAATATTTTTTAAGCCACATTTTTTCATATGAGAAAAATATTGGATCTGAATATTGTATACATGTACAAGAAATATAAATTGCATGTTTAAAAAATATAAGCTAAATATTCATAGGATATAAAATAGATATTTAAAAAATATAAAGTAAATATTAAAAAACTGTGAATTCAATATTTGAAAAATATAAATTCAATATTTAAAAAACATTCAATAAAATTTTCAAATTTAAGAAAATATAACAAAAATTCGAAACTATGAATATGTATTACTTTCTGCGCACTGTTTGTTGAGGTAATATTTTCTGTATTATCTGTATTTGGAAAAAATATTCTATTTCTAATATTAATTAAAGATTTGTTTTATAATGAGAAAAAAATATTCTTTTCATGATATTAAATAAATATTATTTGTATATTAGAAAAAAATGTTCTACTTCTAATATGAAATAAAGATTCATTTAATATTTAGAAAACATTATTTTTCTCGTAACATGAAATAGATATTTCCTGCATATTTAAAAAGAAATAGTTTTTACTTAATATAAAATAAATATTCTATGTATATTTGAATATTAAAAAAGGATTGTATCTCTTTTTAATATTATATGAATGTGTATACAATATTTTGTGCTACTAGGGTCTGTTAATATGTTTAGAAATTGCTCAGTATTTCGTGATCTATCAACGAGTAAAGATTACAGTACAATATTATATAAATTTGTAAGTATGGGACGCGGAAAAAAATTAAACGAGTCTGAAAAAAAGCAGATTCTTGAACTAAAACAGCAACGAGCGAAGATATCAGTAGTGAAAATATCGAAAGTAATAAAAAGAAGTCGTAAAGCAATACACGATTTCTTAAAAAATGTTGAAGATTATGGCAAAAAGAAAAGTACTGGTCGGCCGTCGTCGTTATCCGATCGTGATAAGCGAGCAATTTTGCGCGTAGCTTCCAACTCGCAGTTAACAACGAAGCAAACAATTGAAAATTCTAGTGTTAGTGCGAATGTTTCAAGTGTTTGTCGAGTTCTACTATCCTGCAAAAATATTAAGAGGCTAAAATTGAAAAAGAAACCTCCGTTAACAACGAAACACAAAGCAGAACGTTTACGCTTTGCAAAAGAAAGAGTGCATTGGAAAATGAAATGGAAAAGGCTACTATTTTCGGACGAAAAAAAATTTAACCTGGATGGTCCTGATGGATTCCAATATTATTTTCATGACATAAGAAAAGAGACAATGTCAGCAATTCGACGACAAATGGGAGGAGACAGCGTAATGGTTTGGGACGGCATCGGTTATTTCGGCAAGACAAGTATCAAGTTCATCAATGGGAGAATGAATAGTGTCCAATACATAAATTTCATCAAAGAACAAATAAATAATCATGCAGAACGAATTTCTGGACCTGATTACATCTTTCAACAAGATAATGCATTTGTACAGACATCAAGATTAGTCCAATCATATTTTAATGAAAATAATATATCTGTTTTGCCGTGACCTGCACACTCCCCGGACCTTAACACTAGAACGACCAAGCACTAAATGCAACTGGCATACATTGCCTTATAATAACAACAAAATAAGATTTCTTTAGATTTCGTATTAGTTTTGTTTAAATATCTACTTCGATAGAGAAGTTTATTAAAAAATTTTCTCATGGAAACATATTTATAATTTCAATATCTCTAAAAGAAAAAATTAGGAGGAAGTCATTTTGACCCATCCGGTAGTTCTAGTGTTAATATTATTGAAAATTGTTGAGCAGAACTTGTTCGCGGCGTATAGACGAATGGAAAGCAGTATCAACACATACAAGAATTAAAAAATGCAATTGTACGCGAATGGGACACGTTAAGTCAAAGTTATATCCAAAAACTATATAAATCGGTACCAAATCGTACAATAGAAGTAATAGAAAATAAAGGGGGATGTACCCATTATTAAATAAGTATACATGTTTGATAAGTAATTATTGTTAGTTAAAATTTATGTTCATTATTATTTTCTTATTGTACATGTGCTATCATTTCGTTCTTAAAATAAAACAATTTTCTTTTGTTACACACTAAACCTTATAATATTTTAAATTATTTTCAACGAACCGCAAATTCTGAGATCATAATGTTTTGAGATTATACGTCATTGAGAAATTAAAGATAGCACACCTGGGCTATCTTCTTGACGAGGAGTGTAGTGTCTTATTGGAATCGTTAATCTCTTGTCCTATGTCCATTGGTTTTTATTATTTTGCGCCATTGTTCCCGAAATTGTTCTATTCGGAATTAACTCCCCGCAGTCGAACGACGACTCTGAGCCGCCACTGAAAATTCAACAATTAGACGATTAGACTGCGAATCTTGCAAAATAAAAAATGTTTGTGTTGATTGCAAGCCACAGAAGCGACACAAAAATTTTTCTCCGACTTTAATTAATTTATTAACACCTTGACTGCCACGTCACCCGTATGTGGGTGACAGAATTATTTGTCCAGGTTTTAAAATGAACTTTTACCTGAATATATTCATTGTAACAAACTTGATGAAGAATTGTTTGTTTCATTAAATACTTCAATTTTATGAAATTTTTTAAATCTTATTAATATGGCCACTGCTTTAAATTGTGCTTACCCATTTTTGTCACGAATGCATAAAATCTAAAATAAAAAATTCTAAATGCTCAAATTTTTGTTTTCGATAAAATTATAGTGGGATCTGGAGATTAAATATCTCCGGAAAAGTGGAAACAGCTGGTTCGTGATGTCTAACAGGATTTAGAATTTTATAACAGACGAAAAACATACCGAATTTGTTAATTTTTGGGTTCGATAAAATTATAGTGGGATCTGGAGATTAACACTAAACCTACCAAGCATTAAAAGAATTTAGTAAACGTCGCCTTGTAAAAATGGCAACACCAAATTTATTGTGAATGTCCGTAATTTACAATATAAACAGATGCCTGGGACAAAAATAATTACTCCATTAATTTCCATAAATGAATTTTTACAATTTCAATAATTGCAAAATATAAAACCGTCGATTTGACCGTGGTAGGTTTAGTGTTAAATATCTCCGGGAAGGTGAAAACAGCTGGTTTGTGATGTCTAACAGGATTTAGAATTTTACAACAGGCGACAAACATACTGAATCCATTAGTTTGTAGCTCGTTCGTAATCCAGTCGACAGTAAATCTGTCTAACAGTTAAATAATGCTTCGAATTTTCTAAAGCCACGTGCCCGCGACGTATCGCGCAGACAGCGACGCGTGCGTTATTCGTGTTCTCTTTGTACAATCCGAAGATTTGTAACTTCATTCCGAGAAACAAAGACGACCGCACACGCTAGGTAATTGATAGGTGTATCGAATTTGAGTAACGCGGCGCGTGTTGTCGCTTCCCTTGCTCCGAAATCGAGTACGGTGACATTTGAATTTATTGCTATCTAGTGGACGAGATGATATCGAGCCGGAGGTTCCGATCGAAGATCGACGATTCGATCAACGATCACCGGCGGAAGGGAAGATCGGATCACGATCAAGACGGAAGGTGGAAGGAGGGACACAGCGAAGAGGGGTTGATTTTTCTCATTGGCCGGGGGCGTGGGACGCTGAGGAGCCGCGTATACGAGCCAAGAAACAAGCCGGCTTCTTCAAGTTTTTACCGGCGACCGGAGTGACTCAGCGGCTATTTCTCATTACCAGACCGATATTTTTGTAAAATTGGATTTTCGTGTGAGAAAGCCCGCGACCCTGGCTACTCCTCCTCCTCCTCCTCCTCCTCCTCTTCCTCCTCCTCCACCACCTTCTTCTTTCTCATCCTCTTCGTCCTCCTCCGCCTTCTACAACGCCGTGCCGACACCATCTTTGAACATGCGCGGCGTCTTTCAAACGTTCGCTTTTTAACTGTGAACTGGAATTCGAGGGATCCATCCATCCTCCCTTCCTTCCTGCCTTTCGATTGAAATTGCACCCTCAAAAAAATAAATAAATAAATAAAAAAGAAAATGTAACCCTCCACTGCACATTCCTCCGTCAGTTTTTTGAGAACGTGTTCTCAGTTGGATCAATTTCTTCAGCTCGAAAAATTTCTTCGTGTTGCCGTTTTTATTGCCTGCATATTTAAAGAATAAAAGAATAATTTTCGATGGAAGGACCAACTTTGGGCAAATTAGGCATTTTTCTAGAAGACAAGTATAGAAGACGGAGAGTTGTAAATTAAAATTTGCAACAGGTGTTTCAATTGGGATTTAATAAACTGAAAAAACACAATTTTTGTTTCCTCCTACCGAAAATATGTTTTTTTTGCGATAGAAAACAATTGCAGAGGAAAACATTAGTTGGTTCAGAGGGGCAAATATTATGATAGGCAAAACAATTTGTTCAGATCACGTGAAGGTCGTAATATTACAGGTGGTTGGATTCGTCTTGATCTCTGCTATCTTATAGCGATAATAAAAATATATCGTTCCATTTACAAAAACTTTGATGACCTTGCAATCTCAAAAAATATAACCTTGAACAAATTTGTTTGCCTATCATAATATTTGCCCCTCTGAAACAATTAATGTTTTCCTCTGCAATTTTTTTCTATTATAAAAAACAGACGAGACATTTTAGATACTCGAGCTTATGTGAAAAATCCAGTATATGGACACATAACTCTTCCAATGTAGCCATTGAAAAATTATTGGGCGCGTACAAAGCAACAATAATAACAGGAATGATTAAACAGAATATCATGTAAATTTAATTCTTTCTTGGAAATTCAACGTCAGTTCACTATTTTTGCCGGTGTTTATTAAGAAGAACATATTCATTTATTAATATCATTAAAGAAAAAGGGTAACGTGTCTTCTGCTTCGTGCACATTACCAAAAAATTTCTAAAATTAAAACCGACTTGCCACTTGAATGAAAATGAAGTCTTTGAGAAAATGGAAGAAAATAGACCCAGCCATGCTATAAAAAGAAAAAAAAATGTTAAAAATGGGTCGGCACAGAGGATTGAACAGGGACAAATCGAATGGTCGCGCGAAAGTGAATCGAGACCGTCCGATCTGAAATTGCAGCCCGGAGGATTCGCGCGTGCAGGGTGCAGAAGCGGTGCAGAGCGGTGCAGAGCGGTGTATCGTGTGTAGCGTGTGTGGTCCCCTAATTCATCACGAGGCTCTCGCTCTCCTCGTCGCAACGCTCTGATGTGAAGTATGGCCGGGCCGGGAAATGATCCCTTAAATTGGTCCGACACTGCGGTGGGTCAGTTACAAGCCATTTGCATCGGGAAATTTCGCGGCACGCAAACGATTCCTTGCGACGGGGCCAATGATCATCGAAAAGAAGAAAAACAGAGTTATCAAACCCGGAGAAAATTGCATAACACGCGGACCGCGCGCGGAACATTTGAATTCGAAAGCGAGGGACTCGAAACGCTATGTTATACTATGTGTAGTTTCGCTTTGCAACCGATCAGGCCTTTTTTTCCCAGCGCACCCCGAACCCCGCGTTTTCACTTTCGCTAAAAACAGTGAAGTTTCGTGGCGAAACTTTAACCTAAAGAACTTCCGACTTCGTTTGTCGGTTGGCAGACCGGGTAATTTCTAATAAATCGTGAGAAGCCGCGCCTAGTGCTCAAATTCTCTCTTTTCGTTCTTGACACCCGTTGTTTCTCTAAATTCAATTCGTTCCCCCGTTTTGAATCGGTACGATGATTCAAAATTAACAGAAATGAACAATTACAAAAATTTCAGGACTCTTCTTTCCAAAATGGAAGACTGAAGTAGAAGATACAATTGTTTCAGGCGCAAAGTCTTCTACAACTCTTTGCAGTTAATAAATAAACTACGGATCTTTGCGCATTTATGGCTTCTGAAATTAAAAAAAAAATGTTGTAACATGAAATTCCACGGAATTTAGTACGATTTTGATTTATTCCAGATCTGCAGAGGCTGCTACAACTAGAAATTAAATTTTATTTGTCTCCACTTTATCTTACGCATCTTCATGCATTTGTGACTTCTGAAAATTTTCAAAAAATGCTATAACATAAAGTTCTATAGAATTCAACACAATTTTTATTTATTCCAGGTCTACAGAGGCAACTACCACTAGAAATTAGATTTTATTTGTTTCCACTTTCCTAAAATTTGCGTAATCATCCGCAGTCTGTTAATAAAACACTGTGCGTATGCTACATTGCATTTTCGCGCTTGTTGCAACGTGCACGGAGTGTAAAGTTCTTTTCTATAAGAGCAGTAGTGTTTCTCAAGGACCAACAATATTAACTATAACAGGAGCATCATCCCTTAAAGAGCAAAAATGCGTCACAAGAGAAAATTGAAGATCAATAGAGATACGATTTTGTCGATTAAGACGTGACTGTTTATTAAGAAGTGGGTGGATTCTAACCAAGTGAAAATCGAGATAGTTGATTTGCGGTAGGTTGCAAAAGCAGGCGCCGAATTTCTAACAAGGCGAAGCGTCAGTACAAGGATCAGTCGGAGCAGGAAAATCAGGTTGGCCAGCGGCAGCTTAATCATGCGCGCCAATTAACTCGGAGGATGATTAATTTTTCTACCGAGGTCGCTTCTTCGACACCCTCACGGGGCCGGTCTCTCCACGCTCGATTTATGGGATTAGCCGCGGTTCGTACAACCGGGCGTATCCTGCAATTGAAAATTCTACTTTGTCACGAGTATGACGAAGCCACGTGGGCGCCTGATTCCGGCTGATCAGCCTTAATTCGGGGAAACTTGATCCTCGGACACTGACACCGAGCTCCCAGTTCGATCTCCTCAAAATAAATTAAAAATTTCAATCTTCCATCATTTTACTCTCATTACTTCCCATCGAGAAAAAGTCTGACGGTGGAGACGATTAATCTCTCTGTGAATTTTTATCCACCGTCTGCGTGGACGTTTGCAAAATTTTTCAAATTCTAAGAAAAGTGCGATGCTACAAAAACCGGTCCCAGCATTTTATTTTTCCCGCTAGGGATTTTCTAATCACCGAAAGGAATATTTATTTCATTTTTATTCGTTTATTATATAATCTTATATTTAATAGAATAACTGATACAAGGAGGCAGAACAGTGAAGAACGGAAATAAAATTTTGTATAGGTGTTTTGGAGCCGAAAGAGCTAACGAAATAAATACTTACAGCAAATAAAAAGTATTATTGTTCCGTTGCTTAAAAATTCCCACGCGAAATTTTTCCCACATTCTGCAGCCGTAGGAATGATGGCTAAAAATAAAGAATTTGCATAAGGACGAGGAATAAAAAGAACGCCGCGATGATGCAAACGAAACGAAGTATGCCACCGGGTAAAAAGCATCGTTAGACATTCTCACGCCGGGACACAAACGAAATTAAATCTTCTATACGAAATGGTGGCCGCGGTAGGTGACCGTGACGAACAAACCAGCAAATAGCCCGACGATCTATCGATCCTCAGATCGTCGGATCGACGATTCGACCGCGCAGAAACTGTAAATCAACGGGCACGTACCCCGTTGGAGGAACTGTCCTCGAACGTCGACGAGACGACTTTTTGTGAGATTGCAAGACTCGTGGGAATCGTGTCGATATCCGTTATTAGTTCCACTTTGTCTACTTTCTGTGACGAGTTGACTGACTCGACGGACAACGACCAGGATATATTAATCCTTTTCTTGACGCGGGGATATTAATTAAATTCCACGGTGGGAGCATTTTTGTAATGGAACCACTTTTGGAGGAAATTGAATTTGTTGGAACCTTTGCGAAATTAAAATAGACTATCTGGATCTCGTACTAAATGTTAGATGTCATTGATTTGCAGAGAAGTATAGGATTTCCTATGTTTAACATTATATTTTCTAAAATCAGTAGGAAGTGGAATTTATAATTTTAATTAAACTGAACCTTTGCCTTTTCATAAGCTTTTCTTTACTTTCCTTCGCATTAGAACCTTATACTATGTATAAGAACGTTTTTGAATATAAGTCTCACCGAGTTATTTTAAATATAACAGAAGATGTTCCATTTCGGCTCCATTTTAATTTCTTCATTTCTGTGTCCCCTATTTAATTTACCCTCTCAGCTTTGCTTTTCTCGTCTTTGTCCAACTCTCGCAGGTATTTTTATATTTCTTCTCCGCCTTCTGTCAGCCTGCCAATTAGCCTGTCCACGGTCAATCACGTTATCTTAATTAACATGACCATTCACACCTTATTCGCACCTTTTCTCACATTTCTATCCAGCACATATGTTATATACTGTCGACAGAATAATTCATGGACAAGAATAAACAGGTCCTACATAGGAATAGTGAGTTGGCAGTACAGACCGCATTCCCCTTATTTTTCTAATTTGTTTCCGCTCTTTTTAGTCTTCCCTTCTCGGACCATTAGATCCAGTTTTATAAATCGCGACTTGTTACCTCGTGTGCGTAGCAGACACCGTCTTATTATTGAATAATACATTTTATTTATACAATACATACCTCCCTATGACCAATAAAATAAAGCAAATTATTGTCGTGTTTTCTTTTTTGAAAGCTCAGAGGGTAAATTAAAAATAGAGGACAGAAATGGAGAAATTAAAATGGGGTAGAAATGAAACGTCCTCTGTGAGACGAGAAGAGTTCCCTAGTAGCACAAAAATATTGGATAGATATTTTTTTCAAATATTGGAAAAATATTTTTTAAGCCACATTTTTTCATATGAGAAAAATATTGGATCTGAATATTGTATACATGTACAAGAAATATAAATTGAATGTTTAAAAAATATAAGCTAAATACTCGGAGGATATAAACTAGATATTTAAAAAATATAAAGTAAATATTTAAAAAATGTGAATTCAATATTTGAAAAATATAAATTCAATATTTAAAAAACATTCAATAAAATTTTCAAATTTAAGAAGTTTCAAATTATAACAAAAATTAGAAACTATGAATATGTATTACTTGTATACTTAATAATACTTTAGTTAATACTTTGCTAACTATTATAGCTTCTCATGTTAAAAATTATGATTTATAATATTAACTACTTGCTCAACTTATTTTCATTGCAAGGAAATATTTGAAATACAAAATAAAAATATTTTATTTTATCTTTGTGGTTATCAAAATAAAAATATTTGATTTAAAGTAGTATCTTATTTGAACCACATTAAATTATACTATATACCAAATCATTAATGATCGTTAATATACGTTGCAAAATATGATAGAAAACCTTGTATCCAATGTTCCACATACGAATACTAATCTTACATTATAAAATACTAATGTAAAGTGTACTTACTTCTGAATCTTCTGTACCTCCGTCGGATCCACAGCACACAATTGTTGCCTCACGAGAATAGATCCGAATAATTGAACAACAATCACTAAACAACACACGCACACAACACATTTTATAAAATCGTGACAACGAACGAGAAGATTTCACTCCGACCACGAACAAAATAATACTGCGATTTTAACAATGATCCCTTCCACGCAGGTGGTACGGTCAGGTTATCATAGGAAGGTTAGACGCTGAGCGTCAATAAACACTAGATACAAAACCAAGGTAAAAAAATTATTGCGGAGCGCCGGCCCTATTTCCCGGAATTCCCTGTTTTCGTATCACACGTCCGTGGGAGGGGGGCGGTTAAAATCGCAGTATTATTTTATTCGTGGTCGGAGTAACATCTTTTCGTCTGCTGTCACTATTTCGTTAAGTGTGTAGTGTGTGTGTGTTGTGAGTGTTGTTTAGTGATTGTTGTTCAATTATTCGGACCTATTCTCGTGAGTCAATAATTGTGTGCTGTGTATCCGATGGAGATACAGAAGATTCAGAAGTAAGTACACTTTACATTAGTATTTTATAATGTAGTTTGCAGTACATTAGTATTATATTTTATTATTCGCATGTAGAATATTGGATGCAAGGTTTTCTTTCTTATTTTGCAACTTCAATTCTAACCCATACCCACTCCGATCACTTTTTGAGATGTTAAAACTTTTTTGCGAATATCTCGGAAACTAAAGTTGAGCGGCGGTAACATGTATAGGAAAAAGTTGTTCATAATGATGACCTTGACAACATATTTCAAGGTTATCAAAATCGGTGAGGAAGCCCCTAATGTAAATAATTACCAAAATATTCTACTACCAATATGAAATAGATTCATTTAATATTTAGAAAAAAATATTTTTCTCGTAACATGACAGATATTTCCTGAATATTTAAAAAGAAATATTTGTTACGTAATATAAAATAAATATTGCATGTATATTTGAATATTAAAAAAAGATTGAATCTCTTTTTAATATTATATGAATGTGTATACAATATTTTGTGCTACTAGGGTTATATTTAAAAATATTCTTATATATAGTACAAGGTTCTATTGAAAAGAAAAGTGAATAAAATTATAAATTCCAATTCACATATTACACCCCAGATAGTACTCGACGTCTTAAAGACGTCTGTTTTACGTCCATTTTTGGTCTGAACGTCTTACGTCCTGAAAAGACGTCTTTAAGACGTTTCATTTCTTGACGTTTCAGTCATTCTAAACTGCTAGAGAAAAGCTTTACAAACTGTACACACGCAACACAATATAATGCAGTTTTCCATCCTTCGAATAGACGTTTATTTATTTAGGAAAGTTAAATAACTAAATTGTTAATTTAGTACTATTATAATATATTACATATATATTCGCAATAGAATGTAGCAATAAATATTGTTTAATAATAAAACTATACATTATATATCACAAATCCAAAATCCAAAATAATGTATGTATCCAAATTTATTATTATTTCTTACAGAAAAAAAGTAGCTTGATTTTTATCTAAACAATTTTTTAAACAGAAGTTTATCTCTTGTAATAATTATATGATTTGATACGTGCACAGAAAAGTAATACATCAAAACAAATAGATAAATAAATAAATAAGTTAAATAATTAAATAAAGCATAAAATGTTAATGTTCGCGGATATACTGAAAAACATTCTTTTAATTTATTTTTTTTTATTTATAAATAAATAAATTAAATAAATAAATAAAGCATAAAATATTAATGTTCGCGGATATGCTGAAAAACATTCTTTTAATTTATTTTTTTTTATTTATTTAATTTTTTTGTTATATCAAACATTCAATTTATATTTCTTGTACATGTATACAATATTCAAATTCAATATTTTTCTCACAAGAAAAAATGTGGCTTAAAAAATATTTTTCCAATATTTGACAAACATATCTATCTAATATTTTTGTGGTACTAGGGGTCTGTTTCGGGACGTCTTGAATACGTCTGTTCGAGACGTCTTAAAGACGTCTAACGGGCGTCTTAAAGACGTCTTTAAGACGTACAGTTTTTTCACAAAGACGTTCCAGAGACGTTCAGAAGCCGTTCGGAAGACGTTCGTAGGACATTCAGACGTTTAATAGACGTCTGAACGTCTTCGACAGACGTCTTAAAGACGTCTTTAAGACGTCTCTGTGCTATCTGGGACATAGAACATGCCCTAACAAAATAAATTAAATATTACATTTATCATTGTAGACTTCCAAAATAAAATTCAATAAATAACTGCACAATATTTCCTCGATTCCAGAATGGAAAAATACTTACTAACATTAACGCACACTTTCAATATCACAAAATCCCAGGTTCCACGAGCACAAAGCATACCGCTGTCTTCGGTCACTCTAAAATTGCAAATTTGCCTGGAGACCCGCAATTTTTCTTCGCCGCGGAACGACGTATAGTGACAGTCAGGATTACCGATCCATCGAGCATAGTTATTGGAAAGTGTCAGCGGATAAAAATCGTGTCCCCTGTCGCGTGCCGATCGATTCGGAACGATCCGTCGCGTTTCCCTCGCGATTTCGCTTCGCGAGCACGGTTCGATCGTTCGCGGACGGAATGCAGATGGCACGCGCTTGCATTCCGGTGCGCTCGCAGTGCACGGTAGCCTCATCTCGGCTGATGCATGCCGACACGGCCCATTGAGCTCGCAGCGAGCTCGCGAGCGAGCGAGTGCACGCAGATGCACGCAGATGCACGCAGGTGCACGCATACTGCGCGCCCGAACGGTTCGAATCCACGAAAAAGGAGAAGAGAAGCCAGTCACCGGAGAGGACAGAGAACTGCACGCGGTCTCCCGGCTTCCGCGTTTTTCGCGCACCGCGCGAATTAATCGCGTTATTAGTTTTCTTCAACGCCGTGGACCTCTCTTCAGTCGGTTCTTACACGACGCAACGCGCTTTCCACCTTGATTACATAGAAGGGATTCTCTCTCGGAGAGCCGCAAGAACCGCTGGGAGTGACTCCCAGCTGCGTGCAAACGAGTCCCGTTGATTAACTTCGGCCGAGACTATTATCCGGGAATAGTCTTGACTCGCCGCGCAACAGCGACGTGACTAGACCGGGGATCGTGATCCGAGGATTTCCGATTTCAGCTGACGTGGATCGATTCGATTAACGCGATCCCCGTACCTGCCACCGGAATTTTTCCAAGCCCGACACCGTCTTCTCTGTCACACCCCTTTAATTAGCGGCGCGAAGCATCGTTCGCAAACAATTACTTTCGATTTTCGAAGGATCGGTAGACATTCTGTGGTACCAGTTTTAAAAAGAAAAGATCATGCTATAGCTATTTGTAACTGCTTTTTGATTCTTGGACTTATCTTCGAAATTCTTTTAGAAAGAGGATTAAAAATAGGATTTCCCAAAGCTTAGGTGTCAGTATAAATACCCTCTTCTTCCTCTCCCGATCAGTATGCGCAGCACCAGGCTCCCCTCGTTCGGTGGCAATGTAAACACGAAATTCTATTACCTCTCGATCTCGATTTCCTATACCGGACGCAGGACTTTTCGGTTTGCCACCGACTGTGGGGGTGGAAGAACGAGGGAGCCGAACTGGCTTCGCAGCTCTCGCGTTACAAACGATGCCGACACCCACCTGTGTCCGACACTCTCCCCCTTTTCCCTTCTACCTCGCCTACCTGCCGCCCTCTTCTTCGTACCGACACACGAATTCCTTCTTCATTCCCTTCGTTTCTCTTTACTTTGAAACTAACGTCTCAAACTGCACCGAACGTCATTTTTTGGGGATTTTCAATTTGCTTCTGCGTTAGAATAATTTCTTAGAGAATTAGAGACTGTTTAATTATTAATTATTAGACTGTCGCTTCAGAATCACCACTCGAGTGCAAAGGGTTAATATTTTCTAATCAATGCGGTAAACTATTCGACTTTTCGAATGAAGAATAATTTGAATTGGGGAGCAGACACGTTCGAAACTGATTTTTCCCGTTTAGAGTAGTCCCCGGCAAGGCCGGCAAATAACACAAGGTAGGACCCGGCTTTTTGCGTTCCCGGGAAATAAGAGGGACAAGGAAATAAGACGGTTTTCTTGGTAGCAGAGCGAAGCGGACAGGGAGCAGAGCAGCAGACACGTGTGTAATACGCGTTCCCTTTTTTCCGTCCGTTAGTCCACTTTCATCCGCGACGGGAGCAACAGAAGCCTAGTGTAAACAGACGAGGAAGCGAGACATTAGAGAGGAATGAATGCCCCGGGGCGTACAAAATCAGTAATTTCGCCTTCGGACGCCCAGTCGGCCTAACCCGTCTCTCTTAGCGCTCTGCCTTAATGCTCCCCTATGCAACGCCATCTCGCATCTACCCGTACCCGCAATAAACCGTGCAATATTGCAACTTCTCTTCGCCACGTCCACAATGTCCACGAAATCTCATCGCTAAGACGACGACCGCTGGTTTCCCTGATTCCCTTTAATCCACTGAAATCAAGACAACTTCTACCCGACTTCTCGCGCCATCAATTTCACCTGGCTTCTTCTATTCAACCCCCCTCTCCATTAGCTGCGCAAACGCACAAGTGCGCATCAGCTTGATAGACTTTTCACTTTTGATACCCTCGAAGCTAAATCCATGAAACAATTGTATTAGGATTCCTCCAAAAATTCTTTTCCTAATACGCACGCTCTCTCTCTCTTCACCTCTTGACTTAACAATTATTTTGTGAAAGGGTGTACCATATTATATTATTAGGGATATCCATAAATAGTCAATTGCGACATCCTATACTTCTGCGAGTGTTATATTTAAAATAACTCAGCGAGAGTTGTATTTAAAAACGTTCTTATACAAGGTTCTAATGAAAAATACGATACAAGGTATAATATAATTATTTTCTAATGAAAAGAAATGTCAAGAAAAGCTTATGAACAGCAAAGGGTTCAGTTTAAATAAAATTATAAATTTCAATTCCTACTAGTTTTTTGTTCCAATATATTAAGATATACAATACCCTGACAAAATAAATTAAGCAATATATTTATCATCGTGAACTTCCAAAATAAAATTCGATAAATAACTGCACAATATTTCCTCGATTCTAAAATGGACAAATATTAGGGGTACCCATAAGTAATCAACTATTTGCAAAGAATTTGTTTTCCCGTTAGTTTTGTACCGTTGAAGAGGAAACACGTATTCTTTTACAGTTTTCGGTAAAGCAGTCTGTGTTCAAAATATTCTAAAAAATATAATTTTTGTTCACAATCCTGTAATAAAATGACGGCGTCCGTAGCTTCCGAGGATCATATTCGTCATTGTATCTTTCTTCATTTTCATGCGGTATTTAATGCAACGGTAACAACAAAGAAAATTTGCGATGTTTATGGAGATGTATTGAAGGTCAACAAGTGTCAACGTTGGTTCAGAAGGTTTGCTACTGGTTATTATGATCACTCTGACAGGCCTCGAAGTTGACGACCAGTTAAATTTGATGATGCAACCCAAAAGTCTCTATGGAAGCTGATCCAAAGTTAAGTATACAAGAATTATCGAAAAGCATTGGGCCCACATGGTCAACTATACAAAGGCACCTACACGGAATGGGAAAAGCATATGGGCAAGGAATACAGTCCGCGACAATACTATAACACATCACTTAAAACGAAATAATTAAGTGTTATATGAAAGAACTTCATCGTCTTTCATACAAAGTGTTATTAGTTACATCTGGAGACGTCGTTGAACGCAGTGTTTTCGTTAGTATTTCTAAGAATTTGAAAGTAACACCAACTTACCTTTTATTAACTGCGACAAAATTATAAGACAGGTAATGTTTTTGTAAAAAATTAACACGTACAGCTTATTTCTATCGGTTATTAATATTTTGTGTTGCCACCTTTATTTTTTTGACATGTAACATTCTTTTTGGAATACAT
Source organism: Seladonia tumulorum (assembly GCA_913789895.3). NCBI lineage: Eukaryota > Metazoa > Arthropoda > Insecta > Hymenoptera > Halictidae > Seladonia > Seladonia tumulorum. The sequence continues at coordinate 1,534,791 of OU565267.1, forward strand.
TTATACAAGTTTTTAATCGTTTTTTGCTTAATTTTCCTTTACACCATTTCCACGCAGTTTTTCAATTGTTATACAGTACTAAACTGGTTTCCTTTAGAATAAACCTTCCTGGCTAGTATTCTCCAAAGGTTTTCAATGATATTTAAGTCAGGAGATCTCGCTGGCCATGGTGAAACATCTATTTCCTCATTTTCAAAGTAGGCCTGTACTATCTTTGCCGAATGCACAACTGTATTGTCTTGTTGGAAAATGTATTTTTGGCTGGCTATGGACTGAGCATGTTTTGACAATTGTTTATCAGTAACATCTATGTATTTCCTGCTGTTTGTGTTTGTCGAAATAAATTTAATTTCAGTTCTTCCATGATATCCTATAGCCGCCCAAATCATTATTCCTCCTCCACCCATTTGTCGCCTTTGCAGTGTCAATTCCTCTTTTCTTAAATCGTGAAAATAATAATTTAGATTATCAGGGCCATCTAAAGTAAACCGTTTCTCCTCAGAAAAAATTACTTTCCTTCATTTCTTACGCCAATGCATGCGTTGTTCTGCAAACTCTAATCTGGCTGCTTTATGACGGTTAGTTAGCAGCGGTCTTTTAAAAATTTTGCGCCTTTTTAAATTATTTGAAGCCTTTATTATTCGTTGTGCTGTCCCGACACTTATTTTTACGCCAGTTTCTGTCGCAATTTGTCGTGCCGTTAATGTAGAGTTCGATGCATGTCGTAAAATATTCCGTCTGTCTTGTGCAGTTGTCAACTTTGGAAGGCCTCCTGGATTCTTTTTACCATAGTTTTCACTATTTTTTGAATAATTATAAACTACACAACGGCTTCTTCCAAGAATTTCAGAAATTTTTGCTACTGAATGATTTTCATTTCTCAAATTATTGATAATTTTAATCTCTGTTTTATTTAATTTTTTTCCTCGTAGCACTTTGTATAAACACAAATATTGCAAGTTGATTAATATTTTTCAGGTTTTACTGAAATTATTTACTTCAATTGCTGACACTTTAGAAGAATATTTCATTGACGATCTTTTCGCTTTCACTGTTTGTGAGCAACTGTCTTATAGATTTGACGCGGCTAATAAGAGGTCAAGCTTGTGTAGCTTTCAAGTTCATAGAAATTCTAACGAAAACAGTGCGACGACGTCCCCAGAAGTAAATACCAACATTCTGCATGAAATTTTTTCATATAAGACATAATTATTTCGTTTTGAGTGATGTCTTATAGTATTGTCGCGGACTGTATGTGTACCGCATCAATTATCTGTGACCAATGAGAATATTCGTCGATCAATTTGCGCTTCATTGCTATCTAGACTTCGTAGAGATCCATTTCATAGCAGAATCGTTACCGGAGATGAAAAATGGATTCTTTATGACAACATAGAGCGTTCCAAGCAATGGCTTTTTGCAAATTAAACCGCAATATCAACCCCTAAACCTAGCTTATCACTTAGAAAGGTGTTACTGTGCATTTGGTGGGACTGTCGTGGCAAAATTCACTTTGAGTTGTTGAAACATGGAGAAACAGTTACGGCTGAGTTGTATTGTCAGCAATTACAAAGGCTGTGTTCAGAACTATTGAAAAAGAGGGCATCTTTAGTCCACAGAAAAGGTGTAATACTGCAAATTGGCAACGCCCGGCCTCATACAGCGAAACTTTTTTTTTTTTTGTTTTATTAAGCTATAAAACCCCACATGGGATTATTAGCAGCATGCACATGGCTGTGCATGCTAACATTACATTACATAGGTAGCTTATATAAACTAGGATTGAGACAATATAATGAACATTTTCGAATACAATATTAACACTAAAGATATAAATAATGACACTTAAGAAACGAATGTATGAAAAATAGAGGACAAAGAAAGGGTCCACACAAAAAGGAATCTATTGTATAGGGTGGAAAGAAACCCTTGTTGCAGAGTTTGCGAATCAAAGCGTCTCTATTACTGTCATAGATCGGACATTGCCATAGCACATGATTAGGATCCTGTACTATACAACCACATGGACAACCCGTGTCAGCAGCAAGTCTAATCTTAAAAAGGGAGGACAGCGAAACTTACTCAGGAAAAAATCAAAGAATTGCAATAGGAAGTTTTACCGCCCCCTCGTACTCACCGGTTATTGCTCCCTCCGACTATCATCTTTTCAGATCTCTGGAGCATTATTTAAGAAATTAAACATTCACTTCTGTAGAAGAAGAAGATGTAAGGAGGCACCTTGAGTCTTATTTTGCTTCGCGAAACCTGGATTTCTATGGGATTGAAAATTTGCAGGAAAGATGGCAAACTGTCCTTGATAATGATGGAGATCATATAATAAATTAAGAAATAAAAACTTGAATTTACTACAAAGTTTATTTTAGATTTCAAAATAATTGATTACTTATGGTTACCCCTAGTATTTACCCGAGTACTCTCCAGCTTTTAACCGATTAACTGTGTTCGACGTCAATTGAAAACTCTATTGCGGTTGACGTTAATGAATTGTTAATTTCTTCTCGAATAAAAATGTTATTCTTTCTCATTTTGCTATACCCTTTTCGTAAAATTTATAATAGCGGCATTTGGTCTGCGTTCGACGTCTATACTCGTCATTGTTTGATTTTAATTTCGCAACCGTGGGGGATTTTAAAAATTGAACTCCGCAGTTAACTGGTTATGTTAATATTTTTAAGTTACGCTAGCCTCCTCTTGATTGACCAGCTGAGAGGTCAAAATAAATATTTATCCGAGTTTGAAATTCCCAGGGAATTCGAATCGAAGATGCGGCACGCTGAAACGCACCGAAATAAATCGATATTCATTTCTCGCGTGCGCCACGGCGAACAGTATTGCCCGTGTCAATCATGCTCTCTGCATTATGCACGAAAATGAGAGCGTGTAGCGCGCCACGGGCGCGAAGCCTTGTTGTACGGTAAAACTAATCAAGCTTCTGGAATTAGCCTGTCGGCTCGAGCTGCGGTAGAAGAAAGGCGGAGGAGCGAGGGGACCGTACGATAAAAAAGAAGAGGAAGAAGAAGAAGAAGAAAAAGTTTGGGAAGGATATGAAATTTTCCCCGGGGGCGCAGCGGGTCGCCGAAAAAACCGGGGGCCACAATGCGCCCCAATTTTTATTCGAACCTCTCGTTGCTCGTCTCGCCGGGCCCTCTCTCGGACTTTGTTCCTTTTTGCCGGAGACGCGAGCAGTTCACTCGGAATTCTTTGGGGCATGAATGAACCAGGACTCCTGGCATCATTAATTAAACTTTCAGGCTACCGGGCTAGCGGTACTCAACCCGTTTTTTCAGCCGAAGTGTGCTCGAACGACGCCTACTACTACGTTCGGTTACCTTTCTTTTCAAACATGCTACCAATACTTTTTTTCCGAAATTTTTCGAGCGACACCAACTATTTCTACGATCGGCAAAATAAAGAGAATAAAACTTGGCACATAAATTAAAAAGTACATTTTTTTCATTATTAAATGCTAAACCTTTGTGGGCATTTTTTAAAATAGTAACAACGGAACAGACTTCTAAATTCCGGGATTGAGTATTGGAATCTTAGATCATGGGAGAAATTAACAATAGTGATCGTTTGATACGTACTTAGCAATAAATCTATCACGGTCAAAATGATTTTCTATTTCACAATTATCGAAATTATAAAAATTCATCTGTGGTAGGTAGGGGAATAAATTTCCTTGTCCGAGCATTTATTATATTGGAAATTACAGACAATTTCAATAAATTTAGGGTTGCCGTTTTTGTAAGGAAATGTTTACCAAATAAATGCATGCTAATTAATTTGCATGTCTGTAACTTCGATAGATGCATAGTCTTGACGACGACAGTCGTCCTTGGACGGTTCATTGTCTAGCTATAAATGTATAATGCTCTAAACAAGGTTTACAGGATTAACAGAAAGCGATGCAGTTGTAGGATAGCATGATGACTGAATTGTGAACCTTTGCGTGAAATCAAATTTTAACTAGGCAGACTAGAAATTGATAAATAAATCCTTTACAGGACAAGAAAATAGAGATTCACAGTCTAAAACGTTCGAGCAGAGTGATTCGCTTTTAAGTGAGTCCAGAGTCGCAAAATCCTTGATGCAAAATTCAGAAATTCTCAGGACTATCTGTATGGGGCTGGGAAATATTATTTTACACTTAATCCGTCCTAAAAGCGTGGTATATTAAACATTTTTTTTCTACTCAAATAATTATTTTCTGCTTTCTAGTGTAAGTTTAAAATCAATTGCAAAATTTGTACCGAGCAGACAGACAGGAAAGCGAATTAACAAAACCGTGGTAAAAATGAAAACAGTCTAGGCAAACACGCGTACCGATGATCGCAGAGTGTCTTCAGGCAGACACCGAAAGATCGTGAGCACAATGCTGCCCACCTGAGCGAATCAAGAGGGAAAGTTGATCACCGTCAGCGAGCATCCACCTGTAAGCCGGCAGATGCGTCTCGCCGGTGTCAGTGACATCTTGTCGAGCCGACTTTCACGGCGAGGAAGCCTTTCGAAAATCGTGGTCGGCCCGAAAAAATGGCTGTGTCCCGATAGACTAGTTCCCGTTAGACAGGGTCTCGGAAAAAGGGGAGAAGCAGAAGATGGGGAACAGAGCGATTCGAAAACAACGAAGAAGAGGAGGAAGAGGCGAAGTAGAAGAAGAAGAAGAAGAAGAAGAAGAAGAAGAAGAAGAAAAAGAAGGAAAAGAAGAAGAGGAGGAGAAGGTATCCTCGTCGGCTCGATCAAGCGTCGATGACTGGACAAGTTTCCGCGGATGGGTATCTGGTAGGGCCGAGAAATGGCGGCTGAGGCGACAGCCTCTCCCGCCCATCCTCTTTCTCGCCACACCACTAGAAACCGTCGAGCAAATTAGGTAAAAACAAAAACATCCTCACCCTCTAGCGGAAAGGCACCAGCACCGGCGACGATGCTAACGGAGGATCGGTGGAAGGCGAGAAGAGGTGTCGGCCCCTCCGGCTTCATTGTGCGCGATAATGGGCCCTCAAGTAATTAACCGAACTCCCCAGACGCTGTCTAAGCAGTTCCACGTCCCCCCTTATGGTCGCAGAACCGCGAAAAATCCGTTTGAACCGCGCCGAGCCGACCAACTCACATTTCCGCTCTTCTGGAAGCGATAAACGCGGGATGAGGGGAAGGGGGAGGGGAATTTCGCACGCTCTTATAGGGACCCCTATTCCCCCCGTTTCCCCCTCCCATCCTTCTAGATTTTCCTGGCAGTTTTCCGGGCTCGGGAGACTTTATTATTACGGTTTTGTTGTAGACGATATACGGACTGTGGATTTTCTGCAATTTATGACACAACATTGGATTAATATATTATTTTTGACCTTGTAAAAGTCCTAAGGGTCATAGAATTTTTAGGCTTGCATCGCGTGTAACACTTTGATTTTATGGCATTTTTGAGATTTCTAGTTTGGCAGTCAAAGTGAGTTATTTAATGAAATAAGATATTGAGTACTCCTCAAACTTTCTTGTATTTTACAGATCCTAATCAAATTTAGTACAACAAACATATTAACGTCAAAATTCATTTTGAAACCTGGGTCTTAATACAACGTGATTACCAAAATAGGTGCACTCTGTAACTTTTTTCCCTTGAATAATGCTATAAAAATTGTTTAATGCTTCTCAGTAGAAAAAATTGACTCTATAGCATTGAACTACTCCCGCGCATTAGAAAATTAGTAAAAATTGTGGTGGGCCAGCAATTAATTGTAACAGTCCAGGACTCCGTAGATTCGCAGTAAGAGGTAGAGTAACCCCGTTACCGACAAAAATGGCGAAAAACGGTTTCACGTGCCTCAACTTTTCGCCCGCATGTGAGAATATTTTTCGCTGGGAAAGCGCTCGTTCGAAAGGGGAAGATTCAATCTAGCGCGCGCTGGTCATGAGCTGACGAGATTATGCGGATATTTGGTAACATAAGCGTTGGAAGTAGGCCAAAAATTGACGATGCGCGTGCCGTGGAATCCAAGCATTCCGTGGACTTTTTAGTAAGTCGCTCAATAGTATATCGAAATTGCTGGCTTTGCAAAAATCACGTGACTACCCTTGGCTCTTAATGATGGGCCACAAACAGTGTTACACGTTATCGATCTGCATGTATGATACGAATCGTTGAATGGTCGAAATAAATTTTGTTTCTTATTTATGTCTTCGACAAATGGCCTATGAAAATTGCCCTGGCCCTTGGCGAGCAAAGCTTAAGCTTTGGCCAATTGGCCAATTGGCCCTTAAACGAAATATAAACGGCTCGGAATTATTGTAGAATTTTATATATTTGAAACAGATGAGCTAATAATGTTCAGAGCTAGGAGAGTGTCCTCTTAAATCTAAGGAAATGTAATAAATTAACTAAGAGCTCGGTAGCAGAAAACTCGTTAATTTCCGCGAATTGTCTTTCAATATTTGGCGAGTGGGAATCAAGGTAAAGCGAGGTAAAATTTCGTCGTCGTGCAAATATTAGGTCGCGTCTTTTTTTAATTTTTGGCCTTCGATGAGTTTTAAAATTTTTATGCAGTTGTTACGCACGCCTCGTAACACTGTTCTTGCTCCGATTCGAACGGTGAATTATCACAATGAAATATTAATTCGGCAGGGCGTCTTCGGGAAGCAACAAGGTTGTCTCTACGAGACAACGTACAAAAGGACTCGCTGTACACGGTGTATACGGTCGAATCGTCGGTGAAAAGGAAACGTGAAATCGGCGCGGTGTGCGCGAACGGATTGCCCGTTCCCGGTCCGCGTCGATAAAAAACCCCGGACGATTTAACAACAGCTCGCGCGATGACGTCTCCGAGGCGAGTGGTAATGGGCCCACGTCATCCGACCGGTGGTTAATTAAAACGATCGCTCGGAGAGATCGAGATCATTTGTTTAGCGATCGTGCACGGAGAGTTATCTGGCCGTTACGATCGTGCCGTGTCGGATCGCAATCAGCTACCGGATTTAACATACGAACAAATCTTGCCAGAAGAGAGAGAGAGAGAGAGAGAGAGAGAGAGAGAGAAAGAGAGAGAGAGGGGTGAGGGGATCCAAGGGGGACGAATTCGGTGGGCCAGGCTCGTTTAACAAGGACCGAAAGCGTCGGGCTGCGAAGAAATCGAGCTTCGGCCTTGAAAGATCTTCGATCCGATCGAAGGAACCGATGAACGTTCTTCATTTCGGTGTTCGTAACACCTTACGCGCTTGTAATCGATGCTAGGATCTTCGGGGATAGAGATGTTATGGGAGATGTACGTCGGATGTTCGCCCCATAATTTTAGAAATTTTTTTCTGCATACTGAAATTCAATTATATTTAATGTTTCGTATGATGGACGTGGTGTGAGAATAGTATGATAGCTGTGGACAGATCCATTGAAATTTTTACATCACGGTCTTTTTGGAAGTATTTTTGAACATCCTTCTCGAGACTGACGTTCATTTTTTTTTTTATTGATGGGTAGTATGAATTTTTACTCGTTTAAATTGATTGCTGAAGTAATTAGAATTTAGACTTAGCTGTAGAAATGTTTGATAAGCCATGTCCCTACGTTAAAGTCTGCATCGATACTCTTTAAAAAATTATTAAAAAATTTGAAAACTATCCGCATAGAATTCTAAGCTTGTAAATGATCTTTGGATTTCATTTGGACAAGAAGTACTTCATTACAAAATTAATATTGATGGTCTAGAAATTCCAAAAAATTTAAAACCACCAAGGTAGGGTTCTAATCGAATAGATGGTCCTTAAAATTAGATTTTTCTGAAAGTATTGCAGCTGAAAATCGTGCTGCGTTGAAAAGCAGCAGTTTTTACTGAAAAATACGTTAAAAATTTAATCGTACTAAATTCCGTGTCACCAGGCTCAGAAAAAAATATATAAACCGCCAAGATAGGGTTCTAATGAAATATGTGGTATTTAGAATTGGATTCAGCTCTGAACCCAGATAGCACTCGACGTCTTAAAGACGTCTGTTTTACGTCCATTTTTGGTCTGAACGTCTTACGTCCTGAACAGACGTCTTTAATACGTCTTAAAGACGTCTCGTAAAAGACGTCGTTTTTACGTCTCGTAAAAGACGTTTCATTTCTTGACGTTTCAGTCATTCTAAACTGCTACAGAAAAGCTTTACAAACTGTACACACGCAACACAATATAACGCAGTTTTCCATCCTTCGAATAGACGTTTATTTATTTAGGAAAGTTAAATAACTAAATTGTTAATTTAGTACTATTAGAATATATTACATATATATTCGCAATAGAATCGCAGAAACACATCATCTAGTAAACGGCAAGTCCCGAGTTCGAATCCCGCCAACTGCATAAAAATTTCTAAATGTGATTTTTTATGGTCCTTTCGAAGGGAAAGTGGAATATTCCATCAACAAAGAAGTGCACAGAAAAGTAATACATCAAAATAAATAGACAAATAAATAAATAAATAAAGCATAAAATGTTAATGTTCGCGGATATGCTGAAAAACATTCTTTTAATTTATTTTTTTTTATTCATTTAGTTTTTTTGTTATAACAAACATTCAATTTATATTTCTTGTACATGTATACAATATTCAAATTCAATATTTTTCTCATAAGAAAAAATGTGGCTTAAAAAATATTTTTCCAATATTTGACAAGCATATCTATCTAATATTTTTGTTCTACTAGGGGTCTGTTTCGGGACGTCTTGAATACGTCTGTTTCGAGACGTCTTAAAGACGTCGAACGGACGTCTTAAAGACGTCTTTAAGACGTCTCTGAGCTATCTGGGAAAGTATTACAGCTGAAAATCGTGCTGCGTCAAAAAGCAGCAGTTTTTAATGAAGGATCCGATAAAAATCGAATCGTACTAAATTCCGTGTCACCACGCCCAGAAATAAATTCCAAAAAATCCGATAACCTTCAAGGTAGGGTTCCAATGAAATATATGGTCTGTAGAATTGGATTCAGCTCTGAAAGTATTATAGCTGACAATCGTGCTGCGTCGAAAAGGAACATTTTTGAATGAAGAATCCGCTAGAAATCGAATCGTACTAAATACCGTGTCACCAAGCCCAGAAAAAATTCCAAAAAATAAAAATAGAACCATGCAAATAAAATTTGAATCCAGTGTATGACTTCAGCCGTTGGATTTCGCACGAAGCAAATATGGCGGCGAACGGAAAATCGTCGGAACAGTGATCGTCCGGAGGCGACAACCCGAAAAGGAGACAACCGTTCAGCAAACAGGGAACAATGCGTCGCGACGCATCGAATGAAGATGAGTCGGTAGATAGCTACCTGAACTGTCACGCGCACAGGTCTGATGGACCGCCGAGAAAACAATGAGCGCCGGCGCGGCTCGTTCCCGAGTGGCTTGATTAGTCATTATCTGGATAGGTGGTGCATCATCCCGGTGTTCGGGCCGCGTTACAAGCGGCGGGATCGCCATTGTTGTGCCGGGAAAAACTCGAATCCACCTTGGCCAGGAATGAAGAGAAAAAAATAAGAAAGGACGGAGAGAAAGAGGAAAAGAGAGAGAGAAAGAGAAGAGAGAGAAAAAGAGGAGAGGAGACCGGAGGAGCGCTCGTTTGAGGTAGCCGCCGGCTCATTCACGTTTCGAAATGAGATCGTCGTCTATCCCTCTCCTTTGATCCCGCCTCTGTCTCTCATTCCCCCCGATTTTTCTTCTTATTTTAATCGTCGCCGGTCCCGTGCTATCCCACACGGTATCGGTATCTCTCGGGATACTCTTTGCATACATGCTAGACGATCCTACTCGCATGTTCGCTCTGAAAAGCCCGCGATTCTTAAAACGTTACGTCACGATCCTATTAACACTATTCCTACCGACACTTCACGTATACCTATTCCTACCGCGACCGGTCAAATGACCGGTCTTTAGCACAACCTATATTTTTTAATATAGAATGAAGATAATTCTTATCAATGATCAGAAAAAATGCCGTCATAACTTAATAATATAATAATATTTCGTTTACTATACCCTGTTGGGCCTGATGTTGCCCTAAAAATATTATGAATAGGCGCTCTTCCAGGATTAGACTATTCTTTTACTTCTTGCCAAACAGTTCCGTCTACAGCAGTTTCGATTGCCTCTTCCTCATTCTCACTATTGGAACTAACTAACAACCCAGATAGCACAGAGACGTCTTAAAGACGTCTTTAAGACGTCTGTCAAAGACGTTCAGACGTCTATTAGACGTCTGAATGTCCTACGAACGGCTTCCGAACGGCTTCTGAACGTCTCTGGAACGTCTTTGTGAAAAAACTGTACGTCTTAAAGACGTCTTTAAGACGTCCGTTAGACGTCTTTAAGACGTCTCGAACAGACGTATTCAAGACGTCCCGAAACAGACCCCTAGTACCACAAAAATATTAGACAGATATGTTTGTCAAATATTGGAAAAATATTTTTTAAGCCACATTTTTTCTTGTGAGAAAAATATTGAATTTGAATATTGTATACATGTACAAGAAATATAAATTGAATGTTTGATATAACAAAAAAATTAAATAAATAAAAAAAAATAAATTAAAAGAATGTTTTTCAGCATATCCGCGCACATTAACATTTTATGCTTTATTTATTTATTTATTTATTTAAAAATAAAAAAAATAAATTAAAAGAATGTTTTTCAGCATATCCGCGAACATTAACATTTTATGCTTTATTTATTTATTTAATTAATTAATTTATTTATTTATTTATAAATAAAAAAAATAAATTAAAAGAATTTTTTTTAGTATATCCGCGAACATTAATATTTTATGCTTTATTTATTTATTTATTTATTTATTTATAAATAAAAAAAATAAATTAAAAGAATGTTTTTCAGTATATCCGCGAACATTAACATTTTATGCTTTATTTATTTATTTAACTTATTTATTTATTTATCTATTTATTTTGATATATTATTTTGGATTTGTGATATATAATGTATAGTTTTATTATTAAACAATATTTATTGCTAACTTCTATTGCGAATATATATGTAATATATTATAATATTACTAAATTAACAATTTAGTTATTTAACTTTCCTAAATAAATAAACGTCTATTCGAAGGATGGAAAACTGCGTTATATTGTGTTGCGTGTGTACAGTTTGTAAAGCTTTTCTCTAGCAGTTTAGAATTACTGAAACGTCAAGAAATGAAACGTCTTAAAGACGACTCGTAAAAGACGTCTTAAAGACGTCTGAAATGAGACGTAAAAACTACGTCTTTTACGAGACGTCTTTAAGACGTCTTAAAGACGTCTTTTCAGGACGTAAGACGTTCAGACCAAAAATGGACGTAAAACAGACGTCTTTAAGCCGTCCAGTGCTATCTGGGAATCTCCTTCTCTTTCGTCCTCTACATACGTTCGAAACATTCTCTTCGTCCTCATCGGTGTTCGAGTCGGTCTCAAATAGATCATAATTTTCCGCATTGTCATTTTCAATATCAAAAATTTCCTGATCATCTTCAGAACACTTCATCAGTATTATTTATTTTCTCTAATAATAAATTTACACTCTACGAACGTCTTGACATTTTGGGAATGAATATTCAAGGGATAAAATAAAAACTGAAATATAAAAATGTAAATCAAGATGGATAAAAAAATGAACAAAAGATAAAATGTGAAAACTTACTACGAAGTATTGTTGGTTTGTTCACTTTTTTGAAAATCACACTTATAACACGTAATACAATATAAAATAAAAGTAGAATAATAATAGAATAAAAATACAAAATAGTAAACGACTGCCGAATATGCTCCTTGTAACTTTCACGTTTTGATGCTCTCTGTTCAAGTCACAAGACTTTACTGATTTGAATTCGTGAGAAAACGTCCAGGCATCCCCTTTGGCTATGAGTTTATTTATTTTACAGTCATAGTAGACAAGACGGTGTAAGAAAATCCGAGGTTCTGGACCGCTTCGGATACCAATTAGGCAAAAACACCGCGAGGCCGATAGGCCAGCGAGAACTGTAAACACTTTGAAGTGCCGTAAAGCAGTCCCTGCAAGGCACTTTTCGGCTAAAATCATGCCACAACTGCATTACCTTTCCTTTCTAACGACTTTATAGTTTCGGAATTGAGTCTTTGAAAGAATGCTATTACAAAAAGATATAAATCGTTCTACCGGTCAAATGACCGGTCGTGGTAGGTAAGACAGACTACAAATTTTTCTCAGAAAATAAACAATAAAGAAAGAAGTGAATATTGAAAAATGTATTATACGCATATTTTAGGAAAATTCGTGAAGTTTAAAGGCGATTCAATTACGTTGCTTATAGGAAATTCTAATCGAAATTTTAAAAACGGTCATTTGACCGGTCGCGGTAGGAATAGTGTTAAACGACGCCGATCATCCAAGTTATTGAATTCCTGCGGAGATCTATTCCCCGCACCATTCCCGATCAATAGCTGCAAACATTTTCGTGAACGATCTATGGGCCAGATTTTTCCAGTTAGACTCGTCGAAACTTCATATTTTTCGAATTGAAAATATTTTTACTGCCTCTGTTTTAATACATAAGGTTTTATTATTAAAGTGTGGATTTCTTTCCAAAGTCTCCCCTCTTCATCAAAAAGCAAACCTTCAGTAACACAACACTTCCATAATCTCGCGAACAGAGTATACAGTCGGTGTGGAAAGTATTCGTACAGTGACAAATTGAAAGCAAAACTGTGTATATTCATGCCAATAATAAATTTTATGAGGAAAAACTGATTAATAAATATTCTTATATGTTTGTAGAATAAATTTTGCGTAAACAAAATTTTATTTCCCTCCAGCATTACAAAAGAATCAACAAAAACAGATAAATGTGCAGAAAGAGACGCGTAGAAAGTATTCATACAGTGAAATAACAAACGAAAAAACTATGAAAATATACTAAATATTTAAGGGTTTAGCTTCGAGCCTTCTTGGCATGGAATGTACCGAGTAAAGTTGGATGTTGTAGCAGGCTCTATTTTATTCCACTCTTCTAGTAAAGCAACTTTTAAACTTTCTTTAGATTTAATATTGTGATTACGAATCTTTTTGTCCAAGTAATCCCGTAGATGTTCGATGGGATTAATGTCTGGTGATTGTGGTGGCGTCTTCAATTATTTTGGTGTGTTATATAAATTCCATTGCCTAGTATTATATGCAGAATGCTTTGGATCATTGTCATGGGTGAATATAAAATCGTTGGTAAGTCCCATTTTATTTGCACTAGAATGGAGGTGATTTTTAAGGATGTCAATATAGACTCTGTGATCCATGATACCATCGATGAAATGTAAAGATCCCACTCCAGCTGCACTCATGCAACCCCAGACTAATACAGAGCCCCCGCCGTGTTTTATCGTGGGTCGCAAATTTCTTTTATTGAACTCACAATCAGTACCTTTTTGTCTCCATACTGTGAAGTGATTTTTGGTTCCAAATATTTCGAATTTGCTTTCGTCTGTGAAAATTACCTTCTTCCAATACTGCATCGGAGCGTTAACATGCTGTTTAGCAAATTCTAGTCGCTTCTTACGATTAACGTCATTTACAAAATATTTCTTCCGTGCAACCCTACAGTGATATTCACTGCTTCGTAAGTAATCACGCACAGTACTAGCCGAGACATGTATATCATTGTTGTTTTTAAGCTCTGTTGTAATTTGTGCGGCACTTATACGTGGATTTTGTTTAACTTTACGAATTAGTCGTCGATCATACTCGTGTATCTTTCGCGGACGTCCAGATCTTTTATTTTGATCTGTTTTTCGTGATCCAAATCTGTCGATAATACTTTGAACAGTAGACCTTGGTCTACCTACTATGCTAGCAATTTCGCTAAGCGATTTGCATTGATTGTGTAACTGAACAATAATGTTTCGCACTTCTTCCGTTGTTTCGGAACCTTTACGACCCATGTTGAGACCAATTTAAATTTTCGACTTGAATTGTACGAGTGATCTGTGCTAACTGAACAGCTTTGTTATTATTCGTTATATTCAGAGGTCACGATGTGTTTATATCTATATTAAATATACAAAATAAGTGATGTACGAATACTTTCTACGCGTCTGTATCTGCACATTTTTCCGTTTTTGTTGATTCTTTTTGTAATGCTGAAGGGGAATAAAATTTTGTTTACTCAAAATTTATTCTACAAACATCTAAGAATATTTATTAATCATGTTTTCCGCATAAAATTTATTATTGGCATGAGTATACACAGTCTTACTTTCAATTTGTCACTGTACGAATACTTTCCACACCGACTGTATGCTCGATTTTAGACGTACCTTGTTGAAAACGTCAATATCCTATAAAAATCTTAGAATTCCCAGAATTTATAGATTTTTGTGGGAGCCTTTAAAATATTTTAATCGACGTCCTAGAATGTCAGACTTTGGGGAGGGGCACAGTGGGGCCAAACGCCAATCTAGCTGATAAAAAATCATAGTGATCAAACGCAGCTTCCTATTGCAACTTGTATGGAGTCGTTGTAACCGGGAGACTTCAATCTTTAAATTTATGGTAATTTGGACCGCAAAAAAATTTTTTTAAACTTTTTATGGTCATTAATGTAATTTTAGAGAGGAGTATTTCCGCGGAAATTAAAGTTACTAGCGTTTTTAGTCATAAAATGAACTGAAACCGACACTAAAATAAAAACCTCATATATTTACAACTTATTTACACTTCTATACATCGTTTCAGTTTTGAAAGTTTTATTTTCTACATATTTTCTGCTTCCACGTCAGAATCATCACTATTGTTGTGGTCAGAATCGTCATCACTTGTTGACGGGACATGTGTAGGTGGAAGTTTCGGATCTGCTAATAATTTTATAACCTCTTGATCTAGCGTCGTTTCTTTCTTCCAAATAGTCGACGTTTTTCTTGAAATCGTAGATATTATTGGATCCGATGAAAATAATATTATGTGGAACAAATCTTCCATGATACAATTAAGTAAGTAATATAATAGGTAACAGTCTTTTAAATCTCATACAGCTATCCTATTCGTTTATGTGCTGTCACAAGAAAACATAAAATTCCGTTTTACACTGGAAGTATTAATTTTATGACCTACATTGATTAAACATTTTTTACTCCTCTCAGTCAGTACTATGAACCACAAAAATCTTAAACCCTCTTTATGAGTGATCGCAAACTATTCACAAACTTTAAAGTTACATTAAACAATCCCAGGCAAATCTCGGCAGCTGATTTTTACAAGAATTAAAGAACAGAGTCTACATTACGAAATCAAATAGGAAATTTGACATATACGCGCAAATTTGGTTACTTACATTCGAAAAACTGAAATGCATGAAGTAAAAAATTGTCTACCTTTGAACATGGATATTTGAAAAATTCATTAACTTTTGCAAATTCTGTAATTACAGAATGAAAGTACGTACTTTCTTCTACAAAACCCATGAAAGGCAAAATATTCGCATTTGATATTAACGTTTACCAGTAGCAAAAGCACTGACCATTCTGGGGGACTCTTAAAGGCCGCAGCGACTATAGACTTTTGCGTAAATATTACCCTATATAAAAAATCTTCAGAGCAAAACAGAATATAATTTAAAGATCTACAGGGATTTAAGAATGGAAACAAATAAAAAAGTAAGTAATAGTATGTGATTTTAAATACGACTTTTTATCAGCTAGATTGGCGTTTGGGCCCACTGTGTTTGTTTACACAAAATTTATTCTACAAACATCTAAGAATATTTATTAATCATGTTTTCCGCATCAAATTTGTTATTGGCATGAGTATACACAGTCTTACTTTCAATTTGTCACTGTACGAATACTTTCCACACCGACTGTATGCTCGATTTTAGACGTACCTTGTTGAAAACGTCAATATCCTATAAAAATCTTAGAATTCCCAGAATTTATAGATTTTTGTGGGAGCCTTTAAAATATTTTAATCGACGTCCTAGAATGTCAGACTTTGGGGGGGGGGGGGGAATACAGGTATCAAAAATCAAGCAAATCCTGCCAAAATAAATAACAAATCTCTCTCAAGCGTTGCAACGGTCCACAAAATGGAAGGTACGGACGCCGCCACTTTATTACAGGATTGTAAAAAAAAATTATACTATTTAGAATATTCTGAGCACATGCTGCTTTACCGAAGACTGTGAAAGAATACGTGTTTCTTCTTCAACGATCGGTACAGAAGTAAAGGCAAAACAAATTCTTAGCAAATAATTGATTACTTATGGGTTGAATAATTTTGGGGGAGAAATGCGGGTATCAAAAATCAACGAAAGCTTGCCAAAATAATTAACAAATCTCTCCGAGGGGTCCACAAAATCCACGGAGCTTCTGCAAATCCTTCTCTCCTCGTCAAAAAGTAAAACAAACTACCGTAATCTCGGCGTTCCTCGCGAACACAGGTAGCAAACGCGTTAAAATTAATAACTGATGGATCCAGGGCGACGGTGGAGTATCCTGTCGGGGTTCCAGAGAGTCATCGAGATCGAGAGGACCGCGAGGAGTCATCGGGGTCCAGGATCGAGGCAAGAACAAGGAGGACAAGCCTGCCGGCGCGAAAACACGCGGGAATGGCCCGGCGCGGAGTGGCGCAAGAAAGCGTCGTTGGGCCCGCGTGACCGTTCGAAAAAATTGCCGAAGAGGCTCCTATGGCGACGGTGATCAATCTTGCCGCGATTTCGTCCCCGAGACCGGGACATATCCAGCCACGAAATCCAATTTTCTTCGGAGCGGGTAGCAGCGGGACGCGGGCGATCGCGCGCGGACCGGAGACCAATTGGCTCCTAATTTAAGCGAGCAAAAAAACCCGACGTAATTTCGTGGCTGGTCCAGGAAGGCTTAACGACGACCGGAGCCTTCGCGAGGACGAAATGGTGCCCCGGCCACTCCTGGCCTCTCGCTTCTTGATAAATTAATTTACACCGGAAACGCCTGACAAGGAAATGACGCCATTACATGCTACCGGGTGAGCCGGCGGGGGTTCCTCGTTCTTTGTTCCAGGCCGCATTAGCGGTCCTCTTTATTCTTCTTGCGGGAACGCAGAATAGAATCTTTTTTTATTCGCCGTTCCCTTACTCTTCTTCGCTGCGTTCTCTAATCTTATTCCCGGCGATACATAATCGAAAACGGGCCAGAGGATTTATTGTTAAAGGCAAGAGACTTCGACCAGATCGACAGCGTTCGAGATAAGCTGTTCGAGTCCACCGAGACTCGTACTTGCAGGAATCCTGCTCGAAATTTTAATAGCAATACAGTTCAACGCGTGCATTAACGGTGTAGCAATAGTTCGCTGTATACGTATATTTTTTTAATCGGGGGGATGACTCCAACGTGGACATCCCTGTGATATTGATATTCCTGATGAAGAGAGTTTCAACGAAGATCTTCAAAAAGGATTCTTGAAATGTTTAAGACTGGTTCGTTATTCGTTTCAACACGTTCGCTACCTGTAATTGTTATGAATATCTGCAATTCTGGCACACTGTTAGGCCATCGTCGGTTTATTATTTTAAACGAAGAGAAAGGCTCCAAACAAGTTGTACAAGATCTTGAAAATAGAACAGAATAAATTGACGTAAATAGAAATAGACATTGAACGGAACTCTAATTCTTTTTAATACTGCTTGAAGTACAATTTAACCAAGACACAATTAAGCTACAATAAAATTTGTCTGTCGATCCTCGAACATTTGGACACGCCGTTAAAAGGACAAAGATCCGTGCAGGCAATGATTGCGCGAACAAGAAGCGCCAGAGAAGAACATGAAGAACAAACATTAACAGCCTAATGAACACTAAAAAACGATTCCTAGATAATTAGTGCTCAAGACAAGCGCACAACGTGGGAGCAAAACGAGGAAGGTAGAAAGGCTGTTATGCATCAGTCAAGCCTAGATCCAACAGAAATGTCTCAATCCGCGGGTTTTCGGGCCTGAGCGGATGTTCCGCCGCTTTCACGGATGCCATCAGGTGTAAAGGCCGATCCGCGGCGACTATAAATAAGCAAAACCACGTGTCGGCGACGACGCGAAGGCACACCTATTATTAGTGGCAATTAATGAGATACGGTTTCCGCGGGGAATGTGTCCGTGGTAACGCGCGTTCGACTCGCCTATCCCGCCGTGGAAACTTCCTAGGCAGCGTAATTGCGGCCGCTTATGCTCGTCAAAGTGTATTCTCGACTTCGCGCGGACGTTTGTCGCCTCGCGCGAAACCCTTTCACCAGAAGATTTGGCAGAGAACGACGTTTCTAGACCCTTATAGAAGCCTCGCCCCAAATACTACACCCCCCTCCCCTCCCGAAAGTACTAACAGACGTCGATGTTTAAATAAAAAATACTCGTGAGATGCTATAAAAATTTTCCTAGAAAAATGCGTTGATTGAATATTGCATCCGGAGGTTCTCTAAATTACCAATTACTCAGAAATGAAGAAATGTACGCGTTCATTGGTGGACTACGAATTTTTACAAATATATCCAAAAACACTATTAAAATTGTTCTCCAGTGTACGAGCGGGGCGATACAACAAAAATGCACTGATTGAATTTGGACCTAGAGGTTCTATATATTACTAATTACTAGACTGCGGTTCTTTATGCAAAATGGAAAGTTTCTACCTGCATTGCCATAGACTCGAGTGAAATAGAAATTTATTTTCTTTCTTAATATGTTTAATAGGTTGAAAATAATGTAACAGTATTTCAATTAAATATTTTTCTAAAGTTTTTACTGTTTTAAAATATGCCTACCAATTTCTGTCATAAATGCATAAAATCTGCAGTCTACTGATTACTCAAAAATGAAGAAATATACGTGTTCCAATGAACCACCAATGACCACCAATGTGGTCTACGAATTTTTCAAAATATCCACAAACGCTATGGAAATTGTTCTCCAATGTACGAAAGCAATCAAAGAACCAGAGCAGCAGGGAGAAGCAGATTTGTACATTTTTGGAGTCTCTGTTTAATTATTAATTAGTACAGTAATTTCTCCATATATGTCGCCAAGACTTGGGCGATAAACGTCGCGGAATTATCCCCACTACGTTCTATGTGATACGATCGAATAGAGTTCGATGCATGTCGTAAACTATTCCGTCTGTCTTGTGCAGTCGTCAACTTTGGAAGGCCTCCTGGATTCTTTTTACCATAGTTTTCACTATTTTTTAAATAATTATAAACTACACAACGGCTTCTTCCAAGAATTTCAGAAATTTTTGCTACTGAATGATTTTTATTTCTCAAATTATTGATAATTTTAATTTCTGCTTCATTGAATTTTTTTCCTCGCGGCATTTTGTATAAACACAAATATTGCAAGTTGATTAATATTTTTCAGGTTTTACTTAAATTATTTACTTCAATTACTGACACTTTAGAAGAATATTTCATTGCTGATCTTTTCGCTTTCACTGTTTGCGAGCAACTGTCTTATAGATTTGTCGCGGCTAACAAGAGGTCAAGCTCGTGTAACTTTCAAGTTCATAGAAATTGTAACGAAGACAGTGCGTGGAACGACGTCCCCAGAAGTAAATACTACACTCCGCGACAAAAAGATGGCACACCCGTAAATATTGCTATTCCTGAAAACTGTGATAAAATTTGATATGTTTCTCTCCGTGTATGTATTTCGGTGGAGCTTCGAGGCTACTTACACCGGCGGATTTAAGCGCAGGTTACAGATTCTAGTCTAAATGTAAACATCGGGGGTCACCGAAGCGACAAAATGATGGCACAGTCTTAAAATTCTTTCTCTGCAGTTGACACTAGACCGTCAGACTGTTTATATCGTATACTGTGTTACTGTGCATTAAATATTGTGTGTGTTTCTTATTATCCTCTATTGAAATTACACTATGGGTAGTGGAAAATCTTTATCCGACGCTGAAATAAAAACGATTTTGACATTGCGTAAAGAGAATTACTCGGTTTCGAAAATCGCACGTATTATACATCGGAGCAGAAAAGTGGTGTATAATTTATTAAAAAATCCCAAAGCATACGGTACAAAAAAGAGTTCCGGTCGATCGAAAGCAGTAAGCAATCGCGGAAAACGTGCAATTTTAAAAGAAGCTTCGAATTCTTCGGGAACATCACGACAAATTGCTAAAGCAGCTGGCGTACACACAAATATACGTAATGTGCAAAGGATAATAAAAGAATGTCCGCACTTAGTTCGAATGAAATTGAAAAAAAACCACCTTTAACCGCTCAGCATAAATCAGAGCGTTTGAAATTTGCTCAAGAGCATATACATTGGAGAAAAAAGTGGCGTCGTGTTATTTTTAGTGATGAAAAAAGGTTTAATCTAGATGTGCCGGATGGTTTCGCACACTATTTTCACGACCTGCGGAAAGAAGAAAGGATATTAAGCCGCAGACTCATGGGTGGCGGAGGAGTAATGCTTTGGGCCGGAATTGGGTATCGAGGAGTGACCGAAGTAAAATTTATAAACAAAACTATGAATAGCAAAATTTATATAGATTTGATAGACGAACAATTAACTAAATTCGGACAGACAATTTCCGGGGGAAAATTGTATATTTCAGCAGGATAATGCAAGTGTGCATACTGCGAAATGCGTTAAGCAGTACTTTGAGCAAAACAAAATTAGTGTCTTAACGTGGCCAGCGAGATCACCAGATCTCAACATAATTGAAAATTGTTGGGGACAACTAGCAAGGCATGTTTATGAAGGCGGAAGACAATTCCAAAGCCTTGCACATTTAAAAACGTGCATAGAACAAAAATGGACAAAAATACGGCCAAAATATATTAAAAAACTTTTTAAGTCACTTCCGAAACGTATGTAGGCTGTTCTAGCAAATAAGGGAGGCCACACAAAATATTAAACATAATGTTATACATATATTTTATGTACGTAAATCACGTATTTTTTTGTATATGTGCCATCATTTTGTCGTACCAATTTTTTGTTATTTTTTGTTTCCATAAACAAACGGACATTTTCTTTAATTTTATTGTTTGTAATGTAGTTTATTTTGCAATAAAAATGTATAAGTACCAAAAAGACTAGATTTGTTATGTCCAAATGATGAAAACATTGAATTTTCGTGGCGTGCCATCTTTCTGTCGCGGAGTGTAACACTCTGCATGAAAGACGATGAAATTCTTTCATGTAAGACATAATTATTTCGTTTTGAGCGATGTCTTATAGTATTGTCGCGGACTGTATGTGTACCGCATCAATTATCTGTGACCAACGAGAATATTCGTCGATCAATTTGCACTTCATTGCTATATAATACATAATTATTTCGTCTTAAGTGATGTCTTATAGTATTGTCGTGGACTGTAGAGTGGGCCGACCTGGTTAATGCGATCAAGCAGGTTGATCAAAGTCGTCAATAGTCAGCGAATCACGTGCGCCGCCACCCTAATCCTGTTGTTACCAAAACATTTGCACGGATCCTGTCCACGGATCTTTCAGCCGGGCGACAGCATTAACCAGATTATCTCGAAAGTTTAGCCAATTCGCAGTGCGAACCGAGTGCCAACAGTCCGCCTAATCCCTCGCTAATATGCCTGCCAGTGAATGCCCGGGGTGGTTGTCTGGTCTTCGTGGTTAATCCCATAATCCCTGTTGTCTGTCATGTGACCGCTTTGTGGTGGAGGTCCATTAACCGGTCCCACGGGGCCAATAACACTAGCAATGACCGTGGAACGGTGCTAGTGGGCGTCAGGACAGGAGGAAATCCTCATTGTTTAACCGTTTCGTCTTCTTCCTCTCAGAGACTATTGTTGAAGAGAAGAAGATGCGAGTGAGAGAGAGAGAGAGAGAGACGATTCGCGCGCGACAAGCTATCTAATTTACAAGCCTCTTCTCGTTTGTTGTAAATTCGTCAAGAAGTCCCATCCCGAGGACCACCACGCCCATCGAACCACGCTAATCCTTCCTGCCGATTTTCTCCGCATCGCAAACAAATAATTGGCCGATGTTTTGCGGTCCCGCCCGATCATTCTTCGAATTTGCTTCCTCGGCATCGGGACCCTTCTCGACCGGTAATTGATATTCGGTTTTCTCGATTTTTAGCGCCCTGTCTACAGCTTCATTTATTTTATGGTTGTTCCTCCGTTTATGTCGCGCTTGTTTGCAATCAAAATTTTTCGTCCGTCTTAGAATATTAACCAGTTAAGCGCGTTTGACGTGTATACACGTCGGACCGAATCTCTTTAAGAATTTTGCTTTACTTTTGTCGTAAAATTTACAACAGCGGCAATTCTCCTGCGTTCGACGTGTATATTCGTCATTGTTTGATTTTAATTCCGTGCCGGTAGAGATTTTCAAAATTAAACTCCTCAGTTAACTGGTTAACATTTTATTCATGTGAAACTGTTCCGATTTGCGGATATAATATGTAAATGTTTAGTCATTGTTTTAAATACAAATCTTGTAATGTAATTTTGTAATATTTTTTTTAATTTCTTTGAAATAGTGCCACAACAATTTTTAGTGGCGCTTCAGAGTCACCACTTAAAGCCTTAAAAGTAAACGATATATGTTGTCTTATAAAAAACGTTGAATTTATTTGGATTTTGTGCGGTTCGTGTTGTAATACATGCTCTACTAAATATATTTATTTAATGATTTCCCACGAAAACATCTTTACAATTTCAGTGATTGCAAAATAAAAAATCTGGGTCCGGCCATTTTGACCGACGGTGGTAGGTTTTTTAAATCCTTGCTGTGCAATATCGAGTGAGAATTATGAAAATTTCGAACAGAGTCTATTATTGAATACGCTGGCGGGCAAAATTAAGGGAGCAGTAAATTTGCGGCGGAGATAATTATACATATTATAATTATACTATATTTTAGACTGCGGATTTTTCTGTGAAATAAAAATTGAAAAGCAGTACTCTCCATTTTCGGATCATCGAGGACAATTGAAAACGCTCTCGTAATTTTCTCCGAAAATCCTCAGGGACAGCCATTTGAAGATCCTCCAAAAGGGTTGCCTAAACTTTGTACGCGGATGCTGAGGGGACAGTTTCGCCTAAGCGTCACCTCGCCGAGCAGTATAACTGGGCATTAAATGAGGAACCGATACACACTGTTTGCAACAATTAGTTGTAATTCACGGTAAAATCGGGGCCCCGGCAGAGTAATAATCTCAGCTCCAATTTCTGGTTGTTGCCTGCGGGCCCGGTCGTATACCGATTACTTTCGTCAACGGTTTTACGGTGTCTAGGCGTTTAACGTTTCCCGGCAAAATCGTAAGATTTTCTCTCTCTCTCTCTCTCTCCTTTTCTCTCTTTCCTTCCCTCTCTCTCTCTCTTTGTCTTTCCAGAAGGTCGCCACGCGGACCAGCTATCATAAATTTCCGGCATACTTCATCTCGGAAGACCTTCGGGAAATGGGCTCCGGAGCTGTCCGTTTCAAAGCTCGCGCGCGTTTATGGCAGACCGGAGAGGAGTCAGTTGTATACGTTTATTGGGAGCTCCCAATAACTTGACTGACGAATTTATTATTATACCGTTAGGCTTAAGCATTTTTACTGCGGCCACGCGTGCTGCGCACTCCACGGAAGTTGCATTCGCGTGGCTGAAGAGAGGAACACCTAGATCCACCGCTAAAGGGCCTAGCCGATTAAGATGGTCAAAAGTGCCCTTAGACGTTTTTCAATGATTGATGAACCATTCGAAAGCTGACCAAGAAAAACCCCTCTGAGCAAAATTTCAACCCCCTATCTTACTCGTGAGGGTAGTTACAGGGTAAATTAGATTTTGAGCTTTTCCGCGCATTTTCCGCACTCTGATGCAGCCTAAAATTCTGAAAAAAATGTGGTATATTTTGGACCCTAAGGCAGATTTTTGAGAATTTTTTCAGATTTTTTGGATGCAAACTGTGGTCGTAAAAAATGAAAAACCTCAAAAAAATCGGAAAAATACAGGTTTCTCAAAAATATGAAAACATGCTATTTAGCTGTTAAGTGCCCCAATATAGTACTATAACAGGCAGTGTTGTCAATTTTTTTTAGATTTTTGGTTGGGGTAGATCATTGTCAAAAACAAGAAAAACCGAATTTTTTCGACGTTTCTGCTATTAGGAGGAAAGTTACACTTGTTGATTTTATTACAAGTATATATTAAGTAATTTTTAATGTTATTACATTGAAACAAGTAATTGTTTGACCCATGAAATATGATTTAAGAGAAAGAGTAATTGTATTTCGTGTGATATATACCAAAATGTTTGCAACGTTTACAACATCGCCGGTTGGCAGGGCGGTCAAGGCGTTTGACTGTGGAGCGGAAACGCTGGGGTTCGAATCCCGTTGGTGGAAAAGTTTTTTTTTCCATACATCATCTTTATTTTTTCAATTTCTTATTACCCATGGTTTATTCATGGGATTTTTTAAATATTTTTTTAACGGTTTAAAAATATTTAAATAACATTCATATTTAAATATTTTATTTATACGACTGCGATTTTACTTCGAATTTAATGATATTATTTCCTTCGATTAGGCAATGAATATTTATATTATTGTGTTCGTCCACGATTTCCGTAAGATATGAAATTGCTTGTGAAAATTGGTAAGACTCCGTGAAAAGAATTTTTAAATCTACTTCTATCATTTCCGGAAAATCAAGATTATCTGCCGAGGATACTGTATGAAATTGAGTCTAGAAGTGTCTACAATATAACCATTCGTTGTGCAGATTGTGAAGGGTTTACACAACGGTACATTCTTTGGATTGAATATGGCTTTCGTTGGTACTCGTTGTTTGTACTTTTCTGGTGATGAATATACGTCCCATCGAAAATAATGAACTTCCTGATCCGTATCATAAATGTCCACAGTACAAGTCTTTCAGTCAAGTAACTATAAACGGGAATTACTTTCTTATGTACCTTACAAGAAAAAGGATTGGCTTAAGTTATTTGTACTTGACACCTCACTTTCAAAACAGTGGTAGTATGTAGCCCTTTTTTTCAATTTGACAAAAACCAATACTTTGCTGCGTGTTATTTATTCAGAGTCCTTCTCATTTCTTCCCTAATTTCTGAAGACGCAAGGCTTAGAAACTAGATTAAGGAATATTAATATTAAGAATGTTATACAGGACCGTAATGATGAACATATACAATTAGAAAATCGTGGAAGTAATAGGTACTCCAAAATTATATTTGCATGTATTTTACTCAAAAATGTTATTTAAATATTTTTAAACCGTTAAAAAAATATTTAAAAAATCCCATGAATAAACCATGGGTAATAAGAAATTGAAAAAATAAAGATGATGTATGGAAAAAAAACTTTTCCACCAACGGGATTCGAACCCCAGCGTTTCCGCTCCACAGTCAAACGCCTTGACCGCCCTGCCAACCGGCGATGTTGTAAACGTTGCAAACATTTTGGTATATATCACACGAAATACAATTACTCTTTCTCTTAAATCATATTTCATGGGTCAAACAATTACTTGTTTCAATGTAATAACATTAAAAATTACTTAATATATACTTGTAATAAAATCAACAAGTGTAACTTTCCTCCTAATAGCAGAAACGTCGAAAAAATTCGGTTTTTCTTGTTTTTGACAATGATCTACCCCAACCAAAAATCTAAAAAAAATTGACAACACTGCCTGTTATAGTACTATATTGGGGCACTTAACAGCTAAATAGCATGTTTTCATATTTTTGAGAAACCTGTATTTTTCCGATTTTTTTGAGGTTTTTCATTTTTTACGACCACAGTTTGCATCCAAAAAATCTGAAAAAATTCTCAAAAATCTGCCTTAGGGTCCAAAATATACCACATTTTTTTCAGAATTTTAGGCTGCATCAGAGTGCGGAAAATGCGCGGAAAAGCTCAAAATCTAATTTACCCTGTAACTACCCTCACGAGTAAGATAGGGGGTTGAAATTTTGCTCAGAGGGGTTTTTCTTGGTCAGCTTTCGAATGGTTCATCAATCATTGAAAAACGTCTAAGGGCACTTTTGACCATCTTAATCGGCTAGGCCCTTTGTCGTTCTTAGGTCATTCTTATCAAATTAGGGTACTCAGGATAGGGCAGCCAGCCTTCAGAATAGGGTATCGAAAAGTGTAGAGGAGGACACCGAGTAGATCATTTATAAGAACAATGAGCTGGTGTAATTTAAAACAGGAGAAACAGAAAAAACATTAGAGGAACTTTAAAATACTGTTATATTATTTTCAACCTATTAAATCCATTAAGATGGAAAATAAATTTCTATTTCACTCCAGTTTGTTGCAATTCAGTCGGAAAATTTTTATTTCAAAATCCACCCTTCTAATAATGAGCTGATTGCGAATTTTTGTACAGATTTATACCGTCGTATGTTATTTTGCAAAAATCAGAAGCTGGGGTAAAGGGCCTAGCCGATTAAGATGGTCAAAAGTGCCCTTAGACGTTTTTCAATGATTGATGAACCATTCGAAAGCTGACCAAGAAAAACCCCTCTGAGCAAAATTTCAACCCCCTATCTTGCTCGTGAGGGTAGTTACAGGGTAAATTAGATTTTGAGCTTTTCCACGCATTTTCCGCACTCTGATGCTTCCTAAAATTCTGAAAAAAATGTGGTATATTTTGGACCCTAAGGCCGATTTTTGAGAATTTTTTCAGATTTTTTGGATGCGAACTGTGGTCGTAAAAAATGAAAAACCCCCAAAAAATCGGAAAAATACAGGTTTCTCAAAAATATGAAAACATGCTATTTAGCTGTTTAGTGCCCCAATATAGTACTATAACAGGGAGTGTTGTCAATTTTTTTTAGATTTTTTGTCGTGGGACATCATTGTCAAAAACGAGAAAAACCGAATTTTTTCGATGTTTCTGCTATTTGGAGGAAAGTTACACTTGTTGATTTTATCGCAAGTATATATTAAGTCATTTTTAACATTATTACATTGAAACAAATAATTGTTTGACCCAAGAAATATGATTTAAGAGAAAGAATAATTGTATTTCGTGTGATATATACCAGAATGTTTGCAACGTTTACAACATCGCCGGTTGGCAGGGCGGTCAAGGCGTCTGACTACGAAGCTGAAACGCTGGGGTTCGAATCCCGTCGGTGGAAAAGTTTTTTTCCATACATCATCTTTATTTTTTCAAGTTCTTATTACATGATTTATTCATGTGATTTTTTAAATATTTTTTTAATGGTTCAAAAATATTTAAATAACATTCTTAACTATATTTTATTTATACGACTGCGATTTTACTTCGAATTTAATATTATTTCCTTCGATTAGGCAATGAATATTTATATTATTGTGTTCGTCCACGATTTCCATCAGATATGAAATTGCTTGTGAAAGTTGGTAAAACTCCGTGAAAAGAATTTTTAAATCTACTTCTGTTATTTCCGGAAAATCAAGAATATCTGCCGAGGATACTCTATGAAATGGAGTCTACAAGTGTCTACAATATAACCATTCGTTGTGCAGATTGTGAAGGGTTTACACAACAGTATATTCTTTGGATTGAATATGACTTTCGTTGGTTCTCGTTGTTTGTACTTTTCTGGTGATGATTATACGTCCCATCGAAAATAATGAACTTCCTGATCCGTATCATAAATGTCCACAGTACAAGTCTTTCATTCAAGTAACTATAAACGGGAATTACTTTCTTATGTACCTTACAAGAAAAAGGAATGGCTTAAGTTTTTTGTACTTGACACCTCACTTTCAAAACAGTAGTAGAATGTAGCCGTTTCTTTCAATTTGACAAAAACCAATACTTTGCTGCGTGTTATTTATTCAGAGTCCTTCACATTTCTTCCCTAATTTCTGAAGACGCAAGGCTTAGAAACTAGATTAAGGAATTTTAATATTAACAATGTTAAACAGGACCGTAATGATGAACATATATAATTAGAGAATCGAGGAAGTAATAGATACTCCAAAATTATATTTGCATGTATTTTACTCAAAAATGTCATTTAAATATTTTTAAAACATTAAAAAAATATTTAAAAAATCACATGAATAAACCATGTAATAAGAACTTGAAAAAATAAAGATGATGTATGGAAAAAAAAACTTTTCCACCGACGGGATTCGAACCCCAGCGTTTCCGCTTCGTAGTCAGACGCCTTGACCGCCCTGCCAACCGGCGATGTTGTAAACGTTGCAAACATTCTGGTATATATCACACGAAATACAATTATTCTTTCTCTTAAATCATATTTCTTGGGTCAAACAATTATTTGTTTCAATGTAATAATGTTAAAAATGACTTAATATATACTTGCGATAAAATCAACAAGTGTAACTTTCCTCCAAATAGCAGAAACATCGAAAAAATTCGGTTTTTCTCGTTTTTGACAATGATGTCCCACGACAAAAAATCTAAAAAAAATTGACAACACTCCCTGTTATAGTACTATATTGGGGCACTAAACAGCTAAATAGCATGTTTTCATATTTTTGAGAAACCTGTATTTTTCCGATTTTTTGGGGGTTTTTCATTTTTTACGACCACAGTTCGCATCCAAAAAATCTGAAAAAATTCTCAAAAATCGGCCTTAGGGTCCAAAATATACCACATTTTTTTCAGAATTTTAGGAAGCATCAGAGTGCGGAAAATGCGTGGAAAAGCTCAAAATCTAATTTACCCTGTAACTACCCTCACGAGCAAGATAGGGGGTTGAAATTTTGCTCAGAGGGGTTTTTCTTGGTCAGCTTTCGAATGGTTCATCAATCATTGAAAAACGTCTAAGGGCACTTTTGACCATCTTAATCGGCTAGGCCCTTTCTTTCTAAAGAAAATTGAGAAAATTTTTATTTTGCGTAAAGATCCACTGACTAATAATCCGAGTAGCTGCGAAACGTTAACGCCATTTTCGTAGAAGAAAGGATTAATCTCCAATGATCGAAGAATGACACAGGACTCCAGCCACATTTGAATTCATTGTCTTTTATTAGATGTAGAAATGTACAGCAGAAATGATCAAACGGAAGCTCCTTCGGCATTGTTGTACGCAATCATAGACATGAATGAATGTGAACACATTCCTCTCCAAATGTCAGAAGAGGAAACGAGTTGAAAACGATTTAGCGTTCCAATAAAACAGCCAATTACCATTCGATTATGACACTATCTACGATCAACTGTTCCTAGAAACGAGTATCAATCTTGCTCGCAAGTAAAACCAGTTGCGAGCATTGAACGAACAGCGAACCGGCGGCAGTCGGCGCGACAAAGACAACAATCGATGACGCACAGAAGCTCGATCATGCGGACAGTGAAAACTTGAACTTGTTCCCCACGTGTATCGATCTCGAACATGATCCGCGATTAAGGAGACTTCAACGAACCGTGGCCCGGTCGAATGCTCGAAAAATCTATGGTAATAAACAACTACACAAGCGTATAGAGGACGCAACATTTGTATCTATTAACGCATTATTTACCGGCGATTATTTCACAATATCTAAAAACTCTACAGTGCTCAGGATTTCATCACTAACTTTTTAATAGCAATTTCAGTCGCAAACCAATGCATTGCTCCAAGTAATACAGTCATTTTTTTTTGGATTATTGTTTAACCTCTTAACTTAAAACGTTGTTGACCGGCAATTTTATTTCGTAATTGAATGTGGATGTGAAACAATTTAAATAAACTGCAATAAACTTTATTTATACATGTTGCATTGAAATGAAACCTTGTACATATCTTTTCATATTCTTTTTTGGTACGATATTATCCCAACAATAATGTGTTAAAAGCCCGGGAATACTCGGGTAAATAAACACTTTTACAAAAAACAATTGTTCACTCAAGAGGTTAACCTACCGGACACAAATAGTGACTGAATTAATTGCATTATAAAAATTACAGGATTGAATTTATTTAGATTTTTATTGTAATATATGGACCGTTTGTTTTGAGAGTGTCGCGTCCATTTTTTGTTGATAAAGAAAACTACAAATATACTAATGTCCGTTCTAATATTTTTAATTTGCGATCGTTTAAATAGAAATTGTTAAAAATTCCGAGTTTCTTTTTTATACAGTACAGACATTCAGAAGCCTACTAATACTAAGCTTGCGGGACTAATGTCCGTCCTAATATTTTCAATTTACGATTATTTAGATTGTAATTCCATGGAATTGTGAAGAAAAATTATTTCCTTGCGTATGGAATGAGAAAATAGCTAAAAATTTGTAATGTAAAAAGAGTCAATTTTGCTGTTCCGTGAACCTAGTGTTACCGGTGAGTAAAGTGTTAATTTTGTGAAAAATGTCGATGAAAGAGGCGACGAAATGAACGGTGGAGAAACATGATCGATATCTCGTGGGTTCTCGTGGATGGTGGAAACCATGAGAGGAGAGGATTCGTGGATTCGTGGAAGGAGGATTGACATTAATCCCCCACTTTTTCATCGGAGCAGCACAGCCCCACCATGGGACGCAGTCTCGATCGCAACCGAGGTGTGGGCGTTACGGAGGCAGGGCTTCTGATCCCACCACCTGACCAGCCTTCGACGTGGGTGTTTCGATTCCTTGGAAATGCGCCTTTTCACCCCTCCGAGCCCCCCTTGGGAACCAGCCGCAAAAATGTTTGAGACGCCGCCGCTCGATATATTCGCCCAGCGCCCATTCAATTGCCAATTAATTGCAAAAACAATTCTCCAAAAAGTACTTCGAACGTCCGACGCTTCAAAAATCTTGACAACACCAGAAAATAAGGATTTGATAAACCAAAAGTACATCAAACATCCCACGGTTCTCCAAAAATTTGTATAAGATTTAAAAAAAAAAAAATAATTTGAGCTTCCTACAGTTCTTTAATCAATTTTACAAGACAGATAATAGGAGGAAAAATTTGGAAAATTCGCAGTCTAATAGCACGTTCCTTTAAAAGTCTAGAAAATTATTTAAAGTGAGCAAAGGAAAACGACGTGGAAACAACAAGAGGAGAAAACAATAAAAACAATAAAACAGTATTTAACCTGCGGCATGATTTACGGGGTTCGATAAACGTGTCGCACGGAAAATCTCGAGATTTATTGACGCTCGCGAGCGTAATTGCGGCCTAGCGGCGTAGGAGGCTTGCTGCGGACCCTTTTTCTTCTTGTTCCCGCCGAGCACGCCGTTTCGAAAGGGCCTCGGTCGCGCGCACGCGTCCTTTGTAAAACCGAACCAGCGAAACGAGGAAGTCGTATTTCGTCCCTTTGAGGGTGCCGCATGATCGTACGTCGCGTTTGATCTCGGCTCCAATGACGCCCGCTTGACACGCTGCTGCACCGGCTTCCCTTCTCCCTTTTCCCACCCACACCGTGGAAAACAACCATTCCGGGGCAAACTGTGACCGTTTTTTCACACATTTCAGCTTTTTCACCATTTTCTGCGTTACTAAATTAGATTTAATGCACCGTGGAGAAAATGGGCCACGCGTTCGATTGTTGAATTTGTGGGGGTGGGGGTGGTGATCAGTTAAAAATTCCGAGACCACTTGACGCGTTCCAGAATTTTTCCTGGACCCCCGATGTACTTCAGAAATTTTTTCGAGATTAACATTGCGTGGTAGAATTTTTTCAAAACACCCAGTGTGCTCTACAATTTTTCCTAAGGGCACCAGAGTACTCTAGGATTTTCCACAGGCATTTTAGAATTTTTCTTTCGAAGAACAATTTTCTTCGAACAAAATCAGTTCAAGTGTGTAAAAGCAGAGACTCCACCCTTTAAAATGATCGCAGGTAGAGTACCGTACGATTTTTTTACACGAAGTTACAGAAGCTCAAAGGGATTCATTTTTTCCTTATAATTTCAAGTCTTGAATTTTGTGAAACAGCGATGAGGAACAGTGAATTTCAAAAATTTTTGTGAAACAGCGAGGAGCGGTGAATGTTTACCAAATTTTTAAACATCGCTGTGCCATTGCAAGATTAAGAATACTTCGCACTAATCTATAACCTTTCAACTAAAAATATTTCAATAGCCTGTCACTTAACAATTGCCCAGAAATAGTTTAGTAAAAAATTGATTCTCTGCCCACAAGATATATAGCAGACTTAAATGTTTTCGTATATTTAACAGTTAAAAATGCCGAAGAAAAATCGAGGGAAAAAGGGAGCAAATTTTATTAGAAGCATGATGAATAATGTAAATTTCTCCTAAATTTTACTTCAACCGCAAAGAACAATGTGCATTCCTTCTAAATTTTGTTCAAAGCGCAATGAATAATGTACATTCCTCCTTGATTTGATCATAAACGCAAAAACAGTGTACATTACTTCCAAAATTTATTAGAATCGCATTGAATAATGTACATTCCTCTCCAATTTTACTTCAAATGCAATGAATAATGTACATTCCTCCTCAATTTTACTTCAACCGCAAAGAACAATGTGCATTCCTTCTAAATTTTGTTCAAAGCGCAATGCATAATGTGCATTCCCCCTTGATTTTCTATAAAAACGTAAAAACAATGTACATTCCTTCTGAATTTTTTTAGAGGCGTGGTGAATAATGTACATTCCTCCTTGATTTTATCATAACACAAAGACAATGTACATTCCTTGTAAAATTTATTAGGATCGCAATTAATAATGTTTATTCCTTTTGAATTTTATTGGAAGCGCAACGAATAATGTACATTCCTCCTTGATTTTATCATAAACGCAAAGACAGTGTACATTCCTTGTAAAATTTATTAGAATCGCAATGAATAATGTTCATTCCTTTTGAATTTTATTGGAAGCGCAACGAATAATGTACATTTCTCCTTGATTGTATCACAAACGCAAAGACAATATATGTAGCAAAGACTTACACGTTTTCGTGTATTTGACAGTTAAAAATGTCGAAGAAAAATCGCGGGAAAAATGGGCAACGTTGGAAAATTCCGTTAGGGGAAAACGAAGGGCGCGCGCCAGGTTAAGAAAAATGGTGCCGATTGCCCTCGACCTTTCGTCGAATGCTGGCCCCGGTTCATCGCATGCACATTATTATGCATTATGATTTACGAGGTCGTGCCTCAGTGCAGGGGAACGCGAGCGAAAATTCTACTTTTACGAGTTTATGAGGGTACCGGATGGTGGCCGGCGTGTGGCCGTCGTCCGACCATAGGAAATCGTCGGGGATCCTACGATCTTCGTAGCTCCTCGTCAAAGGGCTCCATCTCCCTTCGCCGAGTCCACGACCTTACCGCTCTCTCCTTTGATTTATTGTCGACGCTCGAGCCTGCACAGTTGCCTCGAGTGTCCTCGATCGATCTCGATCTTCCCAAAATCGGCCTGCAAAAAGACCATTTCCGTCATTGAATGAACTGTGACAAACAAATTGTTCGTCGACGAACAAATCGATTTTCCCTTTTTCAGATCTGTCTTTAAAAAATTATTTTCTGCATTATTTTCCACAGGATTGCAAGATCCCACAATTTTTTTGCGAGATTGTCGAGTTGACTTGGAGTGGAGGAATTTTTGTAAATTTTTAGTCAGAGGAAGCCGGAGGTTTGAGGGTTGATTTTGCAAGTCGAAGTGCAAAAGCGGGCACAGTCGGCTACGAATTGCAGAAGGGAGAGGCAGGGCAAGTTAAAAGCTGAGAGAACAAGAGGACCAGGGCCCGGTCTCGTCTCGAAGGACGTGGGATGGGACTTTACGATCGTATTTATGGCCAATTTTATAGCTAAGTCCCGTGAAATGTCCTTTATCCGTTCTCGTCTTTCCGCTTTCGAGGACAACGGTTCCGAAATGAACGCAAGCTTTCGAAAATCCTTACCTCGGCGAACCTGGTCGGAGAAACTTTGTTGCAACTTCCACTGACAATGACTATACTCCAGCAACGCAAAATATTAACAAAAATACATAGCACACACCATCCTCTAACAGCTACTAATATTTTTATTTTCAATACTTATTCGAAACGGGCTACGCGTTATTCTATTATGAAGAAGATTGGTCCATTAAAAATCAGAAAATAAACGAACAGGGACTTCGACACAGGCTGGAAACCTGTTTATATGTAGTTCTATTAAAAGACGCCGTAATCATGGCGTTTAGAAATTCAGATCACCTTCAGAATGTGTTAGCAATATTCCAATCATCTCGACGGTGCCAATTACAAAACAGAAAAAACGTCTAATAGTCGCTACCGGTGTTTCGGCATCCTCTGAGACCCTCGCTCCGTTCCGAACCGTGACACAGCAGGTTTCGCCTAACTATATGGGCTTCTGATCGTCTTCTACACATCACGCAGTTGTTCCCCCTAATTTTGACAACATGCTGCTTCTAAATATCGTTAAAAGTATCGTTCTGAAACGATGTTGTACGACCTACGCACTAAAACAATGCATTCCATGTTGTTCGATAATGTACATTCTTCCACGATTTTACCGGGAGAACAAAGAATAATGTACATGCTTACTAAATTTTATTAGAACCAGAAACAATTATGTAGGCGATTCCTGAATTTTATTCGAAACAGAAACAATCGCGTGTGTTGTACCTAAATTTTATTAGAAACAGGAGCAAATGTGTATATTGTTCCCGAATTTTCTTAGAAGCAGAAATATTCATGCATGTTGTTCCCGAGTTTTGTCAGAAGCACAAAGAAGAATGCACGTTCGTTTGAACTTTATTCAAAGCACAATGAATAACGTACACTTCTCATTGATTTCATGACAAACGCAAAAACAATGTACACTCGTCCTGAATTTTATTAGAAGCACAATTAAAAATGTACATTCCTCCAGAATTTTATATCAAACGTAAAAGCAATGTCCATATGTACATAGAAATATTCCTCCTGAATTTTACTAGAAACACAATGAAAAATGTACCTTCCTCCTTTATTTGATCAAAAACGCAAAAACAGTGTACATTCCCTCTACATTTTATTAGAAGCATGATGAATAATGTACATTCCTTCCCAATTTTACTTCAACCGCAAAGAACAATGTGCATTCTTTCTAAATTTTATTGGAAGCATAATGAAGAATTACATTCTTCCTCGATGTTATCATAAATACAAAAACAGTGTACATTCCTTCTAAAATTTATTAGAATCGCAATGAATGATGTACATTCCTTCTAGGTGATATTACAAACGCGAAGAACAATATACCTTCCCTCTGAATTTTATTAGAAGCGTAATGAATGATGTACATTCCTCCTTGATTTTATCACAACCACAAAAACATTGTACCCTCCTTCTAAATTTGATTTGAAGTGCAATGAATAATGTGCATTCCTCTTAGATTTTATTATAAACGTAATGAACGATATACGATCTCTCTGAATTTTATTATAAGCAAAAATAATCATTCTTACCGGGAACAGCAATCATCCATACTCTCTGCACACTGTTCAACGATCCACAACAATATTTTGCTCAATCATTTAGTCAAATCAACTTCACTTCATTCTACTCGATTGACACTTACAAATTTCATGCGTTTTCGGCAGAGTTGGCTAAAAATGGAGCCGGAAGGTCACGGGAAAAGGACTTCCAGTAACTCGACAGAATCCTGACACTATTTCCCGTTCCCGTAGCTGGCAGCTAACATTCGAGTTGGTCGAATCAGGATTTCCGGTACACCTCGGGCTGCAATAAAATGTGAAAAATCCGTGTTCTAGCTGCTGGCCACGAGATGCGGCTACTGTAAGGCCGTTCTCATGAAAAACCGCCGGCTACCGTGCGCTAATAAAATTTACGAGACCTTGCGGTGCCCCTCTGCTAGCTTTCCGGCTTAGGTTTCCAAGGTCCCCGAGAGCATACAGAAGCCTCTGCTGACCTACTGTCGACTTCATTGTCCTGGCAAGCCGAGCCTTGACTCGCAGGGGCGACTTTTACCCCGCCAACGACCTTGGAAATTTCTCCGAGGCAATGTGGGTTACCGGGACATCATAATCTCGATACCTAGGGTTGTATTTCTTCGAGCGGGGTCTTTAAAACATTCTGGCCTCTGAAAAAAAGTGCAACGAATTCTCTATGCATTGAAAAAAATTCGGAAAATGGACTGTGAGCTGAATTTGAGTTGGGTCTGAGTTACTAGCTGTTTTTCAACGAAGATTCATCCTCTTTTTAAGAATTCTAGATCAGTAAGGAATCTTTTTGATGCCGGAAAAGTGGTCTGAAAGAAAAATTAAATTTTCTGGAGAATGTAGATGTTAATTATACTTCTTTATAAAGCATAATGATTATTAGAAAAGAGATATTAAATTTTTAAAATTTATTTGAAATTTATTACATTATTCAAATTTTAAAATTTAATATCTTAACTTTAAAGTAATTAATATAGACACAGTAATTGGTACCCCCACAGTAATGGGGTCCCCTACCCTAGATTGTTTTGAGGTTAGCGATTTCGATACAGATTAATTTTTGCCTAAAGGATTATCAATATATAACAATAGTGTTTCTTGGCACGATAATGGTGGCATTAAGAGACAATTTAAATTTCTGACAATATCTTAGAATGCTTTTTTTAGTTAAAATGGAACAGGTTCCACAACCTATTAATTTCTTTCCTGACAATCTATAGAAATGTAACAACAAGGTTCCACCCTTAGGAAGTAATAACGATGATTTCGAGGAAAAATTAAATTTTCACATGAAACTATGTTGTAAATAGAGGTTGCAGTGATCAGGGAACAGTGAACCAGAGTAACGATCAGGGATAAATAGTGAAAAAAACGGATGTTGACGGAAATAAGTGGCGGTGGAACAAACAGTTTCGACACGACGCCGAACGCTGAAAGTGCTCGTATTAAAATTTGTCGCGGCGTTCACGGCTATCTTTCTCTCATACAGCTGTTTAACCAGCTGTAACGCATCACACCTCCCCTCGCAGCGCTGTTGCACACCATCTACACGCCGGAATTTTTTCACAAAAGGCACGCGTGCATCGATAATGCGCTGGGTGTTGCGTGACCGCCGCTTCCGTCCGCTAACCGACTGGATTTTTGCTCCATGCGAGCAGAGAAAGTTGAAACGCATGATACTCCATCGAGGAAC
This sequence comes from Seladonia tumulorum, assembly GCA_913789895.3. Lineage (NCBI taxonomy): Eukaryota > Metazoa > Arthropoda > Insecta > Hymenoptera > Halictidae > Seladonia > Seladonia tumulorum. Next base: position 1,571,785 of record OU565267.1, read on the forward strand.
CATCGACGACAGCTACGATACCCTAAATTTACGAGCACGAATAACAATAAGATAATGCGTGAATGAAAATATTGGGCTGCCCGGAAATTTCGCGCTGTTTTTCCGTAAGTGGCATTAGGATATAGGTCTGAATATTTGTCAGAATGATTAACACTAGATTGCCTAAGCAAGTCATTTTGACTGCTTTTGAATTTCAATTAAAAAAATAATTATTTAAATAATGACACAGCTTCTTATAATTTTGTGACTTTTTCTACAACATATAAATGGGTTAAATAATCATTGTTGTTGCCCCCCCCCCTCCTTCACTTTCGGTATATAGGTAACGGCTTCCGGCTTTCAGGCAATATAGGTATATACTAAGCTCCCGTCTTTCTAGTGTTAAAAACAAATGGTATGTGTAAATAGTGTAAAAGGTGATCTTTCAAGCACTTTTAGAAAAAAGTTTGATAAGGATACATTAGTTTTTGTTGGTTTTATACGCTCTTAAATACGGAAGGACACAGAGCGCATTATAGGCATTCGATGCTTTTTCTTCCAAAAGCTGTTGTGGAGCTGGTTTTCATCTCTTTAGGTCAATACAAAATTCCCATGATGACAAAAACTTAAACGGAGAAAGATTATGGAACAAAATGGCATCTATAATAATTCAATAAATGTATATCGAAATTTAAATGTACTGGGTTTGAGTTTCCCTTAAAAGTTCAGCGCGAACTTTCCGCAACAACCCAGTATATTAGTGCCAAAATTAAAGGCCTGAGCAACTTTCCCTTTAATTTGACGCTATATTTTGAAAAATAAATATCATATTAAAAACTAACAATATTCTTCTGTAATCATTTATTTCAGATACCTACAAAAATCGCAGCAGTTACAACCAGTCGGAAAAACACGCTCAATCTTCGTATCTTAAATAAACATAAACAAAAATTAATAAACAATCCTAAAGGTACACTTCCTACAACGTGTTAATACAAAGTCATTACAGAAATGCAATACGTACACTGAACACTATGTAACTTTTTCCACTTAAATAATGCTATAAAAATTGTTTAGTGCTTCTCAGTAGAAAAAATTGACTCTATAGCATTGAACTGCTCCTGCGCATTAGCTAAATTAATTGTGACAGTCGTTAATGATGGGCTACAAACAGAATCTTTGAATCGTTGAAATAAATTTTGTTTCTCATTTATGTCTTCGACAAATGGACCATGAAAATTGCTCTGGCCCTTGCTGAGCAAAGCTTAGCCGAGATACAGACGGCTAGGAATTATTGTAGAATTTTATATATTCGAAACAGGACTAATAATGTCCAGTACTAGGAGAGCTTCCTCTTAAATCCAAGGAAATGTAATAAATTAATTAAGTGCTCGGTAACAGGAAACTCGGAAAGCTAACAAGACTCGTTAATTTTCGCGAGTTATCTTTCAATATTTGAGAATCTGCAATGAAAATATTCCAGGTCGGAAGGTCTTGAAATTTTCAAGTTGAAACAGCAGCTTCGAGAGGGTTAAAAAGCAGCATCGTCCAGAAAGCGGTCGCGAGAGTCGAACGACCTTGGGAATCCTGGTCCATGGGTGTTCGAGAAGCGTCGTCCTTGAAATATTCGGGTCACGAACATCCTGAAAGAATTTATGCGTTTATAACCCGTACGAACACCGGTAGCGATCGCCAGAGGAATAATTCAGTGGAGGCAGCTCGTTGCGGGATACCAGAGGAGTGCATTGTACACGGTCGCCAGCCGTAAAAGTGGAAAGTCAGCGGAAGAAAGGCTCTCGTGGCTGGCACAGTTTTCGAAAATTTAGGGCCACTGGGTCTTTGGGCCAGATCGAGATGGCCTGTCCTTTCCCTCTACGCTCTCTCTCTCTCTCTCTCTATCTCTCTTTGCGAGAACTAAATCTTGCCTAAACGAGGTCCAGAGCGAGAAGAAGAAAGATGAGGATTCTCACCGAGATCCACGCTTTTCTCCAGACAGGGTGGAGAAACGAATGTTCCCACCCCCATTGTCGCAGCTGATTTACGACCAGCCATCCGAGAAAACAGGCGACCGACTTCTGTTTGGCCACGCGACCCTCTGTACACCAGGGCAAGAGAGATCTTCGCTGTTCGCCACCCCCAAGACGCTTGACAAATAGCCTAAGCAGCCAGGGGGAGAGTCACGAGCCCACCCGTGGTCCACTCGCGACGAGATTGAAATGTTTTCAAAATGTTTGGAGCTGTTTGACAGGGGGCGCGTGCCTGTCGCACTCCGTGCCCGCTTTCGAAAGTTGGGGACATTTTCGGTGACGAGGATCTCAGGTGAAATCGCCTCGAATTATTTTTTTAAGGATTCAGGTACCCCGCCCCCGCTGTCTCTCACTTCGACTGAACGCGCTTGACTTTCCTCGGGGGCTGTGTGTAGCCAGAAGGTACGTTTTACCGATTTTCACGTTACGCTTACGGAGTATTTAGGTATTTTAGATTACCTTGGAAAAGTAACTGGGGTGGGTTTGTGCAAATTTTGTCTTTTCTTTTTTGTAACACCCAAAGAAAGAAAACCAGTCAGAATGACTGGTCTTTAGAAAAAGTGCTTAATGGAGTTTCCAGTCTTTATTTACTTTTAAGAAATGACAAAAAAAGTTTAACAATATTAATTGTAATACAGAAATAGATTTATAGACATTTTTAATTAACCAAAAGCTTAATTTTTTGTGGTTTATCGATCAGAACCCCGAGTATCGAGTTCGCACTTACAAATAGCCAAGTGTCCGGGACCCAAAGAGAACCTTACACTCAGTAAAATAAGTCTCCGTACACCTAACTCATACTATTTAAATGGTTAATAATTTTATTTTACGTGGTAGTAAATGAGTAATTCTTCTGCAATTATTTTTTTAATTGTCTTTTTTATTCATGTGGCAAAAGCTATTGTCATACGATTATTATTTAAGAAGAAAATTAAACATACATATATGCAAACATAACCAATTCAGAACAAAAAAAGTCTCCGTACAGGAACATAAAAAAACAGAAATATAGAATAATAGAATTTTTTCTTTTTTTTTTCGCAACATTAATAAGTAGTTGGACCGCCTTTAGCTTTATCCCAGATAGCACAGAGACGTCTTAAAGACGTCTTTAAGACGTCTGTCAAAGACGTTCAGACGTCTATTAGACGTCTGAATGTCCTACGAACGGCTTCCGAACGGCTTCTGAACGTCTCTGGAACGTCTTTGTGAAAAAACTGTACGTCTTAAAGACGTCTTTAAGACGTCCGTTCGACGTCTTTAAGACGTCTCGAACAAACGTATTCAAGACGTCCCGAAACAGACCCCTAGTACCACAAAAATATTAGATAGATATGTTTGTCAAATATTGGAAAAATATTTTTTAAGCCACATTTTTTCTTGTGAGAAAAATATTGAATTTGAATATTGTATACATGTACAAGAAATATAAATTGAATGTTTGATATAACAAAAAAATTAAATAAATAAAAAAAAAAAATTAAAAGAATGTTTTTCAGCATATCCGCGCACATTACCATTTTATGCTTTATTTATTTATTTATAAATAAAAAAAATAAATTAAAAGAATGTTTTTCAGCATATCCGCGAACATTAACATTTTATGCTTTATTTATTTATTTAACTTATTTATTTATTTATATATTTATTTTGATATATTATTTTGGATTTTGGATTTGTGATATATAATGTATAGTTTTATTATTAAACAATATTTATTGCTAAATTCTATGGCGAATATATATGTAATATATTCTAATAGTACTAAATTAGCAATTTAGTTATTTAACTTTCCTAAATAAATAAACGTCTATCGAAGGATGGAAAACTGCGTTATATTGTGTTGCGTGTGTACAGTTTGTAAAGCTTTTCTCTAGCAGTTTAGAATGACTGAAACGTCATGGAATGGAACGTCTTAAAGACGACTCGTAAAAGACGTCTTAAAGACGTCTGAAATGAGACGTAAAAACGACGTCTTTTACGAGACGTCTTCAAGACGTCTTAAAGACGTCTTTTCAGGACGTAAGACGTTCAGACCAAAAATGGACGTAAAACAGACGTCTTTAAGCCGTCCAGTGCTATCTGGGATGTACGGCAAACATTCGTTTTTGCATACTATTAATTAATTTTTCTGTCACATCACTCGTAATACTATTCCATTCTAGTAATATCGCATTTTTCAGTTCCGTTTTGTTTTTAATATTATGTTTTTGTAAACGCCTTTTTATTTCGTCCCATAGGTGTTCTATTGGATTAATATCCGTCGATTGAGGTGGTGTGTGCAACTGTTTTGGCGTATTATACAGAAGCCATTCCTTAACTCGTCGTGCGGTATGCTTTGGATCATTATCCTGCTGAAAGATAAATCTCCGATCCAGTCCCAATTTTCTTGCACTATAGTCCAAATTATCCTTTAAAATATTCAAATACACATCTTGGTCCATAATACCGTCGATGAATACCAAGTTTCCTGTACCTGCAGCATTCATACAACCCCATACCATTATGCTCCCTCCGCCGTGTTTTACGGTTGCACGCAGATTTTTGCATTCTATTTCTGTATTTTTCATCCTCCAAATTTTTACACGTCCATCAGACCCAAACAGGTTAAATTTGCATTCATCACTAAATATTACTGAATTCCAAAACTCCCTTGGCCTATACATGTGGGCTTTAGCAAAATCCATACGCTTCTGCTTATTTATTTTGCTGATAAAGGGCTTTCTTCTTGCTGTACGACCATTATACCCTGACTTTTTTAACACATTGCGTATAGTTTGAGGAACAACCTTAACACCATAATCATTGTGAATCATATTCGCAAGTTTGCGAGCACTTGTTTTCGGTTCACTGCGTATAACTTTCAAAATTGCACGCTCATGATGGTGTTCTAATTTTGTTGGACGACCGGTACGTTTGCGATTTTCAAGAGAATTTGTTTGCTGATATTTATTAATAATGTATTGCACTGTAGAACGAGATTTATTCACTATTCCTGCAATTACTCTTAAGGATTTTACATCTTTTCGTAGTTTTATAATTAGTTCGCGAATTGGAACCGGTATCTCCATTTCTGTACGTTATTATGAATTTGTTCTGTACTTTCTGCTTGATCATAGGAAACTGAAGGAAGGTATGACCTCCACGAATCATATGACTCGAGTTTCTCAATATGTTTATTGACAACACGAACTTTTATGATAGTGTACGGAAACTTATTTGACGCTATATCCGTTCACTTTGTATTCAACATTTGAGTATAGCAAAACTAATTATAGGATTTACATAAGTGCATGTATATGAGTTAATGGAAGAACGCACTTTTAAATAATACATTAAAAATTTTGATATCAAGTATACTTTTTTAGTTATACATAGTTGAAGTTCAAATATGGTACTGTACGGAGACTTTTTTGACTGAGTGTATGTGCGGCCCAAAACCCTGAGTAAATATACAATTCCAAGGGCCGCTAGCGTACTGCATCAGAATCATGATTTTCCCGGAATCATATATTCTGTCCCGAAAAAACGTTGCAGTACTTATCAATTGTTGTAGCTGCCCCAATGTCATTTCATCACATAGACACATGCACCAGTCATTTCGACTGGTACTGGTATAAGTGTCAATAACAAAAACTGATTCTTCAGTTATGGCTACAAAAGTCATGATATCATTTCGGAAAGAAAATGTTACATGCAGTAGGAATTTTGAATTGAAATTGCAAAACCAGTCATTTTGACTGGTCTGGTAAATCTAGTGTTAATTATAGTTATTTTTAAAGGATATTGAATATTGAAAAAGAGGTATTAAATTTTTTTCATTAAAATCAGTTAACAGTGTGGTACCTCCACAGTAATTAGGTCTCTTACCCTAATAAATTTCGAATTGAGACCATGGCAAGACTTTATTTTTGGTAACTGAACCCCCAATTTTAGATTTCATGCATTTTAGGTGCATTTTTGCATGGGAAGCAAAGTAAATCAGTATTGTCAAAGAATTTTTAGATTGAGAATTCATCGGTAGAATTTGACTGAAATGTTGAGGTACGTTTAATGGCTCCACAGACCACGGAGGCAAATATTCAAATGGCCGGAAGCATCCTACAGAACTACATAAAAAAATCCTCGAGTTTCTCCAGCAGCCATATGTCGGATAATTTCGTAGATTGATGGAGAATTTCACGGAGCAACTGACACCCGTATAGATATTCCCATAGACTGGCGATGCCAGTGTCCCGTGTATTATTCGCCAGGGTGAATTAATCGAGTTCCGATGGCCGGCTAATGACTTTCTAATTTACGAGGAACGGGCGTGTTGCTGTCGACACCTTGTTCTCTGTTGGAACAATCGCTATCCTCTCTTTCCTCTCCACACAGGAAACGCTTTATTCTCATAGAAACGTTCCATTTTCATAGAAATCTTTGCCGAAAAATGTCTTGTCAAACAATCCTGTATTCGTTGAAAAATTCGTGTCTCATAATCTAAATTCAATTTATATACAGAAAGGGAAAAACGTGGAGCATTGGATCGCAAGACGAATAAATGTAAGCCAGATTACATAACAAACACCATAGGGATCGAAAGGCAGAAATATGAAAGGTAAGTAATCAATTATTTGCAAAGAATTTGTTTTGCCTTTAGAATTTACTACAAAGTTTTTTATAGATTTCAAAATAATTGATTACTTATGGGTCCTCCTAATAAATTATACTTGGATAACGAATTGCATCTGAAAAATTAGATATGCCTCTCTAAAAATTACCCAAACCAAAACGCCAAATACATCCCCTAAATTTTGTTCATTGTGTTAAAATTCGAAAAACCAATATTTCAGTCAGATCCGTCATTCGAAACGTCCAGAGAGAAATGAAGCGATTGGGAAACGGAAATTGGGTTCATTTGCACACGAGATTCAACGATCACAGCTTACAATGTCCAACAATTTTGAAAGAGAAGTCGATGATCGAGGATCGAGAAAGGATCGAGAGAGGGGGATCCAGTAAAAGACGGACACGTGTGTATAGCGTGCGTGGAGGAAAGGGGTCGGAAGCATTTAAAAGCAGGTAATTACAAAACCCACCCCTTTCTTTCAGCCTCGCTGAATGCATCTCCGGCGTGTGTGGCGCCCGGTTCAAAGTTCGTAGCACACGTATGAATTATGAATTCGGTGCAGCCGGATCGAACAGGGCCCCGGGTGCATCATTATCCATCTGGCGCGAGATCTCGCGGCTTTCGCCGCGTTCGTTCTCTCGTGCTGCTCCCCGGAAAAAGGAGAACGGATCATGCTGGCACACCGTCTACACGGCTAATTGACAGGACGGTTCATTATCATCCGGGGGGTCCGGGTCGTTTTCATCGAGCGGATTTCGGCCGGCTGATAGAGCAATTTGTGTCGGAACAATTTGCAGATCGCGAGAAGGTACGCGTTCCCGAAGTTCACAGGCCAGAGCGATCATCTTCTTGCAATCTCTTGATTTTGATTCCGTTGATAAATTTTCTTAATTATTAGGTTCACATGAAAGTAATTTCGGTTTTCACTAATACCTGGCGTTACGTTTTGTTTGATTGACTTCTGTTAACGTTGCGTTTGTTTTCATTCTGACCTTTCATAACTGCATCTTTTCGGTTACTTTTGAAGAAAATTACACGTAATTTTGATTAAAATTGTTAGTTCTGTGTGCATTTGAACATGGAGTGCAAAAACGAACATTATAGGCACATATTGCTTTTTTATTTCCGTAGAGGTAAAAAAGCTGCCTAGGTTCACAAAGATGTATGTGAAGTTTATGGTGTGGATTGCTTAACAGAACGCACGTGCCAGAATTGTTTTAAAAAATTCCGTTCTGGAAATTTCTCACTTGAAGACGACCAACGTTCTGGTCGACCATCTGAACTTGATGATAACCAAATGAATGCCATTATTGAATCGGATCGTCATATAACTCTCCGAGAGATTGCAGACAGGTTAAATGTCTCGCATACAACTATAGAATATCGTTTAAAAAGTCTCGGAATCGTTAAGCAGCTCGATATTTGAGTTCCACACGAATTGAAAGAAATTCACTTAACGCAACGCATCAACATCATATGTTGCATATCGCATAGATATGCATCTCAAACGAAATGAAATCGACCCTTTTCTGAAGCGAATCATCACTGGTGATGAGAAATGGGTTGTTTACAATAACACAACTCGAAAACGATCATGGTCCAAGCGTGATGAATCAGCCAAAACCACACCGAAAGCTGAATTGCACCAAAAGAAGATCATGTTGTCAATTTGGTGGGATTACAAAGGTATTGTGTATTTTGAGCTGCTCCCGAGGAACCAAACCATCAATTCAAATGTTTATTGTCGACAACTAACAAAACTGGACATAGCAATCAAAGAAAAACGGTCAGAATTGGCAAATCGCAAAGGAATCGTGTTCCACCATGATAACGCTAGGCCACACACATCTTTGGTAACACGTGAAAAGTTATTGGAGCTTGGTTGGAAAGTGATGTCACATGCACCATATGCCCTGACATTGCACCATCAGATTATCATTTATTCCAAAATTTACAAAACTCTTTGAATGGTAAAACATTCACTAATGATGATGATCTGAAATCGCACTTGTTAGATCAGTTTTTCACCGAAAAAGATCAGAAGTTTTATGAGCGCAGAATTATGAAGCTACCAGAAAGGTGGCAAAAGATCATAGAACAAAATGGAAAATATTTTATTGATTAAAGTTCATTGCTTTGATAAAAAAAAATTGGATTTTATTTCACCTAAAAATACCGAAATTACTTTCTTGCCAACCTAATAATTAGCCTTTCTTTACAATTTTATTAGTATCGCGTAAAGCGAGGAAAATTTTTTAAAATTATTTTAACAGTTTCTGAGTACTGGATGCAATTCTCTCTAATAGTGATCTATTGTATAATGGCAAAATTGTATTTATTTATTTTCCTGTGGAGTATTTATTGCAGCACGTTTGTGAAATTCGATACTTTTCTATGGACATATTTTTACTTGATGATGGTTCTAATATAGGGATTTTTTTGTGATATAGTTTTAGAAATGATGATTCAGTTGGGAGAGTGTATTAGTCGCGCTAGCTTTTACTTTCGTGGCGAGTTGAATTCTTGAGAAATGTTCACAGAAAGTTGATGCTCATTGCCGGGTTGCATCGGTGCGAACAGAGAAGTTAATGGTCTGCGAGTATATTCAGTTTCCTAGCTGGAAATACTTAAAGCCCGCTGATTAGAAAGATTTAATGGCGTTACAAGAACAAAGATTACACCGTCTCTGTTCTTTATTTTCCGGGCTCTGACGTTCGAAAGTTTGCTAGAACTTTTCACAAGCAGGAGAAATGTCGAATATTCAGGAGATGGTAATATAAATTCTTTTTAAAAGTAATTTATCCAATTTATCCATTTATCCAAGTAACACTTTCAATAGCGTTCTCTCTCTTTTTCCAAAGCAGAATAAAAATGTCTTCGATTGTAGAACCAAGATTAGGCTCGACAGAGAAGGGTTGCAGACAATAAAAGGTACTATTTTTCCTGTAAAATACTTGGGAAAATGTATATTAATTTTTATGAATATTCCAAGGCCTGTTGGGTTGGATAAATCGTGAGAAAAAGCGAGAGGATGCCGAAGAATTGAAAGAAGACGAGGAACATGAAGAAGAAAAGGTTAGAATGTAGTTTATGCTACATGTAATTAGAGTCCTAATTGATGGAGAATGAATTTAGACTTGTAAATAGTTTTAGGTTGATGAGGAAGAGAGCGAGGCAGAGGAATCGAGGGAATTGCAGGATGCAACGAAATCCCATGCACGTCCAGGTAAGATTGTTAAATTAATTATTAATTAATTACTGAGATTTCTTTGGTATAGATTATAGATTGACAAAATTGTCGAAGTTAAAACTGATTCAATTGAAGAATGAGGCAGAGAAGAGAGAAGCATTATCGCTACAGTATAGAAAAGAGAAGTTTTGTGCTGCTTTGATGAAACTGAGGGTAAAACACGTTTCCGATGAATAATAAAAATAATAATAATAATCAACTTGAAAATGTTGTAGACAAGCTTGTTGCGCCAGCAATGGAGCCTGACTTGCCACTACAAGGAAAGAATGTCTGTTCGTGAAAAAATTCGTTTAAAAAATATTGAGAGGTGTTTAAAGATTTTTTAAGCTAACTTTACCACCAGGAATTAATTATTACAGTCTACCGTTTTGCAGGATAAAATCAGAATATGGGATTCCGTCAATTCTACCGCCCGACTCCATAGTTTACGACAAAGTCAGTTCTTATTTCTTTTAATAGTCTCTAATAAAGAATAATATTGTGGTAATTATTTTACGAGGTTTTTACAGATTTTGAAGCACAAGCTCGAGAGGCGGAAGCAAACGAAACTCCGAAAAGAAAGGATGATTCAAATCGTTCAAAAGATCGTCCACGAGATGCAACCAAAAAAGAGGAAATGTTTCAAATTCAGGAAAGTTGTGAGCGAAATCAGCGACGAAGAAAGTTCCGTGAAATTTCCCACGGAGGAAACTGCAAGCAGCGATCAAAATTTAGAAAGCCTTACACTCGAGCTTGCAGACAAGGTGTCCATTCGGTAATATTCATCTGTGTCGATTAATAAAAATAGTACAATTTTAGGAAGAGAAGCAAGTATCAAAAGACTTGGAAATTGTTCCAAAGCCTGAGAAGACAAAAAAGCTAAAAGACGACAAGCCAAAAGCAACAGACGAAGTTAACAAAAAGGAAGATGTTGCTCCAGACGATAAGAACTCGGAGGAAGCCATACTAATCAAGAAAATCGAGTCATCTTTGCCAGCGATATTCCCAAAGGACAACTGTTTCTTCTGGAATCCACATATCGTCACTTTCGACGTGAGAAAAATTAATTTAATCGCACAAAAGATCAGAAAGAAATCGTAATGTTCTTCATTAGGATGTCAGAGCTGGCAAAAAATATTCGAAAAGACTCCAGATTGTCAACAAGACTTCAAAATGGGCGTATCTACGGTTCAACAAAATCTACACCGAGATCTGGGAGCCAGGAGTCGTCGAGGTGATCAGTATGATCAGAGTAGACATTAGAACTGCAGTGACTCCAACTAATATTCGTACGTTCTTAAAAATCGCATAATTTTGTCAGTATTGGACTATATTACTTGATTTTTTTTTTTTTTTAGAAGTTAGAACAATTGGATCACTACATAAAGTGAAAAAAATTGTTTACAAAAATTGCAATTGGTCGAAATTGCAGAGAAAATACTAAAAGTTGTATTTTGTAACTTTTTTATGTGCACTTACATCAAAAATTTAGAATGTACGATTTGTAGATTTGTATGAATTATACATATTCTGAGAATTTCATAAAAATCGGTCAACGTTGCTGCAGATGTTCCAAAATGATCAGATAAGGGTGAAATTCCCTGAGAAGGCCAAAATTCTACGACTTTCGCCCTTACGTTTTCATCGTTAAACGTTTGTAGCTCAGTGCAACGTTGACTGATTTAGATGAAATATTCAGAATATGTATAATTAATACAGATGTACAAAACGTACTTTTTAAATTTTTAATGTAAACCCGTATAAAAAAGTTGCATAATAAAACTTTCAGTACTTTCTCTGTAATTTCGACTAATTGCAATTTTGATCAAACATTTCTCTCGCGTTATGTAGTGATCCAATTGGTCTAGCTTCTCAAAAAAATTCAAGTAGTATGGTCCAATATTGACAAAGTTATGCGATTTTTAAGAGCGTACGAATATTAGTTGCAGTCACTGTAGGGATGCTCGATAATAATCGTGCTCGCGTGAAAAAGGCGCAGCATGACAGACGTTTCTAAACCAGATTGACATTATGGACGCCGCGAGAGTCAAACCGGGAATGCGCTCGACGATCAACGTGAAATTCTCTCCCGTCTACGACGAGAAAGTGACAGCGGAGATTTCTTTTCTCACATTGAGCCCGGACGATACGAAAACTTTCCACGAATTTCGCGTCCCCGTGATCTGCAGGCCTGAGACGTCCGAGCCCGTGCTGGATCCTGCAGAAATCAGGTGATCAAGAACAATGAGAAATGAATTGAGAGCTTCGAAAGCCTCGTCGAAGCTCTTCCGCTTAAAATTTCACGGAAATAGACAACCGAACAGAAGCATGAACGGTAATTATACCTTCAGGTTCCCCACAGCTCCTGCCTGGAGGTTCAACGAGCCTAAATTCGGCGAGAAGACGCTCACCATCTCGAACCAAGGTCGAAAATCCTTTTCAGTTTTTGTCGGTGAAAGAGACGATCGCAGAGATTGCTTTCTGTGGCACTTCGACCAAGCTGAGATGCTGAGTGCGAGGTCCTCTGTTCTCAGCAGCTCTTCGAGTACCTGACAGCGTCTTACAAAATCAATTATTGATAAACAGACCGTGGATCTTTATGCAAATAAAATTATAAACGTTGTATTTTCGGGAAAAGAATTTTTAACGAACGGAAAAAGATTCATAGAATTTATATAACACGAAAGTTTTATCATCTAAACAAAATATTCTTGCAATTGTGTAGAATTTTGGGCTTGGCCAATTTATTAATACTAGAACTACCGGACGAGTCAAAATGACTTGCTGATCATTTTTTCTTTTAGAGATTTTGAAATTATAAACATGTTTATGTGAGAAAATTTTTTAATACACTTCTCTATCGAAGTAGATATTTAAACAAAACTGATACGAAATCTAAACATATGCAATTTTGTTGTTATTGTAAGACAATGTATGCCAGTTGCATTTAGTGCCTGGTAGTTCCAGTGTTAAGATAATAATTGAGTTTGAAAAAGTGCACAAAGATCCACAGTATGGTGATAAATAATTTCAGGATTTATCAGGACTCGATTAAATGTTTAGTAAAGAATGAAAATAAAGAAGATGTTGAAGAGCCTGTGGATACACCTCGAAAATTGCTGCAAATTGAAGTTCCTTCAAAAGTAAAGTGTCCCTTGAGAATCACCTTCCACCCGCGCCATGTTGGATTGCACCACGAAATCCTGAAAATTTATTTAGCCCACGGCAGTCGAGTGTTTGAAAAACGGGTATCCTGCAAATATTATTTTGAATATTTCAAATGGATTTTTGCATGGAACCTTGTGCAGATTAATCAATAGGTACCTTTCAATTAGGAAGTTCCAATCTGGGCGGAGGTTACTGGTCCTCAGATCCAGCTAGATCCACCCTGTATCGATCTCGGTATCGCCATGATGGATGTCGATGTCTGCCAACAGAATTTTAATATTGTTAATAGTGGTGTGTTTTCAGTTATGTACTTGTATGTTGATTAAAGCAAATGGAAGAAGATTGCATGAGTGTTTTAGGGCATTCCAGTGTCCAGGTTTCCATGAAAACTCCAAAACGATTGGGGAATCAGGTCACTGTTCATCCTAAGTCCACGATCTTGCAGTCTGAAACGTTTTCTACGATCAGTGTCAGGTTGGAGCCTAAATCATCGATTCTGCAACTATCCAAGAGGTAATTATGACATTTATTGCTACAGAATTTTATTCTCGAATTTTTTGTTTTGCAGTTATGATAGTGGAAAAATACTTTCCTTCGCAAAGTGGAGATTTCTTTTTGAAGTTCTCCCTCAATGAACCTTTCAAAATTCCAAAATGGAAAGACTTGTAGTTAACGTTTCCTGCAATTGCTATAATTATTTCCAGCTTTTACGATCCTGTGTCCAGCATGCTAGAATTTCCTGTCCAAGTGCACACAGGATCGCGCGAGGAAGAAAGGCCACCGCCATTGATTCTAAAAATCCTTGCCACCCTGACTACGTCTCGCGGATTAGTTCTAGGTCCGAGTAACTTTTAAGCAATTGCAGTTGCAAAATTTATTTAATTATGATTGTGAAATTAGACACTTTTTGCTCCAGAACCAGCACACGTGGACCTCGGTACAGTGCACACACACGAGTCAGTCTACACGGAAATACTTCTGACGAACGATTCTCTCTTGACCCAAGAGTATGGCTTTCCTTTTCTGCCGATGTTCATGGAGGTCCAACCGAACGATGGTTACGGTAGCATATTACCCGGCGAGACTATCAAGCTCCACCTGATTTACTCAGCACGTTGCACCGACATCCCTGGAAATGAGATCGGGGCGAATGGGCTGGCCGACCTGCGATGGTTATTAAATTTTAATTAACCATGCCGATTTACGCACCTTTCCTCGATCCTTCAAAAGTTGGCTGGCCAGCTTTCAGATTCGAGTAGTCACCCTCGCCGAGCTTGCTTCCCACAAGAAAGATATGAGAATCGGCGAATTAAAAGATCTATACGATCGAGAGAAGCCGAGTTTACTGATCCGAGGTACTCCTCCGTCCCTTGATCGCGAGCCGGCTGAAATAATACTGAAAACAGACGACGAGGATCTTGAGGATCCTAGCAGTTTAGCTCGTCGAGTGATCAGTGACGTCTCGGTGGACATAGCCGCTCCAGGTGAATAATTTTTGCACTAAACAATGTGAATCATTATTTAAAATGTTCACAAGGCAAAAAGATGCAATACATTGGTAATCTGGAGCAAATATAGGCAGAAATTACACTGCGAGACATTGTTGTGGCTCTGAAGGAGTTCGGGGGCCACTAAGTCATGCCCACTCGGAGCTGGCCGCGCCTTCTTTGAGCTAACCACGCCCACTCCATAAATAGAAAACGAAAAAAAGCATTCTCAGTAACAAAATCGAATGTCATTTCCTTCTCTGATTTTATTAGGGGTATCCATGATTATTTGCAAAGAATTTGTTTTGCTGAAACGAATTCGATCCAATTCATTTTGGATTGAAACATGAGATTGTATAATACATTAAAAAATAAAAACTTGAATTTATAACAAAGTTTGTTTTAGATTTCAAAATAATTGGTTACTTATGGGTCCCCCTAATATTTAGTTGTAAAGTTTGGAGCATATTTGTTGAAAAGTGAAAAATCGATCTAGCTTATGGGTATATACAGTGGCGTGCAAAAGTTCCCGGCCAGATAGTTTTTGCTATTTTTCTTCCAAAAAAAGAGCGTTAAGAAATTTTTATTAGAATCATAAATAAGGTCGTATTACATGAAAGAATATTACAAAAAATATCAACGCTAATTATTTTTCTTACTTGTTTATTTAAAGAATAAGTAAACTTGCGTGTTCAAAAGTTCCCGGCCAGTATGTTTAACGAAACGTTATGCTTTTTTTTTTCAGTGTGTAACAATTTTGCAGTACATTATTTAATATGTTATAATTAATATTTGTATTAATAATTATATTGTAAGAGTAATGTAGTCGTGTGGTATTTTGTTCCACTCTTCTATTAAATTTTGAAAAAATTGTGTTTTATTGGAACTTCTATGATTTTTTATTCGACGTTTCATCTCTCCCCAAAGATGCTCTATTGGATTTAAGTCCGCAGATTGAGAAGGCCAGTCTAAAACTTGTACTTTATTTGTAGACAACCACCCTTTTACGATTTTCGATGCATGTTTGGGGTCGTTGTCATGTTGGAAAAACCAATTTTCTGGCATTTCTTTTTCACCATATGGTAGCATACGAGTTTCTAAAATATTTTTATACGTGACACCAGTCATGATACCCTCAATTTTTATAAGAGGACCAATTCCTTGAGCGGAGAAAGCTCCCCATACCATAATGCTCCCTCCACCATGTTTAACAGTTGGTGTTTGATATCTGGGATCATTTCTTGTGCCAACTGAACGTCGTACATACTGTCTTCCATCGCTGCCGAATAGATTAAATTTAGATTCATCCGAAAAATGAACATTTTTCCAATTTTCCACTGTCCAGTCACAATATTTTTGGGCAAACTTTAATCGGGCTACTTTATTTTTCTTACTGATTAGTGGTTTTTTAACACTAACTCTGCCAAACAGTCCTACATGATGTAATCTTCTTGTTACCGTACATCGACTAATATTAGCAACGTTTTCCTGTTGTAGTTCTGTTGCAATATTGCTAGCTGTCTTCTTTGGGTCCGCAATTGATTTACGTTTTATAATTCTATCAATTCTTTTAGTGGTCTTTCGGGGTCTTCCACTCCGCGGTCGATCTTTCACGCCATGTCCTGCACGATATCTGTTAATTGTGTCTTTCACTGTACTTTTCCCGATAGACAATACTGAAGCAATTTCGCGAGATGACTTTCCCTTTAACGACAATTCCATCACAATTTTGCGTACTTCGACAGATATCTTTCGAACCATGTTTACATTTCAGCGACTGACTACCAACTACGTAATATTATTTGAATGTAAACACTTACTGACCTTTTACAGACTTAAATACAATCCCAGCTTAAACTGGCCGGGAACTTTTGAACACGCAAGTTTACTTATTCTTTAAATAAACATGTATGAAGAATCAGCAGCATTGATTTTTTCTATAGTATTTTTTCACGTAACATGCCCTTATATATGATTCTAATCAAAATTTCTTAACGCCTTTTTTTTTTGGAAGAAAAATAGCAAAAACCATCTGGCCGGGAACTTTTGCACGCCACTGTAGTTTCTAGAGAATTAACAAAGAATTGATTTCTTCTCGCCTGTTTTATTCTAGACGCTGAGGAGACTGTGGACTTGAAAAAATTGAACGGGAGGGACAGAAGGTCGCTGAGGAACCTGATCACCGTCCAAGTCCACATTGTAGACACACTCTGCGAGATGAGCGAACAGATTCTCGAGTTCCCAGCAACGCCTTGCGGCTCTTTTTCCGCGGTAGCGTCGCACATCTAAATGAAAACGGACACTCTCCGATCATTCCCGAGAAGTCGGAACTAATGAATAATAAATTGACCCAGGTCTCGGCGCATCTACGAGCCTACAACAACGCCTCCTACCCTAGCTGCACCTGCGGAATCCTGAAGAACCAGGAGAAGAGTTTTACGGCGAGTTTCGAGTTCAGAAGCTCCTCGAGCCGCGTGAAGATAACGCCGCAACGTGGGACTTTGAAGAGCAAACAGTTCGTCAAGGTTTTCTTCGTGTTCAAACCAAGGCTACCGCGAATCCCGAAGATTGATGAACCCGAGAAGGCGGAGAGATCGAGGAAAAGAGACAAATCGAAGGAGAGAAGCCCTAAAAGTAGATCGAAGATTTATCATTCTCGGGCCTCGAAGATCTTCTTCATTGAACTGATTTAAATCGTTGCTCGCGGATTTAAAAGACTGATTCCTTTATGAAATAAGGCGCAAAGAAACCGAAGAAGAAGACGGATGAGGATGAAGAGGCATCTGATGCCGACAAATTGCCAGAAGAAGCGTCTTTGCTGGAGACACTCGATCCTAGAGTCTGCACGTTCTTCGCGACCTGTTTCATCGATTTAGAGATGAACGATGGACCGAGAAGGGATGAGTTATTGTTTCTCAAGTTGGTATGTCCTGTCACCAGGCCGGAAATAGTGATCCTTAATAAGGATCCTGACGTTTCTTTCGGACCGACGGCTATCGGGGTTTCTTCGAGGAGGATCTTGCAAATTAAAAATATTTCCACGAAGTATATACATTTTTAAATAAATCGGTAATTAAAATTTGGATCATTCAATGGTTTTTGTGAATTATTGCAGGAGTGTTAAAGTGGACGTGAGTCTCCTGGATCCGTATGGATCGTTCTTTGCGCCTCCAGGAAGGACGATCGAGACTGGATCAATTTTAAACCTGCCGATCACCTATAAACCTTTGCAAAATCGCGAAGAAGAAGTAAGCCACCTTAAATTTAATTTATATTATCATCATGTAGAAAGTAAATTTTCAAGACATTTAGAATACTAATTGTGATTAGTGGACTGTACATTTTCATGCTATTATCTTAAATCTCAGTGTAAGAAATACAACAAAATGTACAGTTTGATGAAATTAATATTCTCCGTTTAATGTGAACATATTAAAAGAATTCAAAATCTTTGCTTGTATAAAAATCCACTGTCCAACGATCACTATATCGATTTAAAAGCTCCTATGATTGGGAATAATTATAAAATCCGTCCTCGGTGCCTTGCTCTTGAACACGCAAGTCCAGCCATGTCCTTGAACATCCTTCGTGTCCCTAATCTTGTATCGTCCTGGTCCAGGATGAATTCTGAACTTAACACCGGGTCTCGGAAAATCCATGTTGCTGTTAAACGGATAATTCTTCGCGTTCTTCGGTTTCCTTGGTGATTGCGGATGATAGTGACCAGGTCCTGGATGAGTTGGGTCCTTGTAGGATAATGCAAGGTCCTGCAGCATCAGTCTCAATCCCGATATCTTCGGGAATCTATTGGAAACTTTTGGTTACTGTTGCAGAAACGTTTCAGATTAGATTCTTAATGGATAGTCGAGATGTCATGGACACTTGACGATCGTAAATCTTCCGAGACTACCTCGGACAGGTGGTCCAGCGTCCTTTAAAATAGTTCGACTTGTGCAACAGCTTCTCGATCTCGCCTGGCAACGATTTAGGCCAGTCGCCGTTATCTACCAATTTAGCGCGCTTCTGATAGCCTATCAGAGAGCTCTCGTTCCTGGGTCCTGGAAAAATGCAATTCGAAAATTATCTGAACAAATTCCAATAATTCATGTCACTTGATTCTCGTTTTTAATCTTGGATACCTGTGAACAGATCGTAGGGTCCCCTTTTCCCAGTGACTTTCTTCAGGAATGCTTCGAGCGAGTCCGGATGCTTCACGTTATACCTAATCAGAAAATATTTAGATATTTTTTAATAATTTTTTAGACGATGTGTAAAATAGTTTTTCGGTACAAATTGCAAGGTTGGCTCCAGGGCTTCGAAACTCTGGGAAATCTGGGTCTCAGACCATCGTATTCGAAAGTGGGTGTGCAGGAGGACCCTAATCGCTTCTTTTCGTCTATGTAGTGATACGGATTCTTCCTGGTGTACCCTGAAACGGATGAATAGTTGGTAAAATGGACCAGAAAAATTCTAAAACTAATTTATATGCAGTTTTAGCGGACAGGAGTATTGTGTAAAATTGTAAATATTAATAAGTTTGAGTAAGGATTACAAATTCTGAATTTGGAAGCAGTGGAGAATGCTTTAATGCGTTTCTTTGATATTTTTACCTGGTCCAGGAGTGACAAATTTTATTTCAGCCTTGAATCGAGGAACAGTTCCAAAATCCACGTCTCTCTTAACACTTTTGCAAGGCTTTTCCAGGATGATCTCAGGCCATTGTGGGATTTCATGGATTCCAGGACCTAGTCCAGTCTTCATTCGTTCTCTTTCGTTCATGTATTTTTCCAGAAGACGGCCACCCATCGTTTTGGAAAATTCTTCTGTCTCTAGCTCTCTCTTCCAACTAATTATTGCGAGAGAATCTTACACAGTCCCCCTAATTAGAATTTTATCAGTAGACTGCAGATTTTATGCATTTGTTAAAAAAATGAAAATATATAATATGAAACAGTGAAAACATCAGAAGAATTTAAGGATTTTTAAGGATCTTCACGTTATACCTAATCAGAAAATATAGTGAGTTTAGATATTTTTGAAAAGGATTAAGGATTAAGGCTTAATCCTTTTTTTTTTAAGGATTAAGAGAAGAAATCATTTCGCAACTCCTGATTATGGAAATTAACGCTTCGCAATTTTTATGAAAACCTCTAGTTTATTCGTTCGTGATTATTAAACTGCGGATTTCATGCATTTATAATCAAATTGAGTGGGTGCCATTTGGCCGAGTAAAAAGATTAAAAGAACTTAAGGAAATCCGTAAATTATTTTCAATTTTTTAAGATGATTAAGAGAGGAAATAAATGACTACTTTGCTCATGTCTCTTGCAACTGATGTAGAAAAATTTTCGTAGAAAATTTCCTACAAAATTTTGTAGGAAAAGATCCGCAGTCTAGTGATTATAAATTCGAAACTCCTGGTTACCGGAAATGGCGCAGGAAATTTGTACTTTTTACGAGAACCTCCAATTTACTTGTTAGTAATTATATAAAATTTGAGATGTACTTTGTGGCTGTAGATTTCTTCGTCAACCTTGGAAGATCATACGTGCCCACGGAAGGTGCATCGGATATGCCCTGATAAAATTTTGGATGCATTCCAATATATTTGTCGCGTGGTAATTTGCTGTTGAATGGCGGCGGAGAAATTGTCTCTCGAGGGACAAGACACCGGCACTCCCATTTCTGACAGCATCGACAAAGTTTGAAGGACATTGTGGTGGATTTGCAGGGCATTGTGATCTATCTGAATCAGACTAGAAGTCTGAGCACTAAAATACAAGAATTCAACAAATTATTCAATTTTATTTCATTCCTTTCTGTGATCCAAATTTAAGTTTTAAAATCTTCTCATCTCTTTAACAAAATAATGGAAGAAAATTCGGGTTTCTTAACCTTGGAAAGAAGGTTAATTAGACTTGGGGATGCAAATTCAAAGTTCTGATGACATTCGATTCGATACGTATCGATTGTATATTCGATTTATATTTATGAAGTGCGCGAGTGATGAAAATTTATTGTCGTGTGAAATGAAGTATATGTTCCTTGATTGCTCGGTTATTATGATTGTTATAATTTAATTTAGGAGTTTTTGGAGGTGTCAACCTCAAAAACGAGGACAAGGTGGCGTGTGAAAGTCAGCGGCAGAGGAGTGGTGCCATCTTATGTCCTGAAACCTCGTTTCGGAGTTGCTCGGCTGGAAATTACCGACGACAAACCAGTCGAAATTAAAATATCCGTAAGTAGCCAGCCATCAATTACGAATTTATTAACAAATAAAATAAGCGTGGGATCCTACAACCCTTCAAAACAATTTGCAACACCTAACAATATCAACCGGAAGCAAAAATATCAACAGTTGGCACTGTCGCTAAAGAAGGAATCTTCAGGTACCTTCAGAAGATAAACTAGGTCCCAACTTCAAAAAACTAGAAATTTACAATCTGTAAAATTACTAAGTTCACTTTTCACCGCATGTCAAACAACCAAAGGAGAAGTGAACCGCATTTTTGCATATTTCTGCGAAAACGCGGAGCCCCGAGGTAAATTATATCGTTTCGATTAGCAGTGGTTTTCCACGAAATTCCAATTATAATGTAGTCCGTCAAATCCCGAGCTCTTTTAATTAACTTCTCTCGCATGAACCCGCGAATAAATCACAGGTGGTTAATCGCAAACGCGTAATCAACGGTTATTGGACGCCCGAACAGCTAAATTGTGTCATACCATCGAACATCCCGAATTACAGGCAAGTAATTACAGAGGCAATTTAATCCCGAACATAGAAATGATAACACGCGCGGGTTTAATCCCGGGTTTGTAATGTGTCATGGCCGGTTTTAATCGCACCGTGTAAACTCGCTGCGCCGAAAGATTATTACAGGGATACAGAGAGACACACAGAGAGAAAGAGAGAGAGAGAGAGAGACATTAATTACTCGCGATTACGTCAGTCGGCCTTGAATTCATTAATCTACGGAATCCTTATCTCTAATTATAAGTAATCACTTCCTAGTCACGGAGCTCGAAGAAATCTCAACTCGGAGCTCGTTTAATCTGAATTAATTCAATCGCTGCTTTTTCACGGTGTGCATTCTCCATTTCTGTTTTACAGATAAAATACAGGTCTCTGATCATCTTTCGGAAATGACACCGATCTGACTCGGTATCGCGATACAAAAGGTAATTAGACAATACGACACACTTTGATCGGGGCTCTCTGTTTTTTCGAGAGGCAACTGCCGGTAAAAAGGTTGGCTCGAAACAAAATCAAAAAAAGGTGGACTATTTTTCTGTTGGCTCAAAGAGAATGAGAGAATTTGGAATTTTAAATTTTGTTGCTTTTCACTCAATTTTCCACAGCCGAGGACGACACGATTTCAAAAGGAACAAAAGGTGACAACATTCGGCTACTTCATTTTTTTATATTTCTTAAAGGAAGACAGTCTTCTTTTCTGGTGCCGGATATTTTCGTTAGAAATCTCATACTTTAATAATATTAAGGTATAGACACAATCTAATCAATTTTTAATTTTATCTGTTTTTTTTATTACAGATCTGTATTCATATTACAAATTTTTTTAAATGCTCTGAAGCTTTTTTAAGTGCTTGGAAATTTATTATAAATAGACTGCGGATTTTATGCATTTATGACAAAAATGAGTAGGTGTACTTTAGAACAGTAACAACATTAGAAGAACTTAAAGATACTGTTATATTATTTTCAATCTATTAAACATAATCAAAAAGAAATTATATTTTTATTTCACTTCAGCTTATGTACAGGATGTCCCGGGTTTTAATGGACAAACTTGGGGAGCATATCCTACAAGTGGAAATAAGAAAAAAATGTTTTGAAGTTTGCTCAGGAACGCTTTATTACAAAGTTATAAACAAATAAAGTTAGAATTGATAACGACGGATTTTACTTTACTGAATATTGAAAGGTCGAACGTGTTTATCGGATTATTTCAAAATGTCGTCCTTGCAAATGAGAGCTTGACATCGATTTTTTATGGAGCTTATTACAGAATAAATCTCTTCGTTATTTTGTTGCATTTTAGCAACGGTGATATTAATGCGTTGCTTTAAATCTTCACACGAAGTAACTCCTGCACTGTAGACTCTAGCTTTTAAAGTTCCCCATAAATAAAAATCGAGAAGACATAAATCGGGGGATCTTGGAGGCCATAGAACCGGCCCTCCTCGACCAATACACCTGTAACCATAATTTTCATTTAACCAATTTCTGACTGGTCTAGCATAATGTGATGGACAACCGTCTAACTGTATCCAACTGTTTTGTCGAAGCATTAGTGGCACGTCTTCCGTCAAAATTGGTAAATCGTACGATAAGAATTTTTGAAAAAGTAGTCCATTCAATCTCTCAGGCAGAAAGAAAGGACCAATAAGCTGGTCATTAGTCATATACTCCCAGACAAAAAGATAGCACAACAATAAATTTTATGAATGTTCGTATTTAAGCTCAAAGTTCCATAAACATTTAATAGTATATGTATACATTTCACTTAAATAGCATGATACGAAAGTGACAAATGAAAATAACGACAGTCCTTCCAGTTTCTTAACATAATTATCATATTTCAGGCCGGCGAAAAGATAGCACACTTGAACTAATTCTTAAAACAAATGAAACTCTTACAAAGAAAATGACATTGTTTATCAATTTAATAATGTGTCGAACTTCCTTTGTTTTGTATTAATTCCACCATTCGTCTCGGTAAAGATTTGTATAAATTTTTTATTTTTTTTTGTGGAAGTCTGTCCCATTCTCTTCTAATGCACTCCTTTAAATCTTGAATCGTATCTAATTGTCGATTACCGGCGTAAACAGCTCGTCAGAGTTCTTCCCAACAATTTTCTATAATATTAATGTCAGGGGACCTTGCAGGCCAAGGGAAAACAGATATATTTTCGGACGCAAAAAATTCCTTCACAACTCCTGCTTTATGAACGGACGCGTTGTCCTGTTGGAACACATAATTTGGTCCTCCGATGCGAACTGCACGATTCTTAAGTTGCTCGTTTTTTATACATTGCAGCATTCATTCGATAGTCCGTATCTAATTCTAATTTTAATTTAAATTTTTAATTAGTAGTCTGTATGTAATTGTATATCTGTTCGTCCGTTGTATCCAATTCCGGCGCATACCATTGTGCTGCCTCCGCCCATTTGTCGACGAACTTTTGATAATTGCTCTTTTCTAATGCCATGGAAATAGTAATTAAAGCCATCTGGACCGTCTAAATTAAATCTTTTTTCATCAGAAAAAATTACATATTGCCATCTTTTCTTCCAGTGAACGTGTTCCTTTGCGAAGTTTAAACGATCCATTTTGTGGCATACTGTTAGTGGCGATTTTCTCTGAATTTTCTTCCGTATAAGATGTTCACAGGTTTGAATGACACGACGTACATTTCTAACGTTGATTTTGACATCTGTTTCATGAGCAATTTGTCTCGCTGTTAGGTAAGAATTCGATGCCGTACGAAGAATTGCTCTTTTTTCACGTTTCGTTAATGCTGATGGCCGCCCAGTACTATTTTCCGTCCGTAATTTTTCATATTTTTATCAAATTGTAAATTACTTTCCGACTTCTTTTGATAACTGAAGCAATTTTAGAGATAAAAAAGTTTTGGTCCTTTAAAACAAGAATTGTGTTAATCTCTTTCCTCGTTCCATGACTGCCAAATGCTTAAATCTTTTAAACTACTTGAGATTTAAGTGTATTAAACTGACTGACACGTCTAGCCTCACAGAAGGTTTGACAAACACTAGTAATTGTTATGAAAATTCTAAGTGTGCTATCTTTTCGCCCCCCTTCTTTTATAGCATATTCCGAGAAACTGAAATAAAAACAAATACTTCCAGCTTCGAACTTGTTTACTACAAGACGTGCTGTTTACATTCAATCTATAACATTTAGGAAACTATGAACAACTATGAAATATTACCCATGTGCTATCTTTTTGTCCGGGAGTGTACCCATCCACATATTACACCGAAACTCGTGTTGAAAATTTCTTTGTCGCGCGGAATATGGATTATTGTAGGTCCATGGATGATTATTATGAAAACTGAATATGCCTCGTCTTGTAAAAGTTGCTTCGTCTGTCCATAATATCCTTAATGGGAAAAATTCATCCGTGACTATTGCATTTACACTCCGCGACAAAAAGATGGCACACCCGTAAATATTGCTATTCCTGAAAACTGTGATAAAATTTGATATGTTTCTCTCCGTGTATGTATTTCGGTGGAGCTTCGAGGCTACTTACACCGGCGGATTTAAGCGCAGGTTACAGATTCTAGTCTAAATGTAAACATCGGGGGTCACCGAAGCGACAAAATGATGGCACAGTCTTAAAATTCTTTCTCTGCAGTTGACACTAGACCGTCAGACTGTTTATATCGTATACTGTGTTACTGTGCATTAAATATTGTTTGTGTTTCTTATTATCCTCTATTGAAACTACACTATGGGTAGTGGAAAATCTTTATCCGATGCTGAAATAAAAACGATTTTGACATTGCATAAAGAGAATTACTCAGTTTCGAAAATTGCACGTATTATACATCGGAGCAGAAAAGTGGTGTATAATTTATTAAAAAATCCCAAAACATACGGTACAAAAAAGAGTTCCGGTCGACCGAAAGCAGTAAGCAATCGCGGAAAACGTGCAATTTTAAAAGAAGCTTCGAATTCTTCGGGAACATCACGACAAATTGCTAAAGCAGCTGGCGTACACACAAATATACGTAATGTGCAAAGGATAATAAAAGAATGTCCGCACTTAGTTCGAATGAAATTGAAAAAAAAACACCTTTAACCGCTCAGCATAAATCAGAGCGTTTGAAATTTGCTCAAGAGCATATACATTGGAGAAAAAAGTGGCATCGTGTTATTTTTAGTGATGAAAAAAGGTTTAATCTAGATGGGCCGGATGGTTTCGCACACTATTTTCACGACCTGCGGAAAGAAGAAAGGATATTAAGCCGCAGACACATGGGTGGCGGAGGAGTAATGCTTTGAGCCGGAATTGGGTATCGAGGAGTGACCGACGTAAAATTTATAAACAAAACTATGAATAGGCAAAATTTATATAGATTTGATAGACGAACAATTAACTAAATTCGGACAGACAATTTCCGGGGAAAATTGTATATTTCAGCAGGATAATGCAAGTGTGCATACTGCGAAATGCGTTAAGCAGTACTTTGAGCAAAACAAAATTAGTGTCTTAACGTGGCCAGCGAGATCGCCAGATCTCAACATAATTGAAAATTGTTGGGCAAAACTAGCAAGGCATGTTTATGAAGGCGGAAGACAATTCCAAAGCCTTGCACATTTAAAAACGTGCATAGAACAAAAATGGACAAAAATACGGCCAAAATATATTAAAAAACTTTTTAAGTCACTTCCGAAACGTATGTTGGCTGTTCTAGCAAATAAGGGAGGCCACACAAAATATTAAACATAATGTTATATATTTTATGTACGTAAATCACGTATTTTTTTGTATATGTGCCATCATTTTGTCGTACCAATTTTTTGTTATTTTTTGTTTCCATAAACAAACTGGCATTTTCTTTAATTTTATTGTTTGTAATGTAGTTTATTTTGCAATAAAAATGTATAAGTACCAAAAAAGACTAGATTTATTATGTCCAAATGATGAAAACATTGAATTTTCGTGGTGTGTCATCTTTCTGTCGCGGAGTGTACATACCAATCACAAAATTCAACTCTTTTCCAGTAATGAGATGGAAGTAATTCTTGAACAGTGGTATGGGAATCTTTCGTCGGCTCGTAATGTTCTCCAAATCGTATTTCGTGGTATCTGTAGTTGAGATGCAGAACGTCGAATACTCTGCGTAGGAGTATTATCAAACAAATTTAAGATCCTTTCCGTGCGTTGTCGCTGTCCTAAGGCTGACCGAACATCATGATATTCATTCCTACTTCTAAATGAACCCAAATTGCGTAATTGCCGATGAGTATTAATAAATACAGAGGGATGAGGTACTCTTCTTCTAGGAAATCTGCTTTTGTACTCTCGTGCAGCAGCTCGGGAATTTCCGTCACAAAATCCGTAGATGAAATGAATATCAGTGTATTCCTCATTTGAAAACACTCCACGCATTTTCACCACGTATTCTTGATCTAACTGGTCGTTAACACTAACAGAAAATCATATCAAAATAGTAAACATGACATGAATAGACAAATAAGATAAACACGTTCGACCTTTCACGTTCAGTAAAGTAAAGTCCGCCGTCATCCATTCTAACTTTATTTGCTTGTAACTTTGTAATAAAGCGTTTCTGAGCAAACTTCAAAGAACATTCTTTTCTTATTTCCATTTGTAGGATATGCTTCCCAAGTTTGTCCATTAAAACCCAGGACACCCTATATATTGGAATACAGATAGAAAGTTTTTATTGTGCATAAAGATCCGCAGTCTAATTATAAACAGTGGAACCAATCATTTTGAAATTTTAGTAATACCATTTTACTAAATCATTGAAGCAATTAAATACGTCTTTTTCATTTAAAAAAAAATTAATTTTTGAACCCGCTGTTTCCCTGCGAATTGTTCCGTTTAAGAGCACCGGCGTCGAATTTTCATCAGATAAGTCAAGAATATTTTGCCACCACGCAAAAACTGGCTGGAGGGTGGTATGTTTGAAGAGTATATAATACGTCGGTCGGTAAAAGGCTGGCATTGTCGGCGTCGGCGTCGGCGTCGGCGTCAGCCAGTTAGAAAAATATTGGAAATCGCGAAAACGTTCGCCCAAGGCGAGAACACCGGGGATAGAGCAACGGTGGGCGAATGGCAGAATGGTAGCATGTTAGAATGATGGACGAGTACAGTTCGATATCTGCATCCCCCGTGACCACATCAAGAGCCCCATGCAAACACTGTGTTCCGCTCGAGGAATCTCGCAAAAGGATCCCGCGTTCCGATACATCGGGCAAACGGAACGAACGAGGTTTCATCTTCGTCAACGACGAAGAAGACGACGGATTACTTGGCGAACTATCACGTCCACGCAACCGTGAAACTTTCGGGATCGGTTCGCATCGGTGTACCTCTCGAATTTTATTCGAATTTCCCCTTCGGGGAATATCCACAGGACACCAGGATCTTTTCCCCTGTTTTCCTGCTGATCGAGCACTTTTCGATCCTGGAAAATTCGGTGCGCTTCTGACGTCATCCTGGCTGGTATCGTATTTAGTTTTTGGGCGACCAAATTTTTGCAAGGTGTTGTCACCTGTTTCATCCTTCAAAATCACGTCTCAGAGATGACGTGAATCCGCTCATGCGAAACTTGTTTATTTCCCTCGTCGATCTTGATGTCCTTTAACCAGTTAACTGTGGAATTTAATTTTAAAAATCCCTCGCGGCACGGAATTAAAATCAAACAATGACGAATATACACGTTGAACGCAGGCCAAATGCCGCTGTTATAGATTTTGCGAAAAAAGTAAAGCAAAGTGAGAAAGAATTACATTTTTATTCGATAAGAAATTAATAATTCGTTAACGTTAACAGCACCGCAATAGAGATTTGGTTCGACGTGTACACGCGTCAAACGCGCTTAACTGGTTAATTTGAAAATTAATTTCATTTCATTTTTGGTAACTTGATGTCTCTTAATTTGGAACTGGATTATTATTTTATTCCAAGCAATTGGATGTCCTTCAATCGCTTCTTTCTTTGTTTCCTGGATATTGAAGTGGACTTTTTCTTGTATAGTGGACAGAGATTGTGGGACACACTGTATTTCCAAGGATTTCGAAGGATCTTGTTTGAGAATTTAGAAATGTCAAATTTGGCACACAGGTTACGATTTTTAGTCCTCTGTTTGTGCAATGATTTTCAACGATTCGGCGAATTAGGTCAATTTTAGCATGCGAACGTGATCGCTTTCCCGGTTTTTCCCGACCTGCGTATGCATAGACAAACAATGGCCACATTGTTGGACCTGGGTCGCGCCACCTGGAGATTAGAGTGCGATCAGGTGTTTCGGTGGTTGACAAGTAAATTAGTTAATTTCGAGCAAGGACTTTCGTTCAATTAGTTTTCGTGTTCCGTGTCGAAACACTATCGATCCTCCAGGACTCTCCGCAGTCTCATTGTTCTTTTCAAGAAAGTTTGATCAAAGTTTCAACCCACATGTGCAGTTGGTAACATAACAGCCAATAATTCGTCGGAACACAGCACCGATAAAAGGTCCAACAAACGGTACAACTAAACCTACATGAGTTTGCACTAAAATTTCTGGGATGTCCGAGGGACTTACTGTATGAGTTATGGGATGCCCACCGTCTCTGGGATCTATATGAAACATCATGATGAATCGATGGTTCCGGGGGTGGAGATTTCAAAACTGCGACCGTACTTACTTCGGAGATTCTCGAGTATCTGAGAATCTCCTGCAATTTCCTACCGTAGAATATTCGTATCATAATAGAACAATATTTGTATTCGCTCTGCATGAAGCTGGTGCAACTTGAATCAGCGATTAGGTTTAACCATCGTGCACCTTGGGAAAGAAAAACACTTGTAGCAATATACAGGGTGTCACCAAACGTTAGCACCTCAAATATCTTTGTTGTTTCTAAAGATACGTAAAATATGGTAAGGACAAAGTTGAATGGTACAATGGGGCTGACACGATGCAAAAAAAAAAAATTTGTTTTTATGTCATTTTTTTGGAGATATCAAGGTCACCTTGACTTTTTTAAATGGAACCACCCTTTTTTAAACACCTACAATGATAGTCCCTTTCATTAGGAATTCAGTGACTATAATTAGTCCAAGGTCATTCAAGGTCAAGGACAGAAAAAACGTATAAAACTAAAATATGGAAGCAGAATACCTGTATTTTATAAATGTTCGAAATGATGGCCGTCTGCGTCGATACATTGTTGTAAACGAGCTCTGAAGGAATGTTGAACTCTGATAAGTGTATCCGACGTGATATTCGTACATGCTGTGATGATACGCTGACGCATATCTTCAACTGTTGTTGGAACATCCGTGTACACGGTCTCTTTTAGCAGACCCCATAAAAAGAAATCCAGTGGATTTAAATCAGGCGAACGTGCTGGCCATGAAACTGTTCCGCCTCGTCCAATCCATCGGTTTGGATATCGAGAATCCAACGTTTCTCTTGCTACTCGTGCATAATGAGCAGGACAACCGTCATGTTGGTACCACATATCGTAGCGATTTTGTAAAGGGACATCTTCTAACAAAATTGGCAGATCTTCTTGCAAAAATTGAGCGTATTTCTGTCCCGTCATCATTCCGTTAACGAAATATGGTCCAATTACTTTGTCGTTCAAAATACCACACCACACGTTTACGCTCCATTGTCTTTGATGATCAATTTCTCGCAGCCAGTACGGATTATCCACAGACCAATAATGGGCGTTCCGTAGATTAATTGAGCCATGATTAGTAAATGTTGCTTCATCCGTAAACAAGACATTAGAAAAAAATGAATGATTTTGAAGCAATCCCCATTGACAAAAGTTAATTCTATTTTGAAAATCATTCCCGTGCAATTCTTGATGGAGCGATATGTGGAACGGATGAAATTTATGTCGGGTCAGAATTTGTATTACGCTACTTTGACTTATGCCTGCTTCCCGGGCAATTTTTCTCGTACTCATGTGAGGATTGACAGCTATAGCTGCTAAAATATTAATTTCATTGTCATCATTAGTCGTGGGATTCTTCCGTTTGTACTGTCTTGCATGTACACTTCCAGTACTTCGAAACAACCTGTACGTATTAGTGAAAGTATGTCTAGAAGGAGTGTTTCTCTCGGGGTACCTTTCTTCATAAAGTAGTCGGGCCTGCACTGCATTTTTTCTACATTCACAGTAAATCGTGATCATATCACACTTTTCAGTCATCGAATATAACATAGCGGAATCGCGTTTGGAAACATACTGTTAGTAAATAAGAATGATGAATAACATTGAAGGACCTTAGTATGTTTACTTTAACTACGACCATAGTATGTTTACTATTTCCTACAAGTCTCAACCGTGATAAACGTATTCTGCTTCCATATTTTAATTTTATACGTTTTTTCTGTCCTTGACTTTGAATGACCTTGGACTAATTATAGTCACTGAATTCCTAATGAAAGGGACTATCATTGTAGGTGTTTAAAAAAGGGTGGTTCCATTTAAAAAAGTCAAGGTGACCTTGATATCTCCAAAAAAATGACATAAAAACAAATTTTTTTTTGCATCGTGTCAGCCCCATTGTACCATTCAACTTTGTCCTTACCATATTTTACGTATCTTTAGAAACAACAAAGATATTTGAGGTGCTAACGTTTGGTGACTCACCCTGTATATTATTAGGCTGCGGGTTTATTCATAACAAAAATGGACTGGCCAAATATAAAACTATAAAGACAGAAGGATTTGATGATGTTATATTATTATTTCTGACTTGCCAAAATTATTGAAAGAGAAATATTTAACTTCCGTTTCTTGCAAATGATTTGGACAATTTTTCTTTTGCATAAAGAACTGTTATGATGCTCTATGCCTCCCAGAAGAAAAATACAACATTACTGGCGATACCAATTGAATCTAAATTGTAAGTTAGAACCTTAAGTAAAACATTTACCTATATATTTGTAAAGAAAATATACTTTCTTTAATCTAAATGGAGCGCACTTTGCATGCTCAGCGCACTCCTTGAACTGTCTCTACATTTGAGATAGATAGAGAGAGATAGAGAGAGGTAAAAGAGTAAAAGAATAAGATAATTAACAGAATAAGTTACAGATATAAAGTTAGTGTAAATAAAGAGAGTGAACAATAGACTCTAATTGTCGGTTCTTTATTTACAGGTGGATTTATAAATAGTTGTAAAAAGTGTAAAATAATAAGTATCTAATAAAACATAACCTTTATTTACAGAGAAACAAATTTAGTCTGTTGTTTGATTATTAACGCGGGATAGAATATTCACATTATATATTTATCAGAAGATGATTAACGGATCGCGAGAGCTAATAAATCATCCTAAAGTCCTTGACGTAATCGATGTTTCGGAAACAGTTCCAGGTGTTAGGTTGTCATCAGTTTGCTCGGGGCGTCAGCCTAATCTGTATCGAAAGAAGCGGATGCTTCCGTGAGATAATGCCGATACCGGCGAGGATTAAACAAATCCCATTAATTAGACCGGAATCCTCGAATCGAATGGTTCAGGGCGGATCAAAGGGCAAATATATGAGCCGATCCACGGAACTTGGCCGTCGCCTAACTACGATCAATTAATAAGGTTCCCCGGGCCGTATCGTTTCATTACATCCTATTTACCTCGGCGAATCATCCTGGTAATCGAGTAAGGTCGGGTTTAATCGGCTTCGTGCGGCGCTCGTCCTGTTCCTGGAGGAGAAGATCCTTTTCTATTCTTCGGTTGACTTTCACGGAGTTATTGTTCCGTCGATCAAACAATTTAAAATCACAATTTCCGGACCGTCACGTGCTTTTCTCAAGCATATTGTTCGCTTTGATATTCTTTGTTCGAGTAAAACTTCTTCTTTTATATTTTTTTGATTCGCAAGGTTTCTCCGCTTTTTACATTTTCAATTACACCAGATCCTTTGTGAGGTTGCTTCCACTGTTATGCTGCTTCTTAAACCCCGTCCACGGTCCACCGTAAATCTAATATCGATCACGAAACCCTGCGAGAAATCGTCTGCACTCTGTTTCACCGCAGAATTTACAAGATGTCTTTGGACCGTTGATCCAAGGTCTGCTGGAGTTAATGATCTTTATGAAAGATGGAAAATTGATCTGTCGGATGAGATTCGAAGAAAAAAATACTAACCTATAAAATATGATAAAATACACCTTGTTGTGTTAAATGAACCTTCCCGATGCGTTATAAAAAGAAATTTGAGAAAGATAATTGTCAGAAAATTTTGAGCAAATGTTGGTTTTTGGTAAGCAAGGTATTTATTTAGAAAGAATAAAAGCACAGATATGATTTAGAACGATATTTGATCGATGTTTCCTCTACTAAGGCTAGGCTTAGACTGACTGACTTCGGCAGCTCGTCGATACGTTTGAAAACGATAAACATCTGAATGGGACACGTCGGCGGACCAAAAGAAGCGCGGCTCTGTCTTTGATTCGATACTTAAAGATACCGCGAGATACAATGTAGCGAGATATATATATACTAGAGTTTCTGGAACCGTATTATATATAATTTCTGTACATACAGTGACTCACGAAATTGATCACATAGTAGTTTGTTTCTAGTTTTTCTTAAAATACAGTTTTCTTAGGACAGTTAACGCTCGAACAAAGTCACGTAGGTTGTTTGTTTACATCTCCCCTTGACGCTGAATACAATGTTAGTTGATCTGGTCCTTCAGATCTAGCTAGTAGTGTCCGAACTGTTGCTTGCTGCACTTGATCGATTTTGTGAGTTTAGATTTTCAAAGTGTAAGAATTTTGTTTGGTTCCTGTTAACCTTTTTCTTCGCTTATTATACACTAGATTATTCAACTGTAGTCAGTAAGTAATATATAATAGTCAGTAAGTACGCACGAATTGTGTAATAGCTTATACGATATTATTTTTTTATTAATATTTAATAATATTTTGTATAGTGAAACCAATCGCTCAAAACGTCGTACAAGAGATCGTAAAAGAACTTAAGGCAGGTGTTTCACATAGAACACTAGCAAATAAATATCAATGTTCGGTAGGAATGATTAGCAATATTAGAAAAAAATATGCAGAGAATGTCACGAGGAATAAAGCTGGCCGTAAGCCGAAACTTTCCGACACTATTAAGCGTAGTATAATTCGTTCTATAAGGTCAGGAGAAGTAGATAATGCCGTACAAATAAAAAATAGGTTGAAAACATTTGATAACATACACATTAGTGCTGAAGGAGTTCGGAGAGCATTACGAGAAGCTGGTATGAAGGGAAGAGCCAAAGTGAAAAAACCGCTCTTAACAAAACGCCACATGATGTTACGTTTAAAATTTGCCAAACACTACGTAAACTTTTCTTTACAAAACTGGGAACGCGTAATTTGGTCGGATGAGACTAAAATAAATACAGTGAGTAACGAAAGTATTCGAACGCCCTTTAAATCGGTATAACTTTTTTTTTAAAGTGAATCAAACGACCGGACTTTTTTGAGGAGTTAGAAGAATTGGTTTTCCAAATGATGTGTAAAAAAGATTTTTAAAAAATTGCAATTGGTAAGAATTACATGAGAAAATAAAAATGGCACTTTTCACAACTTTTTTATTTGACCCTGTAATGAAAATTTAAAATATGCGTTTTGTAGATATATGTAAGTTATATACATGCTGCAAATTTCATTGAAATCGATTAATATACACACGAGCTACAACTAGTTAAAAGTGGTGAAAAGCGTAGATTTTCACGACTTTTGGCCAGTTTCTGCTTAAAATCCTCAGATTTTCTAACATATTTTGATACGTGCCATTTTTATCTGCGTCAGCCGATTTCGATGAAATTTTCAGTACGTGTATAACTAACGGAGATCTACAAAACGCACATTTTAAATTTTCATTACAGGGTCAAATAAAAAAGTTGTGAAAAGTGCAATTTTTATTTTCTCATGTAATTCTTACCAATTGCAATTTTTTCAAAATCTTTTTTACACATCATTTGGAAAACAAATTCTTCTAACTCCTAAAAAAAGTCAGGTCGTTTGATTCACTTAAAAAAAAAGTTATACTGATTTAAAGGGCGTTCGAATACTTTCGTTACTCACTGTAGATTTGGGTCTGATGGAAAAGAATGGATCTGGAAAAAACAAAATGAAAAGTTAAGCCGGCGACTTGTTCGTCCTACAATAAAATTTGGAGGAGGAAACATTATGGTATGGGGCTGCATGACTGCCTTAGGTGTAGGTATGGCTCATCGTATAGATGGGAGAATGACGGCAAAGGATTATGTAAATATTTTAAACACTTCCTTGGTAGGAAGTATGCAAAAGCTGCAACTAAATATAAGGGATACCATTTTCCAACACGATAATGATCCCAAACATACGGCTCGGATTACCAAATCATGGCTCCAAAGTAAAGGGTTTAATGTTTTAGAATGGCCACCTCAGTCACCAGACCTAAACCCAATCGAAAATCTTTGGAGCCAATTAAAAAAAGACATGGCCGATTTCCAAGAGACAAATTCCAACTTGTCTTTATTATGGGAAAATGTTTTGAACAAGTGGAACCAAATTACAAGTGAACAATGTAAAAACCTCGTTGAAAGTATGCCCAGGAGAATTCAAGCTGTTATTGATGCCAAAGGCGGATATACAAAATATTAAAACTATTAGATGCTAAGTCACATTATTGATCAAATTCAGTATTCTGTTTATTGTTTAATTATTGTTCTAATAAATAATATTTCCGATACGTTCTGTATTTTTTTTATTAAGAGAACAACTTCAGTTATTGATCAGATGCATTTCCAAAAATCTATAATTAGTCACTACATTTTGATTAAATAAAAAGTATGGCAAAGGAAAGTATTTGATCAATTTCGTGAGTCACTGTATATCCATAGAAAAGATTGTTACTCTAGCTAATTATTTACTTTAGGGGCTTCCTCACCGATTTTGATGACCTTGAAATATGTTGTCAAGGTCATCATTCTAAACAACTTTTTCCTATACATGTTATCGCCGCTCGCCTTTAGTTTACGAGATATTTGCAAAAATCGAAATATTTCGAGATATTTTCAACATCTCGAAAAGTGATCGGAGTAGGTGTGGGTTAGGGTTAGAGTTAGAATTAACAGATTTCTATTTGAAGTGGTGTATATTTTATAACATCATTTTTTTGTTTACTAATTTTGAAATTACATTGTGTTTTTATACGTGTTTTGTTTCGGTTTCTAATGTAACTAGTATTATGGCATCGAAAAATTAAGTTTTCGCGATCAAGTAGCATATTTTCGTTGCACTTGATACAATTCATCGTGCCATGGATCACTTTACTGTTAACTAAAAAATCTATCAACTTTTCTTGATTGTTGCAGATATCCAAGAATTCGTACAGTTTCATGCTTAATACTCAGAACAGACAAGACAGTGGGTCTCAACTAATTGAAGTCGTTTTAAATTGTGGCCATAATTTAAAATCTAACCCACACCTACTCCGATCACTTTTCGAGACGTTGACACTTTTTTGCGATTATCTCGGAAACTAAAGGCGAGCGGCGGTAACATGTATAGGAAAAAATTGTTCAGAATCATGACCTTGACAACATATTTCAAGGTCATCAAAATCGGTGAGGAGGCCCCTAAAGTAAATAATTACCTTACTGCATTTTATGATTTTTAAATTCATGTATCATAATTTCTGAGCTGCTGTATGTTTTATCATTTCCGAACTGATCTGTTACAGTAAGTAATTCATGTTCCACGATTTATGAGCTGTTTTATATTTTATCGTTCGTGAACTGATCTGTTTTATTAATTGTGAATTAATTTATTTTCCACAATTTATGGGTCGTTCTATATTTTATCACTCGTGAACTGACCTCTGTTTCATTAATTGTGAATTAATGCACGCTTCGCAATTTACGAGCTGTCATATGTTTCATACTTTGCACAGCGAGCTCGTGTTGGTTTTTATAATTTTTAAATTGTTAGGTCTATGTATAATATGTTACACAATTGTTCTAAAACTAGGTGCAACGCCAAATAAAGTTCGCCGCAATGTTCACTTTACTCGATCGAACACCTAATGAACCAATTCCGCCTCGGCCAGCCTTGTCGCAAATTAGTCCATAAATATTAATATTTACCTAATTACGCACCAACGTTACCAGTCTAATTAAGACTACAAACGACAAGGTGCACCAAATTGATTCGACCTTTTTGCAACGGTTTTACAACGCTGCGCGCAATAATATTTTTATGGTTAAAACTTCTTTAGCTTCCCCAACGAGAGGAAACGTGTCGACACGTTTTATATTGATCTGCTCAAAATTCCGAGCATTTCGCGCGAAGTAAACATCCTCGACAATCATGCCAAGTTCCCGCATATTCCTGCACGGAACGCTAAACTCGAAACTCGGTCCCTAGAATCCACAAGGGTTCGATTAAATCATTCGCAGCTGACAGGCTGTAAATTTTCCGTTTACCACCGCATACTGGTCGCACCTACTATGATTCACCGTTGCCTACCTGTTTGCTCGCGCTTTTCCACCCAGTGAAAATTGGTTCCACCCATCGAAAGGGTTCGGGAGCTTTTCAATAGCTTCCAATCGAAACGAGAATCCTGAAACGTTCTCACATTGCAACTTAAAATGCGAGTACACGAAATAATCATTTAAAGAATCCATTGCTGTAGGTTTTATGCATTTCAGACAAAAACGGGTCGCTCAAATGCAAAATACAGTGAATTCTCGATATGCATTTGAAAAATTTCCAGTCGATTATCTCGAAAAGTATGAAAGATATTAAAAAAGTCTAAAACACATGTCCAAGGATTTCGAGGGGGGAAAAGGGGGGCAGTATCAGTTTTTTATTTGAAACCTATATTTTTTTATTATGGGATCTTATTGTACGTAAACAGACTAGCAATTTTCGTAGGTTACTTTTTTTTATCTGTGCACTAATTTCGGAGATATTTAAAGAGAAGTAGAGCGACTCATATTTATAGTGCGAGAAAGTTTCTAATTTCTTTATAACTATAGCAAATTTTGGAAATGTTCACCGTTGTTTTCTAAACAATAATACAGACGATTCTCAAATTCTGAACGAACATTTTTTGAAAGTATCTGTTGGAATAGCTTTACATTCCTGTACAATTTTGCGACACAAATCGTTGACGTTTTCTGGTTGTGTTTTATAAACAACAGACTTTAAGTGTCCCCACAGAAAAAAGTCGACCGGAGTTAGATCTGGTGATCATGGTGGCCACTTAATAACACCTCTTCTATCGATCCATCTTAGTGGGAATCGATTGTTTAACACGTTAACTGCCGTGGGGGTCACCGGTGACCGGCACTCGACTTTGCTACAGCGCCGTGGGGGCCACCGGTGACCGACGGCGTGGTCAATACTAAAAGTACATAATTATAGTAAATATGGATACTGATCAATTTTTCAATAATACCATTGTTACTATAATGGTTTGAAGTAATTAATGCAATATAGAACATACAAAATAATTTTTTTTTTTTTTTTCGAAACACTGAGAGTAATCACTTAGCAACCGAAGCACGATTGTTTAAAAAAAAAAGTAATACTTGCCTACAGCGCCGTGGGGGGCACCGGTGACCCACACCAAAAAAAATGCTTCAAACATGATTTTATAACTCATATTATTTGCTGGAAACTATATTTCATCATAATATGCATCGCATAATGAAAAGTTCATGTTGGCGCCTGGGACAAATCATGGAAAATCCGTCCGGCAGTCAACGTGTTAACCACTGGCGAACTGGTAACGTGTAATGCGAAGGAGCACCCTCACGTTGGAAGTACAAAAGTTCTTCGTGTAACAAAAAATTGCTGTTTCCATCTCTTTGGTTTTCAAGACTTTTTGTTATAAGTGGGTCAATGATGTCGTCCAGTAAATTTAAATTTGCCATTCAAATTCTCTGGGAAAAACAGAGGACCTACAGTCGGTGTGGAAAATATTCGTACAGTGACAAATTGAAAGTAAAACTGTGTATATTCATGCCAATAATAAATTTTATGTGGAAAAAATGATTAATAAATATTCTTAGATGTTTGTAGAATAAATTTTGTGTTAACAAAATTTTATTTCCCTTCAGCATTACAAAAAGAATCAAAAACGGAAAAATGTGCAGAAACAGACGCGTAGAAAGTATTCGTACATCTCTTATTTAGTATACTTAATATAGATATAAACCGAACCTCCGAATATAACGAATAATAACAAAGCTGTTCAGTTAGCACAGATCACTCGTAGAATTAAAGTCGAAAATTTGAATTGGTCTCAACATGGGTGGAATTTGATATAACACACCAAAATACTTGAAGACGTTACCACAATCACCAGACATTAATCGCGTCGAACATGTATGGGATTACTTGGAAAAAAAGATTCGTAATCATAATATTAACAGAAAAATAAACGGTTACAACATCAACGATTTGGGTCAAAGAATTTTGCACAATAATATGCCTCGCTCTACTTCTCTTTAAATATCTCCGAAACGATAAGTATTTACATTAGAGGCTTCCTCACCGATTTCGATGACCTTGAAATATGTTGTGAAGGTCATCATTCTGAACAACTTTTTAATATACATATTACCGCTTCTCAGCTTTAGTTTCCGAGATATTCGCAAAACAGTTTCAACATCTCAAAAAGTGATTGGAGTAGGTGTGGGTTAGATTTGAAATTGTGGCCGCCGATAAAGCGGCCACCGTCACAACTTAAAACGACTTCAATCAGTTGGACACACTGTCTTGTCTGTTTATGTTGATAGGTCATATACGGACATATTTCGGGTCACATTTCAAGGTCATCAAAATCGGTGAGGAAGCCCCTAATGTAAATAATTACCTCCGAAACTAGTGCGCTGATAAAAAAAAATATCCTACGAAAGTTACTGGTCTTTTTACGTACAATAAGATTCCATAATAAAAAATATAGGTTTCCATTTGAAAAAGCAAAGTTGACCTTCAAATGACCTTGAAAACGCCACTCATATAAAAAACTGATACTGCCGCCCTCTTTCCCCCTGGAAATCCTTGGACACGTGTTTTACACTTTTTTAATATCTGTCATACTTTTCGAGATATTCGGCTGGAAAGTTTTCAAATGGAGATCCTGTATAGAGAAATCACTGTAGTTGAACAATTTGAGAATTGTTGTGTTATCTTTTTATAAAAATGAGTTTCTATTCGACTCTTGTTTCTCGCAATTTTTATTTTGCATGAAAATCCGCAGGGCGCTTATTATAAACATTCTGTAAGTAATCTGCACAATCAAAATAGGTTTTAAAAAATTTCCCAGGCAGTTGGTTGAAATGTTTCCACAGGCGATGTAGAAATATTTTCAAAACGAGTGAAAACTATTTTATTCCGAGGTGTACGTGTGATTTTAGGTGCAGAACACTGGACAGTGTCCGCTGATTTTTCGATTTCGCATAAAGGACACGCTCGAGGGCAGTATTCCGGTGTCCCAAGACGAATCGCCTCGGGAAACTCGAAGAAAAGGGAAATCCGACGGGAAAAGCCTTGGAAAATCGCCGAGGAACGTGAAGCTCGATGACCTGCTCCAACCGCACGAGCAATTACTGATATTCGAAGGAGGTGGTCTCGCGAGATCAGAGCGTCCCGAATGTTTTTCGTTTTCAAATCTCGACGAGGATATGCGGTTGCTGGTGCCCGAAGGCAGAAAGGTATCGGCTCTCGGAAAATCTACTGTTTGTAGAAACATGAGAGGTTTCTCTGATAAGTAAAATCCTTACTTTGATATTTCCCTGCGATGGAAATGCATGAAAATGTTATGTATGGCACGTCGACGCGCGCTGCTATCTGAAAAAGGAACATGCAAACGAAATATTTCTGTGCTCGCTTTAAAAAATTCAAATGTGCGGTCATCGTTTGCACGTATTTTCTTTTGCTGGGAGTGAACTGCGAGGAGTTCTAACTTAAAATAACATTTCCTAGTTTAATTAAATCGTCGAGTCTTTTTTGCTTCGTAACGCTGGTTTTTGCGATTTTGTGTTGATTAAACGCTTGCGAAATGCAAAACGGCGACAATTTCGTTCGTGAATGGTGTTGTAAATTATGGAAATGCTAACACCAATTGTCCGTGTAATATTTAAACTTTATTTTTGGTGTCGGAAGCATTTTAAATAACAAAGAAGGAAAGTTTCTCTTCTGGAAACTGATGTCCAGAACTAAAAAGTTGCATTAATATTCACAGTCTAATAATAAATTCTACAATTCTCTGTATAATTGTCATTTTCTACTAAATACTTCATTTCAATGGAAACGAAAATGGAATTTCAAATAGAAAAATTTTATTCCTTTTTCCAATTTTGTTTCTCTATACAAAAATTAGATTTTAACGTTTAAACATTTTTGAACGTTACACAGGTGGAATTCGGCATGATTTTCCGAAGACCAAAGAAACAGCCCTCAGAAAAAGAAAAATCAGATGAGAAGTCCAGCAAGAAAAAGAAGAAAGGTAAACAAAAGAAAATAGAAGACACTGAGAAATTAAATTATTGTCACGTGGCGATAGTGGAGTTAACATTAGGAGGTTTGATACACGTGCAAGATTTTATAATAATATGCTCGCTGAAATAGAGATTTATTGCTTCGATGCCTGGTCCCATTTCACTGTGCTGAAGTTAAAGAAATTCTTATGTGATTTGCGTGGTATTAATTTGCTATTAGTTTCCATGCTTGGACGATATTATTCGACGAGCCACTTTGACGAATCAATCCCCTAAAATGATCTAATAAGCTTCCCATAAGCTTCTTTAACTGTGACTTTTTGATTGTTAAAATGTTGAACATTTCTTCACTACCGGATCAATTCTTTAAAATTTTTTATTACAATTTAATAAGCTGCCAGGGTGCACAGTTCCTTCTTTGGTTAAGAACTTTTAGTTTTTTTTTCTGAACATAAAAAGTATCTGACTCTATACAGAATCTATAAACTTTCCAACAAACTTTCCACAGTTTTCTGCTCGACTGTCATCTGTCGATCATCACGGCTCAATTAAAAATTCTCGCCTTTACGGATTAATAGTCTAACAGCTCTGGAAAAATTTAATAAAGTTCTAACAATCTTGCATTTTCTTTTTCAAGTGTAAACTTTTCATCGCTGAAAAATTCATTAAGTTTCTAACAAACATAGTTTCCCTTTTCATTATGATCGTTTGGATAGTAATTAAAAATGATCGAATAAATCCTTTGAAATTCCTTTAATAAAATTCCAACAAGCATAGTCTTTTGGCATTGTTCTCTTCTGTCTTTCGCTATCGAAGGTGTTCTTAAAAAATCTACAAAAATTCCAACAATTAATCTCTACTTCAAAAGCGATTTTTCAGCGATCTTCCAGAAATAAAAAATTCATTCTGAACTCTCAAATTAATTCTTTAAACAAATCCTACGGAATCTCCAACAATTCCTGCTTCCTCTTTCTGCTATGATCTTTCAATAATCAATAATAAAAAAAAAATGTACCTTCCACCAATCAAATTCGCAAGCTGTCGATAGCTCTTCCGTATCGCTGGAAAAGCTCGAAAAGCAATCGTTACAAGCGGAAATCATTGATCGGGATTCCTCGTGATTTTATTCCAATATTTACATGCAGAGATGTCCACGTAAAAAAAAGATCGATACATTCTGTCGCCGCGTGGACCGTCATGAAAAAATAAATACAGATGTCGAGACGCGTTGTTTGCGGGTCGCACGGACAGCGTTGCGAAATTTCACGAGGCTTTGCGAACTTCCGGTTCGCAACACTCGCAACACCGTTTCACCCAGTTTTTACGAAAAACAATGAATCCAGTGACGGCGGAGAGAGAACGGGCGACACCCACACACACGCACACGTATTTTTCACCCTTCCACTCGTCCTTCTCGCTGGAAATTATACAGAATTGAACGGAGTCGTAATCAACGCGGAACGGAAGCTCGTCGATCGGACGGCGCGTATGCTAAGCGTTCGTTTTGCCATAATTGGATGCGGGACAATTGAGCGACGAACGCGCGCACGACATACACTCCCGGACAAAAAGATAACACATGGGCAATATTTCCATATTTTGAATGGTATGTTCATAGTTTCCTAAATGTTATAGATTGAATGTAAACAGCACGTCTTGGGAGCGTAGTAAACAAGCTCGAACCTGGAAGTATTTTTTTTTATTTCAGTTTCTCGGAATATGCTATAAAAGAAGGGAGGCGAAGAGATAGCACACTTAGAATTTTCATAACAATTACTAGTGTTTGTCAAACTTTCTGTGAGGCTAGACGTGTCAGTCAGTTTAAAACACTTAAAT
Organism: Seladonia tumulorum; assembly: GCA_913789895.3. Lineage (NCBI taxonomy): Eukaryota > Metazoa > Arthropoda > Insecta > Hymenoptera > Halictidae > Seladonia > Seladonia tumulorum. Next base: position 1,614,365 of record OU565267.1, read on the forward strand.
CCCAAGTAGTTTAAAAGATTGAAGCATTTGGCAGTCATGGGACGAGGAAAGAGATTGAGTAAAGAAGAGATTAACACAATTCTTGTTTTAAAGGACCAAAACTTTTCTATCTCTAAAATTGCTTCAGCTATCAAAAGAAGTCGGAAAGTAATTTACAATTTGATAAAAAATGTGAAAAATTACGGACGGAAAAAAAGTACTGGCCGGCCATCAGCATTAACGAAACGTGAGAAAAGAGCAATTCTTCGTACGGCATCGAATTCTTGCCTAACAGCGAGACAAATTGCTCATGAAACAGATGTCAAAATCAACGTTAGAAATGTACGTCGTGTCATTCAAACCTGTGAACATCTTATACGGAAGAAAATTCAGAGAAAACCGCCACTAACAGTACGCCACAAAATGGATCGTTTAAACTTCGCAAAGGAACACGTTTAATGGAAGAAAAGATGGCAATATGTAATTTTTTCCGATGAAAAAAGATTTAATTTAGACGGTCCAGATGGCTTTAATTACTATTTCCATGACATTAGAAAAGAGCAATTATCAAAAGTTCGTCGACAAATGGGCGGAGGCAGCACAATGGTATGGGCCGGAATTGGATACAACGGACGAACAGATATACAATTACATACAGACTACTAATTAAAAATTTAAATTAAAATTAGAATTAGATACGGACTATCGAATGAATGCTGCAATGTATAAAAAACGAGCAACTTAAGAATCGTGCAGTTCGCATCGGAGGACCAAATTATGTGTTCCAACAGAACAACGCGTCCGTTCATAAAGTTGGAGTTGTGAAGGAATTTTTTGAGTCCGAAAATATATCTGTTCTCCCTTGGCCTGCAAGGTCCACTGACATTAATATTATAGAAAATTGTTGGGGAGAACTCTGACGAGCTGTTTACGCCGGTAATCGACAATTCGATACGATTCAAGATTAAAAGGAGTGCATTAGAAGAGAATGGGACAGACCTCCACAAAAAAAAAATAAAAAATTTATACAAATCTTTACCGAGACGAATGGTGGAATTAATACAAAACAAAGGAAGTTCGACACATTATTAAATTGATAAACAATGTCATTTTCTTTGTAAGAGTTTCATTTGTTTTAAGAATTAGTTCAAGTGTGCTATCTTTTCGCCGGCCTGAAATATGATAATTATGTTAAGAAACTGGAAGGACTGTCGTTATTTTCATTTGTCACTTTCGTATCATGCTATTTAAGTGAAATGTATACATATACTATTAAATGTTTATGGAACTTTGAGCTTAAATACGAACATTCATAAAATTTATTGTTGTGCTATCTTTTTGTCCGGGAGTGTATTTTAGAAAATGTTATATACCCTAGCACTTTAATTCGTTATCGCCATCGTTACAGCTAAGACGCACCACCATTTAGCAGTTCAAAAGTTCGATTTGCACACGGGAAAATATTAGGGTTACCCAGAAGTAATCAATTATTTGCAAAGAATTTGTTTTCCCTTTAGTTTTGTACCGATCGTTGAAGAGGAAACACGTATTCTTTTACAGTTTTCGGTAGAACAGTCTGTGTTAAAAATATTAAGAAATATAATTAATATAAAGAATTGCACTCGAATTGTACTCACCGGATATTACCCCCCCCTGACTATCATCTTTTCAGATCTCTGGAGCATTATTTAAGAAATAAAACATTCACTTCTGTAGAAGATGTAAGGAGGCACCTTGAGTCATATTTTGCTTCACGAACCCTGGATTTCTATGGGATTGAAAATATGCAGGAAAAATGCCAAACTGTCCTTGATAATAATGGGGATTATATAATAAATTAAGAAATAAAAACCTGAATTTACTACAAGGTTTGTTTTACATATCAAAATAATTGATTACTTATGGGTCCCTCTAATATTGTACGGATTTATTAACAATCAGTAGATTACGGATTTTATGAGTATATAACAAAATTGACTAGTTACAATTATAGATTATGGAAAGATTATAAGTATTGAAGAGTCGGGATATATTATTTTTGAATTTTTCATCTCATTAACTAAAAAAAGGAAGCAATTTCAAAGTAGCTCTCCGTTCTTGCAATTGATGCAATTTTTAATTTCTACAAACATTCGCAGTGTGTTGATGACAAAAATCGGTACTGAGAAATTGAGAATTCTTATTTTGCTGAAAGATCCACAATCTAGTAATGTTTTCGCATCATTTTCGATAGCTGATTCTTTCAAAATCTCTTCTAACTAGGCCATTTTAGAAGGTACAAACTAAATCAAAAAGTACCTAAGAAGTACCTCTCGCAAATTTATCATTTATAAGGAAATTCAGTGCTAATTGAATACATTTAGAAAGCGATTTTTCACTAAAACTTCGAGCCTGTGCTTGTTATTTTAATATTCTGACTTATGTTGAACCACGAGTCACATAAAATTGGTTCAATATTATTAAACATTGTATAAGTATCTTTAACAATGCGTTTTTTAATTGAGAAAAATGTCACCGGTGAACTGCTAAATCCTGATTTAGGAGCAGAATGCAACGCACGAAATGGCTGCGACCGCAGCCGCAGAAATTACGATCGGAGAAATTGTTTCGTTCTCCGTTCGCGATTAACACACAGAAGCACGACGAAATTGGAAAAATACACTTACCAGACTGTCGAGAGCTCAGGGCCATCCCGAGGAAGCTATCGTAAGGGTTTAAAGATCTAAATTGAATCGATCGAGATCGATCGGGAAGCTAGATGTCGGCTGTCAGTCGATTAGCGATTCGTTTCCCCATTTCTACGATGTACGTAGATCATCGAAGAGTTAGTTTATTTTCTTCTTTTTTTTTTTTGTTCGATTACTATTACACTTACATCGAGTACACGGGTATCGATCTGTTGACCCTCGTGTGGCCAACCATCCACCTGCTTACTCACTCATTTTATACAACGATTTTTATGATCAATTTGTAGATCAATTTTTATGATACATTTTATACGATAATCTTTATGACCCTGAAAAAATATCGACGAAGTTGCTTTCATGTGCACATTGTTTGCAGACTGGAAAATTGGAGAGGAAGGTGTTCGCATGATTGTTTAAAATGTTCATTGAGGTTAAATTTGCGAGAAATAGTGTTTTATAGAACAGGTTGATATTTATGATTTTTTCTTGGGAGAACTGTTAATTCTACAAGAATAAAATGTCTTGGGATGAAGATAGGCAGTCTTCAATTATACTGAAAATTTCTTTTAGCTTGATTCTTCTCATTGTTTGTTGCACAATCGTGTCGAAAAATCGTCTTTCGAGAGATGAGACTTCGAGTTCGTTTTTGGTTGTCCATGCGAGGGTCGATTACGCTCGAATGATATGACGAGAAGAGATGAGATTAGTAGTCTCCCTATGATACAATTAATTTTACAATGTTTGCTTCGCTGCACACTCCGTCGTGTGTACTCTATCTTCGAATTAGTTTCCTAGAAGCTTAACACGCGTAGATAGACGAACGAAGACGCTCGCTCGGCGACTAACATTTAATTACTGTCCCCGTGATTGTGGCAACAGTCCTGTCGCTTTCCTTCTCAAACTGTGTTCGGAAGCTGTGCCGCGTGTTCCGTAGGAAGCAATTAATTAAAGAGGAACTTCGATCCAGGAGTCGCGTTTTTCAACCCATTAACAATTCTCAGCTGTTTCCTCTCTTTCTATTTGCTCAGAGTCCCTTTCTCTTTCTCTTTTTAGCACCAACGCGACGGCGTTAATGGATCAAGAGCTAACACGACGAGCACATTTTTGTATTAAAAATCAAAACCTCCAGCGCTTCGAAATATAGTCGGCCTCATAATTAATAGCACACTACTTTTTAGAAATTAACCAAACGACTTCAGTTTCTCTGCCAAGCTAGATGGATTTGTTTACTAGATAATATAACAATTAGCAACAGTTCTCTATATTATATAATACAGTTTATGGCATTTTCAGCATGTAAATAACTTATTTTACAATACGAAACATTTTCGTTTTAAGCCCAAATAAAAAAGTTGTGAACAGCAGCTTTTACCATTTTTTGTCACAATTCAGACTATACACAATTTTTCCAAAATTTCCATTACATTTAATCTAGTATACTAATCCATATAGATTGGAAGAAAAACTGAAGTGGTTCGGTCCATTTGTAAAATAGTCACTCTTGGTTTAAAGTGTGTGCCATCGATTATGAGACTGACTGTATATTCGGTTCGTTCCAAAGAACTCGACGATTAAATGCATGTACAGGCATTTTTAGAGCTGATGTTCTGTATTCACATGTTTTAATTAAATTCCCTTGCGATACGAAATTCGAAAAAATATTCGTTTTACAGCCGGACATTGTTTATCTTTCACGGGGGTGAAAATAGTCCCCGAAGTTTTACGGATACGAGCTTGATCGTTGTACCATGGAAACAATTAATTTTAGAAAAAACCGTGCTACGCCTGTTGTTTCGACAAAACAAATTTAAAGAAACTCAGTTGTTTGTGACGAAAAATCAACACCGGTCTGCAAATGCTTTTTCGGCGAAATTCAACACATGCTTGTAACACATGCATGTAACGCGAGCGAATAAATAGTTCCTAAAGTAATAGACAAGAAGTACGGTTTTTAACCACAATATTTATAATCATGATAATTGCGACGTTTAACGGAAAACGTTCTAAATAAAAATTAAATCTAAAGAACCACTAAGAAGATTAGTACAGATATTGTCAATATTGCAATATTGTCAATTTAAAAAAACTTCAATGACCTTGAAATCTCAAAAAATATAATCCTGAACAAATTTTTTTGCCTATCATAATATTTGCCCCCCTTAAGGGGTTATATACAGTTAGAAAAAAATTTCAAGTCAATCCGGCGATTATTTTCGAAGTTACACGCATATTTGTAAAGACATGTCAGAGATTTTGGAAGTAGGAGGCCGGAGCGACAGCGCTTACCTAGAACTCTGTTCCTTTTATTTATCTGCCTATTGTAAATGTTCTCTTCTTTGGAAGTGCTGGAGGGTGTATTATATGGTCCTGGAATAGACGACTCGATGTAAGTTGAAAAAAAATTTTTATACTCTATGTAAAGTACTTCTGAAACTGACGCGTTTCAACACGTTCTTTCGACGCATTTCAACGCGATCTTTCGACGCGTTTTTCTCGAAACTGTGTTTTCAAAGTCGGTGACCAAGATTTCTCGGAAACGGCTGAACCGATCACTCTCAAATTTTAACACAAGCTTCTTAAGTATATTTTTTAGTAATTAATCGAAGCTTTTTTCTCTCTGATGAATATTTCTTTTTTATAAACAATTTAAGGCCAAAATTTTTGTGAAAAATCGATTTTTTTCTTTGAAAAGCTGCCATTTTGTCACAAAATTTTATTTTGCTTATTCCTCCGATTAATTACTAGATTATACATTTCTTTAACGAAATCAGTTTGGTTTTTTCATTTTTGATGATCCAGTCCAGAGATATAGTGGTCACCGCTAAGCGCCTCTTTGTAGAGGAGCTCCAGGAGATCAGCTATAGCAGGTTTCACTATTATTATTTTTACAAGTAAAAAATGTTAAAATACAGTTAAAAGTTACCATAATATGTGTACAAATTTTTACATTAATAGATGTAAAGATCTTCTCAGGAAAAATTCTTAAAAAATCGCTTTTTTTGGGCCTCCTGATTGTATATAACCCCTTAACCAACTGATGTTGTCCTTTGCAATTTTTTTTTTCTGTCATAAAAAATAAGCGAGACAATTTAGATACTCGAGTTAAGTGAAACACCCTGTATAGTGCCAATATTATAAACGGACTTTCGAATATCCTTTGCCTCCGCGGATTTTTCATGAATTATGATAAGATAATGCACGACGTTCCAGGGTTAGGCGACGGTGAACGCTATCTCGAAATTGACTGCATTGTCAATAATGTCGGACTTATGACGAAAATTGAGTTTGTCAACTTGTATTGATGATATGTATTGCTAGACCGAGGGTAGCTTACAAGAATATTGACAATCTTGAAATATCGACAGTGTCGATCGTCTGAGTGTTCCATAAAAATTGTTACACGATTCCATATGTTCTTGCCTGCATTTCAGTTTATCATTCTCTATTCAATCTATGCAACGTGCTATCTTTAGTCTCAGCACAAGGGTTGAAATTTTATATATAATTTAAACAAATCAATGCACCAGCCTGAACACATTTGGGAATCATTCGTCAACAATAGCAAGCGATTCTTACATATTCTGATTAACAGATTTCGGATCATTATGCAAAACAAAAATTTTCTTCATTAACTGCAATAAACAGGGGCTAGATAAAAATATCATTCTTCAACAATTCCAGTGAAATGGAAGCACCTCATTTTTACTATACATTCTTATTATATATGCATAAAAACTGCAATTTTAAAGGAAAGAATCAAACATTTATTTTTTAGTAATTTCTTTCTGCTTGAACCGTAAAAGCTACGCAAACGATTCTTCCGTAGAACGATTCTGTCACATTATCACCATTTAAACATGTTCAAAAAATGTTCGAGTACCCTCGTTAATTTCGTCACATTATCGAAACCCAATTTCACAACCCCGGAGGCGAAAATAAATATAATTACTACGTTATAGCTTTAGTAGGCAGTGTAATTGAAAGAGTGAAAGCTTGGAAACCCTAAATTGACAAATTTTTTCGAATTCAGTATCGCAAGAGAGATTGATTAAAGGGTTGGCCGGACACATTCTCGATGGCTGAATATTGTTTCGCAGGATTTCCGACTTGCGGCGCGGCTGAAAGGATTCGGCTATGCTGAAAGAAAAGTTTCGGTCCCTCGTCGCAACTTCTGAATTAGGGGTTCAGAGATTCGCGGCGTCCTGGTCCGTTCCGATGGACAGGGGCTACCGGTCTTCTTCCGGGGGTGTTGGGGATGAAACTTTTTCCTCCCAGCACGCGGAATACCTCGGCTTTTCTCTCACGCTCTCGTGTTTCCTCCTGTTAGTGTTTTACCTGCGAAATAGCTGCCTGGCGCGTGGGCCGGCCACGACGGTAGAATCAAGCCCATCTGAAAGCAGACGCGTTCGAAATGGGGCGGGTATAAGCGGGTCCACTCCAGATTTACCGGCTGCGGACGTGAAGCCAGCGTTCCAACGTTTTCGGGACTGGTCGGCCATCGAATAAACGCGTGGGACGCGATCGCCCCTTTTATCGTGCTGTCACGTGTACAGTCTTGACCAAAAGTGTTGGCCTCGTAGCGAGAAATAGATTGTTTAACACCGGAACAGTCGCACAGTGCTCCCAATCGACGAATTAGGAGGAAAAAATACTAAAATCATTTTTTTCTATTGAGCACATTCTAAATTGAATGAGACCATAACGAAGTCGATGCGATTAATAGTTTCCGAGATATTGCGATGCAATTTATAATTAAAAAATTCATAACTTACTGGGACAGATGATTATTTTTCAATTTAACGTTCCTCTGATGGCCTTTACAAATTTTGGCCTCCTCTACTTTCCAGCTCATTCTCTAAATAATTTATAAGTATATAACGATTCATGGTCACAGTCGACTGCATAAGACTAATTCTTTCAGGTGAATAATCATGTCCCGCCGGGGTATAACACGCGCTCTGTCTACAAAAAAAAAAATTATTTCTCACGAAATGGCAACTAAAGGCAAAAAGCTATTGAACTTATATCAATAATATGAGTGTTACTCTTGCTTAAAAATAGTTTCAATTAGTAACATTTAGTAACATGTACATCAAGATGTTCCGAAGTAGAAATAATAATATGAGTCACTAAATTGAAATAAATTTGTAGTTTTATACTTACATTCAACCGTGGAATTCATATTATTATGAATATAAAAGTATTTATAATGCCAGGTAATCAGAACACACGTTCTCGTATACACTATTTCGCGACAAACGATCGAGTAACCTAAAACAATTATGTGTTGCGACGCGATATTTGCGTTCGTCATTTGTTTCATTGTTAATGAGACTAGTTTGGGACCAGAGGTCAGTTTGCGTCTCTGTGGGATGTATAGTACATAAAACCGTGTGTCGGCGAATTTTGCCTGCTTGATCTCATATTTTAGATACGGCACATTAAATTCATTTTCTGCGTGACCACGATTTTGTATATCATAGGGAAAAGGTTGAATTAATTTTCTATACGAGTATAACGATCACGATTTTGCAGTTTATATAAGGAAAATTAATTTTATGCACGCCCAAAAGCACCACGATTTTTGTATTTTATTTGGCGGAGATCAAATTGTTTTTACACTCATTGTTGCTTAAAATTGCACAGAATGACGTTCCAGGAATTTATCAGCTGTTTGTTTCAATCTTTGGGTACATATTTTATATAAAGACTGTCACTCGACAAAAACAGATAGCGAACATACTAACACAATGATGAAACTAGTCCAAAAAATCCGATCTCAAATTTCTTAATCCATGAACAAATTATTATATAAATTCGTTCATTTATCAAACCCCAACGCAACGACGTATATAATAAAAATTAACTAGTCTAAAAATGTACTTCGTACAAAAAATTGCGAAACGATTCACCAACGTTTAAAAATGTCAAGAAAATTGAACTAAAAATTGACACGCGTTTGCCACGAGCTCTAACAACAGTTGAGGACAGAATACGCAGACTATGACACTCCCGGATATTTTATGAGCTGCCATAAATCTTATCAACCTGTTCAGATAGCTGTACCTGTGACAAAGGAGGCGGAACAATGCGAAGCTCACAAAACAAGTAATCATGAATATAATTTCGACACGATGCTTTTGATCAGGGCTGTACACGGTGTATATGTCTCGGAGGAAAATCGCATAACCGTTTTGTATTATGCGGGGACACCATAAGATATTCGACAGCACCAGTCCCGTACATTTCCTTGCTCATTTTTGTTGTTCGTTCGAGAAGAAGAATCGACTCGGAAAAAAAATCGAAGATAAATATATACCGGTTATATTTTCCATTTCTCTTCTTGTGAAAGTAGTTTAATAAACGTAACTTAGACAACAATGTGACGGATCGCGTGATCATGTTAATCGAGCGAACAAACACGAACAAAAATGGTATCCGATAGTACGACTGGAAACGAACACAAAAGCTGCAACAAAAAATTCGAGAGACAGATTAGAGAGAAAGGAAACAGAGAGAGAGAGAGAGAGTCTGTGTGTGCGTGTGTTAAAAAGTGTGAAAGCTGTGGCAAGCGTTGTAAGTTCAACGTGTCAGTGAATTCATTTTCAAGGAGATTCATACTTATCCGTGCTTGGATTGCTCGATCTTTTGAATTACTCGAGGGAACCTCGGTGATATGCGAATTTTGTTCAGGTTAACCGAGACAAAGCTTCCAGTATGAAACAACTGACACTATTTATATTCATGTTCTCGAAAAACAGACAAATGTGTAAATTTCATATTTATTTGCTTCGGATTTACTATATTTAAAATTAGAAAGTGGATACTCGGGAATTCTTCGAAATTTATGGCACAAATTCGCAAAATATATAAAAATGGGTGCACTAATTAAAAGATTGATAGCGTTTTTATTCTAATTTCGCCACAAGAACTCCAGCAGGCGACGAAAGAAATTTTTCTCCCGTTCCACTTTCTTTAAAGTAACCTAAGAGCATGAGAATGTTCATAAATCTCTTCCAGTCCATTAATTATGTACTTAGACGTAAAATAGGAGACTTGAATTTTTTAAATATGATTCATAGCCATTTTTAAGATGCATCCCATCGATCTAGGACTAAAATCACAGGTAATATCTCGGCAATTTTCTCAAAAATGAATTCGACACTTATCACGTCATCGACGTCGCGAAACAAAGTATATAAATTGAAAGGAATTAGAAGTTACATACACTAACGTTAAAATAATAAATCAAAGTGGTTCCAGTGGTTACAAGTGCCGACAAGTGATCTGAATTTGAAAAACCTGAAATCGATACGCGACAGGGATTGAATGCGAGAGGGAAAAAAAATTGTAAAATAAATCAAAATCCGCACATCACCGAAGCAACATTTTTGCAACTCTCGGCGACCCTTGTCCGTCAATGGCCAGGCCGAAAAATTGCCGGAATGGAACGTGAATCCATGTAAATCGACGACCATCGACCAGGAACACTGTTTCGTTTTCAGTTTACCTATGTATGGGAATCGTGCTCCCAGACGTGTTTTATACGTGTGTTTTGCGTTGTGTTCGTCGGTTCGCACACTGCCAAGGTGTCGCACTACAATCTGCCGTACGGTCGAGCTTCGATAGATCGATTTTCCCGTTCCCGTCAGGACGTTAGACTGACTATCAAAGAGCAACGATAACATTGTGCTTATTCGGTCTGCAAAAAGAGAAAATAGTCAAGTTCCCCGAGCATTGGCATTAATCCTGGAAGATGATAGCACTAGTTACAGTGTATCCCACGAGCACTGTCCACTTGAATATCTTCGTTACTTGAAAAAATACGAGAAAATCTTACTTACAGAAGTAAGTTTTCATTCTATTACTTTCATTATGGGACGTATTCAAGAATATGCTCAAATGTAAACATTGGTACTTTGGGCTTTCGACTTCTCTCAGTGTCACTCAGTTTCTCAGTTAGCGAACATAAGATAGTCAGTATGAAATTTTTACTGGACGAACAATTAGAAATGCTTCTAATTTATGGTGAAAGTAAGGGGAACGCAAGTGTGGCTCGATATTTGTACGATAAAAGATATCCAAACCGCGTATGCCCTTCATAAATATGTCACAAAAAAATTTTGTAGAAAACAATGGGAATTAAAAACTGGTAATTAACTGTTAACAATGATACAGAAGACAATTCTTAACTTGATCTGATTGGTACCAGTTCTGGAGAGAAAGTCTGCAATGATTGGTACAAGTCTTTCACTACTGGATACGAATTTTTTCAGTAGTACGAGTAAACGATAAATCAGACATCCGACTAAAATGCTGTGTAAACTACTTAAACTGAGGAATATATTAACCCTTTGACTACTATGAGCGCCTATAGGCTTTCCATTTTTTTTTGGTTTGGCTTTCTGCCTATAGGTGCTCAGAAATTTTGCGTTTATTTGTTATTTAGATACTGATTATTAGATACTTATACTAATTCGGTTCAGAAAAATAAATAATATTGTTTTAACGTAGTGAAGTTCAGTTTTTTGATTATTTTTTTTTGTTTTTTTATTTTTTGTTTTTTGCATTTTTGTGAAAACCCTACCCAAGAGTTCGCCGTTCTCGGCGCACATCGTAACTTAATTCCTGCCGTATGGTACGATCGGTGCGTATCAAAGTCTGCCGTAGTCAAAGGGTTAAGGATACGAACTGTAATTATAAACTGTGATTAGTTTAAAGTATTTGTATTATATATATATAATTAGAGATGCTTTTAATGTATGGAGAAAGTAAGAGAAACGCAACTGTGGCTCGAAATTTGTAGGATGAAAGATATCTAAACCGCAAATACCCGTGTACAAGATTTTCGAAAGATTGTGTAAACAATTAAAAGAAACTGTAAGTCTCGCTGTTCGTAAGACGAATCGTGAAAAACCTGTATGTAGCGATGAAGATAATGAAATTAATTGTGTTGCAATGGTGCATCATAATCCTCATATCAGTGTACGTCAGATTTAGCGGGAATCTGAAGTCAGCAAAAGTAGTGCATCACGAATTCCCACTCGTCGCAAATATCATCCGTACCACATTAGCCTTCACCAGAAATTACATAACAAGGATTATGTAAATCGTGTTAGATTTTGTGAACGGGCTCAAGAGCAGCTACAAATCAATCCACTTTTTAATACTATTTACCGATGAGGCTACTTTTACCAGAACTGGGTAATTTACATAACGCGCATTATTGGTCAGTACAAAATCCTCACTGGCTACGAGAAATTGATCATCACGCTGGAGCCATTAAAGACGCTGGTCCATTAATGTGTGGTGTGGAATCATTGGGCAACAAATAATTGGGCTTTATTTCATTGACGGCACTTTTACTGATCAAAAATATGATACGTTCTTAAGAAATACATTGCCAAATTTATTAGAAAACGTGGAATTAAGCGTTCGTCAGACAATGTGGTATCAGCACGATGGTTGTTCAACACACTGAACTCGATGGGTGAGAAGTACACTGAATTAAATATTCCCAAATCGATGGATAGGACGCGGTGGCACTATTTGCTGGCCAGCACGAAGTCCAGATTTAACACCCCTAGATTTTTTCTGGTGGGAACATTGAAAAACATTGTGTATCGAGATGCACCAACAACTCTGCAAAATATGAAGCAACGAATTATGACAGCGTGTGCTACAATAGACGCTCCAACAATAAGACGCGTAAGTGACGCAACAGTTGAAAGACTACAAAGTTGCATCGCTGCAGTTGACCGACATTTCGAACATTCTTCATGAAAACGGTCAAATGTCTCAGCAACGGTAAGTTTTAAAACAAATAAGCCTTAGTACTTTTATACTCAGAATACGCCAATCTATCGAAATCGGGCATAAAAAATTGAACGTTCTATTAAAAAAAAAAAAAACAAAGGTGACCTGTATATCTTTTCTACGCCTCCACTTGCAAGAATATTACTTATTATGTAGTTTCTTAAACCTTACAATTTCTGTACGTAACGTTTTCTCGTATTGTTTGAAATAACCAAGGTATTCAAGCGGACAAAGCTCGTGGGACACACTGTACATTTCGATGGATCTAGGATCGAAAGCACACGAAGCTGAATGGTATACTATGGTTTACGCGAAGCTGTTTTACTCTCTGTTTTGCGAACCTCGCCGCAACTTCGTTCAAGCAACTATATTCTCGTTCGCGAAACGAAATTATTTGCCCCCGGAACTATTTTGCTTGTGCAGAGACCTGACCACGAGTAATCGTCTGTTCCCGCACGTTTTCCGCTGCTTTTCATTCGACGAAACTGTGCTCGAGTTTCTTTGTGCCGGCGCTGACGGAAACTCGCACGGAAAAATTAACTCAAATATGGCGGAAAGGGAAAGTGGAGCTTGTGCGACGAACGCGGAAAATTGGACTGATAAGAGCACGGCTTCTCCGTTTCGACAATGTACTGACAATTTTAGTGCCAGTTTTTTGGCGAATATAAAACGGAAATTCTGAAACAGCTCTGTAAATTGTGAATGAATGACGAATTATTATTCCCTCGCCATACAGAGTCGGAATTGTGATGGAAACTTCAAACAGAATTAAACACGAACAATATTTAAATGAAAATGAAATTCGATACTTCTGTTGTTAATATTTAAAGTAAATGTAATGTAATGTAATGTGCTTATAATAAATTTTCTTTTTCCTCTAGGAAATTACTAAGTAAAAAATACCTTAATTTAAAAAATCTCGTCTAAAGTAGAGATAAAATATTTTTTATAGAGGCGATTTAATGACGGAATTTTTTAGAAAAATATTATCACGAAATTTATAAATTGTAACGCGACGAAGAACAATTCAACGTCGAGACCCCTCGACGCCCCCCCACCCCTGATGTAATAGAAGAATTGCGCTGGAGCAGCGTGGCCAGCGGTTCGAGGGGAACCGCGGGGACTGGGAAAACTTCTAGAACCTTCTTCTTAGTAACGCGTTATTGATAATGTTAGCAACGAGCTGATATACACTCCGCGACAGAAAGATGGCACACCACGAAAATTCAATGTTTTCATCATTTGGACATAATAAATCTAGTCTTTTTTGGTACTTATACATTTTTTTTTGCAAAATAAACTACATTACAAACAATAAAATTAAAGAAAATGTCCGTTTGTATATGGAAACAAAAAATAACAAAAAATTGGTACGACAAAATGATGGCACATATACAAAAAAATACGTGATTTACGTACATAAAATATATAACATTATGTTTAATATTTTGTGTGGCCTCCCTTATTTACTAGAACAGCCAACATACGTTTCGGAAGTGACTTAAAAAGTTTTTTAATATATTTTGGCCGTATTTTTGTCCATTTTTGTTCTATGCACGTTTTTAAATGTGCAAGGCTTTGGAATTATCTTCCGCCTTCATAAACATGCCTTGCTAGTTGTGCCCAACAATTTTCAATTATGTTGAGATCTGGCGATCTCGCTGGCCACATTAAGACACTAATTTTGTTTTGCTCAAAGTACTGCTTAACGCATTTCGCAGTATGCACACTTGCATTATCCTGCTGAAATATACAATTTTCCCCGGAAATTGTCTGTCCGAATTTAGTTAATTGTTCGTCTATCAAATCTATATAAATTTTGCTATTCATAGTTTTGTTTATAAATTTTACTTCGGTCACTCCTCGATACCCAATTCCGGCTCAAAGCATTACTCCTCCGCCACCCATGTGTCTGCGGCTTAATATCCTTTCTTCTTTCCGCAGGTCGTGAAAATAGTGTGCGAAACCATCCGGGCCATCTAGATTAAACCTTTTTTCATCACTAAAAATAACACGACGCCACTTTTTTCTCCAATGTATATGCTCTTGAGCAAATTTCAAACGCTCTGATTTATGCTGAGCGGTTAAAGGTGGTTTTTTTTTCAATTTCATTCGAACTAAGTGCGGACATTCTTTTATTTTCCTTTGCACATTACGTATATTTGTGTGTACGCCAGCTGCTTTAGCAATTTGTCGTGATGTTCCCGAAGAATTCGAAGCTTCTTTTAAAATTGCACGTTTTCCGCGATTGCTTACTGCTTTCGGTCGACCGGAACTCTTTTTTGTACCGTATGTTTTGGGATTTTTTAATAAATTATACACCACTTTTCTGCTCCGATGTATAATACGTGCAATTTTCGAAACTGAGTAGTTCTCTTTACGCAATGTCAAAATTGTTTTTATTTCAGCATCGGATAAAGATTTTCCACTACCCATAGTGTAGTTTCAATAGAGGATAATAAGAAACACACACAATATTTAATGCACAGTAACACAGTATACGATATAAACAGTCTGACGGTCTAGTGTCAACTGCAGAGAAAGAATTTTAAGACTGTGCCATCATTTTGTCGCTTCGATGACCCCCGATGTTTACATTTAGACTAGAATCTGTAACCTGCGCTTAAATCCGCCGGTGTAAGTAGCCTCGAAGCTTCACCGAAATACATACACGGAGAGAAACATATCAAATTTTATCACAGTTTTCAGGAATAGCAATATTTATTTATTTGTGTGCCATCTTTTTGTCGCGGAGTGTAAATACCGGTCGATTACCGCGGAGCAATCACTCTTGCTGCACCTGTGGGAGAGGACGAGGTAAGACCACGGCCGCCCGCTGGATGGGAGAGTACGAAGCAATGCTATCGGACGCCCAGCAGCCCAGGAGAGAACAGGGGTTGCACCTGGACGCCTCTCTGGATACATGGGAGAGGACGGCCATGAAGGCCGGCCGCCCGCCGAGAGGAAAGAACAGGGTAGCTTCCTGGCCGCCTGAGAGTAGGGCAAAAACGGCCTTTTTCGATTCAAAATCAAAGAACTTTCGATAGGATTGAGGTAGAGCGATGAAATTTTTTTTAAATGAAAGCTGAAACTTTGTAGAATATGGGAAAAATAGGGAGATTACGGTACGAACGTTTTTTAACCTTGAGAAAATTCGTTAAAGTTGCACAATTTTAAGAAAGTGCCAGTAGTAATGACAGCGAGCGATACGTCAAGTGATGACGAGATGTGAAGTGCTTCAGTTTCGTAAGTAACTCAAAATGTTAAAATACTTCATTATTATTATTTTTATTGTGTTTTATATATGAGAATACGATATACTTTCAAACTAGTGTGTTATCAAGTCATTTTAACGAAAAAATTTCATTAATTTGTGTCACAAAAATCTATTTTTTTCAAAAACCAGAGGTCGTAGACAAATTTTGAAAACAGATTTGAAATCAGCGTGAAAAAATCTATGGGAAACGATATATAGCATGTTAAAAAAAAAATTTCCGCGCGTATTAACCACAGCAACAAAATTTTTTTGAAATTGTGCAACTTTAACGAATTTTCTCAAGGTTAAAAAACGTTCGTACCGTAATCTCCCTATTTTTCCCATATTCTACAAAGTCTCAGCTTTCATTTAAAAAAAATTTCATCGCTCTATACCTCATTCCTAACGAAAGTTCTTTGATTTTGAATCGAAAAAGGCCGTTTTTGCCCACTGTGCGCCTGGTTCCTCTGTACGTTTCGGAGAGGACGGCCATATGAAGGCCGGCCGCCGAACGGACATGAGAAAACCGGCGAAATCGAGTCGTCGTTGTGCCCCGGAGGGAGAGTACGGTTGAAATAAACCGGACGTCCGATGGTGGTATCGCGGAGTTTATTTAAATCTTTTACTAATTGCCGTTGCTAGCATTCTCTCCTCCCTTCCTTGGTAAAATCCATATTTTATCATATATCAAACTTATCTTCCACCAATTGTAATAATGTGTCTGCCTTTTGGAAAATATATCCTGTGTTCCCAGATACTCCGATTCCTATCATTGCACACTCCTTTACGTTACAAAATTAAGTTTTCTGTTTCCATGATTTTGGTGACGCAAAAATTCCTTTCGTGAAATTTAATGCAGTATAAAACCGTGGATTTTAATGTTTGATTCAGGCGGAAAGCGGCTACTCTGATCGATTTTATTCATCGCGGATTAAAATAGCTTTTTCTGCGCCCAATAAATGTAAATTCTATTCAAGTGCGAAGGCGGAATTATTGTAACTGTGAAATCGATCATAGGGCAAGGGATTGAAATATTTTCTAAAGGGGAAATGAAGCGTTAAAAATGATGAGAAAAATGTGATCAAAATATTCCTCGGCACTGCCTCGAGCTATAAATTCATTTCCCTCATTCAATCTTTCTAGACCCGTAAAAATTCCCTTCACAAGTCCAAAGGAATTTAATAAAGCACGAAATCAAAGATATTAGTATTTTATTCAGGTAACGAAGACTCTGCACACCGATCGATTTATCTCGTCATCGACTAAAACAGCGTCTTCTGCAGCCAATAAATAATTTCCAGAACGACTGCCTCGTTAAATTGAACAGGGGCAGCATTTCAAGAAGAAAATCCGCGGAATTTCCAATTTTGGCTCGCGACACCGTGCGCAAAGCAGTTTCAATCGAAAAACTTTGTAATCGCTCGAACGACAAATTCCCAGCGTTGGTAATCGAATCTTGACACTGATCCGGTCATTATAATGGCCCAGTTAAACGCAAAACAAAGGGTGAACGGTAATCCGTTAGTTGAAACCGATAATCCGCGGTTTCAACGGGAACGATCGATCCCGGCGGAATCGATCGTCGTTTACAGTCTCGTGCCTTGAATTCGCCCTCGTACTTGCTCGTAAAAGACGCGTAAAATCGTTTTACGGCTTGCGCACGCGTCGCCGCGGAATTTATGCTCGTGCGATCCTGTTCGCCGAACGTCGTAAAGCAAATTCGAGATACGTCTATCTCGTAACTCTCTTCGGGGCTAGAATGATGCTCGATGAGTTGACCTTTCGGGAATGTTCGCGATCGAGCCACCGGAACCGTGAAACTCCCTGCGATTCTACCTGTTGGCCGTTCCCGATTTTTATACTAACGCGTCGAGCACGCGTAGAAGAAAAATGATCTCGAGCGATGCACTCGTCCTTCCGCGCAAATACACTTGTCCGCGCTCCGCGGATTTATGACAGCCAAACGTTTATTTTCACCGAAAAGTGAGGACGCTTTTATATGATTTTTCGGGTGGAGGACTCTTCGATCAGCCAAGTATTTTTCGATATTACTAGGAGCTTTGTAAATGTTTTTCTGTGGAGAGAAGATTTTTGGAAATAATGGGGGAGATAGTTTTTATGGAGGCTTTACTGTGAAATATTTTTTATTGGTGGGTTTTATTGGTTTATTGATGGAATGAGACTTCATGGTGGCTTTTGTGAAATGATCTTTAAGAAGAAGACAAATTCTGGAATAGATTTATATTAATGAAGATCGGAGATGTTTTACTTAATTTTTGCTACAAGCAATTTTTTAGCGACGAAAGAAATTTTTCTACGATTGCAACCCTCGCAAATATTACGGGTACCCATAAATAATCAATTATTTGCAAAATATTTGTTTTGCCTTTAGTTCTGTACCGATCGTTGAAGAGAAAACACGTGTTCTTTTACAGTTTTCGGTAGAGCAGCCTGTGTTCAAAATATTAAGAAATATAATTAATATAAAGAATTGCAATGAGAAGTTTTACCGCACCCTCCGTACTCACCGAATATTAGTCCCTCTGACTATCATATTTTCAGATCTCTGGAGCATTATTTAAGAAATAAAACATTCACTTCTGTAGGAGCTGTAAGGAGAAATCTTGAGTCATATTTTGCTACTGGATTTCTATGGGATTAAAAATATGCAGGAAAGATGGCAAACTGTCCTGGATAATGATGGGGATTATATAATAAATTAAGAAATAAAAACCTGAATTTACTACAGTTTGTTTCAGATTTCAAAATAATTGATTACTTATGGGTCGCTTCTGTTTTATTCTTACCGTAAGAATTTTTGTGATCGGTTAAATTGCTAGGAGGGTTGGATGTTGATTAAGAGTGACGCCTGGAATGTTCCCGTGCACCGTTGTGCAGGAATATTGTCTATCTCGGCACCGATCACTGTTCAATGGTCTTGTGCGTTCGTCCACAGATGTACACTCCCGCTCATATGTCTTAGGGCACCTCTGGTTTTTAGGAAAACTCTGGTATTTCGTATAGATTATGAACCTATAACTGTATTAACCACATAATATAAATATCCTCATATGTTCAGTAGTATTACAACTTCAACGTAGTAATTTATTAAAAATTATGAAATAGCCACCCCCCAATCACCAGATTTGAACCCCATAGAAAAATTAGGGGATGAACTGGACAAACAGGTACGGAACTTTTGCTCTGCTTCGAAAACACATTTATGGAATATTTTGAAACGATAATGAAATTATATAACAACAGAAGGTATCAAAAAATTGATCACGCGAATGCCAAGAATAGTGGAAACTGTAATAAAGAAACGTGGCGGATTCTTCGATGAAAAGAAAATATATTTTTTTACTACTTAGTAAGATTTTTGATATATGAGAGCAGTATTCTATCTTCGACGTGTAAACCTTTAAATATGGAAAACTTTGTTCGCATCGTTCAACAATTATTTCGTTTTTACAGAGTTGGATACAAGTATGATCACTGTCCTTATGAGCAGGAATGTAGGCTCAAACATTATGCAAGGAGTTGCATTAACGAGAACGGGTTGGCCTGATCGAGCGTGAAATTGCGAGCATTTGCAGCGGTCGGACGCATCAAGCACGGTCGCGAGAAACACATGTACCCCTAGTAGCACAAAAATATTGGATAGATATTTTTTTCAAATATTGGAAAAATATTTTTTAAGCCACATTTTTTCATATGAGAAAAATATTGGATCTGAATATTGTATACATGTACAAGAAATATAAATTGAATGTTTAAAAAATATAAGCTAAATACTCGGAGGATATAAACCAGATATTTAAAAAATATAAAGTAAATATTTAAAAAATGTGAATATAAAAAATAAAAATTTTAAAAATATAAAATAAAAAATGATAATATAATATAAAAATGATAATATAAAAATAAAAATAGGTGAAAATATAAATTCAATATTTAAAAAACATTCAATAAAATTTTCAAATTTAAGAAGTTTCAAATTATAACAAAAATTAGAAACTATGAATATGTATTACTTGTAACTTATATTTTTATGATATTTTGTTGCCTGTAATGTTATTACGATATTGTAGTCTGTTTATCAACATGTTACATATTCGTAATTAAACTACACATAATACTTTGCTAACTATTATAGCTTCTCATGTTAAAAATTATGATTTATAATATTAACTACTTGCTCAACTTATTTTCATTGCAAGGAAATATTTGAAATACAAAATAAAAATATTTCATTTTATCTTTGTGGTTATCAAAATAAAAATATTTGATTTAAAGTAGTATCTTATTTGAACCACATTAAATTATACTATATACCAAATCATTAATGATCGTTAATATACGTTGCAAAATATGATAGAAAACCTTGTATCCAATGTTCCATATACGAATACTAATCTTACATTATAAAATACTAATGTAAAGTGTACTTACTTCTGAATCTTCTGTACCTCCGTCGGATCCACAGCACACAATTGTTGACTCACGAGAATAGATCCGAATAATTGAACAACAAACACTAAACAACACACGCACACAACACATTTTATAAAATCGTGACAACGAACGAGAAGATTTCACTCCGACCACGAACAAAATAATACTGCGATTTTAACAATGATCCCTTCCACGCAGGTGGTACGGTCAGGTTATCATAGGAAGGTTAGACGCTGAGCGTCAATAAACACTAGATACAAAACCAAGGTAAAAAAAATTATGGCGGGGCGCCGGCCCTATTTCCCGGAATTCCCTGTTTTCGTATCACACGTCCGTGGGAGGGGGACGGTTAAAATCGCAGTATTATTTTATTCGTGGTCGGAGTAACATCTTTTCGTCTGCTGTCACTATTTCGTTAAGTGTGTTGTGTGTGTGTGTGTGTGTGTGTGTTGTGAGTGTTGTTTAGTGATTGTTATTCAATTATTCGGACCTATTCTCGTGAGTCAATAATTGTGTGCTGTGGATCCGATGGAGATTCAAAAGATTCAGAAGTAAGTACACTTTACATTAGTATTTTATAATGTAGTTTGCAGTACATTAGTATTATATTTTATTATTCGCATGTAGAATATTGGATGCAAGGTTTTCTTTCTTATTTTGCAACTTCAATTCTAACCCATACCTACTCCGATCACTTTTTGAGATGTTAAAACTTTTTTGCGAATATCTCGGAAACTAAAGTTGAGCGGCGGTAACATGTATAGGAAAAAGTTGTTCATAATGATGACCTTGACAACATATTTCAAGGTCATCAAAATCGGTGAGGAAGCCCCTAATGTAAATAATTACCAAAATATTCTACTTCCAATATGAAATAGATTCATTTAATATTTAGAAAAAAATATTTTTCTCGTAACATGACATAGATATTTCCTGAATATTTGAAAAGAAATATTTGTTACGTAATATAAAATAAATATTGCATGTATATTTGAATATTAAAAAAAGATTGAATCTCTTTTTAATATTATATGAATATGTATACAATATTTTGTGCTACTAGGGTACGTATGTTTCTTGTCAGAGAGATTACGCACTGTAAGGGTACGTAGACGTATACGCGGTTGAGTTACGCTAAGGGATGCGATTCACGATTCACCGCGTGCAGAATGTTCCGTCTCAGAGTACCGTACACGTGTACCCAAATCAATCTGAAATTCAAAACAGTGATTCTTCGGCTACAGCTGCTGCATCGTATCAGGGTTCAAGGGTGGAGAAAGTGAGGGCAAAAATACTAGAGCGAAAGAGAGATACACAGTGAAACAGACAGAAGACAAATTAAGACACCTACGGGATTATGCGTGCATGCAAAGGATGCTCAACAGATTGTGTACCTGACGCTGGTTGTTCTGGTCTGACTGAGACTCGGGTGTCTCTTCACCGGCTCCCTGTAACCCTTTCTCGGACAGCAAATCCACCATCTGCAGCAAGCTGCTGCCAGGAAACTCTCTCGGAAGTGCTTCGACATGAACCCGTAAATAATCGGATTTATGCAACTGCGGACAAACATTTTCGAGGGAAGATTAAACATTAATTACAATCTGGAAGCTAATTTTCTTATTTTCTTTAAGCGCTGTACTTTGTCGGTTTTAAGAGAATTTCCTTTTCTGCCTTATTACTTCATTGTTGCGTCGAAAGAAATTGTTTTAACCATAAAATAATTAACTTTCCTAATTGCCGGGGATTTTCGTGCAAAATGAAAATTGTCTTCATTAATTTCGAGACACGAAAGTCACACAAACATTTACTCGTTTTCTCAACAATTTTTAGTGAGCCAGAAATAGTGGAATATTTTTCAATTCGTTAAATGTATTTATAAATTAACAAAATTCGCAGTATGCTAATGATTTAATGAATATTGTATCTACAAAATGCGAGAGAGACTAAAGAATAATTTCCGCGACGAATTTCAATGTCTTTAACTATGCTAAATAAAGAGTCTAGGAGGATAAGAATGATCCAGCGGCCCCGGTGATAATTTTTATTGCTATTGTGTGGAAAACCATCGTTTTAAGCTGAAAAACAATCCCCTAAAATTTTAAGTCGCTAACCCTTCATTTAAGGATAATATGAGGGTAAATACCCTTAACTATATCATTTTTTTCTCGGTTGTTAATTAAGATATTCAGATGGAATTAAAAAATGAAAATATTCGAACTTACCTCCTTCATATCATATATTTCTTTCAGAATTGTGATCAAGTTATTAAGGGTAGACAAAATTTATTTAATTTTTTAAGGGTGGGGGTTGCAAGCAAGCCTTCGAGTGACTACTTCCCAAAAATTCAAGAACGATGTTCTGTTACCTATTTAATATGTACAAAAGTTTCAAGATCGTCGGATTGGTGGAACATAGTTAAATATTAAAAAACAAATGAAATTACGCCATTATAATAGTAAATGTGTAGTGCAGTGTTTCTTACGACTCTAATTAATAATTCTTAACAGGAGATTATGTCCCTCCTCGATCAATTATTCGCATCGTATTATATTCTATGCCTGTCTTCCCGAATTTACAATATAAATAGAAATTATGTAGGTGTAAAAGAAAAGTTTAGGAATCATAATATAGATTTATTCAATCTTCTTCACTATTTTCCTCAATTACTGGTACAGTATGTGTCACATCAAATACCTTGGTTAAACAGTAAACATAGTTAAATAGTAAATAATGGTAGCGACATGGGAGCTGCAACCTACTGTTCTGTTGCCATTAGCACAGTCGCATGTACATATATCGTGTAATTGCGGTATAACTAATCGCATGTGGTACATATTCAATGTAGCTTTGATAACTTTTGCGATTAATATGCCTCGAATGAACTTTCACCCTTATAATATTGTTAGTTTCCTTTAAATATTCAATATTTAAAATATTATCATCCCTCTGGATAACCCTTCCTGGGTTAATTGTTAGGTACCTGTACATAATACTATATAAGTAGTGTATAGTTTTACATATGGGAATATTATACATATACAAGATGGATAAAGAACAGGAAATATAAGAATATTTTCGGGAAATCCATTACAGCGTTTTTTGTCAGTCATTGGTATAAATGGTTTCCTACGGTGACTTAATTTTTTTGCTTCCACCAACTCCTGAAGCGAGTTTGTTTTTATCCGTTGTTTCTTCATATAATCAATAATTAGATCTACTTCTGGATCGGTATCTAATCGTTTACCAAATTCATTGTGTAGAAAGGATGCTATTATACACAATGATTTAAGACGAGGTAGGAGTTTATTGTCCATTTTGTGGGTGTAATAAACGATATTTTTGTGCGATATCACCATGAACGGATTTAACAACCCATCTTATTTTGGTTACAAAGACATTACACATTATATTCTTTATTTTCCATATGTTCGGAAACATCGTGAAAACGATGGTCCTTTAATATACATTATTTTTACTTTTTTCATCTTTAATATATGTTCCATCAAAAATGTCTACTAATTGAGAATCTTCTATTTCAAAAAGTTTCCTTGGCGCGTACGCTGTTTCATTAAAAATGAGATCAGCTCTGGTGTTTGCATCTATTCCGAAGTGATTTGCTAAAATATCCTTCTCAAATGTGTTAATTATTTGATGGAAATATTCTGACACATGTTCATGTTGCAGACCGAATATATTTTTCATCATTACATTACAGTGGCGTGCAAAAGTTCCCGGCCAGATGGTTTTTGCTATTTTTTTTCCAAAAAAAAGCGTTAAGAAATTTTTATTAGAATCATGTATGAGGGCATATTACGTGAAAGAATACTATAGAAAAAATCAATGCTGCTGATTCTTCATACATGTTTATTTAAAGAATAAGTAAGCTAGCGTGTTCAAAAGTTCCCGGCCTGTTTAAGCCGGGATTGTATTCAAGTCTGTAAAAGGTCAGTAAGTGTTTACATTCAAATAATATTACGTGGTATTGTTACTTCAGTTGGTAGTCAGTCGCTGAAATGTAAACATGGTTCGAAAGATATCTGTCGAAGTACGCAAAATTGTGATGGAATTGTCGTTAAAGGGAAAGTCATCTCGCGAAATTGCTTCAGTATTGTCTATCGGGAAAAGTACAGTGAACGATACAATTAACAGATATCGTGCAGGATATGGCGTGAAAGATCGCCCGCGGAGTGGAAGATCCCGAAAGACCACTAAAAGAATTGATAGAATTATAAAACGTAAATCACAATTGCGGACCCAAAGAAGACAGCTAGTAATATTGCAGCAGAACTACAACAGGAAAACCTTGCTAATATTAGTCGATGTACGGTAAC
This sequence comes from Seladonia tumulorum, assembly GCA_913789895.3. Lineage (NCBI taxonomy): Eukaryota > Metazoa > Arthropoda > Insecta > Hymenoptera > Halictidae > Seladonia > Seladonia tumulorum. The sequence continues at coordinate 1,638,889 of OU565267.1, forward strand.
AAGAAGATTACGTGATGTACGACTGTTTGGCAGAGTTAGTGTTAAAAAACCACTAATTAATAAGAAAAATAAAATAGCCCGATTAAGGTTTGCCAAAAAATATTGTGACTGGACTGTTGAAAATTGGAAAGCTGTTCTTTTTCGGATGAATTTAAATTTAATCTATTCGGCAGCGATGGAAGACAATATGTATGACGTTCAATTGGCACAAGAAATGATCCCAGGTACCAAACACCAACTGTTAAACATAGTGGAGGGAGCATTATGGTATGGGGAGCTTTCTCCGCTCAGGGAATTGGTACTCTTATAAAAATTGAAGCTTTCATGACTGGTGTCACGTATAAAAAAATTTTAGAAATTCATATGCTACCATATGGTGAAAAAGAAATGCCAGAAAATTGGTTTTTCCAACATGACAACGACCCCAAATATGCATCGAAAATCGTAAAAGGGTGGTTGTCTACAAATACAGTATAGGTTTTAGACTGGCCTTCTCAATCTGCGGACTTAAATCCAATAGAGCATCTTTGGGGAGAGATGAAACGTCGAATGAAAAATCATAGAAGTTCCAATAAAACACAATTTTTTCAAAATTTAATAGAAGTATGGAATAAAATACCACACGACTACATTACTCAGTTAATTGAGTCCATGCCTCATCGCTGTGCTGCTGTTATTGCTGCAAAAGGCATGGCTACGAAATATTAATTATAACATGTTAAATAATGTACTGCAAAATTATTACAATGAAAAACAAGCATAATTTTTTCGCTAAACATACTGGCCGGAAATTTTTGAACATGTTAATTTACTTATTCTGCAAATAAACAAGTAAGAAAAGTAATTAGCGTTGATATTTTTTGTAATATCCTTTCATGTATTACGCCCTTATATATGATTCTAATAAAAATTTCTTAACGCTTTTTTTTTGGAAGAAAAATAGCAAAATCCCTCTGGCCGGGAACTTTTGCACGCCACTGTAGTTAGTGCTTGATTCACAGTTCGTGATTTACTATCTCTCATAGTTTTCAACATAATTTCTAGCTTTTCAATATTGTTCCAATTAAGGCCAGTGAAAGCATGTAGTTGTTCCTCATTTATGGAAACATCCGATATTTTATCAAATAAAGAGGAATCCACATTCCAAGCCAACTGGTCCAACAACAGAGAAACTTCACTAGCTTCCACTGCACTATACATAGAATAGATATGTAAAGAGCAAAGCTCATCAGTGTAAAATCTTTTTCTAATAATGTATGTAAAGCAACACCGGTCGCCTTTTGGGATACAAATCCTTTTTTTGTCTAAGGATATGACAATCAGTTGCCTCGTCGATCGACATAAAATGCAGTATTCTTGAATCGCTACTACTCTTTTAAATGGCAGTTCAATCAAACCTGTCAATTCGGTATTGCTTCGAGTTTGATAATCTGGATTTGTTGCAGGATTATTACTGTTGTCGTTTCTACGTTGGTTTTCTATTCTATAAACAATTAACCGACATTTGTTACAAAAAAAAGAGATCCAACAGACACTATTCCGTCACAGTAAGTCTGATATTTCGTATTATCCCTACATTATAATACTGTAATTTCATTTGTTTTTCAATATTTAACTATGTTCCACCAATCCGGCCATCTTGAAACTTTTGTATATATTAGATAGGTAACAGAACATTGTTCTCGAATTTTTTGGAAGTGGTCACTAAAAGGCTTGCTTGCAACTCCCACCCCTAAAAAATTAAATAATCTTTTTCTACCCTTAATAATTTGATCACAATTGTGAAAAAAATATATGATATGAAGGAGGTAAGTTCAAATATTTTCGTTTTTATTCCATCTGAATATCTTAATTAACAACCGAGAAAAAAATGATCTAGTTAAGGGTATTTACCCTCATATTATCCTTAAATGAAGGGTTAGCGACTGAAAATTTTAGGGGATTGTCTTTCAGCCTAAAACGATGGTTTTCCACACAATACCAATAAAATTGTCGCCGGTGCCTCTGGACCATTCTTATCCTCCTAGACCCTTTCAACCAAAGCAGCGATTCCATTTGATTGAAATCACAGCCAGACTAGTATTAATCCCCTAACAATTACCTAACCGATCGTAGCGTGTCGACAAGCATTCGTAAACGATGGTTATCGACGGGTACAATGGTAAGACCATTAACATCGTCGGGCTGCATCTCGCGAATGGAAGTAGGCGGAACGAGAATCGATATTAAGCGCCTCAGCAGATCGCGCGGCGGTTCGAAGGAAATTAATTAAACGCGTTCCCAGCAGCGCCAACGTCTCCCTGGAAACGTGTGACTTTTCAGCGAGGAAACCGAGTCTGTCGATCTATTCACCCGTTCGCATTAACATTCCCGCTACCCGAAATCCGACAGTCTATATATTAAAAATCGTTGTAAAAGACAGGAAAGGAATATCAATTATTTATCAAGAGCAAAACGTGCTAGAAAGCACAGAGAAACTTTTTTCTGTGACGCTCAGTAATCGAGATAATGGATTTCAGAAGTTCCACCGACGCAGTCATCGCAGCAAGTAGAAAACACGGAGAATGGTCAGACGCGCGAGACGAACTTTCGAACTCGATTATCTCGAAAACTAAGCATCCTAGTGAGAATCTTTATTCCTTATTTTCGACTAAGTTTAGCACGCAGAATCGCTTTTACGCAGAAGATTTCCACCCAGAGTCCCTCCATACTGCGGAAATTATAAAAATAAAACACGAAGTCCAAGAAAATCGGCTGTAGAACACACAGCTTAGAAATGACTGAAACTAACAGCGAAGCAGTGTTAATTATTATACTACGACCTACACCAGATTATTCGAGAAGCAAAGCCGAGCAGAAAACATAGAGTGAAACTTTTCCCTACGGCATTCAGTCATCGAGATAATGGATTCCAAAAGTTCTCTCGACGCGCAGCCTTCGACGCCCTAAGTAGAATAAACTAGGAATGGCCAGGCACGCGCGACGGACTTTTAAACTCGATTATCTCGTTAACCGGGCGTCGCTGGGAAAAACTTCATTCCTCATTCTCGACTCAGTTTTGCACGCGGAATCATCTTGTCTTTGTTAATCCCGCCCAGCGTTACACAACGCCGAGTAAACTGCGAAAATAAGGAAACCTGCCCCGAGGGGATACAGCAAGTATGATTTACAACAACAGGAGAACAATGTTAATCACACTGTGAATGCTAATTAATTTTTTAATTAAAATACATGTATTTATACGACTCGGAATTCATAGTTACGGTGTCTCGTTCCGGTTAAATGTTAATTAAACCTTTTCTATAGATTGTTATAACGTTACGAAAAAAATATGTCGCTCTATCCCGGGGAGTGTAGAGCATTTTCCCATGGAAGAATCGTTAAAATGGCATTTATAATTAATGCAGAATACATTCTTCAAGTTCGAAGCTTGTCTGTTTCTGCAAAATTGAATGCAAATCAAAATCTAACCTACAATATTCTGGTTATGAAAATTTAGAGTTATTGTTGGACAGTGCAATTTACTTCTTGAAGAACTACTACTAAAAAGTTTACAGAAATAAAACAAAGGACGAAGAGGGCGATAAACGGGGAGATTCAGGGTTTAGTGCAAATAGTAAAAGGAACCATAAATGCGCGACGTACCTGTTAAAGTAAGCCATCAGCTGGAAGGCGGTGTTGAGGTGTTTGTGTATGCCGGCCTTCTTGTGCGGCAGATAACCGGAAGCTGTGAGGATGTTGTCGATGAGGATGGGTCCCCAGCAGATCACGAAAAGCACCACCACGGCCACCAGCATTTTCACCACCTGGCGCACAAGCAGATCAATGGCACACGTGAGTCCGAGGATCCTCTAATTACAGTACAGACTGTAATTAGAATCTAAGACCCGTACTCCTTTGATCCGACCAGGACTAAGGAAGCCAGAGCAGTCCCCGAGTCTTAATTACTTCGTGTTCATCAAGCCCAGATATTTGGTCTTTCCAAAGGACCGCGAGGAAACGAAAATTCCGAGAAGAGAATAATGTTTTACAGCTACTGTGCAACAGATCGGACTTTCATTCATTTTCTTTTTCTCCTCGTATGAGTTTCGGATGCTTGGTCCACATCGTTTCCCTTTATGACAACGATACACCTCCGCAGTATTGTTGTTCATGTGAAAATTCGAGAATTTGGAAAAAATGAGACTGCCTTGAATTTAATGCTGTTTTTGGTTCCTGGAATTTTTAGGGTAGAGTTTTAATTACGTTTGGAATTTTCTAATCGGTCCCTGGAAGTTGATATTTTATGATTACTTCGAAAAGAGTTCTGTGGTGTTTCGAGCGAAATAAAAATCTCATTAAGTTTTTTCCTTTCAGATTTAGAAAAGCGGAATATTGCTATGGCCGCGTAAAATCAGTAATCTGATTGCAGGGAAATATGCAATTTCGCACGAAATGAAGGTGGAGAAAGAAGATCGAAATTAATAGAACCAGTCGCGAAGTAGTGTGGAAAAGGAGTTGCAGAAAAATGATTTTCAGCGAATTAAATAGCAGTGGTTTGTAAAAATGATTGGAAATGTACAACGTAAACGTTTCGCCATGGTTCAAAGCAACAAACCCTATGTAGGACAAACGGGGAAGGCCTTATGTGTTCAAGAGCGTCGTTCCGAGTGCATGACAATTACCATTTAAATGAAAGTGGCGACGATTTGTTTAGGCAAATTGCTGGACGGTATCGGGATACTCTTACCAATTTCAACGAAGCTACGGAATTTTATTCGCCGACGAAATTGCCGGGTCTGTTTTCCGCCTTTGTTCGTTCTTACAATTTCTGTTTTATCGTTTCGACGAGACTATAATTAATGGACCGTGATTTCAGAGGGATGATTTCGCTCGTAGTTGTATTTAAAGATGTTCAATATCATGTTCAAGACCTTTTCACTCGACAACGAGATTCTCGATTTTAATTATCATCACCTCGTGCAGAAATCACCCTGAAACTACTTTAAATGAATATTTGTACGTGCTACAGTATCATATAATTTTTATTCAAAAGAGTACTGTGTAGCTCGAGTACTATTACCCATTTTTAATAAAAAATTAGGCGGTCGAGGCTTGTCGACATCATTGGCAATTGTTATCGACATTGCACAGCCGGAAATAATAAATTTGTCAATAATTACTATCACCTCTACTACCTTCACGACTACCTTCGAGTTGCAAGGGTCAAAGCCCTGATCTACCTTTGCCTTATTTGATTGCTATACGATCTTTACATGAAATAAAAATTGTCTATATTAATTGCAAGACATTGACGTCACTTAAGAATTTCTGTCTATTTTTTTTTAAGAATTTCTGTCTTTCTTCAATGATTTTAAGAAATTGAAAATTATTGGAGATACCCTGCAATTCTTTTGTAATTCTACACTAATCAAACTACGTCGTTCTATTAAAAAAAAAACGAGGATGACTGAAATATTGGAAAATAGGACCTAGGGAAAAAGAACTTCTCCGTCATAATAATTGCCCCACTGAACCAAACAAAATTGTTATTGCTAAAAACAACGGAGATATTTTGGTGAAAGTCTTAGGTGTCTCACCTTGTATATTTTTCTCATAAATGTGTAAATTCTAGATTTTCATACGGCGCGCTCACTAGACATTTAACAGGCGTTTACAAAATTCCGGAGTGCAAAGGGTTAAGGGGTTAAAACTTCCTTGGTCTACCTTAAGTTAGCTTAGGGTGGGCCAAGGGTGCTTAAATTCTTCATTTGTTTACCTTGACAGCTCTTCTCGAGTATTAACACTCGAGTGGTGATTCTGTAGCACCACTAGAAATTGTTGTGGCATTATTTCAAAGGAATTACAAACAATATTACAAAATGTTTGGTACATTACAAAATTTGTATCCAATAGATCACTAAACATTTAAATATTATATGTAGAAATCGGATCAGTTTCGTATGAATAAACTGAAAATATTGTAAGACGGAAGAAAAATTTCGTTTTATATTGAAAATACAGCCGGGTCGAAGGGTTAATACAAACGCAAAGTTTCTGTTTTAGAATACGTGTATATTCAATAAACATCGTCAATCTTTATTTTCGGATTACTAATTGGAATTTGATTCTGAACCTTCCAATGGCTGTCCGATATACAGGGTGAATTCGATAAAGCAGGACACCTAAATATCTCCGTTACTTTTCGTTGTACAAAAAAACTTCGTAGGACAAAGTTACACTGTTTGAAGGGCCACATATAACGGTGTAAGGGGGAAAAAATGTCAAGGTCATTTTTATGAGATTTCAAGGTTATCGATGTTTTTTTAAATGGAATGATATATTTTCGTTAACGTAATGTTGTAGCTGACAAAATAACGAATTCATGCATGTAACACAATATGACCTTCAAATGACCTTCAACCCAGAAAAACGGTTTAAATAAAATTCAACGTGTAAGATTCATTTGATGTATTTCTGTTACGCCAAATGTTCAAAAATATTCCCTTGAGCTGCTATACATTCAAATGTATCGCAATACACAACATAATAACAGATTCGGTGTTGACAGGAGGACAATTACGATATACCTTCACCTATACGTTCGTACAGAATCGTGTTTGTCCACTACTAATTACTCAGAAGACCTTCTTGCTATCAGATTTCCACAGTTTCTAAGATTTTTCGATCAGTTTATCGATGAACGTTTCACAATGCGTTACTCGAAGGAAGATAAGATTGATATGATTTTCATTTATGGAGAAAGTCGACAGTGTTTAAGAGAAGCCGTGCAGTTGTACAAGGACCGATTTCCTAATCGTAATTGTCCATCAGTTTCCGTTTACTCCAATTTGATAAATAAATTCCGTGAGACTGGTAGTGTCGAAAATAAAAAACGTACAAAGGTGAGGACTGTAAGGAATGAAGCAAACACAATTAATGTTCTGGCAGCAGTGAATGCAAACCCTCATGCTAGTACGAGGCAAATCGCACGAGGAAGTGGCATTAGTCAAAAATGTGTAGTGCAAATACTCCAGGAACACAAATTTCACCCCTATCACCTATCAATTCATCAAGAACTTCATGGTAGAGACTTTGTAAATCGTGTAAACTTTTGTCAGTGGGGATTGAGACAATTGATAAACGATAGAGCATTTTTTAATCAAGTATTATTTACTAGTAACAGAAATACATCAAATGAATCTTACACGTTGAATTTTATTTATACCATTTTTCTGGGTTGAAGGTCATTTGAAGGTCATATTGTGTTACATGCATGAATTCGTTATTTTGTCAGCTACAACATTACGTTAACCAAAATATATCATTCCATTTAAAAAAACATCGACAACCTCGAAATCTCATAAAAACGACCTTGAAATTTTTGTTCCCTTACACCGTTATATGTGGCCCTTCAAACAGTGTTACTTCGTCCTACGAAGTTTTTTTGTACAACGAAAAGTAACGGAGATATTTAGGTGTCCTGTTTTATCGAATTCACCCTGTATAGTAAAAAGTAAGATTTTTCATAAAGAATTTGTAAACCTAACCTCAGCGATAAAACAATAAATGACCTAATTAAATTTGTCGCTAATAATCTATAATATTATCTATAATATTAATAATCTATAATATCTATAATAATCTTAAATGTCGCTAATAATCTAGCAGTTGATGCGACATAAAACTACAAATTAAAAAAGAAAAGATCAAGTAAATTTCTTAAGTTTTTTTCTATGTAAATTCGTATTACTTTTTTACCTCCAGCGTGTTCATGGCAAAGTACTATCTTTCAGCTATAATTTAAGTCCTCGAACACTGAAAAATTGCTACAGGAATACATTCTGAACTCTAAAACCTAAAGTATCTTCTCAATGTCATATCAATTTTGTTTCTCTGTAAACCTCGAAGACATAAAACAGGCCAAAAATGACAATGAAAAGATTTTGATTCTAAAATTGACAATCCTGATCTATCATTTTCTAGGAGCAGTGTCACAGCCTAATTTTCCCATAAAGAACCAGCAACCCGATATTCCCGAAAGTCGTCTGAACGCCGATCCAGATCCGATCCGCTAAGGGATCACAGGAGGATCGAAAGGAAATCGAATCGAATTTGCAGACGTCTAAGAGGATCTGCGACGCACCTGTTTCATGGTCCTGGATTCCTCCTCTGTCTGTCCGTCTTCACGATAGGAGCGTCGTCCGTTTCGCATGGCCTGCCTCTGGGTCATGGGTATCGACTCGGTATCTGCATTATTCGGGCTTAATCTGGAACACATTGTACCGGTTCGAATTGAATCCGCGCGCAATACTGTTTCGCAAAACCGTCCGACTGTTTCCTTCCAGTTATCTAAATCCATTATGCACATGGACGTTCTTTTGGCCGCGCAGACGTCGCCTAACCCCGATCGTTCGTTGCTAGATCCAAGGCTTTATCAGGTTGGATCGAACCTGATAAACCGTGCGAAATACACGACGCTGGGAAAGACTTGAGTCTGCGAGGAGTTTTGCCAGTGGAACTTGCAAATTGCATCGCTCGAGATTCCGTCGTTACGGTCAACCAGCTGATCGGGGCTTCGTACAAGTTTCTAACGAGCATAATAAACGAGGATAGCTCGACGAGGGCCGCCGACGATCGATAACGAGACACGGGGATCAAGAGTTCTCTCTCACTACACCAGCATGCACGATCTTCCTGGCACGATGACAAGTTTATCGAGAACATCGTGATACCGCTCGAACGGCGAACGACTACGCGATTCGTGGTACTGCCGAGCATGATTCTTAGTCGGAATTATACTGCGAGCTTCCCGTGAGAATTCCCGTTTTCCCGGAATTCCGAATGGAATTGTTTTCGTGCTTCGTTGCGTCGTCAACGAGATTATTGGCACTGTGTCTTGCGCAAAATTTTCAATTCTTACAAGGCATACAAGGGAAACAATTGGGATTTATTTTTGCAAATTTTTCTCTCCTAATTCGTTTCGTTATATTACAAAATATAACGAAATTATTGGCACTGTGTCTTGTGCAAAATTTTCAAATTTTCCAAGGCATACATGGGAAACAATTGCGATTTATTTTTGCAAATTTTTCTCTCCTAATATAACGAAACGAATTGAGAGAAAAATTTGCAAAAATAAATCTCAATTGTTTCCCTTGCATGGCTTGGAAAATTTGAAAATTTTGCACAAAACACAGTGCCAATAATTTCGCATATGCTCCAAACGCATAAAGTCCTCTACCAATTACTTAAAAACTTTCTGCGTTGATTTCGAGAAACGCAGAATCATATTTCTGCTCCCAAGAATTTTAATTAATTAAGGATAATACAGTACAGTTCTCAAATAAGTACATGCATCTTTGTGTAAAATTTGCTGCCTATTAATTGTAATGGTACCACAAACAGTACCAGACTATCATTCTCATCACATTTGTGCACGTTTTAGAGTGTGCTTAAATCCAGCTTAGCAACAAAAGGTCCGTTATTTATATGCAACATTCAACGTAGCTGCGACTACGTTGAGAAAATATGGGAACACTGTTTTTAATTAAAACTACAACTCTGCGTCAGAGAAAATATACCTAATGGATTCATTAGTACTAAACTTCATGAATTTATAACCGGATTGCGGAAGTTCATAAAATTATAGATTTTCGCTCTGCACTTTGTGGAGACAAGAACTAATTCGGAATTTATTCAACCCATTAAAAACGAATTTAATAATCTTCATTTATGACGTTCAAAAAGTGGCATAACGTAATTTCCACTAAATGAAACTTTATTCGATTTCCTATTTAATAACTCCACTAATTCACAAAATAAAATTTTACTTCAGTTTTCACTCCTCTCAACATTTATACAAACATATAAAATTAAGTAATAGTTAATTATTCTTTACTTAAGTCTACGCAGACTGTACTTAATACAGACACAATAAATTCTACAGAGATTTATTCTCAAGACATAATACATATTCTAAAATGCTGGAAAGTTGATAGTGTAGACTACTGTAGACAATACTCGCCAGAAGAATGTATATAGACCACAACGTCATCCCCTAAATGCTTCGAATACCTCACTCTTATTATTAATTTCTCTTGTCCTCTTAAAAAAATGAATGCACAGCGCAGTAGCACCAAAGTGCATCGTTCATCAGCAAAAAACTTTCGTGCTCCCAGAAGAAACTTCTCACTGTCATGAATGGTAAATAAATCGATTGCACCTCGAGGGTCGTTCTTCTCGAAAAAACAAATTTTTTAATCCCCTCAAAAGTCATTTATATGTCTCGGATTCGTCGAGAAACAACTTGCATTTTTCTACGTTCCGTAATCTGCAGAGTTTGCGAACGGTCTGCGAAAGTTCGGTTTCAATTGCCCATTGAACTCCCAGGAAACAGCTGTTTAACCACTTTGAACTTTTTACGAGCCCGCCTCGATAGCCGTAACGATTTCTGCTGAGATATCGCCATTGCATTTAACACGGTTCTGTGGATCCTCCTCGATCGAGACATAAAGTACCATTTGCCCGGAAAATTAATTTTAATCGTGTACACAATTACTGAATTTATCAATGGAGTCAAAAAATAAAAAAGACACTGTCGAATTTAATGCGGAAGAGTTGCAAGAGAAGTTGCAGTTGAAGAGCTGTTTATAGCATTTATAATGTATTGTTATGTATTGTTTATGGCAACAATGAAGAAGTCAATTACAAAATTTCACAGCCGTTGTTGTATTATTTTGGACTTAAAAGGACACTGTCGAATTTAATACGGAAGAGTTGCAAGAGAAGTTGCAGTTGAAGTATTGCTTATAGCATTTATAATATTCATGGCAACAATGAAGTAGCCAATTTCAAAACTCAACAGCCGTTGTTGTATTATTTTGTACTTTTTAAGGCGACTGAAAGGGAAAATAGATTTTCATTAAATTTTAGTCCACAGTCTAACAATTGGGACAGCTCGATGAATAGTCGGTGTCAACGAAGATATCACTGAAATTCTCGATCGGGACCTCGCGAGGAAAAATATTTAATATTCATCGTGCGAAATGTTGGCAGGGAGTCTCATGACTCGCGTTAACAACATTACGGGGTCCCGTAACTTTCCAGCGACCGCTGCTAATGGCCGCGCTAATTAAAATGCAAATGCTCCGCGTGCAAAACACCGTTCCGCGGTGCCCACTTTTCTAATACCTTTCTTTATTTCGCCGCGCGTTCGCTTGTCATCCCGAATGCATAATGCATCGTCCTACGCAGGAGTACAGGAATTTGGAAAAAGGTCTAATGGAATGCGGGGGATATACGAGAAAATCCAAGGGATTTTTCCTTGAGACGATTCATGGGGAAGGGGACAAAAGTTATTCTCACACGGGGAAATACAATTTCATGTAGTGTCGCCAGATCGAGAAAAGCGAGGGGAGTACAATGCACACCTTCTCTGATGACCAGAGTAACACGTGACACGTTGCGCGTGCGCGATGGGACACCATGTGTCGGGACACGGTGGTCTACATTTTGTGGCATTTGTGTTGAAATTTAGTGACATTTTGCCAAAAAATCAACTGTCTCACATTGACTTATGTCGAATGCTTATTGCTTTCTAAATATCCATCAACCTTGAAAACGAAAGAATTAATAAAATTTAATTAAGAGCGCAGCGAGTGAACGAAGTGAACGAGCGAAGCTCTTCTTTACGCTACTCTTACATTTCGTGGAGATTCTTCTCCTCCTAAACCGCTCGACCGATTTCAATGAAATTTTGCACACATATGCATGTGTCCTCCGAGAAGGTTTTAAAAAAATAAAATCGAAAATCGGACAAGTCATTATGTAAATAAAGAAGAAAAACGATAAATAAAACATAAAATGTTAATGTTCTCTCTCTCTCTCTCTCTCTCTCTCTCTCTCGAACGAGGAGTCCCTTCTCGAAAGATTTTTCTACTTTTTGCCCGTCCGTTTACCTTTACCTTTATGTTCACCTTTTTTTTTCTCTACTCGCTTTATGACTCTGTCGATCATCAGTACCAGGTAACGGATTACTAGGGTTAGGGAATTTGACCTGGGACGATTATCGTCGCGTGACGCATTTCCGTCCCTTATTTCCGTTCCATATTTCGTTACATCTTTTCTCAAATCACCCCCATCTCTAAAACACTTTCGTGTTAAAAACTCATAAGACAATTTGGAAGTTCTTTCCGATTTTTCGCCTCAACATTGACGGTGAAAGCTTGAAGTTAGTATGCGTTTACTGATTGAGTGTTAGAACACCAATCGGATTTTTCATTGCGGAAGGCATATCACGCTGCGCTCTTAAGTCTACATAACCACCCGGGCAAGTACACCTAGTAAATACTATTACTGTAATAAACGGTCAATGTTGGAAGTTTTGAAGACAGCATTTCTAATGGAAAAAATTACTTTTCTTCTTTGAGATGCCGTGACGGTCCTTTTTAATATTTTCCTTCCAATTTTTTTTTTAATGAAAGGTTAATCTTTAAGCTATAAATTACCATTATCGATTAAAAATTACTATTCATAATGTATTAAACATATTATGCCAAATGCAATGTAGAAAATTTTCAAAATTCTTAAGACTTCGCAGGGAATATCTTCTGTATCATACCAGATCGTAGAATTTTACAAAATGGAGTATTTTCAGCATACTTTCTTCTACACAATCATGCAAGAATTATTTCCCATCTCGTACCATATCACAAGTTATTATTGTTTAAAGTCGTCCGTTTCCTCGGATACCTCAGTATACTTTGTCCATTAGTTCAGTATATCCTCTAAGACAGAAGAAATCATGGAATTTTACAAAATGGTATATGTACGGCACACTTTCTTCTATATCATCGTGCAAGAATTATTTCCAATCTTGTCCAATATGACGCGTTATTATTGTTTAAAGTCGCCCGTGTCCGTGCGGCTATGCGCATAGGTGCTCGGGTTCTTCGTCGGGACTGTTTGACGACTAAAAAACTCTTTAGGCACTAAACGAAATTTTATTTAAAGAGCGATTTATCAAAAATTTAGAGGAATAATATATTTACTAAGCTGAATGTGTTTTTAAAAGTTGTTAAATTTGGAAATATACTTAAAAGATAGTAAAAAAAGCTATTAAATAAAGAAAAAGTATGGTACATTATGCACCATTAAAAAAGATTAGTTGTTAATATTCTACACCGCAAATATCACTTCGATATCTTTAACAGTTTAGAAGTTATACCAAAATGTCACTAAAGACGCTGTAGCTCTGAAAAATCGACCACGGTACAGGAGAATGAAATAAACAGTAACATTTTTAAGACGGTAATGTTTTTATCACAGTAACAATTAGACTGCGGAGAAAGAATCAAATAAAAATGACTGTACCTTTAAAAAATTAGTCAAACATAGAATGCAACACCGCAGTTATTTCAATCTAGCAAGTCTAGTCTTTGAAAGATCAAAAATGATGTAACTGGATCAAGTTCACAGTTTGGAAATCTTTTCCATCGTTTTTCAGTATAAAACGCGAAATAAATGGCGATCCGGCTGGCTGAAGAGAGATCCGGTAAAAGGACTCGAAAGAACAAGAATCAATCGTTCGTAATCCTGTTCTCTATCCAAGGTTATTCAAGGTGATCTCAGAGATCCCCGCATGTACATATCCGGTGTAACTTTTATCGGTTCTCGGTGCGCGTATCGATTCAAGAGTCACCTAACGGTAGCTCTCGTATCTGGGGGGGGGGGAGATGGGTGTTCCCCTGATTCGATATGTAGCAAGTTGAAAAGCCGGGTGCATCAGTTACGGTTGTCAGAGTTTTTTTTCCACTGAACACCGGGTGGCTGGGTAAAAATGATGGAAAACGCGGTTCTCCTCGAAACCGGCTTATCCGGGAAATCGAAAATCCCGCGAGCGAGACTTCTTTCAGAAGAACGTTTACTTTGATTCGCCGCCGTGCCGTTCCATTTTACCGGGCATGACTCCCTTTTTGTAATACCGGCGAGATTATCTGTTCACGCATCCACTATTTCATCCCCTAATCGCAGGGGATGCGACCGCCCTCGAGCCATCGTGCCACCAACTTTGAGAGACGAGAAACTCGAAACAGGAAATTCAGGTAGCGAGCACAGTAGAGTACAGTGAGACATGTTATTGCTACAGGGAAATTTGAGCGAATTAAATATATTTATTTCTAAACAATTTTGGAAAATGTATTATTCGCGTTTCAAGGGGATTTTTGGGACTAATGTACTCTTGTTTCAAGAAGACTACTGTAAACAATATTTTTACTTCGAGGAAATTACAGCAAATGAATTGTGCTTATTTCATGAAAATTTTAATGTTGAGAAAAATTCGATACTGTGAAAGACATCTGCTTGCCATTCTAGAGAACAATTTTAGAAAATATATTGTTCGCATTTTAAGGGAATTTTTGACACTAATGTATTCTTGTTTCGAAAAGACTACTATAAACAATATTTTTACTTCGAGGAAATTACAGCAAATGAATTGTCCATATTTCATGAAAATTTTAATCTTGAGAAAAATTCGGGACTGCGAAAGACATCTGCTTCCCATTTCAGAGAAGACAAAAGAATAAATAAAGAACTTGAAGAAAAATCGGCAATGCAATTACAGGCGTACACAGTTCTGCTTATTACTAGAAGGAAAAGAAAGAGTTTCGAAACAATGGCCACTCAAGAGAGCAGAAATAAAGCTGTAGTCGTTTGTTAAATGAAGCTGAACACAAACTATCATTTTTATCCTCTTCTTTGATAGCTACGCTGTTTCTTCCTTCACAGTAGTAGCTTTTATGCCACTGCTGTGTAGCAATGGTGTTTCTAACGTTTTTTGGTGGATCAGTTTAACAACTCACGCGTGTCGTGACGTCATGTGGTAACGACGTTTCATCACACGCCAAATTTCCCAGCAAATCGCCGTGTAGCAGAAAGCCATGACAGTCACGGGCAAGATGAGGACCAGGACCAACATGTAGACTTCATGTGCGAGCCATAAAAGTCCTGCATCGGAGTCCCTGACACACCAGTAAGCGATGACTCTAAGCCCCACCTCCTTGTGTGTCTGAAAAAAAGCAAACATCACTGGTCATAGCGAGTCATTATTAAACCGAGAATTTTTATGGAAAGTAAAAATGTTCTGCAAAAAGGAAGATAGATTAAAATATATTTCTTCTTTCGGATTCGATTGCGGACCCTTGTGCAAAATAAAAATTTTCTGCATCAGTTGCAACAAATACAAGCCAAATAGAAAGTGTCTGTCTTTCTTTAATAATTTAAGTAAAATATATGTATACAATATTAGATCTAATATTTATCTAATATTAAAAAGAGTGGCTCAAAAAATATTTTTTCAATATTCGAAAAAAATATCTATCTAATATTTTTGTGCTACTAGGGTACAGGGTGTTTAATAACCTTGAATAAATTTTTTGCAAATCATAATATTTGCCACTCTGAACCAACTAACGTTTTCCTCTGAAATTTCGTTCTATCATAAAAAGCAAGCGAGATATTTTAGATGCTCGAGTTAGGTGAAACACCCTGTACAAAGAATTCACTATACTTTGAATTTCACTGCCCAATTTTTTCAGAAATGCATAAAATCGTCGATCCAATAGAATACGGATTATATGCAATTGTTGATGAATTAACAAAGTCGGCGATTTTTTATTTCAGCGTTTCGCAGAAGTTCGTCACGGAAGTCTCGGAAGTACACTGAGAAGGTAAAGTTTGAAATGGCGGATCTTGAATGAAACCAGTCGAAGAAACGCGGCGGCTGAGGCCAATTAATGTAGCCAATTATAAAAACGAAACCTGAAGCGGACTGAGACTCGGGAGCACGGGTTCCCGAGGATGTATTTCACGACACTTTCCGGTTTTTATCGTCCCGCTCAGGAAATTAACTTCGGGTTCGAGTAATGTACTGTGCGATCTCTGCGTAAAACGAAAAGTCTACACTTTTTCTTTTCTCTAGGGAAAACTGGGACTCTGATAATCCGAGAAACTGAAACTGGCTTTAAAAACACGAATTATTAACACTCTGGTAAATTAGAACTGCTTTAACGCAAGGGTGTGTAATTACTGAACTATTCGGAAAATTGCGTTTTATGAAACTGCTCCCAACTGCCGCTTATTAAAGTGTCCACTAACTAAGTTATTCTAATTAACAATTTATAGCAGTTTAATTTTTATGCTTCTGTACACAATGTTTTAAGCAATTTAATAAAACGTTTTAAGTGGATTTGATATATTTAAGCGAAGAATTGATGTATCATGCAAAGAACAATGTTTCTAAAAATCTCGTAACAATTTTCACAATTGTTTGTCATGTTCCTTTAAAAACTAATCATTTTTGCACGAAAGCGTGCTTAACCAAGCCTCAAAGGATTAACAGAAAGCCAAATCACCGAAAAATCCATTCAACCAACGTCTGTTTTACGATTCAGCGAGGAAAAGTTTATTAAAACGCTGGAACTATGTGCACTCTCTCACGAGCGCATGATTCTCCACGGTCGCATAAAATCGTTTTATAGTCGAGCACACCGCGTTTACTTTACGAGAAGTAAAACCGAGTTACCTGCCGAGTTTCATTAATTCTTTACTCCTCACCGCGGACGCCTCCCCCCCACCGTGCGCGAGAATGGTAATTGATTTGCAATTTTAAATCACAGGCACTCTAATTGTGTTCCCGAATTGTCGCCGTGCCGCTGAACGGGGAAACAATGCCTACTTGTTAAGTGGCTGCCGAGTATCCAGAAACTAGACGGTAACTCGGTCGAAACCACCCTGATAACTAAGTGACCGCGAAACTTGCCGTCTCTGAACGAAATATGCTATGTCTATGCGACAAGTATGCCAACGTGTGCACGGCATATTAACTTTGATGACGTGTGGGGATGAGTTACGTTTGATGAAAATGCTTTTAGCAGGTGAAAGCAGCTTTGTCCTAAGATTTTTTATATTCTGTTCTTAGATCGTACATGTAAGAGTTTTTTTAGTTTGACTAACCATGTAAAATATTACATTCCTTGGCGCGTACGCTGTTTCATTAAAAATGAGATCGGCTCTGGTGTTTGCATTTATTCCGAAGTGATTTGCTGAAATATCCTTCTCAAATGTGTTAATTATTTGATGGAAATATTCTGACACATGTTCATGTTGCAGACCGAATATATTTTTCATCATTACTGTAGGGATGCGAGTGTGTATGTATGTATATACAGTATATATGTTGTGTGTGTGTGTGTGTGCCCGCGTATGTTTTGTCGTCGCGTGTGTTTTGGCAGTCGCGCGAGTGAGATCGGTCGAGAGAGTCGGAGCGAGAGATCTGAGCGAATCGTTAGCGAAATATATTATTTAATGCGAAATCGTTATTGAATTATTCCACCCGATACGCCACACCTGAACACGTAGGAGTTTCTTAAAATATTCCTACAAATTGGGGGCTCGTCCGGGATCTAGTAAGCAAGGTGTGCGCGTTACCAAGTACGGGTGCAGTGGAGTTTTCTCTAGTGAAGGTTAGAAAACTGAACGTGAGCCGCGAGAACATGGACGCGGAAAGTCGCAGCGGAGATCGATCGCGTGAGATGGAGATTCTCGAAGCAGAGATAGCTTCATTCCGGCAACAAGCCGAAGTCAGCAGACAGGCCAAAGAATTGGCCGAGCGAGAAGCGGCGCTCCTGAGACAGGAGCTGGATATTGCGCGTCGCGTTGAGCAGACTCCTCTGCCCGAAGCCACGCGAACCATGGAGAACCATACGACACGATCATTTAGCAACGATTTTCTCCAAGGTGGCCTAAACGTAAAACTTGTCGCCGATCTCCTAAGTAATTATAGCGGAGAATTGGGCGAATATGAGAACTGGGAGGAACAGCTGCGATTGCTCGTAAGAACATACAACCTGAGGGACGAGGAAACGAAGGTGCTGATTGCCATGCGGCTGAAGGGGAAGGCGCTTCGGTGGCTACACTCGAGGCCGATGCACCTGACATTTTCCGTGGAGGCGTTGCTCACCGAATTAAAGGCAATGTATCGACACTCGCCCGGAATCATTGCGCTGAAAAGGCAATTCGAGGATCGCACGTGGAAGAAAGACGAAACATTCCATGAATACGTGCATGAGAAAATCATTTTGGGAAACCGGATAACCATACCGGAGGCAGAGATGATTGAGTATCTCATCGAGGGAATTCCGGACCTGCAATTGCGAGATCAGACAAGGCTTCACCGATTCAAGACCAGGGCGGATCTTCTGGTAGCCTTCGAGGGCATCCTGCTGCGGGGGTCGTCGCTGCCTCCAACATCACCGTGGGACAGGACAGGCAACTCTGAGAACAGGAGCCGATGGACTGCACCTGGGGAAGGAGCGACAGAGAGCGGAACACCGCCGTACAACGGGAACAACGACAGGCGTCGTTGTAATTATTGTGACGCACCAGACCATCTAGGCTACGACTGTCCGAAGAGAAATGCGGGTCCAAGATGTTTTCGGTGCAACGAGCGTGGACATTTTGTGTTTCGCTGTCCGAAAGTGCACGGACATGTGAACATGATCGATAACACTTTATGGAGAAAGTGCATTAAGGAAGTGACGATAAACGGACAAATTATATCAGCGTTGATAGACACGGGTAGTGATGTTTCCCTGATGCGCGCAGAACAATATTTGCAGTTAGGTTCACCGGGGTTGGACAAAGTGGAATTTAAAATTCGCGGAATTGGATCGGAGGAACATGTCCCGCTGGGAAAATGTTGCGTTCGGGGGTTTATTGACGGGAACGTCTACACGTTCACCTTCTTAGTAGTTCCGGATACTTTGATAAAATATAAGTTATTATTAGGTACAGACTTTTTAGATAAAACTAATGTAGTAATGGGCCGCGGGAACATTTCTATTCAGCCGGTTTGTCCGGTTCGCGATTCCGTTTCCGAAATAGAAGTTATAGACGTAGATAAAAGAGGAAAAGAAAACATTATTAAAGACGAGGATATTCAGGGTACGATAGCACACGGGCCAGGTAGTTGCAGGCCCCATGCCGATGCGCTAAGTAGGCAACCCTTATCACAGATCATGCTGATCGATAAGTGCCGTGGCGGTTTTACCGAAAGAATAGAAAGAGCCCAAAAGACGGGCCGAGATGTGCAGAAACTGTTGGACTCGACCCCGAGCGGTAACACGAGCGTGTATAAAGAACTGGTGGCCCCGAAGGCCATGTCGAAAATGAAGAGAGTCAGGAAAAATTGCGTTCCCGGTACCCTTAGCGAGAGCAGGTACGGGAAATCGAAAGGGTATTGTAGGAGAATTAATCACTATGTAAATATAAGAAATTGCGACGAACGTGTATTATCTAATAACATTGCGATCAAACGAGTGCAACAGGCGCCGAATGTGAAATCTGTAAGCGAATTCTTGAGGCCCTATCGAATAATCAGAGATAAGTTGTATAAAATTAAGCGAATGCGAGGGCCCGCAAGAAACATCGACGGCAGCGAATTGTATATATGGAGCCATGGATGAGTGTGTGAAGAAGTGTGATTGAAGACATTCGAGGGCGAATGTCCGGGTAGGATGGCCGAGTGTAGGGATGCGAGTGTGTATGTATGTATATACAGTATATATGTTGTGTGTGTGTGTGTGTGCCCGCGTATGTTTTGTCGTCGCGTGTGTTTTGGCAGTCGCGCGAGTGAGATCGGTCGAGAGAGTCGGAGCGAGAGATCTGAGCGAATCGTTAGCGAAATATATTATTTAATGCGAAATCGTTATTGAATTATTCCACCCGATACGCCACACCTGAACACGTAGGAGTTTCTTAAAATATTCCTACATTACATTAGAACTGCCACTTCTAAGTTTAAATAAAAATATACAGTGGCGTGCAAAAGTTCCCGGCCAGATAGTTTTTGCTATTTTTTTCCCAAAAAAAAGCGTTAAGAAATTTTTATTAGAATCATGTATAAGGGCATATTACGTGAAAGAATACTATAGAAAAAATCAATGCTGCTGATTCTTCATACATGTTTATTTAAAGAATAAGTAAGCTAGCGTGTTCAAAAGTTCCCGGCCAGTTTAAGCCGGGATTGTATTCAAGTCTGTAAAAGGTCAGTAAGTGTTTACATTCAAATAATATTACGTGGTATTGTCACTTCAGTTGGTAGTCAGTCGCTGAAAAACGTAAACATGGTTCGAAAGATATCTGTCGAAGTACGCAAAATTGTGATGGAATTGTCGTTAAAGGGAAAGTCATCTCGCGAAATTGCTTCAGTATTGTCTATCGGGAAAAGTACAGTGAACGATACAATTAACAGATATCGTGCAGGATATGGCGTGAAAGATCGCCCGCGGAGTGGAAGACCCCGAAAGACCACTAAAAGAATTGATAGAATTATAAAACGTAAATCACAATTGCGGACCCAAAGAAGACAGCTGGTAATATTGCAGCAGAATATTAGTCGATGTACGGTAACAAGAAGATTACATGATGTAGGACTGTTTGGCAGAGTTAGTGTTAAAAAACCACTAATTAATAAGAAAAATAAAATAGCCCGATTAAGGTTTGCCAAAAAATATTGTGACTGGACTGTTGAAAATTGGAAAGCTGTTCTTTTTCGGATGAATCTAAATTTAATCTATTCGGCAGAGATGGAAGACAATATGTATGACGTTCAATTGGCACAAGAAATGATCCCAGGTACCAAACACCAACTGTTAAACATAGTGGAGGGAGCATTATGGTATGGGGAGCTTTCTCCGCTCAGGGAATTGGTACTCTTATAAAAATTGAGGGTATCATGACTGGTGTCACGTATAAAAAAATTTTAGAAATTCATATGCTACCATATGGTGAAAAAGAAATGCCAGAAAATTGGTTTTTCCAACATGACAACAACCCCAAATATGCATCGAAAATCGTAAAAGGGTGGTTGTCTACAGATACAGTATAGGTTTTAGACTGGCCTTCTCAATCTGCGGATTTAAATCCAATAGAGCATCTTTGGGGAGAGATGAAACGTCGAATGAAAAATCATAGAAGTTCCAATAAAACACAATTTTTTCAAAATTTAATAGAAGTATGGAATAAAATACCACACGACTACATTACTCAGTTAATTGAGTCCATGCCTCGTCGCTGTGCTGCTGTTATTGCTGCAAAAGGCATGGCTACGAAATATTAATTATAACATGTTAAATAATGTACTGCAAAATTATTACACAATGAAAAACAAGCATAATTTTTTCGCTAAACATACTGGCCGGAAATTTTTGAACATGTTAATTTACTTATTCTGCAAATAAACAAGTAAGAAAAATGCCAATAAAATATTACCAATGTTTAAGTACTTATTATAGAAATAAGAAATAGAAATATTATTATATTATAGAAATGAAAAATTAATGGTAATCCTGTAGTCAAAGAATTTTCTCAATTGTGATTATCTCGCCACTATGAAATTTGCAATGTGCGAATGAAAAATACCCAATATTATGCAACAAGTATGCAGAGATGTGCGCAGTACATTAACTTTGAGAACGTGCACGAGCTACGTCTGATAAAAATGCTTTTAAGGGCTCTGGTGAAAGGAGATTCGTTCTAAAATTCATTTTTGTACTTACTATAGTGGGAAGTATTAACTTTGTAGCTACCCTGCCGACCTTTATGCATTTATGCTGTGAGCAATGGTTTAAAATGCAGAAGGGTGCATCCGAGAATAGAAATGAATGCTAAATCCATAAATACAAAAATAAAAATTTTTTAATTAAGGCTCGCTTGAATTCTCTAATTTTGCAGACAAATAATAATGTCCAGAGCTTCTGAATTCGAACCACGAATATCAGGAATGGTTTAGGGTCCATTCATAATATATGTATTCATTCATGATATATTTGATTCAATTTATTTTTAAGTGGACGCAGAAAGAGGTATCTTTCAGGTATCGATTAATGAGGTATCTCTCATTTGCATTTCCTCAAAATATAATTACAAAAGCGTTATCAATTCGTATAAATGTCCTCGAAATCTATAAATTACAACACGGCGCAACCGAATTTAATGAATCAAAATTTAATTTACTACGACGCGAATTTAAAGGGAAGAAAATTGAATTTAGCGGGAAGAGAATTTAAACGAATGGAAATTGGATTCAGCCCTGCTGTTTCCCATCGGGTCTACGCGATCTGGAATTGAATCTAATGGTGACCGACAATGTTGCATTTAATAAATGGTCCCTTACCGTTGACATAGATCCTGTTAAATTACAAACATTTTATAGTTTTATCTAGATCCTGTGACCATGAATACAAATGTCTAATTACGTAGAACAGCCGAGTTACACTCATTTTTAACGTAGAATAAAGCGTACGAAATAATAAGTCCTGATTAAAAACTGAGTTATGCCATTATTACAGTGAGCTATGGCGAAGAAAGATTGTGGAAATAATTATGGTGGTGGTAAATTAGCGCTCACCTGGGTGAAAATCATCGGAATGCCAAGCAGGAACGACACCACCCAAGTTATAATGACGATCTTACGGGCCTGGCTTATTGTGCACGTGTATTGCGCTCTCATCGGATGAACTATCGCATAATATCTGAAACATGAGCGGAATTTCCGATTAGTTCGATATCGTTCACCACATAGTGTCCGGTCCCACGAAGTATGATACTAATGGTGACCACACATTGCCTGTGGCATTATACTAATTTTTCCCCCTTCCAATATTCAGTTCATATTCAATCCTTAAAATGATAAAATTTCATCTATATAATTATTAAGTCCCTGATTTTATGCATTCATGGAAAAAATTAGAAGGTACAGAAAAGAATGAAAAATTTACAGGGATTTTAAAATATCTCCACACTATTTACAACCCATGCGACTGTTAAGAAAAGACATTTTTTAACCCCTTTTCCTATCAAAAAAATGTCCACCGATATATGTTAATTGGTATTTCTGTGTTATAAAGAAAATACAATTAATACAATTGGAAGAAATTGATAAGATTCATGTTTAATAAATTCCGTTTCACATTGTTGTAATGAGTCTCGCTCAATATCAGGGCTAGCAAGAGGTTAAGAAATAATTTACGTGGACAAAAATACAATATTAACCAGATTGCATCAATAGCGTATATATACGCGCAACTTTGTTGGTCACTATCATTATTCGTTAGCTAAAAAATAGAAATGGAGGGTGTTGTTGGAGATGAAAGTAGTAATTCTGATTTTTTTCTTATGAATATAATGCTTAACAGAATATGATGCTGAAATATGAAGTTTTTTTACTTGTAGTCATTTTTGTACTTAAATATAATTAAAAAAAGTTTGGTGGTAAAGCCTCCTTTTCATGTTTCCTTATGATACAAATGAGTGAATGGATACTTTCTTAAAAAAGAAAAGTCTATTATAATCTACATTAAAACTATTTTAGAAAAAATGCACAAAATCTACAGTTCCTGAAACTTATTTGAAAAAGTCATTCAATTAGAATTAAGCTGTGGATCTTCCAACAAATTGAGGCTTAAAAACCAATTGAAAGTCTTCCAGTGAAGGTCATAATTTTCACTAGCACATTACTGAAGTAAGACAAAGATTAAGTTTACACTGATGCTGCAATTCCACTGTGATTTATGCAGTAGCATTTATTCGCATTGCGAATGCATAAAGATGCAGCGGCGGTGCTAAATATTCTCATTGTCGTGCAGAAAGTTGCAAGACGATTCCATCCGAGGGATTAGGAGTTTTAGCGATATGGATCATGCGGATCGCGATTTCCGTGGTGGCTGCGAGCGTTTTTGAATCCCTGAGATTACGGCACGGGTTGCAGCGAAACGAAAGCGCGATGTAAAGAAGGAGAGAGAGAGAGAGAGAGAGAGAGAGAAAGGGAAATATATTGAGAGAGAACGATGAAACGGTGTAATGGCGCGAAAAATCTCCGCGAATGGTTCGCTTTACGGCCGCGGTCATTTCCGAAGCTGTTCCGTTCTCGCTCGCGTTTCCTTTTTGCTCTGTTCTCTCGTTCCACGCCTTCGCAATTAAGCTGCGAAAAAAGCGACTCCGATTATCCCGAGCCCCCAACTGCCATGACTGCGAAAGTATTCTCTGATTTCCTGTCGATCACCGCGCCGGAAATACTTTTCGTTTGACTCCGACTTTCAGCGAGGATGAAATTTTCCTAACCTCAATTTAGAAATTTTACTATCCGGCTGATCGACGTTCTTATTGTGTATGATATACGTGTATTATTGTATTAAAAATATGAGTAATATTTTAATATGAATAAATATTGTATTAAAATATTCAAGAAGCTTGATTAAGTCACTATCAGAGACTGCGGATTTTATACATTTATGACAAAAATTAGTAAGTGTGATTTTAAGTAGCAAAAATATTAGAAAAATTTAAACATACTGTCATATTATTTTCAATCTGTTAAACATAATATGAAAGAAACTCTGTTTCACTTCAATTCGTTGCAGTTCACGTAAACAATTTTTATTTTGCATAAAGATCTGCGGTCTAGTCATTATTTAAAAAACCTTTAAATACGAGGGAGCTCGATCACACGATTATAAACTTTTGAATACAGAAAAATTTAATAATGATAGAAATCACGAAAGTAAAGGAATAGTCTGAGTAAAAATTGAGTATTTCATGAAAATTTAGAGGGGTCTCGGTTACATGATTGTAAACAAATCTTGAACAGAGGAAAATTTAATGATAATAGAAATTATGAAAGTAAAGGCTAAATAAAAATTATTCAACAGAAATAGAAATACCGCGTCTAATAAAAGTTTCTTTTTTTTTTCTCCTTTTGCATCGTACATAATAATTCGCTTGTTTTCCGCGGCCGCGACCGGAGCTATTAAAATATCAAATTAGAAGTTTGGTTATTCTTGCGGCTGATTGCTTCGGGTAAACAGTGCGAAAAGTAAATAATTCCAGGACTACAGGGACTGATGTGAATTATGCACGGAACATGGAAACTTCTAATTTTATTTAAAATATTCAAATTAAGTTTGGCTTCAAACCTCGCAATCTCAAAATCCTGTCCTACGCGGTTTTTTTCACCAGTTATAAATAAATAGAAATTTCTCGTTTTAAAATTCACAATTTTCGACCATAAATACTATAATTAATTCCATAGCTTTTAATGACAATTATACACTTCGAGGGTCCTGAAAAGTTTCCTCGCAATTTATTCGTTTTATAAGGATATTATGTCAATTGCAGAAATTTAGTTTTCTGCTTTATGAAATGCATCAAAATGTCTCGTTTCGAAGGTTCCAATTTTAATGAGAACTGTACACTCTGAGGGACCAGAAAATTTGTTCGATAATTTATTATTTTTAAAATGAACGGTTTTTCAATTGCGGAAATTGAACTTTCTACGTTCTGAGATAAATACAAATTTCTGCGGTGAACCATAAATAAAATAAATAGCCTTAAACCCTTTAGCGTGGATCATACACCCTAAAGGATACAAGAATTTACACCAAATGTGTCCTTTATCTCCCGACTTTTCCTAAACGCTGAAGTTTGATATCATGCTACTGATCACAAATCAAAATTTGCTATGCCAAAGCTTCCCGCGGTGAACCATACATCCTTTATAAACGATCCAGAACCTTTCAGTAGAATCTCGAAAAATTCGCTCCGCAATTCTCTTAAAAATATTTTCTCAGATACTGACTTCAATTTCCTGTGTCTGTATAAAGTGCCGAACTTCAATTTCCTGCCTTTGAAAATAAATCAAAATCACCTATCCCAGAGGTTTCTACGGTGAACCATGAATCACGCGAATTATCCTGGCCTTTTTAGATAGAATCATGTACTGTGAGTGACAACGAAAAATCGATTCACAATTTCCATAAAAATATTTCATCAAATTTTAACTTGAATTTTATGCTCTTGTATGAAATTCTAACCATTAATTTTTCATGCTCTTGAATATAAATAAAAATTTACTGTTTCAAAGCTTCCGATAATAAACCACGAACTAGAACGATGTTAAAGCTTTTAAAAACATTGTACAGTTTGGAAGTCTCGAAAATTTGTCCAATAATTTTAATAAAAATATTTTATCAAATACTGAACTCCATTTCCTAGTAAAGATTTTTCAAAACTTCGAGATAGAAACCTACTCAGCATAATCAGAATTTCAAAAATTCAATCACAGTGAAAATTTACTTCACAAATTTATTAAAAATTGTTTAATTAAGGGCTCGCTGGAATTCCCTGATTTTGCAGATAAATAAAAATGTCCAGAGCTTCTGAATTCAAACCACGAATTTCAGGAATGTTTTAGGTTCCTTCAAGGCCAATTCAGCATCCCCAGAATTCCAAAAATTCGATTACAATGAAAATTTACTCCACAAATATATTAAAAATTGTATAATTTAGGGCTCGCTGGAATTCCCTGATTTTGCAGATAAATAAAAATGTCCAGAGCTTCTGAATTCAAACCACGAATTTCAGGAATGTTTTAGGTTCCTTCAAGGCCAATTCAGCATCCCCAGAATTCCAAAAATTCGATTACAATGAAAATTTACTCCACAAATTTATTAAAAATTGTATAATTTAGGGCTCGCTGGAATTCCCTGATTTTGCAGATAAATAAAAATGTCCAGAGCTTCTGAATTCAAACCACGAATATCAGGAATGTTTTAGGTTCCTTCAAGGCCAGCTCAGCATCCTCAGAATCCCAAAAATTACACTGAAAATTTACTCGGCAAATTTAATAAAAACATCGTAGCAACTGCTGACTCCAATTTTGTATTTCTGCAGCTGAATATAAATTCCCCAATTTGAGTCGCGAATGTCAGAAATAGTTTTGGGTGTTTCAAGGCCAACTGAGTATTCGCAGTACGCGAAGAATTCGATAGTATCGATTCTCGGTGCAGTCTCGCGCTCTCAATCTTCGCGATCTCCTTTAATGCGGACACCTGTGAAATTTTTCACCGGCCGCAGAAGGATAGAATGGAAAAAAAAATGTGAGATAGTTTGCGAGATTTTTCCCATAGCGTTCCGCGTGGATACCGCGATAAACAATAGCGAGGCGTGTGAGGTGGGTGGACAATCGATTCAACGAGGCGGAATAGAGGCTCGGTGATAAGGCGCGGTTCAATTTCCTATGGAATCAAATAAATTTTAAGCAAGGTCGCGCGTGCAGGAGTCCTGGGAGCCTATTTTATCGGTTCTCTATTAAAGCGAGACGTGACCGGCAAGATCAAACTGAAAACCTCTCGGGAGAAATCATAAATCCAGCGCTGTTGATGGTCAGCTGCCTCTTTTCGCAGTTTTCTAATTGCGGAACCACGTGGGCGCGAGGCAACTATATCTCCGAGAATACCTGTGGCACGAGGAACTGATTCGCACCTGTTGACGCCTGGAAAATACCCTGGTCTTATTTATTAATTCATTTAGCAGGATATTTTCGATCCTGTTTATTCACAATTTTTGTTCGACGAAAAAATCCGGCAGGAAAATTGTCAAAAAATGCATTTAATTTTGTAATATTGACAAAACTCCGAAAGATAGAATAAAAGAACAAATAGAAATATAATTATGCAACCGTTAGCAAGGGGAACTAGAATATGAATATCGAGGCTAGATCTTTTAACATTCTCGGGCAATTTTTTTTTGGCCAGGTCAACAGAACTCAAGAGGGAAGGTTCTCGGAAATCTTCGACGAAAAGGGCAGCCCTTCGCGCGTCATCAGTTCCGGGGGGTGACAGAAAACAAAGGCAAACGTATCAGCTGGAATTACGCCAGAAGACTAAAGCCTTCGGACGAACGAAACACACATACACTTAGATCCGGCATTCTCTCCCAGGGTCTCTTACTTTTTTCAAGGGAAATTGCAGTGGGGGTGCTCAAGAGATTCGAAAGAGAATCGCGCAATGACTTTTATGCTGATTACGTTTCGCTAACGCCTGAGGATCGAGTGTTGGGGAGCAGCTGAAGCCTACTCTGAATTTTCTTTCCTTCTAAAGGGAGCGCACCACAATTTCACCACACTAGAAAAATGAAGATCAACAGACAGAAAGAAGACATTATAAATGAAATTTATTAAGTGGAGAATCGTTGCTTACGAACTGAAAACGTGAAGTCTGCGATGTTTATGGTTCTAATTTCCGTTAAGATACAAATTTAGGCAGGGAAAACGAGGCTGGCTCATTAAAAGTTGTAAAGCATGACTGCGGGAAGCCATAAAATTTCCCTCGACTCGTTAAAAAGTTACAAGATAAAGCTACTAAAGCAGATTTCATCTAGGCAGTTCCATGCCATAAAACAGATTTTCAGTATGCTTTCCAGTTGAAATCAGAGAGATAGGGAACATAATTTTACTCTGTCTCCGAGCCTTTGAACTTGCCCAATAAAATATACGCTTGCATAGAGTGCAAAAGCTTAACTAACAAAACAAGATAAATATATGCAGGGTGTTTCACCTAACTCGAGCATCTAAAATATATCGCTTGTTTTTTATGATAGACAAAAATTGCAGACGAAAACATTAGATGGTTAGGAGGGCAAATATTATAATAGGCAAGAAAATTTGTTCAAGGTTATATTTTTTGAAATTTCAGTCATCGAAGTTTTTTTTTAATGGAATGATGTATTTTTATTATCGCTATATGATAGCCGAGGTCAAGACGAATCCAAGGACCTGTAATATTATGACCATTATAACCAAATGAAAAATGCATAAAAATCAAAAGAAGGGAACAAAGCTGGCATTAATTATTTCACTTAAATCTACCTATATTCTCTGTGAAAGAAGATTATAAGGAAGGTGTTCCGTATAATGGAAATAAAACAAATGAACAATAAAAGGAAAACGATTCCCCGATTGCGTGATTGCGCGCAAGTGCGCGCTCGTTCGTCAAGCGGGATTTAGATCCGCGATATTTTCGATGGCTGTTCGATCATCCTCGCCTCGGATGTTCTTTCTGCGCTCCATAGATCCTCCCTCGGTTGTGTAACGCGAAAAATTCCGGCGGATGAAATTTATAATTCAGCCCCGGCGTTGTTAATCCCGAAGATACAACGCCGCGGAGAAAATTGCATCGCGATCTTCGAACTAACGGCAACGATTCATGACGAAGCGAGCCCTTCCCGCCATGCCAGGAGAAAGTGCTGCTTTCAACGACCGTAGCCCGAGCCCCGGCTATAAATAAGTGGCATTCCAGGGAACTCGTTTGCCTCCGTCAATTAAGCGAAATTATACGCCGGCCGCGCGATATCTCAATCGCGGCCACTTTACCGGGAAAGTAAATTGAAACTGAGAAACGTCGAAAGAGCTCTCCTCGTGGACTCTCGAACCGTTCGGAGTCTGCTACTTGTTTTCAGTCGACTTGTCCGAGAAGTTTTAAAGTTCCTCCACTTTTACCCTCTTCTTGGTTTTCTTTTCTGCTCAGACAACCGCCTTTCTTTCACGGCAAGCTTCGAGTTTCCCGCGTTATATTATCGTTTAACACGCGCCACACCAGCTTGTGACAAAATTTCGAAAAGTCTGATCAATTTTTAATTGAACTGATACAGTCCGCGACAATACTGTGAGACATCAATTAAAACGAAATAATTTGTATTATGTGAAAGAATTTCATCGTCTTTCATGCAGAGAGTGTTATTATTTACTTCTGGGGACGTCGTTCCACGCACTGTTTTCGTTACAATTTCTACGAACTTGATACCTACACAAGCTTGACCTCTTGTTAGCCGCGACAAATCTATAAAACAATTGCTCGCAAACAGTGAAAACGAAAAGATCGTCAATGAAATATTCTTCTGAAGTGTCAGTAATTGAAGTAAATAATTTAACACGTTAACTGCCGTGGGGGTCACCGGTGACCGGCACTCGACTTTGCTACAGCGCCGTGGGGGCCACCGGTGACCGGCGGCGTGGTCAATACTAAAAGTACATAATTATAGTAAATATGGATACTGATCAATTTTTCAATAATACCATTGTTACTATAATGGTTTGAAGAAATTAATGCAATATAGAACATACAAAATAATTTTTTTTTTTTCGAAACACTGAGAGTAATCACTTGGCAACCGAAGCACGATTGGTAAAAAAAAAAAAGTAATACTTGCCTACAGCGCCGTGGGGGGCACCGGTGACCCCCACCAAAAAAATGCTTCAAACATGATTTTATAACTCATATTATTTGCTGGGAACTATATTTCATCATAATATGCATCGCATAATGAAAAGTTCATGTTGGCGCCTGGGACAAATCATGGAAAATCCGTCCGGCAGTCAACGTGTTAAGTAAAACCTGAAAAATATTAATCAACTTGCACTATTTGTGTTTATACAAAATGCCACGAGGAAAAAAATTAAATGAAACAGAGATTAGAATTATTAATAATTTGGGAAATGAAAATCATTCAGTAGCAAAAATTTGTGAAATTCTTGGAAGAAGCCGTTGTGTAGTTTATAATTATTTAAAAAATAGTGAAAACTATGGTAAAAAGAATCCAGGAGGCCGTCTAAAGTTGACAACTGCACAAGACAGACGGAATATTTTACGACGTGCATCGAACTCTGCATTAACGGCACGACAAATTGCGACAGAAACTGGTGTAAAGACAGGTGTCAGGACAGTACAACCAAAAATAAAGGCTTCGAATAATTTAAAAAGGCGTAAAATTTCGAAAAGACCGCCGCTAACTAACCGTCATAAAGAAGCCAAATTAGAGTTTGCAGAACAATGCATGCATTGGCGTAAAAAATGGAGAAAGGAATTTTTTCTGACGAGAAATGGTTTACCTTAGATGGCCCTGATAATCTAAATTATTGTTTTCACGATTTAAGAAAAGAGAAATTGACACTGGAAAGGCGACAAATGGGTGGAGGAGCAATAATGATTCGGACGGTTATAGGATATCATGGAAGAATTGAAATTGAATTTATATACACAAAAATAAACAGCAGGAAATACGTAGATGTTATTGATAATGTAGGATTAAGGTGGATAGTGTGAAAATAACGATATATTTAAAACCACAATTACAAGAAATAACTAACCTAAACTATACTAATCGGAATTAAACTGAACAGACTAAATTAAACTGACAATGAGTTAAACTGAACTACACCAAATCTTACTCGCCTATCGCCTAATCACCTAAATCGCCTATTATATTTCACCTACCGCGGTTATTTTTCGACAATCTCAAAGGTTACAAACGCCTTTTGTGGTGATCGCGTTTCAAATCGCCGCCTTGAATGCAACGCCGTTTTATCGCTCCTTCGTTTAACTCTTTATTGTTTTTGAGCATTGGTCTCTGTCCCGCTCGGGAGCCCAAACACAACCGTCACAATGCCCCGATGCACCCCTTCGTCCTTTCCCACAATAAGCACTTGTCAAAAGATGCTCAGTCCATAGCCAACCAAAAATACGTTTCCCAACAAGACAATACAACTGTGCATTCAGCAAAGATAGTACAGGCCTACTTTAAAAATAAGGAAATAGGCGTTTTACCATGGCCAGCGAGATCTACTGACTTAAATATCTTTGAAAACCTTTGGGGAATACTAGCCAGGGAGGTATATTCTAAAGGAAACCAGTTTAGTACCGTAGAACAATTGAAAACTGCGTTGAAATGGTATGGAAGAAAAATAAGCAAAAAACGATTAAAAACTTGTATAAATCTATTCCAAAAAGAATTTTACATGTCAGAAAAAATATAGGTGGCAACAAAAAATATTAATAACCGATAAAAATAAGCTGTACGTGTTAATTTTTTACAAAAACATTACCTGCCTTATAGTTTTGTCGCAGTTAATAAACGGTAAGTTGGTGTTACTTTCAAATTCTTAGAAATACTAACGAAAACATTGCGTTAAACGACGTCTCCAGGAGTAACTAATAACACTCTGTATGAAAGACGATGAAGTTCTTTCATACAACACATAATTATTTCGTTTTAAGTGATGTCTTATACTATTGTTGCGGACTGTAAGTAGGCTGCCGATTTTTAGGGTTAGTTTTAGGGGAAGTCTAATCAATTTTTAATTGAATCTATGAGTAGACATCCACGTGTTTTTTTTTTTTTTAGCAATTTTGATTGAAAATAATATAGTCTGTGTACTCTGTGTTGTGTGACCTTCCCATCTTTATCATAAATTAATAAAATCTGCACCATACTGATAAGTTAAGATCTAATATAGCTTATTATCTTTATAATTTTTATTTACTGTGCCCACTACTGTACGAATTAAAGTTGCAATGTATTCAAAAATATGTGTCAAACTAAGAGGACTCGGGGGGAAGGTGTGAGCGAAGGTGGGTTTACCTTTCTATTGACATAGCGGTCAAAGTGACGACCGAGCAAATGGCAGACACGCTCTGCATATAGTGCACCGACTTGCACAGGAACAGACCCATAGTCCACGTATACGAGAACAGCTTGGCGACCTGCAACAGACAAGTCAGAAAACTAGTCAGAAAAATTTGAAATAGAAAAAGTTAAAAGAATTGAACGATATTATCAAATTATTCTCTCTACAATCAGTAGATTGTGGATTTGTATACGAAACAAAAATTATCCAAGTCCACTGTGCGAGATTCAATAAATGACCTTGAAATGACCTTGACCTTTAAATGACTTTTAATGATCTTGAAAAGTTGAAAATATAATACTATACTCTAAAATTCTTCTATCTTTTGAAATTTTGTGTTTGACGTATTAATTTTTGTCATAAACGCATAAAATCCGCCGTCTAGCAATCAATAGCGTACAATCAACACATACAGTGGCGTGCAAAAGTTCCCGGCCAGATGGTTTTTGCTATTTTTCTTAAAAAAAAAAGGCGTTAAGAAATTTTGATTAGAATCATATATAAGGGCATGTTACGTGAAAAAATACTATAGAAAAAATCAATGCTGCTGATTCTTCATACATGTTTATTTAAAGAATAAGTAAACTTGCGTGTTCAAAAGTTCCCGGCCAGTTTAACCCTTTCGCTACTACGGGCGACTATAGTCGCCCTGCATAAGATGCCACTCAGGTACTACGGGCGACTATAGTCGCCCTGCATAAGATGCCACTCAGGTACTACGGGCGACTTTAGCCGCTCTGCATAAGTTGCCGCGTATTGGATATACAGTCGGTTCAAAGTTTAATAAAAAGTGATTATGTTTAATAGTTATAAATATTTGAATCTGTGAAGTTTTTTTTCAATAAACATCGTCAAACCAACTCGGGTTCCAGTTAAGCGTAAACGCGGCCGCTGACGATCTTACTCGAGCATCGTGCACATTTTTGGCGCGGCGGCCCGTACAGCGGGAGCGCCGCGGCGGAGAAGTTGCCCGTAGCGAAAGGGTTAAGCTGGGATTGTATTTAAGTCTGTAAAAGGTCAGTAAGTGTTTACATTCAAATAATATTACGTAGTTGGTAGTCTTCAGTTGGTAGTCAGTCGCTGAAATGTAAACATGGTTCGAAAGATATCTGTCGAAGTACGCAAAATTGTGATGGAATTGTCGTTAAAGGGAAAGTCATCTCGCGAAATTGCTTCAGTATTGTCTATCGGGAAAAGTACAGTGAAAGACACAATTAACAGATATCGTGCAGGACATGGCGTGAAAGATCGACCGCGGAGTGGAAGACCCCGAAAGACCACTAAAAGAATTGATAGAATTATAAAACGTAAATCAATTGCGGACCCAAAGAAGACAGCTAGCAATATTGCAACAGAACTACAACAGGAAAACGTTGCTAATATTAGTCGATGTACGGTAACAAGAAGATTACATGATGTAGGACTGTTTGGCAGAGTTAGTGTTAAAAAACCACTAATCAGTAAGAAAAATAAAGTAGCCCGATGAAAGTTTGCCCAAAAATATTGTGACTGGACTGTGGAAAATTGGAAAAATGTTCTTTTTTCGGATGAATCTAAATTTAATCTATTCGGCAGCGATGGAAGACAGTATGTACGACGTTCAGTTGGCACAAGAAATGATCCCAGATATCAAACACCAACTGTTAAACATGGTGGAGGGAGCATTACGGTATGGGGAGCTTTCTCCGCTCAAGGAATTGGTCCTCTTATAAAAATTGAGGGTATCATGACTGGTGTCACGTATAAAAATATTTTAGAAACTCATATGCTACCATATGGTGAAAAAGAAATGCCAGAAAATTGGTTTTTCCAACACGACAACGACCCCAAACATGCATCGAAAATCGTAAAAGGGTGGTTGTCTACAAATAAAGTACAAGTATTAGACTGGCCTTCTCAATCTGCGGACTTAAATCCAATAGAGCATCTTTGGGGAGAGATGAAACGTCGAATAAAAAATCATAGAAGTTCCAATAAAACACAATTTTTTCAAAATTTAATAGAAGAGTGGAACAAAATACCACACGACTACATTACTCGGTTAATTGAGTCCATGCCTCGTCGCTGTGCTGCTGTTATTGCTGCAAAAGGCATGGCTACGAAATATTAATTATAACATATTAAATAATGTACTGCAAAATTGTTACACAATGAAAAAAAGCATAATGTTTCGTTAAACATACTGGCCGGGAACTTTTGAACACGCAAGTTTACTTATTCTTTAAATAAACAAGTAAGAAAAATAATTAGCGTTGATATTTTTTGTAATATTCTTTCATGTAATACGACCTTATTTATGATTCTAATAAAAATTTCTTAACGCTCTTTTTTTGGAAGAAAAATAGCAAAAACTATCTGGCCGGGAACTTTTGCACGCCACTGTATATGGGTTTCTTTCTGGTTTCAGTGATTCTGGACCCATTGTATCGAGAACTATGTCACGCTGAGTCAGATTAATATCAGTTTAATATTGTGAGGTCGATTCTCTGCTCCCACAGTTAATTTTCCTCTTTCACTTTCCCCTTAGATCGCGTCCCACGGCTTCGATCCGAGACGAGCGGTGAAACAATGCCATGGAAGAACAAAAATCCGAGGGCACAATGAAACCGGCAGAAAAGTAGAACGAAGAGGACGGCTAGGACGAAAGAAGTACAGAGAAACGTACCGCGAAGCTGGTCGTGTTTCATCAACCCCTTTCAAGAAGAGGAGAAGAGACGGGATATTGAAGCATGCTCTTTGAAGACGTCAACAAGCGTAAATGCCGAGGAATCTCCGCGGGTCAAACCGCGGGCTGTCCACGCCGCGATCAAAAATTTGCGAAACGGTTCTGAAGGACGCGAACACGTTTAATGAAAATTTCCATCTGGTTTGCTCGCCGCTCACGGTTTATGAATCAGAGTTGGTCGAAAAATTGAAAGAAAGAAATGAAATTAAACTCTGTCGGGACTCCGCCATTATTGCTGCGGTTGATTTATAATTAAACTATGGTTTTTTTCCCGAGGATTCGTAGAATGGAAGAAAGTGTTTCAAGCAGGAAAGATTCAGGACAATTCTACTTTATTTTCACTTTAGAGAATCCTTTGGTAAGCAGGATATACGTTGACCTGATCTTGGAATTTACGGGTACTCTGACAATGGGAACTGGGATTCGTATAATCTGCAGTTTCGTGAGATTGTTATTATAGCTGGCTGGATCAACGAGCCATTTAATGTTTTCAGAAAGGATTCAGAGATCAAGCGTTTGATCTGTAGACTGCTAATACACTGTTACACTGTTTCTATTAACTAAATTTCTATTTTTGTAGACTATTCTATGGCATTTGCACTGCGAGAAATTCTTAAATCTGTAAAACAAATTTCCTTCCACGTAAAACAATCGACAAAAATTGAAATTTGCGTACAACTTCAGAATAATTTCTCCAAGACTATAAGATCAGTTTTCCAGGAGATGAAGTCGCAAAAATGGACCAGAACTATACAAAGAAGAAGTAGAAGTCCAGAAGATGTTAAAACTCGCTCGTGGAAGATTGTAGCGAGACTGTAGCAGAGTTAATTGAACTGTTAATACGGTCATTAAGGTAATTGCGGCTCGAAGACAGTACAGAAAGAATCAAAGAGCGTTCGGGAGCGGCACGAAGAGAATTTCCGCGGAAAGAACAATAGGGTGGGAGGAAAAACTGGAGGAAAAGAGGTTCTCTTCCACGTATGAACCACGGCGAGGGTCCGCCGAAGAAGCCACGGAATTAAGCGCGCGATCCTTGTTTCTAATTTGGTCCGGTGGAGGTCCATGGGGAACGGTAAGCGTCTCACAGAGATAAGAGGACCGCAGCAACAAGGCTCTGATCTCGATTGCCCGAGTTACGGTCTTTCGGAAATGCCGCGGGCCAATGGGAGTCGCCCGACGGAACTGCCGGCATTAACGAATTTACCGGGAATTTCGCTCGACCGAAATTTTACGGCAATTATTGGACAATTTTGCGCCCGACGGGTCGAAAAATTTTGTTGCATTCGATGGGTCAAGCTTCGGTGAAAAAGCACCGATCGCGAGAACGAAAAAGTGGTAACCCAATTGCCGGAGAAATTATTTGCCAGCCCGGACACGAAATCAAAGAACTGTATTGCGGGAATACTGCCAGAAAAGTTCAAAGAAACGACCGTCGAGAAATTATAGAAGTAGAAATGTTGATTACTGGATAAAAATTGCGAGACACAGAAGCTGCATTGACATTTATTTCTTTTCTGAATAATCGTAATCGGATGGAAATAATGCAACAGCATATTTAGATTCATTGAAAATTTTTATATTTTACATTTTAGCCACTCATATTAATTTTGTTGATTATGTACAAACAACACGGGTACGTTCTACTCTCTAAATTAATTTATGAATCTCCAATATATATCTGGTGAAATATTTGAATGAAACAGAACAGGTAAAATTAATTAATTGTCAGAGCCACGAATTTATTTATCTATATCTATCTAATACTATAATATATCGATTGTTTATTAAAAACTGAATGAAGCTCAGTAAAAATAAGAGAAAGAAGTCCATTCTACACTCCGATACAATTAATGAATCTACAAGGGGTCAGGTGAAAATTTGCATTTAAAAAACAAAGTTACAATTAATTAATTTGTCACGAATTTATGTGAGTTATTACTAAAAGAAAATAATAACAATGTCCCAGTTTCCGATTAAAAATTGTGAGAAGCTCAGTAGAGATTGTACAAAGAAAAATTATTGAATCTGAAGCTGTAGTTCGAAAGGATCAGGAGCACGAATTCGTATTATTTTATTTATGCAGCAGTATTTAGAATCGAAGAAAGCATTTTCCCGGTCCGATACTTCAATGATCATTGCGACGCACGCTTTGTCGGTTCGATTGAATAGTTTTTGTCAGTATTAGACAGAGAACCGGCCGGCGGAGATCAGCCGAACCAGTTCCAGGATGTCGGCAAAGAGAGAAACGGAAGCGGATGAGCGTGGATTCAGTCGAGGCAATCAGCAGGAGCAAATAGCAAAAGTACTTTCGGTGTTGAATGAGCCGGCAACAGCGACAACAAACAATACTCCCACGAGCTCGCCGAGGAATATGAGTCTTGAGTCTACATTAAAACAACCTCGAGAAAATTGCGGTCCCCATATTAAAATATAATTGTTTACCCTTTGCGACGACTTAGAAGATGGTCTCTAGCTTTACTTGATCAGTACCGACGCTAGAGACATTTCTTTCCAATGATTTTGCTAAAGAATATGTCTTCATAAATATGTCACAAAAAAATTTTGTAGAAAACAATGGGAATCAAAAACTGGTAATTAACTGTTAACAATGATACAGAAGACAACTCTTAGCTTGATCTGATTGGTACCAGTTCTGGAGAGAAAGTCTGCAATGATCGGTACAAGTCTTTCACTACTGGATACGAATTTTTTCAGTAGTACGAGTAAACGATAAATCAGACATCCAACTAAAATGCTGTGTAAACTACTTAAACTGAGGAATATATTAATACGAACTGTGTATATATACGAACTGTAGTTATAAACTGTGATTTGTTTAAAGTATTATATTTATATTATATACATATATATATATACTATATACAGGGTGCGGCGCAAATTAGTCCCCACGATTTTTCCGCCCGTTTGAATGGTCGGACAGAAAAATGTTTCTTACCAAAGTTAATCAGCATTTAACCGACAAGAAATTGCAATATTTTAAATTTAAAAAATAATCGATTTTCAACAAAAAATTAAGGTCGCTGTCATATCTTTTAATGGAACTGGGTATTTTTAACTTCATAATATTGTAGGCGACGTCGAAACGAATTCAACGACCTGCTATACAATGACTTTCAGATGACCTTGAAAGATAACATCGCCATGAATCAATTGCCAGAATATTTGAAATATTTCGACGGTACAAACAAATGAACAAATGACAAAACGTTCAGAAATGTAAAAAGAAGTTCTTTAATGGAAGCTACACATAAGACTTTGTTACAAAGAACAGAACTTTGCGTTACACAAGATGGGGTGCAATTCGACAATTTAATTTAATTATTAATTAATTACATGTAGACGTTTAACATTTTTTTTTAACAATGTGGCTCCGTACAAATTTGGTTTTTTGTGAGTTAAGTTCTGAAGCAATGTTTACGTTCATTTGTTTACTTCTAAATGCGAGGCGTTGCTATAACGTACCGTCAAAATATTTCAAATATTGTGGCAATTGATTCATTATTATCTTTCAAGGTCATCTGAAAGTCATTGTATAGGAGGTCGTTGAATTCGTTTCGACGTCGCCTACAATATTATGAAGTTAAAAATACCCAGTTCCATTAAAAGATATGACAGCAACCTTGATTTTTTGTTGAAAATCGATTATTTTTTAAATTTAAAATATTGCAATTTCTTGTTGGTTAAATACTGATTAACTTTGGTAAGAAACATTTTTCTGTCCGACCATCCGAAGGGGCAGAAATATCGTGGGGACTAATTTGCGCCGCACGCTGTATATAATTAGAGATGCTTATAATTTATGGAAAAAGTAAGAGAAACGCAATTGTGGCTCGAAATTTGACGGTGAAAGATATCCAAATCGCATATACCCTTCACACAAGATTTTTGAAAGATTGTGTAGAAAGTTAAGAGAAACTGGAAATCTCGCTGTTCGTAAGATAAATCGTGAAAATCCTGTATGTAGTGACGAAGATAATGAAATTAAATAATCCTCATATCAGTGTACGTCAGATTCAGCGCGAATCTGAAGTCAGCAAAAGTAGTGCATCACGAATGCTCACTCGTCGCAAATATCATCCGTACCACATTAGCCTTCACCAGAAATTACATGACATGGATTATGTAAATCATGTTAGATTTTTTGGATGGGCTTAAGAGCAGCTACACATCAATCCATTTTTTTTCTCTTTAATGCTATTTACCGATGAGGCTACTTTTACCAGCACTGGGCGTGTTAATTTACATAACACACATTATTGGTCAGCACAAAATCCTCACTGGCTCCGCGAAATTGATCATCAAAGACGCTGGTCCATTAATGTGTGGCGTGGAATCATAGGGCAAAGAATAATTGGGACTTATATCATTGACGGAACTTTTACTGGTCAAAAACATGATACGTTCTTGAGAAATACATTGCCAAATTTATTAGAAAACGTGACATTAAGCGTTCGTCAGACAATGTGGTACCAGCACGATGGATGTCCAACACACTACGCTCGAAGGGTGAGAAGTACACTCAATGAAATATTCCGATATCGATGGATAGGACGCGGTGGCACTACTTGCTGACCAGCACGAAGTCCAGATTTAACACCCCCTGATTTTTTCTGGTGGGTAACATTGAAAAATATTGTGTATCGAGATGCACCAACAACTCTGGAAGATATGAAGCAACGAATTAACGCAGCGTGTGCTACAATAGACGCTCCAACAATAAGACGCGTAAGAGACGCAAAAGTTAAAAAACTATAACGTTGCATCGCTGCAGATGGCCGACATTTCGAACATTCTTCATGAAAACAGTCAAATATCTCAGCAACGGTGTTTTAGGACAAAAACACTCTAGTACTTTTATACTTAGAATAATCTATCATCAATCTATCGAAATCGAGCATAAAAATGTGGAGATTCCATTAAAAAAACAAAGGTGACCTCTATATCTTCTCTACGCCTCCACTTGCAAGAACATCATTTATTATGTGGTTTCTTAAACCTTACACCTTCGGTAAGTAACATTTTCTCGTGTTGTTTGAAATAACCAAGATATTCAAGTGGACAGAGCTCGTGGGACACACTGTATACAGGGTGTCCCGGGTTTTAATATCTTGCAAGTGGAAATAAGAAAAAAATGTTATTTGAAGTTTGCTCAGAAACGCTTTATTACAAAGTTATAAACAAATAAAGTTAGAAATGTCGTCCTTGTGCGCAAATACAAGCCTGACATCGATATTTTATGGTGCTTATTACAGAATAAATCTCTTCGTTATTTTGTTGCATTTCAGCAACGGAGATATTAATCCGTTGCTTTAATTCGTCACACGAAGTAACTTCTGCACTGTAGACTCTATCTTTTAAAGTTGCCCATAAATAAAAATCGAGAAGAGTTAAATCGGGGATCTTGGAAGCCCTAGAGCTGACCCTCCTCGACCAATCTACCCGTCACCATAATTTTAATTTAACCAATTTCTAACTGGCCTGGCAGAATGTGATGGACAATCGTCTAACTGTATCCAACTGTTTTGTCCAAGCATTAGTGGCATGTCTTCCATCAAAATTGGTAAATCGTTCGATAAGAATCTTTGAAAAATCAGTGCATTCAATCTCACAGGCAGAAAGAAAGGGCCAATAAGCTGGTCATTAGTCACACCCATCCAAACATTACACCGAAACTCGTGTTGAAAATTTCTTTGTCGCGTGGAATATGGATTATTGTAGGTCCATGGATGATTATTATGAAAATTTAATATGCCCCATCTTGTAAAAGTTGCTTCATCTGTCCATAATATCCTTAATGGGGAAACTGCTACTCCGTGTCTACTGCATTTACATACCAATCATAAAATTCAACTCTTTTCCGGTAATCAGATGGAAGTAATTCTTGAACAGGTGTACAATGGTATGGGAACCTTTCGTCGGCTCATAATGTTGTCCAAATCGTATTTCGTGGTATCTGTAGTTGAGATGCAGCACGTCGAATACCTGCTTAGGAGTATTATCAAACAAATTTAAGATTCTTTCCGTGCGTCGTCGCTGTCCTAAGGCTGATCGAACATAATGATATTCATTCCTACTTCTAAATGAACCCAAATTGCGTAATTGCCGATGAGTATTAATAAATACAGAGGGATGAGGTACTCTTCTTCTAGGAAATCTGCGTTCGTACTCTCGTACAGCAGCTCGGGAATTTCCGTCACAAAATCCGTAGATGAAATGAATATCAGCGTATTCCTCATTTGAAAACACTCCAGGCATATTCACCACGTAGTCTTGATCTAACTGGTTATTAACACTAACAGCAAATCATATCAAAATAGTAAACATGACATGAATAGACAAATAAGATAAACACGTTCGACCTGTCAATATTCAGTAAAATAAAATCCGCCGTCATCAATTCTAACTTTATTTGCTTATAACTTTGTAATAAAACGTTTCTGAACAAACTACAAATAACATTTTTTTCTTAGTTCCACTTGTAGGATATGCTCCAAAAGTTTGTCCATTAAAACCCGGGACACCCTGTATATATGCAAGATACTGCAGGCCACGTGTTGATATAAGCTTCGAGTGTGGAGTGTACTCTTACGATTCGAGGTAATAATTGAGATATTCTGAAGTTGGGAAACGACTTGGCGACACAAAAATCCAGAAACGAAAATGTATAGGTGGTGCTCGGAGCACACGGCGAATTCAATTCACGGAAACAGAACGCGCGTGAATTTAATTACAGTATGCCGGGCCAACGTGCTGATCAACTCTCGCGCGGCGTTCTCAAGCGCCTTGTAAATCGACCGAAACGCGCGCGCAAATAATTTTGTTAGGCGATATGCGAGGCTTTAGGAATTCTCTCGTCGCTCTCACGGCAATTCCCGCGGTATTCTACCCTTTCGTGCAATTGAATGAAACGGCTTCGGGCGCGCACGCTGGTAACTCGATGAAACGTTTCTAGAGCTCGGGAATATAGCACTGTCAAGCTCCACCGAAAACAGATAGCCTGTTACCGGACTGATCAACACCTAGTAGGAACCATGACCTAACCGGTGACGACAGGTGTTATATTCACGATCATGCGTTACTCCCCTAGTAGCACAAAATATTGTATACACATTCGTATAATATTAAAAAGAGATTCAATCTTTTTTTAATATTCAAATATACATGCAATATTTATTTTATATTACGTAACAAATATTTCTTTTTAAATATTCTGGAAATATCTGTCATTTTAAGAGAAAAATATTTTTTTCTAAATATTAAATGAATCTATTTCATATTGGAAGTAGAATATTTTGGTAATTATTTACATTAGGGGCTTCCTCACCGATTTTGATGATCTTGAAATATGTTGTCAAGGTCATCATTATGAACAACTTTTTCCTATACATGTTACCGCCGCTCAACTTTAGTTTCCGAGATATTCGCAAAAAAGTTTTAACATCTCAAAAAGTGATCGGAGTAGGTATGGGTTAGAATTGAAGTTGCAAAATAAGAAAGAAAACCTTGCATCCAATATTCTACATGCGAATAATAAAATATAATACTAATGTACTGCAAACTACATTATAAAATACTAATGTAAAGTGTACTTACTTCTGAATCTTCTGTATCTCCATCGGATCCACAGCACACAATTATTGACTCACGAGAATAGGTCCGAATAATTGAACAACAATCACTAAACAACACTCACAACACACACACACACACAACACAATTAACGAAATAGTGACAGCAGACGAGAAGATGTTACTCCGACCACGAATAAAATAATACTGCGATTTTAACCGTCCCCCTCCCACGGACGTGTGATACGAAAACAGGGAATTCCGGGAAATAGGGCCGGCGCCCCGCCATAATTTTTTTACCTTGGTTTTGTATCTAGTGTTTATTGACGCTCAGCGTCTAACCTTCCTATGATAACCTGACCGTACCACCTGCGTGGTAGGGATCATTGTTAAAATCGCAGTATTATTTTGTTCGTGGTCGGAGTGAAATCTTCTCGTTCGTTGTCACGATTTTATAAAATGTGTTGTGTGCGTGTGTTGTTTAGTGATTGTTGTTCAATTATTCGGATCTATTCTCGTGAGTCAACAATTGTGTGCTGTGGATCCGATGGAGGTACAGAAGATTCAGAAGTAAGTACACTTTACATTACTATTTTATAATGTAAGATTAGTATTCGTATGTGGAACATTGGATACAAGGTTTTCTATCATATTTTGCAACGTATATTAACGATCATTAATCATTTGGTATATAGTATAATTTAATGTGGTTCAAATAAGACACTACTTTAAATCAAATATTTTTACTTTGATAACCACAAAGATAAAATGAAATATTTTTATTTTGTATTTCAAATATTTCCTTGCAATGAAAATAAGTTGAGCAAGTAGTTAATAATATAAATCATAATTTTTCACATGAGAAGCTATAATAGTTAGCAACGTATTATGTGTAGTTTAATTACGAATACGTAACATGTTGATAAACAGACTACAGTATCGTAATAACATTACAGGCAACAAAATATCATAAAAATAAAAGTTACAAGTAATACATATTCATAGTTTCTAATTTTTGTTATAATTCGAAACTTCTTAAATTTGAAAATTTTATTGAATGTTTTTTAAATATTGAATTTATATTTTTCAAATATTGAATTCACATTTTTTTAATATTTACTTTATATTTTTTAAATATCTATTTTATATCCTCTGAGTATTTAGCTTATATTTTTTAAACATTCAATTTATATTTCTTGTACATGTATACAATATTCAGATCCAATATTTTTCTCATATGAAAAAATGTGGCTTAAAAAATATTTTTCCAATATTTGAAAAAAATATCTATCCAATATTTGTGTGCTACTAGGGTCCATACGAAAGCGAAATCTCCGACGGCGCTTGCTTGAGCAGATTTCTTAGAATGTTTTAGTTTGAGGTGCCAGGAGAAAATTCATTGTCGTATACAACCTTGTGGGAGCAATTTAGAGGGTAACGATTCAATATTCATCAAGGCGAGTTTTAAGAGCGGCACGAATAAAAGAAGAGCATGAGCTGAGCCAGGATTATCGGATCGTCAGCATGAACGGAAAAGAACTTGTTAACCTCGCGAGATAGAAGACATTGTTTAGAATATTTTCATAAAATGTGCCGGAAAAAATGTAATTTTACTCAGAAACTTATTCGAAAATTTTAATTATAGCATGAAGGAAGTACAAGCATTAATTGGACCAGAACTGTCGTATTAATAGGATACTAGACGCGTTCCGTTCGCATAAGGACACTGATTGACATTAACCCCGTTAACGCAAAGTTTAATCGATTCAGGTAATTCCAGGTAGTTCAGGCGCACTGTAATGCGATTACTATACAAATCTACTCGATTATCGTACCGAAGATTAGGTTCTTTGTCTCGATCTGGGAATGAAGCTTGAATTCTACTTTCGTTCTCGGGTTAATTACGAGAGGAAATGGAAAATGACTAGGA
This sequence comes from Seladonia tumulorum, assembly GCA_913789895.3. Lineage (NCBI taxonomy): Eukaryota > Metazoa > Arthropoda > Insecta > Hymenoptera > Halictidae > Seladonia > Seladonia tumulorum. The sequence continues at coordinate 1,683,471 of OU565267.1, forward strand.
TATCGAGAATACGGCGTGCACTGTAGAGAAGTGCAGTATTGCGATATTTTTACAATAATCGGTTGCAGCGAAACAGGTGCATCAATTGCATCAATTGCAGGTTCTGTTTCGATAAGCTATTTTTACGAGAGAGAGAGCACAATGAAACGATTTATTCCACCAATTATTTCTGACTGCGCGATTGACGTTTCATTTAAGTCGCCTCCTGATTATCATGAAGAAACGATTGCAACGGTCCAGCTGTAACATAATTCGAGATTGGTTCTGCGCTCGACCAATTAGCGTTCCAGTAATTAGCTAACTATGGGCAACGCTGATCGGAACCGATACTCGTGAGATAATTGATCTAACGTCGCGTCGTGATTACACGCTGTTTAGGCCCGTGGATATTCGTCTGTATCTTGTTGCTTTCCGATGTTGCTTTTCCGGTAGAAAATGTCGCTGTTATAATGAAATGTATGCGTGAATTGCTGCGATTTACCAAGAATTTAATGGACCGAAAAATTTTATAAAGAATTCCTCGGACGGAAAATATTGACACCAACGAAGGAGCTTAAATGAAAATTATTTAGTACCCTGTAAAAGAATTTCTCATGTCGATATTTACATTCGGTGCCATTAATTTTTCCACTCAATTTCTTCGTAACACGGTGTAGTGCGACGCTCGCTCTCCATTTGCAATGCATATGCAAATTCAAAGTGTAAACAAGTCTGCGCAGCTAGAACATTTGAATTTTTCATCGGCGGCGCAAAATCGTTCTTTCGCTGACCACTGGACTGTGAAACTTTATACGGATTCATATCTTCTTTTATGAATTCGAACAAGCGAACACGAGAAGATGCAATTTTCTTCAAGTAAAGGTGGTGTAAATACTAAATCAAATAATACATCCAACTCTAGTAAATTCTTCGTCTAAAGTCTCCTGATGGCCTTGTGCATTATATACATTTATATGCATTTATAAGTAGGTGAAAAACAAAAATTGTAAAAACACTGGTTAACGTTTTTAGTGCCAACCTGGTAGCCTCAAGGATAGCAGAAAATCAAAATAATGTATTGAATGCAATAAACATTGAAATGTTAAGATTTATGATGCTGAGATCACTCTTCCAACCTTCTTGCATTTAACACCCCCTAACCGCCACACTCGACACATTAACGCAAAACTTCATTTATAAATTTAAATAATTCCTTCTCCCATTTTATGGAGACATGGACATACAGGGTGTACATTTGAAAACTTTCCAGCCGAATATTTCGAAAGGTATGAAAGATATTAAAAAAGTGTGCATCACGTGTCCAAGGATTTCGAGGGGGAAAGATGGGAGCAGTATCAGTTTTTTATTTGGGTGGCGTTTTCAAGGTAATTTGAAGGTCAGCTTTGTTTTTTTCAAATGGAAACCTATATTTTTTTATTGTGGGTTCTTATTGTACGTAAAAAGACCAGCCTTTACACACCATAAATGCATGCAACCTCCCAGTCTATCGATCGCGTCAACGATATTGCGACATCCAGAGCTTGCGGATTGAAAAAACCACGGGGCGATGATGAGCGAGATTATTCGAGGATTATACTAGCATGACAAAGAGTGTTCGAAGGGACTGGAGGAGGGGAGGGGAGTGGGGTTAAAACGATGGACAAACGTAATCTCTTTAACCGGGGGCTCACTCTAATCAAGTTAAACCGTCGTTTATTATCGTGCGTTGTTATCGTCCGTGTTGTTGCTGTCGCGTCATCATCGCATTACGCGACAACAGGCTTGTCGATATATCGTTCGGGATCGATATTACCCGCGACGATATTGCATTTTCGGCCTTGCATCGCGGTCGCGGCAGTTGTTATGCAATAGACGGCTGGAACGTCATGCTGGACGAATCGAGTACAGTATAGTATAGCATAGCAGAATAGAGGAGAGCATAACGGAGGGCAGCAATTCATGAAACCCGAGATCCTGGTCGCGAAATGAAAATTGCCTTGAGCTGGCCCGACCGGCCTGCAACGCGAGTAACTTGTTGATTCCGCCGCGTTGATTGCGAATTGTTGTTGTATTTCGGGTGTTTATGCAGATCCGCGGCTTTGTAAATTACTCAGGCGAGACATTCAATTACACGACGATCCACGCGTTTGGTTGCACACTATCACATATATTGTAACTATTGCACACTATACTCATTTTTCTCATATAATTCGCGGATTTAATCGGCTATTTTTCTCATTCATATCGTTTTGAGACTGTGCCCGATTTAATTCGGGGAATAGATTAAATTGATTATAAATTAAATTGGTGGACATTGTTTTAGAAGCGGAGAAACGGCCACAGCGAATAAAATTGATGTTGTGCATAAAATATACGGGAGATTAAAGGATGAGCAGGAAGATTCCATCGAAGTTCAGATTTTGCTCCTGATTTAATAATCCCTCTTAAGCCACGAAGAAAGTTCTTCTTCTTTCGGTCGGTACTTTCTGAGACGATCGATGGGAAATTAGCATAAGAACCCGCAATCTGATCATCGTAGCTCCCAGCCCAATAAAATAAGGTAAAAATGTTGGGGGGCACTTTAAAAATTAATTCTCAGAATTGTTATCAATTTATGAGCTGATTCGAGTATTCTCAATTTGTTCGGGATCCTCGAAATGCAAGAAAAATGCACTGTCGATCGAAACGCAGTTGGAATAATTCGACTGCAACTGCTTTTGAGGTGAGTACTCGAGTTCAATCGATTTTTCTGATTTCCGGACGCGCTAATCACATTTTAGGATCATCAAAGCCGGCAACTAGAAATTAGCCAGGTGAAACAAGCGGATTTTCAGTGGACTATGAACGTCATTGGGAAACAGCGCAATATTGCAACAGGATAATTAGCATACAGCGCGGTTCATTCGGCCGCCAGTGTGTCCCGTTACGGTTTAATTAAGCGACTCCTCGGCTATCAAGGGCTGAACGAGAAATTTTAACGGTCAACCACCTATCCGAACCCTCTCTGATCGATCTCTGTTTGCACCCTCTGTTGATCGTCGAAAAACAATTCAATGTAACCGAACTTTAATACTTTTACACTTTTATAACAATTTAATGAAATCGTACGACTAGTTCCTACTTTCATGAGACTGAGAACAGCTCACAGCTAGACTGAGCAATTTTTACACATTTACAGCTAGTACAAATCTGTAAAAAATTTAACAAGGTTCGACACAACTTTTCTTCTCCTTTAATTATTCGAGAATGTTGCTGTTTAATTTCCTTCTGCGATCTGGACAAGAGACAGCTTACAGTTAAACTGAGCAATTTTTACACATTTACAGCTAGTACAAATCTGTAAAAAATTTAACAAGGTTCGACACAACTTTTCTTCTATTTTTAATTATTCGAGAATCTTGCTGTTTAATTTCCTTCTGCGATCTGGACAAGAGACAGCTTACAGTTTAACTGAGCAATTTTTACACATTTACAGCTGGTACAAATCTGTAAAAATTTAACAAGGTTCGACACAACTTTTCTTCTATTTTTAATTATTCGAGAATCTTGCTGTTTAATTTCCTTCTGCGATCTGGACAAGAGACAGCTTACAGTTTAACTGAGCAATTTTTACACATTTACAGCTAGTACAAATCTGTAAAAAATTTAACAAGGTTCGACACAATTTTTCTTCTATTTTTAATTATTCGAGAATCTTGCTGTTTAATTTCCTTCTGCGATCTGGACAAGAGACAGCTTACAGTTAAACTGAGCAATTTTTACACATTTACAGCTAGTACAAATCTGTAAAAAATTTAACAAGGTTCGACACAACTTTTCTTCTATTTTTAATTATTCGAGAATCTTGCTGTTTAATTTCCTTCTGCGATCTGGACAAGAGTCAGCTTACAGTTTAACTGAGCAATTTTTACACATTTACAGCTAGTACAAATCTGTAAAAATTTAACAAGGTTCGGCAAAACTTTTCTTCTATTTTTAATTATTCGAGGATCTTGCTGTTTAATTTCCCTGTACAGTCTGGACAAGGGCCTCGTTAATATAAGCTCAGTAATAAATACATTTCTTCACAAATGTCCCACAGGACCTTCCTTAGAGTGTTAACAATATTCAAACAAATGATCCGAAACGTGGTATTTTCCCAGATATAGTAAGTCTAACGTTGACACAGCTTCGTCGAAATGCTCCGCAACAAATGTAAATTTCCACAAACTTTCTCGGTCGAGTTGCAACACCGTCAACATGCAATTACAGCGAGTTGCACGTTTGTTTTTTTTTTAATTGCTCGAAATCCGGCGCGAACACCGCATAAACGAGCAGTTAGTCCGTTAAGCAAAGTTTATAATAAGCGGACGCAGCAGTCGGTGAGTTATACCAGCTGCGTACACATTGTATCCGAGCGGCAGGGAAAGTTTAACCCGTTAATTGTCGATTGACTGTAACTATTCCGGCAAATCAATTTACGTTTCGTCGGGGAAACCGCGCGGACAATGAACGAAGTTACATCGGGTTCGCGGTATCCCCGGCAGAGCGTACCCCCGAAATTACCGGACAACATAATTACTAACTACATCAGACAGTGACACCAACCGGCTAATTGAAAGTAGAATTTCCGAATCGGAGTTGTGCGACGCATTGGCGATTTCCGCTGGCGTAACTGCGGAATTTTAACGCGATCACTGGCACGTGCCTGGGCATCCGAGTGACTTCACCGTGGCACAATCAACTTCCCGGATGAATCGAAATAGAATTCGCTATAACCATTTTTGTCTATTCGAGACGTGACGAGAATTTTCAACGACCCGGGAACTTTTGATTCGACATATTCGGTGAGAATACCGTGACAGAGAAATAATAAAAATACTGTGCGATTGTTTTGGCGAAAAATGAGTGGAAAGTGCGTTGTAATATTTTTTTGTACGGGGCCTGGTTTTGGAGGAAATTAATTTTCAAAATTTCCTTGCGCGCGGTCAGTCAGGAACGTAAGTAGAATTGGTCAATAAGTAGAATTGGTCAGACGTGTCAAAAGTTTTGTATATAGATAGCCTTTTAGGAATTTTATTTATTGGATATTTGACTTTCGCAGATGTATTTATTGGAAAATTTGATAGGAATATAGTGTAATAAAATATAGGTTAACAATAAAAATATAAATGGTACGGTTCAACAAGAATTACGTTTAAATTGAACGGTAGCAATTACTCGTAAGGGGATCTGTTTCATTGCCCTGCACATAGCAGCGAGCCCAACAAGCAGAATCAGTCGACGATACACAGACATACCAACCGTGTTCTATCTGGTAGAACTTCCCCAATATTTACTTAAAGAATGCATGTCTGTGAAATTAATACTGGCTCGTACTCCAAAGATTTGCAGAGCCACAATAAAATAACACAATACATTCAGATAAAAGTACCAATAGCAGCAAATCAGTACATCCAACTGGAATAAAAATAGAAATGATAATAAAATAAGAAACAGGACAGATATGAAAATACGAATAATTCAACACTCAAAGTGACATGAAACTACCAATACAAACAGACCAATACGACTGAGATAAAAATAGCAATAACAATAAAATAAGAAAGTAGACAGACATAAAATCGATTCGACATAAAAATACAAATAACTCAACGCTCACGGAGAGATGAAAACACCAATAGCGAAAAATCAATACCATAGACTAAAATAAAGGTAGAAACAATAATGAAATAACAAAGAGGGCTGAGAAATAAAAATACAAATAATTCAGCAATGGAAGAAAAATAAAGAATCGCCTGAAGAGACTTTGTGTAACATTTTTAATTGAACTTTTCAGGGTTGTCGACAGAAGATACATAATATTACCGATTGGATTTTCCATCAATAATCAAGATCGTCACTTCACTATTCGCAGGATGATCTCGAGAGGAACGACAGTTTAGCAAACCTCTCGCAGAAGAACCGTGCGAATTCCATAGAAGTCTCAGCGATTTGCGGGGATTTGTGCGAATAGAATAAAGCGTGGCTGCAAGAACTTCTCTGCCTCGTTAAAGTGAATTGCACCCTAGGAAAAACGGGTGGTGCACGGTTCCCCGCGGGCAAATTTCGGGACCTGTTCCGACAGGTGGATCGACAGCCGGTGCGTCCTCCGATTAGGATAAATTCAATTCACCTCACAAATCGGCGCACAATCTGCGCTGCTCACGTGTTTTTGGTGTGCCGCGTGTTCCTCTGCTGTCAAGCGCACATTCTCTTCGAGAAAAATGTCCCGGGAAAGTTTATGTCCTCGTTCTTTGCAACTAAATTCTGCATTTAAACACACCGATAATTATTTTACTATTTTCGAGAGTCTACGAACAATTTTTTATTCGTCCGAAGAAAATATTAGGTTGGCAAGAAAGTAATTTCGGTTTTCACTAATACCTGGCGTTATGTTTTGTTTGATTCACTTCTGTTAACGTTGCGTTTGTTTTCTTTCTGACATTTCATACCTGCATCTTTTAGGTTACTTTTGTAGCAAATTACACGTAATTTTGATGAAAATTGTTAGTTCTGTGTCCATTTGAACATGGAGTGCAAAAACGAACATTATAGGCATATATTGCTTTTTTATTTCCGTAGAGGTAAAACAGCTGCCGAGGCTCACAAAGATATATGTGAAGTTTATGGTGTAGATTGCTTAACAGAACGCACGTGCCAGAATTGTTTTAAAAAATTCCGTTCTGGAAATTTCTCACTTGAAGACGACCAACGTTCTGGTCGACCATCTGAACTTGATGATGACCAAATATGAAAGCCATTATTGAATCGGATCGTCATATAACTGTCCGAGAGATTGCAGAGAGGTTAAATTTCTCGCATACAACTATAGAATATCGTTTAAAAAGTCTCGGAATCGTTAAGCAGCTCGATATTTGAGTTCCACACGAATTGAAAGAAATTCACTTAACGCAACGCATCAACATATGCGATATGCATCTCAAACGAAATGAAATTGACCCTTTTCTGAAGCGAATCATTACTGGTGACGAGAAATGGGTTGTTTACAATAACACAACTCGAAAACGCGGTCATGGTCCAAGCGTGATGAATCAGCCCAAACCACACCGAAAGCTGAATTGCACCAAAAGAAGATCATGTTGTCAATTTGGTGGGATTACAAAGGTATTGTGTATTTTGAGCTGCACCCAAGGAACCAAACCATCAATTCAGATGTTTATTATCGACAACTAACAAAACTGGACATAGCAATCAAACAAAAACGACCAGTATTAGCAAATCGCAAAGGAATCGTGTTCCACGCTAGGCCACACACATTTTTGGTAACAGAGTTGGGCAAATTTTATTTCGAATAACGAATAAGGAATAACGAATAAAGTTCCTGAATTTATTCGAGAATAACGAATAAGGATATCATTCGCCGAGAATTATTCGTAGCTTGCGAATAACGAATAAATCCCGGGACTTTCATTCGTTATTCGTTATTCTAAATGACGAGAATAAATGCTGCGAATAAGCGCAGCCTTTATGGTCACGGGTAGGAACCGACACCCGACGCCAACACTCGAGTGACTCGAGGCTCGAGGCTTTTCGAGACGAGATCTCGGTTGACGATTGATGACATATACAATAGATAACTAACAGTGACCGATCCTAGGTTCGGGACTGGGACCTTCGTTATCTTTACACACACATTTGTTGCCACGATTCTTCGCTTCACTCTCTAGTCTGCACTCACACATTTATTCATACACATACACGTCGCTGGTGCGTGGCGTGCGTGCCGCATGCGATGTCGATGACGCGATGTCATTCGACACTATTATTCGCTGGGCTATTCGAATAAATTTTTATTCGCTGGGCCATTCGAATAAATTTTTATTCGCTGGGCTTTTCCGAATAAATTTTTATTCGCTGGGCTTTTCCGAATAAATTTTTATTCGCTGGGTTATTCGAATAAAAATTCATTCGAATAAAAATTTATTCGAATAACCCAGCGAATAAAAATTTATTCGCAATTTTTATTGGCTGGTTATTCGAATGAAATTTCATTCGAATAACGCCCAACTCTGTTTGGTAACACGTGAAAAGTTATTGGAGCTTGGTTGGGAAGTGATGTCACATCCATCATATAGTCCTGACATTGCACCATCAGATTATCATTTATTCCAAAATTTACAAAACTCATTGAATGGCAAAACATTCACTAATGATGATGATCTGAAATCGCACTTGGATCAGTTTTTCACCGAAAAAGATCAGAAATTTTATGAGCGCGGAATTATGAAGCTACCAGAAAGATGGCAAAAGATCATAGAACAAAATGGAAAATATTTTATTGATTAAAGTTCATTACTTTGATAAAAAAAATTGGATTTTATTTCACGTAAAAATACCGAAATTACTTTCTTGCCAACCTAATATAATATGAAAAAACGCTTCTATTTTATTCATGCTGTAAGAATTTTTGTGATCGGCTAAATTGGTAAGAGGGATGGATTTTAGATTTCAAAATAATTGATTACTTATGGGTCACCCTGATATACAGTGGCGGCCATATACTTACGTACAGTTAATAAAATTAAATATTATTTCCTGTACACTTATACGTTAAACAAGTATACGAAAATCAATTATATTTTTTATAAGTTTACAATATATATAATAAGATATCAAAATAGCTTTCCTTGATTTACTATAATTAAAAAGTTTTTTATATTTTTATACTGAAGTGTCAAATTTTCTGCGGACACATAGTTAAGTACACATCGAAACACCTATATTTTCACATGTTTCTTTAACTCATAATTATAATACATTAATATTTCGTATGTAAGCCCTTATTTTTGATAACTGCAGCACACCTTCGCGGCATGGATTTGATAAGTCTAGCACGTCTGCTAGCAGGTATCGAATTCCATGCTTCCTGTACAATTGTGTACAATTCATCAATATTTTTCGGTTTTTGTTTTTTTATATGTTTGTCGACATCAATCCACAGCATCTCGATTGGATTCAGATCCCGAGATTGTGCCGGCCACTTCATTACGGGAATATTATTGTCACTCAAGAATGTCTTGACGACTTTTGCGGAATGTTTCGGATCATTATCCGCTTGATAGATCCATTCTTTTGGCATGTATTCTTCGGCAAATGGTAGCAATACATTTTGTACAATATCCAAATACACGTATCTATCCATGGTTCCAGTTATCCGATGAATAGGCCCTGTACCTTTCACTGTCATAGCCCCCCAAACGAGTACCGAGCCACCACCACCTTTTACAGTCGGTTTAATACAATTTTTATGAAATTCTTCTCCTTTGCGACGTCTCACGTATACTTTTCCATCAGATCCAAATCGATTAAATTTCGATTCATCTGTAAAAATTACTCTGGACCATTGCTGGGGCGTCCAGTTTAAATGTTCTTTCGCGAAAGCAATCCTAGCGCGACGATTTTTTTCTGAAATGAGCGGTTTCTTTCTGGCAACGCGTCCGTATAATTGAAACTCATTAAGTCTTCGCTGGACAGTTCTAACAATTATTTTTTCATGGAGATCTATTGATATTTCATTGTGGATGGCAACTGCAGTATTGAATCTGTCCGCTTCAGACAATCGATGAATCTTGCGATCAGTTCTTTGATCAGTTTTCCGAGGTCTCGCTTTACGAGCAACGTTGTCTGGTGTTCCATGAAGTTTAATATGTTTTATAGCTTGATGGCAAGCCATAACTGATATTTCTAATTTTGCAGAAATCTTTCGGTAGGACATTCCATCCTTCCGAAGCTGTTCTGGCGTGATATTTCTTCCTTTACTCATCACAGCACTATTGTAACTGTTGGTTTTGGGAAGCAAGGTATTTATTTGGAAAGAATAAAAACACAGATATGAATTAGAAACGATATTTGAACGATGTTTTCTCTACTAAGGCTAGGCTTAGACTGACCGACTTCGGCAGCTCGTCGATACGTTTGAAAACGAGAAACATCTGAATGGGACACGTCGGCGGACCAAAAGAATCGCGACTCTGTCTTTGATTCGATACCTAAAGATACCGCGAGATACAATGTAGCGAGATACAATGTAACAGTTCCTGGAACCGTATTATATATAATTTCTGTACATATATCTATAGTAACACGTCTAACTGTAAACACTGCTCAGCAGAGACTAGTAAATATTGTTTACATTTGGCTTAGCTGTGCGATACAGCAGCGTACGTAAGTAGTTGTCCGCTACAAAACCGACAGATCGGAACAAAATATTTACAAAATACTTATTTTCTCGAAATAAGTCAAAGTTTTACTGCAGATATGTACATCAGAGTCTAACACTCTTAGAAATAAATTGTTGATACTACTATCTGAGTTCCGTAGAAATAAGTCAGGTTTTAAAATTAAAATATGAAGTGTACGTAAGTGTATGGCCGCCACTGTAAATTGTTACAGGATTTCCGTGCAGCGTAAACGCATCGAGCGTTCAACAGCGAACACAAACGACCCGCATTCGTCACCGTCGGTTAACAGATTGACGAATGCATCGAATAATTCATGCGCTATTTTCGGTGGTGTATTTTTCAAAGGAATACATTCCCGCGTGCTACGACGCGGAATTTCCGATTGTCGATGATCGATGCAGCGTGTCGGACAATCGCGCGGAGTGCGCTTTTTAATCCACGGGTAGATCGTCGTCCGATATCGGCGGTGTTTAATGACTGCCCGGACTGGCAGCTGCTGGGAGAATTCTATGAAATTCTCCGTCGAATTTGTCAAGCGAGTGTTACGCCTCCGATCTCTGAAACTGCGGGGGAGTATCGGCTCGCAGTGTAATTTTTCAACGGTTTGATCGACGCTCGGTCATCACGCGCAGCGTTATCTTGTTCGGTGTAAATGTCAGCTGAAAAACACCGACCCCTGAGGGTAATTTATGTTCGGTGTCGATGGCGTAGCCTGCTCGCCGGCCCCTTATCACACTCGTGATTTATCAGGCGTTGCACGTTGCCCCGATCGATCCGCCGCGAAAGCTTTTCATTAGGAACCTCGACGATTGAATGAACTCGACGCCGTTCCGGAGACCTCGATGCGCCCAAATTCGCAAATTGAAAAGTTCGACTCGTTACGATCTTGTCACGGTCGCCGAAGTGCTCGAGTTTAAATCAGAAATGCCAAAAGGAATAGCTTCACAATTTCAAGGAATCTTTTGTTTAAATTGCTATAACTTCGAAAGGAGTTCGTATTTCTGCATGAAATAAATTTCGCTATACTCTCCATAGATTCATACACATGTCCGCAAAGTTAGATGTCCGTCCGTGCATCGGTTCCGTTTTAAAAAAATTCCGAAACAGTACATAACGTCGCTTCGAGGGACGAGAGCGCTTCAAACTGGAATTTCACCTAATCTCCGACTCTGAATCAGGATATTTCCGGTCGGGATAGTTGAAGCTTTTTAGTCGTTATTCGCATTCTCCCGGAGATTCCATTCCGGATCGGTCGAATTTATTTTATTCGCGAAGATATTCCGGCGACATCGAACGGTGAATTGTTCGGATTCTCGGCACGAGGATTGCGCGTTTCGAAAGACGCGGGATTTCTGCTTTCGCGGAAGTCCGCGACACGGCCGAGCATGTTCGTCGGAACACGCGAACAGAGCCGCGACTTCTGGTCCGCGAAATTTTATCGCTTCCCGGGGAATAATGTCTCTGTGTGTCGGCGTGCCTCGGGGAAATTTAAAGCGACAACAACGAGAGCAAACGGCGCGACGGCAGACCATCAAATCCGAATGTAAACGATTTATGCGAGGGCACTTTTATGCCCCGCGTTCTGCCACGACCTTCGTGCGAACCGGCCATCGCGCACCTGCCGATCTATTTTTAAAGACGCATTTGCATCCGACTTTTAACATCTGCTTCGAAAGGCGCGCGACATCGTTTGCCATGAATATTTATCGCGCTCTTAAATTTCTCTTCGGCGCCCGATGCTTGTATGGTAATAACTACGCACTGATTTCGCGTTTGTTCGGCGACTCTTCATTTTTAGAAAAACTCCGCAGAGTACGAAAAAATTTCCTCGAAATCGCTCTCGGACAAACTATGACAATTATGCTGATGACACAACAGAAATTCCGGTTCTTAGCAACTTCAATAGATTGAACATAAAGGAACAAGATCAAATAAAAATAAATAACAAAGTAAATGCTTGATTCACACCACTTTCATAATCACAGACACAATTACAGCTACATCCCCAACAATGAAAAAAATTTTGCAAATTTAATCGATGCACTTTTTGCATGAAAGACTGTAGGTTGTCACGTCCGGTGGTTCGACCATCAATGATTAATCAATCTAATAAGGAATTATCACAAAATCCGATAATGCCACGAGAGAGGTAAGCTTAGAAATAAAACAATAAAATAACCAGCGTTAAATAAATAAATGTTAACCCTCAAATAAATACATACGCAATTATACACATATATAATGTAAAGAACTATGTTAACTCGAACTGCGAAATACCGTGACGCAGTAACGAGGCGCCAAACCAAGAACTCAGCCTTCTGCAAAACGCACAAATGAAGATCGGTTTACACCCTGAGAACAAACGGAAAGACATCAGATAATACCATGAGAGAGAACTATGATAACTCAAACTGCGCAATAGAAGTGACATCAGATGATGCCAAACGACGCGGAAAGACGCCGACTCCATAGAAAAAGGATCCTGGCGACATGGAGTCGAGCAGCTAAGAAAAGATTAAAGGATGCAAAGTGGGAACTCCTGAGCCAGCATCTTCAAGAAACAAAGAATTGGCTATCCTATAAAAAAGGGAATCAACGCCTCAAGAGACCAGTTATCAGTCAGTTTTCAATAAAATAATCAACGTTAAATAAATTAATGTTAACCATCAAATGGGTACATATATAATTATACACACATATAATATAAATTATTCGAAGTGCGCAATATAGTGACGCATCAACAGGATGCCAAATCAACAACTCAGCCTTCTGCGAAACGCACAAATAAAGATCGGTTTGCACCCTTAGACTCAATAGAAGAGATATCAGATATTGCCACGAGAAAAAACTATGATAATTCAAACTGCACAATGAAAGTTCGGTTTACATTCTGAGAATCAATAAGAATGACATCGGATGATGAGGACCCCTACTCCTGAGCCAGCATCTTTAAGAAACAAAGAATTGGCTATCCTATAAATAAGGGAATCAACGCCTCAAGTCTCAGTCTCAGTTGTCAATTAACACAGCAGTTAAAGTATCGTTGAGTAAAAGGTGCAAAAGCATCGTTTGAGTAAAAGGTGCAAAGGTGTCGTTTGTGAAAAGGTGCGAAACCCCGGAGTTACCCCAGTATACCCCAGGACATTTCATTATGTTATTCCCAAAGGAAAATTGTATCTCGGTAATATTATATTATATTATATTTTCTAATTTTGTAATCGCGCTATTTGCACTCATGTATATCTGCTTTATAAATAATATCTCTAAACTCTAACATCTGATTCAGTTTCCTATTTTGAATAAATAAATCAGTTGTTATCTATAAAAGGGTACAAACTTTATTTAAACGGTCCTCAATTTCCCGAACCGTAGCCGGTGAATGCAGGTAGGTTCAAAACTGCGTACTATCCCCTCAAAACTATAATTCAGTCCACTTGGGACGTAACAAGGTACAGTAAAAAGTCTCAAATGCACAAATTCGTGCAAACTTCTACAACCTATTCACAGCAACAATTATTTGATCACCATAATCAAGATTTTACCAAAACGTGTTCGACTCGTTTCGCAAATGAATTTTCTAATTCAGATAATGACCGGTGCCACGCGTGGAATAAATTAGAAGCTATTTGTCAGAGTGCAGTGCCGTCGCACGTCGATTACGATATTGTTTGCAATGACGACAGAATCGATCGATGGGCCCGGGTAGTTAATGAGACAATTAAAGAACGGGTACAACACTGGCCGCAGTGATAATAGTCCATTAAATCCCTCCCCTCTCTCCTCGGGAGTCGTTGCGAACGCTTCGTCGTAAAATGGAAACTTCATTGCACTTTGTCTCGTGGTAATTGGTTTACTAACCACGTTCGACGGGTATATTCTGTTAATAGAAAATAAATTCTTCGTCGGTCAGGAGGGTGCCGTGTCCTTTTGCGCATGCGATAATTGCGTCCGCTAAGTGGATTAAACCAGCTAAGAACGTCCGGCACGGTTTATCGAGAACACCTGCTCGGAGAACTGACAGGGGATGTTGCCCCGAACCACCCTCGACTTACCCTTACAACTTTGAACAAACATCCCGGGCATCGCACAGTATCGCGAATAGGCATTCTAGGTTGAAAAAAATGATAGATGGTTTCATGCTTCTTCAAACTGATTGAAATTTTCTCTTAGGTCATGAAATGAGATTCAACATACAGTCCGCGACAATGCTATAAGACATCACTTAAAACGAAATAATTGTTGATTGCTCGTGGTTATCCCAAAGGGATATTCGAGCTTTTTAGATGTTGATTCATACGTGGTGTGTCGACTAAGGTGAACGAAGTTTAACAATGTAAAGAGTGGCCTGTATATTTACAAAAGATGTAAGAGCCGGAGCAGAATACAAACGTGAAAAAGTTGTTCTAAACTATTAGGTGTGCAACTAAATTCCCGGGTTTCACAAAAACTGTCACTAGCTCCATCTGTGGTTGAAATGCATACATGAAATTGTGTTTTTTGGATAATATAAACATTTGTGATCATTTTGTAGTCATTGTTTTTAAAAATATTTCTCCACAAAGGTTAATAATTAATAAAACAGATGTCGAATTTTGTGCCAAATAAGCAACCTTTGCGGAAAGTATTGCTTTTTTATTTTAACTTAAAATGCAGTGCTGCTGAAGCACGTCATAACCTCGAAAAGGCCTACGGAGACCATGCACCATCGAAAACCACTTGTGAAGATTGGTTTAAACGCTTTAAAAGTGGCGATTTCAACATCGAAGATAAGGAGCGTTGCGGAAGACCAAAGACAGTTGAGGACTCAAGTCTGCAAGCGTTGTGCAAGTTTGCACTTTGATCGTCAAGGACATCATTGGAACGCAAAAATGGGATCTGCTACCGCACCCGCCCTATTCTCCAGATCTGGCTCCTTCAGATTACCACCTATTCCGGTCGATGGCACATGGATTATCCGGGCAACACTTAAAAACCTTTGAAGAAGTCGAAAATTGGCTAAATGAATGGTTTCGGTTCAAAGACGCGTTATTTTATCGTCGTGGAATTTATTCGTTGCCCGATAGATGGCAAAAAAGTGTAGCCAGCGATGGTCGATATTTCGAATAAATAATTTTAAGTAAATTTTTAGAAATTTAAGTTTTTATAATACAGAAAAAACCCGGAAACTTAGTTGCACACCTAGTATAGTGCGTTCGAAACCGAATTGCCGTGAGGATCGACGAAGGCCCTGTCGCAAGCCTCGATCCTCCCTATTCCTAAAGGATATTTCCTCCCTTCCAAAATCAAGAAACATTCCTGGATTGGCCAGGACCAGGACCAATTGGGGGTGGACGGTTGGAAAGTGGAGATGGATTCGAGGAACATCCTGATGGTCCCAAGGCCATCCTCATGAACCAAGTGCCATCAACCACTCAACAAATATAACGAGTTGCCAGGGCCTGCACTTGGGAAAAACCCAGGGCGTCTGGCAATCGTCAAGCGCAACGCTAGAAAAGGGCAGGATGGGACCCACGGCACGGGCCTGGAAAACTATTAGGTTGTACCATATGAAATGTCCGTTGTGTTGATTTAAAGTTAATCTGAAAAATCGGACGTTTTATATGTTACAACCTAATAAATACAATGCTAACTCTATGCCTTGAGAACGGACAAGCTTGACTAGATCTACGGTGACAAGGCCACTCCGTACCTAATTTCAAAAAATATCAAAAGTCACGTTTCAAGAGTGTAAACACCCAAGCTGGCCGCTATAATAATTATGTATTATATGAAAAAATTTAATCGTCTTTCATGCAGAAAGACGTGTGTTTTATTATTTACTTCTGGGGACGCCGTTTCACGCACTGTTTTCGTTAGAATTTCTATGAACTTGAAAGCTACAGAAGCTTGACCTCTTGTTAGCCGCAACAAATCTATAAGACAGTTGCTCGCAAACAGTGAAAACGAAAAGATCGTCAATGAAATATTCTTCTAGTGTCAGTAATTGAAGTAAATAATTTAAGTAAAACCTGAAAAATATTAATCAACATGCAATATTTGTGTTTATACAAAATGCCACGAGGAAAAAAATTTAATGAAACAGAGATTAAAATTATCAATGATTTGAGAAATGAAAATCATTCAGTGGCAAAAATATGCCGTTGTATAGTTTATAATTATTCAAAAAATATTGAAAACTATGGTAAAAAGAATCCAGGAGGCCGTCTAAAGTTGACAACTGCACAAAACAGACGGAATATTTTACAACATGCATCGAACTCTACATTAACAGCACAACAAATTTCGACAGAAACTGGCGTAAAGACAAGTGAGAGGACAGTACAACGAATAATAACGGCTTCAAATAATTTAAAAAGGCGTAAAATTTTTTAAAAGACCGCTGCTAAGTAACCGCCATAAAGGAGGCAGATTAGAGTTTGAAAGTAATTTTTTCTGACGAGAAATGGTTTACCTTAGATGGCCCTGATAATCTAGATTATTATTTTCACGATTTAAGAAAAGAGGAATTGACACTGCAAAGGCGACAAATGGGTGGAAGAGGAATAATGATTTGGGCGGCTATAGGATATCATGGAAGAACTGAAATTGAATTTATTTCTACAAAAATAAACACAAGGAAATACATAGATGTTACTGATAAGCAATTGTCAAAACATGCTCAGTCCATAGCCAACCAAAAATACATTTTCCAACAAGACAATGCAGCTGTGCATTCGGCAAAGATAGTACAGGCCTACTTTAAAAATTAAGGAAATAGACGTTTTACCATGGCCAGCGTGTTCTCATGACTTAAATATCATTGAAAACTTTTGGGGAACACTAGCCAGGAAGGTTAGTTCTAAAGGAAACCAGTTTAGTACTGTAGAACAATTAAAAAAATGCGTTGAAATGGTATGGAAGTAAAATAAGCAAAAAACGATTAAAAACTTATAGAAATGTATTCCAAAAAGAATGTTACATGTCAAAAAAATAAAGGTGGCAACACAAAATATTAATAACCGATAGACATAAGCTGTACGTGTTAATTTTTTACAAAAACATTACCTGTCTTATAGTTTTGTCGCAGTTAATAAAAGGTAAGTTGATGTTACTTTTAAATTCTTAGAAATACTAACGAAAACACTGCGTTAAACTACGTCTCCAGAAGTAACTAATAACAGTCTGTATGAAACACGATGAAGTTCTTTCATATACACATAATTACTTCGTTTTAAGTGATGTCTTATAGTATTGTCGCGGACTGTACATAGAACCTTCATAAATAATATTTATATTGATAAATATTATATAAATTATAGAAAAAAATATAAAAATACATAGAAAATATAATATTACATAGAAAAATAATTCTTCGCTAATGTCGCTGTCGCTATCAACTAAATTACTTATGGGATTAGACGAAAGTTCTTGCTAGAAGTAGATCTAACACACCTTTCGGTAGTGAATTTGTATTTCTTGCTCTATCACCCTATAATAATTTATTATGGGATCAAAAGCAATTAACAGCATTGCTATTAAGTCGTAGTGTTACAGAGATTTTAAAAAATTGTGATAGGCAGGTTAGCAGATATTTGCAGCTGATTTTTGTCAGAATCCCTTCTATATAGTTTGAACTTAATGCAATAAAAATTTCAAGACAGGATCTTTTGAGACTTTGTAGTTGTGCTCTATTAAAGTAAACTAACCGGCATAGAAAACTGGTACTTAAAAAATCTCTAAAAATTATTGTAAAGGACTTTGTTGACGAACTTTGTGAACATTAGTGTAAATATTTACTTATGTGAATATGGAATATTTATTGCTGTGATTTGGCCGTATTATGGTTCGGAGTTTTCACGTATTGATTTCGATGCTTGTATCGCTATTAAATGAATTATTATGGGACACTGTGTAACGCTCGGAAAAATATTCGGCACGTTAACTATCTTTTTTTGCTTACGGCCCCGACACATTCGGAGGGTTGAAACTACCCCTAAAAGCGAATATACTGGTCTCTGTATACACTGTCAAAATAAATTTTGCAAATTCAAATGTTCGTGCAAACGTTAAAAAATCTTCATCGTGAGTGAAACCAACGTAGAATGGAAGATTGAAGTCTCAGCTTTTTTTAGCCAAGTTATTGAACATTCATTGAAAATTGAATAAATTATGCACGTTTGTTTAAGTTCTAAATGGACTTTAAACGAGTATAAATGAGAAACAAAATCCTGTTTTTCTGGTTCCGAAACGAACATAAATTTTCTTTTCTATTAGACTCAATTTTCCCTTCAAACAAATTACACTGAGTTCACAAGAACAAATCCCCCGGCGCCAGCATGAACGCACAAAATGGCCAGTCCGATCAAACACGTTACAAACATGATTTCCTGTGAAAATCGCAGTAGACGTATTCAATTCTTGGAATCCGTCGAAGCAGGCGCGTAAAGCATCCGGTACACGGTCTCTTTATGATCCTGACGGGGTTCTTGGATGAGTATTAAATTTATGACAGTTCGCTGGAAGTCGCGAGAATGTTGAGTGCAGCGCGTAACAGGGAAGAAACGAGATCTTGAACGGAACATTTACCTCGGCCCTCTTTATCCGAGGAATTTTTCACGCGGCCGGTGCAACACATTCTTCCCCGCGAAGTGGGCCAATTGCCACTCTTATACGGCGGGACACGGATTCTCAGAGGGGGTCGAGGGGGGATACTAAAGCGCAGCTATGCCTCTCCTCGCGGTGGAAGAATCTTTCGAGTGGCTCGTCGCGATCCTGACAAAGCTGCAGCGCTGCAATTGTGCATATCGTTCGCCAGTGTTCCCGGGAGAAACATTTTCGTTCATGAAAATTACGAAAAATACGAGTGGAATCTGTCTTTAGAAAAGGACGAACTTCCATCGAAAATATCCACCGGGAGAAATAAAAATCGCGTCAAGAACTAGCCTGATCTAGAACTCTGAAAAAGATGACGTTCTCAAGACTGAGGTACCAAAGAATTTATGCAGCTCGTGGAATTTCGAGTATGTGTATTTCGAGTTGAAAAAATTGTGGTGTATGCCCCAAAGAACGCTGAAAATTTGTGCAAAAGGGCAGCGCGATGGAATGTCCCGTCTTCTTTTGAAAAAATCCCGAGGAAGGTCTAAAAATGATATTCCAGCGTATCGTACGTACTACCGTAAAAGACTTTCTTAAGCTGCGGAGGAATTTCTGAAGCTCAAGTAAAACGGTTAAGTATTACGGCTTGCAAAAATATGATGTACACTCCAAGGGGCAGTAAATATGTGTGCAAAAAGCTGCTGTACTTACACTCCGCGACAAAAAGATGACACACCCGTAAATATTGCTATTCCTGAAAACTGTGATAAAATTTGATATGTTTCTCTCCGTGTATGTATTTCGGTGGAGCTTCGAGGCTACTTACACCGGCGGATTTAAGCTCAGGTTGCAGATTCTAGTCTAAATGTAAACATCGGGGGTCACCGAAGCGACAAAATGATGGCACAGTCTTAAAATTCTTTCTCTGCAGTTGACACTAGACCGTCAGACTGTTTATATCGTATACTGTGTTACTGTGCATTAAATATTGTGTGTGTTTCTTATTATCCTCTATTGAAACTACACTATGGGTAGTGGAAAATCTTTATCCGATGCTGAAATAAAAACAATTTTGACATTGCTTAAAGAGAATTACTCAGTTTCGAAAATTGCACGTATTATACATCGGAGCAGAAAAGTGGTGTATAATTTATTAAAAAATCCCAAAACATACGGTACAAAAAAGAGTTCCGGTCGACCGAAAGCAGTAAGCAATCGCGGAAAACGTGCAATTTTAAAAGAAGCTTCGAATTCTTCGGGAACATCACGACAAATTGCTAAAGCAGCTGGCGTACACACAAATATACGTAATGTGCAAAGGATAATAAAAGAATGCCCGCACTTAGTTCGAATGAAATTGAAAAAAAAACTACCTTTAACCGCTCAGTATAAATCAGAGCGTTTGAAATTTGCTCAAGAGCATATACATTGGAGAAAAAAGTGGCGTCGTGTTATTTTTAGTGATGAAAAAAGGTTTAATCTAGATGGGCCGGATGGTTTCGCACACTATTTTCACGACCTGCGGAAAGAAGAAAGGATATTAAGCCGCAGACACATTGGTGGCGGAGGAGTAATGCTTTGAGCCGGAATTGGGTATCGAGGAGTGACCGACGTAAAATTTATAAACAAAACTATGAATAGCAAAATTTATATAGATTTGATAGACGAACAATTAACTAAATTCGGACAGACAATTTCCGGGGAAAATTGTATATTTCAGCAGGATAATGCAAGTGTGCATACTGCGAAATGCGTTAAGCAGTACTTTGAGCAAAACAAAATTAGTGTCTTAACGTGGCCAGCGAGATCGCCAGATCTCAACATAATTGAAAATTGTTGGGCACAACTAGCAAGGCATGTTTATGAAGGCGGAAGACAATTCCAAAGCCTTGCACATTTAAAAACGTGCGTAGAACAAAAATGGACAAAAATACGGCCAAAGTATATTAAAAAACTTTTTAAGTCACTTCCGAAACGTATGTTGGCTGTTCTAGCAAATAAGGGAGGCCACACAAAATATTAAACATAATGTTATATATTTTATGTACGTAAATCACGTATTTTTTTGTATATGTGCCATCATTTTGTCGTACCAATTTTTTGTTATTTTTTGTTTCCATAAACAAACGGATATTTTCTTTAATTTTATTGTTTGTAATGTAGTTTATTTTGCAAAAAAATGTATAAGTACCAAAAAAGACTAGATTTATTATGTCCAAATGATGAAAACATTGAATTTTCGTGGTGTGCCATCTTTCTGTCGCGGAGTGTACGCGCTACACATCATTCACCGGTTGTCCTCGGAATAACTATCAACCATTCTAATTGGGGAAAAGTGATAAAACGTTACCGATTTGGACGAAATTCCTCTAGGAAGTAATTTCGAAAATGACGACACGAACAGAGAGATCCCGGCAAATGGGCTATCGGAGGGAATTTAATATTTTCGAATGGGCCATTGGCAAAAGGTGAGGCAGCTAGATTTGTCGCGGAATGAGACAATTGGCGTGGCGTTCGCGGATATTCCCCGAAAACTGCTCCGGAATGCGGTATTAGAGGTGGTTCACTCGCTTTGAATAATGGAACATCCGGCGAAAATATGGAAATTTTTCCGGTGACCCCTAAACTGTTAGGGGTGGTGAGGAAAACAGCTGGCAAAAACTTTCACCAACTAAAGGTTTTCTCTCCTCTGTGCCTTTTATATCTCCTGTGTCCCTTTTGTATTTTTCGTCTTCAGCGTCTTCCGTAATTTCCGAAAAGCAGGACGTCGATTGTAGTTGGCAGAGCGGAATCAGCAATCATCCCGGATTGCCATATCGCCGCACCGGAAGTGTCACATGGTCTGACGCCTCTCCGACAATCGTGGCCGGTTAAGATTATTGGCAGGAAAATGGGATTGTTGCTTGGAAAATTGGGTCGCGTCGTCGCGAATCTCGTTTGCATTGGGACTGCAGCTAATCGGCTCAAGGAAGTGGATCAATAATGGCTTGTGTATTCCTCTAGGACAACACGATGGCCCGCCATCATTCTTCCTTCCTTCCTAATCCTTTTTATCCGAACCTATTACGAAACATCCCGACGAACAACAACGAGAATAGTTCGAGCATCTTGCGGTGCAACGGAGGGAGTCCGTGCACGCTGTGTAGGTGCAGTCGCACGGAATTTTTCATTAAATCCCGATGCATCTCGCCGGACAGTTTTTACGAGGGCAATTTTCGCAACGGAGTTCCGCGGCCGTCGAATAGTTCTCGAAAAGAATTTTGGAATTCTTTCTCCTCCGCCGTCGGATTTTCTTTCTCGGGAGCGTTATTAGTCGGAAAAAATTTTGCGCCGCGGTTCTCTCGGTGCGATGCGATTTTACTTTTATTTTGAGAAACAGCTTCCGCGGCCACTGGCTGTTTAAAGGAGAACGCTCGTCGGAAGCGTTGTAATCGCTTAAATCGAGCTGAAAAAGACGTCGCCCGGGGTCAACGAATATTTTGCTCCCGCATTTCCGGGCCAGTTATAATGAGAGTCCGCGACCTAATCCTGCTCTACGGCGGATTTATTCCCTGCGTGACGGATAACGCCATGGGAGCTTGTAAAACCACCGGCAGAGCAACGCAATGCTTTCTGCTTTAGAATTTAATAACAACGGGAGACGCGCCACGTCTTCTTTCATTAGCGATGTACATGGAATCCGCATGGTCCTTCCATTTCGGTTCGCTCCCCTATTCCACCGTACGGTTACCCGCGGAAATTTAAATAATGCAGCATCACGGGATGCAAGTTTATCTCTGTACAGCGCGAGACCGCCGAATTCTCTGATTCTCGCTTCTGCGACACACGGCTGTCCTGTCGGCGATCCACATCATTGAACTCGTCTTGACATCAGCTACAACACTGTGAAGTGAAAAATATATGGTGCTATTTAAAAATCATCGATGACCTTCAAAAGACCTTGAAAACGACTATAATCGGAACATTTTTTATATCACCATATTTGCCCACTTTAACAGTACAACTTTTCTCTCTAACATTTTCTTCTATCTCTAGTTCTAGCGGAGTTATTTAGGAGGCATGTTTCTCGTGAGACACCCGGTATACGGGGTGTGGACGAAAGGGTGGTACAATTGGGCAGGGGATGATTCTACATATAAAACTAAGCCGAAAAAAAGGAATAACATTTTTTTGTTTGACGCCTGGTTTTCGAGAAAATCGAGTTTAAAGATCCTGTCTGTTTCGCGTGCTTTAGTATATGCAGGAAGTAGAATTGGTTGGCCATGGTCAGACGCATTCCTAGCTAATACACTGCACGAAATTTCTATAAAGCCACCTACATTTTGGTGTATTTTTAAAAAATATAGAGAAAGTAACTTTCCAA
Organism: Seladonia tumulorum; assembly: GCA_913789895.3. Lineage (NCBI taxonomy): Eukaryota > Metazoa > Arthropoda > Insecta > Hymenoptera > Halictidae > Seladonia > Seladonia tumulorum. The sequence goes on from OU565267.1 coordinate 1,706,610, forward strand.
ATATCTATAACATTGTATACTGACTACTGAGTACAGATATATACGCCACTTTCTCACAAATGTTTACGTCTTAAATCTGTTTACATTTTCGTCGAAGGCCACGGAACGGGAGTGCGAAATTTCTATAAAGCCACTTAGTTTGTGTTTAAATTTTGTGTGGATAACACGTGAGTCTCAGCTAAGGAACTTTAATTGTAATTTAGATGTGCGTATTTATACCAAAATTGATTTTTAAATTCATAAAAATTGTATATATAGTATATTTGTATTTATTTTTATTAGAATGCCACGAGGCAAGTTGTTGACCATTGAAGAGAAGGCATCCACTGATGCTTATAAAGATATGGGGTGTTCTAATCGATCAATTGCGAAAAAAATTAATAGATCGTGTATTTTAATGGATAATTATATAAATTTGGGCGAAGAATATGGTAAGAAACACTATACAGGTGGAAATAAAAACTTGACAAGAAGACAATATTCATTATTGATGAGGCTGGCAGCAAGGGAAACAAAAAGTGCAGCACAACTTTGAACTGAACTACAAGTACCAATAATAACGAGCCGTGTGCAGCAAATTTTAAAAAGTTCAGGGCGATTTAAATGGAAATAAATGCTCGAGAAACCAGCACTCAAAGAACGACACAAACAAGCTTGTCTCGAATTTGCACAAAGACATATGTCCTGGACAGAAGAATGGAATAATATAATTTTCTCCGATGAGAAAAAATTTAACATAGATGGGCCAGATGGTCACAAGTACTATTGCCACGATTTAAGAAAAGAACCTAACGTAGCAATGAGTCGTAACTTCGGTGGAGGAATCATTAATGATTTGGGCTGCATTCAGAGTAAATAAAAAAACCCCAATCTGTCGAATTAACCACAAAATGAATTCGTCCCAATGCACGGAGCTGTTGAAGATAGTCTTAATACCATTCACTGAAGCAATTGAGACTGACAATTTCATTTTTCAACAGGATAACGCCTCAGTTCATGTATCAAGAGAAACAAAGTAGTAGTTAGACAACAGAAATATCAGGGTTTTGACATGGCCAACTTGTTCACCAGATTTAAACCCAATTGAGAACCTTTGGGGAATACTTGCAAGAAAAGTATATGTTAATTGTAAACAGTACAATTCTGTTTCTGAGTTATGGACTGCAATGAACGAAGCGTGGACGTCGATCGAAGCAGAAATTCTTCGTGCTTTGATTGCATCAATGTCTAATCGACTTTTCGACGTTATTCGAAAAAATGGCAATTATACTAAGTATTAATTTAGAAATTTAGAAGAAATTTTTGTTAATATTGATGTTATCTACTTAAAAAAAGGTTGGCTTTATGGATATTTCGTAGTTCGATTTTTGTTAAACTATATAATTTTACGTTTTCTTATAAATAAAGAATATATCTATGACTGCAAACATGTATATGGTTTCGTTTGTTAATCCAAAAATGCTATGATGCATCAGCTTCTCATTACTATGACATAATTATAAGATTTTACCAAAAAATCAGAAGATTTATGGAAATTTCGGGCAGTGTGTAACATACGTATGTATTTTCTGCATTTTCAGGATCGGTTTTCTCAAAAACGAGGCGTCGAACGAAAAATTGTTATTTGTTTTTTCCGACTTATTCTTACATGTAGAGTCATCTCCTGCTTGTACCACCCGTCCGGCCATACTCTATATATTTTTTTAAACTGAATTATCACGGTTTAGACATTCCTCGAGAATTTAAATGTTTTCTACTACTTTTTTGGATCCACTGTACACTGCGTACAATCTGAAGAGAATATGGTATTGCATTTGATGTTTGAACTGAGCAATTTCGACACTTCCTTTCCCAGAGGCCTACTTTCCCAGCTGGCCAGTTTTCTCCGATTTCAACCGTTTTCCTTCCGCCGGAATACGAATGGACGCTCATCAGGATACCTGCGGACTACATTTTTTGCGAGAACTCCCACGGGTCGGACCCGCCGTGATTTCGATGGGAATCACGGACGAGTTTCGGCAAGTCTCAACAGCGCAGGAAAAAAGGAACAACGCGGACACACGGCTGCGACCTTTCCCATGCGCTGGGAAAATTGAATCCGGGATCGCGTGGAAGCTGCGTTCGGAAAAAGAAGTTCTGTCGAAAATTTCCACCGAGAGAAATTAAAGTGAACCCGCTCCGAGGACTATCCTGGTGTAGAACTTTGAAAAACTTGATTTTCTTGAGCCCGTATTCTCTTGAGACTGAACTGCGGCGGAATTCGCGCAGCTCGGGGAATAGTAAATATTTTGTCTTGAGAAAAATGCAGTGTAGGTCTCAAGCTATAGTGAATCTGTATACGAAAGGGTAATACAAAAGGTTGTTCTGATTTCTTTGTAAAAAATCACAAAGAAGGCCTAGAAACGACACCCAAGAACTGCTGTAAAAGAAATTTGGTCATTAATATATTAAGAATTAAATTGTTCCATGATGAACCACCAACATTCTAAAAGAACTTTCAGCTCGCATGCGGTGTATACAAATTGGTAATATTTAGACTGTGGATGTTCATCTGAAATAAAAATTGTCTACCTGAATTGCAGCAAACTGGGGCAAAATAGAAATTTATTTTCTTTCTGAATACAGGGTGGGGCAGTAACTATTAGCACCTCAGATATCTTTGAAACTATAAGTTTCACAGAAATATTTGCTGAAATAGATTGCACAGTACGAAGGGGGCCATCCGGTGGTAATAATAGTTTTTTTGCAGATGGAGGTATTTCGGACATTTGAAGGTCATCTTCATTTTTTAAAATGGAATCATATATTTTTTATGACATCAGCTAATGCTCCTTCATATTCTTCACAAAAAAGTATTAATCTATTTGTGTAAAAAAATCATTAGTTTAGGAAATATTTAGCTAAAAAATAGAAGATATTTGTGCCTTTGGGGTATGCGTAAAATGCTTTTGCGGCTAATTCCAGCTTGTCTTTCGATTTCACGAGAGCTAGCGGATGGATTTAACGTAATTGCGGCTAACATTACAATTTCGTTTGCTTCATTTGTTATTGTTTTATTACGAATTGCCTTTTTGCGTAATAATTGCCTCGACTGGTGAAATTTTTTAAAAACATAATCATAGGTACGGCGTGATGGATGATTTCGTTGAGGAAATCAATTGGCGTATAATCATTCTGCATGTGTAGCACTTTTCCCAGCTTCAAAATAAATTGATAACATGTCTACCTTTTCTTCTTTAGAATACTTCATTATGAAGTGATTCACCGTATCGCCGTATTCACCGTATCAGAGATGTAAAAGAATTACAATAAGTAGGAGAGCAAGAATTATCAATACAGAAAATGTAAATATTTATATTGATAATACTTGCTCTCCTACTACATTATCACATTGAATTCATAATATTGATCAGAAAGTCGAGATTTCCTAACAAATTAGAATTAAAATATTTCCTAAACTAATGATTTTTTTACACAAATAGATTAATACTTTTTTGTGAAGAATATGAAGGAGCATCAGCTGATGTAATAAAAAATATATGATTCCATTTTAAAAAATGAAGATGACCGTCAAATGTCCGAAATACCTCCACCTGCAAAAAAACTATTATTACCACCGGATGGCTCCCTTCGTATTGTGCAATCTATTTCAGCAAATATTTCTGTGAAACTTATAGTTTCAAAGATATCTGAGATGCTAATAGTTACTGCCCCACCCTGTATATTGTTACGGGTTTGGGGCATCTTCAGTGAATAAACAGTATGAAATACCAATAAATCTTTATTTAACAGAGGAGAAGTACTTAGCTTTGTGTCTTCTCTCAACGGCGTTCGTCAACCGACCCTCTCATGTCTCCGTTGTATCGTCGTCACTAAGACGACGCTGCAACGAAGACCATTCGGCGCGATGTCTCGCTATCGTGACATATCGATACTCGTAACAATATTTAACCCTTAGCACTCGAGTGGTGACTCTGAAGCACCACTAGAAATTGTTATGGCATTATTTCAAAGAAATTACAAAAAATATTACAGAATATTTGTTACATTAGAAAATTTGTATTCAATAGACTACTAAACATTTAAATATTATATGTGGACATCGGATCAGTTTCGTATGAATAAATGAAAATATTCTAAGACGGAAGAAAAATTTAATTTTAGAATGAAAATAGCGCCGAGTGCAAAGGGTTAATAGGTTGGAAATAATATAACGAATTCTCACTGTTATAAATTATACCTACACGTGTTTTTGTCATAAATGCATAAAATCCGCAGTCCAGTAATGATAAATTAAAAGGACCACGGAACAAAGGAGATCAAGTACAGGGTGTAAAAAAAGGTTTGATTTTGGCAAGCGTAGGCGTATTCTACATCTTCGGATCGATGGAGATCTGTAAAAAAAAGTTGCCGCAAAAGTGTCCTTGACCTTGAATTTCAAGGTCAAATTTTTTTTATTGCATTGTATTCTACTCATCATGAGGATAAAAAGTGTCAAAGGAACCATGGGTCAAAACTTGACCGTTCTCATAAAAAATAATATTACAGTTATTACTAATAAAGTAAGCAGTTACTATTATTATTATTATTATTATTATTATTATTATTATCAATTACTAACGTAATTGATCACAATCAATATTACCTTTCAAGTCATGAAAGATGTTCATCTTCTATTTCTTCTTCTAAGTAAGCCAAAGAACCGATCCCAGCGAAACACGAGAAAACTCGTGAGCGGTTCTTAATGTGTTAAGCAATATTAATCAGAATGGATCGGTTCTTTGGCTTAGAAGAAGAAATAGAAGATGAATATCTTTCATGACTTGAAAGGTAATATTGATTGTGATCAATTACGTTAGTAATTGATAATAATAATAATAATAATAATAGTAACTGCTTACTTTATTAGTAATAACTGTAATATTATTTTTTATGAGAACGGTGAAGTTTTGACCCATGGTTCCTTTGACACTTTTTATCCTCATGATGAGTAGAATACAATGCAATAAAAAAATTTGACCTTGAAATTCAAGGTCAAGGACACTTTTGCGGCAACTTTTTTTTACAGATCTCCATCGATCCGAAGATGTAGAATACGCCTACGCTTGCCAAAATCAAACCTTTTTTTACACCCTGTACAAAAATGCATCGAAATTGCAAGAATCTGTGAGCGACAAAGTTTAGCATTTTCTGCGACGCTATCGGGTACACTTCAAAGAAGATTGTTCAAAATCCGCGACGAAGTTCGGGATGAAGTATGCTCGAACAAGGTGGGAGGAAACGAGGAAAGATTGCCTCGTTCTTCACGCAACAGCGCTGTGGAAAATTGAATTCAATTTGCGCGAATTCTCGCGCGCCACTATCCCGCCGACAACTTCCGTCGCGCCTACTCGTCCGTATAATATCCCCGGGTTATTATCATTTTTATTTGCGGAGGTGGCCGGTCCTGGGACGCCTCGGCCTCTCCTCGGGGAGTCCACCGTAGGCCCGGTCATTTCCTTCGCAATCAAAGTTTATGGGGTCGTTGCGGATCCCAAAACTGCGGACGGAATGGGAGCGCGACGGGTCGAGAAGCTTAGGCTAGACGACAACGACGACGTCCAACAACTTCTCCGAGGACTCTCGGTATGAAACAGGAATTCTTCGGCTCCCTTTTGAATGCACGAACTCCCGGACCCTTCGTGTTCTCTCTGATTCCCGAGTACCGGTCGCATACGAACGACTAACCAAATGTTTAGAAAGCGATGGCACGCGAAACCTTTTGGCGAATCGTCGACGGAGATACTTTTACATCAACTCGAACAACTGTGCAAAATCACACGATTCATCTTTGCGTTCCTAAGATTAGTTTAAGAAATAATTCAATACCTACTGACTACATAGAAACGACTAAAAAGAGTTTTACGAAGCAACACTTCAAAAGCGAAACATTTTGGCAAATACATGCTCGGCAAAGCAATAAACCAGATTAAGAAATTCTGAAAAATTATATGGCCCTTCTTTGTCTTCTTGAAATTAATTTAAAAAATATCTGAACACTTGCGCGTGCTTTATATGACCTCCGTTTTCCATGACACCGTAAATTTTCTTATTTTTCCTGAACATTACTTTTATGCGTCCTACATATTAGTCCATCTTCGGACAAATGAAAATTTCCAAAAATCAGAGCGTTTTTCAAGAAGCGAAAATGTGATCTTGTCAAGAAAGTTAAGTTATGAACATTCTTGGGAAGGACTGCCATAAATTCTACAACGTATATAAAGATCCTTGTATCCGTATATTGCAAAATGCATTGAAAGGTACTATGCATCATGCATCCCCCCAGAAATGTATGCCAAATTTTTAAACGACATTGCACCAACTTTCATTTTGCGATTTATTTAAGAAAAATGCTGCTTCATTTACAAAGGTGTAGTGTAAATAAGTACCTCGAAAATACGCTCAGGGACACATTGAATGATTAAGATTGAATCAGGGATGTTAATTCGGGGCTTGAGAAAATTAAAGTCGTCGTCTATCATAATCGCGTTCGAATGTAATTACAAAGGGTCATGGGCTCGGCGGAAAACATAAAAAAAGAGATGAGATATGGGAAATTCTTCTGGTTACGGGAAAATGGAAAAGGGAGATAAAAAAGGACACCGTAAAGACTCTATTCCGTCGCGTTATCGAGCATAGAGCTTTCTTGGAGTTCAAATAAAATGTATCTGACCGGCAAAGATCCCAGCGATATAAAAAATGTAATATTCCGTCATCTTTCTTGTTCATGAAAGCGTCCCCTTTTCACAAGGCAGCGAGCGCTACCCTTCACACGGAAGTATTTCTCCCCTGGATAGACCATCCTGTCCCCCAAGCTATCTCCCCCGCCTCCTTTTTGCCTATCTCTACCGTTCAAAACTGAAAACTGCGATTTCTGCTCCTCTTTGTGACAGAACGCCCTGATAAAAAGGCGACCGAAAAACTGAATATCGCCGGGGAACCTTTCGCAGTGCTCGTTGCGAAATTGCGAACGTCCATGTTGAGATCTGACAGCCTCTAAAGGGAGCATAATTTTCCTAGCGATTGCGAGTCTCAAAACGAAACTGAACTGTACGTGAAACGCGACGATTGCGATCGATCGAATCGTTTCCGGGCAATTGAATATTTCTCTGATTGCAACTTTTCAGTGTGAGTGATCAGTTCATGCGAAATTAGTGGGAGTTTAAGTCATCACTAGACTGCGGATCTTTATGCATTTATAACAAAATCGAGAAGATAAAATTTGAAATTGTAGGAAAATTTAAAAAACTTTAAATGTCAATATACTATTTCTGATCTATTAAAATCAGCGAGTGAAGAAATAACATTCTACTTAGTTTCTATTTCTTGTAATCGATGCAGACAATTTTTATTTTGCATAAAGATAAGAAGTTTAGTCATCACTATATGCTCAGATTTATTCTTTTATGTCAGGAAACAAAGCTAGAAGTTTGTACTGTTTCCATGCGATCTTGGCACTACCGTGGACATTAATTTTTATCTGTAAAATTATTGGTCTCGTGGGACCAGGGATTTTTTGTAAGATTTGCGACAGAGTATTTCCTGTAAATTAACATTTGTTTCCCACCGGAAATTGTTTTTGTAACGCAGGGAATTTTTTAAACGGAGAAAATCGCGTTTAGAGGAATCTTCACGCTTCAGAAATTCATTCCGCAATGAAGACGATCACCGTAGAATTAAACGAGGAGAAGTTCAATATCAACCGACTGTCGAAAGCGCAATAAACGTTTCGCGAAGTGATCGGAACGCTTTGGCACGATCTGAAACTGCTCATGTTCATGGTTGTATGAAGCGACGACGCGGGAAAACTTTCTAGACCCTTCGAGAAACGAGTACTCGGATACTACAGCTGAACAATTCCAACAACATATTACTTACAAACAGCAACGAAAACTGTGAAACAAAAGCTTGAAGAACAAGTAAAAAAAAAAAATCAATTCAAGGGAGACAAAAAGCGGAAAGGAAAAGCATAAATTAATCACTAGAAGAATGTTACATACAGGGTGTTCATTGGATAACTTTCCAGACGAATCTTTCGAAAAGTATGAAAGATATTAAAAAAGTGTCAAGCACGTGTCTAAGGATTTCAGGGGGCAGTAGCAGTTTTTTATTTGGGTGGCGTGTTCAAAGTCATTTGAAGGTTAACTTTGTCTTTTCAAATGGAACTTGGACATGTGTTTTCACGAGCATCTCCATCTCAATAATAATCCAGTCAAATTTTCCCGACGAATTAATGCAGAGACAAAAGTCCCTAATAATGAGCTAATTGGAAGAAGCGTCCAAACAAATAGTAATTTGACAATCCGAGGGGATCGAGTTTAACAGCACACTCGAGGGTGTTACGTGCATCGGCTTGCAGAAATGCAATGATATATCGTCGGCAAGTGTCGCGAACTTCACGAGTACCAATAAGCCGTGGAAGCTAATTAGACTGTTCGGCTCCGAATGTTTCCTAATTTATCGAAACTCCGCCGGCTGGTTTCACGAACGTTTGGTCCTGATCGCGCAGTAAATTAGCAACAGACACACCGTTGCAAATAGGGTGCAACTAACAGCCTCACAATTTATGATCGGCGTTGCTCGATAAGTCCGGGCACTGGTTGATCGTAAACGTCGTATTAACTTATTGGCGAGCTGATAAAGCCGACCCGTTGACACGGATTTCGGTCGTCGATCACTGGCGCGGGACCATAAGCGGCGCTAACACGATCTAACACTGCCTTCGGAATGTCAATGAAACAGATAAGCTAGGAAACTTCGCGTTATCGATACTCGAAGCTCCTCTGGGCTCGAATGATCGACACATTGCACCTTCTTGCAACTCTAGCAAACGTAAATGATACTTGTTCCGGCGGGATGGTCAATTCTTCCGTAGGCTTCGTATTAAAGTATCTTTGAAGAGACGGGCAAAAATATAATAAGCGAAGACGTAATTAGATAGAGGCAGCCCTTAAGAACGCGGGAAAGGTTCAGAGAACATTTGCAAACAGTTTGCTGCACACTTTAATGAATTTTTTAATCAACCAGCTCCTTTCGCTCTTGGCGAGACTTGCTGGAACCACTGTCAGGTTCTAGAGTGCAACCTGCAGTTTCCTCCGCATTTGCAATATTTCACCGTCAAGTTATCTTTCCTTGAACGTGAAAGGAGTTCTCTTAGGACGTTCAGAAACCCTTTAAAAACCGCTGCACACCGTAAAGAATTTTTTTATCCAAACAAGCTCCGCAACGCTTCCCAGTCCCTTTCGTCGGAATAAAAACGTGTTCCTTCTGCTTTCGTAATATTTGACCATTATCTAACGCCATTGCGCGGGTGTTTCTCCTCAATTTCCCAGAATATTCTTGAATATGAAACTGCGAGCTTCCCGAGACTGACGAGGAAAATATAGCGGAGAAAATTTCCTTTCTTCCACGGTGTTTCGTGCTCGCCGGTCGATGTCCGCGTACCGACGCAGGGTTGCGCGATGCGTCGCGTTGAATCACGACTCAATTGAATTGTAATAATACCGGCGCATTCTCGGCGACACGTGCCGCATCCGCGAGACGCGAGTGTCGTTAGCAGGACATTGTTTCACCGCGATTGCAAACTCGTGGCTGACACTAAACCGCCCGTAAACTACGCCCGTGTTCGATAATTGACTATTCGTGTAATGTCCGCGATCACCGGAACAATAACCGCCGAATTGTAACTTCGAAATTCCTCCGACAATCGTCGCTGTCCTCCAGTTTCTGAACCACTGTGCGTTTCGGAACTTCCGTTCTCAATTTCTCCACCAATAAATTATTCATTTTTGTCACAGAAATCCCCCTTTTATTTCCGTAATTTGATGTTGAAGCACGTGAGCTTCCCTTTCACTAAATTGTTTTAGTAATTTCTGGTGAAGTTCCCTGATGGTTTCATTTTTTCAATGAGTAAATTGCTTCGGTAATTTCAAGAGAATGTCCCTTTCTGATTTTAGCAATCTGAAGTAGAAGCTTGTATTCACAATGTTTCTTATTTTTGGAATGAACAAATTGCTTCGGTAATTTCAAGAGAATGTTTGTTTCTGATTTTAGCAACCTGAAGTAGAAGCTTGTATTTAAGATGTCCCTCATTTTCTGAATGAACAAATTGCTTCGGTAATTTCAAGAGAATGTCCCTTTCTGATTTTAGCAATCTGAAGTAGAAGCTTGTATTCACAATGTTTCTTATTTTTGGAATGAACAAATTGCTTCGGTAATTTCAAGAGAATGTACCTTTCTGATTTTAGCAAATCTAAAGTAGGAGCTTGTATTGACAATTTTTTTATTTTCTGAATTAACAAATTGCTTAAATTATTTTCCAGTAAAAGTGACCTTTCAGTCGAAGGGGTCTACACGAGTGCCACTTTTTCAGAATTTAATTATTTTAATAACCTCCAGTGGATGTTCCAATAATGCTCGCGTCGATATTATTAAAGATATTGCACGCTGTTCTTCGAGACAAGTTCAGTTTCTGTCGTCAGCATCGCGAGTGGATCACTGAGCATTGTTCGCGAGTTCCTATCAAGTCGAACGACGTCTGCAACCATTGAGAAACTATGGGAAAAGCTTTAACAAGCGACAGGTCGCTGCGTCCGGCTGCTGTTTGAAGAATAATTCATGCTGTGTTCCGGAAATCACAAAGGATATGATTTTTCGAGAAGAGAGACGCGAAATATCTGCCTTATAAATTGTTGAAATTCATAAAAGTAGTCCATGGTTACTTTTGCCTTTAACACTTACGAAAAAGCTTTTGAAGTACTACTTAAAAATAGTATTCTATTTGGAAAATATTGAAAATAGTGATACTTATTTTGTAGGACTGTGCAAAATAGTATTTCAAATAGTTGACACTAACTTATACTTTTCTGATATTTTGTTACATGCATGTTTATATATACTCGTAATTAAGCTACAAATAATACTTTTTTAACTAGTACAGTTCCTCGTGTTAAAAATTATAGTTTATAATATTAACTATTTGCTCAACTTATTTTCATTGGAAGGAAATATTTGAAACACAACAGTAAAATATTTTATTTTATGTGTCTGATTATCAAAAATATTTTATTTGCCGAATTTTTCGTTCTATTTAAAGTAGTATTTTAAATACTTTTTTAAAATTTTGGCCAGGTCTGATCCATTGGATGCTCAATTTTCCCAAGCCTCGGAAAAAACCCTGAAACTCAATTCCCCCGTAAACAAATTACGTCCTCATACTATCAAATTCTACAGAACAATCAGTGCATGTAGAATTACATGCAACAAAATCCCCGTGCTCTGCATTAAATTGCAAAGCGGAGAATTTCCGGAATGTGTAAGCAAGGCATAATCCTTTGATCCCCCCGAAAGCCAAATGATTTAATTAACTCGTTTCGAGGTACTCAAGAATCGCGATACAGAAGTTTCTAACGCGTTTCAGGCTGCAAAGAAGCTTAGCAATTAATTGCTACTATCTGCAGAGTCCGTCCGCACTGCAAGCAAAGACCAAAAAGTCTGTCGAGTAAAATAAAAATGTTGGACATATGCTGATCAGGAATGCAGCAGAAATTCACGAATACGCGGCCCGTTAGTATGGAAATTTGACGACGGAAATGCCTCAGGAAGCAAGTAATGGTCGCAAAAGCTTCGCGCAGGAGATTTCGCACGGTAAATCTTCCAGACAACTTGGTGGAAACAATCTCGTCGTGTACCGCTTGAAAATTCTAGCTAAACATGCGCCGACCGCGCCAGTAGTCTAACCAGGTGGTAGTCAGACCAAAGTATTCGAGGAACACGAGCGACCGCGACGAACTAACCGGTTCGGAACTGGTTCTGGAGCTGTCCGTGTTCTTTTCTGTATTTGTTATGCTCATATGCGATCACTGAATTGTCCTTATATTAATTCAATTTTTGATGTCCCGGAAAAATTCTGGAAAATGTTAGAACGCTTCCTGTGCTGGAAATAAAATTGAACTACAACTGTTTTTTAGGCTGAGGCTTTTTTTATTTAGACTGAGGATTCTCGTGCAGACTGTGTTATAGACGGCGGATTTTTATGCAAAATAAAAAATTGGCAAGTCAAGTGTAAGCAACAGGATTGGAATAAAAATGTTCCTCTTCTTTTAAACACATTGCGTATGGGTGACTCCGCGCTCAACTCGAGCCCAAAGACCGCACATTTTCGAACGCTCCAGAAGCATGCCCGGCGAGCAATAGGAAACGGATACGTACATTTCTAATTTGTATTTGGCAGAAAATTTTCTGTTGAAAATGTAAATATACTTGTTACATTAGAGCAATGATTGTTTTATTAAGCACAGTTATTATTTAAGACTTAGAACAACATACATATATACAGAAACCACGCGTTCTGTGCATATTTCCGGAGCGAGTTTCCGTTCAGTGACGGTACTTCGGCGGATGGAGCTGCCGTAGCGAAACGGTTAAAAAACTGTTGCCTTACAAATGAAAACACGAAGTTTGAACTTCCAAAATGTACAAAAACAACAATTTATAAGATACGGTACGTACGACGATCGGCACAGATCTACTGATGTACTGGCTACAATGACTGATCATTTCTACATGCTCGGAATGTCAAAATTCAATGATTTCGCTCATCATTTGTCTCAAGAGTGGGAGACCCTGGTAACGTAACAAAAATATTTGCTTAAGTTGCCGATTGAATCGAAAAAAAACATGAAAACGAGATATCTCGTGACCCATACGCAACGTTCGATTTGCTAAAAACGAGATATCTCGTGACCCATACGCAATGTGTTAATAATTCTAATAAGTTGATAATAGATTATATTTGACAGTTTTGTTATAAATGCATAAAAATACTAGTGGTGCTGAACGCGTGCTTTTCTCAGTTTTCTATGTTCATGTGCGACCACTGAATTGAACGTCTTTATATTAATTCAATTTTTGATGCTCCGGAAAAATTCTAGAAAATGTTAGAACGCCTCCTGTGATGGAAAATTGAAGTACAACTGATATTATTTTGTTTTCTGAGGCTTTGTAAATGCCTCAGTATGCATAAAAATACTAGTGGCGATGAACCTGAATTTATTTCTTAGGACGTAGAAGACTAAAATAAAACTGTCTAAGAATAAATGAATAAATAAACTTAAAAAATGGAATAAAATAATCACACGAAAGAAATAAATGAAGTAAATGGAATAAACGTTTAAATAAAATGTCTGAATAAATACGTTCTTGACACCTGCACAAAGTAACGTAGAGTAACGTAGAATAATTCGGAGTGGCACAGCAACTTTTTCGACAGTTTGTCGACATTCGCGCAGCGAGCCATTCCAGCGGAGGATCCTCGGAGTCTCCGTTCCAGTTACACGTACAATTACACTTACTATTCTGATTTATTCGCAGGGACGGGGGCGAGGAGACAGCGTCTTGCGAACTGTCGTAATGGCCGAAGAGAAAGTGGGACGAGCATCTTCGAAGGGGAACTGGTTGCAGGAACACTGGATCCGAACGTGTTTGTCTCGAGCATCGGTTTACCGGGGAACGATCCAGTGTCCAAGTTGCCCCGATGTTTGCCAACGACAAAGGAACAAGAAAGAAAGGCAAAGGCGAAAGAAAGATCGTAGGGAGAAAGGGAGAGTCTCGTGTGAACGGAGAAACAAGGCCATGTATTCGAGATAAAGTCGAGAGATCCTTCGGGCGAACGCGGGTCACGATCGACATCTTCTTCGAGGAGATATCGAGAGCCAATCGCGCAGATTTTTCACCCCAATTAACAGATTCAATTAAGCTCGATCCGCCCCTTACCCGTCCCTTGCAATATTAATCAGCATATTCCAATTCTAACCAGAATGCGGATTTTAATGGAAAATCACCCACACCAGTTGCAAGACGTAAAAGTTAAATGACAGGAGATTCATTCTTCCTTTAATAATATTAATAAGTCGAAAATAATATTTTGGCATTCGTAAATTTTTAAAATCATTTTCTCTCCCGATTCCAAGAGATTTCTAATATAGAATTCTAGTCTATATTAGGACATTTATATAATTACGAAGTCATCTATGTAATCTATATCATGTAATCTATAATTTAGAAAATTTGCTAGATTGCTAGATAGTTTTAACATTGAGTCCGCGGATTTTTCTGCGGAATTAAAATTTTCTAAATTATAGATTACTTCATAATTGTATAAATTTCCTAATATAGACTAGAATTCTATATTAGAATTTCCTTGCAATTGAGAGAGAAAAAGATTAAAAGGATTTACAAATGCCAAGATATTATTTTCGACTTATTAATATTACCTTAATTGCTAGATAGTTTTAACATTAAGGTAATTTCTGAATCTTCTATAAAAATTGCAACAATACCTTGAAACAGAAACGCTTTTATTGCCTTTTACCGCAAAATGCACGCGATGATCAAAAATGTCCATCCCGCGAACGTTTTTGACATAAGTAATTACGCCGCCAGTAATTGGAAATGGATTATCGTAATCTCCGCAGTGCCCTCAACGGAGAATTTTGACGAACAAAGCGTCTCTGTGGCGGAATTCGTTTCCGCGCGATTGTTCACGGAATTAATCAACGCGAATCGATAAGTTTTAATCGAAACGCGGAGACTCGTTCAGTTTTTCATTTGTTAGCTGGTTCGTTCGTCACGGATCAGTATAAATATATTGTCGCGGACGGTACTAATTTGCTCGGTTTTGTCGAGATTCGTTTGCAAAACGCCTGACGGGCACGGCGTGGAGCACAGCAGAGAATCGTACCACTTTCCCATTAGCGAGTCATTAATTAGCGAGTCCTTAATGCAACGTGATACTAGGCGAACGTGTTTGCGGAATGAGAGCGCACATTTAATTCGGAGTAATGTTCACTGTAGCCCGTTGCGTCATATGATAAATTAGCTTGAGTTACATGTGATACGAGCTTCCGGTAGAGTGACCCGGCTTCCGGACACCGGGAACATAAAAGTTCGAAGAACTAAATGCTTCCACTTTGTCGGACCGTGGCGTGCATTTCGTACACGTCGAGTTACGTGCAATTACCTGACCTCAAGGACTTAATTGCGATGGTGACCACGTAATTATGCGGACGACGTTTCTCTTTAATATCTACATAATTATCTTTATTCTTTAGTTTCCGATTGCTCAAAATGAGAAATTCTAATTCTCGTAAGGAAGTCGTGAAATTATTTCCGTGGAGAATTGCTAAATTATAAAAATTACTACATGTTTCAACAATGCCGCTCCAGCAATTTTTCTTAGAAAATAAATTATTCTGGTTGCAAAATTACAAAATTGCGGAGATCCTCTCGTGGAACTGTTTCTTTTCATATTCTAGTTATTTATTTTACAATTATTCAAGTCGTATGACAATCTGTATGGTGAATTACTAAGTAATAAAAATTGGTGCACGTGTCTATAAGGGCGCTTCAGCAATTTTTCTGAGAAAATAAATTATTGTGGGTGCAAAATTAAAAAATTGCAAAGATCCTCTCGAGGAACTGTTTCTTCTCGTTCTAGTTGTTTATTTTACAATTATTAATTGATATTGTGAATTACAAAATGATAAAAATTGCTTCAGCTTTCAGTAAAAGGGCTCTCGCAATTTTGATGAGAGAAGAAATTACTGTGATTGCTCGGTGGCTGTGCTATTAATAGAACATTGCAAATATCGAACTGAAGGATATAGAGTATCCTTATCCCCCTTTTCTTTCATCCCAACTTTCCCATTTTCTTCACAATAACTGAAACGGTAAAACTATCTCCGCGGAAAATTTCTAAACAATAAAAACTGCTTCGACTTAGTAAAACGTTGATTTAACAATTTTCATGGAAAAAGAAATTTCTTTTGGCAGCATCGATGGTAGAGTAATATTGACACAAAATTTCGAATATTGTAGCAAGTATGATTTAATTCCCCCGAGGACAATCACGAGGACAAGGCACATCCAAGATCAGATAAACTATCTGCCAGTGACTTAAAGTACGCTGAAGGATTTCAGAAGTCCTGACGATGACTCTCGGATGCCGGCATAACGAGCGAGAATCTTCCGAGTGCATCATATTACCCGCGTTTTCTGTCTGACTACCTTCGTTTCAACTACGCCAGTGCCGGTGACGTAAATTGCTGTATTATATTAATGTTGCACTGCCGCCGTCACCTCGCGGACTCAAAAGACTTCGTGTGCTTGCATCGTTCTAAACACTTCCGGCTGCAGTTTGTACTCCATGAAAGCTTTTGCTAACCTGCTGGGCGAGAAGGCGAATAAATCCGTCGACTGTGCTTAACAACATCCTGTCATAATTCATCGTTTATCCCGTTGATATTCTTGCGTAAAACAATGCCACAGCTTGATTATGTGGATTATACTATGCTCGGGTTTGTCCAGGAATACTAAACTTTTGGATTTAAAGCTTATCTGCTGGGGCTCAACAGCTTTTTAAAAATCGAAGGTTAACGATTGAGGGCTGCTAAATAAATTTTTCAACGACGATTTTAACGATTTTAATTCCTTGCCTTACAAAGTCGACCATTCTTTAACTGACCCTTATAAATCCTTCATAATGTTCCATTGATTTCAGAACAATATAAAAAACTCTACTTTTAAATTAATTAGTACATTTCAGTTTGAAACCTCAGAGTTAAGTTTAAGTATATATTTAGTTAAACAGAGACGTTATAATATTGATTATTTTCACTTCAAAAAAATCACACTTGTACTCCAAATACCAATAAGCATGTGTGAAAAATCCCAAAGAAAAAGATTCGATAGTTCTCCTAAAAAAAATTTCTAAAAATTCAAAACAGCCTGGAAAACCTGAAAACTCAATTAACCCATTACGTACCATGATTCCCATTTGGGATTGCACTAAGGGGTGGCATAAAAAGAACTAACTACAGTCTAAGCTCCGCCACACTGGAATGGGGATAGTTTTTCTCTTGCCCCCCAAAAAAAAATTACTTTTTCAAATTCAATTTATCTTTTGGAATAAATCGTCTTAAATATAATATTTAATTAAACAGAGACCTCATAATATTGATTATTTTCACTTCAAAAAAATCCCACTTGTACTCCAAATACCAATAAGCATGTGTGAAAAATCCCAAAGAAAAAGATTCGATAGTTCTCCTAAAAAAAATTTCTACAAATTCAAAACAACCTGGAAAACCTGAAAACTCAATTAACCCATTACGTACCATGATGTCCATTTGGGATTGCACTAAGGGGTGGCATAAAAAGAACTAATTACACCTTAAGCGCCGCGACACTGGAATGGGAATAGTTTTTCTCTTGCCCCCAAAAAAAAAAAATTACTTTTTCAAACATCTGACTTTTGGCTTTTGGCATAAATCGTCTTAAATATAGAAATCCTGACCACCCAGAGCGGAAATTTAAAAATAAAAATTTTGGAAACAGGGTAGTGTCAGCTCGTTTTCCGACAATCTTGGCTGCAGAAACAGTTCTAAAAAACGTGAATCTACCCAGGTAAAAACCACACGAAATCGTTATTTCGTCGTCGTATCATCGTTGAATATTTCAGTGGAGGAGCGGCCCGGGGATCGAGCCATACGTCAAACTATGGCAGGGAGGATGTTCTTGTTCAAGGTGACGTGAAAATGAGGCAATATCGGGCCCACGTAAAAAGCCAATAAACCGGAGGGGCCGATCGGCCGCTGCCGGAAGCGATACAGCCGGAAATTCTGTCATTCGTTTGCTTTGACACCCCGGGCACGGGTTCGAGCATACAGTTCACGTGTGTGTGTGTGTGTGTGTTAGGGGTATACACTGCCGTTCAAAAGTATGTGGACACTTCCTTAATTCTTACAACTACCTTTTTATACTGTAGCTCACACAAGATTTAGAAACACCTCCTTTTTCTGCAATGTTCCTTATAGAATATCCTCCTTCCGACAACGTAATTATTTCCGAACGCATTTCTACACTTAATTCAGTTCTTTTCGTGGCCATCGTGGTCTCGCAAGTATTTAAACTGAACTGACAGATCACAGTGATCGCGACGCTCTTATCTAAGGTTCCCTGGCTTGGAATCATGTTTATAAATGTTTATGTTACTCTTGAGAAGGCAACAGACCTCACTCGAATGATGCAGTCATTGTAAACTGCTAGAGAAAAGCCTCACAAACTGTACACACGCAAGGCAACATAACGCAGTTCCACCCATCTTTTATTTATTTAAGAAGATTAAATAACTAAATTGTTAATTTAGTACTATTAGAATACATTACATAGATATTCGTAATAGAATTTGGTAATGAGTATTGTTTAACACGTTGCCGCACACTTTTAATTTGACGATCGTGCTCAGAAACACATTTTTTTCCGAAGCGGTAAAGCATGAGAAAACGCATAAAAGAACAATTAATATGCTGTCTGGCATGCTATACCTTTTTTCTCGATGTATTACTCAATAATTAACAAGTGTATGCGTTAGTATCTGTTCTTCAGATATAGCCGTTATTTGCGGCAACGTGTTAATAATAAAAATATACATTATTTATCACAAATTTCATGAACATGGTAAGCGTCCACATACTTTTGAACGGCAGTGTATATCGTGCACGGTCCCCGGCTTCTCCAGCCGCGCCAGTCACTGTATAATTCATCGGAAAACTTTTTACGGTCACCGTTTTGTCGGTTCCGTCGAAGCTACCGCGATGCGACGCCCGGCGTCGGAATACAATTTTTAGGACCTGTACCGGCAGAATTTATTAGCAAGTTATTGCAACCTGGAATCAGGTGGCGCCTCTCCTTCTTCCTTCTATTACTTTTCACAAGCCTCTTGCTTCGTACGCTAGAATCCTTCCAATTTGTAGTTCCTCAATTTAAGGATACGAAACAGATGCGATTTACTCATATGATACAATTAATACTGTAACGTTGGATGATGTAGCAATTTTTTACGGGAGTGCTATGTGGGTTAAAATTTTACCGAAGGGATATTGGATTGTCTGAGTTTCTCGATCGGGTAATGTAGATTTCAGTGGCCTTTTTAATTTCAGAGGAACCCGGCGCAGTTTCTCTCCGGAAGTATAATTTCTCTTTCAATTTCTCTCTTCTGGTGCTCTTTCTTTTTTTCTTCTTAACTCGGAGAGATGGGGAGCCCAAGTTTCATAAGCGACTTCGCCTGTTACTGTTCTACTTTCTGAGTCCGACTAGCGCAGTTAGAATCCCCTTTCGAATAAGGGGACTTCTAAACGGATTGTATGCATTTACGACAAAAATAAGTGCAATCCGAAGAGAATTGCGAAATATCAACTGTTTGAAATAATTGAGCGACATATTTCTTTTCGCGTGTTGTACAATTTATGCGGACAATTTTTATCTGGCACGAAGCTCCGCTATTTATACGTTTCGAACGTGGTGGCAGGAAAAATGTTGGTCGATCAACGATTTTATTTTTCAACGGTCCTGGAAGATCGATACTCCTTCGAATTTTTGACACCGTGCCAACCATGTTTGCCAAGAGGACGACCAGGACACGGTTCCCAGAAAGACGTTTAGCTTTTTAATCGGACCAGCGACTCGTTCCGACGAGAAATCGTTGCGTTAAAACATTCGAACGACCGACGCTTGGATTAGAGGAGCCGGGAGGAACGATGTCAAGGTGACGCTGCCAAAGTTTCCGCGACAATGACCACTGATCATTTAATAAATTACGAGGTTAAGGACAATGGAACGTTACCAGCGAGCTCTTTTCGACAAATCGAAAAATGTTGGATTCAATATTCAATCTTTCTTTGCAGTCAGCTTTTTTCGGCTGAGGAATTTATCGACTGCAATCTGCAGCTTTGTCGATTAAGGTCGCGTTATTTATCGTATTGGAAACATTTATTGCGCTGAAGCACGTTATTGCTTATGTCTGATATTTGGAAATTGGGCGAACTGAATGTTCATTGCGAAAGTGCTGTTTCGAACAAAATAAAAGGAATTAATTTGTCGATTGTATCGTCATGGAATTTTCAAATTAATGCTTTATATCCTGGAAAGCTATTAGTAGGATTTTGAATAAATGTACTAAAACGAATTTTTTACATAATCGAACTAAATTATTGGATTACTGTACTGGAGGTGACCTGTTGGCTCATCAGCTCGATGCTGATGAGAACAGACAAAATTTTTTAAGCGACGATTGTTGATGAATCGTATATTATAAAAATTCGGTGTAACAGGCTCGAGTTTGTAGACTGATGTAAAAAAATTTCAACATGATCCAACGGATGGTTGCTGAAATAAAAATTATTAAGTAGAAATTGTGCAGTTCGTGAAGTTAGAAGGAGATTGTAATATTCGCGGACTATATTGTAATATTCCCGACTAGAAATCATAGGATTAGAAATTACGTATACCACATAATGTATTAAGTTCTGCTACATGTAATTAGAAGATGACGCAAGTAATCTGAATACTGAAACAGGGATCTATAGTACAACAGGGATATATAGAACTTCCCCTGGCACCGAATGTGGCAATCCGTTCATCCAAGGACATCAAAGTGCACAAACTTTTGGTGCCCGGGTAAAACAAGGATCTAAAAGAAGATCCTCGAAAGTTTCCGGCGGAAGTGGCAATCATGACTCCTCGACTCGCATAATGCTTAAAATACATCTACGCGACGTAGTAGATTTTCTATGACCCAATTTTTCTGTTCTGTAGACAAACAGGACTTCAGTGCTTTCGACACATCCGAAATTCATAAACTCTATAGAAATATGTGCCGAAAAATCGAAATACTAACATAGTCGTCGCACATGGCGTCGAAGAACGAAAAAAGAAGAAGAAATTTCGAGCTGGACGAGTTCTCGCTGACCTATGATGAAATTTCGAGAGACAATTGTGCCGGTAACGAATGCATAGATATCCGGTACTCTAGTTGTTTCAATGGGGGGAAAAGTTGATTATATGATTGAAGTATTGTGTACTAATCCCGTTGGGAGATCGATCGCGGGGAATATTATAACGTGGTGCACGCGAGAACCCCGCTCGGATAAAAGTGGAAACCAATTCCGCGCGCGTGACGAGACGTGACGCGCGCAAGTAGTAGAGGCACGTATGTGATCAGCCGCTCATTCACCAGACCCGCGACCTTCCACGATGCCATTCGAGATTAATCGAACGACAATTTAACCCGCTGCGTGCACAATTGCGGATACTAACAAAGTATTATTCCCGCGTCCTCCTAACGTACCGTTCTAATAACTGGCAATTAAAATCTATTCAAACCTCGCGCAAAATTCGAACGCCATTCCTTCATTCCTACCAGCTTCTCGATAACGTTGTTACTCATTTTGGGTCTTTGCAGTCTCCGAGAACAGCTAATTCAATTCAATTCAATTTTAATCTAATCGAGCCACTCGCGCTCGAAAAAATTTTAATTCGAAAATTAAGACATTTCTGTCAACCTAGAATATTTTTATTCATTGCATTCTTTTTTTACAGTGGCACAGGAATCTGCTTTCTCATGTAACATTTGATTCCTTAGCAATTTATAAAACATGAATTTTGAACACGTTAAAATTAGTGACACTTTTTGAGCCACCATCTCTGGGAGACGAAATTGTTCGTCCGGATTTATAAATAAATCTTGACGTTATTGTACACTCGAGTGTAGCGAATTTTCGTTGAGAGATTGCTCTCGGTGTCGTGAACTGCTCGTATTTTATTTCCATGAATAAGTTACTGTTGTTTCAAGTCAGATCTGTAGCCGGTGAGTACCGAATAACAATTCAAATTTTAGCCGATTTTGCAAGAATAGATATTTGTAGAGTTGTATCATGCTAGACAAGACTTGGGGACGACACCAGCTCCGCCGAAGTTTTTGCATCATCGTGTCCCACATACTCTGCGGATAATCCAAGTTCTCGAAACGTTGGAACACGCACCGGGGCGTCGCCTAAATTAAAAGTTTTTCCGTCCGCAGAAACCCAAAAGACAGATGCGCACTATACTCTCGCCCACGCCTGATATATTCGCCGAAAATACCACTGCTGCACGGCAATATTTATGTTTAAATTATCGTTCTCATCGAATGTTAAACCCACGCATGCAAATCGGAGATTTCTGGCTAATTGCTCGGACATGAAATTGTATGAAATAAATTCTGGAAACGTTTCGAATAAATTTTCTTCCGTGCCTGATCAATCCTGCTTGATACTACTTCTTCGAATAATTTATGGAGATCAGAGGAACGCGTTTCGAATAAATTTCCTCGTGTATTTGCAGCCAATACTGCTTACCGATATAACACATAGGTATTATGGGAACATTTCAAATTGATTTTCCTGTGTGACTGATCATTTCATGATCAGTCTTGCTGATGTCATGTATGGGCATCGTGGGAACATTTTAAATTGGCAGTGCTTGATCACTTCTAGCTGATACCACGTACTGGAACAATGCGTGCAGGTCGCAAAAATATTTTAAATATGTTTTCTCGCGTGTCTGACCATTTTCAACTGATACCACTGCCTGAAATTCTTCATAGATATCGCGGCATCGTTTCAAATAAATTTTGTAGCGTGCTGAGCCACTTGTAATGAATAGTGTAATTGCTGTAATAATTCATGGGCATTGAAGTAACAATTTGAATTAATTTCTTTATGCACCTGATCAACTGGCTGATACTACTTTCTATAATAATACACGCTTATCAAAGCAACGTTAGAAATAAATTTTCTGACCTGTCTAAGCACATCCTAATGACTATAATAAAGCACAGTTATTACAAGAACGATCTAAATAAATTTTGTTGCCTGCCTGACAATTTCGAATCAGCATTACTTTGTGAAATACTTGCACGATTATTGAAGAAACGTTTTAAATCAATAATCATTAAATCCTTGCGTGTGTCTGGCTACTTCTAACTGATACTACTTGCTGGAATAATGCGTGGGTCTCAGGGGAACCTTTCCAATAAATGTTCCCGTACGTCCGATCATTTCTGATTGATACTACTCGTGGAAATCGAGGTCGAGGTGTTCGAGAAATTTTTAATACAGTAGAATAATCATTAAATAATAAACGAGGTTCTACTGGATCGATTTTCTTGGGGTCGCGGGGCAAATGAGAATCAATTTGACTGTCAGGTCAAACGAGAATAAATTCGGTTATATTCGTGCCTGTTATTTTTGTATAACGAGTGATAGCGTTTCGTGTCTGTGTCACGATCGATTGGACATCCTGCGTATCGAATACGGCGCAGCTGTCGCATATTTCCGTAATGAATCAACAGTCCGCGAAGTATCGAGTAAATTGCTACACGGCGGAGGCACGCGTACCTGTTGCACGTCACGGAATCAGGTCATCGTTAAAACTAGACAAACTGTCGATAAAACACATCCGGAAGGGGGAGAAAAATGACCGGAAAAGCCGACCCGGTGGCACAACTTTTTTTACCGGACAGAATTTTCCTGAAATCGTTCGTCACTGTCACTGAAATCACATGTTTCCCCGCCGCTAATAATCTGCGGAACTTTTGCTCCCTCCGATAAGAAAACTTTCGCCGAAAGCAATTATAGATACATAATTCTACTAAAATAATCTTTCTATGTTAAAGGAAATAATCTTTGTATCCTAAAAAAAAGTAATATTTGCATAATTTTTGTGATATTTCTATCCTAAAGAAATTAATATTTGTATCCTAAAGAAATTAGCATTTGTATCCTAAAGAAATTAATATTAGTATCCCATAAAAAATAGCACTTGTATCCTACAGAAAATAATATCTGTATCCTATGAAAAATAGCATTGGTATCCTAAAGGAAATAATATTTTCATCCTCAAGAAATTAATATTTGTATTCTAAAGAAATTAATATATGTATTCTAAAGAAATTATAATATTTGTATCCTAAAGAAATTAATATTTGTATCCTATAAAAAATAGCACTTGTATCCTAAAGGAATTAACATTAGTATCCTAAAGAAATTAATATTTATATCCCAATGAAATTAATATTTTTATCCTATGAAAAATAGCATTGGTATCCTAAAGGAAATAATATTTGCATCCTCAAGAATCTAATATTCGTATCCAAAGAAATTAATATATGTATCCTAAAGAAATTAATATTTTTATCCAAAAAAAAATTAAAATTTGTATCCTAAAGATAGTAATATTTCTATCCTAGAGAAAAGAATATTTGTATGCTAAATAAATTTTTTGTGCACATGTGAATGGCCAAAAATGAATTTTGTGACCGTAGATTTTTGAGATATGAATCCCCTCGATGGAAATCAATTTCATGGTGAAAGTTCAGAACCGACAGTGGTCGACCCAATCGTGGTTACGGGTAGTTTCTCGTATGCTCCGGCTAAAATTACTTTCCAAATGAACCCGAAGACGCGTGGGACGCATCTGACGCCCAGGGAATGTCCGACGAACTCGAAGAGATCGAAGGGGACCGGATTCCGGGCGAGGCAACCCTCGGGATTAGTTTAGTTTCAAAGTGAATTCGCTGTCATCTTTCGAGATATTCGGATCTATTAACACCGAAACTATCGAATCGATCAAACTGACGTTACTCGAAAGTGTCACCCAAGAAAAATGGCTTTCGCTCAGCCACGTGCGACGAAGCACCGAAAGTGTTTCAATTTCGTATACAAACACATCTTTCTCTGGAAACTTGTTGAACCTCGAAGCATCACAATCGAATTAAACAAAGCACAACTATCCCACTACAAACAAAATACATCATCAAAACACTACCAAAACAAAAAAAAACACTTGAATGCAGAAAAAACCACTCTGCAATTCATTTAATTCTTTATTCATAAGTCGAAGTCTAAATAACTGCCTTCAATTATACTTTTAACTTTCCTTCATGATTATGTAACAGCGACTTAACAATGTTCCATTGATTCCAGAGCAATACAAATTACTCTACTTTCTAGCATTGCGTATATAGAGCACAGGTGAAATTCATTGGTACTTTTCAGTTTGAAACCTCAGACTTAAATTTAACCCGCAGCACTCGTTTTACGTTATTAAATTTGTATTTGATAAATTACTAAACATTTCAGTATTGTACGAGTAAATTGCGCCATTTTCATATGTATAACATGAAATGAAAATATATCGAAGGGAAATACACTAGGTCGGAAGAATTGTTTCGTTTTAGAGTTAAAATAGCTTCGAGGAAAAAGGGTGAAGTATATATTTAATTAAATAGAGACCTCATAATATCTTTAACAATTCAATTATAGTCTTAAAAAATCGTGGACATCACGCGGTACAATCTAACAGGATTGCAAATAACTCAAGATTAATTAGAAGGTGAAGGTATTCGCCGACAAATACAGAGATTAAAAATGAGCAATTACGAAGGAACGATTAAAATTCAGTGTTGGATAAAATCATTTTTGAAGGACACGAAGGGTTAGGAACAACATGAGGATTCAGGAGAGTAAATAGAGGAAGTCTTTGAAGAGCATCGGTCTACATTCCCTCGAATGGGATCTCAAGAAGTCGACTGTCACGCGCACTATAGTCGAACAGAGTTTCCCAGGCGTGTTTCTCAACACCCTTCAAGTTCGCGAGCATATTATGTTTCCCTTGGCCGGGAAACGGGACCGCGAAGAAAGAAGATTTTATTTCCGGTGGTGTAACGAATAAATCTGTCGCGTTGCCTCCATTTCCCGATCTTCCTTCGGCGGTAACCCGATACAGGGTTGAAGCCGGGTTATGGATAGCAAGAACATCGGGGAACAACGGCGGAGATAATAATGGTCGCGTAGCTAAATTTCCGCAGGCGGTTTTTGCAGGGAAGCCGTGAGCACACCTACCGGAAATAAGTTAACAACTCTTTCGGTATGATACCACCCTCGCTAGAATTTTTAACGATATTTTTTAGCGACCGCTCGGCGGATTTCCGTTCCACGGGAACTTTAATTCACAACGGTATCGCTCCCGCCAATCGTTTTGTTGATTAAAAACAGAAATGGAGACCCCGAACGGTATAATTTGAATAGCCGGGGAATTGTTGATGAATTATGTATTGTAAAAATTCGGTGTAATAGGCTCGAGTTTGTAGATTGATGTAAAAAAATTTCGACTTGATTCAACGGATGGTTGCTGAAATGAAAATTATTAAGTGGAAACTGTTCAGGTCGTGAAGCTAGAAGGAGATTGTAATATTTGTGGGTTGTCCCTAGTAGCACAAAATATTGTATACACATTCATATAATATTAAAAAGAGATTCAATCTTTTTTTAATATTCAAATATACATACAATATTTATTTTATATTACGTAACAAATATTTCTTTTTAAATATTCTGGAAATATCTATGTCATTTTAAGAGAAAAATATTTTTTTCTAGATATTAAATGAATCTATTTCATATTGGAAGTAGAATATTTTGGTAATTATTTACATTAGGGGCTTCCTCACCGATTTTGATGATCTTGAAATATGTTGTCAAGGTCATCATTATGAACAACTTTTTCCTATACATGTTACCGCCGCTCAGCTTTAGTTTCCGAGATATTTGCAAAAAAGTTTCAACATCTCAAAAAGTGATCGGAGTAGGTATGGGTTAGAATTGAAGTTGCAAAATAAGAAAGAATTTTATTCGGATCTATTCTCGTGAGTCAACAATTGTGTGCTGTGGATCCGACGGAGGTACAGAAGATTCAGAAGTAAGTACACTTTACATTAGTATTTTATAATGTAAGATTAGTATTCGTATGTGGAACATTGGATACAAGGTTTTCTATCATATTTTGCAACGTATATTAACGATCATTAATGATTTGGTATATAGTATAATTTAATGTGGTTCAAATAAGATACTACTTTAAATCAAATATTTTTATTTTGACAACCAGATAGATAAAATGAAATATTTTTATTTTGTATTTCAAATATTTCCTTGCAATGAAAATAAGTTGAGCAAGTAGTTAATAATATAAATCATAATTTTTAACATGAGAAGCTATAATAGTTAGCAACGTATTATGTGTAGTTTAATTACGAATATGTAACATGTTGATAAACAGACTACAATATCGTAATAACATCACAGGCAACAAAATATCATAAAAATATAAGTTACTGTCAACCATTTGAAATACTATTTTACACAGTCCTATACACACCTACTCCGATCACTTTTTGAGATGTTGAAACTTTTTTGCAAATATCTCGGAAACTAAAGCTGAGCGGCGGTAACATGTATAGGAAAAAGTTGTTCATAATGATGACCTTGACAACATATTTCAAGATCAAAATCGGTGAGGAAGCCCCTAATGTAAATAATTAGCAATATTTTTTCCAAATACAGATAATATTCCCTCAACAAGCAGTGCGCAGAAAGTAATACATATTAATAGTTTCTAATTTTTGTTATAATTTGAAACTTCTTAAATTTGAAAATTTTATTGAATGTTTTTTAAATATTGAATTTATATTTTTCAAATATTGAATTCACATTTTTTAAATATTTACTTTATATTTTTTAAATATCTAGTTTATATCCTCCGAGTATTTAGCTTATATTTTTTAAACATTCAATTTATATTTCTTGTACATGTATACAATACTCAGATCCAATATTTTTCTCATATGAAAAAATGTGACTTAAAAAATATTTTTCCAATATTTGAAAAAAATATCTATCTAATATTTTTGTGCTACTAGGGGTGGGATCGTTATACGCGAGATTTCGAGTCTTGCACGTCGCGTTTTAACCAGTTAACACTCGCGCGGTTACTTCGATTTGCCTTTGAGCGGCCAATCACGTTGGGGTCACCAATTATGTGGGATCGTTAGACGAGGTAGTCGGGATGTAAATCACCACACAATATTATTCGCTGCAGCAGATTTTATTTCGGTGTGTCTCGTTGAGCGTCTCGTGACGAACTAACTTTCGACGAACGAATTCGGCGACTCGACGACGCGGGTACCGACATACAATGTTGCGTCGCCGATCGTTGGTCGCCGTGCGTGAGGCTGCGTGCCTTCGTATGTTTTTCTTTCGCCGAAGTGTCGGCGGACGACGCGACGGTCGCCATAGGGTCTATATTTTTTAAACATATTCGCAAACAGCGAAGCAATGACTTAAACTGGCCCTAATTTGTGGTACATTAAATAGTGCTTCATCTTAAACATATACAGTGAGTAACGAAAGTATTCGAACGCCCTTTAAATCAGTATAACTTTTTTTTTTAAGTGAATCAAACGACCTGACTTTTTTGAGGAGTTAGAAGAATTGGTTTTCCAAATGATGTGTAAAAAAGATTTTGAAAAAATTGCAATTGGTAAGAATTACACGAGAAAATAAAAATGGCACTTTTCACAACTTTTTTATTTGAGCCTGTAATGAAAATTTAAAATATGCGTTTTGTAGATCTCTCTTAGTTATACACGTACTGAAAATTTCCTCGAAATCGGCTGACGCCGATAAAAATGGCACGTATCAAAATATGTTAGAATCTGAGGATTTTAAGCAGAAAATGGCCAAAAGTCGTGAAAATCTACGCTTTTCACCACTTTTAACTAGTTGTAGCTCGTGTGTATATTAATCGATTTCAATGAAATTTGCAGCATGTATATAACTAACATATATCTACAAAACGCATATTTTAAATTTTCACTACAGGTTCAAATAAAAAAGTTGTGAAAAGTGCCATTTTTATTTTCTCATGTAATTCTTACCAATTGCAATTTTTTCAAAATCTTTTTTACACATCATTTGGAAAACCAATTCTTCTAACTCCTCAAAAAAGTCAGGTCGTTTGACTCACTTAAAAAAAAAAGTTATACTGATTTAAAGTGCGTTCGAATACTTTCGTTACTCACTGTAATTTCTGACTTCCCGACTAGGAATCGTCGCTTTGTCATTCAATAGCCATTATACGATGAACCGTTCTACACGACATAAAACAAATACTTTTCCAAGGATTGTTGGTGGCAGAAATCTAATCAAACTTTTCTCACCTGTGGGTCGGAGAAACGTGTGTTATAGTTTGCAGCCTAAGGTGGAATTATTAGCTTCACCTAAAGCAAACGAGAGGCTCGAGGACGGGAACGCATTTGCACTTTCTCTATTAAAATTGCCGCTGTGTGCATTGCCTACGGAAGCGGTCGAAAGTCTCCAGCAAAGGTGAGATCAGCAAATACCCATCAAACTAAGTGTCGAGCAACCGCAGACTTGGTCGCTTATCCTGCATTTTGTATTACGTCCTCGATGTCAGAGGATAGAGCACCGGAAGACTCGTGTCTCAAAGGATAACCAACGATTAAAGGGTACCGGAACTCCTGCAAAATTGAAGCTCTTTCCCGAGGGAGCCCTTCTACACGACTTCTCGACGGATGAATTCGAGGGATGAAACCTTACGTAAATAAGTTAGTATTCCTTTCGTTCCGAGCTCGTAAATCAGACGAGCAACTCGCCGGCCGTGTTTTGTTCCCGACATTGAAAAACAACACAGAAAACAAACGAGCTTTCCACTTTTTACATTCGGTTTTTTTCTCGCGAAACTGGACTCACAGTTTTAAACAATACTCTATCACTTTCAGCATCAGCGAACCGCTTCGATGCATTAATATTCCGTTTGCCTTGCGTGCGCGACCCTCCTCGCAGCAGCCGCGGAATTTCATTTCTGCGGAGAATGAACTGTCGACGTTGACGAAAATTTACATCCAACGGTGCCGCCTGCCTGGAATACAAAATCCCGTTCCCATACATTGACGGTTTCATCCTCAAAAAAAAAACGCAACCTGAAACCGAATTCCACTATGTGGAATTAAAAAAGCCCACCCCCGCGGAAACGTGTTCCGAAACCGTTTTTAAAAGGAACAAGCTCCGAAAAAAAGCTTTCTACATCAAATTCCCCCGTGATGGACGCAAATCGCTCAGCATGGCGCACGCGAGACTAGTAGACAAACTAAAACGTCGTTCATTTACGCCATCCCCACTGTTATTTACTCGTGCGTTAGCTTGAAAGCGCAAATATTGACTAACTTTGTCTCGGATTCGTGACGAAGACAAAGCAAAGTTACTGTACCTTAAAGTACTTAGTATTTTTATAGTCATTAGTTCCATTATTTTTCTTATTCGAACGTGATTTATCATTCGATTTTAATGCAATATAGACTACATATGCATTTATTGCAAAAGTATTCTTAAATTCTTGAAATAATAGGTTGGGGAAAAAGAAATCCATTATTTTTCCGGTGGATATCAATTTCAGATTTATGCTCATTGGAAAGGTGACATTTCGCACTAGAAAAATTCTTTTGTTGTTTTTTGTTTGGTCCATTCAGTTGTGATTTACGGGGTGTTAAAAATGGAAGTGAACAAAGAGAAAATTCGGTACATTTTACAGTTTTTCTTTGATAAAGGCGAAAATGCAAGCCACGCGAAAATTGTGAATGGTTAATGGTGTTTATGATCCCGATACTGTAACAGCCAATTACGTGCAATTTTCAATTTTTTTTTCAATTTTCAATTCCAATTTCAATCAATACGATTGACCAAAAGCGGCCAGAATTGGCCAACAGGAGAGGTGTTGTGTTCCATCAGGACAACGCCAGGCAACACACGTCTATAGTGACTCGTCAGAAACTCCGTCAGAGCTTGGTTGGGAAGTTTTGATGCATCCACCATATAGTCCGGATCTGGCACCAAGCGATTACCATGTTTTTCTTGCATTGCAAAACTTCCTTAGTGATAAGAAATTGGCATCAAGAGAAGATTGTGAAAATCGATTACTAGAGTTTTTCGCCAATAGGGACCAAGACTTCTATGAGAGAGGCATTATGAAGCTACCTTAGAATGGCAACAAATTATAGAACGAAACGGTGCATATTTTACCCAAATCGGACAATCCGAAACATTTTAAATAAAGTCTTGAAGTAAACGTAAAAATAATGGATTTTTTTTTCCCCAACCTAATGTTTTCACAGCTTTCAATTTGTTCTACTCATTTCTGTCAAAAATGTATGAAATCCGCTTCCGCGCATTTCCAAAGTGATGGATTGCTGCAACGAAGATTAATGAAGTTTCAAGTATTTTTACAATAAAACATTTTCGCTTGAAAATTGAGAAAATGAATTTTTAGTTTCTCCTAGTCTCCGTAAATGATCTGGCAATTATAAATAAAGACGAAATACTGTTATTATAATTACTAACAAGACTGGGACTATTCACCTTGGAATCTTTGTGATCTTATGGGTTGTTTAAAAATACAGTGTCCCACAAGCTCTGTCTACTTGAATATCTTCATTACTTCGAACAATACGAGAAAATGATACGTACGGAAATTGCAGGGTTTAGGAAACTACATACTATGGTATAAATGATATTCCTGCAAGTGGAGCCTTTATTTTTTTAAGTGGAATGTCCAATTGTTTATGCTCGATTCCGATAGATGCAAGAATATCATTTATTATGTAGTTTCTTAAACCTTACAACTTCTGTTAGTAACATTTTCTCGTATTGTTTGAAATAACCAAGATATTCGAGTGGACAGAGTTCGTGGGACTGTATTTAAAATAGAAATGCAAGCCTGTGGTAACTGAGATTAAAGACATTTGCACGTTGCTTTTACTTTGAAAATTTTCATGAAAAATCGCAGCCCGATTATACAGGGTGGGTCGCCACATTTAGACATCTAGATTTACGTAATTATTATTACGCATAGCAAACAATTTTTTAGATGAAGTTGAATGGTTTTGAGAGGGGCACATTCTGATGGTACACTTTTTTGTAGGTGGACGTGTAAAGGACATATGAAGGTCATTAATGTTTTTTTAAATGGAATCATATATTTTTTATTGCATCAGCTGATGCTTCTTCATATTCTTTACAAAAAAGTATTAATCTATTTGTGTAAAAAAATCATTAGTTCAGGAGATATTTTAATTCTAATTTGTTAGGAAATCTCGACTTTCTGGTCAATATTATGAATTCAATGTGATAATGTAGTAGGAGAGCAAGAATTACCAATGTAAATATTTACATTTTCTGTGTTGGTAATTCTTGCTCTCCTACTCATTGTGAAATTTAGTCTCTGTTACGTCTCTGATACGGTGAATACGGCGATACGGTGAATTATCACTTCATAATGAAGTATTCTAAAGAAGAAAAGACAGACATGTTATCAATTTATTTTGAAGCTGAGAAAAGTGCTACACATGCAGAACGATTATATGCCAATAGATTTCCTCAACGAAATCATCCATCACGTCGTACCTTTGATTCTGTTTTTAAAAAATTTCACCAGACGCGGCAATAAAAGATAAAACAATAACAAATGAAGCAAACGAAATTGCAATGTTAGCCGCAATTACGTTAAATCCATCCGTTAGTTCTCGCAAAATCGAAAGACAAGCTGGAATTAGCCGCAAAAGCATTTTACGCATACTCAAAAGGCACAAATACCATTCATATCATGTATCAAAGGTTCAAGAACTGACCGCAAATGACCGTTATCAACGTTTAGAATTTTGTAATTGGCCTCTCTCTCAAACAGACTACTTTTTCAATAATGTTATGTTCACGGACGAAGCAATGTTTACGAAAAATGGATCAATTAATTCAAGAAATATGCATTATTGGTCAACGGAAAATCCTCATTGGTTTAGACAAATGGATAATCAACATCGATGGAGTGTAGATGTTTGGATGGGCATACTCGGCGATAGACTTATTCGTCCATACTTTATCGAAGGATCACTAACCGGACCAAAATATGCACATTTTTTATCAAACACTCTATGGACATTTTTAGATGATTTACCATTGCATACACGACAAATAATGTGGATTCAACAGGATGGTTGCCCTGCTCATTATTCAAGAATAGCAAAGGATACATTAAATCGAATGTTCCCAAATCGTTGGATAAGGCGAGGTGGCCCCATTCATTTTCCGGCAAGGTCACCACATCTAACGCCCCTCGACTTTTTCTTGTGGGGCTACTTAAAAAATAAAGGGTACGCTGAGCCTCCGACTATAATGTCCAATATGAGGGATCGTATCATCAATGAGTGTAACAAAATAACATCAGATACACTACGCAATGTTAATGAGTCATTAACTTCTAGATTCAGAAAGTGTTCTGATGCAAATGGTCGCCACATTGAACCTTTTCTGTAAATAGACATTACAATTAAAATATCTCCTAAACTAATGATTTTTTTACACAAATAAATTAATACTTTTTTGTAAAGAATATGAAGGAGCATCAGCCGATGCAATAAAAAATATAGGATTCTGTCACGTCCGGTGGTTCGACCGCCAATGATTAATCAATCTAATAAAAAATTATTGCAAAATTCGATAATGTCACGAGAAAGGTAAGCTAAGAAATAGAACAATAAAATAATCAACGTTAAATAAATTAATGTTAACCATCAAATGGGTACATATATAATTATACACACATATAATATAAATTATTCGAACTGCGCAATATAGTGACGCATCAACAGGATGCCAAATCAACAACTCAGCCTTCTGCGAAACGCACAAATAAAGATCGGTTTGCACCCTTAGACTCAATAGAAGAGATATCAGATATTGCCACGAGAAAAAACTATGATAATTCAAACTGCACAATGAAAGTTCGGTTTACATTCTGAGAATCAATAAGAATGACATCGGATGATGAGGACCCCTACTCCTGAGCCAGCATCTTTAAGAAACAAAGAATTGGCTATCCTATAAATAAGGGAATCAACGCCTCAAGTCTCAGTCTCAGTTGTCAATTAACACAGCAGTTAAAGTATCGTTGAGTAAAAGGTGCAAAAGTATCGTTTGAGTAAAAGGTGCAAAGGTGTCGTTTGTGAAAAGGTGCGAAACCCCGGAGTTACCCCAGTATACCCCAGGACCATACCCCAGGACATTTCATTATGTTAATCCCAAGGAAAATTGTATCTCGGTAATATTATATTATATTATATTTTCTAATTTTGTAATCGCGCTATTTGCACTCATGTATATCTGCTTTATAATTAATATCTGCAACCTCTAACATCTGATTCAGTTTCCTATTTTGAATAAATAAATCAGTTGTTATCTATGAAAGGGTACAATCTTTATTTAAACGATCCTCAATTTCCCGAACCGTAGCCGGTGAATGCAGGTAGCTTCAAAACTGCGTACTATCCCCTCAAAACTATAATTCAGACCACTTGGGACGTAACAATTCCATTTACAAAACATTAATGATCTTTATATGTCCTTTACACGTCCACCTACAAAAAAAATGTACCATCAGAATGTGCCCCTCTCAAAACCATTCAACTTCATCTAAAAAATTGTTTACGATGCGTAATAATAATGACGTAAATCTAGATGTCAAAATGTGGCGACCCACCCTGTATAAGTGATTTTTCCCAGAAATACTGAATGCAATGAAGCATAAATTTTTCGCGCAACAGAACAGTTCCCAGAAACCAATCGAAGCCAAAAATGTAAAAATCCTGACACCACTGAGTCCATCTGCAATTCGCAGAAGCCAATACAGTGGACACCGTCCTCGAAAACCATTTCGCTGTCGCGTCCAACTCCGTTCTCCGCTGCAGAAAGAAATGAATAAAAGTTGGAGGATCCGCGTTAAGAAACTCGTCGTCATTGTTCGCAGGCATACTTTCCAGCAGCATATTCTGGGAAAACAGTATACAATTGACGGAAACTCGAGTTCCGGAAAGATTCTAAAGGCTCGGGGGCGTGGAGCCGCGAAGTTTCGTCGGAATGGAGTGGGGAGGAAGTTTGTCGAAACACAATCATCGAGCGGGGAAAACGAAGGAAAAACTTTTGACGAGGTCGGGCGACGTCATTGGCAGTGAAAAGAGCATACTCGGTCGGCGGGGAATTAAATCATGCTGTACTAGCATGAATGGAGAGCTGGCACGCGATTACCAGGACGTGCTGTCGGTCATGTGTCCATTGTCTGTCACACGATCGTTGTCGGTCTTGTTGTCCGGTGGATTAAGTTTGTTGCCACGTGTCGAGCAATAAGACACCCAAGAGCACTCTTAGTTCCCAGCCCTTCGGTTACTTGAACCGACGCAGACCCTATTCGCAGGAGGGGGACGCTCCCGAGGGCTCGTTTATCTCGCGAACGAGGAATTAAAGGGCCGCGCGAGGAAACCGGTTCACGCTCGGACCGCAAGGAAAATATTTCCACGTGGAATTGCCTGTGTACCGGGAAACCCAGTTCTAAGCACCTCAGAGAGAGAACGTAGTTTTTAAAAGGTAGCGTATGGAAGTTTCTGAGACGATGCTTTCCGGCAGTGGAAACTATTTCGAAAGAGTATAGGCTCTTCCGGTTTGCGAAGTGGTCATTACTATGCTGCGAAACTTTAAAATAAAAATTGTCTGACCAGAAATTTTTTCCTACCTTGAATAACGTCAGTAACCGAATACCCAAAGCCTGTCATTTGACTAATTTGTTTTATTGTTGAACAATGAAAATAAAACAGGGACCTTGTTATCTCAAGTACCGTGAGCAAAGAAAATTGCTAGCTTCCATTTTTCCCCTGAAAAAATTCGTAACAAAGGCTTTGTGAGCTTTGTGAGCTAGAAAAATTTGTCGTTTTTTGCAACGAAGAGACTCGGCGTAAAGCTTGCTAGTTTATTGATTTGTGTGGTGTAATAAACCCACAGACTTTCCGCAGAATGTAAAATAGAACACCATTGGGAAATACCATCGTGCAAATTTCATTCATTAATATTTTCCCTCGCAATATTTACGCAAGAGTCAGCCATCCTCGTAACAAAAGAAATGCTCAATTCAATTTTCTCGAATAATAAAATTCCCCTGAAAAACTTCCAGCATTCTACACTTTACTACTTTCACATCCCATTCACCGAGCTGTACCATTAACCTAACCAGTTCTTGTTCACAGCATCGCGTATAATCAAACACCATTGGCTTTTTGAACGAAGCAAGT
This sequence comes from Seladonia tumulorum, assembly GCA_913789895.3. NCBI lineage: Eukaryota > Metazoa > Arthropoda > Insecta > Hymenoptera > Halictidae > Seladonia > Seladonia tumulorum. Next base: position 1,742,548 of record OU565267.1, read on the forward strand.
ATGGACGAATCGATTGAATTAAATAAAGAGATTAATTTTTCTGAACGAGACAAGGTATAAACATTAAATTAAGGAATTAATTTTTCTAAGCGAATCAATCGAATCGAATCGAATGAAAGAATTCGTGTTTCCGGACGAGACAAGCTACGAACAATTCAACTGCATTAAATTCTATGAAAACCTTTGTCTTTCTGAACGAAGCAATCTGTAAATAAATCAACTGCATCGATGACAACGTTAATTTTTCCGAATCAAGCTACAAATGAATCAACCACATTAAAATTAATCAACAGCTTTCTGAACGCAGCGAGCTGCAAATGAATCAAACTCAATTGATACAAATCTGTATCCCTCTTTGATCAAATCAAGTTGCAACAAATCAATTACCTTCGATCAATAACTCCATATCTCCGAACGAATCTCTCTCAAATAAGAGGGAATAGTATTAAAAAATGAAGGGACGTTGAAAGCGAAAAAAGCGCTATAATAGAGAGGTCAGCTAACGCCGGAAACGTGTAAAATCGCGGCCAGGTGCGTTTTAACCCTTAGCAATCGAATGGTGACTGTAAGGCATCACTAAAAATTGCTGTATCACTATTCAAAATATTTTTTACATTATTGAATTTTATTTTATTTAACACTAGATTTACCAGACCAGTTAAAATGACTGGTTTTGCAATTTCAATAAAAAATTCCTACTGCATGTAACATTTTCTTTCCGAAATGATATCATGATTTTTGTAGTCATAACTAAAGAATCAGTTTTATGAACTTTATATTATTTTATATGTATTCGTAATAAATATATTTTTTATTATTGACACTTATACCAGTACCAGTCAAAATGACTGGTGCATGTTTCTATGTGATGAAATGACATTGGGGCAGCTACAACAATTGATAAGTACTGCAACGTTTTTTCGGGACAGAATATATCATTACGGGAAAATCATGATTCTGATGCAGTACGCTAGTGGCCCTTGGAATTGTATATTTACTCAGGGTTTTGGGCCGCACATAAGGTTCTCCTTGGGTCCCGGATACTTGGCTATCTGTAAGTACGAACTCGATACTCGGAGTTGTGATCGATGAACTACAAACAATTAAGCTTTTGATTAATTTATAATGTCTATAAATCTATTTTTGTAATACAATTAATATTGTTCAACTTTTTTTGTCATTTTTTAAAAGTAAATAAAGACTGGAAACACCGCTAAGCACTTTTTCTAAAGGACAGTCATTCTGACTGGTCTTGGTAGAAATAGATATACTTAAATCCAAACCAAAACACTTCGTGTAGAGGTTGACCAAGTTCCCCGGCCCATCCACTTCAGTGATATGAAGGATGGACCAAATTCCTCTCGCCTATCAAAATTGTTATGCTTATTTGTTATGTTAGTAATACTATTTATCCGGATATAAATTTTTCTCATGCAAGTCAAAATACTAGTGCCAGCGCCGACGCCAAGTTCCCTAGGTTGTAAAGTTTGAATTAGGTAAGTGCAACAATCATTGGCCTCTGGGAATTGGTCCTTCCCGATATCACAGCCCTTATAGAAAAGAGGAACTTGATCCATCCATCATATCACAATTTTGATAGGCGAGAGGAACTTGGTCCATCCTTCATATCACTGAAGTGGATGGGCCGGGGAACTTGGTCAACCTCTACACGAAGTGTTTTGGTTTGGATATCATGTTATTTTTGTAAGATATACAGGGTGTCACCAAACGTTAGCACCTCAAATATCTTTGTTGTTTCTAAAGATACGTAAAATATGGTAAGGACAAAGTTAAATGGTACAATGGGGCTGACACGATGCAAAAAAAAAATTTTGTTTTTATGTCATTTTTTTGGAAATATCAAGGTCACCTTGACTTTTTTAAATGGAACCGCCCTTTTTTAAACACCTACAATGATAGTCCCTTTCATTAGGAATTCAGTGACTATAATTAGTCCAAGGCCATTCAAGGTCAAGGACAGAAAAAACGTATAAAACTAAAATATGGAAGCGGAATACGTTTATCACGGTTGAGACTTGTAGGAAATAGTAAACATACTATGGTCGTAGTTAAAGTAAACATACTAAGGTCCTTCAATGTTATTCAGCATTCTTATTTACTATCAGTATGTTTCCAAACGCGATTCCGCTATGTTATATTCGATGACTGAAAAGTGTGATATGATCACGATTTACTGTGAATGTAGAAAAAATGCAGTGCAGGCCCGACTACTTTATGAAGAAAGGTACCCCGAGCGAAACACTCCTTCTAGACATACTTTCACTAATACGTACAGGTTGTTTCGAAGTACTGGAAGTGTACATGCAAGACAGTACAAACGGAAGAATCCCACGACTAATGAAGACAATGAAATTAATATTTTAGCAGCTATAGCTGTCAATCCTCACGTGAGTACGAGAAAAATTGCCCGGGAAGCAGGCATAAGTCAAAGTAACGTAATACGAATTCTGGCCCGACATAAATTTCATCCGTTCCACATATCGCTCCATCAAGAATTGCACGGAAATGATTTTCAAAATAGAATTAACTTTTGTCAATGGGTATTGCTTCAAAATCATTCATTTTTTTCTAATGTCTTGTTTACGGACGAAGCAACATTTACTAATCATGGATCAATTAATCTACGCAACGCCCATTATTGGTCTGTGGATAATCCGCACTGGCTGCGAGAAATTGATCATCAAAGACAATGGAGCGTAAACGTGTGGTGTGGTATTTTGAACGACAAAGTAATAGGACCATATTTCGTTAACGGAATGATGACGGGACAGAAATACGCTCAATTTTTGCAAGAAGATCTGCCAATTTTGTTAGAAGATGTCCCTTTACAAAATCGCTACGATATGTGGTACCAACATGACGGTTGTCCTGCTCATTATGCACGAGTAGCAAGAGAAACGTTGGATTCTCGATATCCAAACCGATGGATTGGACGAGACGGAACAGTTTCATGGCCAGCACGTTCGCCTGATTTAAATCCACTGGATTTCTTTTTATGGGGTCTGCTAAAAGAGACCGTGTACACGGATGCTCCAACAACAGTTGAAGATATGCGTCAGCGTATCATCACAGCATGTACGAATATCACGTCGGATACACTTATCAGAGTTCAACATTCCTTCAGAGCTCGTTTACAACAATGTATCGACGCAGACGGCCATCATTTCGAACATTTATAAAATACAGGTATTCTGCTTCCATATTTTAGTTTTATACGTTTTTTTCTGTCCTTGACCTTGAATGACCTTGGACTAATTGTAGTCACTGAATTCCTAATGAAGGGGACTATCATTGTAGGTGTTTAAAAAAGGGTGGTTCCACTTTAAAAAGTCAAGGTGACCTTGATATCTCCAAAAAAATGACATAAAAACAAAATTTTTTTTTTGCATCGTGTCAGCCCCATTGTACCATTCAACTTTGTCCTTACCATATTTTACGTATCTTTAGAAACAACAAAGATATTTGAGGTGCTAACGTTTGGTGACTCAACCTGTATATGTATCTGTGTACGCCCCATATGCCAGTAACTAATGGTAACTAATGGACTTTTTCTCCCAACTGTGCTGTGTTAGTTAGGCCTAATCCATTAAAAAAAAAAAAATTTAAATGGCTGTATCTCGGGAACGGTGCGTCCTACCGCAAAAATAACGAAATTTGCAAAAGGCTCGACCCAAAGTGTACGGGGTATACCCAACCACATGTCGTATGTAGTCTTTTGAATAAAAAAAAATATATATATATTTTTCGGGTTTTTCGATTTTTCCTGTTGGTTTCGATATAAAAGACAGCTGATTCCAAATTTTCAAGTTTCTACCTTGTCTGGAAGTGGGTTAGAATTAACATGATCCTATATATATTCCAAGAATTATGCGTTTTTGGTGTATTTATATCTCAAGTTCCAGGCTAGGTACACTCCCGGACAAAAAGATAGCACATGTGTAATATTTCCATATTTTGAATGGTATGTTCATAGTTTCCTAAATGTTATAGATTGAATGTAAACAGCACGTCTTGGGAGCGTAGTAAACAAGGTCGAAGCTGGAAGTATTTGTTTTTATTTCAGTTTCTCGGAATATGCCATAAAAGAAGGGGGGCGAAAAGATAGCACACTTAGAATTTTTATAACAATTACCAGCGTTTGTCAAACTTTCTGTGAGGCTAGACGTGTCAGTTAGTTTAATACACCTAAATCCCAAGTAGTTTAAAAGATTGGCAGTCATGGGACGAGGAAAGAGATTGAGTAAAGAAGAGATTAACACAATTCTTGTTTCAAAGGACCAAAACTTTTCTATCTGTAAAATTGCTTCAGCTATCAAAAGAAGTCGGAAAGTAATTTACAATTTGATAAAAAATGTGAAAAATTACGGACGGAAAAAAAGTACTGGCCAGCCATCAGCATTAACGAAACGTGAGAAAAGAGCAATTCTTCGTACGGCATCGAATTCTTGCCTAACAGCGAGACAAATTGCTCATGAAACAGATGTCAAAACCAACGTTAGAAATGTACGTTGTGTCATTCAAACGTGTGAACATCTTATAAAATTCAGAGAAAACCGCCACTAACAGTACGCCACAAAATGGATCCTTTAAACTTCGCAAAGGAACACGTTCAATGGAAGAAAAGATGGCAATATGTAATTTTTTCTGATGAAAAAAGATTTAATTTAGACGGTCCAGATGGCTTTAATTACTATTTCCATGACATTGGAAAAGAGCAATTATCAAAAGTTCGTCGACAAATGGGCGGTGGCACCACAATGGTATGGGCAGGAATTGGGTACAACGGACGAACAGATATACAATTCGTTGACTATCGAATGAATGTTGCAATGTTTAAAAAAGCAATTGAAGAGCAACTTAAGAATCATGCAGTTCGCATAGGAGGATCAAATTATGTGTTCCAACAGGACAACGCGTCCGTTAATAAAGCATGAGTTGTGAAGGAATTTTTTGCGACCAAAAATATATCTGTTCTCCTTTGGCCTGCAAGGTCCCCTGACATTAATATTATAGAAAATTGTTGGGGAGAACTCTCACGAGCTGGTTACGACGGTAATCGACAATTCGATACGATTCAAGATTTAAAGGAGTGCATTAGAACAGAATGGGACAGACCTCCACAAAAAAAAATAAAAAATTTATACAAATCTTTACCCGAGACGAATGGTGGAATTAATACAAAACAAAGGAAGTTCGACACATTATTAAATTGATAAACAATGTCATTTTGTTTGTAAGAATTTCATTTGTTTTAAGAATTTGTTCAAGTGTGCTATCTTTTCGCCGGCCTGAAATATGATAATTATGTTAAGAAACTGGAAGGACTGTCATTATTTTCATTTGTCGTTGTGAAATGTATACATATATTATTAAATGTATGTAGAACTCTGAGCTTAAATATAAACATTCATAAAATTAATTGTTGTGCTATCTTTTTGTCCGGGAGTGTAGAAAGTTGCTTTTTACATGAGAGTTAGTTGATATTATATCTAGATCACATACAAATTTTGGTTGTCCTCGGTTACCGAGGAGAGCGGCAGTGATGGTGCCAATATGGCTAAAAACCGCTTAATAATTCTGGTTCGAGATATACTACTCGGCAGCTTAGGGGGAGCGGGAGGGGAACTTGGTTCGCGCGCTGCCGCGCGCGTTGATAGCCGGCAAATCTAGTGTTAATAAGTTACTAAACATTTCAATAGTGTACAAGTAAATTGCATCATTCTCGTATGTATAACACGAGAAACCATATATAGAAGGGAAATATGCTAAATCGAAAAAAATGTTTTGTTTTGGAGTTAAAATAGCTTCGAGTGCAAAGGGTTAATTGCGAATGCCGGAAGAAGATGGAGAAAAACGTGGCCGGTAACGTGCAATTGACCCGCAGAGGCCGTAAAACCGAGGCGAAGTTCGCGGCGCAGGCACGAGACAAGCCGCAGTCGATTCTCGGATACGTAAATTTAGAACTTGGCACAATTCGATTTTATTTTCACTCGGGCCAGAACGTCGCGGCGCCGCCTTGACACCGGAGTGTCTCTCCGCACTCTCGGCCCGAGACAAGGTGTCTCGATTTCTTTACCACTTGCCAGCAAACAAACTTCAATCCTACTCATTCCGCCGAGTTCACCAAATTCGCCAAATTCTTGCTGAGATATCTCTTATCCGAATTTTATTCTAGGGTGGCCGGCCGAGCTTAATCGGATTGAAACTTTTTTACGGTTGGTCGTAAACCCCTTCTCGTTTGCAAATTTTTTACCCTCAGACCCTTACCCGGAGGAATTTTAGGCGAAAACGGTTAAAATTACTGTTGGCAAACTTTATATTCCGACTCATAAATGGAGACGTTTCGCTCTTCCGTTCGCGGTAAATCAATTTTACTGTTTCCTCTAGTTTTTATCTGATAATGTTTCACATGTGTGTAGCGGGATTAGGAAAAAACTTTTTTGGCTATCTCAATCCTTAATCTAAGCTGAAAGAATATTTTTCCCTTATTAAATGGGGGTTACGGAACATCACAGTATTTTTTTTTATAACAATCCTTCCATCTGTTCCGTTTCAAAAAATTCTTAAATTCAAGACCATATCTCGACTTGAGATTTTACTATTCAAGTCTTGAATTTTAAACATATTTTTCCCCAGTTTAGTGAAGCTTGAAGAACCTGAATTTTTTATGAAAGCCTGTCTATCTGTCCTGTTTAAAAAATTCTAACAGCTGCCTAAAGTCCCGTTAAAAATAATTTCACATTTCTGTCGAAGATGTCCAACGACTCGCTGAAGAACAACGTTTAGTGTCGCAGGATAATTTAACCAGTTAACTGCGGATATTAATTTTAAAAATCCCTCACGGCACGGAATTAAAATCAAGCAATGACGAATATACACGTCGAACGCAGGCCAAATGCCGCTATTATAAATTTTACAGAGAAGTACAGAAAAATGAGAAAGAATTACATTTTCATTCGATAAGAAATTAACAAAAAAGAAATAAAAAAAAAAAATAATTCATTGACGTTCACCGCACCGCAATAGAGTTTTGTATTGACGTGTATATGTTACCGTGAATGACCGAAATTGGAGAATGTCGACTTTCACCGGTGAATGTCAACAGATACCAAATACGTCGGTGAAAGATCGAATATTTTATTACATTGTTGTATATTCGGACCCTGTCCGGTGTATGTCGACAATCACAGATATGCTCTGGTGGAGGTCCAAAACAGAATATATTCGCCTCCTCTAAAAATCGTTGCATCTCCTAAACCGAGCGTCGTAGGAAGAAAATAACAAAATTAAAATAACTAAACCTTTTTTATGAGGAAATGTAACGTAACGCACATAACCCGGAATTAATCACGACTTGGCGTGACCTTTTATAGCGACTGAATTACGGAGAAGAAAATATAAATCTCCAACATGTTCAACATTCACCATTAGTGCATGGTGAATGTCAACATTTACCGGTGTAAGTCAGAAATAAGGGTATTTAGCAAATATTTCGGACATACACCAAGCGACTATGTGAATGTTGACATTCACCGGTGAAAGTCGACATTCTCCAGATTTCGGTGTTTCACTGTAACATATACACGTCAAACGCGCTTAACTGGTTAAAATAATGTGCAGCACTCCCGAGGCAAGAACCAAATAGAAGCTTCGTTGACTATTCCGTGAGTCTCGGACAAAAGTGTTCCGTGATTCATGGTCCGCGAAGTTAATGAAAGTTAGCATGGAAAGACGGATTGTTTCTTCCCAAGGGGGACTCATAGAGGAGGAACAATATTTTTCCGGGCCGACCCCGGTAATTTCTTCCGGAAATTTGACAGGTCGTTTCTGACCGAAAGCCGAGGAGCCGACAGCTTAATTGCAGCGGACGGCCTCGATCTTGTTTCGAGGCATCGGAGGCTCGCAAGCTCGACAAAGCCCTGAGGCTCGCGTTCATAAGGGAGCGTTCCCTGCGTGTTGTTTCGATAAACGAGACACACTCCGGCGGGACAATCGATCACGGGAACGGTCGTGTGACAACAGAACGGTCGCCGCAGAAGAAAAAAAGAACGGAAAAATCCCGCCTACACTCTAGTATCAAGATAAACGAGCATCGAAACCCGATAAATTCGGAACGACGAAAACAGAATACGGAAATGAATTATTACGACCGCGGCGATGGCTAATAAACCTCCGATTATTGTTTCATGAGATTCTGGGGGACTGAGTGATAACGACGATAACCATTCCGACGATTTATGTATACAGTGTGTTCCTCGAGCTCTGCGCACTTGAATATCTTCGTTATTTCAAACAATACGAGAAAATGTTACTTACAGAAGTTTTAAGGTTTAAGAAACTACATAATATATGATACTCTTGCCAGTGGAGGCGTAGAGAAGATATAGAGGTCATCTTTGTTTTTTAAATGGAATGTCCAATTTTTTATGCTCGATTCCGATAGATTGGCGTATTCTGAGTATAAAAGTACTAAAGTGTATTTGTCCTAAAACTTACCGTTGTTGTGGTATTTGACTGTTTTTATGAAGAATGTTCGAAATGTCGGCCAACTACAGCGATGCAACGTTGTAGTCTTTGAACTGTTGCTTCTCTTACGCGTCTTATTGTACAAGTGTCTTCCGGAGTTGTTGGTGCATCTCGGTACACAATATTTTTCAATGTTGCCCACAAGAAAAAGTCTAGGTGTGTTTCATCTGGATTTCGTACTGGTCAGCAAATAGTGACACCGCGTCCTATCCATCAATTTAGGAATATTTCATTAAGTGTACTTCTCACCGTTCGAGCGTAGTGTGTTGGACATCCATCGTGCTGGTACCACATTGTCTGACGAACACTTAATGACACGTTTTCTAATAAATTTGGCCATGTATTTCTTAAGAACGTATCATATTTTTGACCAGTAAAAGTGCCGTCAATGAAATGAGGCTCAATTATTTGTTGCCCTATGATTCCACGCCACACATTAATGGACCAGCGTCTTTGATGATCAATTTCTCGTAGCCAGTGAGGATTTTGTACTAATCAATAATGCGTGTTATGTAAATTACCCAGTGCTGGTAAAAGTAGCCTCATCGGTAAATAGTATTAAAAAGTGGATTGGTTTGTAGCTGCTCTTGAGCCAATCCACAATATCTAACACGATTTACATAATCCATGTCATGTAATTTCTGGTGAAGGCTAACGGATGACATTTGCGACGAGAGAGAATTCGTAATGCACTACTTTTGCTGACTTCAGATTCGAGCTGAATCCGACGTACACTGATATGAGGATTACGATGTACCATTGCAACTACATTAATTTCATTATCTTCATCACTGCATACATACTTTTATTTCTGTAGAGGTAAAAAAGCTGTCGAGGCTCACAAAGATATATGTGAAGTTTATGGTGTGGATTGCTTAACAGAACGCACGTACCAGAAATGGTTTAAAAAATTCCGTTCTGGAAATTTCTCACTTGAAGACGACCAACGTTCTGATCGACCATCTGAAATTGATGATGACCAAATCAAAACAATTATTGAATCGGACCGCCATATACAGTAAGGAGCAAAACTGAACCAATAACCACAAGCTTTGTATAAATCATTATTTATTGCTAGGAATATAGAAGAATAACAAAAAATCAACATTATAATTGTTTTTGTCATAGTTAGAAGTAACTTAAGAAATTTTTTTCAATAATTAATGTCTCCTCGATTAGCAATGACGACAAAAATAGATTGAAATTAAAATAGAAAGAAATGTTTACCTGGGATGTTCTAGTAGTATGTTTACATCTAGGACTTTGGTATGTTTACAAACTATTAGTCGACGTTTTAACACTCGGTTCTTCGCAATCAGTCGAACGGAAAAGCACGCAAGTGAAGTAAGAATAAATATGAAGTCAATTGCTCCAAATTGTGTAAAAAAGTCATTTCTCTTTTGAATGACGGCTTGTCAACGCGTAAGATGGTGAAAACCAGCAGTACAAAAAAATACTGTAGAAGTATATTATTAAATGTTGGAGGAAGACCAAAAATATTATCACCGCAGGATGAACGAAGGATTATACGGTTTGTCACATCTGGTGAAGCTTCAAGTTCCATTATGGCTGCAAAATTATTAAAAGAAGATACGAATATAAAAATAAGTCAGTGGACAGCACGAAGAACCCTCAAAGGAGCTGAGTTTAGAAGCATTAAGACAAAAAAGAAGCCAATGTTGTCGAAAAAAAATATTAAACGTCGATTGGGATTTGCTACAAAATATCAAAACTGAACAACTACTGATTGGGAACGGGTTATTTGGACAGACAAGACCAAAATTAACAGAATTTGTTCAGATGGCATGTCGTGGTGCTGGATTCGTAAAAATGAAAGGCATAAACCACGACATGTGAAACAAACGTTAAAGCATGGAGGCGGATCCCTAATGTTCTGGGGATGCCTAACAGCATTTGGTGTTGAATTAATGGCATCATGAATCAGTACATGTACAAGGATATTTTACAATTTTCATGCATGACCGAGACCCTAAGCACACTGCTAAAAGTGTAAAAAATTGGCTCTGAACTAAAAAATTTTCTGTTCTGGATTGGCCTGCACAGAGCCCCGACCTCAACCCCATAGAGAATCTATGGGGTTTACTAAAAAGACGACTTTGGGATTCATATGACTCCCAACCAACATCAATCACAGATTTGTATGATAGAATTCAAAAACAGTGGGAACAAATATCTCCGGATTATTGCAAAAAATTCGTAGAATGTATGCCAAATCGAATTAGTGCAGTTTTACAAGCACAAGGGTTGTGGACGAAATATTAAAAACAAATGATATTAATGATTAAATATTGCCAAGTATTGGATATGGTGCAAAACCGAGTCAGTCTATTTTTGTTTCCATTGCTAAACGAGGAGACATTAATTATTGAAAAAAATTCTTAAGTTACTTCTAACTATGATAAAAATAATTATAATCCGTATACAATCCGTATCCGTATACAAAACTTGTGGGTGTTGGTTCAGTTTTGCTCCTTACTGTAACTGTCCGAGAGATTGCAGACAGGTTAAATGTCTACAACTATAGAATATCGTTTAAAAAGTCTCGGAATCATTAAGAAGCTCTAAAAGCTCTAAAATTGCACTAAAAGAAGATCATATTGTCTATTTGGTGGGATTACAAAGGTATTGTGTATTTTGAGCTGCTCCTAAGGAACGAAACCATCAATTCAGATTTTTATTGTCGACAACCATCAAAAGTGGACATAGCAATCAAAGAAAAATGGCCAGAATTGGCAAATCGTAAAAAGGAATCGTGTTCCACCATGATAACGCTAGGCCACACACATCTTTGATAACACGTGAAAAGTTATTGGAGCTTGGTTGCGAAGTGATGTCACATCCACCATATAGCCCTGACATTGCACCATCAGATCATCATTTATTCCGAAGTTTACAAAACTCTTTGAATGGTAAAACATTCACTAATTATGATGATCTGAAATCGCACTTGGATCAGTTTTTCACCGAAAAGGATCAGAAGTTTTATGAGCGCGGAATTATGAAGCTACCAGAAAGATGGCAAAATATTATAGAACAAAATGCAAAATATTTTATTGATTAAAGTTCATTGTTTTGATAAAAAAAATTGGATTTTATTTCACCTAAAAATACCGAAATTACTTTCTTGTCAACCTAATAGAATGAAAACAGTCAAATGTCTCAGCAACGTTTGGACAAATACACTTTAGTACTCTTAGAATACGCCAATCTATCGGAATCGAGCATAAAAAATTGTTTTTTGATTTTTATGAAATTCTCAGAATATGTATAATTCATACAGATCTACAAATCGTACTTAAGAAGATTCGTAAGGTAAGGAATTTTCGTAAGGTAAGATTTTCTCGTATTGTTTGAAATAACCAAGATATTCAAATGGACGGAGCTCGTGGGACACACTGTATATCGTCCGGGACATACTATACGTTGATCCACGCTGAACGTTGTGGTCACGATGAAAATTTCATACTGACTATCTTATATTCACTGGGACACGCAATATGATAGCGGTGCTACATCATAATGTTGTAAACGAATTTGGGAACGCGAAACAGATAGGTGATACTTTCCTTCCTTTAAAAATGATTTGACAAGTGTGTTACCGTCTCTGAATGTCAGGAAGTACGCAATTTCATTATTTATCCATTTAATTGACTGCTAGATGCGAACGAGACGTTCGATTTGCAGTTTGCTAATTAATTAATGAAAAGTGCAATGAAATTGTACATTCATATAAAGTTCAAAGCTTGCTGAATTTAACGAGACTGGCGCACAGTTAATTATTTTAAAGTAAGATACCAGAACATGAAGGACAAACGATTCTATGATGGTTTAAAAAATGTCAGGCTCCAGACTTGAAGAGATGGTTCGACACCACCAGCACATCCAAAAAGCAGATTAACTACGACCACGCTTGATGGACAAAAATGTTCAGTAAAAGCACCGTTTCACTTTATATGCACCGACCTAATTGCACCAAGTCGCCAGAGAAACAACGAGCTTCCAAGAAGCACAAAGTTTTCGCTTTAATTAATGTTCTTCCCCAATAGTGGAGTTTGTTGGTGTCCAACTATTTCCCGGGAAACTTACGGTGCCGTTTCCCCTCGAAATACAGTCGCGTCACAAAAATTAATGAGTACAGAATTATGAATAATATGAGGAGGGAATGGATCGGTGGAGCATTGTCTCGCAGAACGCTCTAACCGATTAAGAAACTCTTTCTACCCTCAAATCGAGAATGGTTTCGGGCTGATGTAATAAATTCGAGCAAACACGAGTTACATGGTAAAGTTCCTTGTCTTGCTGATTAATCCCACACCGTCCTTGCTGAGAAAATGCATTCGGGAATTTATGCCTTTTTACGCCGAACCTGAATAGTTTCCTCCTCTTTTTTTATATGTCACTTTTCACATTTTCATAATCATTGCCACACATAGGTGTTCCTTTTGTCCGGTAAATTAAAATTATTTCACCTATGGGGGCTTCAGCGTTAAATTTATAACAGAGCACGCGAGAAGTTAGAAATATTAATAATTTTTTTGGAAAGACGTTGAAATTAATTTACTGCGGCTACCAGAATCGCAGCGTATCCAATTATGCAAAATTGCAGCCGCAGTTTTCGGGACCGGTAAGTTTATTGTCCCCCGTGGTAAATCCGGTGACTCAATCACAATAAAATCTGGAACGAGCCGTTAAAATCGAAAGGCATGTACGACAGATGTTAAAGCAAATGGGAATAAACGTCAAGGAAAATTGATGGCGCTAGATTGCTACTCGCAGATCAAATGCGGGAGTCGTCGAGTGATGTCAGGCTTCTTCGAGCTATATTATTGTTATATTGATTCATCTACTACCGATTGACGGCGTTACCGGGACGAAAGGACGGGCAACAAGCCAAACAGTTCTCAAAATTTCCATTGCTCCAAGTGGCTGTTGCTTTTAGCACGGGAAAACCGGTCTACTCGTGCGTGTTTACGCTGAACTGGCGATTATGTCAAAAAGTGCGGCATCTGCCTCAGCTTCGGAAATTAAAATAACATTATCTTCGTTCAGAATCTGGATTGGCAAACACACTGTCTCGATTCTGCCAAGAAATCCTGGAATTACAATTACGATTTAAGCTGTGTTCATAGTTGAAACAAATCTGGAACTTTTTCATTAGTAATTGTAAATATTGGCATTGAATCAATTATTAATTCGGACAAGCGGTAAGAAATATACAAATCTTGAATAGAAAAATATATTGAACTACTTTTTGATCATTTGAGTAGTGCTATCGTGTCTATTATTTTTGAACACCGAAGAGTAGCGAAACTTTAACTAGGTTGCAATTTTAACAAATTGTAAACGCTTGTAAACTTGAGATAAATTAACTATTTGTCCTAAATAATTTATAATATCGACTCCTGTACTCAGAATAGACCCATTTTCTGCTGAATAATGTTTCATCAAACTGTAAGGACCGAAGGAAATATTTGAGAAAATTAATCGTGACGACCTTCGAGCGTGCTCATTACGATGTAAATTGAACGAACATGCGGATCATGTGAGGAGGGGGGGGGGGGCAAGTTTTGTACATGCATGCGGACTTTCTGCAAAATGAACAAAGCTCGAAGTGTGCGATATTTGATTTAGAATAGAAAGAGAGAGAGAGAGTGCGGATAAAGGATCTCCGTGCAATCGCTGTCGGAGAATTTAAATTCGCTCGTTGATCGGTTTATCGTCGAGCTAATTAGTTAGCAGTTGATTAAGTGGTCTTAGGCGGTCGGTAGGCGGACTTTACCTTGACAGGAATGCAGAAGCTTATGAGCAGAAGATCGGCCGTTGCCAAACCTCCTAGAAAGACGTTGGTCGGCGTGGCTGGTAGTGGTCTCAATCTCGGGCACAACGTCGAAGCGATGATGAGGAGGTTTCCTGAAATAAAAAATAAAAAAAAGGTACATAGCGACGTTTCTGCAGTTTCTCATTAAAAGTTGATAATTAACACGCCCACGAGCTGGCACGAGCATTATGCTGAGGCACGATCGGACGATCTAGAGGCGACAGTGGGAGTCTGAATCTTCGTGAATAATTGCGCGATCTGGCGCAAACAGAACAATTGATGTCTGGAGGGTCCACGGTAACTAACACCGTACCGAATAAACAATTAACGGGAATTTACTTCGCTTGACTGTGATCATCAGACCAACAATTCGGGCTCCTCCGTTATCAACAGATTGTGACATTTACAGGTGATCTTATTGCAATCTCAATTCCGGTCAATTTTGTAGAGGAAAGATTTCTTTTATTAAAATTGACTGTAAAAAGAAAAACAGAAAATTCTGCCAGAAAATTTTTTTCTGGATTAGACTACGGACATTTATGCAAAATAAAAATGTTCTACCTGAATTGCAACAAACTGGAGTGAAACAGAAATCTGTTTTCTTTCTTCATATGTTTAATGGATTGGAAATAACATAACAGTTTTTGTACATTTTATTAAAATTTACTGAAAAAAAGAAAATTCTGTCAGAAAATTTTTCTCCCCACAAAATTCTTTCTCCGTTATTAACAAAATGGAGCTCGCTGACTCAATAAAATAGAATAAAAATAATGAAAATAGCAATATGTTTAATAGGTTGGAAATAATATAACAGTATTTGTAAATTCTTTTCTTTATACTGATTTAAATTATACCTACTCATATTTCTGGCATAAACGCATACGCTATTGATGACCTTTCGCGTTGTTCAGATGCGAAAATCCTCGGCTCCTTCCGAACGAATCGTTCCCGAACCGAGTTAGCTTGTGCGACGCAATAGTTTTCAATGAAATATCACGCGTTTTTATTGGTATCGTGTGTAAGAGCGCGCGAGTGTAAACAAACAAGGTTTCGATTGCACCGTGCACTCGATAACAATGCACCGACACACAGTATACACGCGGAACGATTACCACCGAAACCGTAGCACGATTTCACCGCCGCGTTTCTCAATTTTTCGCACGCGTTTTTCCCATCGGATTCGCTGCTCCCGGCCGAGCAATTAAGCGGAATTTCAATTTTCAGCTTGGAAATTATCGAGAGAACGGTCTCGTGTTCCCTTAAAACGGGCGAGAAAGAGTTGTTCAAATAAAAGCCTCGTAACTGTGACAGATACTTTGTTATCGTTTTTAACCGCGCATCATCCTGCAGAATAAAACATTGTTATATAAAATGCGATTATTTTTATCAGCGATAAATCTTGCCTTTCACTATCTCTACGTGCACTTTACCATGCAATAATAGACTATTGTCAATAGTAGACAATTTATGATATTAAAAAAGTTTATTGTTTCACAGTTTTCTACACTTGTTTGGCGGTATTTCAGAATAATGTATTGTAATTTTCATGGAAATTTATTATTATTCCAGTTATTGCCAGATTCCAGCTACACACCACGGCTGCCAAATCTCAATAATTGGTGAGTCATCTTCAAATTTTATATGAACCTTGGGAGTAGGGATTTTTAGAAATATTTAAAATTTTCTTTTGTAAGTAAACTGCGGATTTTATGCGTTTATGACAAAAATGAGTAGGTGTAATTCAAAACGGTAGAAAGATTAAAGGAGTTTAACAACGTCGATATACCATTTTTAACATATAAGAATTATTAATGAGCAAAATAAATTTTTACTTAGCTCCTATAGGTTGCAATTGATGTGTAAAAATTTTATTTTGCATGAAGATCCGCAGTCTACCTGTAAGCAATTTTTGATGAAACTTTTTTGTGAGAAATTGATCATTTTCTCGTATACGTGCCATTGCAATCAATAACTTTGGTTTTTCGTGCCAAATCTGTTATTCGACATACCTCTTTAACACATTGTTGACCGGCAATTTTACTGAAAATTTTTCTCGTGTCACCGGCTATTATTTCGTAATTGGATGTGGAGCTATTATTTCGCATCACGAGTTTACTCGTGGCCGGTCAGCAACATTCGGCCATGAAAACACGAGTTACACGAGTTAACATCAACGTGTCAACAATGTGTTAAAACAGTTCCTGCACTGAAGAACATCTAGCGCCGTCATTTATAATTGACATGACAAAAATTTTTCCCGTACCTTGGAGCACGTATAATAAACAGCTTTGCATGAATTTTTAATGATTTCCTTCCCTCTCTCCCAGAAAAATTAGTTTCCCTTTAATGAATAAAAGTAGAGAATAGAAACACGTTTCGGATAACACGTGAAAGGGAATCATCGAGGATCGGTGAGGATTACCGGTGAAACAGAATTTCCGAAATTAATTAAGCCCGGCTGTCGGGGGTTTCCGAGATAATCTGTCGAACTCTCGTTATCAATCAGACCCGCAGTTACGCGAGAAAACGGTTCGATGCAACTTGTCCTTTCGAAATGGAGATTGTCCCGCGCGAAACCGCGGTACAATCTAACTTTAAGTGAGACATAAGCGGGAGCATTCTCCCTCCGACCCCCCGGAGTTATATCATTACGAAACAGCAACGAGAGCGCGTCAGGATTTACTACTAGATTCCCCTAATTCCGAATTACATGCATCCGACCCGGCCCCCGAGCAAACTTTGATAGACAGAACCGGGCCGAGCGCTATCGATTCTGACAGAGACGAGCTCTCCTTTTAACCCTTTCGTTTCGAAACGGTCTTCCGCGAATTCAGCATGACGTCTCTAATGTAGTTTACTCGTTAGCGAGATTTTTGCTCGATTAGATTTAACGAGGCTATAACGAAATCGAATTTTAGTGGCAGGTTTCATTGTAACTGGAATGGACGTGTAATTTTTGGGGCTGTCTATAGTTAATTTTAGTAGGGATATTAACTCTGAATGGTTATTCAGAGCTGTGTTATAACTAGGCAACTAATTTTATGCGTTTATGGAAAAAATTAGTGGATGTAATTTTAAACACTAGAAAGATTAAAGGAATTTCAGAATATCGACGCATTTATTACAACTTGATACAACTAATAAAGAGAGAAATAAATTACTGTTTTTTATCTTGCACATTTTCTTGAAATTCACTTCGCAATTTAATTTATAATGAAAAATTACAGAACAGGATTAAGATCACATTCAACTATAATTGCCTTTATTTAGAGCCAGCACTGACAGAAAAATTCTCCAATTAATTTACACGAAGCAAAATCAGAAGACTGTGACAGAATCTGCATCGAATTGCATTCATTGAGAACCATCACTCATACAAAAACTCCCAGACAAACTTAATAAACAATATACATCTTTTGAAGGATCCAGGCGCTGGAGGATTTAACACTTTACCTATCGCGAAATCCTATTAATAATTTATATAATTTTCAGTAGTTGTACCAGGAGGAAGCTTGGAAATTTTCTTTTGCATTAAAATCTGAAACGAAATTATTAGATGACGTTACTGGAGATAAATTGTAGGTTTGCAATTGAAATTGCTGTCGCCGTTGCAGGATGCATTGAAAAAAGTATTCTTACAATCCATGGGCTTTTAACACTAAACCTACCGGTCAAAATGACCAGCTCCAGATTTATTATTTTACAATTACTGAAGTTAGAAAGGAGCTTTATAATAAATACGAATAAATATCTTTAGTACAGCATATATTACAAAAACAACCACACAAAGTCTAAATAAATTGGGTCTTGTCATTTTTATAGAGGCAATATGTACCAGTTATTTTCAAGGCAAAAAAACTTCGATAACCTTAAAATCCCAAAAAATATAACCTTGAACAAATCTTTTTGCCTATCATAATATTTGTCTAATTTTTTCTATAAAATACAAGCGAGATATTTTAGATGCTCGAGTTAGGTGAAACACCCTGCGTAGACTGCGGATTTTATGCGTTTATGACAAAAATGGGCAAGCACAATTTAAAGCAGTAGACATATTAAAAAGTCTTCAGGGCACCTTCAGGCAATCAATGCAAATATTTTTTATTATTAAAAGCTTTATAATTCAGTTCACCAAATACTAATATATATTACTAATATAATACTAGTAATACTAATATGAATATATTACTAATATATGTAGGTCGTCCCATAAGTTCGTGCCGTGGATATGTTTACATTATTCACCATTGAAAAATATTCCAATGAAAAACCGCAGAAATTTTATAGTGACGGTATGATGTCTTTGTCAAAAAAGTCAGAAGAGCTTGTGGAATGAAAGGGTGATTACATATTTTAATTTTAGAATTTAAACGGTACAAGAGTAAACGGCACGAACGTACGGGACGACCTATTATATTAATGAACAGATCCTGGCAGTGCTCGGCCAATGTCAATCGCGAATTTGTCAATCTTATCAATAGCGTTCTTATCGCCAGCAAATTCGCGTTCGAGCGGCCGGCAATTGAATGGGGAAAAGAACGTTTCCGTTTCACCGGAAGTGAAGGAGGGGAGGAGCATAAAGAGACGAAACGTTACGTTGTAATTCAATTGCATATTTTAATTACATTGTATTTCAGTTATATTTTTATTCAACTACGTCATATTTGAATTAAATAATTCAAAGCTTTCAATTAACTCAATTACTAATTATTTGAATCGGATATGTAATTGAAATAAAATATAATTGAAATATTTCAATCAGATGTGTAATTGAAATACAATATAATTGAAATACAACTCTCCAAGTTATGTATAGCCCTTCCAGCTTTTTATATTTATGTTTGAAATATAAAAAATTTGTAACACAGAAGTTATTTCTGTTCAGATATTATAAATTCCTTCTGTTTGAAACCTTCACATGGATTTTTCAATCTCTTATTACCTATGACTTTATTATTCTTTAATTTTCAATTATAATTTAATGACATTGTAATTCGCAATTAATGTAATTTAATTACAAAGTACAAAGTATTTTTTAATTGTACTTCATTGCAATTACGTATTACATTGTAATTTAATTTGAAAGAAGACCTCAATTATAAATTACAATGTAATTGAATTACAATATAATTGAATTTCTTTGTAATTATAATTCCTGGAGTAATTCAATTGTAGTTCTGCACAACTCTGGACGAAACAAGACAAAAGAAGAAGAGCAGAATGAAGCAGGTACTCACCGACTAATCCGAGGAAAAACGTGAGGGAGTAGACGACGAGGACCGGTGCCAGTTCCGCCCAGTTGAAGTGGCTAAACGACTCGTTGATGTCGTAGTCGAGAAAATCGTCTGTCGCATTAGTCTCGTTCGACATGATTGCGATTAGCTTCTCAACGGTGACACTTCGCAGGTTGGGACGCCAGTTGACGAACGTTCACGAGCACGTTGTCCATCGTGCGGCTTCCTTCCCGTCGCCTAACTGCACCGCAATCTGCAGCCCGAACGAACAGAGTCCCTCGAGGTGCCTGTAGCCTCGTCGAGAAACCTTTTCGATCCTCCGTCACTGATCGCTCGCATCCTCTTCTGTCGCAGACTTACGCACACTTAATCCTGCCACACAAAACATTTTCAAAGTATATTCGTCCGTTTTATTTTCGTTCGTTCTTATTTTATTTTTATTTTCCTTCACGCGATTTTTCACTGGCTTCGATCCTCGTTCCAAACGAATCGTTCTATTTCGAGACATTTGGTGTGAAAAATTCATTTCGACTTTTGCATGGGACACTAGAAGATTGTTATCTGGAATGTCCATTAGACTGCGGATGTTTATGCAATTTTCAATTTTTGTAGGCACATTTTAGGAAAACGGAAACAAAATCTAATTTTCAGTGGCAGTAACCTTTGTAAATCTGAAATAAATAAAAATTGCACTGAATTCTGTGGAAGTTTATGTTATAGTATTTTTCGAATATTTTCAGAGATCATAAAAATCCGCAGTTTATAATTATTGTTATTGACTCCACAGTCTAATAATAATAGTCTGTGAAACAAATTGTGCAGTTGTAGAAGTTGAGGAAACCATGATCCAACAAACGGGCACGCTTGTCCAGAAATCCAGAATTATTAGATCAACTGAACGTCGAAACCAATAATGGAATTTAATGAAGATTGCACGACAACAAACGGAGAGCCTACGGTTCTTATCTTGAAAGACACTCCAGCTGTCTCTCCCCGAAATTTTCCGGAAACAATAGCGATTTAACATAGTCCAAACACGCAATGTATCTCGTCGTATCGCTCGCAGTGCTCTCAGCACACGAACTAATAAGCTCGAAATACGATTTCCCATGAGTAATGCAACGGCGTGAAACTTCGACTCGCTCGTCATTAACTTCTCGAATTCATTATCTTCATCATGTTAGGCAAACAAATGTTCCCGGTGGGAGAAATTCAGAATGAGAAACGACTGAATGAAAACCGTGGATTCGAGAATAATCAGTAGAATGCGGATATTTATGCATTGATAACATGCTTATGAAACGCGATACAGAATTCATATTATTATATAAACCGATTAAAAAAATGTTTAATCTTCTCATTTTAATCTTCCTATAAAGAGGCTTGGAGTCGAGGAAGTAATTTTCTCTCATTTCAATTTTTAGAGAACAGATCACACCCTAGTAGCACAAAATATTGTATACACATTCATATAATATTAAAAAGAGATTCAATCTTTTTTTAATATTCAAATATACGTGCAATATTTATTTTATAGTACGTAACAAATATTTCTTTTTAAATATTCAGGAAATATCTATGTCATGTTACGAGAAAAATATTTTTTTCTAAATATTAAATGAATCTATTTCGTATTGGAAGTAGAATATTTTGGTAATTATTTACATTAGGGGCTTCCTCACCGATTTTGATAACCTTGAAATATGTTGTCAAGGTCATCATTATGAATAACTTTTTCCTATACATGTTACCGCCGCTCAACTTTAGTTTCCGAGATATTCGCAAAAAAGTTTTAAAATTTCAAAAAGTGATCGGAGTAGGTATGGGTTAGAATTGAAGTTGCAAAATAAGAAAGAAAACCTTGCATCCAATATTCTACATGCGAATAATAAAATATAATACTAATGTACTGCAAACTACATTATAAAATACTAATGTAAAGTGTACTTACTTCTGAATCTTCTGTATCTCCATCGGATCCACAGCACACAATTGTTGACCCACGAAAATAGATCCGAATAATTGAATAACAATCACTAAACAACACTCACAACACACACACACAACACACTTAACGAAATAGTGACAGCAGACGAAAAGATGTTACTCCGACCACGAATAAAATAATACTGCGATTTTAACCGTCCCCCTCCCACGGACGTGTGATACGAAAACAGGGAATTCCGGGAAATAGGGCCGGCGCCCCGCCATAATTTTTTTACCTTGGTTTTGTATCTAGTGTTTATTGACGCTCAGCGTCTAATCTTCCTATGATAACCTGACCGTTAGCACCTGCGTGGAAGGGATCATTGTTAAAATCGCAGTATTATTTTGTTCGTGGTCGGAGTGAAATCTTCTCGTTCGTTGTCACGATTTTATAAAATGTGTTGTGTGCGTGTGTTGTTTAGTGATTGTTGTTGAATTATTCAGATCTATTCTCGTGGGTCAACAATTGTGTGCTGTGGATCCGACGGAGGTACAGAAGATTCAGAAGTAAGTACACTTTACATTAGTATTTTATAATGTAAGATTAGTATTCGTATGTGGAACATTGGATACAAGGTTTTCTATCATATTTTGCAACGTATATTAACGATCATTAATGATTTGCTATATAGTATAATTTAATGTGGTTCAAATAAGACACTACTTTAAATCAAATATTTTTACTTTGATAACCACAAAGATAAAATGAAATATTTTTATTTTGTATTTCAAATATTTCCTTGCAATGAAAATAAGTTGAGCAAGTAGTTAATAATATAAATCATAATTTTTCACATGAGAAGCTATAATAGTTAGCAACGTATTATGTGTAGTTTAATTACGAATACGTAACATGTTGATAAACAGACTACAGTATCGTAATAACATTACAGGCAACAAAATATCATAAAAATATAAGTTACAAGTAATACATATTCATAGTTTCTAATTTTTGTTATAATTTGAAACTTCTTAAATTTGAAAATTTTATTGAATGTTTTTTAAATATTGAATTTATATTTTTCAAATATTGAATTCACATTTTTTAAATATTTACTTTATATTTTTTAAATATCTAGTTTATATCCTCCGAGTATTTAGCTTATATTTTTTAAACATTCAATATATATTTCTTGTACATGTATACAATATTCAGATCCAATATTTTTCTCATATGAAAAAATGTGGCTTAAAAAATATTTTTCCAATATTTGAAAAAAATATCTATCCAATATTTTTGTGCTACTAGGGCAGTGTTTTCTCGATATACACTCACGCTCATAAGTCTTAGGACACCTCTGGTTCTTAGTAAAACTCTGGTGTTTCGTATATATTATGAACCTTTAACTGTATTAACTACATAATATAAATATCCTCATATGTTCAGCAATAATTACAACTTCAGTGTGTAGGGATTAGGGCTGTTACTTTGCTTCGAAGGTCGAAGATTTCGAAGCTTCGAAGCTTCGAATATCGAAGCTTCGATTGCAGAAAATTCGAAGGTGATGAAAATCGAAGGATCGAAGGTTCGAAGCTTCGAAGCTTCGAACCTTCGATTCGTTTCCAGTTAACGGATAAAAATTCACCATCTGAATTATTTCAATAATTTATTGTTAAGATAATATATTTATAATTTGAATTATCCTTTCGATAGCACATTGTTAAAATAACTGTTTAAATAAATAAAGTTTATAATTTGTTTCTATATTCATTATTTGAATTGTTATTTCAATTATTTATTGTTATAATAATTTATTAAATAAATAAATTTTCACAATATGTTTCTATATTCATTATTTGAATTATTTCAATAATTTATTGTTCAAATAACTGTTTAGACAATGTACACGTATTTACATAATTAATATAGGAACACATTTCTATAGAGTATAAAAATTTATAATCTACGGAAATTTTTATAATCTATAGAAATGTGTTTCTATATTCATTATGTAAATACTTGTACATTCTTTAAATAATTATTTTAACAATGAAATATTGAAATAATTCACATAATATATGTAGAAACAAAATTTGAAAATTTATTCATTTAAACCATTATTTTAACAATAAATAATTGAAATAACAATTCAAATAATGAATATACAAACAAATTGTAAAAATTTATTTATTTAAACAATTATTTTATCAGTGAACTATCGAAATGATAATTCAAATAATAAATATATTATTTTAACAATAAATTATTGAAATAATTCAAATAATAAATATAGAAACAAATTATGAAAATTTATTTATTTAAACAATTATTTTCACGATGTGCTATCGAAAGGATAATTCAAGTTATAAATATATTACGTTAACAATAAATTATTGAAATAGTTTAGGTGGTGAATATAGAAACAAATTATGAAAATTTATTCCTTTTATCCGTTAACTGGAAACGAATCGAACCTTCGATTTTCATCACCTTCGAAGGTCCCTTCGTTCCTTTGAATCCTTCGAAGCTTCGGAAAAGTAACAGCCCTAGTAGGGATACGCACGTGTGCGATCGGCAAAGCGTGGCGGCAACGGGCGATATTGTAATTGCCGGCCAAAAGAACCGCCGATCTCGGCGGAACGCGGCGGCCGCCAAAGACGCCCTTTGGTGATCTGCCGAAACCGCTATACAATGTATGAATGAATGAGTATAAGAGGACGGGATCGACCGAGAGCGGCTAGTCTAAATCTCGCCGTCGAACACGCGCCGTCAAAATAAATAAAACATATTAAACCCGATACGTCTAAGAGTTTCTCGCCCCTACAAGTGTAATAATTTATTACAAATTATGAACTAGCCACACTAATCACCAGATTTGAACACCATACAAAAATTAAGGGATAAACTGGACAGAAGGGTACGAAACTGTTGCCCTGCTTCGAAAACACATTTATGGAATATTTTGGAACGAGAATGGAATAGTATACCAACAGAAAGAATGAAAAAATTAATCACTCGGATGCCAAGAATAGTGGACATTGTAATAAAAAAACGTGGCGGATTCTTCGATAAAAAGAAAATATTTTTTTGACTTCTTAGTAAGATTTTTGATATATGAGAGCAGAAAAAATTTGTTCGCATCCTTCAACGATTATTTCATTTTTACAAAGTTGAATACGAATATGATCACTGTCCTAAGACTTATGAGCGGCAGTGTATGTCAACAACACGGGTCTTGCCAGCGACATATATCATCTAGGACATTTTATGCTTTGCTCCACGTTGAACGTTGTACCCATATTATCGTCAACGTCCGAGGCCTCTCGAGCTTCGTGGCCCCTCACGGTAGTGGGGATAGTTCTGCGACGTTAATCAGACAGGTATCTGCGACATATATCGAGACAGGTATTTTAGACACGTATTTTAGATTTATTGAAACTGTTATAAGGAAAAATTATACCATTTGAGCGTCTGACAATTGACTGAGAAAATATTGCGTAAATATCCGCAGTATAGTGATCAGGCTCGAGTTCTATGCATTCGCTGCGTCCCAGACTATCCGTATTAATTTGCAGGGACTCGACAAAGTACACGAAGCTTTTAATGAACCCTCCCACACCTGCAGGCTTTCCGTCTTCCGACACAATACGCGAAATTCAATGTATGCGAGTCACATCCGATACCGAAGCTATGCGCCGCTGGCGGAATCTGCAATTCACCCGGGACCGTTACAAGCGGGGCTCCCGATGTCGGCTCAGTCGACAAATTCATTAAGAACCCACGCATTTAGCCCGTCCTGTAATCGTCTGAAATAATGGCCGGCAAACGACGCTGATAGCGCCGCGAAATTCCGATCGAACGAGCCGACCTGCGCCGAACCGATAGCGCTAAGCTTACGTACGAATTATGCTGGTGCACCAGATTGAGAAAAATTAATTTTTCACATTATCATACAGAGTGGGGCTTTGAGAAGGTGTTCCACCAAACGAGGCTCAAAAATTGTTAAAATTTACGAAGTTGTAAACGTTCGATGGGAAAACTGCGAAGATTGTGTCACGTCATCGCCGAATTTGCATTTCTGGGAATTCCGTACAATTTGTACGAATTTTATCTCTTTGTTCCACCTACTGTCGATCCAAAATTCGAACGCTAAATTTCCGATAAAAAAAACAGTACAATAATAAATTTGGACTCATTTTAAAAATACAGTGAATTCTCGTACCCGAGCGGTGTTATGTTTATTATGTAATAATATATGTGTTATGTATATTGCAAATTTTTCTTTATTTAAATAATTATTATTCTTTTTTCGAACACCTGTTTGTATTTCCCATGAAAAATTGTCTGGAGCTTGGCAAAACCGCTGAGCTGAGATGTAACCATACCAAAACACGCCCACAAGAAAAGGAGAATGCTGCGACCGGTTTTCTATTAAGTATTCAATTTCAGATAGCAGTTCCCAGGAGAAATTATGCGACCACAGGTGTGCACGCGTGTAATCCGTTCGTTTGATCTTGGAACTTCGTTCCCTGCTCCGTTATCCACGATTCAAAGGCCTCGCCCCCGAAACGGAGGAATCGAAGGGAATAAGGGTGGTTTACGTTTCTCTCGCTTCTCGTTTCAGTTTTAATCGGTCCCAGATAATTACTTCCAGATTTGTGGCCGCGGTAACGAACTCTCGCAGAGCTACCTAGAAATAATTGGCCGGAAAATTCAGAGCGTTAGAAAATTTATTACCGGCTCCGAAAATTCACCATTAGTTTCGGAATGGGGTTCTCGTGTTGCTATCTTTATCCACGGGACACCCACGCAACACTCTTTCTCCCCTATCATTCTCCCGGGAACGCGAACCTTGATCCATAGTAATCAATGGGAGATGCAGTAAATAACATCGATGATCGATTGCACTAATAGTAAACTTTCCTCTAAGAATACTCGGTGACAAGCATAAATCATGATTATAATACAGCGAATCTTTATGCGAACCAAACGTTTCCCGCAACAATTGCCAAAAAGACAAGTCACATAAGAGATTATATTTTTCGCAGTTCAGTCGCATAAAAAGTCCTTTCCTCAATAATTTTAATAAAGCACGTCAACGCTCCTAAATTCGCTTTAAATTATTAGGGGTCGCATAAGTAATCAATTATTTTGAAGCAAAATATGACTCCAAGGTGCCTCCTTGCATCTTCTACACGAGTGAATATTTTGTTTCTTAATACAATTTCCCTAATACATTTACTCATTTTTGTCATATGCGCATAAAATCCGCAGTCTCATAATTAAATATGAAGAATATTGACGACTCTTCCGACTCCCGATAAAATTATAGATAAATCAAATATGGAGCTCGTGAAATTGTTGGAAATGTAATTGCGGTTTATTAAAAGTTTCGCACAATAATCCCCGGTGCCAGAAAGTTATTCGGTCGAAGTTCTCGCTTTCGCAGGAATCTCCGTTAATTCAATTTCAGTCGGCACAGAATCTTTTCACGAACAACCAAGTCAATAGGGATAATGACAGAGATGAATATAAACGACAAGTTAACTCGTCCGCGCCGTTTAACAATAAACACGACGGTTAAGCTCCACGAAGACGAATGGATCGGACCAACAAAATTGCATCTTGACGAATCCAAGAGAGAAAAAGAGCCACGCTTGGGAATCGAAGTTAATAAAGCTCGGGGTTATGACGAAGACAACGCGACGTCTCCTAATGATTTTATTAAATTTCGGGACGCGAAATCCGGAAAAATCCTTGATAATAGGATCTCGTTGTCATTTTTCTCTACTCGCATTGTTTCAGTCCGAGATGGAAGAAAATCACGGGAATGCTCGCTGATATCGCGACAGCGAGAACGTTTCGCGAAATAAATCGTACAATCTCGCTGTCGGCGTTGCTGCCCCCGCGGGACTGTCTCTATCGCACAATACATCTCTAATTAACTGAGTAAATACGGCCAATCGACTCCGATAGTGATTACAACTATTTCTGCCGAGAAACAAAAATACTAAATGATAGGTTGAGGCGTAGGAAAAATCTGCTAAAAAATTTCATGATAAATCACCAAATGATAGATCAATACGTTGACTCATTGGAATTAGAAAATAATTACAGTGAGTGTAAAAAGTATTCGTACACCTCTTATAGTTTTAGAAAACCATATATTTCTTTATGTAATTGTACATTTTTTTATAAAACAAAAACACAATTACGATTATTATATGTTTCAACTACAAAATGTGACATATATACATTAACGAAAAGTTAACGTTAATGAGGTATATTAAAAACAGTCTCTGAAGTCTCTCAATATTAGCACGCAAAAAGTATTCGTGCACGTAACAAATTTAGCAATAAACGTGTTGTGGTGTCGGATGTCGGGCGTAGGGACCGTGTCGAAGCGTCGAGACGAAAACGACACCCCGTCGAGTGATTTCGGCGCCGACGAGGACCGATACTCTTCGGCTGTTTAGGTTAAGATACAGCATTGGACTGTTTAGGTTAAGATACAGCATTGGACTGTTTAGGTTAAGATACAGAATTCGACTGTTTAGCTTTAAGGAATTGTATGTGTGTGTTTGTGTGTATGTGCGTGTGTGCGTAGAGTGCGAGTTTGACGCGTTTTCTTCTAACGAAGACGCGGCAGTCTAGAGAAACGCGTACGTGAGTGAACTTCGGTCTGCGAGTTGCGACCAAGTTCAGAATAGAGTATATAGAGTATTGCGCTGCGTTTTGACCTGCGAGGTGCGGTCAATCGCATTGTGCACTTGATTGTCTTATCTTTATTTTTAAATATACCGTTTCGTGATTTCCCTGCGAGTCAGTTTTTTTTTAATCCCACAACTTTTTGGGGGCTCGTCCGGGATTCAAACTGACTTTCATCGCTGGAATTTTGAGGAACGGTGTATAAATCGCGAAATTTTCGATCGCCTGTGAGTTGTGAAGTACATTTTAACGTGCCTATAGAACCATGGCTTCTTCCCAAGGAGGTGCTGATGGAGCGGGTGGCTCAGACACACCCCAGTTACCTCGCCCACTGGAACGTATGACAATTGCTGAATTGAAGCAAGAGCTAAGAATCCGGAAATTGAAGAAATCTGGAAACAAAGCTGAACTTGTGGCGAGACTTCAAGCCGCGTTGACTTGGGAAGACGAATATGAAGATGATAGCGAAGGTGATGGCGACACCACCAATGACGAAGAGCATGAGGTTACGATAAGACGCAGCGGACGAGTAAAGAAGACGAATGTGTGCGGAACGTTGTTAACGTTTAAAGATGTCGAAGGATCGATTCCTTCTTTCACTGGAGATGATGAGATATCGGTTCGACGATGGGTGGAAGAATTTGAGGACGCGAGTGCATTATGTGGGTGGACAAGTGTCCAGAAAATCATATATGCAAAGCGATTGTTAAAGGGATCTGCTAAGATATTTATGAGACACGAGAAATGTGATAGATCGTGGGCTAGCTTTAAGGAAGCCCTTCAGGAAGAATTTTCGCAGACGGTGAATAGTGGCATGGTCCACAAGAAATTAATGGAACGGAAGAAAAAACGCGATGAGACATATCAAGAATATGTGTACAGCATGCTTGATATTGCGAGTCATGCAAGGGTGGAAACAGATGCGGTGATCCAATATATCATCGACGGTATTGAGGATGAAGAAACAAATAAAACCATCTTGTATGGCGCAGGAAGCATTCGTGAATTAAAGGAAAAATTCAGAATATACGAGACCATGAAGAAGAATGCGAAAACGAAAGCGAGGTACACTGGAGAGAAGAAGATGCCAGTGCAGTCACAGAAGACATCAGGTGGGATTCGACGATGTTTCACCTGTGGTTCCCGAAATCATCCAAGTGCCGAGTGTCCCACGAAAGACAAGGGTGTAAAGTGCTTCAAATGCCAAGAATATGGTCATTTTGCATCGAAATGCACAACGAAAGTGCCGGTGAATGTGTGCAGTGCGACAGGGCCACGAAACAAGAGCGAGAAAGAAGTAGTTGTAGCGTCTAAAGGGATAACGGCTTTAATAGACACAGGTAGCGATTTAAGTTTAATCCGTGCGGAACAGTATGTACAGATAGGCGCGCCGCGTTTAAGCGAAAAAACAATCAACTTCCAGGGTGTCGGCGCAAGCGATAATAGTACATTAGGCGAGTTCGTGACGGAGATCGAAATTGATGGTACGATGTATTTTATTAAATTGCATGTTGTTTCCGATACATTGTTGCCATACGGAGTATTAATTGGTACAGATTTCTTAAATACGGTGGACGTTCGAATAAAAAACGGAAACATTACGATTTGTGAAAATAAAAGTTCTAGCGAGTCTACCGTTCCGGAAGTTTTTCACATTAGTACTTGCGAAAGTAATAGCGAATTAGATCTTTCACATATCCGTAGCATTGATCATCGGAAGCGAATCGAAGAATTAACACAAAAGTACGCACCTAATAAAGTTCGGAATTTAGATATTAAAATGAACATCGTGTTGACCGATAATATTCCCGTGTATCAACGACCGCGTAGATTATCTCCTTCTGAGAAGGAGGAAGTAAATGCACAAATAGACGAATGGTTAGAAAATAAGATTATCCAACGGTCACAATCAGACTACGCGAGTCCTATTGTCTTAGTAAAAAAAAAGAATGGTTCCACGAGGCTTTGTATAGACTACAGGAGATTGAACAATAAAATAGTAAAGGACCGATATCCACTACCTCTTATCGAAGATCATTTAGATAGATTACAAGACGCGCGTATTTTTAGTACACTAGATCTGAAGAACGGATTTTTCCATGTGGAGATAGAAAAAAATTCGAGAAAATACACTGCATTTGTGACACCAGATGGACAATACGAATTTCTACGTGTTCCGTTTGGATTGTGTAACTCTCCTTCTGTATTTCAGAGGTATATTAATGCGATATTTCAAGAATTAATAGCGAAGGGACTAGTGTTGGTTTATATGGATGATTTGGTTGTTCCCTCTCGTAATTGCGAAGACGGCCTTCATAATTTAGAGATAGTTTTAAAAACTGCAAGCGAATACGGACTTGTGATAAATTGGGAAAAGTGTCAGTTTATTCAAACGAGAATAGATTATTTAGGGTACATTATAGAAAATGGGACGATCCGACCGTCGGATCACAAAACAAGCGCGGTTATGAAATTTCCAAAGCCATCAAATGTTAAGAGTGTGCAGAGTTTCTTGGGATTGACAGGGTATTTTAGGAAATTTATCTCGCAATATTCGATCATAGCACGCCCGTTGACAAATTTATTAAAGAAAAACACATCGTTTTATTTTGGTCTCGAAGAAGAAAGAGCATTCGATAGTTTGAAATTACTACTCAGTTCTCAACCCGTATTGAAATTGTATAATGCAAAAGCTGAAACACAATTGCATACCGACGCGTCTGGTTTTGGGTGTGGAGCGATATTGTTGCAGCGAGATAGCGATGATAATGCGTTCCATCCCACTTATTATGCAAGTTGGAAAAATAGTCCTAGCGAAGAAAAATATACGAGTTACGAGCTCGAGGTATTGGCGATAATAAGAGCGCTTAGAAAATTTAGGATTTATTTATTAGGTATTCCTTTTAAGATAATTACGGATTGTCAGGCATTTTCCCTAACAATGAAGAAGCGTGATTTATGCGTGCGAGTAGCCAGATGGGCTCTACTTTTAGAAGAGTTCAATTATATTGTAGAACACCGCCCTGGTAAAAATATGTGCCACGTAGATGCGTTAAGTCGTTATCCCACATCAATGGTAATGTACATCGGAGGACTGGAAAACAGCGTTTTGTCTAGTATTAAGAGAGCGCAAAGTGAAGACAGTGAACTAAGAGAGATAATAAGTGCCGTAAGCCAACATAAGATTGACGGGTTTGTGTCGAAAAACGGGATATTGTACAAATGCGCGCAGAACAATGCGTTTATAGTAGTGCCTAAAAGTATGCAGGCGCAGGTAGTGAGGCGAGCGCACGAGCGCGGACACTTTGGGGTCGTTAAGACCGAATCTATTGTGAAAAGGGACTATTGGTTTGCGGGCATGCGGTCGAAAATTGAGAGGGTCATTCGGAATTGTGTACAATGTATTTTGGCCGAAAGGAAGGCAGGAAAGCAGGAAGGATTTTTACATTGTATCGAAAAGGGAACTTTGCCATTAGATACCTACCATCTTGATCATCTCGGTCCGATTACATCAACAAGGAAAAAATATCGTCATATTTTAGTGATAATCGATGCATTTACGAAGTTTGTATGGCTTTACGCTACGCGCTCCACGGACACTGCAGAAGTCCTGGACAAATTAAGAAAACAAGCGGTAATATTCGGTAACCCAAGGCGAATTATCACAGACAGGGGAACTGCGTTCACCTCAAACAATTTTAAAAACTATTGCAAGGAAGAGGATATCCAACACGTGCTAGTAACTACGGCTGTACCTCGAGGAAACGGGCAAGTGGAGAGGGTGAATAGAACGCTCATACCCTTATTGACAAAACTGGCATTGTCTAAACCTGAGGAATGGTATAAGTACTTAGACATAGCACAGAAATATTTGAATTCTACACCTAGCAGAAGCACGGGAGGAACACCATTCAAGATTCTTTTTGGGACTTCAATGAAGATGAAGGAGGATCCAGAGATTCGACAAATACTCGAAGAGGAATGGTTAGCTGTGTTCGAAGAAAGTCGAAATGAGATTCGCAGAGAAGCCAAGGAGAATATATTGAAAATTCAAACTGCCAACAGGAGGAATTTCAATAAGAGGCGTAAAGAGGCCATAAAGTATAAAGTAGGCGATCTAGTCGCAATCAAACGAATGCAACCAGCCACACACGGGAAGTTTAGCACAAAATTTCTCGGACCATATGTTGTCCAGAATATTTTGCGTAATGATCGCTATCTGGTGGAAAAGGACGGAGAAGGAGAAGGCCCTCAACGGACCTCGACGTCGGCCGATAACATGAAACCATGGATAACCCTTGATGAGGAAACCATGGAGAGTCAAGGAGAAGAAGACGAAGAGGATGCAATATTGCTGCAGGACAACATCTGAGGGCAGATGTTATTGTAGGATGGCCGATTGTGGTGTCGGATGTCGGGCGTAGGGACCGTGTCGAAGCGTCGAGACGAAAACGACACCCCGTCGAGTGATTTCGGCGCCGACGAGGACCGATACTCTTCGGCTGTTTAGGTTAAGATACAGCATTGGACTGTTTAGGTTAAGATACAGCATTGGACTGTTTAGGTTAAGATACAGAATTCGACTGTTTAGCTTTAAGGAATTGTATGTGTGTGTTTGTGTGTATGTGCGTGTGTGCGTAGAGTGCGAGTTTGACGCGTTTTCTTCTAACGAAGACGCGGCAGTCTAGAGAAACGCGTACGTGAGTGAACTTCGGTCTGCGAGTTGCGACCAAGTTCAGAATAGAGTATATAGAGTATTGCGCTGCGTTTTGACCTGCGAGGTGCGGTCAATCGCATTGTGCACTTGATTGTCTTATCTTTATTTTTAAATATACCGTTTCGTGATTTCCCTGCGAGTCAGTTTTTTTTTAATCCCACACGTGTTATAATTTGCGGAAATAAATTAAATTAATATTTCGTTGGATAGCCTTTCGACTGTATAATTGCGTCCAGTATTCATGGCATTGAATTCACTAAATTGAATGTGATTTCGTGTGTAATATTGCACCATTCCTCTTGAAAAGCAAGTTTTAATTGTTCTTTACTTGAAATATGCCGGGTCGGATTTTTTTATCAAGCAAATTCCATTTTTCGATCGGATTAATGTCCGATGATTGCGGAGGTGTTTCCAAATATTTTGGTGTGTTGCGAGCTGTATGTTTGAGGTCATTGTCTTAAGTGAAGATAAAATTGTCTTTTATACCCATTTTTTCTGCACTACTTACAATAATATGTAAGTTTTTAATATGTTTGGGTATATTTTGTGGTCCATGATTCCTTGGATGAAATGTAATGACCCTACTCCAGCAGCACTCGTACAACCCCAAACCATGACCGAACCTCCACCGTGTTTTACTGTGGGACGTAGATTTTCTTTTTGTTGCTATGTATTTTTCTTCCTCCAGACCGTACACTTGCCAACAGAGCCAAAAACATTAAATTTACTTTCGTCAGTAAATATGACTCTTCGCCAAAACTCGATAGGCTTATTAATATTATCTTTCGCGAAATCAAGTCTCTCTCTCTTCTTTCTATTTGTCTCATTTACGAAATACTTTTTGCGAGCAACTCGGCCGTGGTATTCATTGTTTCATAACCAATTACGAATGTCACTGGCACATACACTTACTCCAGCGTTGTTTGCAAGCTCAGCAGTGACCTTAGGGACACTAATTTTAGGATTTGTTTTTATTTCACGCATTATAAAACATTCATCGCGTGAACTGTTTTCGAGGGTGACCAGATCTCGCTTTATTTTTATTGATTTTTCGGTCACCATATCGATCTATAATTCCTTGTATGGTGCTATGTGGCCTATTAATTGTTTTTGCTACTTCTCGCAATGATTTGTACTGATTACGCAGTTGTATAATAATTTTTCTTTCAGTCTCACTTCTTTCCTTACCTTTACGACCCATTTTACCGAATGTTACAAAAATTGATTGGTTTTACAGAAGGTTGCCACTAGACTGCGCATCAAAGACCCTGTCTGATTATTTGTCGGGTCCCGCTAAACCATAATATAAACAATCGGACGCCTTTCGAATGCATTCTAGTACCTGTACGAATACTTTTTGCGCGCCAATTTAGAAACACTTTTCATACTTCCTAATTTTTCTCATTAACGTTAAACTTTTTCAAGTATATTTATATGTCAGTATGTAGATAAAATATATAACAATTAGAATTATGTTTTGTTTTATAAACATGTGTGCAATTACATAGAGAAATACAGAGTTTTTAAGCCTACAAGAGGTGTACGAATACTTTTTACACTAACTGTAAATACGTGAAACCAAAACCGGGAAATCGACGATACTCGTTCAACCCACAAATGAAATTAAATTTGCTTGAATTTTCATCACGATAACAATTAATTTGCGAAGCCCAGTGGTAGAACACTGTGATCCACGTGCGACTTAGATAAATCGAACGAACATCAAAAGCCAGATCGCCTTCAAGGAAATTAACAAACCATGTTTAATCTCGCAGAAGAAGGCCCAATTCGCCAAGATTGATTTAGAAGAGCAGCTAGAGAGGCCTGCAATAAATTGCTAAGCCTATAAAACCCAAAATACGAGCAGTTCAAAGTGTCGACCAAGAATTCCGAATGGAATGATCGGATTAGAAATCTTTAAAAAGAAAAGCCGACGTTGGCAGTGCCCCAAGTCCTCGCGGAATCGAAAACCGAGTTTGTAGAATAACAAGACTAAATCAGTGGCCAGTGTTTACGAAGAAGAGGACCAGTTATAAAAT
The DNA here is from genome assembly GCA_913789895.3 of Seladonia tumulorum. Lineage (NCBI taxonomy): Eukaryota > Metazoa > Arthropoda > Insecta > Hymenoptera > Halictidae > Seladonia > Seladonia tumulorum. The sequence goes on from OU565267.1 coordinate 1,777,559, forward strand.
ACATACGCGAAGATGCTTATTGATACATCCGTATAATTATGGAAGGTAATCCCATTGGCCGACCTGCGGCGCCCAATAATTTTGTCTCGTCGTCGAGGAGGGTCCGAGAATCGGCCATATATTACGGGAACTCTTCGAGCGGATTTCAATAAATCCTGCTCTCCGTCAAGGGCTCGGTTAAGAGAGAGAAAGAGAGAGAGAGAGAGAGAGAGAGAGAGAGAAAGAGAAAGAGTATTTCTATTCGGTTTTTCACCGCAACGTCGTGGAAGGAACCTTCGCTCGAAATGGTGCAGAAAAAGCTCGCGGTTCTCTGCAGTCGCGAGAGTTGCGTATCAATCTCGCGTCGCTTTTCTGCTTATTCCAACGGTGATTGCGGCACCCGTGATCTTCCACCCATGAATTGCGAAGACAACCCCTTGGAAAAAACCGAGACCGTTGTCCTCCGTCCTATCGCATTCGCGGATTTCCAAGACGGTAAATTGTGCGATTCTTGTCAGGGGAAAAATCCTTGTCTCATGGAAAATACGAGTTGGTGCATTTTAAGATGGTGAAGACATTCAAAGAACTCTACAATGTCAACCTTATGTTATTCTCAACTTATTAGGATTACTAAAAGAAAAATAAAAGCTTTTCTACGGCTGCTGACGAATTTGATTTCGCATGACGGTCTAGAAATGAGAATTTTTAAATCACTGATTCTGTACACACATTAGACAAAAATAATGGGCTAATCAAGACTCCGTAGATTCGCGATAAGGTAGAGTGACCACGTTACCGACAAAAATAGGCGAAAAATGGTTTTACGCGCCTCAACTTTTCGTCTTGCAACTTCTGTAAATAACATTTTCTCGTATTGTTGGAAATAACCAAGATATTCATGTGGACAGAGCTCGTGTGACACACTGTACACTGCCGCTCAAAAGTATGCGGACACTTCCTTAATTCTTATAACTGCCTTTTTATACTGTAGCTCACGCAAGATCTTGAAACTCCTACTTTTTCTGCAATATTCCTCATAGAATATCCTCCTTTCGATAACGTAATTATTTGCGAACGCATTTCTACATTTAATTCAGTTCTTTTCGTGCCCATCGTGCTCTCACTATTATTTAAACTGAACTGTCAGATCATAGTGATCGCGACGCTCTTATCTAAAGTTCCTTCGCTTGGAACCATGTTTATAAATGTTTATGTTACTCTTGGGAAGGCAACAGACCTCGCTCAAACGATGCAGTCATTGTAAACTGCTAGAGAACTTACAAACTGTACACACGCAACGCAATATAACGCAGTTTTCCTCCCGTCGTTTATTTATTGAAGAACATTAAATAACTAAATTGTTAATTTAGTACTATCAGAATACATACATTACATACACACTCGTAATATAATTTAGCAATAAATATTGTTTAATAACAAAAATATACATTATATATATATATATAGAGTGTCCCAGCGTTAGTGGTACAACCGAGAAGGGGGTCATTCTACATGAAAAAATAAGTCGAAAATATACAATAAAATTTTTCGTTTGAGACTTTGTTTTCGAGAGAATCGATTTTGAAGATCTGTCAGGTTTGTGTGCTTTAGTATATGCAGGAAGTAGATTTGGTTGGTCATGATCAGACAATTCCTATCGAATAGCATGCGTATTCGCTGCATTTCAAACTCGATTTTCTCGATAACGAAACTTCGGATAAACAAATTTTATTCTGTATTTTCAACTTATTTTCTCATGTAGAATCAGCCCTTTCTCCGTTACACCACTGACACTGGACACGCTGTATATGGTAAGTGTGCACATGCTTCTGAGCGGCAGTGTACATCACGAAGTTGTTAAAAATCACTCCTGCGAGAAAAGAAACATTTCCAAAACAAAATCCAGCAAGAAGACGGAACTTATGAGCTGACCTAATATTTTCGCGTGCAAAAATGTTTTTCCGCCGTCTCGCGAAACAATGGGAAACATTTAAATGCAACTTCTCTCGCCCGCCATGGTTCACAATTTCGCCCTGCAGCGATTAAAAAACGCGTTTCCGGAATTCGTGCGCGGATCTTGAAATTCCAGCGCCGGGACTGGGTTCTAGTTTAATTTCGGAACCAACTATCGCGTCGCGTCCGCGGAAAAGTTTTCACGCCTAACGACCGTGCGATTTTCGTTAATGCCGGTCTTAATTGCGAGCCGAAGTTTCTCTCCCTCCTCGGATCGGTTTTAATCTTCAATTATCGAGATTCACGCCTATTTTCGACTGCGGCGTCGAGCTATTCCGAAGCGTGTCGATTATCGATCGCGTCTCCTTGGGGACTCGCAGATTGGCAACCGGGATCCATCGAAGAGAATTGTTTGCAGCCAGTCCGGCGACAGTTCACCGTCGAATCGATTGTTTTTCTTTCGGCGTTGGTCTCTTCGTGTTCCCCCTCCTCTCTTTGTACTTTGACGTTCTCTTTTTGCCGGACGTGTTGTTTGTGTTCGCTGCGTCGTCACCGCGGATCCCGGTTGTCCGCCGCTGATTTATGCATTATTTTATGCGACAATGTTTTTTCCATGCTTCGAGCGATGCGCGCCGAGAACCGGAAGCTGTGGACGGGCAATACAAGGTCCATGTTGCGGAATGCGTACGGTGTTTGGAAAATAAATGGAAATAAAACGGTTGGAAATAGAAGCAATTCAAAGTTAAATAGTATCGGACGGTGCATAATATACTTTATGCACTTTGGTGCATCGGTGCATCAGAAAAATGCAACAGTCCCTTTTTCTAAAATGGAAACCTACGTTTCCCACTGTAAAAATATTAACATACTTGGGCCCTAATCTTATTCGTTAGCAAGTTATAATTTAGAAAACTACGATAAGTTCTTAACGAATAAGTTTAGGATATAGGTATGTTAATATTTTTATGTAGTGTACAAAAATGTGTATCAATCGGTGCAATAAAAAATATAGGTTTCTGTTTTAAAGGAGAAGGGCTGTTGCATTTTTCCGATGCACCGATGCACAAAAGTGAATAAAGTGATTTGCATATTACGCACCGTCCGATTTCAATTAATTTTGTTCTGTAACAGTTTCTTCTATATTTCCAATTGTTTAGGTGGCACAGCCTGCTACAGTTGCATGAGATATCTTGTAACGTCGAATCCATTTATTGGGCACACAAGATAAATAGAAGTGACATCTTCATTGTTCAATCAGCAGTTTTTCTGTGTTCTCCGGTGCTTTGTGTGACTCGGGTATTTTCGGAGCCCGGTTACCAGTCTGAATATTTCAGCGATTCATTCTGGAGAGTGTTCGAGGAACCTCTGACCTATCGGCGACCAAACTTTGGCTCTACTTCATTTCCAAATAAATCAGCGATTCGTGCTCGGCTTGTGGAAGTGTCTTCCGCATTTTTGTCGAAGATGAACTACCGGGGTTTGAAGAGTTGGAGACCTTTGAAGTTTGATTTTAGAGCTAGTTATTACCGAACTGTAGATCTTCAGTATAGTTGTTAGTGCAGTATAATTATTATTTGATTTTGACCGCAAGAAACCTTCTAGACGGCGAAAGAAATTTTTCTCTATTCTTCATAAAACAGCCCATAATAACAAGAACCATTCTACTCAACGAAAGACATTTTCCCATCATTCTATTCTCCATAAAATAATTCATCAAAGTACACAAAACGACTGACTTTTAACGCTCCAAAAAACTGACCTACTCAAGTCACATCGAGCATAACCTTTTGGGCACTGTACGCCACTATAGTGGGCTTCCGTGGAAAGCATCAGTTTGAATGGTAACGCCACTATAGTGACTTTTGCGCATTCCGCGGACAGGCGCGCCGTCCCTGTGAAATAGAGTTGCGGACGAACACGCCGTATGAAAATCTAGAATTTACACATTTATGAGAAAAATATACAAGGTGAGGCACCTAAGACTTTCACCGAAAATATCTCCGTTGTTTTTAGCAATAGCAATTTTGTTTGGTTAACTGGGGCAATTGTTACGACTAGACAGCGGATTTTTATGCAAATGCATATTTCGATAGAAAGTAAGTAAACTTATTGGACCCGGACAGAAATTTACGTCGTTTATAGAAGATTTTAAAAATATAGTTTTTATATTTCACATTCTGCATATTGCATACATTTTACATATTGCATATTTTTCGCATATTTTGCATATTTTTGACATATTTTGCATTTAACGCTACATATGTATATGTGTGCGTGTATATATAATGGTAAAGAACCGTTACGTGATATGAATTACATGTAACATGTTTAGCACATGGCTTGCACAGGGTGGCAGAGGAAATACGATTGCACTTTCCAGTAGTTAACCAATTAATAGCTTCAATGAAACAAGTATTGTTGAAGGCACCGCATCGTATTGAATGCTATAAAGAAAAGCTACCAAATGTTCCATTGCCACCGGAACCTATTCTAACAAAATGGGGGACATGACTAGAGACGCGCGGCAATATTTTATGCAGAGCATTTGCACAGTATAAGAGAAGTCAGTGTTGTTCTGTAATAATTAAACAAAATAAGACATTCAGGTTGTCATTTATTTCCAGGTTATTGAGTCATTCGATGACAGAAATGTAAGTCGCGTTAGATTAGCCGAAGGGGTGATGAAAAATGAAACATTATTTGATGACTTAAAGTATATTGCAACTAATTTCCGGAGATTGCCAGTTACCATAACAAAATTAGAAACAAAAGGACTCCTATTGCACGAATCAGTAAAATTAATTACTGATATTACTAAAGAGCTGGAACGAGTATCCGGTGCTTGTGGAGAAATAATTTGAAATAAATGGGAGAAGATCTTAAAAAAAATCCAGGATTTCATCTTTTATTAAAACTTAATAATACTCTATATGTATCTACTACTGAAGGACCAGATGAAATTGATGCAAGATATTGGAAAAAGTACAAATATGCACCAATTACGTCCTGTGATGTTGAAAGGACATTTTCAGCATACAAATTAATCTTTAGCTAGAAAAGACATCAACTAACCGTTGACAATATGGAAAAAATCATAGTTACATACTGCAATGCAAACTACAACAAACAATAAATGAAAATATGTATACAATGTACAATTGGTTTCATTATTTTGCATATATTTTGCATATGTTTTTGCATATGCCGTGCATATATTTCGTATATACTTTGCATATATCTTGCATATATTTTTGCATGTTTTGCATATTAATTTTGCATAAAGATCCGCTGTCTAGTTATGACGAAAAAGATTTTTCCCTAGATCCCATTTTCCAATATTTTAAGGCTATCGTCCTTTTTTTTCTTAAATGCAACGACGTATTTTGATTAGTGTAGAACTACAAAGGAACTGGAGGATAGATAAGGAAGAAAGACAGAAAGTCTCAAGTGACGTCAATGTCTTGCAATTAATACAGACAATTTTTATTTTACAAAAATTCCTATAGCAATCGAGATTCTTGTGAGACCATAAACGAAGATATGTATTTACCAAATAATTTTCCGCAGAGAACGTTTACAATTCCAAGAACGAAATGACGAAGGATAAGTGTAAAAAAATAAATCATCGAGACCCATGTACCGAGTCCGATGCTGAATTCCACGGTCTAGAAAAATTGTTTAGAGCTATGTAACGAGCACAATCGCTTAGGGTAGGCAGCCTAAGTAAGCAGATGCGGCACGGTCGCGTTAACAAGTCGCGAAACAAAAGCGAGTAACGCGAGCTTGATTCGTCGCGGACGTTTAACGGATTTTTTTTTCTGCGACGACAGAGTGGTCACGATGACACGATCTAAATTTAGCAACGTGGCTAACGAGATTCGTCTTTCCCGAACAAATGGCCTTTCCAACTTGTGGATCAAGGGGGGAACACGAGCCTCGAAGAAGCTCGACGCAAAGCTTTCGAACGCCTCACTTGTCGCTCGCCTAATTGTACGTCGTAGATTTTCAACCTGCTCGACCTTCCTCTGTTCCTTATCGGAACACAATGGTTCGACTAACTCCATTACCTATCCGTCTATCTCTTTCTCTCTTTCCCTCTTTTGTTTCTCTTTTCCGCGCGGCTCGAAATCCGTCAGATTCTAATATGATTTATGACTCGTCTTTCTAATTATGGAATTTACGGGTGCCACGTGTGACGAGCGTGCGTTAGACGCACCTGATATGCCTACCTGGTGCACGTGACAACAACAATAACAATGCAAAGATGAATGGGTAAAACATGAAGCACCAGACATAACGTATAGATTTTCTTTGTAGCAAAAATAAATTATGACTCTTATTACTCGACCACGGATTTCACGCATTTATGACAAAAATGGGTACATAACCACAGTTTAAAGCAGTGGACATATTAAAAAGATTTGAGGATATCAGCGTATTGGTTTCGACTTGACAAAATCATTTAAAGACATCAATTTTTATTCCTTGCACCTTGCACATGATTGCAAACATTGTTTATTTTGCATAAAGATCCGCAGTCCAGTTATTACGATTTACAGATGACAAAATCGAAGAAACATAAGACGAATTAAACGGTGTGCATTATTCACAAACGTTTAAAATTATTGGGAGAAGAAATCAATTTTTAAACACAATTTAAAGCAGTGGACGTATTAAAAAGATTTGAGGATATCAGCGTACTGGTTTCAACTTGACAAAATCATTGAAAGAAGAAATAAATTTTTATTCCTTGCACCTTGCAAATGGATGCAAACATTTTTTATTTTGCATAAAGATTCGCAGTCCAGTTATTACTATTTACAGATGACAAAATCGAAGAAACATAAGACGAATTGAACGGTGTGCATTATTCGCAAACGTTTAAAATTATTGGGAGAAGAAATCATCAATTTTTGCATGACTCAATTTTCTTGTAATTGATGCAATTTTTACAAATGAAAATTTACTCACACGTTCTCCAACCACTTTGGTTGGGCATTTTTGGAAGAATAGAGAACTGCCCGAAAATTATATTAACATAATAAAATGAAGAAATCACCACAGTCGATGTGATTACAAAATTACCTTGTCTCGTCGAAAGACATTAAGAAAAAGATGGAAATTGTTCGGACATAATCGTTACGCGTTTGTGTGTCGTTGAGAATATTTAATTTGCTGAGCGGACTGGTTAGACAAGCATAATTCTTTTCGCGTGACCGGCGAACGTGTTTCCTGGAGATCAGCAAGAAGCACGATTCGAAATTGTCATCCGCGAAATATGCTAACGATTCCGGCTCCGTCGATAATGAGAGTCGTAATCATCAGTTTCCCTCAATAATCTCGATTTACTTTTCGCTGCGTACCATTCATCGATTCCTCGACTCCCATTTATTAGCAGAGTTGCAGGAGAGCTTCCATGCTACCCGACTCGGAAGAATGGGCCAGAGAACCGCCTGTTAATTGGAATTGCATATTCATGTCGGTTTATTGCAGTTCCCCACAAAAAAACGCAGTTAGTCTTTTATTTAGGAAACGTTCTCTCGTTCGGGCCCTCGGACGAGGAAAGAATTTATACTTTCCGATCTCTTCTCGAGAGATTCTTGCCCTTCTGAAGACCTTTTACGAGCGCTCGTAAATGTTTTAACATTCTCCTTGATGATAAGAATCTAACCTGTACAGGGTGTAACAAAATTTAGTGTCATGGTTTTGACAGATGGTTGTACATCTTCGGATCGGTGGAGACTTGTTAAAAGAAATTGCCGCAAAATTGATTTTGACCTTGAAATTCAAGGTCAAATTTTTTATGCTTGTATCACATTCTACTCGCCATGGGGACTAAACTTGTCAAAGGAACCGTAGGTCGCAACTCAACCGTTCTCTTATAAAACAATGTTAAATATTTTAACGTCGTCTTCCGTTATCAGAAATGTTTGGAAGTCGATGGATAGGACGAAGACCTGCACCTCATTTGTGGCCGCCACGTTCCCCAGACCTTACGCCTATTGACTTCTTTTTTTGGGGAGCAGTGAAGCATATTGTTAACCGGACAGGACCGCCAATAAGAACTATGCAGCAATTAAAATCACGAATTGAAGACGCTTTTCACCATGTGCAGTCTATACCGAACATTTACGAAAAAGATCGCAAAAATTTGGAAGAAAGACTAAGGATCTGTTTGCGTAATAATGGTGGCCATATCGAAGCCGGTGATCAAGCACGACTATTAAGAGCGATAAACCTTGATGGTTCTATTCTATGGCAAAGAACGAGAAACCCGAGGAACGGAAGACGACGTTAAAATATTTAACATTGTTTTATAAGAGAACGGTTGAGTTGCGACCTACGGTTCCTTTGACAAGTTTAGTCCCCATGGTGAGTAGAATGCGATACAAGCATACAAAATTTGACCTTGAATTTCATGGTCAAAATCAATTTTGCGGCAATTTCTTTTAACCCTTTGCACTCGAATGGCGACTGTAAGGCGCCACAAAAAAATGGCTGTATCATTATTCAAAATATTTTTTGCGGTATTAAATTGGTTTGTATTTAATAAATTACTAAACACTTCAGAATTCAACGAAAGAATTGCACCATTTTCGTATGTAGAACATGAAAAGAAATATATAGAACGAAAATATTCTAAATCGAACGAAATGTTTCGTTTTGGAGTTAAAATAGCTTCGAGTGCAAAGGGTTAACAAATCTCCACCGATCCGAAGGTGTACAACCATCTGTCAAAACCATGACACTAAATTTTGTTACACCCTGTACAGGGCTGTTCCGAGACTTCGATCCAAGCGGGCCAGATTATTTTTATTGCTCTCACTAAAATTAATGAAACTGGAGCATTGATTTTCAAGCCCCCTTATCCTTGGACACCGATATTTAGTCGTTCCGAGATTACTATTCGATTTCGGTAAATTAGGCTCTACAGTTAACAAGAAAGATAGTTCTGTTAGCTATCAGGTTCTTTTTGTTACACTGTTCCTAAATTTTTCACAGTGAGCCATTGATTTTTTAAACTCCTTCGCCGAGTACACCGACTTCATTTTATTAGTCATTTAAAAACGAGTCGTTTCTTCCGGTCAATTAGATTCTACAGTTGTCAAGGAAATTACCGTGATAGTCATCAACGTATTTATGTCACACTGTTACATAATTATTCACAGTGAAGCATTGATATTCATGCATCTTCAATGAGCACATTGATGTAATGTGATCAGTCGTTTAAAAACAGGGGAATCCTTGTTCTTCAATAAGTTAGTCTTTGCAGTTGTCAAAGATCTCGTTGCGTTGGTCATCAACAAATTTATGTTCCAAAATTACGAACAGCGAAGCATTCTGACAGTGAGTATACACTGTGACTTAATTTTAGTACTTATTAGTATTTATTTTAGTACTTATTCGACTAATTGTAGTGATACAAAAATAGTACAAACAGCGTTATTAAATTCTCAAAACATTTTCTGCAGTTAACATTCGATCTACAGTGAATTCTCGATACATAATATACAGTGAGTATATACAAAACGCATATTTTAAATTTTCATTACAGGCTCAAATAAAAAAGTTGTGAAAAGTGCCATTTTTATTTTCTCATGTAATTCTTACCAATTGCAATTTTTTCAAAATCTTTTTTACACATCATTTGGAAAACCAATTCTTCTAACTCCTCAAAAAAGTCAGGTCGTTTGATTCACTTAAAAAAAAAGTTATACTGAATTAAAGGGCGTTCGAATACTTTCGTTACTCACTGTATATCGAGAATGCACTGTATTAATTTTTATCAGAAATGCGTAAAATCTGGATCATTAGCTTTCAAGTTCCACTGATCCGAACTTCTGAAAAGTAGAGCATCGATTTCAGAATTTCCTGGAGCATTTAATTTTGTTAATCAGTCAAAAACAAGCAAATCGTTTCCCGAATCTGAGCGGGAATAATTGAAGGGTATTATTACAATGATCCGCGAACAAACATAAATATTCCATCGAAACGGTAGCTGCATTAACGGGAGCGCGCATTATCATAAGAAACATATTCACGTACTCGTCGAGACTGATTCATTCGAGGATTGGAGTTATACTCGACGGGGAACAAGAAAAGTACATTAGATCGAAAATGGCTGTGCTACCTGTAGAGCACCGGCGGTATGTATATGTATGTATGTGCGTGCTCTCCGACGTCGTATAGTAATTATCGATTCGGAGGGCGCGAACCGTTGCATAACTACTTAAACAAGATTCACGCGAAGCAATTAGGCTCGCAAAATTATTGCGTCCCGGAGTCGGATCATTTGCCGATCGAGATTTCTACCGAGAGCGGCGGTCTTGTAAATTTCACCGGGTTCGCTAATTGAAAACCCGTTTAACTTTCGGCTTCCTGCCGCTTCTGAATGCGAGAATGCTGTGCCACTGTTCCACCATGGAATACACAATGAACCAGGTTTTATCGTTTTATCAGCCCCGAACATTTTCCAGTTAGTTTCCCTCGGTGGACTTTCCCGTGTTTTCTCCGCTTTTGACGAGTGTGGCGTCAATTTTTGTTAAACATTATTTTCTTTATTCAATTCTCCTGTTCAGCTTTTCAATTTTCAATCCGAGAATAGGTCAACCTTCATTTATTTGACTCAAATAAAAATCAAGCACCAGTATTGTAAAATCAAAATGTTAGAAAATTTCAGTTTAATTTTTTCTGTTCATTCAGTTTTATTTTTACTGTTAATTTAGTTTAATTTTACTTTCAAATAATCATTGGAGAAGACAGAAGTCAATCTTGTTTTACTTACTTGACAATCCTGAAATTATAAAGATGCTTTCGTGGGAAAGATTAAATAAATATATTTAGTAGAGTATGTAATAAAAATAAATTCAATCTCGTCATTTTTATAAGATAACATGTATCAGTTACTATTAAGGGCCGGTAGGTTTAGCCTTAAACAAAAGATCTGTGAATTGTTCAGAATATTGTAACACGATGTATTCTATCGTAATTTTCAATTTCTACGTTAAAAGAATTACAGAAAAGGCGGGATCAATCTTCATTTTCTCTTACTCGAACAAAATTCACGTACAAATTGTTGAGGGTATTATAAAAATCCGTACAACTATCTCATCTACTGCCACTGTCTGTACAATGATCAAAGACAGAATGAATCCCGCAAAGAATAAACCCGTCATTTTTCTCCATACCCTGAAGCCATTCCTTCTCTCATTGTTCCAGCAGAAAGCCATTGAATCGAAAGCTACCATAATGCCCACAGTAGCACAAATTGGATCAAGCTTACAGAAATATTTGTCTCAACAGAGGAATCTTTCTTTATCTTCGATTGTGCTTGCCGCTCCGCAGACCGAATCAATTGGAATCCTCTCGCATTTTTGCCAGCTTATATTAAAATGATCGACAGAGCGCGTAAGTCTTACTAAATTCACGCACTTCCAGTTTCATATTGAAATGCAATAATTACTATTCGATCGTACTTTTCATTCATCAATTAAGGTACGTACTGAATGGTTTTATTCATAGTACTTAATGAAATTCTACCGAGTTAAATTATTCCTTTTCTCACTGTTCCAACGGGCGGAGTTATTGAATGCGAAGCTACCATAATAACGCCCACGACAGCATGAGAAATTTGTCTCAACAGAAGGATCTTTCTACGTCAAATAATTCCTCTTTGCCTCCTATCGTTCTCGCAGCTCGTTGAATCGATAGGACGATTGATCAACGATCGTTCTCTAATTGGTCGACCGTTCGAGTGTCCCGATCGATCATAGCGAGTTTTAGTGTACTGATCCGCGATCGAGGTCGGACACAACCAAGTGAAATAATCCGTCGCTTTGTGGACTGCGAGGAGTTTCGTTTCCTTTGCCGGAGCTCGGTCGAGCTTTCTATTTCCGGGGCACAGAGAGGGGTTGCCTGTTAATGAATCTCTGTAATGAAACCTCTGTCTTAATATATCTGGCGTCCGATGGCATAATCTTAACGAGTTTGCTCGAATGGCAAACGCGTCGTCCGGTTTCCTGTATCCATCCAGAGAGAGTAATGATCTTCGGCGGTTCGGAATCAATAAATCGATCGCTGCGCATAGAACATAGCTCGTTCGAGGATCCACGCGAAACATGCGCATTGTCGTTTGCGGGGGGGGGGGACGCGCATCATGCTATCGCGTCCCGTTGAATATTAACTATGAAGCGTGCGCTCTGCGGTTCCGTGTAATATATTGGCTCCCGCTTCGAGACACAACGACGTTCCCTGTTTCGATGGCTCGCAAACTGACAAATCGAGCTGTCGAAAACACCGAGTCGAAACGCGGATTAATTCTCGGTGCCTCGACGGCTCGGCCGTCACTTTTTGCGGTTCCTCTCCAATATCCGCCGGAAAACGATATTAACAGCCACGTTGTTCCCGGATCGATGTTGTTCCAGGCCTTAAAAAACAATCGACCATCATTGCGGTCGCTGCGGCGAATATCACTTGCTCCCGGAAAAAAAGGATGTATATTCGTAGGGATGGATTTCACTTTTAAAAGCCAAGGGTAGTCTGCCAAGGTTACAGCGACTCCCACTAATATTCGGAAGCGTATAACTTTGTTAACATTGAACCATATTTTCTTAACAAGTTATCACAATTGGTTTGCTACATAAAGGAAAAAAAAAATGTTTACAAAAATTCCGATTGGTCGAAATTGCACAGAAAATACTAAATGTTGTATTTTGGAACTTTTTTACGTGGACTTACATTGAAAATTTAGAAAGAAGGATTTGTAGATCTGTATGAATTATACATATTCTGAGAATTTCCTCAAAATCTGTCAACGTCGCAATGAGCTACACATGTTTCAAAATGATCACATAAGAGCGAAATTCCCTTACAAGGCCGAAATTTTGCGACTTTCACCCTTAAGTTTTCATCGTTAAACGTTTATAGCTCAGTGCAACGTTGACTGATTTAGTTACAAAACGTACTTTTTAAGTTTTTAACCCTTTGACTACGGCAGACTTTGATACGCACCGATCGTACCATACGGCAGGAATTAAGTTACGATGTGCGCCGAGAACAGCGAACTCTTGGGTAAGGTTTTCACAAAAATGCAAAAAACAAAAAATAAAAGAACAAAAAAATAATCAAAACACTGAACTTCACTACGTTAAAACAATATTATTTATTTTTCTGAACCGAATTAGTATAAGTATCTAATAATCAGTATCTAAGTAACAAATATACGTAAAATTTTATGATACGTAAAATATACGAACATTTTTTTTCACGTTACGTAGCAAATCAATTGTTCTAACTTCTAAAAAAAAAATTCAAATAGTATACTTCAATATTGACAAAGTTATGCGATTTTTAAGATTGTCCGAATATTAGTTGGAGTCACTATACGTGACTTTTGCACAGCCAGCAGGTCGGTAACTACTGTATAATTTTCGTTCACAGTCTTCAGCTACTGACTTAAGATCATAATGTGGTATAAATGATGTTCTTGCAGGCGCGCAGTGGTCTCAAATCCGGAAACCGTGGCCAAAACCTAAAATATGAACTTTTAGCTAGGTAAATTTTAAGTATTAGGTTGGTTACTCTAAGAGTGTTTCTATATAGGGGTAAACAGCAGAAAGGTCATTTTTTTATACCTGACCAACAATCACAGTCCGAACTTCGAGTTCATTAGACCGTGCCTTTTTAAGCTTGTAAAGCGCATTGCGAATTTTAATTGTACAGTGTACAAATTGTATTGAAACGAATCGATTTTAATGGTGCATTATGGATGCTATTTGCGGAGGTAAGTTACATAGTTTTTAGTGCCAAATTTTTTAAATGTAGAGAGAAGATGTACAAGAAGGCATAAATTTTTAAAACGTTGAGTAAAAGTTGAAAATCTCACAGAGTCACTCGCTAAAACTTGTTGGAGCTTCTACTACTATGGTATTATCTTACAATTCTAAAAAGAATTAGCTGCCCCTAGGTGCCCCCGTGGTTGTAGCACTGTTTTTTGTAACGCAGAGAGTAGATATTTTATGTACTTTCCTTGCATTTCTTGTCAAACTGTGAGAGAAATGCACTAAGTCCTTCTGCAAAATTTAAACATATTTTGAATAGAATGTCAATTTTTTATAAAGAATCATATATCCGAATTTTTTTAATACCAATTTCGAAGTAAGTAGAATCAATAATTCTTTAATGTATATGTCCGCCATATTGGATCTGCCATTTTGTTTGTTCTAATTTCAAGTTCAGATTCATGATCAGCGACCCCAAAAACGGCTTAATACCAATTTTCAAGCAGAACCAATAATTTGATACACTTTGAGTGCCAAACCAGAACCCTCAAAAATTCCATGAATACAAAGTGTTATTTAATGAAATAAAAATTGAAAATAATTGTATGTGTGATGTTGAGTAGTCTTCCAACTTTCTTGCATTTTACAGATCCCAATCAAAGGTAGAATGAATATATTAACGTAAAAATTAATTTTAAAACCTGAACAAATAACTCCGTCACCCACATCTGGATGACATGGCGATCAACGTGTTAATACGTTGTGAGGTTTTGACCACGTTTTGGCGATTTGAAACCACTGTAAGGCATAGAGAAGACATAGAGATCACCTTTCTTTTTTTAAGTGGAGTGCCCAATTTTTTATGCTCGATTCCGATACATTGATGAATTCTGAGTATAAGAGTACTAAAGTGTATTTGTCATAACGTTGCTGAGACATTTGACTGTTTCCATTCTATTACTTTCATTACGGGACGTATTCAAGAATATCCTCGCTACGTCAAATGTAATCATTGGTAGGCTTTCGACGTCTCTCAGTGTCAGTCAGTTTCTCAGTTAGTGAACATAACATAGTCAATATGAAATTTTCATTCGAAGAACAATTAGAGATGCTTCTAATTTATGAAGAAGGTAACAGAATCGCAATTGTGGCTCGAAATTTGTAGGGTGAAAGATATCCAAACCGCGTATGCCCTTCAGACAAGATATTTGAAAGATTGTGTACAAAACTAAAAGAAACTGGAAGTCTCGGTGTTCGTAAGATGAATCGCGAAAAGCCTGTCTGCAAAGATGAAGATAATGAAATTAATGTTGTTGCAATGGTACATCGTAATCCTCATATCAGTCAGAATCAGCGCGAATTTGAAGTTTGCAAAAGTAGTGCATCACGAATTCTCACTCGTCACAAATATCATCCATACCACATTAGCCTTCGCCAGAAATTACATGACATGGATTATGTAAATCGTGTTAGATTTTGTGAATGGGCTCAAGAGCAGCTACAAATCGATCCCCTTTTTTTCCTCTTTATTACTATTTACCGACGAGGCTACTTTTACCAGCACTAGGCGTGTTATTTTACATAACACGCATTGTTGGTCAGTACAAAATCCTCACTGGCTACGAGAAATTGATCATCAAAGGCGCTAGTCCATTGATGTGTGGTGCGGAATCATAGGGCAAAAAATAATTGGGTCTTATCTCATTGACGGCACTTTTGCCAGTCAAAAAAATATGATATGTTCTTAAGAAATACATTGCCAAATTTATTAGAAAACGTGACATTAAGCGTTCGTCAGACAATGTGGTGTCAGCATGATGGGTGTCAAACACACTACGCTCGATGGGTGAGAAGTACACTAATGAAATATTCCGAAATCGATGGATAGGACGCTGTGGCACTATTTGATGGCCAGCACGAAGTCCAGACTTAACAACCCTACGTTTTTTCTTGTGGGGTACATTGAAAAATATTGTGTACCGAGATGCATCAACAACTCCGGAAGATATGAACCAACGAATTATCGCAGCGTGTGCTGCAATAGACGCTCCAACAATAAGACGCGTAAGAGACGCAACAGTTCAAAAACTACAACGTTGCATCGCTACAGATGGCCGACATTTCGAACATTCTTCATGAAAACAGTCAAATATCTCAGCAACGGTAAGTTTTAGGACAAATGCACATTAGTAATTTTCTACTCAGAATATGCCAATCTATCGGAATCGAGCATAAAAAATTGGACATTCCATTTAAAAAAACAAAGGTGACCTCCTATCTTCTTTACAACTCCACTTGCAAGAATATCATTTATATCAGATTATGCAGTTTCTTAAATCCTACAACTTCTGTATGTAACATTTTCTCGTATTGTTTGAAATAACCAAGATATTCAAATGGACAGAACTCGTGTGAAACACTGTATGTGGGAATGTTGTCAACGTGAGGACCATGTATCTCATTCTTCAAGTTCTTCTTCATCGGAGAATTTTAAAAACATTTTTAGTATTTTGAAAAATCCTTGTCCACCAAGCATTGAGAAGCATATGCATTTGGTGCACTGAAAAATTGTTAAGAAATGCTTGCATTCGAAATTATTCATGATTGAACGATCAACGAGCACCGAGACTGATTTAGAGAATTGTGTGAGTACATTCTCTGCTTTAAAATCTAGGATTACTGAAATCGAAATCGAGCGAATATTTAGAGTGCCGAGGTGGATGTAGAGGATTGTGGGAGCTTCCTCTGTATTTTCTTATTTTTCCAAGGTTGCGTCACGCGAAACAGGATTTGCGGTAATAAAATCGAGAGGGTACACAGAAATATTATTTTTTTTTTTGTAGCATCGGTAAATCTTTCTGAAAATACGCTTCTGTCGATCGCAAGAGCGAACCGCTCACAGGCGGGCTCGCTGCCAACAACCTCGGCTTCTGGATGAGAAAACGAATTCTCGATGACAAGAGTCGATCGGTGTAACGTCGACTTTTCGCCTTTTCGACGGCGCAAAGCGTCTGTCGAATGGATTTTGCGATTCGGTATATGTAGTCCCGCTCGAATAATTCGGACGGAATATCAAACAGTTCTTTCTGCAACGTTATCTGGCCCCGATCGACTAATTATTCTGGAAATTTTCGTTCTAACCATCATTTGTTTCCCGTCGCTGATAAGAAAGCGTTGCGCAACGTGGCGAAAACAAGTGTCTCTTAATTACCTCGCCTCGAAACCATAAAATTAACTTACGGACACTATACACAAAATAATTTTATCGTATTATTATTTATTATAAATTACAACAATCAGGAGACGAGTAAAAATGTCTCTCATTTTTCAACAACTTAAGAAAATTCACAGATGACAGGTTAATTTCATTAATCCTCTTTCCTTACAAGATTAAATATAGACGAATAATATATACTTAACTTAGAAAAAAATGCTGCGAGAAAGTACAAAGATTATACCTCAAAAGTGATTGTTTGTTCCATGATTTAGCTTATTTTTCCTGTGGAGTTGAAAAATGGTCCAAAAGATTTTTACATAGTTGAAGTTGGTAGAGAGAATTTTTGCATGTATTTCTTCTTTTTCCCTTCTTCTTTGTCTGCACATAAATTTAGTAGGTGCACTTTGGATCAACTGCCGTGTGCATAACGAGATCACGATACAATAGACCGTGGTACCTTTTATCTTCCTGAATGCAAACTGGGAATATTCTGTACGATGCAAGTGCAACGAAACACAATTCAGTTATTGCTCGTAAAACTATGGAGAAAAGAACCAATGATATAGAAAGAACAATGGAGTTAAGTCAGATTTACGTGTTATTTCGTATCTACCAAAATCATCGCTGTGAATAAATAAAATCCTGCTCAATACACTTTCTCGAAGTGCAGATGACGAAAGACAGATTGCATAAACGCCTGCAGCCCAGTGATGAGACATCCACAAACATAGTCATGCTTTTATGAAAAGACCTACCGTCATTCCAAAGTTCTGAAACGCTTTGTAAAAATAGGCTATTCTGTAAAACACGACAAAGACCGAGAGATTCTAACGTAATCCTGAAATGTTGAAACACCGGAACACTTTGCAAAAATAGAGAATTCCACAAAGCGTTACAGAGATGAAAATTCTAACATAATTATTTCCATAAATTCTTCCAAAGTGCTGAAACACTGAAACACTTTGCAAAAATAGAGTGTTCCACAAAGTGTCACAGAGATGAAAATTCTAACACAATTAATATATTTATTCCAAAGTATTGGAACATTGAAACACTTTGCAAAAAGAGGGTACTCCACAAAATACCATACAGACCGAGATCCTAACATAGTTAAGAAGATAGACAACGTGCACACTGTACTTGAAAGAGCTAGACCGTGCGGAGCCCGAAGTACAGAAACTCTCAGACAAACTACAGCGCATCCGGCTGATCAGAGCAGGGAGAGCGAGTGCGATAGCAGACAGAATTTATGCATCCAAACAGGCGCCACGTGTTCGCAATAAAACTAGTATTTATAGGAAAGATGAGGATATCGAGTCCCCGTGCCATGCCAACCATACGCGAAAAATGTTGCCAACCGTCGTGTACCGAGCCTGGTGTTCGTCAGACTAATCTAATCCCGATTATGGCTGTAATTCAATCCCGTATTTCAGAAAGCCGCGTAGACTCCCGAGCCTTCGTAAAACGATAACAATACGAGACGCAATACCAATCCCAACGAAATGGAACCTGTCCAAAGCGAGAGAGACAATCGTTCGATTACCAGAACGGAAGAATAAACTTGTTTCCGCATAGCATTTCGATACAAAATAGGAAAAAGAAATTTTCCTACGCAATATCGAGTCGGAATCGTAATGAAAATTTCAAACAAAACCCTGTAAACATGTCCCGAAAATTTGCCGAATATTCCTCCCTCCTCTGTACAAAGATTTCCTCGGAATTACAAAAGACAAAAATCCAATTTCAATTCTGATCATTGAACATGTAAACAAAATCGTGGTGGAAAGGGCTAAAATGGTGGGAGGTAGTTTAGGCTAATTTTGCGAATTTTTTCACACGGACCTGGAATACTATTTAGTATAAAATTTTCGTGGACTTTTTTCTGCATGTTTCAGCAATATTTGTGAATTTTTTGACAGTGGAAAAATCGAAATTGTATAAGAAGCGAGTGTGGTTTCAACGAGGATGGCAGGCGGGATTGCGTTTCGCCATTACCATTGACATTGCGTTTAAGCGAGGGTGTGGCTTTTGGCCTGGATTCGATATTTTGCTAAAAGACGGCCGTACAATGTCCGTCGCAGACGTTTCTGTGATTTACGCGTTCCCCGGGCCACGTTTTCGATGCAAAGCGGCAAGCGATTCTATTTATGAGCCGGCCGACACGTGCGAATCGCCCTTACCTGTGCGCGGGTGGCCACAATAGTTTCCTGGCAGCGACGCGACGCGACAGTGAAAAAGAACGGCTAGCAGGATCGACAACCGTCAGAGAAAAAGAGGCATGCATCTTTCATGAGGCCAATTCGCAGCTCTTTCACAATTATTCGCTCGGCAACGAGACGCTCTTTATCTTCACGGTCCAGCTCGCACCGTGAAAAACCCGTTTATCTGTATATCCGCTGTCCGGCTGTGATACGGACCCTTTTATTACCTCTACAACATTTTTTCCCTGCAAAAAAACCTGCACGGGCAACATGGGTTTAACCCGATAATCCTCTACGCGCTACTATCGTACCGGTGCCAGTTAAAAAATGTTTACTCTTAAATAGCGTTCAACAAGTGTCTACGAAACGTGATTATCCTTTTCTTGTGTGTTTTAATTCCCGCGTCTTCTTACAAAAAACTATAGTCTTGTCCTATAGAGAAATGGGGACACAGTGTTATGTCGATATATGTCAATAACACGAGTCTTGTCAGCGACATACAGTGTGTCCCACGAGAAAATGTTACTTACAGAAGTTGTAGGGTTTAAGAAACTGCATAATCTGGTTAAATGATATTCTTGCAAGTGGAGGTGTAAAGAAGATATAGGAGGTCACCTTTGTTTTTTTAAATGGAATGTCCAATTTTTTATGCTCGATTCCGATAGATTGCCATATTCTTAGTAGAAAAAAAAAAAAAGTACTAATGTGCATTTGTCCTAAAACTTACCGTTGCTGAGATATTTGACTGTTTTCATGAAGAATGTTCGAAATGTCGGCCATCTGTAGCGATGCAACGTTGTAGTTTTTGAACTGTTGCGTCTCTTACGCGTCTTATTGTTGGAGCGTCTATTGCAGCACACGCTGCGATAATTCGTTGGTTCATATCTTCCGGAGTTGTTGGTGCATCTCGGTACACAATATTTTTCAATGTACCCCACAAGAAAAAACGTAGGGTTGTTAAGTCTGGACTTCGTGCTGGCCATCAAATAATGCCACAGCGTCCTATCCATCGATTTTGGAATATTTCATTAAGTGTACTTCTCACCCATCGAGCGTAGTGTGTTGGACACTCATCATGCTGACACCACATTGTCTGACGAACGCTTAATGTCACGTTTTCTAATAAATTTGGCAATGTATTTCTTAAGAACATATCATATTTTTTTGACTGATAAGTGCCGTCAATGAGATAAGACCCAATTATTTTTTGCCCTATGATTCCGCACCACACATCAATGGACTAGCGCCTTTGATGATCAATTTCTCGTAGCCAGTGAGGATTTTGTACTGACCAACAATGCGTGTTATGTAAAATAACACACCTAGTGCTGGTAAAAGTAGACTCGTCGGTAAATAGTAATAAAGAGAAAAAAAAGTGGATCGATTTGTAGCTGCTCTTGAGCCCATTCACAAAATCTAACACGATTTACATAATCCATGTCATATAATTTCTGGTGAAGGCTAATGTGGTATGGATGATATTTGTGACGAGTGAGAATTCGTGATGCACTACTTTTACAAACTTCAAATTCGCGCTGATTCTGACTGACATGAGGATTACGATGTACCATTGCAACAACACTAATTTCATTATCTTCATCACTGCAGACAGGCTTTTCACGATTTATCTTACGAACACCGAGACTTCCAGTTTCTTTTAGTTTTGTACACAATCTTTCAAAGATCTTGTCTGAAGGGCATACGCGGATTGGATACCTTTCACCCTACAAATTTCGAGCCACAATTGCGATTCTCTTACCTTCTTCATAAATTAGAAGCATCTCTAATTGTTCTTCGAATGAAAATTTCATATTGACTATCTTATGTTCACTAACTGAGAAACTGACTGACACTGAGAGACGTCGAAAGCCTACCAATGCACAGTGGTCCAGAAGCCCGGTTTTTGTGGCCAAAATTCAAAATGTTGTCATAATTTTCTGAATGTTGGTAATTAGGAGTTTTTGGAGTCGCTGATAACGAATCTGACATTAAAAATTAAAAATTTTTTACGCCAGGGTTATTATGGCGATCTAGAGGGCGGTATTTCGTGGCCCGATTTAAAAAATTTTGTAAATCGATATTTTTTTCATCATTTTCATAGAACAATATCATTGAGATACTTAATGCCACGTTTTAAATTAGTATAACCTAATACAATAATACCTTTTTAGTTTTCAGTTATTCGATGGCCCTCGAGGCGTCAAGAACGCGTGAATAAAAGAGACCTTCCTACCGTAACCTTTATTTCATAATCCCGCTATTTTGTAGTTCTATTCTCGCGTCAAAATAGCTCGGACGCCTTTATTAAAATTAATACAGAGTTAAAAGTAGCAAGAGGTAGCAGCTAAACTTTGCATATTCTTTTTAACAAATGTTTAAACTTTCGTATAAACTAAGTCCAAAGTTTAACACTTTTAAACATTTTTTTAAAACACTTTTTAATGCTTAAATTGTTATAAACTTGGAATATTTGTTTATGGATTAAAAAATGTTTATGATGGCATTTAGAACTTAAAGTACATCTACTAACATATAAAAAATCATAATTATAACTTGTTTTCTGATATCCTATAAGTGGTATTTAAAACGTTTAATAGAATGTTCAATTTTATGATTTTGTGTTTAGAACGCCGTATCTGATTATACAATTACCTAAAATCAATAATATTTTGGATTTAGGAGCTTTGAAGAGTTATCAGTTTATAGCAAAAAAAATTTTTTAATCTATTAACCTTGAAAAATTGAATTTTGGCCACAAAAACCCGGGCTTCTGGACCAATGTGCAATGTTTACATTTGACGTAGCGAGGATATTCTTGAATACGTCCTGTAATGAAACAGTCAAATGTCTCAGCAACGAGAAGAGAATACGCCAATCGATCGGAATCGAGCATAAAAAATTGGGGCACTCCACTTAAAAAAAGAAAGGTGACCTCTATATCTTCTCTACGCCTGCAAGAACATCATTTATACCACATTATGATCTTAAGTCAGTAGCTGAAGGCTGTGAACTATACAGCAGTTACCGACCTGCTGGCTCTGCAAAAGTCACGTATAGTGACTCCAATATTCGGACGATCTTAAAAATCGCATAACTTTGCCAATATTGGAGTATATTATTTGATTTTTTTTTTTAGAAGTTATCACAATTGGTTCGCTACGTAACGTGAAAAAAAATGTTCGATTAAAATTACAATTGGTCGAAATTGCAGAGAAAGTACTAACAGTTGTATTTTGCAACTCTTTTTATGTGGGCTTATATTAAAAACTTAAAAAGTACGTTTTGTACATCTGTATCAACTATACATATTCTGAATATCTCATCTAAATCAGTCAACGTCGTACTGTGAGCTACAAACGAGGAAAGCTGATGAAAACATGAGGGTGAAAGTCGCAAAATTTTCGTCTTGTAAGGGAATTTCGCTCTTATGTAATCATTTTGAAACATGTGTAGCTCACTGTGACGTTGACCGATTTTGATGAAATTCTCAGAATATGTATAATTCATACAGATCTACATATCGTGCTTTCTAAATTTGCAATGTAAGTCCACGTAAAAACGTTGCAAAATACAACTTTTAGTATTTTCTGTGCAATTTCAACCAATCGGAATTTGGTATACTAAAAAAATTGGACATTCCATTTAAAGAATACAAAGGTGATCTCTATATTTTCTCTACGCCTCCACTTGCAAGAATATTATTTATAGCATATTATGTAGTTTCTTAAACCCTACAACTTCTGTAAGTAAGATTTTCTCGTATTGTTTGAAATAACCAAGATATTCAAGTGGGCGGTGCTCGTGGGACACACTGTATATCGTTCAGGACATACTATACTTTGATCCACGCTGAACGTTGTACCCGTATTATGTTTACACTCCTTGGCGCCCGAGGCCCCTCGCGGTAGTGGGGTTAGTTGTGCGACTTTTATCAGCCAGGCATCTACGACATATACCGAGACTGTATTTACTGTTCTAGAAAACTAATCTCACACCTTCCAAACCCTTTTCGCATCGAAATGATCCCTAAAACTGCAATAAAAATTTTAAGAAGTCGATCTTAACTTCTCGCTGATTGCGAAAGTTCTTACAATCTTCAAAGACCTCGAGAACTACCTCGAAAAACCACGCAATTTTTTGTGACAGAGGAATCCACTATCCTGTAGAACGGCGGGGAACAATTTTAAAAAATGACGGTGACTTCATAATTGCTTAAAATAGAGCACGGACGGTCATATTTTACAATGACAGTTTTATTCATTTTCAAGTCGAGCAGGAACTTTTGCAACGAATGAAAATGCTCGAACGTCTTTTCCGTTTCTTGGAGAATCAAATTTGACCAACGGAATGAAATGTGTTCCGACTACACGGTTTGAGGAAATATGACACTATTTGCGTGTTCGCGAGTGAAGTGGAGAGATCAGTAGTAGAGTCTTCCAAGAGTTCTTTATCAACGTCTGTTTACAGCGAGAGAAACCTTCGACGGTCTGCGGTTGGATGGAACAGCACGATTCTTCGAGGAAAACAATTGTCTAATCGCAAGGCTGCTCGTTTCTTATGTAAATTGACTAATTAGAATCTCGATCGAGGTGTAATTGAATTAAAAGGTCGAGGAATCGCCTGAAACTATTGGATGGCCGCTGATTACTTGTCGGAATTCACGGAAACGCTGGAACAACTGGAACTATTATTAATAAATTGTGAACCGTCAAACAAAACAAATTTTCTACGCCATTGTCCACATTGAAGTCAAATATTGTTTAACATCCTGTTTCCTGTACCATCGTCACACATTGAACTAAAATATTGTTCAAAATTAACATAAAATATTCCAACCATGCCGGGAACACACTCCGAATTTACCCGAAAATTCATTATCAAGCTTCCAGGAACAATGATAAATAAATAGCGCCCTCGTTCACAACTAATTTTATTTAATCTCTCAAGGGACCAATTTAGCATTGTGCAAACATTTTTACATTATAAATCAGCAGAGTCCTGTAGTCCAGTAATAATAATCAGGAAGCTGGTGGCTTCCATGGGTATTTAGCACCGTTAATTAGCGACGGAAGTGGAACAGGTGAGTTGTACGTTCCGAGACCGAACGGGACACGCAAAATGTTCATCGGGAACAAAAGATCGCGTCTATCGCGCGCGTTCGATCGAAAGGTATAGTATTTACATATAACCCCTCGGCATCGATAGGACCGAAAAGGAACGAGCGGGATTTGTATGGGACTCGCGAGCAGAATTACAGGGTGAAAACGACCTGGCGATTCATCCCCGTTTGAGAGAGGGGTAACACAACTCTCTGTGTATATATTACTTTCCAATCTGTCCATTCACGTGGCTTCTACGATCGGTTTTTATCCGGACGAACAAAAACCAAATTCAACGAAACGCTCTTTTTCTCTTTCTCTCTTGAACGCAAAGAGAACTGCAACATCTTATCGTCGGAAACACGTGTTTCATAAGAAAATCGTTTTACAGAATGCCTCCAGTGATTTATCTCGAGTGCTCGTCTGTGCGACCTAACTGGCGTGAATTATTGGAGTATATATGTACAACGAAAGAGAGAGAGAGAGAGAGAGAGAGAGAGGAGGGGCCGTTTACACTTCCCCCGCTTAGGATTGTAACTAGGTCTGATGGGTCGCGTTCGTTGCTGCATCTTATTCTATGATTGATATGGACGATCATAAAATTTCAACAGCGATCGTTAGACCACGGATGTCGGATCTTGGATCCAGAACAGCTCGTTTTACGTTCGAGAAGTTTGTTTGCTCGTACAATCCGAGTGAACTTGACTGTGAAATTTGCGGACCGTATGTCGATTTGATATTAATTAATCGCGGTTAATTGGATATATACAGCGGCAAGAAACCACTGAATTAATCACCCGCCGTATTGAACCGGTCCGGCAAGTTCTAACACAGTTTGGCTAATGCTAGCGGCTCCTTTGAAGTGGAAATACTGTTCCGTTCTACACTTCCAATTTAAATAATTCGGTCTGAAAATGTTTAAAATTGAAATTGTTGGAAGGGTTAATGGATCTGGGACATTTTTCTAATAACAAAAATTTCCTGTTTTCAGAATATTTGGAACATTATCTTTTCTCATTTGTTTTCCACAGAAATATGATTGCGAACAAAGAAACAGTAATCAAGAAGGGATATTGATAGATCCCAGGACTAATGGATGAGATTCATGGTCCGCGGGTGACAATCATTGCCCGCGGGAAGTTGAATGAAAATTCCGAGGAAACGAGACATTCTGATTACTTTCTAACGAAGAGAAATGCGAATAGTCTTCTGGGCTGGGAACTGATGGGTGCACTATGCAACGGTGCCGGTGGGCGACGATAAATTATGTAGGTTTCGGGAGTGCGCGGCATACGAAGCGTCTGACAGCAATTATTTACGAAACAAGCGTGACGGATTGGTATTCCGATCGGTGTTCATGGATTTAAAAAACGGCGCGGAAAATGGATAAAAATATGCATTTCGCTCGCAGGGTAAACAAATGTTGCGCGCAGATCAAGCGCAAAAACAACGAAGCTCTGCGGATCTCGTTGCAAAAAAGGACCCGGTCTCGCGAAACTAATTCGATTATGGAAGAGTTTCGAAACGCGTTTGCAGAAGTTGTAAATTTTTTGTTCTTGGCCAAGCAGATCCGAAAATCAACTGACTCTTCGACTCTTCCGAACGGAAGAAAAATTTTTTGGGAAACGGAAGCCGAATTTACGGAGGAATAATGGTAGAGATTAATAATAAATGGGCGAGATAATTATAGTGGCTCCCTAATGGAGCGGTATAAAAGGCGTAACCATTGTGCACGAACAATCATCGTCACGCGAAACGATATCGTGTCTCGAGTTTCACACACCAACATCTTCCGTTTCCATCGACCTTCGGGTAATGTTAGGGGATTCGTCAAAAAGCTTTCCGCCGATAAATGTCATAGTGACAGGCCATTATTCTGTATCGGCGAAAGTAAAGGTCAGCCTGGTTTTGCTTACACGAAAATTAATGGGGGGACTGTCAAATAAAAATTACCGCCACACAAAATATTTGGAACGAAAACATGGTTAGTATAATTACTGTACTCGGGAGTTTATTCATTTACAAGCCACGTAACACTACCAAATCCCACATAAAAAGACAAACATTCAATGCAATTCTTGTTGCATACAGAAACACAATTTTTAATAAAAGAAATAAAAATCACCCCTTTATTAAAACAAAATTTATCTGCTTTGAAGGTAGATTTATACATTTATCTGTATATTAACCCTCAAGGGCATTATTAGACCACTACAGCCCTGTGCAATTATTCAAATAACTATTTAAAGCATATTGATGTAACTATGTAAAAATTTAACTAGTCCTCTGAAATTTTGATCTCCATTTAATAATTCTGTAACCACCGAGGCTGAATAAATTTAATTAAATCCATATTCCAACAAAATCTTACATTAAAAATTCATTTAAAAGTGAACATTAAATACTAAGCTGGCCCTAAAAGTCGCTACAAAAATAACAAAACTGTACTGAGCCTCTAAATAATTTCTATTACATCATTGAATGAATAAATCAATTTCATAATTTCCCAGAAAAGTGACTTTGTAAACTCAGTAACCCTAAAATAAAACATCCCAAAGCTCCTACATTTTTATGACAGTTCTACTATAAAAATATTTCTAAATGTCTTATAGGCGTCCTATAATATATTTTGTTATTCGTAAAGAAATAAATGTCTTTTATTTTAATTCTCCTTAAACGTTCACTTATGTGAGACGTTGTATTCTGGCATGAAGTATGACTAAAACTGTTTGAAACCGTAACTCACGTATCACGAAAAAGATGTCGAGGAGACCGGATGCAGGTCACTGTACACCATAATGGACACCGTGTAAAATCGACGCAGTGTTTTCCGGTTTCACTCACTTTGTCACTTCCCGGTTGACAGTTGCGAGAAAAGTTCGGGGAGCACGATAAGAACGTATATCACGACGTTGTTCAGCGGAGCGATATCTATACACTGAACGTCCGAAGCCACGCGACTTACGGAACTACCCGCCAAGCCGAGTCGCCCCGACTCACCCCGACTGCGGACGAAGTTCCTCGAACGATGGACGAAGACGGCCGAGAATTGGTGCAAGGAACGCGCAATTCTGCGTCGGGCCTAAAATTTGAAAACAAATTACAATAAAAGCACGAACCACTAACAATATACCCAATCCCTCTAGCCACCTAAAATCGCGATTACTATGACGACATTTATTCACAAATGCTTAGCTCACCGCACGCCCCTACAATTTATGATTCAGAGACACTTCATGGTTAGAGAGCTACCTTCTATCAAGTTTTCAAATGTATAAACTATTCCAATTCTGAAATAAACTTTGGAAATAGCCTAATAAATTCTGAAATGTTTACTGACCAAATAGATTCTATTCTAAGTAAGAATAACAAAATGTCTGCAACCTTACTAGAATCCAAGTCGTTGTTCAGGAAAGTAAGGTTACAAACTTTCACAAATATTCTATTTAAACTGACACAATCACTGTATTCTTTTTACGGCACAAAATACTTCGAAATAAACAGCAGAGACCTGCGTCGAACGTTTCTAACGCAATGGCGGGCTTCTAATTTTAACCATGGTCTAATAGAAAAAAAGAATATGCTTGTCCCAACGATGCATAAATGGCTCACCTTATGTCCCACCGGCGAAAAAAACAATTCCCGGTTGGGTAGTAGCATAATTGAATAGTATTCTTGATTAATTATCCGGTTATTGTTAATTAATTGAGAAGGTGGTTCTTCAAATGTCCACGAACCGCAACGCACACCGGGAATGGTGAAAATGGTGGGAATTTCGCGAGACATTTGAAATTAGAACAGATGGCGACAGGGAGCCCGCGGTTCTGAGTCCGTAGTGAAAAATGGCCGGCGCCAACGATTGTTTCAGCATTGGGAGTACGGTGGCCTGTAAAACTTGTTACAAGGAGGAGATCGAAGGCGAGGTGTTGGCATTCGATCCACAAACAAAAATGTTGATACTGAGTATCCTTTTCTTGTAAATTCCCCGAGAATTATCGCCGTATCCCGACGTGTAACATCTCTATCCAGCGTTCATCCGTCGCTCGTTTAACATCACCGCAGTAAGATGAATATTCCGTGTGACCCGCGACGGATTTATAAATCTCGATCAACGACAATTACGTTCCGTTTCGCGATTTTTCACGGGCAACCCGTGATACTACTTGTCAATTATTCGATGATTTCCTAACCAGCCACACGAAGTCAGGTTAGTTTCGTCATTCAATCAACCATGCTGGAATTTCGATTGGTTTTGTTTCCTCGGTTCTCGACGTTCTCCGCGCGGTTTTCCACGTTCTCGACAGCCGCTTTCACCTTTCCCATCCGTAGAAATTGCGAACGTTAATTTTCCGCCCTGATAAGATAACTTCTATCGACTCGATTATAACCTTAGATTCCACTTTGATAGGGAACCCATTCTGACAGAAATTATCCATCAAACGAATTTCGGCTGCTCGGTAACATTTATATTCTTGTTTCGTCTATTCTATCCCAGAAGAATTGACTAAACAATATTCTAAATCTGAAGCATGATAAAAGTGATCGCTGTACATTAGAGATTGTTTTCAGGCAACAAGACTGTGAAATGTCCTCTAATCATTTTCAGAAATGTATTACTAACTGTTTACCAGTATTTATTATCTATGATTCCTTAACTAGCGATGAATAGAATGTCCATCATCAAGCGGAGCACCCACGTTAAACGACGTTCACATAGTAAATTTATCCTTGGTATCTGAGGTCCAAGTAAAACGGGAAGTTAGCCCCACAACTAGCGAACCACCACAAAGCCTTAATTTGCAAAAGTTAAACAGAAGAGTACGTAATCAAATTGAAGAGAAAAAGAAACTGGTAATGGCTCTGCAGGCCGGAGTATCTCCAGAAGGACAGAAACTCTTCAGTACTATATCAAAGACAATTCCGGAAATCACGTGGAACGGAACGAATATCGTTGTATTTGACAATGTAACGATTAAACCCCCATACAAAGTTGATAATGTGCATGGTAACACAGAATCTGGAGCATACAAGCATGTAAAAAAAGTGGTAAGTACAGTTGCAGGAGGAGACGACAGAAGACAAAATATATTTATTGTTATTGTAATGGCTTTAACTGTTACAGGTCGAAAAACATATTAAAGACACAGAGGCATCAGCGCAAGCGCAACAGCGGGAACAGCAACAACAACAAAAGCAAAAGGGAGGTGCTATGCAATAAAAGTTCGAAAAAGGCACTATACTACGAATAAAGCTACCGATGCTTTCACAGAAGTTCCAGTGTTTGAGGGAAGTAGGAAAGAAATGAAACCGGATAAACAGAAGAAAAAAAAACCATTGCAGAACTACTAGATAAGCCTATCATGAGAAAAAAAAACCAGCATCATCAGACGAAAATCACACATTTGTTTTGTTGAAGCAGAGCATTCTGGGACGACCGAACTGCAAGAATCGATTATTGAAAATTCCGAACACGTTCACGAAAACACATCAGTTAATTGTATTTTGTATGCGCAGCATTTTGTAAAGCAATGGATTTCACATCTTACCCGAATTTTAGTATAGAGCTCGCTCTTCGATGAAGAGCGTTGTTTATTTTATCTAATAAGCTGCCATACACCTTACATACTGCTGGAACTATTGTTCATACATGTGCTCCGATGCAGGTGTGTTTTAGTTTAGTTTTACATTGTTACGAAATACGTTTAGTAGTTGTTTACAGATCATTGATACAAGTGTTGGTAGCATGACTCGGTCGTCATAACAAGTACCAAATTTTTTAAATGAAAAAAAAAAGAAACCAGAAATCGGTCATCGCGCGATATGATTCAAGTCCGTATGAAACGGTTCTAGAGAAATTATGTAAAATTGCTGTCGCAATCGGGAAAGGGAGGAGAACACGATCAACAGGGGGGAAAAAAGGAAACGTTTACATGTGACTCATTCGACTTATCGTAATTGACTGACCACCTTACTTTTATTTGCGAATTAGAAATCGTTGTTCAACATCGCCGTGGTACTACCGATCTCTCAAAATTTGTAAACAAAGAACAAAAACGAGAACGTTACACTTGATCACGCCTGCGTCGGCACGAGACGTCTTCGGTTGCGACGTATCATTGTTGAATGGAGGATATTCCCTTGCATAGAACGAGCGAAGAAGAATTGTTATTTAAGAGAAAAAAAAACAACAACTTGATCTGTGCAAGGGCAACTGCCGTCTAGCTTGCACATAGGAGTAACTTCATTTGCAATAAAAAAAAAAGACTACGGAACGCGTCTCGTGCCCCTTACTTTTTGAACGCGGAGACAAAAATGTAAAACAGAAAGGAAAGAAAGATTATAAAATTAATTACACGAAAAGACACAAATAAATGTAATATAAATTCTAAGATACGGTTTCGTATTTATTACTTTACTATACTATAAAAGATTTACTATAAAAACCATGCGATGATATCTTTATTCGGTACTCTCATCCAACTCTTCGATCGTTTCCGCAACATTTCCACCACGCACGATTGCATTTAAATCGTGCGTTACTCGTGCAATTCGTGCTGCAGCTTTGAATTTAATTACAGCCCGTTGTTTCTCCGTCTTTTTCTTCCACTAAAAAGAATAATTTATTTATATTTCCATATGGAATATGTACGTTATCTATCTGGGTCTACATAGGTGCCCTAAGAGAAAAATGTAAGAGGAGGTAGTTTATTGGCTCAAAATTAAACCAGAATCGACCTATAGAAACAGAATATGGCTAGTGAAATATCCGCATGGATTTCTAGTGATATTCTGCCATCTTTTTGCACAAAATGTCCCTAAATTCGATGCTTTGCTTTCTATTAGAGCGAGAGAGACAGAGCGAAAGAAAATCGTGGTCGAGTGTTTTGGAAGAACGTTTTATGTTTGTTACTCCGTATCTGAGTTATATGAGTAGTTTTATATTTTTGGTAAACAAACGGACTAAGGTAATTGTCATTAATTTCGCTAAAAATTTCACGCACTTTAAAAGCTGTTCTACCATGAAATATTTTGTATACGATAAACTACGCTTGATTTCGTGGTTTGAGCGGGATGTTGTGATCGCTGTAATTTCAACAAAAACGATTGTAAGAAAGTGTTGTATAGTGTTTTAAGTACTACCTAATCGACTGCTGCGAATCAGTCTTCGCTCTCAAGCCTGATAACCACTTTAAACTGTTTTTCCGCAACAATGCGGCAAGTGTTTACCCTAACCTATTTTGCTAGTTGACAAATCTGTTGGTAAATTGAGTACTCAAAGAATTTAATTTTAATTGTTACGTTATTGTTGGAAGTTCATCGGTCATTGTAAAAAAATTTCAATTTATGTTCCTTGTGTAATTTCTAAGATGTTTTGGAAAATATCCAGTGTGTTAAGTTAGTAACATTAAGAAATGATTACTCACATCCTCATCGCGAGACGGTAAGTTTGAAACATACTCTTTCATTTCTTCCTTTTTCGGGTCCACTATAGCTAACACTGACACGCAGCCATCAACTGTACCTAGAACTATACTCTTACCGTCGTAAGTGCTATCGATAGCACTCAATTCTGCTTGAACCCTGTAATTTGCTATGATCTCACAGTCTGAGGACCTAGAGGTAAAACACACAGATGAAGTTCAACAATTACAGAAAAATAATTTCATCTCTGTTTACCTAAATACACGTATGGTTTTTCTTCCACTGTGGTAATAAAGAACATATTCATCCGTACGGTTGAACATGGATATTACGGTGAACACTCCTTCTGCTACTTTGGGGATATAAGTCTTGACGCTGGTACCTTTCTTTAATTCAAGAAGTTCTAATCCTCCTCTGCAAATGCAAAAACATTGAAGTTTATGTTATAATTAAACCACAGATCTTTATGCAAAGTAAAAATTTTCTTTGTAAATCGCAATAAATAGAAACGAAGTGGAAAGTTCTGATCAAAAATAGTGTTGACATGCTTCAGCCGTTTTAATCTCCTCATTATTTTTAATTTCATGCACTTAATTTTTTCATAAATGTATAAAGTCCACATTATAGTTATAATTACACTGTGGGAATTATTTTTATCATAATTTTTATCATGCTACCTGCTGGGTGCATATAAAGTGTATTTTCCATCCTTGCTGATATTTCCACTCCACTTCGGAATAGTACGAATAAATTTCTTCTTATTGATATCCAAAATAGTGCCC
The DNA here is from genome assembly GCA_913789895.3 of Seladonia tumulorum. Taxonomy (NCBI): domain Eukaryota; kingdom Metazoa; phylum Arthropoda; class Insecta; order Hymenoptera; family Halictidae; genus Seladonia; species Seladonia tumulorum. Next base: position 1,809,992 of record OU565267.1, read on the forward strand.
TTGTCTGCTCCAATAATCCCGACCCATTGTGGTTTATTCGGCATTGGAGTTATGGACAAAATATCCTGTTAAAATTAAAAAATTAGAAAATACTAACAAGATAATAAGATAGAAAATATTTCACATACTTTAAATCCAGGTAATTTTACAGGGATCTTGCTGATCAGTGCACCCGTTTTTGCGTTATAAATCATGATACAATCTCTGTTGCCCTTATCAGCAGCTGGTGCAATCAGGAAAGCATTGTCAGATGTAATTACCACATTTCTGAATGGTGTACCCGTCTGACTTCTGACTACATATTGCAATGAAAATATTGTTCTCCCATCTACCAATTAATATCAACCATTAGTAACCATTATTTGAAGCCTTAAGCTCCTGCCGATAGACTTTTTATGCAAATAAAAATTGTTTCGATTACAATGAACAGGAGCCAAAGAGAAATTTCTTTCTTCCTTCAGTAATTTTTATAAGCTGCGTCTAAGCTTTAAAATTTTTTTAATCTATCTTTTGCTTTAAATTGCATTTCACCATTTTTATCATAAATGAAATATACATATAAGAAATCAATTTTTATTTAGCTCCTGTTTGTTGCAATCAATGTACAAGATTTTTATTTTCCATATAAATCTTCAGTCTAGTCATCAATGTACCAGGAATCGTTCTCATAACAAGTGTAGCATTGGTCTTCATACTTTCCACTCCCGCAGGATTCTTAGGTCTAGAAACAGCTATGAACTTGCTGGAATTCTCAATCAACGCTACCTGTCTCACATGTTGTTGCTCTTCTTTAAACAACACTTGCTCAGTAATCCTGTTCCATATGAGCACATTGCCAGACTCTGTAGACACAACGTACCTGAAACAAAATACCAATGTACATTGTTATTCAAACACAACACTGAGTCGCTGGAAAATTACTCACTTGCCATCATGCGTCATACAAGCATGCGTAACAATTGCCCCCAAGGGACTATCAGCTAATTTCGAGATCAGCTTCCCAGTTTGTAGGTCCCAGATTCCCACGCAGTCTCTAGTGACTATTGCAGCCAAGTTGCACTGTTCTGCTAAACTATATAAGGTCAAACATATTTTCGTAAGAATTAAATTAAACACTCATTTACAATTAAAGTCCGAATTACCTTATCATATCGACCTGCAGCTCATGCCTGTCTATCACGTGAACCTGTTCAAAAATATTATTTATATTCCACACTTTAACGCTTCTGTCAATGCTTGAGGTGACCACGCTGTTCCAATTGGCAACTGTTAGTGCTTCCAGCTGGATGATCCTGGCAAAGTGAGCATCTAACACTTTGACCAGCTCTGTTGTCTCTAAGCTCCAAACGTACAAATTTTTTCTGTGAAGAAGATAGGCCCTAATTAATTTTATTCCATTCGAAATTGACATTTTGATTTGTTATGAAACATACCTCACACCAGCGACAGCATAATTCTTGGTTCCACTGACCATTATCGAATTGGACCACATCATCCTCGTGCTGATGTTCCGAACACCGTTCGGCAACATCAGCACATAAGCGTCGCTCTTGTTCTCTAAAAACCAAACGATGAATCCATTGGCACTGGTAGCCAAAAGCATTTCCTCTTCTCTGTCCAATTTCAATTGCAACAAGTACTCGATGTCATCATTATAAGCCCTAGGCATATCGAAAACCTTTTCCCATTGCGAGGACGTTTCGTCGCAAGTATACTTCGTGACTCGGTTATCGCTGTTCATCGTGCAAGCATACAGAACCTTCTTATCATTGGTCATCGTTAGGACACTGCAAAGTAGACATTGATAAATTATTAATATTAACACTAAACGTACCGAGCTATAAATGTAACAGGTAAAAATGACAAGATTTAATTTATTTAGACTTTGTGTGTTTCCTATTGCAATGTGTGCTCTACTAAAGATATTTATTGAATCATTGCTCATGAATGCATGTTTATAATTTCAAAAATTGTCAAACAAAAAATCTAGAACCGGTCATTTGGCCGGTGTTGGTACGTTTAGTGATATTAAAAAGGTATGTCACCTATGAAAGTACAGAGGATCCAAAGATCCTTTCTTCCTGTAAGTGTGCAACAGCATGCTAGTGTCCTCCATGTTCCCCGACCAGAACACTATTCTATAGTCGTCCAGAGTCGTGTGCTCCACATCTGCGCGAAAAATGCAATTTCCGGCATTCAAAATCAAATTTCGCGGTAGTATCAAATTTGTTTCCTCTCACGCAAAATCGGCCACTTGTTGGAGTCCTCGGGGTTCGTGTGGGTCTCCAACAAGTTCCCCCTTAAGTCGAACCGGCACCAGCCTAGCTTCCCGTACACGAAGAAGAACTGGTTCATCAAGTGCACCCCGCAAACTGGATCTTCATTCGGTAGGGGGTTGTCGATGGTGACGAACTCGCTTGTTAGGGTGTTCAGCACGACGCTCTTAAAAAACAATTACAAAGACAGGTGACATCTTTTTGATTGAACAATTGAGCCTTCAGATTCTTCAGTCTTCACGAAAAATAAATCTTTATGCACTAATGGAATTTTAGATTTATTTTTACTAGGGCTCCACCCTGAATATCTCATTGTATAAATTTTTGGAATGTGGTCTATGTGGAATAAATTCCATAAATGCATAAAGTCAAACATAGTAATGTAAAAACTGTTTTAGGTAATAATATGGCAATTTTTAATGGCACTTTAGAGTATTAATTCGGGTGCAAAGAGCTAAGGGGGACCCATAAGTAATCAATCATTTTGAAATCTAAAACTTTGTAGTAAATTCACAGGGCTGTGAAAAAAAATTATACTTTTTAGAATATTTTAAACACAGGCTGCTTTACCGAAAATTCTAAAAGAATACGTGTTTTCTCTTCTACGTTCGGTACAGAACTAAAGGCAAAACAAATTCTTTGCAAATAATTGATTCCTTATGGGTACCCCTAATATGAAGGTCAATAGCCTAGTCAAGACATTCTCAACCTGATTGTTGGTCGTGAACGCAGCCGCGTATCTATTGTCAGGGCTCAGAACCAGATGCTGCATGATTCCCTCTACTCCGGGATTGACATCCCTTGTCATGTCGCTGGTACTCAAGTCCCAGGTGATGAACCTGTTGGATATCGAGACCACGTGACGGTAGTCAGAAGTCAGACAGAAGCCAAAAACAGCGAACTGATGTCCCTCCAGCGAATACTAAAACAATCCGAGTATTGAAATCCTTTACTCCATAATTTCACAATCTATTTTGGCTCGTGGCCCAAAGGTTTTTTCGCTTGGACAAATTTTCTCCATTGTCAAAGTTTCTAACTGCATGCAATTTTTCGATCTTGAAGAGTTACGTTAAAAACAAAACGACCAGAAATCGTCCTCTAAATTTCTTCAACGTCCAAGCTGGGAAACCATACTCTAGTCAGAGGAGTCTAATTACTAGACTGTGGATCTCTATGCGAAATTACTTTCAGAGGTCCTCCAGGTGTGTGCAAACAGTGGTAAACAGGTAGCAAGGCGCAGTCCTTAGCACCGTCGTTGTCGCAGGCCCTCAACAGCATCTTCACATTGACATTGCCTCCAATTTCCGGTAGCAGTCGACCTATCAACTGCGGCGCAAGCATGTCGGGGTGAGAGCCCAGAATTGCACCCCCTAATCTCAGCGCGTCAGCTACCAGCATCAGCTCTCTGCAAAAAGAGATGTTAGAAAATTGTACAAATGTTTCGTTAAGAAAATTGAAGTATTACCTGACGATGCTCTGATTATCGATGAAGGTGCACGCATCCTCAAAGTCCGAAAGCACAGCTTGCAGGGGGCAAGAACTGAGCTTTGCGTGTAGCCATTCGTAGTTGAACAAGACGTTCTCGAAGAGGTCGTTGAAACGACGTGATCTGACTAGGTGGAATGGCAGCTCGCCGAACTGGAAATTGATAGTTAACCACGAATGAATAGTGTAAATATTCCCGATTAATACTGCGGATATTTGTGCAAGATAAAAATTGTCTGCATCAATTGCAATCAACAGTAACCAGATAGAAATACAACACCCCGCGGTGGTGTGGGTAATTCCAATGACTCTTAAACGCAAGGCTTGCACTGACTTATGTTCTTCTAATATTTCTGATCATTTTAATGTCGTATATTTCCTCTACTTGTTTCTGTCATAAATGCATACAATCCACAGTTTATTGATTACCTTTCTAAGGTTGTATCTTGAGATTTTTCCTTCCTTTGAGTAGAACGCCAGGGGTTGTTCTGGGACTTTTCTGTCTGCTATGCCTTCTTTGTCCGCTAGGTTGAACCTGGAAGAGGTGTTTTATATTCTAATGGAGCTTTTACGGTACTTTAAATTAATAGTTTTTTTGAGGTGCTTTAATAAAATCCGCGGTCCACACATAAACAACAACCAGCTCACCGATGTCTCTGAATCTCAGTATACTTGAACGGCTTCGGTCGCCCTCCTCCCCAAATTCCCAGATAGTAATCGGCGATCATCGAATGAAAGTACATCGCCATGTTCATGTTCTTGAAATACCTCTCCCTCGCAGCATCCCTGAACTGTCTGTGATACCAATTCAGAACGCTAACCCCATCGGCTTCCCTTTCGCTCAAGTAATTAGGCAAATCGTTCCTTATCCTCGTCCAAAGCAGTGGAGGAATCCTCCTAACAGGTGGCATATGATACTGATAGACGTCATCTAACACTTTGTCATCCAACGAGATCAGATCCTCTAGCTCAGATTCAGATAGACCTGATTTAGCTGCCGTGATGTAGGCCAAAGCATGGAAGACTAAAATTTTGCCATGCTGTTTCTCTATCCTCTCGAACAGCATCATTATGCTGTCCATCACTGTGCTGGTTAAATGAGTATCTGCTGGCTTGGTATAGCTCCTCCACCTGCAAATCTCCGCGAAGACCAATTTCACGAAAATTGGCAGAGAGCATTTGGATATAGCGTTCGCCACCAGGCGCCATTGATAGTTGTTCAGGTCCCTGTGCGCCATTTTCATCCACATCCTGTGAACACATTCTTTCGTATAATTATTCCTGGATTAACACTGAACCTATCAAACATGAAAAGTGAGTGATGTATTAATTAATTTCTAAAGAATTTCCAGTCTACAGCTTTTTAATAATTTCGTTAATCGTAAAATGAGACACCGGTCGTTTGATCGTGGTGGGATTAGTGTTAAGACTCTTTCACCTTATCACGTCCATTGCCAGGTCCTCTCCGAGTGCCACCACTTCGATAAAATTTTCTTCTGTGTCGATCATCCTTCGCAGGAGTTGATAGTCTCGAGAGATCACGGGATTAGACTCCTCCGCGGCGCAAGACAGCATCATCTGAGGAGATTATGGATTTTTTAAATTAGTATCCTCTTTCATTTTTGTTGAAATCGAGTACCTTGCAGTTGGTAGGGAGTCTAGTTGGTAGCCAGGACAATTTGTTCCCTTGAACACCTGTTAGCTGGTCCACACTGTCCAAGAATAAGAGGATCGGCTGCTCCTTCGTTGCCAGAGTCAGCAAATATTTGAAGTGCGCGGTTAGGGGCACTATGTCGTCGGGGATTTCGTCAAATGGTAGCATGAAGTTGTAGGAGATCTATATTCGACAAAACAGTCACTATAAAAGCCAACATTACAACAAAAGGACTAATTCAAACGAGTTCGTTCCTCGCAAGAGGCAAGATTAACCCTTGGGAACTATTTTAGCCGATTCTATATAATTTTTTTCTTGCTTAGTAATTTATTAAATATGAACAAATTTAAAAATAGTTTGAATACTTATATAGCAATTTTTAATGACGCCCCAGAGTCTCCACTCAAGTGCCAAGGGTTGATAATTTTAAATATATTTTTGTGATCCTCAAGGTCCAAGTAATAAATTCCACGTTTTCTCGAAACGATTTCTAAACGCTTCGATTGACTCACCTGTTGACAAATGGAGATCAATGTAGGCGTCAGTGCACTGCTGTCAGGGGTGGTGCCGAGGAACCGGATTATATTAATTGGCTTCTTTCCGGTGAGCCACGTGCCGTTCGTCAGACCAGCCGTCTTTGCTAATAAAGACGTCTTTCCACACCCACCCTCGCCGTATAAAACCAGGGGCTTGTCACTGTCCCCTAACATGTACTCCTTGATTCTCACTAAGGTGTCCTCTCGACCGTAAAACACCTGAAAGTTCCGCATATCCGCTATTTAACAACTGCGGCTTTTAATACTTCGGTTACTACAAGTAGACCGCGGATCTTTATGCAAAATAAAAATTTTCTGAGTTGCAACAAGTTTAATAGGCTGAAAATAATATGATTGTACTTTTAAATTGTTCTAATATTTTAACTGTTTTAAATTACCCCTCATTTTTGTGATGAATGCCTAAAATTTGTTGTCTACTTATCAATGATAGTACCGTGCTTAAAAGTTGCCTAATAATTTTCTCATAAATGACAATCCCCCCCCCCCAAATAATAAATATAGTACTCGAAGTTCTCAATTGTTAATCTAAGAATTAAATCTTGGATTTTTAAATTGAATAATCACTGGTACACACAACACGAAACATACTCTGACAGAATTGTTACAAGCGTGAAGATGCTGCAGAATCTCGGTTATAATTTGTCCCTGAGCCGAACTGTCCTCTTTTCTCATAGCGCGGTCGACCAGTTTCACTATGTTTCGATAAAAATGAGTTATGAAGTGCTGAAGGTACTCGCTGTGCGTCTCCGGGTCCAGACCTTCTCGTCCAATCCATTCCACCGTGTATCTAAATGAAAAAGCTTGATTAAAAACCTTTGGGAACCTAAAATAAAGTTTGCACTCTGGTCTCGAGCGAAGTAATACCTTTGCAGATTCGTAGTTTCGATTTTAGCCGGAAGTCTCTCGTCCCTCAAGTTTGCTAAAAGCTTAGAAGCCTCGTTGTCCAAACTCCTGTTCGCTATGTCCAAGAACAGACTAGCTTTCCGTAAATTTTGAAGGTTTATATTGTTTATGTACCTCACGTAAGCTAGACAGTGGTTCTTCGTGTTCTTCACGTTTAGGACGCCGTTGATGACTTCGCGCTCGGTCACTATGGTAAACCGTGATTATTAAAATATGAGAATTTCGTTTTGCGGATTATGCGGTCTTGCTTTTACCGGACATGAAATAATTATGCATCGTGTCTTTGTCGAACTTTCCCGAGTTGTACAGAGACTGTGCTCCCTTTCGAAACAGCTTCTGCATCTTCAGCATGGTGTCCCACCAAATTGCCTGGTCCTCTTGCTGCAGCTTCGGTATCCTCTAAATTGTAATTTGTTAATGCGAAATTTTAGCTTCAAAATAATTCAGAGCAACACCGATGTCTTAACACTGAGCCCTCATCGGTCGAGTGACCGGGTTTCTATTTTACAATTATTGAGATTTTACAGATTTTCCCATGGAAAATAATTGAATACATTTTCCTCGATTACAAAAGCAAATAAAAATGCGAATAAAATTTAGCTTTAAAATAATTTAGAGCAGCACTGAAGTTTTAACACTGAGCCCTCATTGGTCGAGTGACCGGGTTTCTATTTTACATTTATTTAGATTTTACAGATTTTCCCATGGAAAATAATTGAACACATTTTTCTCGATTACAAAAGCAAATAAAAATGCGAATAAATTCAATGTTGCCATTTTTACAAGGCACTACTGTGCTGTAAAGTTACTTTATTGTTGAAGTTCTTCAAGATAGACGATATAGGCTGCAGGATACTGGTCGGTGGCACGGCATTGCTATCTTTTTTGTACCATCTATCCAAAACACTGACATCCATTCCCTGACTGTCTAATTCCGTCCTCAGCATCTCTAATTCAGAGCTGAGCACATACGTTGGTATCGGGCGATAACCATACTTTTGTCCAAGAAAAACCTTTTAATAATTCCAAACAAAATTGATCTGTCGTCCGCCATTTTTCGTGTAGGATAAATTGGTAAAATCATTACCACGAAATTCGGCCCCATAGACAGTCTCTGGCAATTTTCTATTTCCCTCATGCACAGCTCTGTGGTCATATGATCGTCAGTTGCTTCGTCCCTCACGCCCCATCTCATATCGACCACCTGCAATTAAAACGAATTCTTAATTATCTCCGCGTAAACCAGAATTCAATTTGACAGGTCACGTGTCAAGCTTGAACTTTAGTATTCAAAGTTCGGGAAAGTTTTCTTCGTGTACAGGCCGTGGTGCCTGGTACGAGGGAAATCAATTCTTCAAGGACGACTGGTCATGCGACACTGATTTTGGCAGTATCGCTCAAATATATACATGTAAACAACAAATAAATACGTAGCAACAATATACACTGCTACGTTTCCCAAATTACCCTTCTCTTATATTTAAATTACCTAAAATACCAAAATTACCTGAAACTCCAATCCGTGTTTCTCCCTGCAATAGTCCTTGATTTTAGGGTAGCACTGGGCCATCAAAGTGTTTCGCTCCATCGCGGTGTCTGAATTGAAATTATTATATTTTAATATCGATAGAATTTTTTAATTTAAGAGTAATTAATTATTATCGGTACCAGTGAAGGTCGAGCTGGTAAATATCCTGACAATTTTGGAGCTGACAGCGGGCAGGGACTTCAAAGAGCCCGCAAAGATCGAGTCGACCGTAGCTTCATCCATGTTTCACCTAATCGTTGACCTCTCTGGATTTTATTCCATCATGTTACCGGCAACATTGCGAGGAAACTGAGATCGTGTCTAGAGTTTCGTCCGTACTTATACTGTGTGGACCTATATTCATAATTCGCTGCCATATCCATAGAACTATCTCCATCGCCGTCGACGCACGATCGACAAACCTAAACGATTTGCTAGATTTCCTTCGATCACGAAATTCATTACAATTCTCTTCCTCGATACCTGTAAATCGAATGTTATTATCCATAAAATTTCCAAAGAATCGTAGATCCTCGCGAAAGGTAAAAGTGGATGGAGGGTGGTTGCTAAGGGTTGTTTACGGAGCCGAAAACTGTCTCATTGATTTCGCGGGAAGTATGCATGCTCCGATTGATGACAACGCGCGTATGATTGGCCGCAGGTATTCTAATGGACCAGACGTAGCGTAAAGGGACTAAATTTTGATTGAACAATCAAAATGGCACCGCCGGACCCAGTCACGCAGATGAACACGTACCGGTCGTACGTGACCATGCTGGCCGATCCGGTTTCCAAGGACGAGCTGAAGCTGAAGGCCGCTCAGGAATTGTCCGAGAATTTCGAGGTACTCTAATCTTCATCATTCTTGCGCTCTTCCAGTCCCAGCACTGTCCCACAAATTTTAATGCCATTTTCATTGCTAGTTCAACGCAATATTGGACACTAATTTTAAACTTTCATTATCCTATGCAGCATGCATGGTTTACAGTTATAATAAGTATTGAATAATATTTATTCAACCCTTGTGCCAATAACCAAAATCGTTTACTATATTCAATGATGCACTTTGTAGTTTCAATACGTATTTTTATGCTCCGAATATAAATTAATCTGTGATCATTCAAGCACATAAATGTATAGGATAATTATTCTATTTGTCAACAAATATATTAAAGAAGTTATAAAAAGAAATTTAAAGTATATAGTCTGTGTATAATGAGAAAACGATAAATAATAATAAAGAGTACAAAAATTGAATATTGAAAAGCCTAGACAGTGTTAAGAGAGCAGATCATTTTAATATTCTCTTTTGCAGGTCATCATGGGCTCCTCGCAATACCCGGCATTCCTTGACCATATGATGAAAATATTTTTGAAGATCTTGCAAGAAGGCGAGCCCCACTTCATATCGGAGTACAATATACAGCAAGTCAGGAAGTTGATCCTGGAGATGATACACAGGCTACCGAGCAATGACTATCTTCGTCCGTACGTAAAACAGATTCTGAGCTTGATGTCGAAGCTGTTGGAGACTGACAACGAAGAGAACGTGCTGGTCTGCCTGAGGATCATCATCGAGCTGCACAAGCAGTACAAACCCACCTTCAATCCAGAAGTAAGAAATACTAATCATTGTCATACGTTGTTCACATTTAACCCTTTGCGGTCGTATGTCTACTCTCAGCCACCAAAACTTATTTACCGTTCCAGTCGTATGTCTGCTCTCAGCCACCACAGTAAAGAATAATGCTGATCTTACATTACTCCCATAAACATATACAAAGAATCCATATAAAGAAGATTAAATGATGAAGAACTATAAAATATAATTTTCACATATTCTTGTTATTCTAACATATTCTTGTGTTACATATATCTAAAGGTTAAAAAAGAATTAATAAATTGTGTTTTTCTTTTGTATCACTGTTCGTTCAACAAAAATTTATTCCGACCAGCACGAAACCTATGCATAAACTTAATCCGACCACAAAGAGTTAACCTTTCATAGGCAACCTGGTCTTTTATGTCTAGAGCGAAATTTCACCCTTGAATTTATTTTTTCTCATTAATACTTTAAACATTTGACGTTCCAACAATTATACACTAAAGCATTGATTTCAATACACATTCCAGAATTTTTTAGATTTTTTCACATGTAGAATAGTAAAGAAATTAGGATTTACATGTCTTTTTCTGGTTCTCTTTTACAGATACAGTATTTTCTTCAATTCGTCAAATCGGTGTACAGCGAGTTACCAAAGAACCTACCAAAAATATTCGAGCCTCGTCCACCATTGAGGGTGAAGGATTTATCGGAGATCAATATAGAAGCATTATTAAAAGAGACGTTTACTATCACGGCCATACAGAGCGAGAAGAAGGCTGCGGATGGCACTGTAGTCACTGTAAGAAATCCACAAATTAAACAATTCACAATTTGATCAAGAAAGCACTAATTTAATATTACGATGAACTTAATAGGAGACAATTCGAATGGCCTATCAAGTTGACTAGTAAACCGCACACTTTTAAACATTAAATTTCATGATCGTATGTCCTTCTTCTCCAGATAAGATTGTTCGTAAAAAGTCCAATCTCTTCTCTTCCAGTATAATCTCATTCCGAAGGCAGTCTTATCCCTGAAAGTGCTCCAGGAGCTACCGATCATAGTGGTGCTGATGAACCAACTATACAAGCAAAATGTGCACCAAGACGTCTCAGACTTCATTCCCCTGGTGATAACAACCATAACCCTGCAGCCGAGTCCTCAGCACAGAGCGTCTCCAGGCTTTAACAAGGAAGTGTTCGTGGACTTCATGGGGGCTCAGATCAAGACCTTATCTTTCCTAGCGTACGTCATCAGAATCTACCAGGACGTAGTCTCACAGCACAGTTCCATCTTGGTAAAAGGTATCCTGGGACTATTCACATTGTGTCCTATGGAAGTTGCACACCTACGAAAGGAATTAGTGATAGCTTCCAGACACATCCTAGCCACCGATCTTCGAAACAAGTTCATTCCGCACATGGAGTGCTTCTTTGACGAAGATATCTTCATCGGCAGAGGTTGGACTACTCATGAGTCCCTGAGACCCCTAGCATACTCGACCCTAGCAGACCTAGTTCATCATGTAAGGCTACTATTACCTTTGAGCGACGTTTCTAGAGCAGTTCATTTGTACAGCAAGAACCTACTAGACCAGAGTCTCCCAACTGCAGTGCAGATGGTCTCCTGCAAGCTGCTGATGAACTTAGTGGACACCGTAAGACAAAGGTCCGACGCTGAGAACAGCACACAGGGTAGAGAGCTCCTGATGAGGATCCTGCTAGTGTTCGTCTTGAAGTTCAAAACGATAGCAAAGATCTACATCCCCATCCTAAGGAACAAAGCCAAACAACTAACCCCTCCAGGCTTGGACATCAAAAACGAAGATGTGAAACCCGTCATCCCTGATCTGAATGAAGACAAGGAGTCAGGGAAGTCAAAGTTCGGCTTCCCCTCTTCTCAGGCAATGAGCTTCAACGTAGCAGACTACAGGAACCTAGTCAAGAGCCTGGTGCACGGTGCAAAGGCCATAACTTCGAACTGCATCAACTCGAAGACGGGGGAAGTGACGCAGTCCAATCAGTTGCAGTCGAAGGAGACTCTGGTGTACATTAAGCTAGTGAAGTGGGCTCTCCCAGCACTGGATATTTACACTATAGGCCCACCAACGATAGGAACCATCGCTCAGCCAGGAAGACCAGCTCAGTCTCAGACTATTCGCACGCGGGAAGAGAAGGAAGTCTTAGAGCTGTTTGGTAACGTGTTCACTCAGATGAACCCTCAGACTTTCCAAGAGATTTTTTCTACGTCCATTGACTACATGGTCGAGAGGATCTTCAAGAACTGTGCGTTGCAGATCATCGGCAGCGCCTTTCTGTCTAGTCCGACTATATCGTCGACCTTCGCGACTATCCTGGTGGAATATCTACTAGAACGGATGGGAGACATGGGCTCGAATGTCGAAAGAAGCAATTTATACCTGAGATTGTTTAAACTGGTCTTTGGTAGTGTCTCTCTGTTCCCCGCTGAGAACGAGCACATGCTCAGGCCCCACCTGAATCAGATAGTCAATAGAGCGATAGAGCTCGCCATGTCCGCTAAAGAACCTTATAATTATTTCCTCCTGCTGCGAGCTCTGTTCAGGTCCATCGGGGGTGGATCCCATGATCTTCTTTATCAAGAGTTCCTGCCGTTGCTGCCTAACATGTTGGAAGGTTTAAATAGATTGCAGTCGGGCCTGCACAGGCAGCACATGAAGGACCTCTTCGTCGAATTGTGCCTTACGGTCCCAGTGAGGCTCAGCTCCCTTCTGCCTTACCTGCCGATGCTGATGGACCCTCTTGTCTCAGCGCTGAACGGCAGCTACTGTCTAGTCAGTCAAGGACTGCGGACTCTCGAGCTCTGCGTCGACAACCTTCAACCCGATTTTCTATACGAACACATACAACCTGTCCGAGCTGACCTGATGCAGGCTCTTTGGAGAACCTTGCACAATCCAACGGACCAGGCTCACGTGGCCTTCCGGGTCCTGGGAAAGTTTGGTGGAGGGAATAGGAAGATGATGATCGAGCCTCAGAAGCTGGAGTACAATGACCGAGAGACAAATTCACCTGCTGTTGTTGTCTATTTTCAAGAGCCCACCAAGCCCATCGATTTCACCGTGGAGAAGGTGATTGAGACTGCGTTCAACGCCCTGAAGTCGAACAGCACCGATTCTTTCTATCGTAGACAGTGCTGGGAAGTTATAAGCTGTTACTTAGCAGCTTCTCTGAGATTGGACGACAACAACGCGATTTTATACAAGCTCTTCATGCACCCCAGCTTCAAGGAGAGCAAGATTCCTCATCAACAGGGTCCGCATTACAAATGTCCGGACGCTGTTGCCAGGAATGTCCAGCAAACAGCGCTGACAGGTCTCTTCGTGGCAGCGGAGATCAAGGAATTGAGACATTCCGTGTTAGGCACTGTTGTGTCCATAGTGAGACACTATACTATGGTAGCGATCGCTCAGCAGGCTGGACCGTTCTGTCTGACTGGGAGGCAGGTTCGCATGCAGGGTCAGGATCCCTTGGTGTTGATCGACGCTTTGGCAGTGATCATGGGTCACGAGGAAAAGGAATTGTACAAGTCTGGCCACCTAGCTCTGGTCCTGATCTTGGAGACTGCTACCAATATCTTGGGGTCGAAGGAACGAGCTTGTCAATTACCTCTGATGGAGTACCTAGCAGAGAAGATGTGTTCATTGTGTTACGAACGAGCCTGGTACGCTAAACTCGGTGGCTGCATAGCTATCAAGTTTCTCTTTGAAAGGATGGCGACCAAGTGGGTCCTGAACCACCTGTTCGTCTTCCTGAAGGCTCTAATGTTTGTAATGATGGATCTAACCGAGGAAGTGTCCAACGGAGCCATAGACATGGCCAAGGCTAACTTGGAGAAGATGCTGAGGGTCTGTGTGAACCCTGGAATCCAAGATGGGAATACTGAGCTGATAGAGGCCCAGAACAAAAGCCTCTACGACGTCACTCACGAACTGGTAAGGCAGGTAACATCCCCTCACACATTGGTGAGGGAACAGGCTATGGCATCCTTGCGTTTGTTAGCTGAGATTCAGAATAAAACGGTGACTGAAGTGATGGAACCCCATAAAGAGGTCCTGGCAGACATGATCCCACCCAAGAAGCATTTGCTGCGGCACCAGCCTGCTAATGCTCAGATTGGCTTGATGGATGGGAACACTTTCTGCACCACGCTGAATCCTCGTCTGTTTACGATCGATTTGACCGTGATGGAGCATAAAGTGTTCTTCCAAGAACTGCTAGCACTCAGTGAAGCAGAGGACGCGAATTTGAATAAGCTACCTTGTTATAAGAGCGTGTCGAACCTAATCCCTCTTCGAAAGTCAGCATTGAGGGCTCTAGCTGCCTGTCACTACATAGTTGCTTGCAGAGAGAAGATCTTCGGGGTCCTCTACAAGGCTCTAGAGAAACCGAACGCTGAATTGCAAGAAGCAGCTTTCGAGTGTATGCAGAAGTTCATCGCTGGGTTCCAGATCGACATGGAGTCTGTTCACACCATCATGCGACCCATGTTGCTGACTCTAGGAGACCACAGAAACCTGAGCCTCAACTGTGTCAAGAGACTCTCGTACCTAACTCAATTGTTCCCCAGCACTTTCAGCATCACTCTCTGCGAACAGCTGCTGCAGCACCTGAAGAAGCTCCTGGAGAACTTGATACAAGCTCACAAAGGGATATCAAAATCCGGAGAGAACGAGCAGAAGATAGCTACCATCATAGGCATCTTCCACGAGATCCCAGCAGCCACTCCCAAGTTCATCGACGTGCTCTGCAGGCTAGTTTTGCAAACCGAGAAGTCGTTGATGGTCGAAGTGTCCAGTCCGTTCCGGATTCCTCTAATGAAATTCTTGCTGCGCTACCCGACAGAGACTTTGAACCTATTCTTGCACGATAACAATATTAAGGATCAACAGTGGAGCAAGTACCTAGAATTCCTCATCAAGCAAAAGGATGGCAAACCGTTCCGCGATGTTCTCCATAACAACACTGCTAGGTTGATCACCATGCTGCTCGCTCACTCCCAGACCAACTCTAACCTGACTCACAACGAGAAGAGCGAGCTTCAACATCAAGCAATTAAAATCATCGCGGTGCTGATTAAGTTCGACGAGCAGTGGCTGTCGACGCAAACTCAGCTGGTAGGGGCCTTGAAGCAGATCTGGTGTAATGATGAGTACCAAGCTCTGCACAAGAAGGTTGAAAGCGTCGACTATTGTCATTGGAAGGAGCCGAAGCTGATAGTGAAGATCCTGCTGCACTATTTCCGCCACCATTCCAATGACATTGACCTGTTGTTCCAACTGCTGAGGGCCACTTGCGACAGGTTCATTCCCGACTTTCAGTTCCTCAGAGACTTCCTGGAGCACACGGTGGCTCAGGAGTACACTGTCGAGTGGAAACGCAGCGCGTTCTTCAGGTTCGTAGACCACTTCCCCACGAACAATCTGTCTCAGGAATTGAAGGCCAACGTTCTCCAACTGATTATCATTCCCTGCTTCGCTGTGAGCTTCGAGAGAGGAGAGGGAACAAAATTAGTTGGAGGAGCGCCAATGCCTTATCAGGATAACCCAGAGAACGTCGTGTCAGTCTTCATCAGCAAGATCATAGACCCTGACAATCCGTTCGGATCGGCCGACTGCGTTCGCATTTCTCTTCTCCAGTTTTCTTGTCTCTTGGTAGAGCAAGCTTCACAACACATTCATGATGTCACTAACAAAAGACAGGGTAACAAGCTGAGAAGATTGATGACATTCGCGTGGCCGTGTCTCCTCGGCAAGAACTGCGTCGACCCAACAACCAGATACCACGGTCATTTGCTCCTCAGCCACATAATCGCTAAATTTGCCATCCACAAGAGGATAGTCCTTCAAGTTTTCCACAGCCTGCTGAAAGCACATGCTTTAGACGCTAGAAACGTGGTCAGACAGGCTTTGGAAATCCTGACTCCTGCGATGCCAGTCAGAATGGAGGACGGTAACACGATGCTGACTCACTGGACGAAGAAAATCATTGTAGAAGAAGGTCATTCCATGCAGCAGCTGTTCCACATTCTTCAACTTGTGGTGAGACATTATAAAGTATACTACCCAGTGAGGCATCACCTGGTCCAGCATATTGTTAACTCCGTTCAGAGGCTAGGATTTAGTCCTACGGCTACCATCGAGCACAGGAGGTTGGCTGTCGAGTTGGCGGAGGTGATTATCAAGTGGGAGCTGCACAGGATTAAGGACGAAGCTGAGAGCGCTGAATCCGGAAACAATAGAGGACTCCAAGGATCGATGAAGAGACCTATAAACGATGATCCTACTGGTACCAAGAGGATGACCACTCAGGCAACCGCGGGGAACGCCACTGTTCCTGTGATCCTGCCCAGGATAGAGCCAGGATCCACAAAACCCATTGAAAGAGCTCACGCTGATGCGATCCTCAATTTTCTGCTTCGTTTAGCTTGCCAGGTGAACGACGTCACCACGATTCATGGGAATCCTGGCGAACAGCTCTCTAGACGTTGCGTGGCGTTACTGAAGATGGCCCTGAAACCGGACGTCTGGCCCCAGTCCTGCGATTTGAAGTTGGCCTGGCTGGACAAGGTCCTTGCCAGTGTCGACAGCCCTCAGCCCATCTTTGGGAACATCTGCACAGCCCTGGAAGTACTCACTTTCTTGCTAGGGGTGATGAAGAGGGAGCAGATACTCGCAAGCTTCAAATCCTTGCAGAGAGGCATCGGTGCTTGTATAGCAAGCAGCAATACGAAGGTTATCAGACTAGTCCATGGACTATTGTCGAGGCTGATGACTATTTTCCCAGCAGAACCCACTTCTTCGACTGTTGCGTCTAAATACGAAGAGCTGGACACATTGTACACCACTGTTGGAAAATTCATAGTGGACGGCTTGGCGACTTATGAAAAGAACACTGCGGCTACTCCTAGTACATTGTTTGGTACCCTGATGATGCTGAAGGCAGCATGTACGAATAACCAGAGCTACATCGACAGACTGATCACTCCCTTTATGAGGGTTCTTCACAGGATGGCCAAGGACCATTTGCACTCGACTCAGGCCGAGGCTAATCCTGTTGGCAGCGAGTTGTTGATCCTCAGTTTGGATCTAGTGAAGAACCGAGTGATGGTGATGGGCGTAGAGATGAGGAAGTCGTTCATAGGCTCGATTTTGGTTGGTCTAATCGAGAAGACGCAGGACATCAAGGTGATGAAGGCGATCACGAAGATGTTAGAGGAATGGATGAAGAACAAGAACCCCATAGCTATGAATCAAGCACCCAGCTTGCGTGAGAAGTCGATTCTCTTGGTGAAGATGATGCAGTACGTTGAAAAACGGTTCCCTGATGATCTCGAGTTGAACAGACAGTTCCTGGAACTCGTGAACTTCATCTACAGGGACGAAGCTTTGAAATCTTCTGAGCTGACTTCGAAATTAGAGCCAGCTTTCTTGTCGGGCCTGCGGTGTATTCAGCCACAGATTAGGGCAAAGTTCTTCGAGGTGTTCGATGGGTCCATGAGGAGAAGACTTCATGACAGACTTTTGTATATTATTTGCAGTCAGAGCTGGGACGCGATAGGTCCTCATTACTGGATCAAACAGTGCATCGAGCTGCTGTTGGTCACTTCCAACTCGACCACGCAGATTCAGATGTCCAATCAGGATACTTTGCTGCCTAGCGTGACGTCCGTGATAAACATGACCGATAGCGAGGAGCACAAGAACTTCATGATCTACAGTTCGATCAAGGAAGAACCGCAAGACATTTCCGACGCGCTCGATGTCAAGGATGAAATACTGGACATGGACCTGGCCAATGTAGATTCTTCGACGGTTCCTGAAGAGATCGCTGCTACAGGGAAGACGTCCTTGACGCAGCTGATAGCGAAGCAGGGCGAGTTTATCGAGCACGCAAAGAAGATCAGAACGGAGCAGCTTCTGTTAGCTGCTGCACAACTTTGTCACATGGACACAAATCTGGCAGAGAGAGTATGGTTAGACACGTTCCCAAGGATTTGGGGAATTTTAGATGAGCATCAGCATAACACTTTAATAGCCGAGGTAGTGCCCTTCATTTGCAGTGGCACACACGTCATTCAGAAGGACTGTCATCCAAGCGCAATTGCAACTTTCGTTGAAGCAATTGCTCACTGTAATCCACCGGTACCCATGAGACCAGCTCTCATGAAGTATCTGGGCAGATCTCATAATCTCTGGCACAGGATGACGCTCAGCTTAGAGCAGATGGCGTTTGACAACGGGAACAATCAGTTTAAGATCAAGAGGGAGTCGGACTGCTATGATTTCGAGCCTGATAACAGTCCTCATGCTGAGATCCTGGACTCTTTGTCAGATATGTACTCTTTGCTCTGCGAGGAGGACATGTGGTCAGGATTATGGCAGAAGCATGCTCATTATAAGGAGACTCTTCAAGCCACTGCACTCGAACAACAAGGATTCTTCGAGCAAGCTCAGGGAGCTTATGACGTAGCTATGACGAAATTTAAACAGGATTATGTTTCTACGCCTGCTCCTTTTAAGATCCAGAGGGAAGCTATGCTCTGGGAGCAGCACTGGATCAGATGCGCGAAGGAGTTGAATCAGTGGGATCTCCTGCTAGATTATGGCAGCAAGAAGGCGGAAAAGAACCCGTTTTTAATTTTAGAGAGCTCTTGGCGGATCCCTAACTGGACTATGATGAAGGAGGCTCTGGCGCAGGTGGAGCATAATTGCCCTAAGGAGATGACTTGGAAGGTAAAGAATTTTTCTTTATTTTTCTTTCCTTTCGTTATTTTTTGCACACATTGGTATTTGACGTACACGTGTAATTTTTTTCATGTAAAAATAATCAAAATCGCACGAGTCATCTTTTTATAGAGCATGTTTTGAAAAACATGGGTCTTCATACAGAAGCAAACTGACGATCTATCGTCGTCCCTGAAGAGTTAAATTTGAACAGAAAATTTATTCCGAATCTTGCTGAACTTTCTTCTTTGCAGGTGAACCTGTACCGAGGCTTTCTGGCGATCTGCAACAGCGAGGATCAGCACCTGAACGCGGTGGAGCGATACGTGGAGCTTGCATCAGGTTTATGCATGCGAGAGTGGCGCAGGTTGCCTCACATCGTCAGCCACGTGCACCTGCCGTTGCTGCAGGCTGCACAACAGATCATGGAGTTGCAAGAAGCAATGCAGATTCATCAGGGCCTGCTGCACGGCAGGAGCACGTCGCTGCACGATATGAAGGCTATCGTGAAGACCTGGAGGAACAGATTACCCGTGATAGCCGACGACCTCAGTCACTGGTCGGACATCTTCACCTGGAGACAGCATCACTATACTTTCATCTCGAGCCACTACGACTCCCAGCAAGACCAAACAACCAACCACTCGATGCTAGGCGTGCATGCGTCTGTCCAAGCCATCATCCATTTTGGAAAGATCGCAAGGAAGCACAATCTTTGCGGTGTCTGTTTAGATTCTCTGTCTAGGATCTACACGATACCCAGCGTTCCCATTGTGGACTGTTTCCAGAAAATCAGGCAGCAGGTGAAGTGTTACCTGCAGATGGCTTCCGTGAGTGGGAAAAATGAACTGCAGGAGGGTCTGGAGGTGATTGAGTCCACAAATCTGAGGTACTTCACCAAGGAGATGACTGCCGAGTTCTACGCCCTGAAGGGGATGCTGCTCTCGCAGATTGGAAGATCAGACGACGCTAATAAAGCGTTCTCCGCTGCTGTCCAACTTCATGACACCTTGGTCAAGGCTTGGGCTCTGTGGGGAGACTATCTAGAGCACATCTTCACCAGAGACGCTCGTCAGATTTCCATAGGAATCTCGGCCATCACCTGTTTCCTCCACGCTTGTAGACATCAGAATGAATCCAAGTCCAGGAAGTATTTAGCCAAGGTTCTATGGCTGTTGACTTACGATGATGATAAATTCTCCTTGATGGAGGCTGTGGATAAGTATGCTGTCGGGGTTCCTCCTATTCAATGGCTACCTTGGATACCTCAGCTTCTGATGTGCTTGGTGCGACACGAAGGCAACGTTATCCTGAATCTGCTCAGCCAAGTTGGAAGAGTATTCCCGCAAGCTGTGTACTTTTCGATTAGAACTCTGTATCTGACCTTGAAGATAGAGCAGAGGGAACGGTACAAGAGTGCGGAATTGGCAGCAGGGAAGAATCAGGAGGGTGTTGAGGGTCGTGGAGCAGGCGGGAACGTTCAGCAACAAGGAGTGCCTGAAACAGGACCTATTCGAGCGACGCCGCCCATGTGGAGGTGCTCGAAGATCATGCACATGCAGAGGGATATCCATCCGACCATTCTATCCAGCTTGGAGGGAATTGTGGATCAGGTTCATCTTATTTTCGTTTCATTTTAACCAGAGAGGAAATGAGAGTGCTCACGCTCGGGATTTTAGTGTCACCACTTTTCTGCATCGTCTTTTTAGCCTGGAACAGAACCTACATAATTTTTTAATAACAAATAATGCCAGAGTGGATGCTACTTCTATGTTCAAAGAGGCTCTTCTATGTAGGCTCTGATCCAGCCTAAAAGATGATGCAGGTTCTAATACAGACTAAAAAGATGATGCAGGGTCTGGTCCTGGCTAAAATGGTGATGCAGGTTCTGTTCCAGGCTAAAAAAATGATGCAGGAAAAGTGGGGACAGTAAAACCCCGAGCGTGAGCACTCTCATTTCCTCTCTATTTTAACCATTAGCTGGTTGTGGATCATTGTGAAATAACAAGAATTTTCTACCCTTTATTTAGTAAACTAATTCTTCTGACGTGTCGAAACATATCAACTCATTGCATTCAATTTTAAAAGTGTATACTTTTTGCCAGGGGTTGTACATGCAAGCAATTATTTTCAGAACCGCTCGAAACCTTAAAAAATGATTTAATTACAATCTATTTAATTTGTCGAAGGATCCACAGTGTCTACTGACCAAAGAGTACAATCAAGATCATTTTGATGTTCCAGATGGTGTGGTTCCGAGAGACATGGTACGAAGAGGTCCTCAGACAGCTGAGACAGGGCCTGGCCAAGTGTTACGCGATAGCCTTCGAAAATCGAGGAGCCGTCAGCGAAGCAACCATAACTCCTCACACACTGAACTTCGTGAAGAAACTGGTCTCGACGTTCGGCATAGGAATAGGTAAGCCTTCGATTGTTTTCCTCCCCTGGCAGAGACGAGTTCTTACGGACTTCTTCCTGTAAACCGTAGAAAACATATCCCCATCTCAAAATGTGAACAACACATTTGGCTCAGCGGCTTCAGAATCGTTGGCGCGCAGGGCACAAGCCACCGTCCAGGATCCCGTTTTCCAGAAAATGAAAGGTCAATTCACTAGCGACTTCGACTTCACGGTGCCCGAAGCTAGGTTGCTGCACAATCTCATCAGCAAACTGAAGAAGTGGATCAAGATCCTCGAGGGGAAGACCAAGCAGCTGCCCAAGTGAGTATCATGACAAATATGGTTCACAAAGAACCATACCTTGGAAAATCAAAAGAATAGCTAAACAGTTCAATCTCAACTTTAAGAACTGCATCTAAAATACTAATCCTTCGGCCAGGTCCTTCCTCATCGAAGAAAAATGCCGGTTCCTCAGCAACTTCAGCCTAAAGACAGCAGAGGTGGAGCTACCAGGTGAATTCCTGCTGCCCAAACACTCCCACTATTACGTCAGGATAGCCAGATTCATGCCCAGAGTCGAAGTAGTCCAGCGACACAACACAGCAGCCAGAAGATTACGAATTAGAGGGCACAATGGTCGTCTCTACCCTTACCTGGTAGTGAACGACGCTGGATTAGGCGATGCTAGACGAGAGGAACGTGTCCTTCAACTGTTGAGAATGCTAAATCATTATCTGGCAAAGCAGAAAGAAACATCCAGGAGGTTTTTACATTTTACCGTGCCGAGAGTCGTTGCGGTTTCTCCTCAGATGAGACTCGTGGAAGATAACCCTGCCTCGGTCTCTCTGTTGGATATATATAAACAAGGCTGTGCAAAACTAGGAATAGAGCATGATGCTCCTATAGCTAGGTATTACGAGAGGTTGGCAGCTGTGCAGGCGAGAGGAGCGCAAGCCAGTCATCAGGTTCTCAGGGACATCTTGAAGGAGGTGCAGACGAGTATGGTTGCTAGGACGATGCTGAAGGACTGGGCTGTAAAGACTTTCCCTGGGGCCACCGACTACTGGACCTTCAGAAAAATGGTAATGATACAGTAGATAATTTTAGATAAAAAAAGATTTAAATGTTTCAAATTTTTCTCTGCTGTGTATAATCTAAATGTTTTCTTCTAGCTTGTAGTGTTACCAGTAGACTTAATTTTTTTTTTCGAACTGCTTTCTTCTTTTAATAACTTTAATAAGTAAAACTTGATATTCTCAAATTCTTTTAATCTGTCTAATTTAAATTGCTTATACTTGTTTATGCATTTATAGCAAAAATGGACCGGTCAAATGTAAAACTATAAAGACATGAACTGAATGTTGCTGTTATATTATTTCTGAGTTGCTAAAATTATGAAAGGAGGAAGAGCATATTTATCTGCTATTTGTTACAATTGGGCAGTTTTTATTTTGTATAAAGAGCCGCACTCTAGTCATCAGTGTTACCATGTACTCAGTGTCCTCTTTTACCTTTCAGTTCACGTTGCAACTATCTCTGGCCTGCTTCGCGGAGTATGTGCTCCACCTAACGAGACTGAACCCTGATATGATGTATGTGCATCAAGATTCTGGCTTGATCAACATTGCCTACTTCAAGTTCGATGTTGACGACACATCTGGTGAATTGGACGCTAACAGACCGGTTCCGTTCCGGCTTACACCGAACATTCTTGAATTCCTTACGAGTACAGGTTCGTCAAAGACTTGAAAAGTGATCCTCAGATATTTAAAAAAATACACAAAATCTTCAGTCTTAACACTTTGAGTGCCACGTCTTCTGAAAATGGTAGACTGAATTATTTGTCTACATTGAAAAATGAACTCTTCCGCTAATATATTCAGTGCACGAAATTTAACTTGTTACGTACCCTGATTCCCATTAGGAATCATGTACATAGATTGCACTAAAGAGGGACATGGAAAGAATTGAACACATTGCCGCCAGCCCCAAATGGGGAAATATTTTTTCAATTGGTCATAGCAATCAAAATTTCAAAATAAAAATTTGGTATGTAATGGGTTAATTAGGCTCTGAAAAATTCATGAATGTTAAAAGAGTACTCGGTATCACACGTCTCAATATTTAAATTTTTATTTCACAAAATAAGTTACGTTTTATAAAACTTTTGGGGCTACCGAGTTGGTACTGAAAGCGTTAATTGTATTTGTGCGACTAACGGTACAAACAAGATGAACGTGCATTAAATTAATTTTTTTCCAGGTGTTTCTGGGCCGCTGACAGCAAGTGCAATTGCGACGGCGCGCTGTCTAGTGCAGCCGTCGTTCAAAGTGCATACAATTCTCCGTGCAATCCTACGCGACGAAGTGATCGCAGACCATAATAAGAAGCAAGAGGATGCCGAGAACGCGTCGCAAGCACCGACAGACATGAAAGGCGAGCTTCTGATCACGATGGTGACCCGTGCTGTCACGGCGATCGTCTCCAGGCTGAACTCCCTAGCGAATTTCGACGGGACCGACAGCAAAGTCAGCACGCTGGTAGCTGCAGCGAACAGCCACGACAATCTGTGCAGGATGGACCCGTCTTGGCACCCGTGGCTGTAGAACGAGTTCTACGGAGGGCCTAAACGTGCTTCCATTAAGAACTATCGCTGGCAACGTCGATCAGCTTGAACGGTTCTTCATCTTCTGTGCAGAGTCTGTATCTTTACGTACTTTCGGTTGGATTTCGCGAAAACCGTCTGAGTTCATCGATGCTCCTGGCTTCTGGATCTCTTCAGTCGTTTATTAACCCTTTTTCTCTTAATTGGCAAGGGGTGTTGTCCAGTTGACTCCGTGATTTTTAAAAAATTGCACATATATGACGGGAAAGTATTCAACAAATATTTTTTTAATGGTAATTGATCACTAGGGGTGAAAGGAATCCTCGAAGATAGGGTTGCAAATTGTATATGGTCGTTTATTCTGAAATTATTAACCCTGCATCAAAAGGATTTATGAAGAAAAGAAAATAGGTGTTTGTATTGAATTAATTTTGTAATTTTATTCTTTTTGTTGGACGTTTTTTAAAAGATGTACATTTGTCCCAGGGTTAATTCTAGACGAATTTCTGAATTTAAAAATTGTATTACGTATAAATAGAGATTGCAGAGCTGTTTTTACCCCTTTTAAAAATTACACGTGCCGAATACTTTTCTGCTGTTCCATTAAAATCGTGGAGAGACAGCTGGACGATACTTATTGCAAAACTGGCCGTGTTTCGTGTAAATATTACGTAGTGATGTAAGGCGTTATTTACAAGATACGTTTTCTTTTGTAACTTTGGCGAACGGAATGGTTTGCGACTTTCATTTATCACGTGTTTATAAATCGTGTAAAAATTCTCGCCACCCCCGAGAATGCTACGTGTATCATTTACTGTACATAATTTTAAATATAAGAGTTATTTATAGATCTGTTTATAAATCCGCAACACACACACACGAGGAGAGGACGGAATAAAGTCTCCGAAACAAATGATCCTTTTTTTAATTCCGTGATTTTATACTGGAAATGAGGAAGAGGCGTGGGTTTATCAAAACTCGGTTGTATTAAATTCGTATATTTTAAAATAATAATATGAATCGACGTCTCACTATCAATCATACGTAATGTTTGCTTCCGTAAAAACATGTGCTTGCCGTCATTTTGTCGGCTTCAAAGTGATATTTCTGAGCATACAAAGATCTCGTGCGGTTGCCTTGCGTCCGGCTGCAGTCTGGATATCGTAAAATCGTAACAGTATATCAGTCGTGAATAATTCAGGTAGTGCTTTTAGGAGACAGGGGACCTGAAAAGTCAAAGCAGAAGATATACAGTCAATCACGTAATTGCTAGCACACACTTCAAATTAGAATAACTTTTTTATTTGCAGAAAAACGGAAGTCGGTTGGTCCATTTATAAAAAAGTTATTCTAATTTAAAGTATATGCCGTCAATTGTGAAATTGAAAGAATACAACGTCTTCCGTTAAGAGAGTTGGTTCTGTACTGACCAATGTTTGCGACATTCCTTGCAGTACGATGCGAGTCCTGTCTTTGCCGCATTGCACCATCAGACGAAGGAACTGTAGTATGAAATGGGTCTGCTGTGAAACCTCGCCGTCTCTGCCAGCGAGAAACGTGAAGATCGTGAACAGTCCATTCAAAGCAGTCAGCAAAGGATCCCTAAGCACCACAGATTTTTGACCATTCGTCGGTCCCTGTGCTTGAGGACTCTGCGATCCGAAAATGGGATTCGAATCCCCTGCTTCGTTCAGTCGCAGGATTTTATTTGGTACGCCAAGAGCGTCCAGCTCCTCGGCGTCTAGATCTCTTCGCACGCGTTTCCTATTGTTCCCGCGATATGGATTCGAATTGTTATACTCTAGAGTAGAAAATATACAGTACACGCACAGCTTCGCTAAAACGGAGGACTGTGGCTCTACGAGTTCTTCGCTTCTGAAAGAAATTTACAATCCAGTTAGCATTTATTACATACTTATTAGATACTTCAACACGTTGACCGCAAAATAATTTAGTTAATCAATCACTGCCGCATAATTTAGCAACCACTCACGCATTCTACAATAAAAATTGATGAAAAAAAAACAACGTCGCCCACATACTACCAACGTGGAAGTCAACGTGTTGAACAGAGAGTATTTTTGTAATCGTCAGACTTACTGTAATGAGTTATATAAATACTGTGGAATGATATGGTTAATGAGATCTAATGTACAGTTCTCTATGTCGAGGTGAAAAATGGCGAACGCTAGGTCCACGGCTTGATCGAGTTCCTGCTGGTAACGATACTTCAACACTTCCTTCACTATGTTTGAAACGAACCATAAAGAGCCTCCAGTATTTAACAAGGACTCTAAGGACTGTGTCGCTTGAATATTTATCCATCCTCGTTGGTTGACGTTCCTCCACACTGTTTCCAGTTGCTCGAGTATTGGCTGTCTTGATATGATGCTGAAAAAAAGTGCAAATGTATAGCCTCAAATTCACAGAGAAATATATATTACCAATAAAAGTGCGGATCCTTTATGCAAAATAAGAATGTTCTGCATACGCTGTGACAAGAAGAGAGTAAGTAGAAAGATATTTCTAACCTTAACAGTCGCGACACGTGATCTAGGAGCGAGGACAATGATCTATAGGATAATTAGTAATCCTATAATACTACTACAATAATTTTATAATAGGACAATTATCAGTACCTGTGAGACATCGACAGGACTTTATTCTTCGACTGGGTGGGTGGATGCACATCATACTGCATCTTCCTAATGATCTGGAACATCAGACTCGACCGCTCCTTCAGATTGTCCTGCAACTCGTCTCCAGGTAGTGGAGTCAAAAAGTGCTGCACCATGTTCATGGGCTTCAGAAGTGCGTCCTGATGAGTGATGCTCATGTAAGCACACAGCCAAGCAGCTGCACAGACTGGCAAACAGCAAGCTGTAGTCCTTAAACCGTCTAGAGCCCTTTTCACATCCCCAGCTCCGAGGACATCGCTCTCCCAGGCACAAAGAAGCTCTTTGACCGCGCCCATAGCTGACTGACAGGCAATGTGCCATTTTATATTGCTAGATTTAAAATCCGGATCAGGAGAATTAATTTGCGCTAACAGAGCATCCACTCTAGTAGGATCGATGTTCTGCAACATCTTCTGCGGCGACTTTGGTTGGTTACTCTCTGGCATGCACTCGCGTACCCATTGCTCGAAGAAAGAGTCTCCTCCACCTTCTTCGAGAACTGCTTCGGAGCCATAAGTTTGTACGATGGAGCACAGCATGAGAAACGAGACATCGAAGAGCATGGCTCTGGTAGCTGCGGTCTTTGGTGGGACAGGTTCGTTGATCTGCTTGCTGCACTCGTTGAATTTGATCAGTTTCGTCACGAAAGTTTTCAGTTTGCCTTCGACAGTCGCCACTGCCAACATCAGCTCGAAACTTTTCCCAGTGAGCACCTGGTACAGCATGCTCAGCAACGCTTCGTGGATCTTCAAATAATCCGCGTTCAAAGTCTTCAGGATCCCAGACAGCGTTGGCTCGGCTCTCACGATCACCTTCGGGATCGATGAGGTGGAGGTAGAGGACTCTAACTTCTGCAACGTGGCAGTCACACCTTCTCTTCTGCTACTCAACTGCTTAGCTTGCTTCTCGGTCACCAAGTTGACCTTCTGAAGAGCGTTCAAGAGACACTCGACGCTATTACAGAAGCATGCAGTGTCCATAATGTCCAGAAGAGGAGTGAACTGCAGGAGAAGTTCGAAAGCGTCCAGAATGTCTTGAGAGTATTCCGACTTGTCGTCCCCGTTTGAGTGTGCAACGTGCAGCTCCTTTAAAATTAGGGGAACCTTCAGGAACGTGAAGGCACCCCATTGGGATTCTTTGACCGTCGTTGTTACATTGTGCAGACACATCAGGCAAGCACGGATTATTTCGCAGTACAGTCTCGCGTTTGTGTAGTTCTTCAGTCTCTGGACCATCAGCAACTGGTTCACGAATACCGTTGTCTCCGTACTAGGGTTCAGCAACACTTGTACCGCGAATAAGGGCTGAAGACAGTGCGTAACAGACTCCATTTGAGTCATTTCTGGGGACAGCGCCAAGCACTCCACTTCTAAATTGCACAGCTTCTTCAGCGAGTCCTCAATCGGCACCGAAGACTTCAAGCTGCTTGTCTTCAACAGTGCCTCGATCTCCTGACACTTTTTCACAACGTCTATGTACAAATCTGGAAGGAAGTTCAGTGTTAAATTATGTTTAAATATGTATAATAAGAAAAAGGTTGTTGATCATTTCTTGTTTTATCTAATCGAGAATATTTTCAACATGAGCTTTTCATTTTGTCCATATGAAACGCTAAGGAATTTATTAAACACAGAGATGTTTAGTAGATAAAATCTAAGCTGTAAACTAGGGTGCTTCTTTGAAAATTTCATTTTATGATTACCTTTGTCATCGTATTTGGCTAAGTACATCATCGCGCAAAGAAAATCCGAACTGAGCATCTGTTTTAATATACTGGCAGGCTTGTCCATCAGTTCAGTGGGCTGCGGAGTCAGTGGACTGTTCTGAGGCATTTTGGTTAAAGTGTGAAGATAACACTGTAGCAACCAGTGCATGATTGACAGCACAGCAGCTGCCAGCAAATCCTCCTCTTGTTTGCCACGACATGTTATGCCTACTTGGATAGATTCTAGGAATTCTAGTAAACTTAGAATACAGTGTGGCTTGTGAAAGGCGTCATATTTACTAATTCGTTGCAACACTGCAGCGTAGGAGACCAACTGGAAATATATTTGTATCGTTAGATGTTTTCAGTAATGAGCTAATGATGATTCTGAAATTGATGCATACCTGAGAACTCAGAGAATGTTTCAAGTAAGACAATACTAACTGATTTGGACCAAGTCCTACTAATGCCTGTTGCAATATACAGTCTGCTAAATTATATACATCTCCGCTAACACCTCTTGGTAATATCTGCAAGAAGATTTTAGAATACTCGTAATTAACACGTTAACTGCTATGCGCATTTAGGAGGAAATCTCCGTCAGGCCATGCGCGCTGCTTAGGTATTGTGGTATTTTATACTGTCTATCACCAATGACTGACGCGGCTTGATCAAAAAGTTCAGTATCAGTCACTGGTGACTGACATGACAGTAAACATGTTACAGAAGTATTGAAATCGACATAACTTACCGTTTTAATATTAATACCCCATTGCAGATCACTCCAGCGCTCTCTCCATGCACGTAGCAAAAGAGCCTTCAAGCTGCTGGTTTTACTAGTAACTTTAGTCTCCATAGCTGATGCCAGAAGGTTACACATAATTTCTCCACCGCGAGTTACGTCTGTAATATTATTAGTCACCATAAACAAATAATGAACAATTCCAAATGAAGTGCAATACATGGAGTGATACACTGTACAATTATTAAACCACATGCTACATTTCTGCACAGAAGCTACAGCCCACGACAAAAAATATACCTCTTTAAATGAATATATAAATTATTGCATAAAATAATAACTAATATTATGATATATAACCTTGTGGAAAATATAATATGTACAGTGATCTGTATAAAAAGTAGAAGCAGAAAACTAAATCAAAAAATTGAATTGTCTCCGCGACTGTTTTGCCTACCTCATTTCATAAAATTTGTTTATTTAATAAATTACTATAACTGGCATATTTTCAATCGGTTGTCGGAGCGTAACCTAACCACAGCCGCCATGATCGCCGCGATGGCCATGGTGTAACTGTTGGGCTGTTAGGATAGAAGCAATGCAGGCTGCGACGCCATTCGGCAGACATGAAAACGAATGATCGATACTGAAGCCTGCAGAGTTCCGTCCAGTTTTCAAAATGTCAAATTATCAAATGTTTGTCTAACAACAAACCAAGCCTGTTCCACCAAAATCCCTCGTTCTCCGTTCACAAAACCATAATAAATCATGTTAAAAACAAAGAGCAACCCCTAACTCGACGATTTCACCTTCAAAACCGTGCAAGCAACCAACGAACAAATAATAGCAGCAATTTATCATGGTCATCTACGTCGTACAAGTGATACATTCCTCCTTCTAATTCGCACAGATCAAATATCTAAAATCAAGCCGATATCTCAAGATTAAACATTGCAAATTCTAAAGGCAGCGATTGTTTAAAAAAGATGGGCGTCTGCGCGAGAAAAGCACCAACGTCGTCCTTCGGCGTCTGGAGCTTCATTGCATGGAGGGGATGGAGTTTCATGATCTTCGTAGGCCTGATTGTTATGATTGGAATCTTCTATCACGAGTATATAAGTGTACGTGAATAATTACTTTAGTAACGACAGCATTAGGAGTCATTATTTTTGATCCGTAATAATTATACTCATTTGTATTTATCTTTCAATCTGTGTGACCATTTCTCATTTTTCTGCCCATTTGCCTGGAAATTTTACTGTCTATTTAAGTAATTTTAATGTCTGATTCAATGGGCTGCATAAATTAAATACTTTATTGTTTTCATTTATTTTTTAATTCTAGAAATTAAAATTCTATATATTCTAAAAATTCTGTAAATATAATAAATATAATATATAATTCTATAAATTCTGTAAATTAAATACTCTATTGTTTTCATTTATTTTTTAATTCTAGAAATCATGTGATTATTGATTTAATTTTATTGTCTGGGATTTTGAATAACTACTATCCTCACCAGTTATTTCATTTGTATTTAATTTTATTAATTCAAGTAACATACAATATTCATTTGTTTTAATTGCCTTTAACTTGAAAAATTGGCCAATCAGAACGCTGGAAATTCGAGATCACCATTTCGATGAATCTGTTACAGAAATCCTGAGCTCGATGACTGTAGTCTACCTGGCTCTTGACACCAATGGGGGAAGGGGAGGAAAGGACTGCAGTCAATGCATTTTACGATGGGGCCCCATAGCTAAGGAACGTATTCCACCATGTATACCTTTCGTAATCCCCTCAATTGGTACTTTCCAGCAATGACGAGCGCACCGTGAAAGCATTGTGTCTATTCTCGACTCGATAGGTTGCTGTCATACAAATCACTCATAAAATCCCCATACATATATTTAACGATACGATGCCCAAAGATTGTAGAACAATAAAGAAATAGCCGATGGAAATCTGCGTCACTTTCTGCCGCCGATAATGGACTAACAATTTCGGTACTGAATATCCATGACTCACTGATGTGTACCGAATGCGTCGCGACTTCGACCAGCCAGCCGGAATTGATTAATCTGATGCAACGTCCGAGACGCAAACATAACTGTTGCCTCACAATCGTTCGTAAATATTCCTCAAACACAAAAGATAGTCTCCCACAATTTTTAGACAGGCAAACCGGGCCGAGAATGCTCTGAAATTGTTTTTACTTTCAAGACCGAGTCACAAATTAATTAATTCACCTAAATTGCAGATGCTTATAGTCTATTTTTATGGATTGTCTTGTAGAACTGTAAATATAGGGAAATTTTAATTCGTTAATGGGTAGATTGCCATTTTTATAGATTACTTGATGGAACTGAAAATAATAGAGAAATTTTATTTTATTTCATTCGATATTTTGAGGAATTTAATAAATATGCACGCGATGTAAATGTACCGAAATCTGCGGTCTATTAATGAGTTCGCAGTTTGCCTCATAAACAATTGATAAATCGTATCTACTGCTAAGTACTGTCTCCCAAAAGAAACAACTTGTATCATTCTCAAAACTGTAGTCTCATGGACTGTAAAAACAGGACTGTAATCAACAAATAGACAATAATCCCTGTCAACAACAGATAAAATTGCTACAGAAGCAGCTTTTCCAAAGAAGTCGCCAATTCACTCTTTGTATTACTTAATACTGCTGATGTTATCTTGTTATCAAATGCATCATTCAAGTGCATATAAATGCACTAAATGCATTTACTACATATAATGCTTGCTAAATCTGATTTATTTCTAACTACTGTCCCCCAAAAAAGAAAATCCAATTCATTTCCAAACTTTGTTACAGTCTATAAAAACAAAAATTAATTCCTTCAATAATTTACATAATCATTTAAAACCAACCAAATTGACCGGTTCCAGACTATTTATTTTAAAATTGCTGAAATTAAAACAGTTCTTTCTTAGGGAATGCTTGAATGTCTTCAACCAATCATCTAGGCAAAAGCAGCAAAAGGTCTGCTAGATGTAAACACTGTTATCAGTCGCAGATAAATCGTATCAAATAATATCATAATCGTCCAACAAATCTCCAACCAAGCCCAAAAATCGGTCCAACAAGACCACAGCAATATTTCATCAGTCTCGAGCAGCGTTCAAACCAGTACGCGTCGCGTCTCGATCCCTCGAGGTATCGTATCATGCACGTTCCCAACCAATCGTGTCCCCGTTCAGTATTGCGCCTGTGTGACGCAGTAACTGCCACGCTGGCAGCTCAATTGACAATCGGATAGTGTCGAGTGCGGTGTACAGTATTCTCGGTTTCGTGAAAACACTGGTCCTCGAGGAACTTCGCAAAATCCTGATCGCGCCGACCGTGAAAATCATAGGCGTGGATAGGATTCGGTGGTGATCATAGCGATCTTGGGTGGACGTGTGGCGGAGCGATGCCGGCACGGCAGCCACGAAAAATGCTTGTGCCAGTAGGCGATAGGAGCTGAAAACCGGTCCCTCTCTTCTGGAACTCTGTGTGTTCTCTTCAGGGTGGGGCGAGAGAACAGAAACCTCGTCCGTCCGTCCGTCGGTCGGTCCACGGCGGGTTCCTTTCTCGTCCGCGACTTAGTCGGTGGTGTGTCGTCGCAATCGGTGGTGGTGCATCGCGTGCATTCGTCCCGTCGGTCAGTGCAGTCCCCTACCGCAGAAAAGTGTTGTCAGAGTTTTTTCATGGAAGCGTAGAGCGTGGCACTACAAAGTAGTGCAAAAGGTCGCCGACGGG
The DNA here is from genome assembly GCA_913789895.3 of Seladonia tumulorum. Taxonomy (NCBI): domain Eukaryota; kingdom Metazoa; phylum Arthropoda; class Insecta; order Hymenoptera; family Halictidae; genus Seladonia; species Seladonia tumulorum. Next base: position 1,842,666 of record OU565267.1, read on the forward strand.
TTGTGTGTTGCCACCGTGTGGTGTTACGACGTGTGATTCACGTTCATTGTTAGCATGTCATCCACCGACATGAACCTCATGGACCTCTTGTTCCCCAGGGAGGACTCCTTCCTCAAGGGGGACGTTAAGGACGAGCCGTTCATAGACCAGAGCTACGGCGACGACGCCATCACGGTGAGACGCAGGACCTCTCTTTCTTCAGGATCCTCTTTCCTTCAGGGTCCTCTTACTCTTACGCACACGCCCCTGCACACGGATTCTATTAAAAGACGCGTCCAGAGGGAGTCACCGGGACCTCTCTAAACTCCTTGTTTTCGTCGGGGTTAGGATAATTGGTTCACTGGGGAAGTTAGGTTATCCTTCGAGGCCCTCTGACCTGGTGAATGAGTATCAGACTTTGCTCAAAAAGCTTATTCTTCCTTTAATTCTTCTTATTCAGAAATAATAAGCCAATCTTGATAAATACTTTGACGAGGAATGTTTCTTTAGAGACTCTCGATAGTTTCTCTATTATTTAACCCTTTCACTAGCAACGTTATACATATGTGACCGTACATGAGCCTGAAAAAAGACCAAATTAATTTTTGCCAGTTTTGTAAAGTTGTAATGATTATTATAATTGTTAAAATTATGCCAATGTTTTCGTCAGAAACTCTCTATGAGACCCTTGCTTATTCAAGCAAATATTTGAATAAAAATCGCATGGAATCTGAATAAATCCAGTCTTGTTATTGTGAAGCTAATTACATACAGTATGAATGCATTTATATGCATATCAGTCACATTTATAGTTTGGTAGTTCTATTACATAAATTACAGCACATGTGTTTATCACACAATGTTTATTTCCAACTTTTCTGTAATCATACCTTTTCTTAAATTTTCTCGGGCGGATATATGACTAATAGGACGTTTGAACTATGGAAGTAGCAAACGCTGGCAGGGAACGCGGTGATTGTCTACGGGTAACAAAGCGGCCAAATACTTTCCCTTTTCGCCGAGTAAAATGATAATGGCGTTTGAAATTGCGAAAACACCGTGGACCGCGAGGGATTAAAATTCTCTCACGTGCCAGAACATTTCAACAAAATTTGAGCCAAAACTCAAATGGCGTTTCTATATCTTTTCGCGAAGAAAGCTAGTTCCGCGAAGCTTGTATCAGGAATGCTAATACCGGGAATAATGGCCAAGGCTGGCGAAACCTTTTTAAACGACTCATGCTTTACGCAATCGCTTTTGAGCGGTTCGAAGAGGAACGCTTATAATCGATTCCTATAATCTGTTCCGGGGATCTTGAATGAATTTCTGGAACATGCCCGGTTGCCGAAAAATACGAGCGTTCGATCTGCAGAATCGACGTTTCACCGTGCTACTTTCGTACCATCGCTCGTTTCGCATCATCGCGGCAGACGCGTCTTTCCTCGTTGATTGTATTTAATTACTACAAACGATGCTTCCTTGTCTAACGGTTCAACTTCAACGAAACGGAAACCGATTTTCCACTGGGCAGATCATGGAACGGATGTTTATGATGCTGCTTGCAATTAGCAATCGCAGCTCGGCAAAAAATCTCCGTTAGATTCACGGCTGTTCGCGAACATGGTCGTTAACATATGGTTCATGCGGACCACGTGCGTTGAGTATGCACTTTGGCGGCTGTTATACACGCTGCGGTCATTCTGAGAACCGTGATTGCAGTTCCAGTACCAAAACTGCTTTAGACATTACTGCAATTGTGATACAATTAACTTGGCATTGCAAAACAATCTGTTAAAATTTTCACAGTTGTGTGAGAAGCAGAGAACAATGAAAACTGCTACAAAAATCGCTAATAATTACCATAAAATTACAACGTCGTGAAGCGATTTTTAAAAATGATCGCTTTTCGTCACTGAAAAGTTCGTGAATTGATGTTATTTTTGCGACGAGTTTTGTTTATAATTTCTTCCGAATGCTCGTCAGAGGATAATGCAGTCTGAAAAGGTGCAATTATTGCACAATCACGCCCGGGATTTTGTAACATATGGAATGGTCGGATGCACGTGCCGGTGCGTCGAGCGCCGCCATCTTGGATTCGATGATAGCTCCTCTGGACACCTAAACTCCGCTCTCGCGAGCGAATGATTCTCGTTAGTGCCGCTTTGTTTCGCGCCATGCGTTTCTGCTATATGTATGCACGTTTCCCAGGCTGCATTGGCGTCGAACGTTGTAGTCATTCGTCGAAGTAAGTCTGCCGACGTTAATGGCCGGCGACCGAGTAAATAGTCTGCATTGTTCTCCAGGTCAATCGATTTAGTTACCTGCGGCGAAGGTGCATACCGGTCTCCGGTCCCTCGAATCAGACCGAGAATGCGAAGTTACTCATCGTGGCGAGCGACCTTCGAACGAGGAATTACCGTTAACTTACGGGACTCCCCGCGAACAGTTTCAAAAAATCCTGATTCATATTTCCCCCCGGGGACTAACCCCAATTTTTTTCTAGCTTCCTAATTTGCGGAAATGGATCAGGGAAGAGTTTTCTTGTAAATATTAGGCAGACTTGTCACAGACTTGTTCTTGCAATTTTTAAACAAACCGAAACCTAGCCGTAAAATATTTGCTTGCTAAAAATATCGGCTCAGAAAAATGGTAAGATTTTTATTTAGGTCTCACGCGATTTTTGTTATCAAAGATCTTTGAAAATTTAATAATTGAAGGACAAACAGTTACTGGACGTTGCGTCAGTGTGGACGTAGCTTAATAAAACGAACGTTCCAGAATTTTTCTTTCATTCTTCAAGAAAGAAAAATATCTTGAAAAATGTTATAAAGTTTCTCCCGGTGGTTAAACATTTTTAAAAATTGGAAAGACATCAGAGGTTGAAGAAAATCTCTAAAAATATTTCAGCAGAACGTGTTCGTCTTGACAATAAAATCGCAAAGAGACTGAAGTTTGATCGACGAAAGCGAGCCTCGTGGTCGAGAAGATACAACAGACTTCCAAGTGTTAGCTCAGATTTATTTTTAGTCGTTTCAAAGTGTATGGAGAAAACACGGTTTCCGTCAAACTCGACTATACCGGCTAGAAACAACAGCCTTCGGAACACCGACGGGCGGCGGTCATTTATGTTGCGGTGCATTTTCGTGCGGAGCTTTTCAACAAAGAGTCGCGCGACACAATCGCAGATTCCCCGAATTCGCTCGAATCTTAACTATATTTACCATGGCTCGGGTAACTGGGTTAACTGACATTGGGCAAACGGCTGGTGTCAGAGCATACTCGCACCATGCGAACGGCCATTTCTCAAGCTACGCTAAGTCGATTAGACCGACTTTCAGCCAGACACGTAAGTGGAGCACGCGATCATCAACAGAAATTGTTGGCGCCTCGATCGCGAGATCGTTTCGTGTACAATGTATCAGTATCGGGGAACAAACCTGATGCTTGGACTCGATAATGCGAGCCACATGAGAAACCAGCCGCGAAATCTGCGAGTCTTTTTGTTGCGCCTGGAGAAAAATTCTCCCGTCAAAACTCTCCATGCTACAGCGTTTCTCAACCTCGCTCAATTATTTATGAGCCGTAAGATAATGACTTCTACCTTGAAAGCGATCACCTGTGAGAACTGTGATTAATAGACTGCGGATTTACGAATGTACAGGAAAAACATAAGAGTTTAAAGATACTGTTCTAAACTTATTTCATATTATTAACACTAAACCTCTAAAACATATAAAAGTGAAACGTCTTATGGAAGGGAAAAGATTGAATTTAGTTAAACTTTGTATGATTTTTATTATAATACGTGCTTAAATGAAGAATTCATTTCAGTAATTTTCTATGAAAAGGTTTTATAGTTTCAATAATTGTGAAATAGAAAACCGGTCATTTGGTAGGTTTAGTGTTAAGGCAAGAATAAATAGCATCTTACTCTGCTCTGTATTATTTTGCTCGTGATGGGAAAGTTGTTCAGGCTGCTTGTTTTATTTAAAGATTTAGCTTTGAGATAATAGTCTTTATTAGAAGTTGGTAAGAACCTCTAGATTCACGCAGTCGAAAGTACTACAATAGTAAACCATGAGAAATTTCAATTTTCACAATCTCTAACCACGTGAAGCTTATTGCAACCAAAATGGTCCTTTCTAAATTCATACAGCAAGCAGTGCTAGAAATGTATTACCTAATTTCCTTCAACATTCTTAGATAGAAAATAAGTAGACAGCTATGCATTTTTACGACACAAATGTGTAATTTAAATGAGTAAAAACATTAAAAAAAATTTTAATATACTTTTATATTATTTTGACCCTACTAAACATATTAAGACATTATATACTGGTAACTTTCTAATTGTAAGTCTTTTTAAAATCAAGGATTAAGAGTTACAATTCAACAATTTTTGGAATTAGAATTTTTAGAAATTGTCATTTACAACTCAGTTACTAAAAAGGCCATCAACAGGCTTCGGGTAGGTGTTAAGAAGGAAAATAAATTTATATTTCACTGCAATTTGTGGCAATTCAAGTAGAAAATTTCTATTTTGCATAAAGATCCGCTGCACGACGATAAGAAATGACACAACGGGATGATTTAATAATTGTGGTTGTTGTTGGATGTTAAGGCGGAAGAATGGCCGACGAATCCGGACGACTTCCTGGATTCCATCTTTAAGCTGGAGGAAAATCAGTTCAGCCTGATGGAAAATGACCTGGACACGATTCCGTCCTCATCCTCGGACAGCGGGCTCTCTAGCGCGCTCAGCCTCTCCTGTGAGCAACAATTGAGTCCTCTGCTACCTATCGAAGAGGATCAGGTGGAAATCAGCAACTCGGAGATGAACAGCCCCCAGAACTTCATGGACTTCGACTCTTTGGACAGTCCGAACCAGTCGGTGGGCAGTGTGGACAGTCCGATTAGGTCCGTGGTCAGTTCGAACATTGGTTCACCTGCGACAGACGTTGCTGAAGAGATGGATGTGGAGCACACCTTGGTGGCCGTCGTAAACCCTAATAATACCTTGGCTGATGCCAACGCGACCGTTGTTGCGGAGGCGCCGGTCGTCGATTTAGGTAACGAGGATTTTAATTATTATAGCTTTGCTTGGGAGGAACAAATTACTGGGTCGTTGACCCCATAGACTCCCATAAGTCTAATGAATAGTTAATTTGCCGGGGTAAAATGATGCACTGTAATATTTTTAATTTACTATGACTGAGATTGTAAAGATACGTATCTGCGAGGAATTATTCAACAAAGTTATTTCCTTAGGTATGCATCATAAAAATAAAAACAGTTAAAAATTTAGATAGGTACATTCTCGTTATTTTTATAAAGCAATGTGAAGTAGTCATTCCGCAAACGTAGTGTTAAGAGGCTAATGGTAGAATCTTGCTAGAGCCTAATTGCAAACATAAAGCGGTGAATATATAAGTTGTTCGCCAGATGAACGGCGTTTGAACAGATGTCGCGTGTTTCTCGAACTACGTCGGAAACTAAGCGGGTAGATAGTAGACACTGAAACTCGCCCAAGGTCACGGAGATAATAGTTCGAATCGATCAGCATTTCCAGAACGAAACCTTTATTTTTAGACAGACCAGTGAATCGTTGTTTGATACGACTCGGGGATCAAATTCAACGACCGTTTTGCAGAAGGGAATGTTTTTAATTGTAGATAAAATACAGAAGCAGCAGGTGCAGACTGCGTCACAGGATAACAATGCGCTAAATGTGCGCAATATCACGTGCAACGGGAAACGAAATATTAGACAATTGATACGAGTCACGCCTATGGGCTCCGGGAATCCTAGATCGATACTTCTGCCGGTGAGTTTGAAGGACATGAAGGACGTCAGGACCATCAAGATCATTAACGCATCCCAAGCGAGGAACCTGAAGGGCTTCAAGATCAATCAGACCAATATCATCAACAAATCGGTCCAGGTATGCTGAAAATAATATTCTTAGTCAATTTTAATCTATTGTTACCTGATGAACTGAACTATCTTCAGAACATTTTTAAATGAACGATCATCTAGCAAATCAATTATTAAAAATAATATGGTAGAAATAATTATAATATGATTGATGGGGCTAGAAGATGGTTTTCTTATGATTTGTAAATTGCAAGGAGTCGAAACGATTCATAAAAGATAGAAAAGGAGATATTGTTTCCTTCGGAGCAGTGCTTCCAAATTTTCTGCAGCATTTGTAAAAAGTGCGAGTCAACTAGAACCTTTTATACAAAAATTTTGAAGAGTCGTTTCTAGAATCGTTCCAAGCCCGACTTCAGAGTGCAAAATTTTCATAAAAATTGTTACGGTGTTTCCATACAGATGTCTATCAAACAAGAGGATTCTAGCAGCGAGAAAGGTTGCAACTCCAGCGACGAGGTCTCGGAGTCCGACTCCCCTTATCCAAGACTAAAGCTGAACTCAGAAGAGAAGCGTCTGCTCCAGAAAGAGGGAATCACGTTGCCGTCGCATTATCCACTGACGAAGCACGAAGAGAGAGAGCTGAAGAGGATCAGGCGTAAGATCCGTAACAAAATCTCGGCTCAGGACTCCCGGAAGAGGAAAAAGGAGTACGTGGACGGTTTGGAGGATCGGGTGAAACAGTGCACGGAAGAGAACATGACCCTACTGAAGAGGATCAAGGCGTTACAGTCACAGAATCAGAGTCTCGCCGGGCAACTGAAGAGGCTGCAGGCGTTACTACAAAAGGGCAACAAGAGCGCACAGCCGGCTACCTGTCTGATGGTCTTGCTGCTCTCATTGGCCCTGGTCGCTGTTCCGAATCTGCGACCGCACTCCAATTCCAGCAACGAGCTCACACAGGAACAGGAGCAGCCTGAGAAAATGCCTCCATTGGCTGGTGAGTGGAACCATTCTTCATTTGCAACGGGATTACTCTTTCGCAACTTCTTGCTGTACCCTCTTCTTCAGTTCTTCTCTTCAACGCTTCCTCAACTCTTCATTTCTTTGCTTCTTCATTTCTTCAGTTCACTAGTTGGAAGTAGGAGTATCTTCTTCACTTCCATAAATTTCCTGAAACAAAGTATATATTAGTTAGCAATCACGCAAATGGATTCAAATACTTCTTAAAGCTTTCAATTCCTCTATTTAGTGTATAAATCAGTTCGTAGCTTTCAAAATTAACCAATCGTAACAATATTTTAAATTCAAGTCTTCCACTCCGTTGTATCGGAGACACATATCACTGAAAGTAAGGTTTTATTCGATTCCACTTTCTTAAAATTTATGTTTATTAATTACTTATAAAAGGGAATGCATCCATAAAAGAAAGAGAGATTATTTGAGTGGGTAGAATGCATTAATTTGTACATCTTGTACATTCATTGAATTTTTAGAAAGCCAGGATTAAAATGACTTATTCCAAGAGTTGGAAAAAATATTCCAATATTTTTTAAAGGTGCCTAATGGACCCTACGCGATCAGAGATTGTGTTTATAATATTTTAGCCATTTTTGGAATGATTTGACAAATGCAAGTGTCGGAATAATTCTCCTATTAAGCAAAAGAGTCAGGTCCGAAAGACTGTTGAACTTGTCCGAAGCCGGATGACTGTCACAAGCTCGCCGAACCTTTTCGGACCGTTATATTAGCGGTTACGCGAGCTGAATGGGTTTGATAGCGCTCCCTGGCCCGGCCAGAGGAACATTGAACCCCACGGGATTGTGAAAGGCACAGCCCTGCAGTGTATTCCTTTCTTTTTTCTTCTTTTTCGCTTTGGCTTTCACGTCCCGCGGTTTGCTGCTGCTCGATCTCGCTCGGGTTACGATCGAGCAACGGTTGAGCTGGTTTTTACTCGTTCGAGGAACGAAATCATGAGCCACTATCATTTTTCTTCTTTTTACGGGACAGTGACGAATATTTGGAAGTAAAATTTCACGTATCGTGTCACGATAATTACAAACGAGGTTTGCAGACAACCAGGTGCTTTTTAAACTTGTTCTCGCGTTTCTTTTCTCATACTGTCGACGCTTCGCGTAGTTGACAATTTTTCATGAAAAATTCATAAGTAATACTGTGTGTATGATAACGGGCAATTACGCAGAACGTCACTGTAGTTATCATTGTATACGTACATTGTACGCAACGACTAAACTGCGCAGACTTTATGCAAAATAAAAATGGTCTGTATCGATTATAAGAAGCAGGAACCAAGTAGAAATTTTGGTTTTTCTTTAGTGATTGTAACACTAGACTGTTTTATATTACTGAATAAAAATAACCAGGATGCAACTATTCAAAATTTTAGTCACGTTTTGGAATATACAGGGTGTTTCATCTAACTCGAGTGTCTAAAATATTTCGCTTGTTTTTAATAATAGAAAAAAATGTCAGAGGAAAACATTAGTTGGTTCAGGAGGGCAAATATTATGATAGGCAAAAAATTTGTTCAAGGTTATATTTTTTGAGACTTCAAGGTCATCGAAGTTTCTTTAAATGGAATGATATATTTTTACTACCACTATACGATAGCCGAGGTCAAGACGAATCCAACGACCTGTAATATTATGACCTTCACGTGAGTGAGTATGAAAATTCATAAAAGTAGGACACTTGACGTAAATAGTGAAATAACGATGACACGATCCCCTTAGGGTTTCAAGAAATGTTCTTGAGCCTTGATTAATGACACGCTTACAATGAATTGTAAACACTGATACAAATTCTTCTCGTTTCGGTGATTCTAATCAGCACGTTTCAGAAATTCATCGAGATTTATTCGATTGTGAAAGATAACGTGACTTCTCTGAAACGATGGTGTATAGAGATGCAGAAAAGATAAACACGTTTTTAGTTTATGTTGAGGCAAAAAATAACTCGGTACAAGTATCTGAACTGTACGCAGAAAAATACTCTGAGAGAAATCATTCTTCTCTACAAAGTTTTGACTGCATAGTTCAATTGTTTTGTAAAACAGGGAGTATTAAATCACTGAACAGAAAACGATCAAAGCCGGAGAAGACGCCGAAACTTTTGTATTGGCTACAGTCAATATTGATCCTATTCATCCATACCATATTTCCTTACGTCAGGTGCTTCATGGCAACGACTTTGAGAATCGTGTTGCTTTTTGTACATGGACATTGCAGCAAATACAAAGAAATGAACATTTCTTTTATGACGTTCTCTTTACTGACGAAGCTACTTTTTCTAACCATGGTCAACCGAATACACATAATATTATTAACTATTGGTGCACTGAAAACCTGAAATGACTTCGACATGTTGAACACAAGCGTCCGCGGAGTGTAAATATACAATGTTGTAGAATCGTTGGTAATAACAAACCCAAGGTCACGTGAAGATCATAATATTACAGGTCGTTGGATTCGTCTTGACCTCGGCTATCATATAGCGATAATAAAAATATATCGTTCCATTAAAAAAAAACTTCGATGAGCTTGAAATCTCAAAAAATATAACCTTGAACAAATTTTTTTGGCTATTGTAATATTTCCCCTCTTGAACCAACTAATGTTTTCCTCTGCAATTTTTTTCTATCATAAGAAACAAGCGAGATATTATGCTCGAGTTAGATGAAACACCCTGTGCACACAAAGGTATTTCTTAACCACTCGAAGCTATTTTAACTCCAAAACGAAACATTTCCTCCGATCTAGAATAGTTCCCTTCTATATGTATATTTTTTTATGTTACACATACGAAATTGTGAAATTTACTCATACTATACGGAAGTGTTTAGTAGATTATTAACCTTTAGTACTCTAATTGCGACTGGAAGGCGTCACTAAAAATTCCTGTATCATTATTCAAAATATTTTTTACATTATTAAATTTGTTTGTATTTAATAAATTACTAAACATCTCAGTACTGTAGGAGTAAATTGCACCACTTTCGTATGTATAACATGAAAAAATATATATAGAAGGGAAATATTCTACGTCGGAATAAATGTTTCGTTTTATAGTTAAAATGGCTTCGAGTGCAAAGGGTTAAATACAAATAAATTTAATAATGTAAAAAATATTTTGATACAGGAATTTTTAGTGGCACCTTACAGTCTCCATTCGAGTGCTAAGGGTTGATAGTAAACCGAGTGTTAACAACCAGGAAACAACATTTAATCAATATTTAAAAATTGTTTTCGCTTCTTTAAATTGCACGTACTCGTTTGTGTCGCAAAATCCAGAGTCAAGTAATGACCGTAGAGGATTGAAGGAACAATGATTTCATTCATGGATTCCATGGATCTATCCAACGTGTTCAAAGTGTTTTTGATGGTACTGAAAAGAACCTATTGTGTTTCGATCATTTGAAACTGAAATATTCAGACAGTGAGCCTCGAAGCGATAACTTGTGGTTTCTGTAAACGCGTAGCAAATTGATAACTGGCCGTCCTCGGCACGTCGATAGCGAACACTGTTGTTTACTGACCGTACAATTTTTACACTCTTTTGGTATTGTTCGCGTGAGCTATATATGTACATACTCGGGAGACAGTAGCATCGACATGGAGAGGCACGATCGTCAAACCGATCGGCATTGACGCGTACTCATTATCTTGAGTCGCGATTAGGTAACCCCAGATAATTGAGTGACGTTTGGTGAACACTTTACGTAACCATCGACTCTTGATCCCAATTACTTTTTAAAACACTGAAGACCGGAAGGTTTTTCACTGTCGCTTGTCTCCAACTTCAATCATTCGCTTCTAGTCCTAAGAAAAATTAGGATAAATAGCGTCTTCGCTCCAAATTGCACTTGGTTCAATTAGGTTGACACAGTGACCGGCTAAAGGACAGAGCGTTCTTCCGCTTCCTATGTTGCCGTCGCGTGGTTCCGGCTCAATTGTCGAGCAGCAAATACAAATAAATAAACAGACGGTTCATAAATAGCTCCAACCTGACCTAAGGCAAGCAACTCGCTCGCTATAAATACGCCGAGATCTATGAATAAACGAACAAGATATTAATTCCGCTAGGCGTGGAGGGGAATCCTAGCAGTCGGTGGGAATGATTCATGCGTCGATTAGCATTCGCGCTTTTCGAAAATAGTTCCGCAGCAAATTCCGCGAGCCGCGTGCGCTCGAATTGCGCCAGAGAAAAAAAAAATGAAAAATAGCGATACGGTATCAGCGGGAATTCAGATTGCGACACTGATTTTTGTTCCTCGCTGTGATTGCGATTCAGCGATTCCGATGACCAAAGGTTCCCGATCGAGTCATCGAAAATTCATTTTGTGACGATTGGAAAAATTCCTCGAGGTCGTCAACACGTGTCACAGTCTTTTTTCTGTTTGCTGTTTGCCGGAGATATTATCGGACACGTGCGATAGATATTGATAACGGGGCAAACACGAAAAATTTCGAAAGCGAAATAGCTATTGGTGCTCGATATTAAACACCGGAGTATGTCGAAACCGGAGCAGGCTGCGAGATCGAGCAGAAGTTGCCCAGCTACTTTCTAAACGAGGCCAGGAAAGCTCCGATCCTTTCCAACAGCTCCAACGGTTCATCTCGTCGATCTTAACCACTTTCTCGAGGATTATAAATCGATTAATTCAAACGTACCCTCGTCGAGCAATAAAATATGCCTGTGCAGTCCCGTGTCGATTCTAACTCCAATTTATCGACCTGCAGGCTTCCCTCCTCCAGAATTACCAGTTTGTCGATTCGCCTGCGCTATAGTCGAGCAGTAAAATGTATAATTCATAATTTTACGTTTCGTCCAGTTACCGGTAATAGTCGAGCAACCCTACTTTTTACAAGATTCATCATCGAGGTTTCTTGAGAAGCAATTAAATATGAATCTAGATTTTAATGCCACTAAGAGAGTAATTAATTGTTGAACAAACTTTATTCCTCGAGGATTGGGATACGATTAATTCAAGTGCACTCTAAAGAAATTAATAAAATATAAATTTACATTCCGATGTCGTGGTCAAGTGCTGTTAATCGTCGAGCAAGCTTTCCTCTCTCGTGATCACGATTTAATTGAAACATGTGCTATTCAGCAAAGCAATAAAATACGAATTTATCTTTTTATGTCGTGTTCAGTTGCTGTTAATCATTCAGATTCCTTTTTCGAGGATTACAGCTTGATTGATTGAAACACATTTTAATCATGTAAATTAATCAATTTTAAAGGATGCAATCAAATATGCATTTTAATGGGACTACAGAGAGAAATTGTGTTTATGAATTATTTTCCTATAGAACACAAAAATTGTATTTTCATGTGTCTGTAAATTGTAATTAATCAATTCTCCGAGATTCTAGATAAAATAGTAGAATATAAATTTTTATCTTCAGGTGACCGTAGATTAATTGAACGGGGGGTCTCTTATCGACTGTAATTCGATTGGATCGAAGTAATCACAGCGGAACTATTAAACGAATGATTGTAATCGATCATCGAGCGAAAATAATTCCTTGTGACGTAACCCAGTCACCTTCGAAGTTCGAGTAGGGAATGATACCTGTCCCGGCAGCCTTCGGGAATTTTCGGAGGCACGAGCTGCCTTGCCAGGTGTCAATGAACTGTATTAAAATTCAAACGTTAGGAGTTTTAGGGGACCAGCGGCGCTCGTACGTGAGATGCCTCGTAACCAGTTTTCCAGCTCGGTTACGAAATACACGCTGGTCGTATCGGTTCTTGATCAAACACTATACCACGCTAAAGGACGATTAACGACAGTGTAACCACTATCCGAGATAATTGCTTTGTGGCGACGATAACGGTGTATGTGTAAACGTGATAACTGCATCGTCGAAATTGCCCCGAGTGCAATGTCTGCAACTGCGATCAGTTTTTTCAGATCAGCAATAATCGCAATTAGTATACGATCTCGGTAGTTCCATTAATGCAAATTGGGAAAAAGTACTGTGAATAGTGTACGTTGAGTTCTCAAAAAAAGAATAAAAATTTGCGGGACATGAGGGGAAAGCAGGATCTTACCATTATTATCTTATAATTTGTTTCCTTTTTGGGGCTGATATTTTTATCTGTATAATGAAAGTCCAATTGAATTTTAATGCTCTTAGTACTTCAAGAACGATCGATGTATGTATCGTGGGTGATGCAATATTCTCCTAAACCTACAACTTCTTTTGAACTGAGGTCATACTAATTGTTATGTCGCCGATAAAAATTGATTGCTGTAATCATTCTCCCGACTCTTTCAAGTTACCTAAATCGTAATAAAAATTGTTTGATTCGATATCCGGTGACCTCCACTAATATTCAGACGCCCTTAAAAATCGCGTAACTTTGTCAATATTGGAGTATATTACTTGAATTTTTTTGAGAAGCAAGAAAAATTGTTTCGCTACATAACGTGAAAAAAATGTTTGATTAAAATTACAATTGGTCGAAATTGCAGAGAAAGTACTAACAGTTATATTTTGCAACTTTTTTATGCGGGCTTATATTAAACATTTAAAAAGTACGTTTTGTACATCTGTATCAATTATACATATTCTGAATATTTCTGAGCTACAAACGTTTAACGATGAAATTTAAGGGTGAAAGCAAAATTTTGGCCTTGTAAGGGAATTTCGCCCGTATGTGATCATTTTGAAACATGTGTAGCTCATTGCAACGTTGACTGATTTTGATGAAATTCTCAGAATATGTATAATTCATACAGATCTACAAATCTTACTTTCTAAATTTTCAGTGTAAGTCCACGTAAAAAAGTTGCAAAATACAACTTTTACTATTATCAACCAATTGCAATTTTTGGTAAAAAAATTTTTTCTCTTTATGTAGCAAACCAATTGTGGTAACTTCTTAAGAAGATCCAAGTCGTATGGTTCAATGTTAACAAAGTCATACGATTTTTAACAGCGTCCGAATATTAATGAGAGTCACTGTACCTCTGTGAGAATTAAATTTGTGGAGTGGCTATAAAACTCTAAGATTAAAAATACTTATGAAACGCATTTTTTCCAGGCCGCTCGCGAACGCTACTGTACACAAAGCAGCTGATGGACGAAGAGCTGCAGCAATACGGCGAGGAGTTGCTGCAGGAGGTCGAGGGACTGCTGGATCACGATTACAGCCCGGTGATCCAGCCGCCGCTTTACAAACGTCCTCGCCTGGACACGGAACCGGCTCCAAAATGCGTCTCATCTTCTGATCATGTCGGCGGCACGCTCTGCGGGAGACAGGAGGGCACGATTTTCAAGTCTGGTCGGAAGTATATCGAGCCACCCTTGGACGACGTTTGGCCCCCGCCTAATCCTGGCGGACAGAGAAATGGCAAAGTGGTGGACAAGCTCGAGGCACTGACCAACGAGCTGAAAATCAACATCTCGGACTCCGAGGGCACCAGAACTGTCCTCCTGAAGGTCCCCCAGGAACAATAAGGGGGACTTGACGCGACCATGTGTCCTTTTCGAAATTTTTTCAACCCCCGAACTCTGGGGGCGAGGTGCGATCATGTTTGAGCTGCAGGGAGAGCGACGATCAAAGAGAATGTTGCAATTTTTCGTCGAAATTTTTCTATTAAATTAAATTAAATTTTCTATTGAAATGTTCTGAAATGATGTCTAATGAATTTTTATCCATTGTTTTATAATGCAACAGAGTTTGCTATTGCACGATCAGCTTTTCTTGATCACTCTGATCAACGCTCTTTCAATTTTTAATTTTATTGCAGCTCCGACACGAACGTAATCGATAGCGTTTTCTCGGCGGCGTTTCCGGGCCGGATTTTCTGATCGATGAAAAGCCCGGGGGATTGTGGGGCGTTTTAGGAATAGAATCGATCGTCCTGACTACCGGTGGACCACAGATCGAACAACTAGGCTCCGTTCGAGACATTTTCATCCTATGAATCTTTGCAGAGATCATCGAGGGTCCTTTTGCGCTTTCATTCGATTTTCCTCTTCGCACCGAATGCGATTTTAATCCCTTGCCTGTGCAATTTAATTTAACAAATTATTTTATTCTAACTTACTATTTTTTATGGGTTTAAAATCGATGTGAATGTTGAATGTAGTCGGAAGGAGAATTGATATTTTAAGGCAAGGGGTTGACAAGGGGTCGAGAACAATTTTTTGGAAACTTAGGGAAGACACCAAAGCTACCTGCACGTTTTTCCTGTCATGAATCATGCTCTCATTCATCGACACTTCGCGAAAAGGTGATCTTCATTGGCTTGTTAGTCGAGGACCGCGTCGCATAACTAGGACCGATCGTTTTTAGGTGAATTTTTCCAAGAGTTTTTGTCGATTGAACGATATTTAAGGATTTATCTATTTATAAGGAGAATTTATTACGAGAGTTTTACAATTATTATTGCTGTTGCCGATGGTAAGAGATATTTGTACATAGTTACTATATATAATAGAAAAATCGTAAAACTGACACACAGAGAGAGATATATATATATATATATTATATATTAAATATATACCTATCGTAGCTTTAACTCC
Organism: Seladonia tumulorum; assembly: GCA_913789895.3. Classification (NCBI taxonomy): domain Eukaryota; kingdom Metazoa; phylum Arthropoda; class Insecta; order Hymenoptera; family Halictidae; genus Seladonia; species Seladonia tumulorum. The sequence goes on from OU565267.1 coordinate 1,858,076, forward strand.
AAAAGAATACAATTTATATATATATATATATATGTATATGTAAACGCATGGTCTGCTATACTAGAAAGACAATGTTCCACGAAAACAATTGTATGGCAGATCATGAGCAATTGATCGATGATAATTCGTTTCTAGGGTACACATACGAGAATGTGTAGCATACGTACGTTTCCATCCTTTTAACGAGTGATAGATTTCTTGACTAGCCGGAGGATGAGTTTCGTTTCATACTTTTCCCGGGGCTGGGGCTGCCGCAGACTATACTTCTCTGGCTATAATGCACAACGATATCCGTTTCACGATGATATTACGCTCTTCAATTTTAGATTGTGTTATTTATCTCGATATTGATAGACTGCACATTTTTATAAGCTCGCCATTTTACCGAGCTACAGTTCGATCGGGAATCGATTTTAAAGGATTTTATAGGTCAAGACTAAAATAAAAAACGTATCGTCTCTTCCTAGAATTATACCTCAAACGATCGTACTCGTTTTTTTCTCTCTTTTATAGACTCGATTCAGGAGACTGCAATTAACTTTGATACATAAGCTTGCACTTCTATAGATTTGTTTACGAGCTATAAAAAATAATTTTGCTGTGTTAATAATTAGACTACAGATCTTTACGCAAGACAGAAATTTTCTGTGTCAATTGCAAGGAAACGAGTAATAATTTCCTTTTTTAAAATAATTTTAATAAGTTGCGAATAATAGATTGATAGTTTTGAATTGATTTAGTCTTTCTACTGTTTCACGTTGCAACTACATGCTACATGCATGAAATTTGCTAGTAAAATTACTAGTAAAATTGTACTTTCAATGATTTTACGAAATTTGTGTAATTCATTTTCTCCATGGCACTCTGAGAAATAATTTCTTTGTGGTGCTCTTAGAAATAATTTCATTGTGGTACTCTTACACATAATTTCTCTATGGTACTCTAGCTGGAGATTGTTTCTCTGTGTCCACAAAAGCGTTTTGAATTTTTTTGGGTCCAAAATCCTTGCAAACGCGAATATTGGGTTGCATTATGGCCAGAAATCTGTATCATATCATGCGATCGAAGTTCACGGATCGGATCGGGGCGAACGAGAACATTTTCACCGTACGAAACGTATTTAGAAAAATCGAAAATTGCTGTGTGTGTTATACTACACCGGGCACGAAGACTGTATCATACTGTACGTTAATCGCATCCAGACATTAATCTTCGACCTCGAGACCATATTCCTCGCCTCATCTTCGATTACTTTTTTTTGCGCTTAGATAAGTTATAGATGACGATCGTCGAATTCGTTTTTACTTTATATAAATATATATATATAAATCTATATAAATACACACGTCCTTAAACACGGCCCGCTCTTCCCTCCTCGAAGAACATTATTCGCATCACGAATTGTAAATAAAATATTACGTACACACACACACACACGCGCGCGTGCGCGCGCGCAACGTGAACAGGAACGTATCTCGTCGTTGTTTGAATTTTTTTCTTCGAATAGCTTGTACTTACGTTAATCAGTTTTCTTTTTGTCTTTTGGTTTTGCATTCGACGGGATTCGTGGAAGAAAACGCTGAGCGTCGTTTTTTCGACGGATTGTGATCGGGTACACGTATATGTGAGTGTCGTCGACAGGCGTTTTCTCTTTTTCTATTTAGATAAGTTCAACGATACATTCCTACCAGTAATGTTTATTCAAAAATAGAACCGTTCTATTTTTGCACTATGTAAAAGGGTTGATGGTACTACACTCTAAATTTGATTCAGTATACGTGTAACGACATTAGGAAATAAAAGTTACGGTCAAACGTATCTCACAATTCATTTGCATCCCGATGAACTGCTTATTTACCAAATCAATTAACTCTACAGTACAAACATGACAGAAAAATTAATGAAATAGTGTACATGTAAAATTTAGAAAGACCTGCCATTTAGTGGCATCAAGGAAACTGTAAGTACATCCTGATTGTTAAGAAAATTTATTTTAAAGAATATTTAATAAGTAGAGTTAATTTATTTGGCCTGTGATTGGCTCGTGTAGAAGCCATTTTAGACTCTTCAGCACTGCTACAAGCCTAAATATAATAAAAGTACACTATTGAACTATTCAATCAAATTAGCGAAATATTTATTGTAAATTCTAATTCCAACAGTTTCAAAGACCCTAAATAATTAGTATTAGTCAGTAGATTATTATAATTGAACTCTAAATGAACTCTATAAATTGGAAGTCAAATGTTTGAAATTGGCGCCGTTTTGTCTACTCCATGGCAGTTTCAGCAGCGACCCCTAGTGTCCAATTTAAGATTCTATTAAGTAATCGAAACAGCCATCTCTAAACTGTTTGGTTCATGCTAATACAATTTTCCCGCCATTTTCTGTGCACGACCGAGTGTTTCAAACTTTGTATTTTCAACCAGAATTAAAAGACAATTAAACAAATTAGCAGCATGGGAGACTTGGCAAACTTAGCTGATTTACTGCCAACCTACTACGCTAGATTATTCCCATTCCATGATTACTATCGATGGCTGAGTTACGGCAATGGTATGTCAGTCACGTTATGCTATAAACAAATTGATTAACAAATAGGATTCTTCTTCCAGTGGGCATATTCACGCGCAGAGAATTTTCTTTTACTCTGCGAGACGATGTTTACATCAGATTCCAGTCTTTTAAGGGTGTTAAGGACTTGGAGCAAGAGATCAAGAGATTGATTCCTTTTAAGATTGATATTGGTGCAGTGTATAACACCTGGTAAGCATAATTAATAAACGGCAGATTTTTATGCAAATTTTATATTTTATGGTTTATTTTATAAAAACCAGGATGAGGATCGAGTTCACTTTGTCAGCTAAAATGTTCCTTAACATGAGCATGAGCATGTTTTCTTGTATTTTAAAAATATATATACAAATGCATAATGGTCTGCAGTCTAGTTATCAATCATGTTGATACTGGATAAGTTGTTAATTGTTTTGTGTTCAGTCCAAAGGACCACCGAAAGGGTTCAAATTTTCAGCCAGTGGAAAGAGAACTTGTCTTTGACATAGATATGACAGACTATGATGAAGTCAGAACCTGTTGCAGTGGTGCAGATATCTGTTCCAAGTGCTGGAAGTTTATGACACTTGCTTGTAAAATTCTGGACAGCGCTCTGAGATGTAAGTAAAAGATTATAATAACCCAACAACTTTTGCGATGTATATGAATTAAAATAGGACTTGTCTTTGTCAGTGGATTTTGGCTACAAGCATATTCTGTGGATCTTCTCTGGCAGAAGAGGTATACATTGTTGGGTATGTGATCCTGGAGCACGTCGTCTGTCTTCCTATGAGCGTTGCGCTGTTGCAGAGTATCTGCAGATCATAGACGGTGGAGAATATATGAAAAAGAAAGTGAATCTACCTGGAGATAAAATTCACCATTCTGTTAAGTATGTAAAGTAGAATCTGACAAAAATTCCTTTTGTTGAACGCTAGTTTGTCATAGAAATTGTAACTGTCTTGGTATTCAGACGTGCATTGGAGACCATAGAAGCTGTATTTGTGCCTTTCTTCATAGAAGAGCAGAATATATTAGGCACAGAAGATGGTATGAACAAGTTCCTGCAGATTATTGCAGACGACGAAGACAGACAGGAGCTAAAGGCTCTCTTTGGTCAATGCAGCTCTAGCAAGGACAGGTGGAACGTCTTTGTGAAGTGTATTCATGGCAAGAAAACAGGGGTAGATAACCATTACTATTATTATAAAATTATTTACATTATTCATCGTTACTTTTTTTCTGTGAATATTTTTTGAGGTATATTTTTAGGGGGACAAGAAGAGGTTCCAGTACCGTCACCTAATCGAAGAAGTAATGATACAGTACTCATATCCAAGGCTGGATATAAACGTCAGTAAAGGGATGAACCATCTTCTGAAATCCCCATTCTGTGTACATCCAAAAACTGGCAAGGTTTGCATACCATTCACAGCGAATACAGTCGACAAATTCCAACCAGACAAAGTTCCAACGATCACAACGCTGATAGAAGAAATAAACGAGTTCGATATGAAAGATAAAGCGGAGCAGGAGACCTACGACTTGACTGCAAAGAGGATTAAAGACTACAAGAAGACTAGTCTAAATAAATCTTTACGACTCTTTCAGGAATTCATCTGGAACCTGGAGAATGAGAGAAAGGGATATAAAATTAAAGAAAGCGGTATGTATAACGTTACGTGTTAATTACATGTGAAATTACATCTGCATTATCACTTTTACTTTGTAGATGAGAAGATGGACTTCTAGTTTCGGCTGTAAAAATTCTAAGATAAAGAACATATTGCGGTAATTTATATGTATATTTTTATTATTATTATTAACGCGTTTATAATAAAATATTGCGATCTGAAGCGACTTGTGGTATTTCCAAGCCTTTACCTTCGGTGAATAATGTCGGGAACATTTGGAAGTCGGTAAACGAAGTTCTAGTTTCCTTTTTCTGTAAAATTGAGGGGTAAAATATTAAAATGTTAACAAATTGAGGGCTACTTAAAAAGTCCATTAAAAGTCTATAAAGCACTCAACTGGTTTTCAATTCTGCTGTTAGTTTCTTCGATATTAATTGCCGCGATTCTTAGACCACGAATTTTTCCTTAAACAATCCATTAAACAAACACGCGTGCAACGAGCAAAAAAACACGGAAGATGAAACAATATTTGTCTTCGTAGCACAAGTTTCCCATCAATCTTTTAGGTCATGGGTTTAATTACGACTTCAAACGATGTCCTGACAAAACTCATTCTCTTAAAAGTACATCCGGCTACTTGCTAATTAAAAGAAAACCACGATGATCACTTAATCGACCTCACGCTCAACTGTTTACCCATTCAGCCGGTTTCCTTGTCAAGATAATCCGTCTAGCCGTCGAACGGTCTTGACACCGTGCCATCGGTGAGATCGATTGGCAGGATTTCGCGAAAAAATCACTTTCCCCGCACGTACACATGTCTCTGCCTGCCTCCGTTACTTTTTCCTGTTCCTTGCGTGAAATACAGCGACAACGTGAGATGATTCTTTCATAGGGCGCTCGAGGCTGTTCTTTGTTTAATTCAATCTCGAGCAGCCGCCGGGAAATTTATTGTTTCGCGGGCCGCTACGTGAGCGGTCGCTGCTTCTGATTGCTCCTTCTTGAAAAATTACCGGTCTCATAATGGTTCTTTGCCCTAATGAATCTTAAACCAAGAATTTTTTCAGAGGGAAAATAGAGAAATTCGTCCACTAATTTATGAGTGACTGTTTGAAGGTGCAATTTGCATGAATGAATTCTTTTTCAGATACTGTGTAAGACACTGCTCAGATATTTTGGAAGATATACAAATTATAAAGGACAATGTAAATTCCAATGGTTAAACTGCGCAGATCTTTATGCAAAATAAAAATTGTCATAATATTATAGGTTGTTTGATTCGTTTCGACCTAGGCTATCATATAGCGATAATAAAAATATATTGTTCCATTAAAAAAAACTTCGATGACCTTGAAATCTCAAAAAATATAACCTTGAACAAATTTTTTTGCCTATCATAAAATTTGCCCCTCTGAACCAACTAATGTATTCCTCTGCAATTTTTATCGATCATAAAAAACAAGTGAGATATTTTAGATGCTCTAGTTAGGTGAAGCACCCTGTACATCTTCAAAGTAAGAAAAAAATGAAGAAATTGGACATCATATAGTGAGCAATTTTTGTGAGTGATGGACATGAAGGGTCATCAAAAGCGTTAAAAAATTGGTAAATAAACCTCGGTCTGCAGACAAGCATGCAGAAGGTCAACAAATGCATTTCCACCGTGCGAATGGATTGATTAATTTTTTTACAGGAGGATCTTCGAGATTAGGATATCCTCTGTCCCCGGCCTTCAGTCTGGGATGTCCAATCGGCAAAGACAAACACTCCCTGTTACGCAGACGTCGACGAACGTGTTCTCAGCTGGAACAAATTAGCAATAAAAGCCACCAAAGAGGGTCTCTCGTATTCCGTACGCATAAAAGTCCGTAGAAATTGCAGCAACCGTGTTCGCACGTTATCCGAGCAGGATCTGATTGGTTCCGATAATTACGAGTCCTCGCTCGATTAAACCAGACGCCGCGAATGACTTCATACTACGCAAGGAATCGGGCAATTTTTTTTTTTGCGAGTTAATCATCCGCGGGAATCGCGGGGATAGAGACGCGACGAAAAATTGGCGAGAAACTTTCGTGATCGCTGAATATTCAAAAGAGTGCCGCGCGCACGCGCGGGGCTAGAGCGGCGGAAAGGAGGCTTTAATCTAGTTCTTGGGTAAATGGACCAGCGGTTGGTTACACTCGATTAGGATTGTAATTACGGTCGATCGTTGGAATTGGTTTTTTCCCTGAGGCTTTTTAAACAGGAGCCCGGGCAAACTCGAAAAAACTCGGCCACTTAGGATTATTCGTTCGATTCGCTTTCCACCGTCCACCCACCGTGATCGTAATGGATCACGACGCGCCGGCAAGAACAATGATTTCTTGCGATCCATATGCAGCGCGGCTCCCTTTAATCCGAAAATCCTCGTCGGCGAGACTCGAGCCGTGAAAAACCGGCGGAACGATCGCGTTAAGACGGTGGTAACAAAAGGAAAACGGATCGCGTCGTCGGGATCGTCACGGTGGGCTTCGTTGAACGTGGATCTCGTTGCCGGTCCGACAAATAGGAGCCGAGAGACCTATCGCGTGAAAACTTTCACGATTTTTAGGTTAACTTTTCTGCCCGGGGATCACCGACTTTCGAATACTTTCGTCGGCTCCTAAAGAAATTCGCCGTGCCCCGGTGTAGCGGGTGCGAAACCGACTAGGATCCACGTGATCCATCCTCTTGGACGGGCCCGAGAAATTTTGAAAGTCGCGCGTTCTGGAAACACGGTCGTCTTCACTTTTCCCTGATTGTTTCTTACGGTGACGAGAATTTGGGAGCTAATTGCCTTGAAGTCGATGCGAATTCTTATTCTGGTTGCGAAATGACCAAATCCTGAGGTTCGATGAAAAAGTATGAAATATACTACCCTATGTTATGTATTGCTTAGTTAAATAAATGTACGCAGGGTTGACTATGTAAAGATATATTTAAATAACATACTGTACACGTTCGGACATAATTTGTACCAACTCACGATAGGGGCGCGCTCTGTACCACATATATTATGACCCTACATACATATGTATATAATATACATTATATTATAACCTCTGTACCATATATTATAACCCTACATTAAACCTTACATTACCTTATCTAATATTTTTGTTATATGTACCTCTCTGTATGTACGTAGAAAAATTCTAAAAAGTGACAAATGCTTAAAGGAACACTACTCTTGAGAAATTAATTATCAGGGGATATTAGCAGCAATTTTCTTGCAATTTTTCGGAAATACAGGATTGTTTTCGATAAAATGAGGACTCAGTTATGTCAGAGAAGGTTATACAGGAGAAATGGTATTCACTTTTTGCTAATAGTCGCTCAAACAAGCGTAAAACCATTCGATGTAACATGGAATTAGCCTATCGCGTGATCGAGACGATTTAAGAGCAATTTTCCCAGAAAAAGCAACTGATAGATGAGTGGCGCCATTCGCAACCATGCCGAGCTGTGCAGATCCGTTTAACTGTGCTTCAACATCTCTCCGACACCCGAGACAATACTCCTAAATTAATTTCTACAAAAACCGCTGGACCATTCTCTTCTAAACATCATTATTTTGTCCACAGTCCCGTTTTTGGAGATTTATTTGAGTTTTTGTGGACTGTGCGGTCCGGTGAAACATGTAATTCTGCTTCAGAGAGCTAATGGGACTTTGGAACACGTTTTGAGAATAATTACAGGACAGTACTCTATGTCCTAAATTAATGTTTCCAAACAGTGCTGACGCGTATGCACTTCCAATTACAATTATTTATCCCCAGTCTATCTAGTTTGATTTTGGTTTCTGTCTTCAATGAGACCTACAACAATGAACTACTATTATAAATAATCTCAGAGATTCTGCTGAACATTGTACTGTAAAATAATTTTTAAAAATTGTTCATACAGTGCTGAACAACATTACAAGTATTCGTATACTGTTGTAGTTGGACTAATATTGCTTTCTTTCACAGAATGAAAAATACAGGAAAGTTAACTCATGAAAATGAGTGAGCAATAACTAAAAAGAGAATGTATAATCCTGTTCAGTAATGAAGATGCTCACTCTCTTCATTTTCGAAGCTGATTTCGAGGACCTGAAGTAATTATCGCCGGGCTCGTTAAGTCGTCGAATCGTTAAGGAAGAAGGAACTTCAGGTGTTTAGGGTTCCGTGTCTGGCGTTAGTACGCTAATGAGAGTACGCTTTCGCCGAAAAACGTAGGAGAACTGTGCGTAACAAGTAACAAGCGAGACAGGTCCGCGGAACGGGCAAACGAGGCGCTCCAGCAACACCCAATTTATTTGTCCACACGGGGAACGTAATGACTAGCTCGCGTCGGGTACAAGAGGCGTCTTTTAGAAGACAATTAACCCATTTCTCGTCCGATCTCCTTCTGCCGGACGTTGTCGGGCCGTTCCACGAATGGAACCGCGCGTAATTGAATCGACACCGGTCAGAAATCGTAACGAGAAAGTTACCTGTTTCCAAGGAATCCTGAGCGAAACGGGATATAGACCAATTACCTATTTCGCGACCATTGTACCTCCCTTTTTTACCACCCATTCCTAAAATCTAATTCTTTCTCTAGCTCTATGCTAAGATTTTCTTGTTCTGTTTCAGTTCTGATATTTTTTAAATTCTCTGTCTCAATTCTAAAATCCTGTAATTCCATTGGTACCCCAAATCTGAAGTCTTCTAATTTTGTTTCCATCTCAATCTCAATTCTGAAATCTTCTAATTCAGTTCTGATATTTTCCAAATTCTCTGTCTCAATTCTAAAATCCTCTAATTCTATTGGTACCTCAAATCTGAAATTTTCCAATTTTGTCTCTATCTCAATTCTGAAGTCTTCTAATTGTGTCTTGATCTCAATCTCAATTCTAAAATCTTCTAATTCAGTTCTGATATTTTCCAAATTATCTGTCTCCATTCTGAAATTCTCTAATTCTGTCTGTACCTCAAATCTGAAATTTTTCAATTTTGTCCCTATCTCAATTCTAAAATCTTCTAATTGTGTCTCCATCACAATTTCAATTCTACACTCCTCTAATTCTATCGGTACCTCAAATCTGAAATTTTCCAATTTTGTCCCCATCTCAATCCAGAAATCTCCTAATAGTGTCTCCATCTCAATCTAAATTCTGAAGTCCCCTAATTCCATCTCTATCTCAAACACAACAGTTTCTAATTCCAGTTTCTCTATTTCAATGCTAAATGTCTATTCCATTTTGTATTTTATTTGTCCGGTTAGTATGAACACGCGCACGGTCTTAAGTTCCTACAACGAACATAGCGAGCTACTCTGAAAAATTCACACGTCGAATGCCAAGAAATAAATGTTTCATGCACACGGTACTCGACACACCCACGCTGTTCGAGTCGCGTTCTGCACACGTTTTTGATAACTGTTTAAAATTGTTACGTGAATTGATTCTAGTTGAAACAGTTATGATTTAATTCGGTTGAATCTAATTACGTCGGTGTAAGAGTTCTTCCGAACCGTTTGATTTATTACATCAGCTCTCAAGTTCTGATTTGGATGCACATAATTCTGCACACGCGAAACCATTTAGTAGGTAGTGATATATGAAATGTCCGATTTTTAACAGTAGCACTCAGTTATATACATGCATACAGTTTCAGCAAAATCGATTAAGCTATGAATAATTAGAAATGACACAAATCGTGAGAAACTGCGATTCGGATCAATAATCTTTTATGCGTCAGCCGATTTTTACGAAACTTTGTCCATGTATTATAACTGGACTGCGGATTTTAGGCATTTATGACAAAAGTGAGTAGGTGGTATTTAACTCTAGTACTACCGAACCAGTTAAAATGACTGGTTCCTAATTTTTTCTTTCACAGTTACTGAAATTTTGAAAATGTTTTCATCAGAATTTTTTGTATAAACTTTTTCATTGAAACACATATTAGAAATTTCTATATCACTCTAATTCGTTGCAATTCACGTAAACAATTTTTATTTTGCACGAAGATCCCCAGTATTATAAATTTTCTATTATAAGCATAGATAAAAAAGTGAAAAATCATGACCTTCATTTTCTTTAACAGATGTTACCCAGATAGCACAGAGACGTCTTAAAGACGTCTTTAAGACGTCTGTCAAAGACGTTCAGACGTCTATTAGACGTCTGAATGTCCTACGACGGCTTCCGAACGGCTTCTGAACGTCTCTGGAACGTCTTTGTGAAAAAACTGTACGTCTTAAAGACGTCTTTAAGACGTCCGTTCGACGTCTTTAAGACGTCTCGAAACAGACGTATTCAAGACGTCCCGAAACAGACCCCTAGTACCACAAAAATATTAGATAGATATGTTTGTCAAATATTGGAAAAATATTTTTTAAGCCACATTTTTTCTTGTGAGAAAAACATTGAATTTGAATATTGTATAGATGTACAAGAAATATAAATTGAATGTTTGATATAACAAAAAAATTAAATAAATAAAAAAAAATAAATTAAAAGAATGTTTTTCAGTATATCCGCGCACATTAACATTTTATGCTTTATTTATTTATTCATTTATTTATAAATAAAAAAAATAAATTAAGAGAATGTTTTTCAGCATATCCGCGAACATTAACATTTTATGCTTTATTTATTTATTTAATTTATTAATTAATTAATTTATTTATTTATAAATAAAAATAATAAATTAAAAGAATGTTTTTCAGCATATCCGCGAACATTAATATTTTATGCTTTATTTATTTATTTAATTTATTTATTTATAAATAAAAAAAAATCAATTAAAAGAATGTTTTTCAGCATATCCGCGAACATTAACATTTTATGCTTTATTTATTTATTTAACTTATTTATTTATTTATCTATTTATTTTGATATATTATTTTGGATTTTGGATTTGTGATATATAATGTATAGTTTTATTATTAAACAATATTTATTGCTAAATTCTATTGCGAATATATATGTAATATATTATAATAGTACTAAATTAACAATTTAGTTATTTAACTTTCCTAAATAAATAAACGTCTATTCGAAGGATGGAAAACTGCGTTATATTGTGTTGCGTGTGTACAGTTTGTAAAGCTTTTCTCTAGCAGTTTAGAATGACTGAAACGTCAAGAAATGAAACGTCTTAAAGACGACTCGTAAAAGACGTCTTAAAGACGTCTGAAATGAGACGTAAAAACGACGTCTTTTACGAGACGTCTTGAAGACGTCTTAAAGACGTCTTTTCAGGACGTAAGACGTTCAGACCAAAAATGGACGTAAAACAGACGTCTTTAAGCCGTCCAGTGCTATCTGGGTTAATATTTCATTAATTTTCTTTATAAATCTCCCAGTAAAGTAATGCTTCTAAAATCTCGAAAAAAAAAGATTCAAGTCGTCAGATCCAATTTTTAAAAAGTCAGTACTTAAAAGGTGTCTACTGAATTTTGCCCCCGACCGTAATTCTCAGAGTCCGAGAAAGTTTTCCGGCTATTTGTCGCGTAGTTCGCTCACCGTTTCGCGAAACAAAAGGGTACCAGGAAATGTTCGTCTCATGCGACCGGCTACTTTCGTTTGCAGCACGTGGGAGTCCTTCCTGGAAGTGCAACCGGTCCCGATCGAGCAATCGTCACCGCTCCAAGAGTCTCGGCGACAAGATTCCAGGGTTCTTTGTCGATCGGCCGATTCAGGGAAGAATCGTTTCTTGCTTCCGCGGCTCGAGCGCGATCGATCAGCGGACTGAGTCACTTCCCGATCGCTCGGGATCGTCGACAGAGATCCTTTTCTCCGCCTTTCCAGCATGAGCGAGTCCAAGCGACCATAAGCGACGCGCAAGTGCCGATGGACGATCGGTCGACGTTCGACACGAAACGATCGACGATCCTCGGCGGCAGATCTAGGTCGTACAAGTTTGTCTTATTGTCCGCAGATTACCGTTGATACAACGATCCGTGCTCCATTTCACGACAAATGCAAATACCAGCATGTGTGTATGTACTTTCCCCTAATGGTATTAATTTCATGCCCGTGATCAAGCTACCGAGCGTGTAATTGACGGCGAGGGACCCGCGTCGCGCGTAGATCCTGCGCGATCGATATCAGCACGACCCAGTGAAAGTACCGGATCGATGATCACGACTGAAATTGATCCTACGGCACGTTAACGCGTCCAGATGACAAAAAGATCTGTGGAATGTCGACGGGGATTAATAACGGTCCGAATCCTCCGTAACTCGATCGAAATTCTACCACAATTTTCCGTGTTTCTGCGTTTATTTGTCCCACAGGTAATTATTGATCCTAACGCTATCGCAGCCTCGACGGGATAAATCATCGAGTTATCTTGCTTGTAGGAAAATTTTATGACCCATAAATCACTCAAGAGCTTAAAAAATTGATTAAGTTAACTGCTCAAGCATTTCGAGGGATAACAATTTTCTCCTCACTAGATCGAGGATCTCTATACAGACGCAATTGCATCCGTCTTTTCGATCCTTTACTGCATCAGTTACAGGAAGTGGTTAAGTGGACAATACTGAATACTTTTCAATCTTTTGAACCGGACCGGAGGGTTTCAAATACGGACTCTAGGTCCAAATCCCGTGTTGCCGACGATCTGGGCGTCCGGCGCCGGATGCCACGACAGCATCCGAACAGAATGCGAACTCTGTGGACGGCGTCCGGCGCCGGATGCCACGACAGCATCGGATGGAAATCGAATGCCCATCGGCTGTCCGAATGGCCTACACCGGATGGCCCAGCTCATTGGCATCCCTGGGGTGTAGAGGGGACTAAAGTGTTCTAGTGTCAGGTAGCCAACCCCCGCTGTGTGCGGGTCTTAGCTTTTGTTGCGAGCATCTCGTGCGCCTCTCAAGTGGCCTTGTTAGGGTTCCGGCAAGTATGAAGTAGAAAATGTGGAGTCTCCGTCAGAAAACGGAGTCTACGGCAAATATGAATAGACCCTTAAATTTCATCCACTTATTTTTATTTGTAAATGCATAAAATCTTCGACGAAACAACAACAAGTCTGACAATTGATCTAGTTGCACAAACCGAGAGCAATTTATTAAAAGAGCAAATACTGGTTGCGTAACATCTGATCTGACAGACGATCTGGTAATAATGACTGGCGGAAAACTGTATCCTGAAAGATGATTCATAAAAGCTTCCCTAATTAGAGTAATCTTCTGTCTAGATCGGAGAATAGAAACAGAACTGGAACGAGTTTCATTCTTCGAGCTCAGAGATTCAGCGGGGAATGTATTATTTTAATTGTTCGTGATTCTCGCGTCGGGGGGCGATCGCGTTAAGGATGAACGTCTCGTAGGATCAGCGCAGGAGTGCACATGCAGCCGGGAGTGCAGCCAGCGGTGTACAGTTAGACGTTGCAGCTAACAGACAGCCGGAGAGTTGGCTGGTTCTCCGGCAGCTTCTCGCAATGCGTCCCGCAGATTACGAGGAGATTTAAACCGTGGCGAACGTGACGCGTGTTCGGGATCGCTACCGATCTTATCTGCTCGCAACCGTAACACAGAGACTTTGTTTGAAAAGGAACGAGATGTAGATTGCCCCGGGAGGAAAAAAATCGCGAACGCGTAACCGTGGTAGGGCGTGCACGTGAAATCTGGGTCTGTCGTACGAAAATTTCTTTCTCGTTACGTGCACCGAGAACTTTAGAAACCTCTTGTACTCTCCGTGCACGTGCGACGCATCCGAGTCAATCGTGCGCTCCAAATAACATGCTTTACAGTTTACAGATTTCTCCATATATGCCGCCAAGGTCTGGATGATAAACGTCGCGGAATTATCCCCACTACCGCGGGGTGTAATCCGTGAGGGTAAGGATAAAACGTGATAATAAAATACAACCTATTTTTCAATTGAACGATAAAGTTTAGGTAATACCCAGATAGCACAGAGACGTCTTAAAGACGTCTTTAAGACGTCTGTCGAAGACGTTCAGACGTCTATTAGACGTCTGAATGTCCTACGAACGTCTTCCGAACGGCTTCTGAACGTCTCTGGAACGTCTTTCTGAAAAAACTGTACGTCTTAAAGACGTCTTGAAACAGACGTATTCAAGACGTCCCGAAACAGACCCCTAGTAGCACAAAAATATTAGATAGATACGTTTGTCAAATATTGGAAAAATATTTTTTAAGCCACATTTTTTCTTATGAGAAAAATATTGAATTTGAATATTGTATACATGTACAAGAAATATAAATTGAATGTTTGTTATAACAAAAAACTAAATAAATAAAAAAAAATAAATTAAAAGAATGTTTTTCAGCATATCCGCGAACATTAACATTTTATGCTTTATTTATTTATTAATTAATTTATTTATTTATAAATAAAAAAAATAAATTAAAAGAATGTTTTTCAGCATATCCGCGAACATTAACATTTTATGCTTTATTTATTTATTTAACTTATTTATTTATTTATCTATTTATTTTGATATATTATTTTGGATTTTGGATTTGTGATATATAATGTATATTTTTATTATTAACCGTTTGAATCCCAGGGGGTATTGAAAAAACACTGTCGAAGAATCCCAAACAGCGCAACCGCGCTTTCTCTGAATGAGAATTTTTATTTTGTAGTTTATTATTGCATTATTATAGTATTATTCTACCTATTGTAAAATGTACTATTCACATTAAAAGTTGCTGTGTGATGTACTTGCGTCAGTAAATCTGACCGCGCGACTTCGACAATCGGTAAACCACCGTCAGTTGTCCACAATGCTCGAAATGTGCTGGGTTTTCTCGACATAAAATCTCAACAGCGCGGTCGCGCTGCTTGGGACTCAAACGGTTAAACAATATTTATTGCTAAATTCTATTGCGAATATATATGTAATATATTCTAATAGTACTAAATTAACAATTTAGTTATTTAACTTTCCTAAATAAATAAACGTCTATTCGAAGGATGGAAAACTGCGTTATATTGTGTTGCGTGTGTACAGTTTGTAAAGCTTTTCTCTAGCAGTTTAGAATGACTGAAACGTCAAGAAATGAAACGTTTTAAAGACGACTCGTAAAAGTCGTCTTAAAGACGTCTGAAGTGAGACGTCTTTTCAGGACGTAAGACGTTCAGACCAAAAATGGACGTAAAACAGACGTCTTTAAGACGTCGGGTGCTATCTGGGTAATAAATGAATGTGATTAACAAAACATAACAGTTTATGCTAGACGTTGTAATTCAATTGCATATTTGAATTACATTGTATTTCAGTTATATTGTAATTCAACTACGTTATAATTGAATTAAATAATTCAAACCTTTCAATTAATTCAATTACTAATTATTTTAATCGGATGTGTAATTGAAATACAATATAATTGAAATACAGCTCCCCAAATTATGTATAGCCCTTTCTGCTTTTTACATTTATGTTTGAAATTTAAAAAATTTGTAACGCAGAACTCATTTCTATTCAGATATTATAAATGTATAAATAATAAATTCCTTTTGTTTGAAACCTTCAAATGGATTTTTCAACCTCTTATTACCTATGACTTTATTATTCTTTAATTTACAATTTTTATTTTAATCACATCGTAATTCGCAATTAATGTAATTTAATTACAAAGTACAAAGTATTTTGTAATTCTACTCCATTGCAATTACGGATTACATTGTAATTTAATTGAATGAACATCTCAATTATAAATTACAATATGATTGAATTACAATGTAATTCAATTATAAAGTATTTTGTAATTGTACTCCATTGCAATTACGAATTACATTGTAATTTAATTGAATGAAAAGATCTCAATTATAAATTACAATATGATTGAATTGCAATGTAATTCAATTACTTTGTAAGTATAATTCCTGGAATAATTCAATTGTAATTCTGCACAACTCTGGCGTTAGATAATATTTACAATATATATAATATTTTACAAAAATAAGGATTTGAAGCAATGTTTTGCACGTATCATCAGAAACGGTTAAGATAGTACACAAATGCTAGGGAAATGAAATTGTCAACAAACATTGATAGCCAACTGTAAGACACGTTTAGACTGGTGTTTACACAATTTTTCTCCTATTTGAAAGTTAATTGACACGTCTAAGTCAAGATGAAACATCTTAGTGCAGATAAAAGAAATGGTACCATTTCATTGTGCGATAAAGGTTTTTCACTACGGCAAATTGCAGTAAAATATGGTGTAAGCCATACGATGGTTGCATGAATAAAGAGAACCTATGGTAGTGGGTCAACTTCTTCAAGAAACGGTAGACCGCCAATTGTTTCTGACAGGGCTGCACGTGAAATTGCACATCGTCTTCGGTGTGAAAGTTATGAAACTCCAAAAATCGCGGCTCGAGACGTTGGACTAAATACAAGTGCATGGACCATTCGCCACTCCTTAAAGAGAATCGGGTTAAAAGTGAAAGAAAAGAAACGTAAACCAGCTCTTTCAGACAAAAACATTAAACTATGAACAAAATTTGCTCATACATAGAAAGAGTGGCCAACAGAAGATTAGAAAAGAGTTATATGGCCTGACGAAACAAAAATTAATATATTTGAATCTGATGGAAGGTCTTGGTACCGGACTTCATCCGAAAATAGTAATCAAGCAAGTAGCATAAAACAAACTATGAAGTTCGGGGGTGGCTGAATTATGTGTTGGGGTTGTTTTAGTCATAAGGATGCTGATTCCTTAGTTCGGATAGAAGGTATCACGTGCAAAAAGAGCATTATTTAAATATTTTGCAAAATAATTTACCTTCTGTTATTAATTTTATTGAATTTGCTGAAAACGAAGTAGTATTTCAACAAAATAGGGAACCTAAGCATACTGCAAAGATAGTAAAAACCTGGCTAGGAAATCAAAAGTTTCCTGTGATGAAGTGGCCAGCAGAAAGGCCAGATATGAACCCAATCGAAAATTTTATCAAAATATGACAATCCACCTTCAGGTGATCATGAATTGTGGAAAAGGACAGAACAAGAATGGTACAAAATTGAGCCGGAAATGATTAAAAATATAATAGATAGTATGCCACGCAGGTTAGAAGCAGTACTAAAAAGTAAAGGAAAATGGACCAAATATTAATTTAAAGCTTTATTTCGACGAGCACAATTAAAGTGCAAAACTGTAAAAATTGTCTTCAATCCCTATTTTCTTTGTAATGATTCTATTGTAATGATCTATTCACTTTGTAATGATTAGTACCTAATCTTTCTCATTCATCATATAGGGGAGAGTTGCCGAATGCGTACCACTTAATTTCGAAGGCAGTTTATATATTCTTTAGTAGGAATTTGAGCAAAAATTATGTTTTGCATCTATGTATTAACTATCGAAGTTGCAATTTAATATGATTTTTTTAATATTTATTGATAGATCATTGTGATATGAACACTTTTATAAGATCATGCAAACAGTACGATTTAGGCAACCGGTATCCTAAATGGTACCAGCCGGTTTCCAAAATTGTACCTCATGTGTTGGATTAAAAAGATACAAGAAAATCATAAGAGAAACTGTATTTTGTGTTTAATTTCAGTTTAATATACAATACAACATAAAAATAAAATGCAATATTACATTACTTAACTTAAATACAACTAGGACAATAATAAATATTGTCTTTTTTCAAAACTCCTCCACAAACTTCATGTACCCACTTTTGGCACTTTAAGCATTGGATCATGTCTTCTAAATAAGAATTATTGCAAAGAAAACAGAACCAATCGTTTTCATTCTCCACTTCTACGAGAACTGGAGCAGCGGTGCTGGTAGAAGGCGTGAAATCAATTTTTATTTGTTTCATTTGTTTTGTTTTCATTGCAACTAATTCCTTTTTATAGGGGCTACTGTAAGCTACTTTCCTATGCTAAAACAATTGAAATATTGTAAATCGTTTATTTTCGCGGTAAAATTTGAATAACAGTATCTTAAATCGTACTGGTACGATTTAGGAAACCACAGTGTGGTACGATTTAGGAAAAAGACGTTCCGCTAAATAATTGAAGCTAACCTTTAAAACATTATCAGCATGTTTTATAAACTAAATAGAAATAAATAATATAACATAGCTAGTTTTAAAAGTATATAAGACTACCTCAGAAACTGTAGATTTATATTTAATTCAGCCGATTAAAATCGTTTAAAATTGACATCAGACTTGCCTGATTTCTTTGTGCTTCTGTCATTCCCAAAACAACACTTCATGCGAATGACTTTTTGGTCCTACTTTATCGACATAAATAAAAGTTCATATCTTTACCACCAAGAGGCATCAAAATGCATTAATTTTTAAATAAAAGAGGTGGTACGATTTAGGTGACCAGTACGCATTTGGCAACTCTCCCCTACATCGCCAAGGCCTGGATGATAAACGTCGCGGAATTATCCCAACTACTACTTCTTTAGAATCTTCTAAAAAATTCCACTATACTCAAAAATTCTATTATTTTTAATTTTCTTCTAAAAAATTGTTCCAGAAAGTGTCTCGCAGTCGTGCAGCAACATGTAATAGAGGAATCATGCCTCTAGTCACGCACGTGTCCCGGTGTAATAGAGCCATGCAATTTGATTTGAGCGAGAGTTCGTCATGCAAGCTAATTAATATATATAGCAGAATCGTGAACAACGGCGAATCGTTAAAGCTTTACGAATAATGTCGAAGCAACGATGAAAAACCGAGAGGAATGTTAATTGCTAACCGAACCAGGCAAATGAGGTACAGTGAAGCATATCGAATCGAGCTAATGGCTATAAAATGGATCTAGACTGCACGACACCGGGCAATCGGCGCGTTTCATCTGGTCGCGACTGCACACACGAGAACGGATCGCGTGTACGTACGTTCTACAATCTTCGTGAAAATGGAAACATTGGAAAGAATGTGTGTTCACGCGCGAGGGGACAGCTTGGAAACTCCGGGACCAGCGCGGAGAAAAGTAAGAGTAGAGTATCCGACGCGAATTAGAAACGCTTCGAGCGGTTTAGCTTCGTTAGAAACGCCGGCTAATCTGTAGTATTTATACAAGCGGGCTGTGTGTTACGGGCACGCGATGAAATTCCGCGGCTCGGGACGCGTTGCAACATAATCGGCCATTAATTTCTATATAATCGCGCACGGATCGCGCGGCACTATGGCAGCAAGAGTAAGCGGCGCGAGTCGCAGAGCCAACCATTCTCTAGCAACGTTCAGTGTTTCCCCGCCAATCAGAACAACACCTCGACTGTGCCGTGTAATAGCGCCGAGGCTAGACGTAATGGCCTCACTCGTGGACTAGTAATTACGCTACAAATGAACTGCTCGCGATAGACGGTCCCCGATAGAACGATCCTTCACGTTTCTCTCGAAAGCGCGCACGGT
Organism: Seladonia tumulorum; assembly: GCA_913789895.3. NCBI lineage: Eukaryota > Metazoa > Arthropoda > Insecta > Hymenoptera > Halictidae > Seladonia > Seladonia tumulorum. Next base: position 1,877,630 of record OU565267.1, read on the forward strand.
TTCACCTACACCGGACGATCGGACGCTCTCAGGCGAGCACCGGGCTTTTCCGAAACTGCAAACTTCTTCGAAATACAAACACTATAGTCTAATTAGTTCGCTATATGATAAACTTGCCCTCGAATAACATTGCAAAATTCTGTTACACGAAGAAATAAATGGGGAAGAAGTCAAGGGATGATTCTTCACAACTCCTTCCAAAAATTCCTTGTAATTTTTTTATAATTCAGACCTTGACAATTCTTTAGGATTTTACTATATCCTAATTAGCTTAGCATGTGATGGACTCCTTGGAAATAAAATTGCAAAACTCTGTTACACGAGGAAATATGTGGGAAAGAAGTCAAGGAATGATTCTTCACAACTTTTTTGAAACTCATTGTAATTTTTTCATAATTCAAACCTTGACAGTTCTTCAGGATTTTACTATATCCTAATTAGCTTAGCATGTGATGGACTCCTTGGAAATAAAATTGCAAAACTCTGTTACACGAGGAAATATGTGGGAAAGAAGTCAAGGAATGATTCTTCACAACTTTTTTGAAACTCATTGTAATTTTTTCATAATTCAAACCTTGACAGTTCTTCAGGATTTTACTACATCCTAATTAGCTTAGCACGTGATGAACTACTTTGAAATAAAATTGCAAAATTCTGTTACACGAAGAAATATATGGGGAAGAAGTCAAGGGATGATTCTTCACAACTCCTTCCAAAAATTCCTTGTAATTTTTTTATAATTCAGACCTTGACAATTCTTTAGGATTTTACTATATCCTAATTAGCTTAGCATGTGATGGACTCCTTGGAAATAAAATTGCAAAACTCTGTTACACGAGGAAATATGTGGGAAAGAAGTCAAGGAATGATTCTTCACAACTTTTTTGAAACTCATTGTAATTTTTTCATAATTCAAACCTTGACAGTTCTTCAGGATTTTACTACATCCTAATTAGTTTAGCACGTGATGAACTACTTTGAAATAAAATTGCAAAATTCTGTTACACGAAGAAATATATGGGGAAGAAGTCAAGGGATGATTCTTCACAACTCCTTCCAAAAATTCCTTGTAATTTTTTTATAATTCAGACCTTGACAATTCTTTAGGATTTTACTATATCCTAATTAGCTTAGCATGTGATGGACTCCTTGGAAATAAAATTGCAAAACTCTGTTACACGAGGAAATATGTGGGAAAGAAGTCAAGGAATGATTCTTCACAACTTTTTTGAAACTCATTGTAATTTTTTCATAATTCAAACCTTGACAGTTCTTCAGGATTTTACTATATCCTAATTAGCTTAGCATGTGATGGACTCCTTGGAAATAAAATTGCAAAACTCTGTTACACGAGGAAATATGTGGGAAAGAAGTCAAGGGATGATTCTTCACAACTCCTTCCAAAAATTCCTTGTAATTTTTTTATAATTCAGACCTTGACAATTCTTTAGGATTTTACTATATCCTAATTAGCTTAGCATGTGATGGACTCCTTGGAAATAAAATTGCAAAACTCTGTTACACGAGCAAATATATGGGAAAGAAGTCAAGGAATGATTCTTCACAACTTTTTTGAAACTCATTGTAATTTTTTCATAATTCAAACCTTGACAGTTCTTCAGGATTTTACTACATCCCAATTAGCTTAGCACGTGATGAACTACTTTGAAATAAAATTGCAAAATTCTGTTACACGAAGAAATATATGGGGAAGAAGTCAAGGGATGATTCTTCACAATTCCCTCGACATTCTTCATAGTTCTTCTATAATTTAGACCATAGCAATACTTCAAGGTCATGCTACATAGCTTGTCAAATAGTGGACTTCGACAGAAATAAAACTGCAAAGCGTTATTTCACGGGAAAATGCGTTGAGACTTTAGAGGATCATTCATCATGTGTTTGTGCGATTCCTTCTAAATTTTTCATAATTCAAACCTTGCCGATTTTTAAGGATTCTTCAACAGCCTAACTAGTTTAGAATATGCTGGATTACCACCCGAATGAAATTGCAAGGTTCTGTTACACAGGAAAGTGCGTGGAAGAAAATTTAAGGAATGATCCTTCACAATTCCTACCAATAAAATTACAAAGCACTGTTACACAGGAAAGTGCGTGGAAGAGAATTTAAGGGATGACTCCTTAGAATTCCTACCAATAAAATTATCCAGATAGCACTCGACGTCTTAAAGACGTCTGTTTTACGTCCATTTTTCGTCTGAACGTCTTACGTCCTGAAAAGACGTCGTTTTTACGTCTCATTTCAGACGTCTTTTACGAGTCGTCTTCAAGACGTATCATTTCTTGACGTTTCAGTCATTCTAAACTGCTAGAGAAAACCTTTACAAACTGTAATTGATTATCAAACTGAATATTCCATCAACAAAGAAGTGCACAGAAAAGTAATACATCAAAATAAATAGATAAATAAATAAATAAGTTAAATAAATAAATAAAGCATAAAACGCTAATGTTCGCGGATATGCTGAAAAACATTCTTTTAATTTATTTTTTTTATTTATAAATAAATAAATAAAGCATAAAATGTTAATGTTCGCGGATATGCTGAAAAACATTCTTTTAATTTATTTTTTTTTATTTATTTAGTTTTTTTGTTATAACAAACATTCAATTTTGTTTCTTGTACATGTATACAATATTCAAATTCAATATTTTTCTCATAAGAAAAAATGTGGCTTAAAAAATATTTTTCAATATTTGACAATCATGTCTATCTAATATTTTTGTGCTACTAGGGGTCTGTTTCGGGACGTCTTGAATACGTCTGTTTCGTGACGTCTTAAAGACGTCTGTTCGAGACGTTTTAAAGACGTCGAACGGACGTCTTAAAGACATCTTTAAGACGTACAGTTTTTTCACAAAGACGTTCCAGAGACGTTCAGAAGCCGTTCGTAGGACATTCAGACGTCTAATAGACGTCTGAACGTCTTCGACAGACGTCTTAAAGACGTCTTTAAGACGTCTCTGTGCTATCTGGGTTATAGAGCTCTGTTACAGAAGAAAGTGCTTGGAAGAGAATTTAAGAGATGATTCTCCACAATTCCTACCAAAAAAATTGTAAAGCTCTGTCACACACGAAAGTGCGTGGAAGAGAATTTAAGGGATGATTCTCCACAATTCCTACCAATAAAATTACAAAGTTCTGTCGCATAGCAAACTGCGTGGAAGAGAATTTAAATCCTGTAATCCTGATAATTACTAGGCATAAACTTTCCCATTACCTTTACGATACGATGGACACCATCTGAAATAAAAAACTTGTATTTAATGATATTTTACGAGTCCTCTTTCACATGTGCCGGGGCCTTAAATCGATTTTGCTTTCGATAGTCACGGAAGATTGACGATCACAGCGAGACGATTAACCAGAATGACTAGACCGGCTAGAATCTAGACTGTAGGTGGAACAAGATCTTCGAATTTCGGAGTGGAAGAGGATGCGGCCGCGGCTCTCTGAAAGTGGACCCATAAATCCGTTTTTTCCAGCCCGTCGTCGTTCGGTTCCCGTTACGGCGAATGCAGGGCCCCGCCGCGTTAATGCTCGCCGCTCGTTAATTGCGTTTGCCGTGTTCTCACGAAGACCGCCGGATTTATACGAAGCTTTCATCGGCGTCCATTGTTTCCGAAAAAAAGGGTCGTCGGCGCACGCTCGCGATCGACGACGTCTCGTACGTCTTAATGAAATCCTCGAGACGAAAGTAAACATCGATTCGCGAGATAACGGTGTGTACCGTTCGTTTTCAGAAGACAAGCAACAAGAGAAAGAGAAAGAAAGAGCGAGCGAGAGAGAGAGGGAGAGAGTGAGAGCCAAAGGTGCATACTCTCACGAAAGCAAAATTGTACGAAAGAAATATTACCGGAGCCGTCCAATTAACGGTGGTTACCGGGGAAATGGTTACTTTTGAATAATTGGTTCCGCAGGAACTTTCTCATCGGGTCCCGCTGGGCCCCGACAAGGCCCACAATTGGTCGCATGCAGACGCGCGCCGGCGTACACGTGCTAACTATTTGAAACAGCGAGTTTCGAGGTGACTCTTAAAGCGAAAGTCGAGAACATTACGACTTTTCTACGAGTTCGTTTTCGAGGTTGTTTTCTAGTTGTTAGCAATTATAGCCAGCCATTATCGGAGCCGATTCATCGTTTTTGCATGGTACATTACTATCTTTACACTTTCCGGTCAGAATTACCGGCTATTTGCGGATCGGAATGTGCGATAGTTGTTCGAGAAAAACGCGCGAACCCAGTCCAGGTCAAGGAAAACCGAATGCCGTGAAGCCTAAACAAACTATTATTACAGCCATTGTGCACAAAGGATAAATAAAATCTAATCGTTAACGCGATCTGATCGCAGGTACCCTGCATCTGTTATGGTGTGCGTCACTGTTTGTCACAAATGCATACGAGCCACCAAGAACAAGGATGCGATTAGCGTACTGTGAGCCCCAAGGAGGGGAAAGATGACGAAGGACCAACAGAGGGCCCAGACAGGAAGCGGAGAAGTCAAACAACACCGGGCTGGTCAAATATTTTAGATAGATCCTCTCGGACTTCTATCCACATGGGGAATTCCAGCAACCCCATGGTGCAGCGAGAGCAGTTCCCGTAAAGGCGCAAAAGCTTCCGATTAACATCTCGCGAGGGACCTCTCGACCTGGCCACGGACACCGTTCAAGATTTGCAAGAACTTAATTAAGGAATCTCGTCTCGTCTCGTCTCGTTTTCTGTGACTCGGGCCGCGTGTGCGGATGGAAGGCTCGAGAGAGAGAGAGAGAGGGAGAGAGAGAGAGAGAGAGAGGAGAGATCGTGCACCGGGACCGGGCACAGGTGGCACACAACACGGCCGGCCAGGGTACAGTGGTCAGCAGCGGCTACCTGTCGGCGAGAAGGAACGTGATTAACAAACGTGATCGATCCCCGCGATGCCCAAGATAATTCGAGCGGCCCGACTTCGCACGCACGATCAATATTTATAACGTGTGCCGGGCCGGTGCTCCTGTTTCTTCGACATGTGGAATCCGCCGCGTGCGCGAACATGATCCCCTCGCGAACGTGATCATTTTTTAAGCGGGAAACCACCGATGCAACCGGCCAGAGAAACCCAGGAACCCGGACCAGCCTACCTGCGCACGCAGAAAGAATTAGGGGAACAGGGACGGTCATTTTTTAATCGGGGAACCGCGAGAAAAACGCAGGTACCCGGACGAGTTACCTTTGCAAAGCAGAAAGAATTAGGGGAACAGGGACAGATCATCTTTTTCAATCGGGGAACTGCTGGAGAAACACAGGAACCCGGAAGAACCTATATTTGCAAGCAAAAAGAATTAGGGGAACAAGGACGAATTATTTCTTCAGTGGGGAATCGTGAGAAAAACGCAGGAACTACCTCTGCACGCAGAAAGAATTAGGGGAACAAGGACGAATTATTTCTTCAGTGGGGAATCGTGAGAAAAACGCAGGAACCTATCTTTGCACGCAGGAAGAATTAGGGCAAACAGAGATCACCATCTTTTTCTAGTGGGGAACGCAGAAAGAATTAGGGGAACATGGATGGCCATCTTTTTTAAGTGGAGATCTGCGATGAGAGACCTACAGGAACCCGAACAGGCAACCTTGACAAGATAAACTAGAAGAACGGGAGGACAGTGAACCGGCCACGTTTATGTTTCCACTTCCTGCGATTTGCTCCCCTGGTTATCTATATGTCGCCGCTTTTTTTGGGGACCCAGGTAGAGGTGACAATCTAATTAGCACTTTTTACCGAGCCTCGTATCTTCTGCCTGGAGGTGAACGCTCATCTTTGATAAATTAATGCGACCAACTAACCCTGCATGGTACTTATCATGCAGTATACACATTCGTTTTTATTGCATCTGATTAATCCTTGGAGGATGATGATTGTAGGACATCAGAATTACGGATGTACATAAAGTAGCAATTAAATAATTTAATAATCCAGTGCGATTATGATCCAAGTTACTTACATTTAGATACTTATTCTTCTGCAAGGTAATTGTAGACTGTAGTTCTTTAGACAGCAGGACAAAATCAAATTCAGTGAGATTATGATCCAAGTTATTTACATTTAGATACTTATTCTTCAATATTTATTACATATGCTGTAAAAATACTTCTCCTACACTGCAACGTAATTGTAGACAGCAGGACAAAATCAAATAAAATTATTTTATTATAATTCTGTCGCTCCTTTAAAGTGTCGAGTCATATGTGGCACTAAAATGACAAGGGTTAAAATAAAATATAAATCTCGCTTTACTATTCCACATAATTGGGTAATATTCTGGCAACGTGGGAGCAATAATAACAATTTTATAGACACATGTGAGAGCGTTCAAGAATTTCTAGAAATTTTTCAGACCTCAATATCCTAACTGAAAAAATTCCGTCTCGGAAAATCCACGTACTCGATCTCACCAAAAATGATCTTGCAGACTATTAATCTTGAGCCATTGTAATAAGTAATAAGTGATTATAATAAGAGATGTTCACAATGTAAATAAATTCAGGCAACACGAGCAACCATTTTTCGCCAATTTTTGTCGGTAACCTGGTCACTCTACCTTATCGCGAATCTACAGTGTCTTGCCATTAACTTTTATCATAAGTGTACGCGAAACCCGCAGTTTAAAGCTAACAGCAAACAAGTTGATTAAGAAATTTCAAGGAAGCTGAGCTGAGGCAGTACCCTTTTGCTTTCTTTTTCAGTTCTACGGACTTAATCGACGGTGTATGGGACTCTCGTATGATTCTACAGTCGGGCAATCAAATTATAGACGATTTCGAAAAATCGAAGGGCAAGTTACACGACGACGATTGAATGGAAAAACTTAATTAATGCTCTCCGATGCCTGGGCAATGTTTTTGCTGGTCGCCAGGAGCGGCCGATCCTGAATTTTTTCCGAGAAACCGTGTGGTTCACGTGCCGGCAACAATCTTGTATTCGAGCGGTACTTGTCGAGGTGCTTGAATTTGATCCTAGTTCTGTGATGTAGCCGGCGGACAGAAATCGTACAGGGTCCGGGCTTTTCCGAGTGCAGGTTTGCGCGTTGCCTCGCCCTCTCCCTCGGCCTTATTTACATAATTACGAAAACTTACACGGTCGCTGGGCCCACAATAGAGTTGTCGGCCACAGGCAAACCGGACACGTAGAAAGAGAAGTTGCTCGCGTCGTGTAATCACGGTACTTACGCGGCACTAAATCAATGCAGATTCGCCGATCCTGATACACACAAGCACCGGTACGTACAACGTCCTTTCTCTCTCTCTCTATCCCGTTCTGTCAGGAAGGTAGCAATTTCATAAATTATATTTCTACATTTATGTATTACCACGCGGAAGATAACGCGCGGCCGTGGCATCGTGGCAGCTTTTTTGACCGATGGACAGGAGACCGTTTCACAGTTTTCCCAGCCGAATGGCCTTCCTTCTACTATGACTTTCTACGAGCGACTCGACCGGGATAATCATAATAATCCCTTCGCATGCACGCCGCGGAACAAAATCCTTAAAACGAGATGCTCTCGGCGTAATCGCAATAAGCGCAAAGCGAACTTGTTATTCCAAGAGCCGATACAAAATGCGAGCGAAAAGAACGGACTGGAATTTTGCGCTGTTAAACCTGCGGGGACACTATTTGGCAGGATTAGGTACTGCATGGCGGAGGCTAAGGGCATCGGGATAGTTGATCTTTATGGCACGGCGAGTCGTGCGATTAACTATCCTACGCTGTCAGGGTGCAGATTGGAGTATCGCTATGCGATAGTTAAAACCACTTACACCTTGGTCTATTTATTGCAATTTTTATTCCGGAATGTCGACGAACTATTTGTCTTAGGTTTCATACGACCAGCTAAAAACTTGGGCAAACAAATGTTTACAATGCTGGCTGAAGACTTTTTTAAAAAGTGAATATTTTGCATCACTTTATGAAAATAAGAAGAATCTATCTATCCAAATTTTTGGCCATTTTTTTTTAAATAATATATACGCAAAGGAATTGGTTGAATAACTCCACATGGGAACATCTTTACAAACTCAATATTCTTAAATTAAAAATTTTAGAATCCGCCATTTTGTGTTAATGTCGACTCAAGACAGGTCCAAAATCTCTAGTAAAAACGATAAAAGAATACAGAAGAAATGTCAGAATAACAGAAGCAAACCGTCTACGCATGTTTCTCAGAAGAAGCTTCATAAAAATATATATAATTTGCGTAATTTTTATTCTATCTACTAAAGAAAAAAAAAAAATCACGCATGTACTTTAAATATCAACAAATACGTGTATGAAATCCCAGTGCAAATGGTTCTCCTGCAAAAAATTCGTACAAACGCGTGCGAAAATAGCCCCTTGAAGGGAGCATAAAAAGGAGATTGAGACCAGAAAAAAAATGTAGAAAAAATTACGGAATAACGGAAGATTAAATGAAGAAAGAATTTTTGATCGAAGGATCTCTCCCGCGGAGATTTAATTTAAGAACTGATGTATCATCCGGATGACCGCATTTTTCGCTCGATCCTCGTTATTCGCACGGCGAATCCGCGGCAGAAAATAAAGCCGGAAGGCGATTCACGGCGATTTCGTATTCCCACAAAAGCTTGAACCCGTATCTCTGAAGCCAGTTTCCAGCAGGAAGCGAAACGTCACCGCGACTGGTCCAATTAACATCTTACTCGCGCAGCGTTTCGCTGCGATCCTCTTATTCGTCGTAAAGACTAATTCTAATGTTGCCCCGGCGCATCTCGTATCATTATCGTGGGCTTCCACGAGAAACACAGCCGGGGCGCGCGGCGCTTTCATCCGTAAACGGCGATTTATCGATTCTATCTTAAGTGTCCGGTGTTATCCGTTTCGGACGCGAATAAAAAGCCCCCCGCGTGACTGGCTCCCCGTGTTTTCACCCTAAAACTTTCAGAACTTCCTTTACTCGCACGGGTTCTCTCCGTGCCGGTTAGGCCACATGCATTTTCATAAAACCTCGTCCTGTTAATCGTTAACGGTCACATAACCGCTGTCCTATCGCGGACTAATTGATTACCATTTAAATCCCCTGCTAATGGAATTCCCGTGATTTGTGCGCGGAATATTAAAAATTACTGGAATCAGATTCTTAGGCGGGAGACCCGGTTCTGATTAGAGATGGGCAATATTTGGCGAAATAAATATTTCAAGTACTATTTAGTACTTTACAGTAAATCTAAAACACAAAATATAATATTTTATTTCAACAATCTGGCATAAAATAAAATACTTATATCGAACACGAACCATTATTTTCAGCAAGAATATTTAAAATGAAAGGAATGAAATATTTCGAGATGATATCGAAAAAATATTTGAATATTCTTGAAATAAAATACTATATTGAGATAGTATTTAAAAAAAATTATTGCATCAAATAAAATATTTTATTTTCAAAGTTTTGCGCTTACTTTAAAATAAATAGTGTTTCTGAGCCACTTCCGCTTCCTCTGGTGTCACAGTTTGGCAAATGTCCTTTCTACCTGATTTCATTCGCAGTTTCGGAAAGCTTTTTGAAAGGAGACTTCGGAAAATTGAAGATTCCTGGAAATAAACCAGTGAAAGTGCCTTGTACATTTATTCAGTGTAGTGTAGTGTAATTATTTATTGAAATGCGGATTTTATGCATTTGTACAAAAAACGAGTAGATAAAATACAAAACAGTGTTTTTAAATTCTTTAAATGCCTTTTCCATTCTCCATTTGAATTTTTTTCATAAATAAAGTCTACAGTCAAGGAGCAACAAACTGTACCAAATTTTTCAGGAAGCTACGTTTCAATGTGGAGAATAAAATTCTGTGATGAACTTCCTGTGCCCGAATTCGCGAGCGCCGACAAGTACCAGCTACAGCAACTCGCGGACGGCGCACAGTGGGCAAAAACGGCCTTTTTCGATTCAAAATCAAAGAACTTTCGATAGGAATGAGGTAGAGCGATGAAATTTTTTTTAAATGAAAGCTGAAACTTTGTAGAATATGGGAAAAATAGGGAGATTACGGTACGAACGTTTTTTAACCTTGAGAAAATTCGTTAAAGTTGCACAATTTCAAGAAAATTTTGTTTTTGTGGCTAATACGCGCGGAAAATTTTTTTTTAACATGCTATATATCGTTTCCCATAGATTTTTTCACGCTGATTTCAAATCTGTTTTCAAAATTTGTCTACGACCTCTGGTTTTTTAAAAAAATAGATTTTTGTGACACAAATTAATGAAATTTTTTCGTTAAAATGACTTGATAACACACTAGTTTGAAAGTATATCGTATTCTCATATATAAAACACAATAAAAATAATAATAATGAAGTATTTTAACGGATTGAGTTACTTACGAAACATGAAGCACTTCACATCTCGTCATCACTTGACTTATCGCTGTCATTACTACTGGCGCTTTCTTGAAATTGTGCAACTTTAACGAATTTTCTCAAGGTTAAAAAACGTTCGTACCGTAATCTCCCTATTTTTCCCATATTCTACAAAGTTTCAGCTTTCATTTTTAAAAAATTTCATCGCTCTACCTCATTCCTATCGAAAGTTCTTTGATTTTGAATCGAAAAAGGCCGTTTTTGCCCACTGTGCGGCGTTGTGGTTGCGTATCGGTGCAGAGCGCCATGTGTCCGGCGCAAGAGGTTAGATTCACCGCGGATAAACGCGTGTTCGCGGACGTGTTCGTGCATCCCCGGTGTATATAAATCATTGACAGGCAGCGGGGAATCGCGGCGCTCGCACGCGATGTTATTAATTAACTTTCCCGATAATCATGGAAACGGCCCTGCCCTATAATCTGTTGGATCTCCTGACGCGTCCCGCCGGTTAAATAATTTGTCTTTCGGCCGGGCAGTGGCGTCGAATTCGATCGCCGGTCGTTTGTCACAATTAAACAAACAACCGGCGAAAATCAATTACCTCGCGGGGACGCTGTCAATTACAAGCGAGGCCTGTAATTAAAGGTGTGTTCAGCGGCACTGGCACACACTCGACGACCGGGGATCACGTGTTCCGGCCGGTTAAACCCTGTTAATTCCGAGACGCCGATGTAAACACCGGCCTCTTGAAGGAAACCGCGAATAAAACGACAACAAGAGAAGCCTTCTTTCTACTATACTTCGTTCTACCATAGACGAGATATAGGATAGACCTATCATCCAATGTATTTTTGTAGCCCACTTTTTTCGGATCACCTAACCCCATTACCATTTTCATGTCACATATTGTATTATCTATTGGAACTAAAATTTGCTGACAGCATCCTCGGTGGTAGGAATTAAAATTAAAAATAGCTATATATAGTCACGGAAGTCTCGCGAATACGAGAAAATAAACGAATAATTCTAAGAACCTCTGATTTTTTGAGCAGTCGATATTTCAGAACATGAGACATGAAGTCTCATAAGATGAGATATCCTTATACCTCGTCTGTGGTTCTCCTCTCCCCCCTCCCCTCTTCACGCTTGGTTCCCTGTCCCTTTCGACGACGAGAGAGCGAGAGCAAACAGAACCTCGCTCGAACAGCGATTTGCATACCGTTGAAAAAAAAGGCACAATAAACTTCGCCCCGGTAATCGGAGAGGAACGAGGTTTCGAAAGGGAAAAGCTTTGCGTAATGCTTTCGCTCCGTCTCGGCGAGTCATCGATCATCCTCGCTGTCTCGCGATCGACTTCCATGAAAGCTATATACAGCGTTATAGTAGGTACTTACTCGTTAGCTTCGCCTAGGATCATTTTTATGGACTTTTTTCAATCAGGCGGTTTTTTGCAACGGCTCTTGCGAGATGGCTCATCGTCGTAACTTCATTGGCTCATAAAAGTGGAGGAGTGTAGTAACCCAGTAAACAATATTGCGCGGCATTTGAATAGAAATGGCGCGGCATTTGAATAGAAAGTTTGAAAGAATTGAAAGCAAATTGAGACCAAACCTTGGCTTCGTTACAGAGGGCAGGTCGGTCGCACTGAGAGTAAATATCGGACAAAATCGAAGGAATTCTTGCTGTACGAGGGAAAACACTATAATTTCAAGATCTGTAAATATTTCAGTCTTAAAAAATAAATAAAATTTAATTTGAACTTCCGTTTTCTCTCCTACAGAAAGATTTCCTCCAAAGTCCGATATTTACTCTATAAGGAGGCCAAGGTTTGGTCTGAATTTGCTCTCCGTTTGGCATGGAATTTTGCATGCATGCTTTTGACACCAAAATGATCAGCTTTTGCTCGCAAAGTACGATTATAAACATTGATCAAGATTTGGGAACGAGCGAACTGCGTTTTATGCATTTATGACAAAATCGATTGGTCGAATACAAAACTGTAAAGGCGTTAGAAAAATTATTTGGTGGAAGAGAACATATTCCCAGTTCATTTTTGACGATAGATCATTTGCGGTGGTGTTGCTGCAACTTCCTGCCATACAGCACATCATGTTTGTTTCTGGTCAATGTTCCTAGACTTTAGTTTTCATACAGCTCTATAGAAAAAATCGCAAGAATAATGGAGACATTGTCTTTCTTTAGAGTTATACCAAAGCTGAGGTCTACGAACATCGACCATTCACGATCCGGAGGCTGCTATACGCGTTTCAAATTGCAGCTATACTACCGCAAATGACTGGCTGAATGATGCAAAGATTCCGAATAAATTACGAATGTGTATCGGGAATGAAGGCGCGCCGTCCGGAAGACATGAAGTTTAAAAGCATACCCTAGTAGCACAAAATATTGTATACACATTCATATAATATTAAAAAGAGATTCAATCTCTTTTTAATATTCAAATATACATACAATATTTATTTTATATTACGTAACAAATATTTCTTTTTAAATAGTCAGGAAATATCTATGTCATGTTACGAGAAAAATATTTTTTTCTAAATATTAAATGAATCTATTTCATATTGGAAGTAGAATATTTTGGTAATTATTTACATTAGCGGCTTCCTCACCGATTTTGAAATATGTTGTCAAGGTCATCATTATGAACAACTATTTCCTATACATGTTACCGCCGCTCAACTTTAGTTTCCGAGATATTCGCAAAAAAGTTTTAACATCTCAAAAAGTGATCGGAGTAGGTATGGGTTAGAATTGAAGTTGCAAAATAAGAAAGAAAACCTTGCATCCAATATTCTACATACGAATAATAAAATATAATACTAATGTACTACAAACTACATTATAAAATACTAATGTAAAGTGTACTTACTTCTGAATCTTTTGTACCTCCGTCGGATCCACAGCACACAATTATTCACTCACGAGAAGAGATTCGAATAATTGAACAACAATCACTAAACAACACACACACACACACAACACATTTTATAAAATCGTGACAACGAACGAGAAGATGTCACTCCGACCACAAATAAAATAATACTGCGATTTTAACCGTCCCCCTCCCACGGACGTGTGATACGAAAACAGGGAATTCCGGGAAATAGGGTCGGCGCCCCGCCATAATTTTTTTACCTTGGTTTTGTATCTAATGTTTATAGACCCTCAGCGTCTAACCTTCCTATGATAACCTGACCGTACCACCTCCGTGGAAGGGATCATTGTTAAAATCGCAGTATTATTTTGTTCGTGGTCGGAGTGACATCTTCTCGTTCGTTGTCACGATTTTATAAAATGTGTTGTGCGTGTGTGTTGTGTGTATTGTTTAGTGATTGTTGTTCAATTATTCGGACTTATTCTCGTGAGCGAATAATTGTGTGCTGTGGATCCGACGGAGGTACAGAAGGTTCAGAAGTAAGTACACTTTACATTAGTATTTTATAATGTAGGATTAGTATTCGTATGTGGAACATTGGATACAAGGTTTTCTATCATATTTTGCAACGTATATTAACGATCATTAATGATTTGGTATATAGTATAATTTAATGTGGTTCAAATAAGATACTACTTTAAATCAAATATTTTTATTTTGACAACCAGATAGATAAAATGAAATATTTTTATTTTGTATTTCAAATATTTCCTTGCAATGAAAATAAGTTGAGCAAGTAGTTAATATTATAAATCATAATTTTTAACATGAGAAGCTATAATAGTTAGCAAAGTATTATGTGTAGTTTAATTACGAATATGTAACATGTTGATAAACAGACTACAATATCGTAATAACATTACAGGCAACAAAATATCATAAAAATATAAGTTACTGTCAACCATTTCAAATACTATTTTACACAGTCCTACACACACCTACTCCGATCACTTTTTCAGATGTTGAAACTTTTTTGCGAATATCTCGGAAACTAAAGCTGAGCGGCGGTAACATGTATAGGAAAAAGTTGTTCAGAATGATGACCTTGACAACATATTTCAAGGTCATCAAAATCGGTGAGGAAGCCTCTAATTTAAATAATTACCAATATTTTTTCCAAATACAGATAATATTCCCTCAACAAGCAGTGCGCAGAAAGTAATACATATTCATAGTTTCTAATTTTTGTTGTAATTTGAAACTTCTTAAATTTGAAAATTTTATTGAATGTTTTTTAAGTATTGAATTTATATTTTTCAAATATTGAATTCACATTTTTTAATATTTACTTTATATTTTTTAAATATCTAGTTTATATCCTCTGAATATTTAGCTTATATTTTTTAAACATTCAATTTATATTTCTTGTACATGTATACAATATTCAGATCCAATATTTTTCTCATATGAAAAAATGTGGCTTAAAAAATATTTTTCCAATATTTGAAAAAAATATCTATCTAATATTTTTGTGCTACTAGGGCATAAACAGAAAATCTGTATTCTTTGATTAAGTCATGAAACTCTCAATCATATTAAACACGCACTTTTTTACAAGGTGCACCCTGTGTGGGGAGGTATACATTAAGTTAAAATACACGAGTTTATAGAATCTAGTGGACAGTATAATTTTACTTCTTGCATTCTTAACTTAATGAAAACGTGTGCACAGCAATGTGAAGATTGCTCGTACAGGAAATTTGCAATAGTGAAAATTGCTTATATAGGAAATTGTGAATAATGAATATTATTCATATAGAAATTAAATCAAACCGTTCAAATTCGCTCACATAGAAAATTCTCAATGCACAAAATTGCTCATGCAGAAAATGATTCGCATAGAAAATTCTTAACACTAAAAATTGCTTACGCAAGAATTTGCCAAAAATTGCCTACGCAAGAAATTGTCTCAGCAAAAAATTGCCAAAGCAAAAACATTCCTACGCAAAAAATTATCAAACCAAAAATTTTCCTATGCAAAAAATGATCAATGCCAAAAATTGTCTACGTAAAAAATTGCCAAAGCAAAAATATTCCTATGCAAAAAATTGCCGAAGTAAAAATATTCCTACGCAAAAGATAGCCATAGCAAATATTCTCCTATATAAAAAAATTATCCACGCAAGAAATTACCTATACCCAAAAATTGCCTACATAAAAGATTATTAAAGAAAAAATTTTCCTACGTAAAAAATGCCCTACGCCAAAGATTAATAGGCCAAAAATCGAAGGAAACAAAATTCGTTCGTGCTTCATTCAACTCGTATGCAAAAATCTAAAGTTGTGCAATATTTTCCAGTTTGCCAACAAGCAAGAAGATGCCGGGGGTCCATGAAGAAGTTAATTTTGAGCGCAGAGTGCAGATAGAAAGCTGAAGACGACCGCTATAGCGGAAGCAGAGGGATGACGCAGGTCGAAGGCAGCATAAGGCATCGAGTCAGAAAAACGAGCGTATTACGGTCGATACGAATCGTGGCAATGGTTAAGAGGCATTATCCGGGATCGTAGGCGATCGATTCAAAAATCGAGTCCCGGGAAGATCACAGATATGGAGCGGAATGTTGTCGCGGTATTGCGATCGGCATCTGTCGTTGGACGTTCAGCGGGATCGTAGCGGTGGTGCATTCCGTTCTAAGTGGCGGGTCAAAGAAATAAAGCCAAGATCAAGCCATGAAGTTTCGCGCGACGAAGAAAGTCAGTCCCTTGACTTTTCCTGAAACCACTGTACCAACGACATCGCCATTATCGTCGCTAGCCAACGGGAAATCAGTCAAACGTGCCATCGCGAAGTCTCCGCACTGTTCGAAGCTAAAAATAGTTAATACTTTTTCGATACTCTTTTTTACACGTACAAATTAGAGAAGACTTCAAGGTCATGCAAAAGGCAAACTGAAGGAAGCAATGCGTAATTAATTATTGGAAGCTGGGGACTTTAAAAGATTCTATGGCAATTGTGATTAGGATTATTTAGAATTTAGACCCTTAGGGTGATCAGTAGACTGTCGATTTCATGCATTTATGATAAAAACGAGTCGATGCAGTTTAGAACAATAGCGTTTTTAATCTAACGAGATCATTGAAAATAGAAAAGGACTTCTATATGTCTTCAGTTCTTCACAATTGATGCAGATAATTTTTATTTTGTCCTTTTTACTTTGATGTCTCCACGTCCAAAAGACGTACTTACGAGACAATAGTGTGTCCTCAATGTAACGAAAATCGAAATTTCGCACATGTGAAACTTGCTCCAGTTTTCCTTTTCCAGTGTCCAGATTAAGAGCGAAGAAGAAATCGCGGCTGAAGAAATCGATACGAATTTGTCATCATCATCGTCGGACGATAATTGACGACGACCATCGTCAGAGTATAATACCCGTCCTCGCCACCCCCGTGAAAGCCGATCGAACCGTTTATTTAGTGAATTTTCCTGAGGAAAGTCATCGGATATCCTTGAGAGGAAGAGCAACAGCGTTTAGAAAGCGTTGCGACGCATTATTGTTCCATTTCGCTGGGATTTGCGGGGGTGGGAAACGAGGTTTTTCCCTAAATGATCAGGTGAACTGACGTCCGATCTGACGTGACATACATACATGCTTCTTGTTGCTGGGGATTGTCGGATTACACCGGTGCTCCGGTTACGCTTGATTATTATTATCTAGTATTTATTGGTATAAAATTTTGCTGCATAAGAACGATAATTAATCTCTCGGACAATTAGTTCTGGGATTTGGAAAGAAGTTGCCAAGCGACTGAAGAGTTGAAAGTCACAAAAATGGAGATATCTTGGAGCCATTGTCCTCGATTAATAAATCAGAAACGGTAGGGTGCCAGGTAAAGTAAAATTGGATTATTATGAGTTGTATTTTCTATTTTCGTTAAATACTAAAACGGTTAAAAATATTGTGATAGTTGTAATTTACGATTATTGAGATTGTTACAGATGCATTCAGGAGAAATTATTTAACAAATTTGTTTCTTTGGATATGTATTATTGAAAAAGGACGAAAAAATTTGGATAGATGCATTCTTGTTCTTTTCATAAAGTAGTATTTATATTATACTAGTTTTTATATTATTATTTGTAACATTTTATATTTATATTCTACTATTTTATATTATTGCATTAGTTATATTATTCCATGTAATATTGTATGTTCATATTATACTATTTTATATGATATTATTATATTATTTATATTAATATATTGTACTATTACATTGTATATTGTACTATTTTAGAGTTATCAGAAGATGGAGTCTCCAGTGAAACATGGCGTCAATCAGACAATTAATCTTACGTGTCAACGATTACCTGCAGAAAATGAAAAGCAGAGAAGACTGATGGCAGGATATTCATGTCATTTTAGTTCTCGGAGGTATTAAGGACGATTCTTCAAGAAATTTGTATGAAATAGAAAAAGTCATAGAAGCCAGCGCTTTGGCAGTAGCCTGTAAGAAAACTGGAAAGATAGTTAATCGTTTCGGCTGGCGAACGGCTCGGATAATGCTCGGATCCGCGAGGAAACGGCTGCAAAAGGGTTCGTGGTATCGGGGGATCGTGCGTAACGCGGTCGACAGCCCTATAAGAACAAGATGAAGGGCAGAGGAAGAGACTAGGTTCGTTTATCGTTCGGCCTGATCGCCGGTAAATCGAAAGGGAATGCGTCCGACGTGTGGAAAACGAGGACGGGTTAAGTAAAAGCGGGATTAAAAGCTCGTACAACCATGCCGGAACGAAGCAGCGCGAGTTAAAGTGGCTTCGCGATCAAGGATCCAGGATCGACCGTGAAGATCTCACGAACAGTAACATCGCACATCGATGGGAAATTGTCAAGGACTCTCCGAACTATTTTCATTAACTAATCCGTGCCGTGAAACAAGCTAATTAATTTAATTTAGTATAATACCATTGATAAACTTCGAATTTTTCGGATAAAACATCCCTATAACATCAATTTTTAGTATACTAAAATTTTCTACATTTTCATATTGCGCGGACTCTCCGCTTAACACTAGAACAACCAAGCACTAAATGCAACTGGAATACATTGCCTTATAATAACAAGAAAATTTCATTTCTTTTGGTTTCGTATCAGTTTTGTTTAAATATCTACTTCGATATAGCCATGTTTATTAAAAAATTTTCTCACGGAAACATATTTAGAATTTCAATATTTCTAAAAGAAGAAATTAGGAAGAAGTCATTTTGACTGATCCGGTAGTTCTAGCGTTAAAAATTTTATAATAATGTTTCTTGATCGGAACAATTCGTGGTATTTTAGAATCGGATACTTCGTATGCATCAACTTAACATATTTATTTGATAAAGGAAGCATAGTTTAAAAGTTTAAAGGTAGCATAGTTTCGATTTCTGGCTGATGGTTTCTGTTAACAGTTAAACCAGCGCCTCGCGGGACTGTTTCGCAGTGGTGGAACACGCGGGTGACAAAAAGGGTCCCGAACGGTGTTTTTCGTCGTCACCTGTCGAAAAAATGGCTGATTGAATTCTGTCGATTGATCGGAGATCAGTCACCCGCGCGACTCGAGAATCGGCTCGCCTGAAACCTGGCAAAAACCGTTCGATTGTGCGTGCGGACGGTATCGAATACTGTTTAGCCACGGTCCGGGGAAACTGAATCGCTCGCGGAACAAATACAACGACTTTCTTGGGATTGGGAATCCACTGGAGGAGAGCAGCGTGCTAAAGCGACGCCTTTGTCGAGGAGAATGTCCCTCGGCGGATCCGTTTTTGCCGTTAGGGTTGCGAGCATAGAACTCGCGGCGTCGAACGATTAAAAGCTTCGATTGACACGTTCACTTTCCCTATGTCTGTGCTCGTGCCTGTGTACCGAATACTCGGATTTTGCACCGGACAAAGAACCACCTACCGGGATAATTACAGTGATTCACGAAAGTATTTGAACACTTATCATAAATAATTCCATAACCATTAATAATATTTCTATGAGTATTGTATTGAGTTGGCAACTAAGTAATTGCCGATTTCAGTTATAGATGAAACTATAACTTGACTCAGTTTTTGGCCGAAAATCTACGAGCGTGGAATTTTCAAGTTGTCAGAAAGATGGCAAAAGGTCATCGAACAAAATGGAAAATACATCATAGATTAAAGTTCATTCCAAGTAAAAAAAAACTCTTTTATTTCATTGAACAAATCGGCAATTACTTAGTTGCCAACCCAATATAATATACTCATTATAATAAATAAAGTATTTCAAGTGTTCAAATACTTTCGTGAGTCACTGTGTATACATAACAGTAAAACTATGAAATCACACGCTCCAAATTGCCACGATTCGACGAGACTACAGGAAAGGCAATTTACAATTTTTACTATTCTTTAAATTGTGGACATAGCGTGGACTTTTGGGGAAATTAAAAATTGTTATTTGGGCAGATTAAAAAAATTGTCTGCACCGATTAAAAGAAACAGAGAATCGTATGATAAAGTCCGCAGGTAAAGTTTAACACCTGGTTTCGTATCGCGCTTCAAATATGTTGCTCAACAGTATCTAATCAACTCGTTTATCTTTTCTCTCGCTAGGACATTAAGGAATTGTTCATTACAAAGATCATCGAAGAAGCTCGCCCATTCGCACGCGCCTTGCAATTAAGGCGAAATGCTGCGCGCAATTCTGAGAAACATGGTTTTCTAATTACTAATTGGATGCTGAAAGAGAGTCACTGCCAAGTAGGTTTGACGTATACGGGCTTTTCGCATAACCCTCGAGCGACGTGACGGAGTCCCCGTAGCGGAACCATTTCCACCAATGACTCATTAACTTTTTGCCACGGAAGATTACGGATTTTATGCATCTCGAATAGTCACAGGAATGTGGAACACGATGAAACGAACGATTTTAACCGAATCGTCGCACGCGATGCAAATCGTGGATGAATTGATACTGACTTCTCGCGTCTCCGGAACGTTCACGTTTGTTTTGCACGCTGTCGATGCAAAATAACAGCTTCGCGCTACTATCTAATTAGAACAATGAAAAATAACGAAGCTCGTAAATGAATGCATCAAATCGAAACTATGAGATACACGGTGTTCATAAAAATTCGTCTGAACGACTACATTTTCTCAAATGGGCAAATATTGTCGGTACCAAAGACAAAGTTTATTTCGGTTTAAAAAAACGTCAATAGGAAATATATTTCACGCGCCGTGTGATTATCCGTGAACTCAACGTTAAACTATCGGGGATTAGCCTGCGGATTGTATTTATATGAACTAACGGTGAAAACGTGTGAGCAATTTAACACTAAACGTACCACCACCGATCAAATGACCGGTTTTGGTTTTTTTATTTGACAATTTTTGAAATTATAAAGATGCTTTCAATGATTCAATAAATATCATTAATAGAGAGCACGCATTGCAATAAGAACTGCTCAAAGTCTAAATAAATTAAATCTTGTCATTTTTATAAGGCAACCTGTTACATTCATAGCTCGGGTCGTTTGGTGTTAAAAATGGTTATTAATTCTTTTACTGTTCCAGGTTTCAAGAAAGTCTAAAAACTTCTGGAATACGTACTGAAGCTATTGCTTTAATATACTATCGTTGGAACTCCAGATGTGTAGAATGGGAAGAAATATAAATATTTGGAAAAAAAAGAGATCTGAGAGTAACAGGTAGACTGCGGATCTTTATGCAAAATAAGAAATATTTGCATTATTCGCAAGACGCAGGAGCGAAATAAAAATTTCTTTCTTCCTTCGATTATTTTAGCAAGCTACCCTAGTAGCACAATAATATTAGATAGATATTTTTTCAAATATTAGAAAAATATTTGTTAAGCCACATTTTTTCATATGAGAAAAATATTGGATCTGAATATTGTATACATGTACAAGAAATATATATTGAATGTTTAAAAAGTATAAGCTAAATATTCAGAAGATATAAACTAGATATTTAAAAAATATAAAGTAAATATTTAAAAAATGTGAATTCAATATTTGAAAAATATAAATTCAATATTTAACACTAGAATGACCAAGCACTAAATGCAACTGGCATACATTGCCTTATAATAACAACAAAATAAGATTTGTTTAGATTTCGTATTAGTTTTGTTTAAATATCTACTTCGATAGAGAAGTTTATTAAACAATTTTCTCATGGAAACATATTTATAATTTCACTATCTCTAAAATAAAAAATTAGGAGGAAGTCATTTTGACCCATCCGGTAGTTCTAGTGTTAAATAACATTCAATAAAATTTTCAAATTTAAGAAAAAGTTATAACAAAAATTAGAAACTATGAATATGTATTACTTTCTGCGCACTGCTTCTTGAGGGAATATATTACGGGAAAAATATTTTTTTCATGATATTGAATAAATATTATATGTATATTAGGAAAAAATATTCTACTTCTAATATGAAATAAAGATTCATTTAATATTTAGAAAAAAATATTTTTCTCGTAACATGAAATAGATATTTTCTGAATATTTAAAAGAAATATTTGTTACTTAATATAAAATAAATATTGTATGTATATTTGAATATTAAAAAAAGATTGAATCTCTTTTTAATACTATATGAATGTGTATACAATATTTTGTGTTACTAGGGTATTAAAACCGATACGCTGGTGTGTTTCAATGTTTTTAATATGCCCACTGCTTTTTTTTTTTTTTTTTTTTTTGGGCGTTTTAGGTCACATGCACCTTGTAAGTTATTAGTGACCACATCTGGGTTGTCTAGTGGGGACTATCATATTTAAAGCAATTGATATACTTTAATGTCTTTTAAAAAGTTTAGGACATTATTACAAGATTCTGTTCCTTGTAAGATCGTTTGTGGGTTTTGTAGCTTATGTTGAGTCCTCTTCGTATTGTATTTAGGGCAACTTGTCAAGATGTGTTCAATGGTATTTTGTACGCTACAGGTGTCGCAGAAATTTGGTTCGGTTTTTGTGATGAGATATGAGTGTGTCCAGTTTGAGTGTCCTATTCTTAATCGGGTTATTTTCACTTGGTCTTTTCTATTTAGTAGTAGCGCTGGGTTGAAGTCATTTATGTTGTTTCGGACTTTGTGTAGCTTAGTTGGTCTGCTATTTCTCCATTCTTCGTTCCACATTTCCGTTAGCGCCTTTGTGCAGTACTTTTGGAAGTCTTGATGAGTTGTCAGCTCATATTTCATTATATTTGTACTAGAGCTAGAGCTAGCCAACTTTGCTGCTGTGTCGGCTTTTTCATTGCCTTCAATACCAATATGAGAGGGGATCCAGGAGTATAAAACTTCTCTTTTGTCTCGCTTAAGGGTTTCATTCAATTCGATAATATTTTGGATTATTCTGTTATTTGTTTCCAAATTTTGTGTAGCGAGTAGGGTGCTTTTGGAATCAGTTAAAATGATTGATTTGTTGTGTATTGTTTCTTCTATGTACTTCAGGGCTTGAAGAACAGCTAATGCTTCACTGGTGAATACTGTGAGTGATTCCGGGAGCCTGAATAGGAGCTCATGTTGGGGAGTGCATACCGCACATCCGGTCCCCTGTCCTGATTTTGAGGCATCAGTGAAAATTTGCGTGTGGTGTGGGTATTCATTAGATAATTCAGTGTATAGACTTTTGAGAACGATGGGGTTAGTGTTTTTGCCTGCTTCCAGAATTTTATCGAGTATGCAAGGAGGATCTATTGTCCATGGTGGAATTTGGTACTGTGTTCTCGGTGTAATTTTTGGTGTGTCAATGTTTAGTTCTTGTAGGTATGTTTTAACTCTACTATTTATCGGTTCCGGTAGTTTGGGTTTCCCTTTAAATTCGTTAAAATGGGTGGTATTTGTTAATTGATCGTAGATAGGGTTTGAAGGCGTTGATAATCTGGTTGCAGCATACGATAAGCACAGTTGTTTTCTTCGAGTTTCGAGTGGTGTTAACCCGGCTTCGCATAGAATTGCAGTAACCGGACTCGTTCGGTAGGCCCCAGTGGCTATTCTAGCTCCGGCATTATGTATAGGTGCTAATAATTTTAGAGCGCATGATTTTGCAGAGTCATAGACGATTGACCCATAATCAAGTTTAGACAGGACTAAGGCCTTATATGAATTTATTAGAACTTGGAATTCAGCTCCCCAGTTTTTCGAAGCGATAACCTTCAGTATATTTAATCTCTTGATACATTCTTCTTTGAGTTTTTTAAGGAATGGATTCCAAGTGTATTTGTTGTCGTAAATTAGGCCAAGGATTTTTGGAGTGTTTGTTATCATGAGTTGGTGATGGCCTAAGTATAGCTGTACTTGGTGGTTTTGTGTTTTCCTTTGTTTCGAGAAAATTATAACGGTGGTTTTGTTTTTTGAGAATTTAAATCCAGTTCGTAGAGCGAATTTTTGGAGTCTATCTAGGTTTTCTTGCAGGATTTGTTGGCTGGTGTTTAAATTTTTTCCGGTTATGAAGAAGGTACAGTCGTCAGCGAATATGGTGTACTTCACTGGTTTCGAGAAGACTTCGGCGATATCGTTTATTGCAATCAAAAATAGAATTACGCTTAGTACGGACCCCTGCGGTACCCCATTTAAGATTTCAACTTTCTTGGATAATTTGCCGTTGACACGGACATGTATAGATCTGCTTTTAAGGAAATTGTATATAAATTGTATCATGCTTCCACTTATGTTCCACTTTTTGAGTTGTTGTATTATTCGGTGCCTCCAAAGCATGTCATAAGCCTTCTCAATGTCCAAACATATTGCTATTAGGTGTTGTTTTTTAAGGAAGGCTTCGCAAATGTTTATATCTAACATTGCAAGGTTGTCCATTGTCGAACGATACTGTCTGAACCCATTTTGATTCTTTTCTAGTAAGTTATTGGATTCCAGGTACCATCTTAGTCTTTTGCAAATTACTTTCTCCAGCAATTTGCATAGGCAGCATGTCAGGGCGATAGGTCTGTAGCTGTCGATTTGAAGTTTGTTTTTTCCAGGTTTTAAGATGGGGACCACTATTGCTTCTTGCCATTTGAGCGGAAAGACTCCGTTCATCCATATGCAGTTGTAAATATCTAGTAAGTAGGCTAGTCCTTCTTCTGGTAGTTGTTTAATAAATATATTGGGGATATTGTCAGGTCCTGGGCTCGAGTTTCTTATAGATTTTAATGCAGTTTGAAGTTCCGTCATCAGAATTTCAGTGTTGAGAGGGTGGTAGTTTACTGGAGACGAAATAGTTTCGCATATTGGGGTTTCTTCAACAGTATTTTTGAATTGGATAAAGTTTGGGTCGAAATTTTCGTTACTCGAGTTTTTCGCAAAGGTGTTGGCTAGTATATTAGCAATCTCCTCGGAGTCGGTGATCGTAAGGTTATCATCTTTCTTAATTGCAGCGATTTGAGGTAGCATTTTCTGACCGTTGATTTTCTTTAATTTATTCCACATAACCTCACACGGCGTATTCCTTGTTAACGACGATACATATTCCATCCATGAATTCTTTTTAGCTTGTTTTAGCACTTTTCTTGCTCTGGCTCTTGTCCGTCTGAATTCTACTAAATTTGCATAAGTATTATGTTTTTTGTACACGTTGAACGCATGTTTCTTTTCTTTTACAGCATCCCGACACTCGTCGTTCCACCATGGAAGATTATTTTTCCCCGACTTATTTTGTGTTTTCGGTATAGATTTCGTTGCAGCTTGAATGATTGATTCTTCGAAATGATTTAGCATGTGGTTTATTTCTTTGCAGTTTGAGGAATTCGGGGTTTGTAGCGGTGAAATATTTTTAGTTATTTCATGCTGGTATAGTGCCCAGTCTGCTTTTTTAAATTTCCATCTGGGTTGGATTACAGCTTCGTTAGTGTCTCTTTCGGTTAGTTCTATAAAGATAGGAAAGTGGTCACTATTATATAATTCTGTGGAAATCGTGTATTCTATGACACTAAATAAGTTCGGGCTGCAGAATGCTAAATCTATTGAGCTGTAAGAACCGTTTGACATATTGAAGTGGGTAGGTTCAGTCGTGTTCAACAGAATAATGTCTAATTTGAGTATTAGGTTTTCAATTATTTTTCCTCGGGCATCCGTGTTCATAGACCCCCACATTGTATTATGACTATTAAAGTCTCCTATTATTAGGTAGGGTTTAGGGAGTTGTTGTATAAGGTTTATTAGTTCAGTTTCTTGAATTGTGTAGTTATTCGGAATATATACATTGCAAATGCATATTTCTCGTTTATGTAGTAAAGCTACAACCGCAACTGCCTCGATATTTGTTTGGAGTGGAATTTCTGTGTAACTGATATTTTGTTTTAAATATATTGCAACCCCGCCACTAGCAATCAGAGCGCTTCTTCTGTTCTTTTGCACTACGTTGAAATTTTTAATATTGACTGAGTTGTCTGCTTTGAAGTTTGTTTCTTGCAGACATAAAATAGATGGACGGTGGTCTTGGAGTAGTTTCAGTAAGAATTCGAATCGAGCTTTGAGGCTATTTACGTTCCACTGCAATATCTTGTTCAGCATTGAGAATTTTAGGATAATGTTAGATTTGTGTGAGGTTTGTACATTCATCTTCGGAGCACTGAGGTGTGTCAGAACATTCCGATAGACTCGGGGACCGTGTTTGAGAATTTTCATTCGTAGATTTAAATAGTTTTTTAATTACTCTGGTGAATCGGCTTTTAATACACCTATCCTTAAGATGAGGGTAGAGTTCTTTCATTAGGGATGCTAGGGATTCTATATCGTCTGTGTATTCAGTTGCTGTTTCTTTGGTATTGGTAGAACCCAGTGTCTTTTCGATAAAGCTTTTAAATTGATTAAAGTTTAGGATTCTGCCAGGTTCATCTAGTATGTGTTTAACTGGTTGTAGCATGCTGTCAATGCTTTTGTCGCTGGTTGTTGTGGTATTAGCTTTTTTTCTTGGCTGTTTGTAGTTTTCTTCCTTGTCTAAAATTTGTCGAAGATTGATTGAATTTCCTGTAATATGATTTGGGTCCAGGAATGTTCCTGCAGTGTAACTCGAGTTATCAGATATTTCCGATCTAGTACGTTTTAATGGTTTCGTTGCTGTTTCTATGCCTGTGTTTTCTATTTTGTTGATCCGGTTATGATCTTCTGTCTTTTTTAATACTTCAAAATTATTTGGATTGGATAGGAATGGCGTTGTTTCGACTCTTTGGGGTGTTGTAGAGGTATTTGTTTGTGTTATATTAGGATACAAGGGTTGGTGTGGGTTTTCGTTAGCTTTGCAATTTTTTGCTAAATGTCCTTCCTGTTTACATATGAAGCATTTTAACGCTTCTGTGGATGGGTAGATCCAGTACGTCGTTTGGTCATGTTCGATTCTAATGCTGTCTGGTATCTTATTAGTATCTTCTTGGCTAACATATATTTGGCGTCGGAAGCTAAGAATGTGTGAAAAACCTTCTCCTGCCATACCTGCTCGTAAAAAGGAAACGGGAGATTCTCTTTTAATTCCTATTTTATCAAAAGTTTCTTCAATTATTTCATGAGGAATTGTTGGGTAGACATTTGACAGTATAATACGTTGGGCCTTACTAATTAGCGGTCTTACTACAAGGTCGGAATCGTTTACTCTAATTTGTTTATATTTCTCGGTGAGGTTATCTGCAATTTCCTTGCTCGCCAAGAAGGCGCAAATTCTACCGTTAGATACTCGAGATATAAATCTGATATTTATTGGGTTGATAATTTTGCCTATTGCCTGTGCGTAATCTTTTAGTTGAATACCATCTTTAGCTTCAATTATAATCGCTTGGTCCTTTTTGGGGAAACAATCGCTTTGTACTACCTTATTGTAACTTCTTCTCTGGTTCACGTTGGATTCATTTCTGTCATTTTGGGATACACGGTTTTCTAGGTTAGAGGCCATTTCTAGGTTAAAGGCCATTTCGGTGAATAGATTGCACCGAATTGGCCGTAGATTTGAACCTTAACGGTTTAACAGAACTACACAATAATCACTGTCCTTACTGTATATTCACTCGAGATTCAATGTTCGCATTTATGTATATATTTAAATCGGTAAACGGAACTCGCGATCACTTGACGCACTGTGAAGTTCGTCCCTCCTAATTCCGCCCACTGCTTTGTGCTTACCCATTTTTCTCATGAATGCATAAAATTCGCAGTCTTGTAATGGGACATAAACTACCTACAGTGACTCTAATTAATATTCGTACGCTCTCTCTCTCTCTCTTAAAAATCGCATAACGTTGTCATTGTTGGACTATACTACTTCAACATTTTTGAGAAGTTAGTACAATTGGATGACTATATTAAATGAAAAATTTTTTTTTTTTTTTTTTTTTTTTTTTTTTTTTTTTTTTTTTTTTTTTTTTTTTTTTTTTTTTTTTTTTTTACAAAAGTCAACGTTGCAATGAGCTGCAGATGTTCGAAAATGATCACATAAGGGCGAAATTCCCTAAGACTTTCACCCTTGAGTTTTCATCGTTAGACGTTTGTAGCTCAGTGTGACCGATTTAGATGAAATATTCAGAATATGTATAATTGATATACAGATGTACGAAACGTACTTTTTAAATTTTTAATATAAACCCGCAAAGAAAAGATTGTAAAATACAACTTTTAGTACTTTCTCTGTAATTTCGATCAATTGCAATTTTAATCAAACATTTTTCTCGCGGTACGTAGTGATCCAATTGTTCTAACTTCTCAAAAAAAAAAAAAAAAAAAAAAAAAAAAAAAAAAAAAAAAAAAAAAATTCGAGAAGTATAGTCCAATATTGACAAAGTTATGCGAATTTTTAAGGGCGTACGAATATTAGTTGGAGTCACTGTAGGTCGCAGACGAATTGTAAAAATCACCAAAAAGAAAAGGGTAGAACCAAGTACTTGACAAGTGATTGCAGGTACAAGAGAGTACCTAGAAGAGATAGAGAGATCGATGGATGGTTGGCGGTAGGAAAAGTGTCGAATAGTGAAGACGAAGGAAGAGTGTGAACCCTGAAGTGGTGAACCGAGGGAAAGAAAGAACGGTCCGAAAGAGGAGCTGGCGAACCGAACTGTACGGCCGAACGAACGAAAGTGTGTCGTCTGTCCTGGCACGTATTTCCTTTTCTATGTTCAGAGGGGGGCATAGTTGTTCGGGCTCGAACGCTCAAGAACTTGAGGAGAGCTCGCGGCGCGTTGCCCCGTAGGTGGGGGCAGCGACATAAGTACGAGACGGCCTTAAGAAAAGCCTTCATTCTGATAGCAGATCGCGATTCACGGAGTCGGTGAACTCGTAAAACGCGGCCGTGTGTACAGGAGTCGCGAGAGAGGGACCACCGTCGCGCGAGTCCACGGGGAAAAAAATCATTTTCAAATCTCGATCGGTGAATATCTACGGTAAACAGGAGGAGGACCACGCTAATTTTCCTGCTGGATACCTCCGGGATCCTTTTTCAACTTCGAGGAGACAGAGGCAGTGAGAGAGAGACGACCGCCTCCGTGGATCCTGTAGAACGTGACGACCGACGAGGTGGGTAGAGCGAACAGAAAACGGTCGTAATCGCTTCACGCCGCGAAATCGTAAACGACGCGAAGGACGAGGAAACACACAGCTAAAAGCCGGTGCTCGCACAGTTCGTTTGCTCGTTTGCTCGTTTACGTAAGCCGAAGGCCGCCGCGCCGCGCCGGTTGCCTCCCAGAAGGACACTGTTGGATCTTCCGATTCAGAGAAACACGCGGGGGTGTGAAACTTCGTGAGAAACTTCGTGGGAAGCTGTCGCGTGTACACATATGCCCGGAAGTTTTATTTTCAACACAAGTGACCACTTTTAACGCCGTTCGATGGTCAACGGTGACCGGCGTTACGGAATTGACGCGTTCCCGTGGAATTTACCGGAAATTTTTTACTAGGTTTAGAAATTCATTTTTATAGTAACATATCCAGATAAACCGAATTTTATTAGGATCTTTAGAATTCAAAAGGGTTAAGACAGCATCCTCTATAATACATTTTAAATTTTTAGTTTCGGTTTCATTAATACAATTACAATGATTTAATGTGTTAACACTAAATATCTACCATCGCCGGTCAAAATGACCGGTTCCAAATTTTTGATTTTATAATTACTGAAATTATAAAGATGCTTCCGTGCGAAATGAGTAATAAAATCCAAGGAAATTTAATTTCGTCATTTTTGTGGGATAACATGTATCAGTTACTTTCAAGGCTCGGTAGGTTTAGCGTTAAAATAATCAGATAAATGCAGTATTCCTCCTTCAGAAGATATTGAGACGGTTTAGTCGAAAATTAGTTAGTGGGAAGCTGAAAATCTCTACACAGATTAATTTTGAAGAAGCAGACCTAGTATAAAAAAATTATTGGAATAAAAAGAAATTTTTACTATACCACGTTTTTAAGGCGGACTAAAAAGTATAAAATAATTTTTCCTAACCCCGTCTAAATTTTTAATCCCATACAGATAGTGCTGAAAATTTGTGATTGTGAATTTTGAATAGCTATGAAAATACTTGTAAGATTTACAACGAAAAACGTATGCATCAAGGGCGCATGCAATAGATAATTGACGCATGTTTCACGTAATGTTTCACGTAAGTCTTAGTTCACCTAAGTCACTAATAATTTTATTGCGCTGCAAATGATATGAAGTTTTCTCAACGGCAACTGCTCTCCGCACTACTCACTATTATCTTGGGCCCCACGTTTTTCGCTTTAAATCTTGCAAGTATTTTCATAGATATTAAAAATTCACAATCACAAATTTTCAGGACTACAATCTATATAGGGCTGGGAAAAATTATTTTGTACTTTCTAGTCCGTCTTGCAAACGCGGTATATTAAACATTTTTTTGTATTCAAATAATTATTTGCTGCTTTTTAGTCTCGTGTGTGTTGTCAGTTCCAAGTTTCTAGCTTTTCGGGAAGTTTAAAATCAATTGCAAAATTTGTACCGAACAGACAAACAGACAGGCAAGAAAGCGAGTTAATAAAAACGTGATAATTAAAGCAATTTCTCGCATAAAATAGTCTTGAACGGAGACGATCCACACAATATAATCTTCAACAATGTCCCTTGACAATATCCCTCTATTAAAACAGTTCACGATCACTATCTCTCATAAATACAAAATACTAAAAAATCCTCCGCAGCACAGACCAAGTTACAAGAGGCCAGACCGAATATAAAAATTATTACGATCTCGAACAACGTATTCTCCACCGATAAAAATACCCACAGCGCCCAAGGGTCTCCGAAGACCCAGCGTTTCAATCTCCCCATCAAAAGGATCTGCTACCGAGCGAGATGCATCGACGATCTCTGAAACATTGTGTTCACCGAGCATAAAATGTAAGAACAAATCACGCTCGTTATGCCATTACTCGGATAATAAATCAGAAAGAGCCTGGCAACAGGTTCCCACCTAATTTTCAATTATCCGGTAGACAGTCTCCTCCAAGCAGCACGCCTCGTAATTTCGCGTCGTAAACAATGTAACCGACGTGTCCGTGATTTCAACAGGTCTCTGCCTCTGTCGGTGTGTATTAATCGAAAACCCGGGAGATGCGATTTTTACCACGATCGTTATCCAAGACTCCGTAGATTCGCGATAAGGTAGAGTGACCACTTTACCGACAAAAATAGGCGAAAAATGGTTTGACGCGCCTCAGCTTTTCGTCCTAGTATGAGAATATTTTTCGCTGGGAAAGGGCTCGTTCGAAAGAGGAAGGTTCAATCTAGCGCGCGTTGGTCATGAGTTGACGAGATTATGCGTACATCTGGTAATATAAGCGTTGGAAGTATTTTAATGCCGTTCGATGAGTTTTCTGGATGAAATCGAGTGTAGCGCGCGCTAGAAAATATCTTCGGCTACAATTTCAGCTATATTTTGTCTCGATTCTCTGATAAAATAAAGCGAAAAACTTGAAGCACGTTTCTGGCGTCGGAAATCATAATATCGATAATACAGAGGAAAAAATGTGACAAAAGTCACAGACTTAGGACCCGTCGGATCAAGATCAAGCCGGATCTTAAGTCAGTGGCTGAAGGCTGTGAACGGAAATTATACAGCAGTTACCGACCTGCTGACTCTGTAAAAGTCACGTTGCTACCCTTGGCTCTTATAACGTTAACGTTTCCGCGATCGCCTATCGGAAGTTAAACGCACGCGTTCGTTCTCTCGCGCAACTCAATCTACATTCCGCGCGAAACATCCCGCAGTTCCTCGTCGAACGGACGGTATACAGGGTGTCCCGTGTACACCGTGGATTCGGAAGTAATTTTCTAAGCGCAAAAGCGGAAAGAAAATTTGTTCGTTTGACGCATCGTTTGCGAGTAAATCGAGGTTGAAAATTCAGCGAACACGCGTGCCGCTCGGAATCGGCTGATGCGTCTGATCATGATCTATCGAATCTACTTCGTGCATATACTTCACGCGAACCCGACCGGATCTTTTGACTTTTCTGCTCATTCTTGCTGTCACTTTCCAACCGGTTGTATTTGAACGCCCTTGAAATCGGAATAACTTTTTTGAAATACGACCAGACGACTGGAATTTTTTTCAGCAATTTAAAGCATTGATTTATTAACACTGGAACCACCGGACTTGCTCTTAATTTTTTCTTTTAGAAATGAGCCGTTTATTTTGAAAGTGGCCATTTATCTTAAAATCGAGATATTTAAGGGTTTGCGTTTCAATGAATTTAAAAATATACGTATAGGACATTAATGAGTCGCACTGCTTAAGTGTATCTAAGGGTGTTAAATTTATAGTTCCTATTAAAATAGTGGCAATATTATTAAGTGAATAATATGCGTTTTCTTATCAAGAATGGAGTTAGGCCACTTTCAAAATTAACAACCAGATTCATTATAAAATTTGAAGGTGCCCAAGTCCATTCAACATAATTTAAGATGCTTCAAATTGAAAAAAAAAAACAATACTGAATTTATTTTACATATCCTTAAAACACTTCAGGAACATAATTTATGCGATTCAATTAACTACATAACGTGCAAAATTACAAACATAAATTTATTACAAAACAATTTACTACTCATCTACATTTTGTGCGTGTAAAAGGGATTTGAAGTAATCATGATGTTCCGGTGGTATATATCGTAATAGGTCCATCATGTCCTTGAATTTTGTTGTTGTAATTTGTCCGATATTTTTATACAGTGGTGTCAATACAATATTTTCGAACTTTTTTGGTCTACCCCGACGTGGTAATAAATTCAGGACTTTAAAATTTTCATTCTTATTCATTGATGTCTTATAGAAAATTTTATACGGTTCATTTCTGACAAAGCGCATCCAACATATTTTTAGCCAGTTTATTGATTCTCCATTAGAATTTGTTACTCTTTTAAAAATTGCATCTTCTAATAATTTTGTTGATACAAAATCTTCTTGTCTCATTTCATTTACAATAAAATTATTACCTTTCCGACACTTTTTCATAATCTTGTAATAATCTTGGGGAACGAACAGTAAATTATTTTTTTTTAATGACATTTCTACCACGCCAAAATCTCTATCATTTGGTAAAAACGAATGTCCTGATATTAAAAATTTGTGATCTATGATTTCTACATTATTTTCCAAAGATTGGACAATTTTTAACCACATTAAAGCTATTTTAATGTTTCTATTTTGCCCTGTGTACATGTCACTGTAAGCTATAACGTGTCTTTCACTTTTTAAATTTTTAACATGTTTTAGGATGCATGAAACAATTTCTTGAGCACCTCTGGATGCAATAGTTTCATCCCAAACGTACATGTAAACATTATCGTTATGAAAATAGTAAATAGTAAATATATTATCTTGATTATTTAAGTATAAATGGAGTTACGCCACTTTCAAACTACACGGTTCGATTATTAAACTAACTCTGAAAACTTATGTGTCAAGAATTATCGTATTTGCTCGGATTATAAGCAACCTGAAATGCTTTACTGATAAATAACATAAAATTGTACACGTAACCATGATAACCGGAAAAAACTGAAAAACGGAGTTAGGCCATTTTCAAAATAAACGGCTCAAATATTGAAATATTGAAAATTTTTTAAATAAAATTCTCTATTCAAGTAGATATTTAAACAAAAACCGACATGAAATTTAAAGAAATGCAATTTTCTTGTTATTATAAGGCAATTTATGCCAGTTGCATTTAGTGCTCGTTAGTTCCAGTGTTAAAAAGAAAGTTTTTTTTATCAGAAAAATTGCAATCAGTTTTGCAACCGAATCCGCGTGAAATGTTCGAATAATCTTAGAGAGAAGAAGATAGAATTTTCATTTGGTCTTTACAGCTCGACGAACAGCTTGGCCTTTGGATTCCTTTGGTGAACAGTTAACTCACCGAGGACTCGAACAAATTATCATAAATTGATTATCCGAACATTAGTAAGAGGATGGGAGAGCGGCGATAAAAACGCTGAACCGCGAAGCGTAATTAGGTGATGATAAAAATCGTGTATCCTGGCAGAGCGGTGCTTAGGGCCCGTTTTCTCGAGTAGGCCAGTTACATTTTTGCCCTGGAAACCCAGTGAACTTTATTCCTCGTAGATCATATCTGGGCTGGTTCCGTGGAATTCGTGTACGATTTCGGCATTTTAGCTGTTTATAAATGCTAAACAAACGCGCGAGGAAACGGGTCCGAATTACTATAGCTAACAATTTAGAT
Organism: Seladonia tumulorum; assembly: GCA_913789895.3. Taxonomy (NCBI): domain Eukaryota; kingdom Metazoa; phylum Arthropoda; class Insecta; order Hymenoptera; family Halictidae; genus Seladonia; species Seladonia tumulorum. The sequence continues at coordinate 1,911,610 of OU565267.1, forward strand.
TACCGTGAAGATCAGAACGAACATTTCACGAAACCTTACACCATCTCGAGCTAGACTCGACATTGACCTTTGCATCAATATTCAACAACGACGTCACAATTAATCTACCGGAAGCCTATTAAAAGGATCTTCAATAATTGCGCTGCACCAACGGGAAGCTTAGAAATTTTTTTTCCATAGAATAATCTCAAACGAAATGATTAGATTATGTAGCTTATTAGTAGACAGCCGGATATTTATGCAAAATAAAAAGTATTGATTACGAGACACAGGAGCGAAATAAAAATTTCTTTCTTCCTTTAATTATTTTATCAAGCTGAAACGAACACGCTGGTGCCCTTAAATCTTTTTAACCCCCTTGCACTTGATTTTTCTTCCGTCTTAGAATATTTTCATTTTATTCATAAGAAACTGATCCGATTTCCACATATAATATTTAAATGTTTAGTAATCTGTTGAATAAATAATGCCACAACAATTTCTAGTGGTGCTTCAGAGTCACCAGTCATTTTTGTCACAAATGCATAAAATCCTCAGTCTACTTATTGCTACCGGAAGGATTTATAAAAAAAATCCTTAGATAGGTTTTAAAAAATTACGAAATAATTACCCTCTGGGCAGAAAATAGTTCCAAATAGGTTAGCGGAGCACCCTACGGAAATATGATTGAATTACATGATTTTGTAGCAAGTTCTGAAGTGAAGGGGGAACATGTTGGATCAAAAAGGTTTAAGGCACGTTTATTGTCGACCACATTTTTGTCCTGAAAACCCAGTGATCTTTATTCCCTCCGTAGATTACATCTGGTCAGGTTCTGGAATTTCGTGGACGATGTCGGCTCGTGTTGATAACGCTCGCTCGAGTAACAGTTCTAAAATCGTGAGCGGTGTAACGTTGGTTCACGCGTTACACGGTTGCAGCACTGTCCCGTGCGTTTCGTGGAACATCGGGCCGGGGAATGTAAAACCGTTTAGCATGCCGGGTCTCTCTGCCACCGGTGAAATTACTCTCGATGTCTCTGGTCGCCGTGGAATAGCGAGTATTCCGAGTTTTATTCGATGTCGAACGCACGGTGCGGCGCCGTGTCGTTCGGCTATTTACACTACTGGAACTGCGAATCTTTACGCCTTCCGGTTACGATTCCGGTTACCGAGCGGTAATTTATCGAATCGCTTCTCATTGCCTTTACAAATCGTTCGCGCAGGGCAACGAGAACTTACATTGAATTTCATTAACGCGCTCAACGCATCTGTAAATGCCGTACACTAAAAAACGTTTGAATTTGTATCTCGAGTTACAAAGATTCCAATAGAACTTAACGCTCCCGATATACCTGTCCGTAAAATTTATCTCAATTTAGTATCGTTCCGAGGATTTTAATCAAACTCAATCAGTTAGGCGCGTTTCAGGTGTACACACGTCGGACCAAATCAAATGAATTGTTAGTTTCTTATCGAATAAACATGTGATTCTTTCGGATTTTGCTTTACTTTTTTGGTAAAATTTATAATAGCGCCGTTTGGTCCGCGTTCGATTGTATATTCGTCATTGTTTGATTTTAATTCCGCTCAAAATTAAACTCCGTAATTAACTCCGCGGTTAACACGCTTAATATGCAGGCGCGAAAATTGGTTGTAATTTTAACACTTTGTCTGCCAAACTAGAAACCTCAAAAATTCGATAGAATCAAAGTAAGTTATTCAATGAAATAAAAATTGAAAACAATTAAACGAATGATACTGAGTAGTCGTCCAACTTGCTCGAATTTTACAGGTCCTAATAAAATTTGGTACAATGAATGTATTAACATAAAAATTCATTTTAAAACCTGAACGAATAATTCCGTCACCCATATACAGAGTTGTGCAGAATTACAATTCAATTACTCCAGCAGAAATTATAAATACAAAGTAATTGAATGACATTGTAACTCAATCATATTGTAATTTATAATTCAGATCTTCGTTCAATTAAATTACAATGTAATTCGTAATTGTAATTGGAGTAAAATTATAAAATACTTTGCAATTGAACTACATCAATTACGAATTGCGATGTAATTAAATTAAAATTAAAAATAATAAAGTAATAGTTAATAAGTGTTGCTAATGACCGTTGATGTTAAAGCAACATTAAATAAATAAATAAAAAAAAAAAAAAAAAAAAAATAGTTAATAAGAGGTTGAAAAATCCATGTGAAGGTTTCGAACAGAAGGAATTTATTATTTATAAAATGATATCTGAACAGAAATAACTTCTGCGTTACAAATTTCTTAAATTTCAAACGTAAATTTAAAAAGCAGAAAAAGGAAACATGTCTCTACTTTAACGACAATCATCTAATGAGACTCATTAGAAACAAACATTAATATTATATTTAAGTAAAATGGAATGCATTATCTAATAACAAAAGACTGAAAAAAGGAACGTTTTTAGCTTACCGGTAACCAATAATAGGATCACTTTGACGTATTACGAACAAGGATGAGGAAATTCTTCAAAGTTCTGGCCTATACATAATTTGGAGAGCTGTATTTTAATTATATTCTATTTCAATTACACATATGATTAAAATAATTAGTAACTGAATTAATTAAAAGGATTGAATTATATAATTCAGTTACGACGTTGTTGAATTGCTATATAATTGAAATACTATATAATAGGAAACATTTTTGCATGTTTGTTTAGCTGGATCGTAATGAACAAAAAGACACAGTCTACTAGCCACGTTTTCGCGCAGTAGAAACAGACAGCCTTTAGACGGACACGCCTCCAGCCAGATTTATGATCTGTGAACGCAGCCACGAATGATCCTATATAGAACGCGAGGATAATTGCAATTGCAGCAAACTTTCGAATCTAATCTGCGCCTCCGAAAAGTGTTTTTTGAAAAACTGTGATTGCTATGCGGAACGGAGATAAATTTAATTGATCTCACACTTGGTTAAGAATAGATTAATCCTTTGCACTCGAAACTATTTCAGCTCCAAAACGAAACATTTCTTCCGTCCTAGAATATTTTCTCTTCTATATATTTTTTTTATACATACAAAAATGGTGGAATTTACTCGTACAATACTGAAATGTTGAGTAATTTATTAACCCTTAACCGGAAGTATTTCAAGTTTACTTCCGACCAGGTCCAAGCTAATTTTCACGCGAAGAGAAACTGTGGACTCAACATTTTTATATCCAGTATAGAAAAGAAAATATTTATATTTGTAGTGAAAATTTATTAATATGTATTCAGAGTAATAGAATAACAAGACGATTTTTTATACAGTAAGTAAAAGTGCTATGCCGCTTGTATGGCGGCATTGGTTCGTTAAGGGTTAAATACAAGAAAATTTAATAACGTAAAGAATATTTTGAGTAACGATGTAGCAATTTTTAGTGACGCCTTACAGTCGCCATTCGAGTGCTAAGGGTTCGAAAATTGCAAAATTGAATTTTGCAATATAAAAACTTTAAATTTTGCGCGATTTTTATCATCGTAGGTGGTAGTGAATGAAAAATAAATGTATTCACCGATTCCTTATGAAAATATTTTAACAATGTGTGTAATTGTAGAGTAAAACATATGTAACCGGTCATTCTACCGATTGTGGTAGGTGTAGTGTTAATAAAAAAAAAAAGAGTAAAATAGAATAAATTCTCGAGTAGCGTATCTCGCTGTCGGAGGAATCGCTAATGAAAAAACCATGGAATCGTTTCTTTGAGTCCCGTAGTTCGAGCGCAGAGGAGCTGCGCAGCGGAAAGAACGGCACCGATCAATCGGCTTAAGAATGCGTTTTGCGAACCGATCGCAGGGCCCAACCGGTGCATCGTCGTGGTGCAGAGCGGTTGCATCTGTAGCGGCCCGTTTTGCGCTACTTGCGCGTCACGGAAAGCGCTCTCGACTCTAACATTAACGATCGTCGTTGTCTAAACTTATCCGCGCGGTCTCTCTCTCGGATAGTAAACCAGTTGGACGCGCCTCGAAACGCGCTAAGAATCTGTGTGGAGAGTGTACGATGACGACAAAGACGACGAAGACGAAGACGAAGACGAAGACGAAGACGAAGACGACGACGGGTGTCCCGCGTAGAGGACGATAATGGGACGGGATTACGGTCGCACGGATCTAGGAAGCCCTCCCGCAATTAACAACACGAAATTACCGGGGTCCCGGCCGCCGCGGACTTTGTACGCTCGATTGTATCGACGGCCACGATCGATTACACGAGCAAAAACCCGTGCAGATCGCTGAACGATCGCTGAACGATCGGTGAACACGGCTTCTCTGTCTCTAGACACGGAGATCCTCGGGCCGGTTTCGCGTGGAGATCTATCCCAAAGGAAAACCAGGATAGTCCATAAACAAACGAAAATATCCGGCGAGTCTGTAATTTTCGCAGATCGGCTCGAAAGGGGATGCATGCGCGCGACCAGAGCGGGGCCGATTTTCTAACTGGAATGGTCGCGCGCAAATATCGAGTTCCTGGGCCCCGTTTCGATGCGATTTTAATGAAGCGGTAGCAGCCACGGCGAGTCCAGCCATCCGTATGCAAATCGGCGGGATGCTCCGAGCGCGGAAACATTAAAATCATCCGCCTTTTACGACGTTTTTCTTCTCGCGGAGCCGAGCACGCCTAACTGGACTCTACACGCTCTCTCCGTCGTACTGTGTATGCACGTATGCACGCTGTTTATCGGATATCGAGGATCCCGCGGTCTCGCGGTTGCGCAACCCGCAACACAACCGATTTTTGACTTTCTCCTTCGATCCGACGCCGCCGCGCCGCGCCGCGCGGGAGTAGTTAGTTACCGATTACCAACACACGACCAAACCGAACGACAATTTTTCCTGAATAACCAATGAACCGGCTCTGCCGCGTTCGATGCAGATCCGCGGAACTGCCGTCCGCCCGGCCGATACCGTTTTTCACCTCTTGATCGTGAATAGCTCGTTTGCACCCGGCAATCATCGGTTTTTACCGATCGGAGCTCAGGCGAGGTTTAATTATATGCGAGCCAGGTTCGCGTTCTTGCTATGCGCGGTTTCGGGCAAATTCTGCGAGAGCGTATCACCGAGCCTCGCATTACAGCGTTCGGTTCTTGTAATTGCGATATGTACAATTTGCTGAAACCGAACACTCTGATTTCTGGGGAACGTTCATTTGCGATGGATTCATCAAGACAGATCGCAGAACGCCTCATAACTTCTCGATCCATTCGACGATTTTTCTTATCGATTTTCTTTTCTGCTGATCAAAGAAAAATACAGGCTGTTTCACTTAACTCGAGCGTCTACAATATCACTCACTTGTTCTTTATAATAGAAAAAAATTGCAGACGAAAACATTATTATTATAGAGAGGCAAATATTATTTACATCAAGTGTCCTACTTTTATGAATTTCTCGTACTCAAGGTCACGCGAAGGTCATAATATCACAGGTCGTTGAATTCGTCTACACCTCGGCTGTCGTATAGCGATAATAAAAATATGTCGTTCCATTTAAAAAAACATCGATGACCTTGAAATATCAAAAAATATAACCTTGAACAAATTATTTTGCCTATCATAATATTTGCCCCTCTGAACCAACTAACATTTTCCTCTGGAATTTTTGTTCTAACGTTAAAAACAAGCGAGATATTTTAGATGCTCGAGTTAGGTGAAACACCCTGTATATACATATGTAGGTTCATATATTGGTACATTAATTGGGTCGAAGGTTTCCTTCATTAACACTCGTAATACGCATGTTTTTAACGAGTTCAGGGGAACTATGGCTAAATCCATTTATCAATCTCTACTCGTCAATGTTATTTAATTATACAACTAAGGTTAGGAATTGTGACTCTGGGTCGAAAAGGACCCACCATTCGAAGGTTAATATAGTGAGCAAGTCTTCGATGTTATTGATCGCTTTGGAAATATTAGGGGTACCCATAAGTAATCAATAGACAGCAGATTTTATGTATTTATGACAAAAATGAGTGGGCGTAATTTCAAACAGTAAACAAATTAGATACCTTTGACAATGCTGTTGTATTATCTTCAGCCTATTCAACATTTTAAAAAAGAAAATAACTTTCTACTTCGCTCCAGTTTGTTGCAGTTCAGGTGGGAAATTTTTATTTCGCATAAAGATCCGCAGTCTAGTAATCAAGTATCAGAAAGGAAAGAAGTTTTTTGCCTTTAGTTCCGTACCGATCGTTGAAGAAGAAACACGTATAAAGCAGAAGAAGAAGAAGAAGATCGTTGAAAAAGTATAAACTTCTTTTTATTGTCACTACAAAGTTGGTTTTAGATTTCAAAATAATTGGCTACTTATGGGAACACCTAACGTGTCCTCAATGATTACTCCTCCCAAAATTTATTTAATATGTCTCGAGTGATTGGTCAACGAGTACAACAATTTTTTTTCATATTCCAGCAATCGAAGCCTCCCCGTGCTGTTTAATTTTGCAAATGCTTGGCAACCGTGCAATACCTATCTTTCTTAATAGACAGAAATCGACAGCGAGGAAAAAGAATGTTATTTCAATTTGAAAGAAAATGCCAACGTCTACTAGAGTCTCCATAAAATCTGCATCGTTCTATTTAACATAAACAAGGCAAATTCGTTCACAGAAGCAGTTCAAGTTATTCCCGCATAATTTCGCGGAGATCACATTAATTTTCCGTCGCTCTTATTTGGCGATCGAGGAACGAGGAAAATGCGCAATGGGTGTGATGCGCAAGGTGGAATGTTGTAGCGGTACGTGGATGCACATACAGTGAGCAACGAAAGTATTCGAACGGGATGACAGAAAATGATTAATCATGAGAATAGCGTACAATGAACTGTAATTTATTGGAACAAAATGTATTTATAGTAGCGTACATACAAGTACTAAATGTGTATAAAGTTTTAGAAAAATCCAAGAACATGTAAACAAACTAGATAACAATTATTATGACTAAGTACACATAACACGTAACAAAAGTATTCGAACGAACTGTTGTATGACAGTTTTATAGCATTTTAATATTTTGTTGGACCACCTTCGGATTTTATTACTGCTCGAAGGCGATTTTCCATACTATGAACTAATTTTTTTGTGACATCTGATGTTATGGAATTCCATGCATCCATGATGTTTTGTTTCAGCGTATCTTTCGACGTTATTGTGCTTGTTCTAAGCCTTCTGTCGAGTTCTTCCCATAAATGTTCTATGGGGTTTAGGTCTGGACTTTGTGGGGGGCTCGGTAATATATGGGGAATATAAAATAGTAGTCATTCCTGTACAATTTTGGCTGTGTGTTTAGAATCACGGTCTTGCTGGAAATAGAAATCTCCGGGTACACCTAACTTTTCCGCACTATTGATTAAATTTTCCTTCAAAATGTTTAAATATTTTATCTTGTCCATTGTTCCGTCAATAAACACAAGATTACCAGGTCCATTAGCGGACATGCATCCCCATACCATTACCGAGCCTCCCCCATGTTTCACTGTAGACCTCAGATTTTTTAATTCCAACTCTGTATTTGGTTTCCTCCATACTTTTTGCCGTCCATCGCTTCCGAACAAATTAAATTTACTTTCATCCGAAAAGATAACTGTATTCTTTATAAATTGGTATCCTTATTAATAAATGCTTTAGCAAAATTTAATCGAAGTTGCTTGTTCTTCTTACTGATGTACGGCTTCTTTCGTGGAACTCTGCCATGAATATTGTTGTTCCATAATATTCTTCGACACAATTGGGCGTGAACTTCTTTATTAAAGTTTCTAGTAACGACTGCTGCCAATTTTGGTGCATATAAAAGGATTTTTCTTCACTTCACAAAGAACTGCCTTTTCTTCTCGTGGCGTTAATTTTTTTGGACGTCCAGATCTTACTTTATTTGCAATATTTCCATCCATATTAATTTTTTGTATTATATAACAAACTGTAGATTTACTTCTTCCTACAATAGCACCGATTTCTTTATATGATTTCCCTTCTCCGTGCAGTTTAACAATTATTTCTCTTTCAGATTTGGTAGTTTCTGATTTTTTTCCACTCATTATTTTAAATGATAAATAAATGTTGAATTTTGCGTTTCTATCTGTTCTCTAGCACTGCTAGAGGCACACTAAAGACTGTTTGTTTACATTCAGATGTTTATGTACCTGTATGTTTATTGAATAGGCACATTGTAATATAGCGTTCGAATACTTTCGTTACGTGATATGTGTACGTAGTCATAATAATTGTTATCTAGTTTGTTTACATGTTGTTGGATTTTTCTAAAACTTTATACACATTTAGTACTTGTATGTACGCTACTATGAATACATTTTGTTTCAATAAATTACAGTTCATTGTACGCTATTCTCATGATTAATCATTTTCTGTCATCCCGTTCGAATACTTTCGTTGCTCACTGTATATGCTTGTTCGCGAGTTGCACCGGCGCGGCGTGGAAGAAGAGGCGAGCGCGCGTAACACGGTGGTCTGTTCATCGAGACGCGTCGATTATCGTACACGGTAGCGGCGTTTATAATCTGCCGGCTAATTGAAATGTAAGAGGGGTCCGGCTAGTTACCGCTTCTTCCTTGGTCAAACGCCAGTTTGCGGGGTCTCGTTTCACCCCTATAACGTGCCTCGAGGGGACCGATGAGGAATGCACCTGAACGCGTTCCGCTCGAATATTTTCCTCGTCGTAGAAAATCGCGAAAAACACGCAACCTCGACGGCCGCCCTAAGGAATATCGATGGCTCGATGCGGAGGATCGTCGGTTCGTGCAGTTTATCTGTTTCACGAGGAGAGAGACTCGGGCCCGTATGCGGGACGACAGTATAACGGTCCCATTTACATTGAACCCGGCGCAAGGATTAATGACTAATTGAAAACCCGTGTAAACCAGTACCAGCTGGCTTCTGTGCATCGCGGAACACGCCGGGAATTTTTGGAGACCTATCCGGAGCCTGAAAACGCGCCTAACCACCAACCGAGCACCTCGGTACGTTGCTCTAATTTTTAGAGACCGAACAATGACTAGGAAGTGGCCTGGGAACATTAGCAGAATTTTTGGAGACCTTTTAGAGAGCCGGGTAACATGTGAAAGTATGCTCAAGGTGACTCGCAATGCTGCTCTAATTTTTAGGAACTTGAGAAATTCGCATGAGAACGTTACCAGAATTTCTGGGGGCAACTTGAAGACTAAGACATGCGCAGACAAATTTTACATTGTCCTGGAACACGATTGGTATTTTTGTTGACTTGTCAGGTGGTGGAAAGCAAGTGAAAATATTTTTAGGTTACTTTACACTGCAGCTGGAATGTTTGGAGACCTCTCAGAAGCTTGGAAATGCGTGAAAATATTTTTAAGACATCTGGGAACATTGTCCTAATTTTTAGAAAGCGATTGCAGAGAAATATTTGTTAGACGCCTCAGAATATTATTTTCATTTTTTAAAAACGTCTGGACTGTAGAGAATGCGTGAAAATATTTCCAAGTCACCCGAGAAAATCGTCCTCATTTGTGGTGACCTCGAAATGAACAAAAAAGTGTATAAAAATATTTGATTACTGTCTCAAAGGGGAAGTAAAATTTCTGGAGACCTCTTAGATGACTCGAAATCGTTTGAGAACACTGCTTGAATTTTTCAAGACCTTTCGCAAGCACGATAGAGTGGAAAGACCGTGGTTAGAAAATTTTCGGAGTTCTCCCGGAAGGTGACGGACGCGAAAGAATAATTCCAGGTTGACGTGCAGGTGAAAAACTCACGGGAAGCGTGATTTTATTCGCGATCGAGCGAGCGACGGGCAACTAAAACCCGAGGATCGTTTAAAGGCAATAGAATCGAGACGATTCCCTCGCAGCGACCGTGACTAAAGATCGCTCACTTCCTCGAAGAATAATACATACAGCTGATCGAATCGTCTGCCGGGAGATCTATATAAGGCTCAAGCTGCTGAATCATTTATTTGCGAGTCCTCCGTCGATCACCGGTACTCTCCGAGAGAGATCCAGACGATAGATACCATCGCGCGGCGATGTCTCAATTTTGCAGCTATACAGGAAACCGAATCCCCCCGCCCCCCAAAAATAAAGAAACCTATAGAATCTCTTTTCAAAAGACGAGGAAGAAGTTCCAAAGCAAATCGATCGCATAAACGGCCGAGATTGTCGGGTATGAATCGAACTGTGATCCTATGGGACGATCACGATCTTTATCGCCGCTGCTAATTGGTATTCCGATACCGGCTACGACGCCGAACGTTATTCGAGCATCGAGTATGGCATGGGAAAATCGCGAAGAATCTGTTTGGTTCGCTAGGCAATCGACACCTACCAAGCATACCATATCTCTAAGCAACAAAAGTAACTGTTGTTTCCTATTCGACGACTGTGCACGGCAATACGTTCGATCTTCGAAAATTCTTGACACGTTCCACATTTTATTCCTGCCAAGACCCGACTGTACCGAGTCTTCTGTGTGAAAATATCTTCCACGGTGCTAACTCGATCAATTTTATATTTTTCCCTTCGTTACAGTTCAATTTTACGATCTTTGAACGCAATTATCTCAATTTTGTATTGCCTCGTCCACTTCAACGCATTGACTGCCACGTCACCCATATGTGGGTGACGGAATTATTTTCCCAGGTATTAAAATGAATTTTTACGTTAATGTACTCATGGTACCGATTGGGATCTGTACAGACATTTCATTTTTTTCAATTTTTATTTCATTAAATATTAGGGGCCCCATAAGTAATGAATTATCCTAAATCTAAAACAAACTTTGTAGTAAATTCAAGTTTTTATTTCTTAATTTATTATATAATCTTCATTTTGCCATCTTTCCTGTAAATTTTCAATCCCCCTCTTATAGAAATCCAGGGTTCGTGAAGCAAAATATGACTCAAGGTGCCTCCTTGCATCTTCTACAGAAGTGAATGTTTTATTTCTTAAATAATGCTCGAGAGATCTGACAAGATAATAGTCAGAGGGAACAATATCTGGTGAGTGCGGGGGATGCGGTAAAACTTCCCCTTGCAATTCTTTGATTTTTTCCTGAGTGAGTTTCGCTGTATGGGGCCGGGCATTGTCAATTTGCAGTATTACACCTTTTCTGTGGACTCTTTTGATGTCCTCTTTTTCAATAGTTTTGAATGCAGCCGTTGTAATTGCTGACAATAAAACTCAACAGTAACAGTTTCTCCAGGTTTCAACAACTGAAAGTGAATTATGCCACGACAGTCCCACCAAATGCATAGTAACACTTTCCTAAGTGATAAGCTAGGTTTAGGGATTGATATTGCGGTTTGATTTACAGAAAGCCATTGCTTGGAACGTTTTATGTTATCATTAGACATCGGATGTTTATGCAATTTACAATTTTTATAGAAACATTTTAAGAAAGTGGAATGAAATAAAATCCTATTTTTAATGGGGACAGTCTTTGTAGATCCAAAGCAAATAAAAATAGTGTTAAATTCTCTCGAATTTTATATTATAGCATTTTTTTAACATTTCCATAAGCCATAAATGCATAAAGATCCGATGTCTAGTTATCATAAAGAATCTATTTTTCATGTCCGGTAACGATTCAGCTAAGAAATGGATCTCTACGAAATCTGGATAGCAATGAAGTGCAAATTGATCCACGAATATTCTTATTGGTCTCAGATAATTGATGCGGTACCCATATTCCTTGCCTATACGCCTTTCCCATTTCGTGTAGGTGCGTTTGTACAGTTGATCATGTGGACCCAAGGTTTCTCGATAATTCTTGTATACTTAATTTTGAATCAGCTTCCACTAGAGATTTTAGGGTGTCATTGTCAAATTCAACTACGAGGCCTGTCAGAGAGATCATAATCACCAGCAGCAAACCTTCTGAACCAACGTTGACACTTGTTGACCTACAATACAGCTCCATAAACGTCGCAAATTTTCTTTGTTATTACCGTTGCATTAAATCCCGCATGAAAATGAAAAAGTATGCAATGACGAATATGATCCTCGGAAGGTACGGACGCCGCCATTCTATTACAGGGTTGTAAAAAAATATACTTTCTAGAATATTTTGAACATAGGCTGCTTTTTACCGAAAACTGTAAAAGAATACGTGTTTCAACGATCGGTACAGAAGTAAAGGCAAAACAAATTCTTTGCAAATGATTGATTAGATATGGTTACCCCTAATAACTTACTTTGATTTTATGGAATTTTTGAGATTTCTACACTCCGCGACAAAAAGATAGCGTATTATACAAATAAATGGTATTTAGCTTTTCAAGTAGTATATTACATTGTTTGTGACCTGTATACTGTGTAATAAGAATAACCAATTACTTCAATATGTTTTAACGCATTTATTACATGAAGAAACAATTTTATTGGAGAATGTGTAACATTAAACGAAAAATCGGTGCGTCAAAATGATCGATGCACATATTTCTTAAAACAGCTATAATATAAGAATATGTATAAAAAAATAGTGTTTTAATATTTCGTAACTCCACCTTTGGTTTGTATAACTGCCACTAAACGTTTTGACATAGATTTATATAGTTTATTTTTTAACAAAATTCCTGTTTAACGCTGCCCAGTTTCGTTCAATGCAGGTATTTAATTCGTCAAGGGTTCGAAATTGTCTTCCACCGGCATGTATTGATCTGACTAAATGGGCCCAGTAATTTTCTATAATATTTAAATCTGGAGACCTGGCTGGCCATTCCAAAATTTTCATATTTTCTCGTGTAAAATACTCTTTTACAATCTTGGCTGTATGAACACTTGCATTATCTTGCAACTTTTTTGGTAGTTACTCCAGCTTCTGCTGCAATCTCTTTTGTAGTAGCTGTAGAATTTGATGCAGTTCTTAAAATTGCACGCCGCTGACGATCAGTTGTCACTCTTGGACGACCTGTGTTTTTTCTTTTCCCATATTCGTCTACATTTTTTAATAAATTATAAATAACCTTGCGACCACGATTCATCAGTTTCGCAATTTTACTGATAGAACAATGTTCTTTACGTAAATTGTGTATTGTTAATATTTCAGAACCGGTCAATATTGTTCAACATTTCACAATATTTCAACACTGGAAGACGAACAATCGTAACTACTTGCCGATTTGAACAGATTGCCGCCTTGACGCTGACTGAAAGTACACAATTTTGACTTTATGTTATCGTTTTGAAGCAGCTGTGAGCACTATTGTTTACGTTTTCGACTTAACGTTCAACCTATAAACAGAAAACGAATGTTTACCCTAAACAGATACAACCTATTGCTAACTGAACAGTGATATATAATAAGGGAACTGTTATTATTCGATTATATTTGCGAGAATTAACAAAATTGGATAATATCTTTTTGTCGCGGAGTGTAGTCAAAGTGTTGAAGAAATTAAGTCTGTACACTACTGATTAGAAACTGTTGAGATCGCGTATTCAAGAAAGAATTAAATGTCTATTTATTTAATTTTACTTTCCAATTACAAACGTAATGTGACAGAGTTCGATAGAATCAAAACCCGAGTGCTTTCCAGGGCTATCGCTGAAAAGAAACTAAACCAAGTCCTAAACTAACAAGTCGTAGACTATTTAGAACCGGAAAGGTTTAAAAATCGAGGGGCCGAAACTTTTGGCGGGCAGTGTACAGGTCCCGCGTCGATTAAAATTTTTAATGGACGCTAGGTGTCCGGAGATAACTATAGGCCCAGGGAAAGCCACGCAGAGGCCTGAAATTGATAAGACGACCGGTTCCCGTGCGACCAAACGCGAGCTGCCGCTTCGGCGGAGATTTGAACGCGCGTACAGGCGATGACTATCGATTCCACTGTCGCGACGACCTCCGAAAAATTCGAAAGCGATCATCTTCCGATGGAACAAGGAGCGTCGATCGTCGTATAGCAGCGATAGCACTCGGGCGAAAAAGCTCATTTCTATTTACGGTGTCGATCGTTCGTGAGACGCCTGCCGATACTCGCTTGCTCGCATGACGCGGAAGATTTTCGCACGGCCACGCATAGCCTGACAACGCTTCCGACCGGTTTTGGGATTTCACTTCCCTCGCGGTTCCGAATACAAATCGCGAGCAACTAGCGGAGCAAATAGCGGCGTGTCGATGCGTGCGAAAGACGAGCAGCGACCAGAAGGAAACGAGTCGCGATTCGTGAATTATCTGGTGCACTCTCTGGAAAACGAGAGGATGCCGCTGGGTGAATCAGGGAACAACCGCCGCGATGCCTAGGCAACGTGAAAACCAACAGCGAACTAAACAAATCGATCCATGGAAAAATTCCCTGGAAACTCTTTTTAACCCTCTGCACTCGAAGCTATTTTAACTCCAAAATTAAACATTTCTTCCGACCTAGAATATTTACTCCTACAATACTGAAATGTTCAGTAGTTTATTAAATACAAACAAATTTAATAATTTTAAAAATATTTTCAATAATGATACATCAATTTTTAGTGGTGCCTTACAGTCACCATTCGAGTGCTAACCCAGATAGCACAGAGACGTCTTAAAGACGTTCAGACGTCTATTAGACGTCTGAATGTCCTACGAACGTCTTCCGAACGGCTTCTGAACGTCTCTGGAACGTCTTTGTGAAAAAACTGTACGTCTTAAAGACGTCTTTAAGACGCCTCGAACAGACGTTTTAAGACGTCTCGAAACAGACGTATTCAAGACGTCCCGAAACAGACCCCTAGTAGCACAAAAATATTAGATAGATATGTTTGTCAAATATTGAAAAATATTTTTTAAGCCACATTTTTTCTTATGAGAAAAATATTGAATTTGAATATTGTATACATGTACAAGAAATATAAATTGAATGTTTGTTATAACAAAAAAACTAAATAAATAAAAAAAATAAATTAAAAGAATGTTTTTCAGCATATCCGCGACCATTAACATTTTATGCTTTATTTATTTATTTATAAATAAAAAAAATAAATTAAAAGAATGTTTTTCAGTATATCCGCGAACATTAACATCTATGCTTTATTTATTTATTTAATTAATTAATTTATTTATTTATTTATAAATAAAAAAAATAAATTAAAAGAATGTTTTTCAGCATATCCGCGAACATTAACATCTATGCTTTATTTATTTATTTAATTAATTAATTAATTTATTTATAAATAAAAAAAATAAATTAAAAGAATGTTTTTCAGCATATCCGCGAACATTAACATTTTATGCTTTATTTATTTATTTAACTTATTTATTTATTTATTTATTTATCTATTTATTTTGATGTATTACTTTTCTGTGCACTTCTTTGTTGATGGAATATTCAGTTTGATAATCAATTACAGTTTGTAAAGCTTTTCTCTAGCAGTTTAGAATGACTGAAACGTCAAGAAATGAAACGTCTTAAAGACGTCTTTTCAGGACGTAAGACGTTCAGACCAAAAATGGACGTAAAACTGTCGTCTTTAAGACGTCGAGTGCTATCTGGGAAGCATTTACTTTTCTTTTGTACAGACTGTTCAGGTGATCAGTAGCCGGCGGATATTTATGCAAACAATTTCTACCTAAATTGCAACAAACTGAAGTGAAATAGAAATCTTTTTAATACGTTTAATAGGCAGATAATAATGTAACAGTATTTTTATATTTTAAACAGTTACAGTTATAAACTGTATTCTTATACATTTTCTGTCTAAATGGCAACAAACTGAAGTGAAATAGAAATTTATTTTCGTTTTTAATATGTTTAATAGGCAGATAATAATGTAACAGTATTTTCTATTTTAAACAGTTACAGTTATAAACTGTATTCCTATAGTTATTTTCTATCTGGATAGTAACAAACTGAAGTGAAATAGAAATTTATTTTCATTTTCAGTATGTTTAGTAGGCAGATAATACTGCATATAATTACTGCACATAATAATGTAAAACCATTTTTTGGCTATTTTTGTCGGTAACCTGGTCACTCTACCTTACCGGGAATCTACAGAGTCCTAATCACCAATTTTTCCAGAATCATTTTCCACGATGAAGCGCGAGTAAAACCGTTCGTGAAAATAGCAATACGATGGAGGGAGGCGAGCAACAAGGGTGCTCGCAATTACACGGCGAACAGGACACCTGGAAACGGCGGGTTCGCCTAAACACTCGAATTCAGGTTAATCGTTGTCTGGCTGGTTTGCACACGATTCGCGAGTGTACCGTTGTTCCCGCGTCGATGTAACTTTTGAAAGAAACCGGCCGATTTTTCCGTGAACCCTAACGGTCCTTGTTCGACAGGCCTGTTTTACCCGTGTAACGAAAGAAGAAGCGAGCCGCCGCCTAATACGCTCGACAAAGGCCGCTCTAATCGTTCCGAATTTGCGTATCTAATCGCAAGCGGTGGCACACGGTGGCACTATACACGTTTTTCGTTCCCGATCGAAGCCGGATGGCGGTTTCTTGCTGGAACCACTTTATTTCCATGAAATCTCGCCTTAATCGCGTCGTTAGACACGACACTTTTTCACCGCAGCCCTAACCTCTCGGTGAACACGCCGTCATGTTGCGCCGACGGGATCCGGTCTTCCCATTCTCGAATCTCTTTTCCAGTCCGTCACGTTGTTAGAAATCGACCCTGTTCAATCGATCGCGAGAGCTTTTTCACTGAATTAATACCCGACACACCTGCAATTACGAATTTCACGGAGACGCGGGTACTGGGACAACAGCTTTCACCGTAAATTCGATCGCGAGCGACTCCGTCGTCGATCGCGAATCTCCCGGTCTGTTGATCCGCTCGATCGATTTGCTTTCGAGTGTCAAGGCCGCCGATCTGTCCACGATAGACTTCTCGATCATCCGAGAAACCTGACGGCTCGCTTTCTAACACCTATCTTCAATTTTCTAATTGATTAAATCAAGACCTGCTTTCTAGAAGTATGGAACTCTGAATAGATCAATATGGTGACCCTATAGTCATATTGGGCGAAGACATTAACGCTATACCTACCAACACCGGTCAAAACGACCGGTTCCAGATTTTTTGTTTTACGACTATTGAAATAGTAAACATTATTTCATAAGAAATGATTGGTAAGAAGTAATTTGTAATTGATTGTAACAAATTGGAATATAGGCGAACTTAGAGGCGCCACTTGTAACATTTCTCTTAAAAAGAGAGGGTCAACGGTAGCTTTCTAAATTTTAAATGTTTTTATTTTATCTTGCAGATAAACCAAGACGAACCATCAACATTTAATACCGAAGAATTAATCCTTAAAAAAATGAAATCCTTAGAAAAATTGATGTACCACTATTCAAAGTATGTTTTACATGATCAAATTTGCTGGATTTAACAAATTACTAAACGTTTAAATATTGTATGAGGTGTTATAGTGAACTCTCGTTATATGTCGCCAAGGCCTTGGTGATAAATGTCGCGGAATTGTCCCCACTACCGCGGGGTATACCTCTTGAGAGGCCACCGAGCGTCGTGGCCCTTCACGGGTATAATTGGGTGGGGATAATTGCGCGACGTTTATCATCCAGGCCATGGCGACATATATAGAGAAATCACTGTATATCAGTTTTACACAAAATGTGAAAAATCACACACACTGTAAATGTTCTAGGTAGGAAAAAATATTTGTTTTTGAGTTAAAATAGCTCCGAGTGTAAACTGTTAAAATCATGTACATTGCAAATATTTTGGGTCGGAAAAAATATTTGTTTTTGCGTTAAAATAGCTTTGTGTAAACGGTTGGTAATTGAGACGGAATGTCTTTGTGACACTTGCCTTTGTAAATGTCTTTAATTAAAATACTTGATCACATTTGTAGTATCAGAACTGCATCTTCAGACACAAATGGTTCATATTATAAAAATATGTACACGTTGGTCGTTCGATCGATTTTCTGCAGATCCGTAGATCGCTCGAAAGAAAAGAAAACGATCAGAGTCCGGCAAGCACTCAAAAGAGGTTAATTCGATTTTCGTAACGCGTGATCGGGCCCACAGAGCCGACGTGTTATTACGTCGGAGATGTGGACGATGCTTGTTACGGTTTTGTAGAATGCCGGCTTGTTACGGTACCTTTGTTCGCTACCGAAACGAAACAATGATGGGCGTTTAGTTAATGATACACTGGCCGATGTAATTCCGAGATCATCGATCTTCTAATTCGAGGCAGTTCGGGATCTTTCTGACTGGGTCACGGATTTATCGATCGATTTTCTGACGTTAAAAACATCCGCAATCGTGATCTTTGCACTATTTCGATCGATCTTTACAGCGTCAGGCGCTCCAGCATTTGCGCAGAGAAATAAATAACGGCGAAAAGTAGACTGATCAGGTCTAATAGTAATTTATTACTTGACTGCGGATTTCATGCATTTATTGCAACGATAAGTAGGTGAACTATAAAACGATCAAAGCATCAGTAGATTCTGTTAGGTTCTTTCCAACCTATTAAAGTGATCAAGATAGAAAATACATTTTTATTTAACCCCTTGTGATTGATGTGGAACATTTTCATTTTGCATAAAAATCCGCGGTGTATTTATGATTAATCTTAAGAGGCTGTAGAATCCTGTATATTTAAGATTTTATCTTTCTGATTACGTAGTGTATTAATAAGGATCGTGGTCAGCGAACAATTAAATTTGCAAATAAAGAACATAAAAATTATAGAAACCAGAAACGGATAAGAAATATTGAATTCTCTTTATTTCCGAGGTCGACTTTTCCATCATTTCTGATTATCTGGCACATTGTTGTGGACCGTGGTCGCCGAAACAATGAAATTCGCAAACAAGGAACATAAAAATTATAGAGAATAGAGTCCCCTTCATTTCAGAGGTTGAATTTTTTATCGTTTCTGATTATCTGGCGCATTAATGGGAATCGCGGTGACCGAAACAATTAAATTCGCGCGGTTACCGCTAAACTTTCTTCCGGAAGAGCTCGGCTCTTTCTAACGGGCTCAGTTTTTGCCGAATCGAGGTTCTCAGGACACCGAAGAGAATCATGGTTGTTGTACAGTTAGGGATTCGCGCCGAATCCTTCTAATTCAAGATCTCGCCGCTTGTAGTATAATAATAACGACCGGAAGAGGCGATCGTACGTTGTTAGAACACCTTTGCTAGAAAACCGATTGGGATCGCTTGAGAACGAACCGGCTGCAGTCGTACCGACCTTCGTGACTGCCGGTGCAATTATGAGAAAGTTCAGCGGAGAGCTGACTCGCTCCGACAGCCACGTGCGACCTTCGATGGCGCTCAAATTGGCGATACTTAAATTAGTGCTTTCGTGTCTGGGGCGTCTTCGGCTCGCGCTGCCACCGACACTTCCTTCTCTTCTTGCGGCTTTTAACCTCGCTGCAAACGATTTTCGAATAACTATGCAATGCCCGCTGTTCGTTCCTCCATACCTTGTCTCTCTCAACTACACTGCACGAAATTTCTATAAAGCCACCTACATTTTGGTGTATTTTTAAAAAATATAGAGAAATTTGTAACTTTTCAAATATCTATAACATTGTATACTGACTACTGAGTAGAGATATATACGCCACTTTCTCACAAATGTTTACGTCTTGAATCTGTTTACATTTTCGTCGAAGGCCACGGAACGGGAGTGCGAAATTTCTATAAAGCCACTTAGTTTGTGTTTAAATTTTGTGTGGATAACACGTGAGTCTCAGCTAAGTAACTTTAATTGTAATTTAGAGATGTGCGTATTTATACCAAAATTGATTTTTAAATTCATAAAAATTGTATATATATTATATTTGTATTTATTTTTATTAGAATGCCACGAGGCAAGTTGTTGACCATTGAAGAGAAGGCATCCACTGATGCTTATAAAGATATGGGGTGTTCTAATCGATCAATTGCGAAAAAAATTAATAGATCGTGTATTTTAATAGATAATTATATAAATTTGGGCGAAGAATATGGTAAGAAACACTATACAGGTGGAAATAAAAAATTGATAAGAAGACAATATTCATTATTGATGAGGCTGGCAGCAAGGGAAACAAAAAGTGCAGCACAACTTTGAACTGAACTACAAGTACCAACAACAACGAGCAGTGTGCAGCAAATTTTAAAAAGTTCAGGGCGATTTAAATGGAAATAAATGCTCGAGAAACCAGCACTCAAAGAACGACACAAACAAGATTGTCTCGAATTTGCACAAAGACACATGTCCTGGACAGAAGAATGGAACAATATAATTTTCTCCGATGAGAAAAAATTTAACATAGATGGGCCAGATGGTCACAAGTACTACTGCCACGATTTAAGAAAAGAACCTAACGTAGCAATGAGTCGTAACTTCGGTGGAGGGATCATTAATGATTTGGGCTGCATTCAGAGCAAATAAAAAACCCCAATCTGTCGAATTAACCACAAAATGAATTCGTCCCAATACACGGAGCTGTTGGAGATAGTCTTAATACCATTCACTGAAGCAATCAGACTGACAATTTCATTTTTCGACAGGATAACGCCTCAGTTCATGTATCAAGAGAAACAAAGGAGTAGTTAGACAACAAAAATATCAGGGTTTTGACATGGCCAGCTTGTTCACCAGATTTAAATCCAATTGAGAACCTTTGGGGAATACTTGTAAGAAAAGTATATGTTAATTGTAAACAGTACAATTCTGTTTCTGAGTTATGGACTGCAATGAACGAAGCGTGGACGTCGATCGAAGCAGAAATTCTTCGTGCTTTGATTGCATCAATGTCTAATCGACTTTTCGACGTTATTCGAAAAAATGGCAATTATACTAAGTATTAATTTAGAAATTTAGAAGAAATTTTTGTTAATATTGATGTTATCTACTTAAAAAAAGGTTGGCTTTATGGATATTTCGTAGTTCGATTTTTGTTAAACTATATAATTTTACGTTTTCTTATAAATAAAGAATATATCTATGACTGCAAACATGTATATGGTTTCGTTTGTTAATCCAAAAATGCTATGATGCATCAGCTTCTCATTACTATGACATAATTATAAGATTTTACCAAAAAATCAGGCTGATTTATGGAAATTTCGGGCAGTGTATAGATTTTTCGTTGCGAGTGAATTTTTATTCGATTTTTGCACCGACTTGCTATGGCGTGCAAAACCGTTCAATCAGACGGACCTTCTGTTCCAAAAAGATTAATAGGAGAATTGTTGCTGATATATATATATATATACACTTACTGACAAAAGTTAAGAAACAAAATAGTCGTTTGGGAATTAGTGTATATTTTTAATCTCCTGAAATACATATGTCCGAATTAAAAATAACATGAAAAGATTACATATCATACATGAACATGCAATAAGTTTTTTTTTTCGACTATACTTGTATAAGGTCTACAATTAATATTGAGTCAAGGAACCGAAAGAAAAGTTTGTGACAAAAGTTAAGAAACATACTGTGCTTGAATCATGTAATCACTTTTAACAAAAAACAACAATGTGCTGGTGTTTATACTTTTTATGATGGTCTAATAAGATGTTGGATAACCCTTGAATTTGATAACTGAATGGCATCTGCGTGGCATTGATTCGACTAATCGAACACAATGCTCGGGTGGTATTTTAGACCATATTTGCGTAATTTCTCGCATTAACTCCGCTTTATTGGTACACGAATGACTCCCCAATTGACGTCCAACGTAATCCCATAAATGTTCAATTGAGTTCAAGTCTGGAGATTGACTTGGCCATTTAATTACATTAACATTTTGCTCCATGAGAAATGCCTTAATTAATTTAGGAGAATGTTTTGGGTCATTGTCATGTTGAAATGACCACTCCATTGACATTTTCTCCTTAGATAATGGCAACATATGATTTTGCAAAATATCGCGATACACAAATCTATTCATAGTCTCCTTTATTTGTATTAACGGACCAGGACCGTTACGTGAGAAACAGCCCCACACCATCACATTACCACCACCTACTGTTGGTTTCAGATACTTGAAATGAAATCGCTGTCCAATAGGACGTCGTATGTCACTTCTGGAGTCATTTCCGAATAAGTTGAACTTACTTTCGTCACTCTATAGAATTTTTTACCACTCAGCAGCAGACCAGTTAATGTGTTCTTTAGCGAACTCCAACCGAGCCTTACGATTCAAAACATATGGTTTCTTACATACTTTCCGTGAAAAAAGATTATTTTCATCTAAACGACGGCCAACTGTCCTACTGCTAGTGTTCCTGAGGTCCAACTGACTTTTAATTTTGACAGCTGTGCAAAATGGATTGCATTTAGACATCCTTGCAATTCGACGATCCATCTTTTTACTTGTTTTTCGTGGTCTGCCGGTTCGTGGTGCCACTTTAACAGTTCCATTGTCACGAAAACGTTTTATAATCTTCGTGATAACACAAGGATGTACATCAAACACTTTTGCAATGTCAAATTTTCTCTGCCCTTTTTTTAAACATTTCAACTATTCTTTGTTTCTCGTTTTCAGTTAAATGTTGCCTTCTTGCCATATTTACTGCAGACAATAATACAAACCTCACTCGACGATGTCAGAAAGGAGACCAGATACTTTCGAACATGTTTTTTTACATTGCTTACTCTACTTCTTGCAAGAAGTCTTCATGTTTCTTAACTTATGTCACGAGGATTTATTTTGTTTCCTTGACTCAATATTAATTGTAGTGCTTATACAAGTATAATCGAAAAAATCTTATTGTATGTTCATGTATGATACGTAATCTCTAAATCTTCTTAACTTTTGTCAGTAAGTGTAATAGTTGGATATTTACTATTGATCTCTTGTTTATGCTGTCTGTCTTTCAATATAAGATTGTACTATTTAGTCAAGTGTGAGTCATCGTAATAAGATATACTATATCGTGGTAGAATTAATTGTATGAAATGGTTTATTCTTTAGAAGAACGAGTATAAATAATTTTGATTTATTTTATTAATTTCGTTTCAAGTGATGTCTTATAGTATTGTCTCTATACTGTATCCTGATACACACGTTTCTCATACGTGTACGTGTTACAATTAGTTGCAAAATTTAAGGAAACAGGATCGGTGACAAATTGAAAAAGAAACCAACCAAAATTCATAAAAGAAGCTGATAAAATCGAAATTATAGGACAGTTTATTCTGTGAATCCTACTAGTTCAATTCGACAAGTTTCAATGGTAACTGGTGTATCAGTGGGATCTGTGCAGAAATTACTTAAAGATAACAAGTTTCATCCTCGTAAAATGCAGTTGCAACAAAAGTTATTGGAAGATAACTTTGACAGGCGGATCGAGTTTTGTGAGGAATTAACAAATAGGATCAACGTCATTCCCAATCTAATTAAAAACATTTGTTTTAGTGACGAATGCACTTTTTTCTTAAACGATGCTGTAAATCGTCATAACTGTCGTTATTAGAGTGACGAAAATCCACATCTTATTAGAGATGGAGATTAGAGAAAAAGTAAATGTTTGGGCAGGCATTTTAGGAAATGCTATTATAGGTCCTCTGTTTTTCCAAGAGAATTCGAATGGCAATCTGTATTTAAATGTACTGGACGACATCATTGATCCACTTATAACAGAAAGTCTTGAAGACAAAATGTATATATTAGTAAGATATACTAAAATTATTCAAGAAGGACGGGAATTTCTAAGTGACCCTTCTTTGTTGTAACAGAAGTAGAGGATTTTTATTTTGCACAAAGATCCGCAATCTGATGACCAGTGAAAAAATGATGATTGTTTATTATGTGATTAATTTAGAATTAATCCTCCAAGAGCGAACGTTGTTAAATTAGCAATAAAAATTAATTATTCTCAAATAATGTCACACGAAGCTCCATTAAACATGGTATATTTTTCTAAATATATTATAATCCTTAATTATGTTTCATAAAGGAGATGGCTACCTCAAATGCATCTAAAAAATGCAATAGGAACAGTACTTGTTCTCCGAGGAATAAAAATCCCTCACCATCTTCCGCAATATAATATAAAACGTTTAACTGGAAGCTGCATGCTTCGCAAATTGCAGCAAGTCGTTACAAAGTCTCCCTTTTAGTCGCCTCTTACGACAAGCAGGGATTACTATGAGCGTATTCTTAACCGGGCCCGTACGGTGATTATTATGGTTAATATTAATAAAATCATCAAGTAGAACCCACCACCGGAGAAATCCATAGAAAACGTGTATTGAAATTTCCTGATATTTTCGAGATAATAAACTTTGAGTATCGAGCGCAACCGAGTCGCTTAATCGACGTAACAGGATTTTATTAAACTGTCTGACCGCTGCGGACCGTTTCTACTTGCTGTGTTCTCGAATGCCATAAGGAAAAAGAATCGAAGTAGGAAAAATAAATATTCAAAAAGTTAAATCTTGTTCCATCAAATTTCAATGCAAATAGTACACTTATTTTTCCTGAAGAATTTCCTGGATCTGTGCACGCATAAGTTCCAGATTAATTAGTATATTTTGAGTATCGAACGCTGAACACTAACAGGAATAATGTGTCTGTATATTGGTAATCTGTCTAAAGGCCAATGCATACCTCACAGGCCAGGCCGGCCAGGCTCAACACCCCAGTTTATAAGCATTTTGGGGTCCGGGACAGCCACTTGAGAGGCTCGAACAAAGGCACCGCGTGTCCTCTGCTACCAGAACCCCAGGGGTTCGCAGGCTCTAGCAGAGCCTGTCAGGCTAGCCTGCGACTATTCTCGACGAGAATATCGTCAGGCTAGCCTGTCAGGCTCGTGGCCTGGCAGCACGAAGACAGAATGAACATGCTGTATTTATTTAAAAAGCTATCAACCAAAACATTTCAGAGTCCCTCGTGGTAATAGATGGGGAATACCTTGTTAAGGAATTTAAACGTTATAACAAACAAAATAACAATTTATTACTACGCTAACGAAAAAGAAAGAATATCATCTGACAATCTGTGCGGTGAAACAATTTGTCATTACTATATATTTAAGAAGCTGTAAACTAGAGCATTTCAGAGTCCCTCGTGGTAATAGATGGGGAATACCTTGTTAAAGAATTTAAATGTTATAACAAACAAAGTAACAATTTATTACTACGCTAACAAACCTATCCCCAATTGATGGGCCAGAGCTAGCGGGCGAACGGTTCAACACCTTCTACCTGCATTATTGCTGTCCGTCCCAAATCATGACGAGTGGAAAAAGCTACCAGAATAATTAATAATACGGTACTCCCTTTCGGAGCTATCGGTTCGAGCTACCCTATGTTGGATTTGAAGGAAACTTCTGTCGTTTTTTAAATAGGCAGGTAATTTTTCTTATAAATCAAAAACACATGTTGCTATTGAGTCATTGGGAAACAAGAATGCACAGGTTACCTGAAAGATGGCAACAAGTCCTTACAAATAATGGAAATTATATCATTGAATAATATTAAATACGTATTTTTTTATGAATTGATTCAAATGTTTTCTTTAAAATACGGTAGAACTTTCCCTCCAACCTAATATATTTTTATAACAATTTCAAGTACCCAATATTTGCAATTTTTTTGCTTCGCGAATTAAAAAACGGAATTTCAAACAGGAAGAATCGTAGAATACGACCATATTTAAAAAAAATTTTTTACACTTTATAACCGGTGGGAGAATTTGCAGAACAAAGATGTTTCTAATATATTTTCATTAAGAAATTACATTTGCGTATAACATGATAAATTATTTAAGAAGAATTTTATATGTATAATTTACGTATGATAAAATACATATAAGGATGTGCGATGCTGTTTCACTAAGTGCCAGGAACGTTTCCTATTTTCATGGTATTGTAAAGGAGAGATACCGATAGTTTACCTAAGGAGAGCTGTAGAGCTCGTAAACCTTTTTTTTTTTGTGCCCCGCACAGCAGGGAACTGTCAACGCGCTCTCGAAAGGCCATCTGGGAAGGCCCGAGAGGCCAGAGAAGAAATTCGGTTCCAAAGCCTGACACGGTTGCCGGCTACTAAACGCTAAGACCAAAACTAGGGCTGTAATGTTGAGCCTGGCCGGCCTGGCCTGTGAGGTATGCATTGGCCTTTATTGGTTGCCAGTTCTACTTATTGTGACGTGCAAAGGAAGATAAATTCTAAGCTCAGCTTTCTCAAGAAATCTGACAATTTCGATTTTCTGTATGTGTTTATATGTCCATATTTGTCCAATTGAAAAAATCTAATCAGAATGATACACGCAGGCGTCGAAAGACAAGTCGATTTGAATTGTTGTAAATCTGTTAAATCTCGACGCTCCAGTTTCCGTCTAAATAAACAAATTGCTTTGCGAAAGATCGAAGACCGCTTGTCAGCGCGCCGATAAGGAAATGTTATGCGCATAATATCCACGTGGCTAGTCGTAAACAATTTCCCGAATCTGGCCTGACAGTTCCAGCAGCGATTAGAGATAACCGCGATTAAGATGCTTGTTCACTGCACGTGTAATTCGATTCGATTCGATACCGGTTTCGCGTGCCCGCGGCCCGCTAACTGCGCTGCTAATTCCGATTTATAATAGCTCTATAATTCGCGAACTGAACTCCTTTTCCTCGATCGTTTTTCTCCACAGCTCATTAATTATTCGTACCGCCTCCTCTGCCCTCGATCGACCAACGAATCCTTCGAACTCTCGATACTCGATTCGTGCACGTAGCATCGAGCCTGGCCCGTCCAATTGGCACCTAAAAGTCTTGAGATTATGTTAACACAATCGCGACCGATAACGCGAATTCGCGACATTTTTAATTCTATTCCTGATTAATATTAATAGTAATATTCACGTCAGCGGCAATCAGGAATAGAATTTAAAATTACGTGAATTCACGTCAGTGGTCGCGAATGTGTTGAAACGAGGATAAAGGGGGAAAAATTGTTTAATAAAACTCGGAAATATTTTATATTTAGGAAAGCATTTTTATTGATCCTCCAGTGCATGAATTGGATCTGTGAGATCCATGAATTGGATTTCTGTTTTAGGGAGGGAGGCAGACACCATTCAAGTTTGAAATCATTGGTAAAATACAATTTTTTTTCTGCGCTAATTGACGAATAAAATGAAAACTTTTTGGTGGAAATATTCAGCAATACCTTGACTTCAATTCCATATATTTTTTGTTATTTAAAGTTAACTTGGAAGGTAACAAATCATTATGTAAACTTAGTGGAGAACAAATATTTTTCAATATAGCGTACGATTTTTTAATAGATTAACACGTTAACTGCCGTGGGGGTCACCGGTGACCGGCACTTGACTTTGCTACAGCGCCGTGGGGGCCACCGGTGACCGGCGGCGTGGTCAATACTAAAAGTACATAATTATAGTAAATATGGATACTGATCAATTTTTCAATAATACCATTGTTACTATAATGGTTTGAAGAAATTAATGCAATATAAAACATACAAAATAATTTTTTTTTTTTTTCGAAACACTGAGAGTAATCACTTAGCAACCGAAGCACGATTGTTTAAAAAAAAAAGTAATACTTGCCTATAGCGCCGTGGGGGGCACCGGTGACCCCCACCAAAAAAATGCTTCAAACATGATTTTATAACTCATATTATTTGCTGGGAACTATATTTCATCATAATATGCATCGCATAATGAAAAGTTCATGTTGGCGCCTGGGACAAATCATGGAAAATCCGTCCAGCAGTCAACGTGTTAAAAACTTTAGAATATGGCAGCTGTTTAAAGAATTTTTTTCCTACGAATAATTACTTAAGTTTAGTTAGAGTTACCAAAAGAAATGTCAATTACGAGATGGACACTCTTGACCCCTGCAGCGGAGGATTATACTCATTGCATCCCGTAGAAAAATAAATAAATGTCTACGCGGCATCTGATAATCTTTCAATTAATGGAGAAAATATTTGGATAAAATCTGTTCATCGTACAATCTATTCATCAGAATATTTTATTGAGAAAGATGGCTCTAAAATTCCCGAGTTCGCGGACCACGATAAGGTGATAATCGCATCGATCAGAACAACCATAATCGAGCTCCGTCGACGATCCCTCGTCAGGTCCTCCTTAAAAACGTCCTCTTAGCCTCTTTTCTTGCTCGGTCCGGTTCCTATGGTCGTTTTTCAACGTCGCGAAACGAGATCCACGGTGCACCGTTACTTCGCCGAAATAAAAGGCCCCTGGTGCGTATATGCAGCGTGCAACGCCGCCTTCTTTCGCGGACAGCTTTGTCAGGAAGCTCACAGTGCCACGGATCGTGACAGGAAAGACGAGAGGAGAATCAGGAGTCTCGAACGGGACGTTTCTGGGATAAGGATTCGTGGATGGGTCGTGTGGAACGATGCTTCATCACGAGTCATTAGGATCGGCTCTTCCGGTATACCGTTCTGTCTCGACAAAGCTTCGCTACCATAATTATGCTTAATTGGATAGGAGTCTGTAAAACGTGTCCGCGTCTCGATTTTCGGACCGTTCTTTGGTGGATCTGGTGTCCGGACCGATGATTTGCACTCCTCGTCAAAAAGATAACCCAGGTGTGCTATCTTTGATTTCTTAATGACACATGTAAAATTTTTCGTCTGTAACGTATAATATAAAAACATGACGAGCTCAGAATATGCGGCTTGCTGGAAATAAGTCACAATGTCGTAGATGTTTGTATACAGCAAAGAAAAACTGTTCCAAACTAGGGTCGAAATGATCCCTAGTAGCACAGATAGATATTTTTTTCAAATATTGGAAAAATATTTTTTAAGCCACATTTTTTCATATGAGAAAAATAGTGGATCTGAATATTGTATACATGTACAAGAAATATACATTGAATGTTTAAAAAATATAAGCTAAATATTCAGAGGATATAAACTAGATATTTAAAAAATATAAAGTAAATATTAAAAAAATGTGAATTCAATATTTGAAAAATATAAATTCAATATTTAAAAAACATTCAATAAAATTTTCAAATTTAAGAAGTTTCAAATTACAACAAAAATTAGAAACTATGAATATGTATTACTTTCTGCGCACTGCTTGTTGAGGGAATATTATCGGTATCTGGAAAAAATATTGATAATTATTAACATTAGGGGCTTCCTCACCGATTTTGATGACCTTGAAATATGTTGTCAAGGTCATCATTCTGAACAACTTTTTCCTATACATGTTACCGCCGCTCAGCTTTAGTTTCCGAGATATTCGCAAAAAAGTTTCAACATCTGAAAAAGTGATCGGAGTAGGTGTGTGTAGGACTGTGTAAAATAGTATTTCAAATGGTTGACAGTAGCTTATATTTTTATGATATTTTGTTGCCTCTAATGTTATTACGATATTGTAGTCTGTTTATCAACATGTTACATATTCGTAATTACACTACACATAATACTTTGCTAACTATTATAGCTTCTCATGTTAAAAATTATGATTTATAATATTAACTACTTGCTCAACTTATTTTCATTGTAAGGAAATATTTGAAATACAAAATAAAAATATTTCATTTTATCTATCTGGTTGTCAAAATAAAAATATTTGATTTAAAGTAGTATCTTATTTGAACCACATTAAATTATACTATATAACAAATCATTAATGATCGTTAATATACGTTGCAAAATATGATAGAAAACCTTGTATCCAATATTCCACATACGAATACTAATCCTACATTATAAAATACTAATGTAAAGTGGACTTACTTCTGAATCTTCTGTACCTCCGTCGGATCCACAGCACACAATTATTCGCTCACGAGAATAGGTCCGAATAATTGAACAACAATCACTAAACAACACACACCACACACGCGCACAACACATTTTATAAAATCGTGACAACGAACGAGAAGATGTCACTCCGACCACGAACAAAATAATACTGCGATTTTAACAATGATCCCTTCCACGGAGGTGGAAGGTCAGGTTATCATAGGAAGGTTAGACGCTGAGGGTCTATAAACACTAGATACAAAACCAAGGTAAAAAAATTATGGCGGGGCGCCGACCCTATTTCCCGGAATTCCCTGTTTTCGTATCACACGTCCGTGGGAGGGGGACGGTTAAAATCGCAGTATTATTTTATTCGTGGTCGGAGTGCCATCTTCTCGTTCGTTGTCACGATTTTATAAAATGTGTTGTGTGTGTGTGTTGTTTAGTGATTGTTGTTCAATTATTCGGATCTCTTCTCGTGAGTGAATAATTGTGTGCTCTGGATCCGACGGAGGTACAGAAGATTCAGAAGTAAGTACACTTTACATTAGTATTTTATAATGTAGTTTGTAGTACATTAGTATTATATTTTATTATTCGTACGTAGAATAAATGCAAGGATGCAAGGTTTTCTTTCTTATTTTGCAAGTTCAATTCTAACCCATACCTACTCCGATCACTTTTTGAGATGTTAAAACTTTTTTGCGAATATCTCGGAAACTAAACTTGAGCGGCGGTAACATGTATAGGAAAAAGTTGTTCATAATGATGACCTTGACAACATATTTCAAAATCGGTGAGGAAACCCCTAATGTAAATAATTACCAAAATATTCTACTTCCAATATGAAATAGATTCATTTAATATTTAGAAAAAAATATTTTTCTCGTAACATGACATAGATATTTCCTGAATATTTAAAAAGAAATATTTGTTACGTAATATAAAATAAATATTGTATGTATATTTGAATATTAAAAAAAGATTGAATCTCTTTTTAATATTATATGAATATGTATACAATATTTTGTGCTACTAGGGATAGCATACTCTGTTAATATGTTTAGAACTTGCTCAGTATTTCATGTTTTATCAGCAAGTAAAGATTACAGTACTATATTATATAAATTTGTAAGTATGGGACGCGGAAAAAAATTAAGCGAGTCTGAAAAAAAGCAAATTCTTGAACTAAAACAGCAACAGTTGTTATCAGAGCGAAAATATCGAAAGTAATAAAAAGAAGTCGTAAAGCAATACACAATTTCTTAAAAAATTTTAAAGATTATGGCAATAAGAAAAGTACTGATCGGCCGTCATCGTTATGCGATCGTGATAAGCGAGCAATTTTGCGTGTAGCTTCCAACTCGCAGTTAACAACGAAGCAAATAATGGAAAATCTAGTGTTAGTGCCAGTGTTTCACGTGTTCGTCGAATTCTACTATCTTGCAAAAATATTAAGAGGCTAAAAGTGAAAAAAAAACTTCCGTTAACAACGAAACACAAAGCAGAACGTTTACGCTTTGCAAAAGGAAGAGTCCATTGGAAAAAGAAATGGAGAAGGGTACTGTTTTCGGACGAAAAAAAATTTAACATGGATGGTCCTGATGGATTCCAATATTATTTTCATGACATAAGAAAAGAGACAACGTCGGCAATACAACGACAAATGGGAGGTGGCAGCGTAATGGTTTGGGCCGGCATCGGTTACTTCGGCAAGACAAGTATCAAGTTTATCAATGGGAGAACGAATAGTGTCCAATACATAAATTTAATCAAAAAATAAATAAATAATCATGCAGAACACATTTCTGGACCTGATTACATCTTTCAACAAGATGATGCATCTGTTCACACATCAAGATTGGTCCAATCATATTTTAATGAAAATAATATATCTGTTTTGCCGTGGTCTGCACGCTCCCTGGATCTTAATATTATTGAAAATTGCTGGGCACAACTTGTTCGCGGCGTATACACAAATGGAAAGCAGTATCAACACATACAAGAATTAAAAAGTGCAATTGTACGCGAATGGGATACGTTAAGTCAAAGTTATATCCAAAAACTATATAAATCGATACCATATCGTACAATAGAAATAATAGAAAATAAGGGGGGATGTTTGATAAGTAATTATTGTTAGTTAAAATTTATGTTCATTATTATTTTCTTATTGTACATGTGCTATCATTTCGTTCTTAAAATAAAACAATTTTTTTGTTACACACTAAACCTTATAATATTTTTAATTATTTTCAACAAACAGCATATTCTGAGCTCATAATGTTTTGAGAAACATTACAAAACTTTACATGCGTCATTGAGAAATTAAAGATAGCACACCTGGGCTATCTTTTTGACGAGGAGCGTAACCTTTGGGCCAGCAATTGATGGTTATTCTGCGATTAGGTCGAGTCTATTTTTACGGTTGATGAGGATGAATTAACGATTTTTTGATCAGGTGTGCGGTTTGAGGAAGTTCGAGCTAACGGGAGCTGTTTATATTTGTAATGAAAAATGTTATTAGGTTCCGTGGTATGTTCTTATTATACTTATTGGACTATTGTGTCCTCTTTATGGTCTATGGTGTACTATCGACGGGAAAGTCAAATTATAATTTATGATTAGACTGCAGATTTTATGCGTTTATGAGAAGTTCGTACTATACTTACTGGATCATTGTGTCCTCTTCATGGTCTATTGTGTACTATCAACGGGAAAGTCAAATTATTTAATTATCATTTATGAATAGGATTTTATGCGTTTATGACAAAATAGGTAGGCGTGTTTTAAAACAGTAAAAACATTGGAAAAATCTTAAATTACTGTTACATTACTTTCAACCTGTTAAACCTATTAAGAAAGAAAATAAATTTTTATTTCAATCCAGTCTGTTGCAATTGAGATAGAAAATTTTTATTTCGCATAAAGAGTTACAAAATACAGATATATCATTTTCATTTTGTTGAAATGGTTCAAGAAAAAATTAAAATTTGGCTCCTGTTTCTTACATTGCAGGCAGACAATTTTTATTTTGCATATTTACTAGTGTCTTTATTACGACTTTATTAGCGCAGTCTTATTAGTCTTATTAGTCTTTATTAGCACAGTATTTCATAATTCCAATTTTTCTAAATGCAATATTTTCTTGCTTATGGTCGCAGGTTCATAGTTACATCTCTACATCGTTTCGCTCATCTTTCGCTAGTCAATCAAGTCACAGAAGAAAATATAAGTTTCATCGCTCCCAAGAATTTCATTGTTTTTGCAGAAGAAAAATAGTATATTAAATTCGCATTTTCTTCTGAAATTCCAGCAGTGCCATCACATTTTTTCCGCGGCTCGTAATGATAGGCCTGCATTACTATTTCTACGTAACAACTCGACTCTCCAGTCGACAAAATCACTGTAGAAAAGGTATCCTGCAATGTTGATGCACCTACTTTAATTGCATTGAGATGTACTCAAGAAATCAGAGCAACAGGTGCACCAGGTCGTTAGCAAATGAGACTCGATTACACGGAATTGAAACTCGAGGTCCCTTTCGTTTGCAGATCCAGGAATCACACTAATTAATTTCTCTTTCGATATGATGTCGACTGTTTCTTATACAGAAACATACATACTAATTTTCATATGGCATTCTTCCAAAACCAGATACAAGAATAGAATTTCGTTCGACGATTCAAAAATTTCAATTGTATGCACCTTCATAAGGTTCAACATTTTTGTCGTTCCGCAAGGTTCCATTTCCATGGGCCATTTGTCGAAGACGTAAATAAGAAACAAAGTATCAAGACAAAATATAGCTCAATTTGTAGCTGGAGATAATTTCTAGTGCGCTCTACTTTCGATTTCATTCAGAAAACTCATCCAACGGCATAAAAATGCTTGGATTCCGCGGAAAAATCATCGTCAATTTTTGGCCTACTTTTAACGCTTATATTACCAAATATCCGTATAATCTCGTCAGCTCGTGACCAACGCGCGCTAGATTGAACCTTCCTCTTTCGAACGAGCCCTTTCCCAGCGAAAAATATTCTCATACAAGCACGAAAAGTTGAGGCGCGTAAAACCATTTTTCGTCTATTTTTGTCGGTAACCTGGTCACTCTACCTTATCGATCGATTTCGACAGATCCAGTAAAGATTTATGCACGTCCGGTGAAATCAGTATGGCACATGCACGCATGCTCATTACCAAATGAAATGAATGCGGAAACCGCCGCGGAACGGCGAAGTTTCGCATTGGCAGCGAACACGAAAGGCAACGAATATTCCTGCTTTAACGGTCTTTCGAAGGAATCCATAAAATTCTATTCCGAGAGCGACTCCTTCTCGTTCTCCGGGGCCCGAGAGACGATTATACTCCATTTCGGTTTGATTTTACGCCTAATACGGATTTTCGCGCGGCTCCCGAGCCCGTTAATTAGACATCGACGCCTCATAACGGTAGATAATTGAGCCTGGTCATTTTTAATAGGCGACACGACCGTGTGCTCGATCGGCCGGCTCTTTTATACGTTTTTCCTCGTTCGAAAAGGGAAAAGGCGTGTTTTCCCCTGCTAGCAGCGCAACGATCTCATCGATCCGATTGCTATACCTCATTTCCGATTCCTCGGCCGTCGCATGACGCCGTGTCGGCTCGATCGCGATCGAGGTGTAGCGGCTGATCATTCCGCGGCTATGATCGCTCGTGTATCTCTAATTAGCCAATTTTACGGTGCCGCGCTCTCTCGTTCTGTACCGTACAACGCAAATATTCACGGAACGCCTGCATCGAGACGTTCCACGAGGCTTTTCATACTCTGATTCATTCATCGCTCGAGCACGTATGAACACATGTTGCAAACAAAGCCACGCTGCCATTAGCCGCGGTATCATTTCCTCGAAATGATCGCGCTCCGAAGTAATTCAGAATCACAGGAATCGAATAAAAAACTCTCTCTACCCATTTGGAAATCTGATTAAACGTTAACCCGTCCGCATTGTAAAGGAGATTGAACAAATAAAGAAAAACCAAAAAAATTAGAAGAATGTATAAAAATATTGTTTAATACCGCCCACTTATAACACGATTTATCGTACAAATTATTAGGTTGCTTGTTAAACAAATTCAACTTCCTTCTAAACCAATCTTATCCAGACAAAGCAGACACTGTTATAAATAATGTATTCTGTCAACGAATTACAGGTTTGTTGATTGTAGGCCGGTAGAAATTGAACATTTTTATTATTCACGTTCTTCGTTTCCAAGAGTTGGTGCAATTTAAAACAACGAAGAAATTCAAGGAATCTAAGAACGTCAATACATTATTTTCAATTAATTAAGATCATTTGATTAACCCTTTTTATAGTATCGAGTCATACTCATGACTAGACATCGGATGTTTATGCAATTTCCAATTTTTATAGAAACATTTTAAGAAAGTGGAATGAAATAAAATTTTATTTTTAATGGGGACAGCCTTTGTAGATCCAAAGCAAATAAAAATCGTGTTAAATTCTCTCGAATTTTATATTATAGCATTTTTTTAACATTTCCATAAGCCATAAAATGCATAAAGTTCCGATGTCTACTCATGACAAAAACTTGGATAGAATTTTCTAAACATGTACATTATCAATCCCCTTTAAATAGAAACGCAATTCTATTTTATCGTAGTCAATATTCAGCCATTACAGAACACGTGGTTATACAGTAAACATAAATTTTCTATTTTTCCTAGTAGATTATAGGCATCGAAGAAGTTCCAGTCACCGTAATCATGAAATAAATTGCAGTGCAAGGGGTAGAAAAAAGAAATATCGAGTGCAACAGAATTAATTTGCGTGACGACGTAACACGTATTGTTAGAGCTGCGCGAGTCCAGTGTTACGAAGACCTCCTCCGAGTTTCAAGCAGGCATACGAGCAAAAACCCGTCGAAAGTAAACTCGGCAATTACCATCGCGGCGGAGGTTTATCACAAATTGTGTGCACAGTGTATCAGCTCGTCGCGTGCTGGAAACGCGGCCTGTCACTCCGATCGGAGAGGCACGAGACAGCAATAAGACCAGTGGCCGATAACGCAGGTCCCTGCAACGATACTGTTCACCGTCCGGTGAAAAGGCAGTCGGTTTACCTTACTGACAGCGGCGAGACCGAGAGCGAACGCGCAAAACGAGCTTCGCGACGTTAATAACGGGTTATCGCGTAACAATCCTTCAGTATTTAATCGTAATGATGATGGCCCACGATTATCTCCTCCCCCCCGTTGTTATTATCTCCAATTACACCCGCGAGACCCCGAACAGCAAACGAGAATCGTGTTTTCATATAACGAGGGGCCTGTTAATCGAGCCACGCTTTTAATTACTCCGAGAGCTATAGAAAAGCAAGAACAGTGTGCGCTGTCGTCGTGGCGATCTATGGACAGGCGCCTGTCAGATATTACCGGTTGATTATGGGGTTTGGTTACCGATCGGTGGGAGCCGGGAGAACTTTTTACGGAGATCCGAGGCGCCAGCTACATACACCCGACTCGATCATGCAAATTGCATAGTGTGTGCTTGGAGCAACGAGAGAGGAGGAAAGGTTCGAGGCCACCCTCGTAGGAGGCGGTCCAATTAACGATCGACCGGTACCATTAACGACACCTTGATAAAACCGAGGCAGCTGTTACGAAATCTCGCTCTCCTCTTCTCTGCTCAGATTTACTCTCTCTTTCTCTTTGTCTCTCTCTCGCTCTCCGTTTCCCGAGGTTTCTTTACCCTCCCGCGTCCGACCTTCTGCAAGGTCTTCCCCCGGCGAGAAGTTCGCGGGCAAGGAATGCGTGACTCGACGATTTTATAACCCGCTTTCAATTACCATTCCTGGTGCTCTTGTTTCCCCGGGGGTGTTCGTGCCGCTAGCCCCAGAAGAAAACTCGACGCGCGGAATGCACGCGCCTCTCTTCTCGCCCGTCGTCGTCTAAATGCCGCCCGGATCCGCCGAGTTTGTCTCTTCTCCTCCTCTCTTCCTTCTCCTCCTCCTCCCCCCCTTGCGTTCTATCCGCCTTCTCTCTGCCCTATCCCTTTGCCGCCTACTTTCAACCATCCCACTCCCCAATCCCCCGAGCTAACTCCCTTTCGAGCAGCACCACGCGCGACAATTCCCTCTTTCCTCGTTTTTCGCTTATGCTGCCACCGGCAACGTGATTTATTCGATGTCGTCCCGCTGGAGAATAGAAGACGGAGGGGGAGGGGAGGGGGAAAAGAGGAGAGACAGCAGTACCGAGAAAACGAGTTATCCTTAAGGACGTCCGGCCTCGATCGACGACAATTTGTTTTGGATCGTTGCGCGGTGATACGCTTCTGTCCACGACCCACCTGCTCACCGAGCCAGTTTATTTGATTAACACTTTACGATGCGCTCGCTGCTCGTTGTATGGATCATTCGCTCCCTGGAATTGACAGACGATTTTTAAATACCTCCCCCCCCCTCCCTTGCGCTGTAGTATTACATCAGGCTTGTGTATACAAATACGTGTACCAGTAATTTACATTTTCACCCAATGTTCGTCCTAAATTCTAATTTTCTACGTTTCAAATCATTGGCTAGTTGTATGGAATAATTTTGGAAAGTCCATGGCTGAGGATATTTTGAGAAATCCTTCAAACGAAAACTATAATCATGAACCAACAATTGAACGTAATGAGGGAACGACAGAAGCTGCGAGTTGCGAAGTAGCGCAGTTCGGCGGAGTTACAATGTGCAAATTTTGGTACCTGCAACGGTGGAAAGAGTGATAAGCATTCTATAGTTGAGTTAGCGCAGCTCTAAAGCACGTTTTAGTAATAAAACAGGCCTAAGAGCCAAGATACGTAGATCCGTAGATTCACGGTAAGGTAGAATGATCAAGTAATCGACTAAAATAGGCGAAAAATGGTTTTAAAGTGGCTGGTCCGTGTTGCCTTATAAAATGTGAACATGGAATTTATTTAGATTGTGAACGTCTCTTATTGTAATTAGACTGCGGATCGTTATACAGGGTAAAAATTGTTAGATTATAATATACTTCTTTTATCGTAGAAAACGTCAGCGTCTTACGCTACTGTCTTTATTGTTTCCACAATTGTAAAATAAATAGCCAATTCTTTCACCATGGTAGATTCGTATCCGTAGATTCGCGATAAGGTAGAGTGATCAAGTTACCGACGAAAATAGGCGAAAAACGGTTTTACGCCTCTCAACTTTTCGTTCTTATATGAGAATATTTTTCACCGAGAAAGAGCTCATTTAGAAGTTATATATCCTGCGAATAGTGAAAAACAATAAGTGCCAAGATTCCGTAGATTCGTGATAAGGTAGAGTGACCAAGTTACTGATAAAAATAGGCGAAGGATGGTTTTACGTGCCTCAACTTTTCGTCCCTGTATGAGAATATTTTTCGCTGGGAAAGGGCTCGTTCGAAAGAGGAGGGTTCAATCTAGCGTCCAGTAGCTTCCCTAACAATTTTAAAAAAGCCGGCCAGTCTTAAGAGTCAAGTCATCGTAGATTTGCGATAAGGTAGAGTGACCAGGTTACCGACAAAAATAGGCGAAAAATGGTTTAACGCGCCACAACTTTTCGTGCTTGTATGAGAATATTTTTCGCTGGGAAAGGGCTCGTTCGAAAGAGGAAGGTTCAATCTAGCGCGCGCTGGTCACGAGCTGACGAGATTATGCGGATATTTGGTAATATAAGCGTTGGAAGTAGTGCTGTTACTTTGCTTCGAAGGTCGAAGATTTCGAAGCTTCGAATATCGAAGCTTCGATTGCAGAAAATTCGAAGGTGATGAAAATTGAAGGATCGAAGGATCGAAGGTTCGAAGCTTCGAAACTTCGATCCTTCGATCCTTCGAAACTTCGAAACTTCGAACCTTCGATTCGTTTCCAGTTAACGGATAAAAGGAATAAATTTTCATAATATGTTTCTATATTCACCATTTGAATTATTTCAATAATTTATTGTTAAGATAATATATTTATAATTTGAATTATCCTTTCGATAGCACATTGTTAAAATAACTGTTTAAATAAATAAAGTTTATAATTTGTTTCTATATTCATTATTTGAATTGTTATTTCAATTATTTATTGTTAAAATAATTTATTAAATAAATAAATTTTCACAATATGTTTCTATATTCATTATTTGAATTATTTCAATAATTTATTGTTCAAATAACTGTTTAGACAATGTACACGTATTTACATAATTAATATAGGAACACATTTCTATAGAGTATAAAAATTTATAATCTACGGAAATTTTTATAATCTATAGAAATGTGTTTCTCTATTCATTATGTAAATACTTGTACATTCTTTAAATAATTATTTTAACAATGAAATATTGAAATAATTCACATAATGTATGTAGAAACAAAATTTGAGAATTTATTCATTTAAACCATTATTTTAACAATAAATAATTGAAATAACAATTCAAATAATGAATATAGAAACAAATTGTAAAAATTTATTTATTTAAACAATTATTTTATCAGTGAACTATCGAAATGATAATTCAAATAATAAATATATTACGTTAACAATAAATTATTGAAATAGTTTAGGTGGTGAATATAGAAACAAATTATGAAAATTTATTCCTTTTATCCGTTAACTGGAAACGAATCGAAGGTTCGAAGTTTCGAATTGTCGAAGGTCCCTTCGTTCCTTCGAATCCTTCGAAGCTTCGAAGTGTCGAAGCTTCGGAAAAGTAACAGCCCTAGTTGGAAGTAGCCCAAAAATTGACGATGAGCATGCCGCGGAGTCCAAGCATTTTTATGTCGTTCGATGAGTTTTATGGGTGAAATCGAGTGTAGCGCGCGCTAGAAAATATCTTCGGCTACAATTTCAGCTATATTTTGTCTCGATTCTCTGATAAAATAAAGCGAAAAACTTGAAGCACGTTTCTGGCGTCGGAAATCATAATATCGATAATACAGAGGAAAAAATGTGACAAAAGTCACAGACTTAGGACCCGTCGGATCAAGATCAAGCCGGATCTTAAGTGGCTGAAGGCTGTGAACGGAAATTATACAGCAGTTACCGACCTGCTGACTCTGTAAAAGTCATGTGAGTACGCTTGGCTCTTAATTCGTAAATAACGTCCCGACAGAACGATTATACGCCACTGGAGAGATTGCGAGTAGGTGAAAAGAGCGAAAGTAACCAGCTACCAATGATATTCCACTATCCGTGGATCATTTGTCTCGCTCTTAAAGCTGTTAATAACTTAATCTGAATGGTGCGGCTGCAAGGGGTTCATAAGCGTCGTAAATACTCCTCTCTAAGCCGGCTTACAAGAGTGCGCACGTATCGTTGCTCGGCGGACAGTCGCGTAATCCAGCGATACCAATAATTCGTACATCTTCACCGATTAACCGACCGTGGAAGTAAATTACAAGGTTCCTTCGAGAATACTGCACGCATCCTGCGCGTATATCATCGGTTCCCGACGAGACCGCATCGGAAATCGTTTTAATACAGGATGAATTTGTAGTAGCATCAGTGGAACTTCGAGCTCTGTAATTTTATTCGTCACATTTCCATTCGGACTGCAATCAAATCGCCACAAAAAATCGTACGGGGATCTTCGTGTGTTCGACGTACGCGGGAGACTTCAATCTCGAAGTCCAATGCAATTTCAATCGCGGAAAAAATTTATTCAGCTCCGTACACACGTCTCAATTTGTAAAACTTTCAAAACAAAAGAAACGTAACTCAGACAGTTGAATCTCAGAGAAAATTAATTTATGAATGTGAAAGCAGAGTGTTTACCCTTTCAAATAAGCTTAGGTAGATCATTCTACCATTTCTTTTTCACAAAATTATTATAGTTTGAATGTAGACAATTTTTCATCAAAGATTTAATAGTCCCCTACTAGGATATTTTGGGAGATGTGGATTTACTATTGTCACCGGCCTCCAAGATTGTTTCCCCTAAAGTTACAACAGTGCAAACACTCTTAATTTCTCGCATGGGATTCAGCGACTTTGCCAATAAATCAAGTAGATCTGTATCTCCAGTTTTGACCCAGATAGCACGCGACGTCTTAAAGACGTCTGTTTTACGTCCATTTTTGGTCTGAACGTCTTACGTCCTGAAAAGACGTCTTTAAGACGTCTTTAATACGTTTCATGTCTTGACGTTTCAGTCATTCTAAACTGCTAGAGAAAAGCTTTACAAACTGTACACACGCAACACAATACAACGCAGTTTTCCATCCTTCGAATAGACGTTTATTTATTTAGGAAAGTTAAATAACTAAATTGTTAATTTAGTACTATTAGAATATATTACATGTATATTCGCAATAGACTTTAGCAATAAATATTGTTTAATAATAAAAATATACATAATATATCACAAATCCAAAATCCAAAATAATATATCAAAATAAATAGATAAATAAATAAATAAGTTAAATAAATAAATAAAGCATAAGATGTTAATGTTCGCGGAGATGCTGAAAAATATTCTTTTAATTTATTTTTTTTATTTATAAATAAATAAATAAATAAAGCATAAAATGTTAATGTTCGCGGATATGCTGAAAAACATTCTTTTAATTTATTTTTTTTTATTTATTTAGTTTTTTTGTTATAACAAACATTCAATTTATATTTCTTGTACATGTATACAACATTCAAATTCAATATTTTTCTCATAAGAAAAAATGTGGCTTAAAAAATATTTTTCCAATATTTGACAAACATATCTATCTAATATTTTTGTGCTACTAGGGGTCTGTTTCGGGACGTCTTGAATACGTCTGTGTCGAGACGTCTTAAAGACGTCTTTAAGACGTACACTTTTTTCACAAAGACGTTCCAGAGATGTTCAGAAGCCGTTCGGAAGACGTTCGTAGGACATTCAGACGTCTTATAGACGTCTGAACGTCTTCGACAGACATCTTAAAGACGTCTTTAAGACGTTTCTGTGCTATCTGGGATAGTTATCCTCTAAGAATGAATGCTCCTACCGAGGGGTCGAAGCAACAGAGAAACAGCCTAAGTGCCCAAAGAAAATCCCCGAGAGATGACTGTTACGTTTTGTTTTTTTTTTTCAGTCACCATGAGGCTCTCGCTGGTTCTACTGGTGTCTCTCGCAGCGTCCAGCCTAGCAGCACCTGTGGCCCCAGTGGGAGGACGAAACTCCTTGTCGAGGAGCGAGGACGAGGTCCCCGTGGAGGCCGAGATTGTCACCATCAGCGACGCGACGAATCGCCCGGCAAAAAAGCAATCAGAGAAGCCCGACAGTGGAACGAAAGATTCGAGGAGCTCGTTACAGTCTCCTATCGAGAATAAAGCGGAGGGCAAGCCTGACTCGAGCCAGGCTGAAAGGCGTCCTGGCGACAATAAGGACAAAGTATCGAAGAATCGGAGGCACAAGGCAATCTTCGTCAACTATCCTGTGGTCCCCCAACTACCATTCTCCGGCGTGCCTTACGACGATTATGCTAGGAACAGCTACAACTCCGAGGACACCGCGGACGCGGAGTCCAAGAGGCGACAGGAGAGCAATATATTTTACATTCGCCTGCCTCCCACGCCGTACATGTTCGTCCCGGGTTTAGGCTACATCTCGCAGCCTCCGAAGTACTCTACTTCGAATCTGCGACCCAGTCATCACAAGCCGACCAGGCCTAAGCCGGTCTACCAGAAGCCGGGCAACCCGTTCATCAAGCTGCCGATCGATTTCGTGAGCAACGGCAAGCCCACGTCCGTCTACCAATGGCAGAAGAAGCAGAAGAAACCGACTGACAGTCCCATCACCAATCTGGACAGCCTGTCGACGGAGTTCGTGAGCAACGGGAAACCGACGTCCATCTATCAGTGGCAGACGAACCTGAAGCCTGCGAAGAGACCCGACGACCTGGTCAACAACCTGGACAAAGGCCCGTACACGTTCAACGGCAAGCCGACCAGCTTCTTCCTGCTGAAACCCGACGGCACCACCTCCGCCCGCCAGCAACTTCAGTACCCAGACTACCAACAGGATAATTCGTACTATTGAGGCGATCGAGTGGCGATCGTGGCTACCGAAACGTGCCACGGACAGGACGCAGATCCTAGGAATCGTCGATTCGAAAACACTGGCTGCTTGGAGGGACTCGACTCGATGGGCGGAGCCCGAAGACTTGCCTCGAATCGTACGCGCGCGCGCAGAAAGTGCTTGAATGTGCGAATCCGCGTCGAAAAACACGAACGACCTCGTGGAACGTGGACGATTAGGGCTGGTGGGTGTGCAGTGCGATGATCGTGGCCTTGGCTAATTATGAGACCAGTTGCAGGGGGTCAAAAAAACTGGCGAGTCTTTGCGTGCACGAAATTGTATGTAGATGTGCGAAAGACTTTTTAGGATTTTGTTGTACGTGGAAATTGTATGCTGGTTTGGAGACGATGTTGATTTATTATGGAATATAGGCGTTTCAGTGGACGTGGCGGACTCTAAGTGGGCGTGGCCTTGTTGCTCTTGCTGTTAACGGAGCCAGAACGACCTCGTGGAACGTGGACGATTAGGGCTGGTGGGTGTGCAGTGCGATGATCGTGGCCTTGGCTAATTATGGGACCAGTTGCAGGGGGTAAAAAAAAACTGGCGAGTCTTTGCGTGCACGAAATTGTATGTAGATGTGCGAAAGACTTTTTAGGATTTTGTTGTACGTGGAAATTGTATGCTGGTTTGGAGACGATAATGATTTATTATGGAATATAGGCGTTTCAGTGGACGTGGCGGACTCTAAGTGGGCGTGGCCTTGTTGCTCTTGCTGTTAACGGAGCCAGAATTATGTTTAAGAAGACACTCAGTCTCTACAACTAAACTCTATAGCCTCTAAAAATTTGCCTTCGAAAATCACAGTAGTTTCCTCTTTTGAGTCTACAAGCTAGACAACGATAGAAGACTACTCATCACGCTTTATTGGTATTGGAGCAAGCGTGGCCTGCTCCGAGTAGGCGTGGTTCCGTTGCTCTTGCTTCTGACAGAGCAGGAACAATGCTCCAGAGGGCTTTAGAACACAAAATAAATTTTCCTCTCGAGTTTACAAGTTAGATAACAATATTACACTACTTATCATATTTTGTGGTTATCAAGTAGGCGTGGCCTGTTCCAAGCAGGCGTGGTTTCGTCTCCAAACCAGAATATTTTCTCTTACAGAGCAAAATATAAAGGAGCACATTGATATGCGGTTCTTGTACATAAAGTAGTTACGAGAAAAATGACGGTGCCAATGTTTTTTTGACTCGCTGTACCGTGGGACGATTATCGTGTAAGATAGATTATTACAGATGACCGGGGAAGGACCGTCGAAGAGCCGACACAGAAAGATTCGACGGGAACTATCGTTAGCATAATTAATCCTCCCTTAAACGGGCCGCTCGCGTTTCGGACCATTTTTTTTTTCTCCCTGGATCCGAACCGGTCTGCCATACAGAATTACTATGCTTCGTGAAAAGCATGCCTGCTCTCGGCACGCGTGTACCGCGCGTCACGAGCGGCGCTGCGTATACGTAATCCGTTTACGAGTGCGATCAGAAATGCCATTTATCATTCACGGATAGTTGAAGAGTCGTTTGTAAACGGTTAGCGTATTAGCTCGCGTATTTATCCGCCTAATCGTTTCGCGCAGGTGTAATTAAACGTCTATTAACCTGTCCATTACCACGAGACACCAGCACCGAGCGTCCGAGACACTGTACCATCTGCTGTGCAAGTGTGTTCTCATATTGTACAGATTTTTCACCGAGAAACGATTTTCAGAATTCGCATGCTTCGGCGTAGAAGTGTTTCTCATTTTATCCGAGGCGTAACAGCCTTTTCACAAAAGCGAATTCACATGTCCGAGCGTCCCGGTCCGTTTATAAATGGGAAAACGATTATCCGTTTTTTATGAATGGATTTATGATAGCAAACGGAGCTCGCCGAACGAGTAGAACTCATGTCGGAATGCTCTACAATGCGAACCAAAGCGGCGCGAGCATGAAATTTATCGTCCCCGAAGTCGGTCGGACATTGTT
The DNA here is from genome assembly GCA_913789895.3 of Seladonia tumulorum. NCBI lineage: Eukaryota > Metazoa > Arthropoda > Insecta > Hymenoptera > Halictidae > Seladonia > Seladonia tumulorum. Next base: position 1,956,286 of record OU565267.1, read on the forward strand.
TCCCGGCTCGTGTGTGTCGTTTTCTGCGGTACGATATTAATCGATCGTCCTTAATTAGAGCGTGTCATTAAGCCCCGTTCCCGAGCGAGGTCGGCGAAACCTGTAATTATTTCTCTAAATGTGTAACTGTTATTTATAAAGTATAGATACTTAGATGCCTACTTATACGTCAATTAATTAACGGGGCCTCGTGGTTTTCGCACCGGGCCCCGTCTCGACGATAAAACACGAGCACGTATCGACACGATACGATGACTGTTTGCTCAACCGTCTATCCTAACACGTTGTTTTTCACTGTTCTGTTTTACCGAGAACAAGACTCTAGCATTAGCGACCGACTCTGCTGTTCTTCGCAATTGTTCCTGCAATTTTATTATTGTCAATTTTTTACTTGGAATTGTGAAAAGAGAGAAAATATATATTTATTTGATTTCTGCTTTCTGCAGTCGGCTAACAATTTTATTTTGCGTGAAGATCCACGAGTCTAGTGGCAATATACTGAATATACTGTGTATAATATAAAATCAGAGTACACGGCACGCAGTACAATGGTGGAAATGGAGAAAAATTAAGAGCCAAGGGTGGTCACGTGACTTTTTTAATCAAGACAGAATATAGCTCAATTTGTAGCCGGAGATCCAAAAAACTGATCCAACGGCATAAAAATGATTCCACGGCATGCGCATCGTCTATTTTTGGTCTACTAATAACGCTTATATAATGGGTACCCACAAGTAATCAATTATTTGCAAAGAATTTGTTTTGCCTTTAGTTCTGTACCGATCGTTGAAGAGGAAACACGTATTCTTTTACAGTTTTCGGTAAAGCAGCCTGTGTTCAAAATATTCTGAGCATAATTTTTGTTTACAAACCTGTAATAAAATGGCAGCGTCCGTACCTTCCGAGGATCATATTCGTCATTGCATACTTTTTCATTTTCATGCGGAACTTAATGCAACGGCAACAACAAAGAAAATTTGCGACGTTTATGGAGATGTATTGAAGGTCAACAAGTGTCAACGTTGGTTCAGAAGGTTTGCTGCTGGTGATTATGATCTCTCTGACAGGCCTCGATGTGGACGACCAGTTGAATTTAAACTCTCTAAACTCTCTAGTGAAAGCTGATCCAAAATTAAGTATACAAGAATTATCGAGAAGCTTTGGGTCCACGTGGTCAACTATACAAAGGCACCTACACGAAATGGGAAAGGCATATGGACAAGGAATATGGGTACAGCGTCAATTATCTGAGACCAAAGAGAATATTCGTCGATCAATTTGCACTTCATTGCTATCCAGATTTCGTAGAGATGCATCTCTTAGCAGAATCGTTACCGGAGACGAAAAATGAATTCTTTATGATAACACGAAGCGTTCCAAGCAATGGCATTCTGCAAATCAAACCGCAATATCAACCACTAAACTTAGCTTATCACTTAGGAAGGTGTTACTGTGAATATGGTGGGACTGTCGTGGCATAATTCACCTCGAGTTGCTGAAACCTGGAGAAACAGTTACTGCTGAGTTGAAAAAGGGGGCATCTTTAGTCCAAAGAAAAGGTGTAATACTGCAAATTGACAATGCTCGGCCCCATACAGCGAAACTCACTCAGGAAAAAATCAAAGAATTGCAAAGGGAAGTTTTACCGCACCCCCGTAATCACCGGATATTGCTTCCTCTGACTATCATCTTTTCAGATCTCTGGAGCATTATATAAGAAATAAAACATTCACTTCTGTAGAAGATGTAAGGAGGCACCTTGATTCATATTTTGCTTACCGAACTCTGGATTTCTACAGGGTGTCCCGGTTTTTAATAGACAAACTTGGTGAGCATGTCCTACAAGTGGAAATAAGAAAAAATGTTATTTGAAGTTTGCTCAGAAACGCTTTATTACAAAGTTATAAGTAGACATCGGATGTTTATGCAATTTCCAATTTTTATAGAAACATTTTAAAAAAGTGGAATGAAATAAAATCCTATTTTTAATGGGGACAGCCTTTGTAGATCCAAAGCAAATAAAAATCGTGTTAAATTCTCTCGAATTTTATATTATAGCATTTTTTTAACATTTCCATAAGCCATAAATGCATAAAGATCCGATGTCTAGTTATAAGCAAATAAAGTTAGAATTGATGACGGCGGATTTTACTTTACTGAACATTGAAAGGTCGAACGTTTATCTTATTTGTCTATTCATGTCATGTTTACTGTTTTGATATGAATTGCTGGTAGTGTTAACGACCAGATCAAGAATACGTGGTGTAAATGCCTGGAGTGTTTTCAAATGAGGAATACGCTGATATTCATTTCATCTATGGATTTTGTGACGGAAAGTTCCGAGCTGCTGTAACAGAGTACGAACGCAGATTTCCTAGAAGAAGAGTACCTCATCCCTCTGTATTTATTAATAGCCATCGGCAATTACGCAATTTGAGGTTTATTTAGAAGTAGAAATGAATATCACGATGTTCGGTCAGCCTTAGGACAGCGACGACGCACAGTGGGCAAAAATGGCCTTTTTCGATTCAAAATCAAAGAACTTTCGATAGGAATGAGGTAGAGCGATGAAATTGTTTTTAAAATGAAAGCTGAAACTTTGTAGAATATGGGAAAAATAGGGAGATTACGGTACGAACGTTTTTTAATCTTGAGAAAATTCGTTAAAATTGCACAATTTCAAGAAAGTGCCAGTAGTAATGACAGTGATACGTCAAGTGATGACGAGATGTGAAGTGCTTCATGTTTCGTAAGTAACACAAAACGTTAAAATACTTCATTATTATTATTTTTATTGTGTTTTATATATGAGAATACGATATACTTTCAAACTAGTGTGTTGTCAAGTCATTTTAACGAAAAAATTTCATTAATTTGTGTCACAAAAATCTATTTTTTTCAAAAACCAGAGGTCGTAGACAAATTTTGAAAACAGATTTGAAATTAGCGTGAAAAAATCTATGGGAAACGATATATAGCATGTTAAAAAAAAAAATTTTCCGCGCGTATTAGCCACAGAAACAAAATTTTCTTGAAATTGTGCAACTTTAACGAATTTTCTCAAGGTTAAAAAACGTTCGTACCGTAATCTCCCTATTTTTCCCATATTCTACAAAGTTTCAGCTTTCATTAAAAAAAATTTCATCGCTCTACCGCATTCCTATCGAAAGTTCTTTGATTTTGAATCGAAAAAGGCCGTTTTTGCCCACTGTGCGACGCAAGGAAAGAATGTTGAATTTGTTTGATAATACTCCTACGCAGAGTATTCGACGTGCTGGATCTCAACTGCAGCTACCACGAAATATGATTTGGAGAACATTACGAGCCGACGAAAGGTTCCCATACCATTGTACACCTGTTCAAGAATTACTTCCATCTGATTGCCGGAAACGAGTTGAATTTTGTGTCTGGTATGTAAATGCAGTAAACACGGATGAATTTTTTCCATTAAGAATATTATGGACAGACGAAGCAACTTTTACAATACGGGGCATATTCAATTTTCATAATAATCATCCATGGGCCTACAATAATCGATATTCCACGCGACAAAGAAATTTTCAACTCGAGTTTCGGTATAATGTTTGGATGGGTATGACTAATGACTAGCTTATTGGCCCATTCTTTCTGCCTGAGACAATGAATGGACTGCTTTTTCATAGATTCTTATCGAACGATTTACCAATTTTGATGGAAGACATGCCACTAATGCTTCGACAAAACAGTTGGATACAGTTAGACGGTTGTCCATCACATTATGCCAAGCCAGTTAGAAATTGGTTAAATGAAAATTATGGTGACTGGTGGATTGGTCGAGGACGGATTAATATCTCCGTTGCTGAAATGCAACAAAATAAGGAAGAGATTTATTCTGCAATAAGCTCCATAAAAAATCGATGTCAAGCTTTTACTTGCGCCCAAGGACGACATTTTTAAATAATCCTATAAACACGTTCGACCTTTCAATGTTCAGTAAAGTAAAATCCACCGTCATCAATTCTAACTTTATTTGTTTATAACTTTGTAATAAAGCGTTTCTGCGCAAACTTCGAATAACATTTTTTTCTTATTTCCACTTGTAAGATAGCTCCCTAAGTTTGTCCATTAAAACCTGGGACAGCCTGTATAAGAGGGGGATTGAAAATTTGCAGGAAAGATGGCAAACTGTCCTTGATAATGATGGAGATTGTATAATAAATTAGAAATGATAACTTGAATTCACTACAAAGTTTGTTTTAGAATTCAAAATAATTGATTACTTACGAGTCCCCCTAATATTACTAAATATCTTCATAATTCTCATATAAGGACGAAAAGTTGAGGCGCGTAAAACCATTTTTCGCCTATTTTTGTCGGTAACGTGGTCGCTCTACTTTATCGCGAATCTAGGGAGTCTTGGCTCTTGATATCGTTCATTGTTCGCAAGATACACGACGTCTAAACGTCATGATTGCGTTTTCCGGAGGACGGCAGAGTTAACGGCGTATTTATTTGCAGATCCGAGTCATATTTATACAGTTCCCTGTTACCGGCGTAACGTCGTGCAAGAGCCCCGAGTTTTTCCTACGTTGTACATATGTGAAGAAAAAATACACGCTTCGAGGAGAGAGCTTTATCCGTGGGAAGCCTTACCTTCTTTTTCCCCGAGAAACTCCGCACGGTTTTCTCGATTCCCCGTGCTTCGTCGACGGGAAAACGTGTTTCATATGTTTCTCCCCCACTCACGTAACACAAATATTGACTCGGGACGCGAGCAGTCCGCCCAGGATTATATCCTGTCTGGTTACGGGAATACCTCGCGATCCATGCTACTTACACGAAAGGGAGTCCAACTGGCGAGATCTCAACGATAATACTGGCAGCAGCAGCGTCTGGAGAGAGGGGAGAGAAAACCGTCTCCAGGATTGCTTCTCCGTCGTTGTTGAATAAGAATTTGATCCGTTCGGATTAAATTGGACATGGGGGAAAGACCGCAGACGAATTTTCCACTGGGAAAATCTACTTTAGAATCTGTTTGGAAACTGTTATACGCTGATCAATCCGCGTGCTCTACTATAGCTCGCCCCCGATGCTGGAAGCATTTGCTTATTCGATTCCTCGAAAACACGTTTTCCTCTGAAATTTAGGTGATGATTATTAGACTCCGGATCCTTGTAGGAAACACAGATTTTTCTGCGCTCGTTATAATAATACTGAGAATTCTTTGCATAGATAGTAAAAATGGATAGAAAGAAAGATTTCAGCGATTAAAAGAATTTAAGAGTGCCTATGCATTATTTACAGCTGATTTATTAAAAAGGAGAAGCAATCTCTACTACGTTCGAATTTCTAATATATTTTTATATAAATTCTTGATTTCTTGTATGATCACCGCAACGACAGAAAGATTTATTTCACTGACTGAGAAACATTTTTCTGCAAGTTTGAACTGTTTCTCGTACTGTGCAAATTTGTAAGTGCTACAAATGCGTAACTGTCTACAGAATATTACCAAATCTTTAAAAAATGATATTTATATTAAACAGCCCAGATAGCACAGAGACGTCTTAAAGACGTCTTTAAGACGTCCGTTAGACGTCTTTAAGACGTCTCGAAACAGACGTATCCAAGACGTCCCGAAACAGACCCCTAGCAGCACAAAAATATTAGATAGATATGTTTGTCAAATATTGGAAAAATATTTTTTAAGCCACATTTTTTCTTGTGAGAAAAATATTGAATTCGAATATTGTATACATGTACAAGAAGTATAAATTGAATGTTTGATATAACAAAAAAATTAAATAAATAAAAAAAATAAATTAAAAGAATGTTTTTCAGCATATCCGCGCACATTAACATTTTATGCTTTATTTATTTATTTATTTATAAATTAAAAAAATAAATTAAAAGAATGTTTTTCAGTATATCCGCGAACATTAACATTTTATGCTTTATTTATTTAATTAATTAATTTATTTATTTATAAATAAAAAAAATAAATTAAAAGAATGTTTTTCAGCATATCCGCGAACATTGACATTTTATGCTTTATTTATTTATTTATTTATTTAATTAATTAATTTATTTATTTATTTATTTATAAATAAAAAAAATAAATTAAAAGAATGTTTTTCAGCATATCCGCGAACATTAACATTTTATGCTTTATTTATTTATTTAACTTATTTATTTATTTATCTATTTATTTTGATATATTATTTTGGATTTTGGATTTGTGATATATAATGTATAGTTTTATTATTAAACAATATTTATTGCTAAATTCTATTGCGAATATATATGTAATATATTATAATAGTACTAAATTAACAATTTAGTTATTTAACTTTCCTAAATAAATAAACGTCTATTCGAAGGATGGAAAACTGCGTTATATTGTGTTGCGTGTGTACAGTTTGTAAAGCTTTTCTCTAACAGTTTAGAATGACTGAAACGTCAAGAAATGAAACGTCTTAAAGACGACTCGTAAAAGACGTCTTTTCAGGACGTAAGACGTTCAGACCAAAAATGGACGTAAAACAGACGTCTTTAAGCCGTCCAGTGCTATCTGGGAGCAGGTATTGTCAATTACGCAAGTGGCTCGATTTTTAAGATTTTCATCTGGGGGTACTTGTTTCTTAGGCAACATTGAATTTAAAAGCACAATCGTGTCCAAATACTTCCCGCATTCGCCGTAGATTTTTAGATAGGGTCTCTCCACACCTAGAAACTTTTTAATAAACGGAAAAAAATCAAGGTGAGCTCCTATAATCGTTATACACCGATTTCTGTTTGCAGCTAGAAGATTAACACTATTCCTACCGCGACCGGTCAAATGACCGTTTTTAAAATTTCGATTAGAATTTCCTATATACAACGTAATTGAATTGCCTTTAAACTTCATGACTTTTCCTAAAATATGCGTATAATACATTTTTCAATATTCACTTCTTTCTTTATTGTTTATTTTCTGAGAAAAATTTGTAGTCTGTCTTACCTACCACGACCGGTCATTTGACCGGTAGAACGATTTATATCTTTTTGTAATAGCGTTCTTTCAAAGACTCAATTCCGAAACTATAAAGTCGTTAGAAACGAGAGGTAATGCAGTTGTGGCATGATTTTAGCCGAAAAGTGCCTTCCAGAGACTGCTTTACGGCACTTCAAAATGTTTACAGTTCTCGCTCGCCTATCGGCCTCGCGATGTTTTTGCCTGATTGGTATCCGAAGCGGTCCAGAACCTCGGATTTTCTTACACCGTCTTATCTACTATGACTGTAAAATAAACAAAATCATAGCCGAAGGGGATGCCTAGACGTCTTCTCACGAATTCAAATCAGTAAAGTCTTGTGACCTGAACAGAGAGCATCAAAACGTGAAAGTTACAAGGAGCATATTCGGCAGTCGTTTACTATTTTGTATTTTTATTCTATTATTATTATACTTTTATTTTATATTGTATTACGTTTTATAAGTGTCATTTTCAAAAAAGTGAACAAACCAACAATACTACGTAGTAAGTTTTCACATTTTATCTTTTGTTCATTTTTTTATCCATCTTGATTTACATTTTTATATTTCAGTTTTTATTTTATCCCTTGAATATTCATTCCCAAAATGTCAAGATGTTCGAAGAGTGTAAATTTATTATTAGAGAAAATAAATAATATTGATGAAGAGTGTTCCGAAGATGATCAGGAAATTTTTGATATTGAAAATGACAATGCGGAAAATTATGATCTATTTGAGACCGACTCGAACACTGATGAGGACGAGGAGAATGTTTCGAACGTACGTAGAGGACGAAAGAGAAGGAAATTTTTAGTTAGTTCCGATAGTGAGAATGAGGAAGAGGCAATCGAAATTGCTGTAGACGGAACTGTTTGGCAAGAAGTAAAAGAATTGTCTAATCCTGGAAGAGCACCTATTCATAATATTTTTAGGGGAACTTCAGGCCTAACAAGGTATAGTAAACGAAATATTATGAAAGGTAAAGTTATGACGGCATTTTCTCTGATTATTGATAAGAATTATTTTCATTCTATATTAAAAAATATAAGTTGTGCTAAAGACCGGTCATTTGACCGGTCGCGGTAGGAATAGGTATACGTGAAGTGTCGGTAGGAATAGTGTTAAATTGTCGTTTTGGGGATAATAAATGCCTGGAGTGCGTCGGATTAATGGAGACGTGTATCTCAGCAAGGAAGACGTTCTTCCGTGTCATTTTCAAGTTACGTACGGTCAATTACCGAAAAATGTGGGCCCCGGGGCCCAGGGCACGCCGCTTGATATCATCGAAAAACCGTCCTAACGGGTTACAAGCGGTTCTCAATTCATTTTCAGCGAAGCATGTCTTCTGGAACTCTGCGCATTCTTAATTCTACGGATCAAAAAAACAAAACCAATATCCACAGAATTCAAATGTGGTCCCGTTCGATTAATAAAAATACCGCTGATACAAAATCTCGCCTCACTGTAAGATTATTCGATAATCAAAAATGATCGAGATGAGATGAATGAAGTTAACTTGATCCTTTCACAGGATCGGTCACCGAGAAAAACATAATTGCTGATCGCTCGGTGATCGTTCGGCGGTGTAATTGCTCGAGCTACACGGCAATCACAATCGTTAATTGGATCGCGGGATTAATTGGATCGCACTTTGCCGAACTGCGAGCCGGCAAACGCGAGGAACACGCAGACTCGTTGTAGAAAGTACTATAAATACTTTTATTCGCTACACTGAATGCCATGGTTCGATACAATTGAGCTTTCCTCCTATAACGTGTGTATACATATATATATATATATAATATATAAGAATATAAAAAATGCTGCTCTCGCGGTATGCAAAATTTAGCGGATAGAAAAAAAAAAGAACCAGTAGAAATCCTTGCGCGGCGGCTATACGTGTAGAAAAGGCATGTACATCCTGTCGAGAAGTTATATTGTCCAGTCTTTCTTAAGAATTCGCTCGTGAACGATCGCTCCGATGGAGTGGCCGGGATCATTACTCTTCCGCGCGCATAACTATGACATAGCCAGCGCCCATCTCGACCCATCTTGTCTCGTATCTCGTCTCATCTCCGTTCCCGTCTCCGTTCCCGTCTCGGAGGGACCGTTGGCAACGCGCGATCTTGAAACGGTACATCGCACGATAGAAAAGTATCTGTTAAACTTATAAAAATATATTGTACAAGTTAAACGTAGCGATCGGAGGCGACAGTCGACACCGGGTCCACGGTGGAACGACGCACGGTGGTCCTAATCGATGAATTAGGAAAAAAAAGTTCAAAATTAACGGTAACCCTAAATACGTATCAGTGAATTTTTTATGTACTATACATCCCACAAAGACGCAAAGTGACCTCTGGCATTAGTCTCATTAAAAAATATCGCGTCGCAACGCATAATTGTTTTAGGCTACTCGATCGCTTGTCGCGATATTTCGTGTACACGAAAACATGTGTTCTGACTACCTGGCATTATAAATACTTTTATATTCATAATAATATGAATTCCACGGTTGAACGTAAATATAAAACTACAAATTTATTTCAATTTAGAGACTCGTATTGTTATTTCTACTTCGGGACATCTTGATATACATGGTCCTCGTTTCTTTTGTAAGTTATTCCACGTTTTGTCGAGTGCAGAAGCCAAGTTACTAAATGTTACTAATTGAAACTATTTTTAAGCAAGAGTAACACTCATGTACTTGATATAAGTTCAATAGCCTTTTGCCTTTAGTTGCCATTTCGTGAGAAATAATTTCTTTTGTAGACAGAGCGAGTGCTATAACTCGGCAAGACATGGTTATTCACATGAAAGGATTAGGTCTTATACAGTCGACTATGACCAAGAATCGTAATTACGCATAAATTATTTAGAGAATGAGCTGGAAAGTACAGGAGGTCAGAATTTTTTAATCATAAATTGCATTACCATAGCTCGAAAACTATTAATCGTATCGACTTCGATATGGTCTCATTCAATATAGAATGAAAAATATATAAACAATGGTATTGTGCTAAATAGAAAAAATGATTTTAGTATTTTTTCCTCCTAATTCGTCGATTGGAACCACTGTGCGTCGGTCGAACGTCGCCTCCTTCCCCGAAACCTAACACCGAGCACAGTATTCCCTCTGTACATGCTCGTCGATTCCCCTTCTGTCGAGCATCCCAACGAGAATCGGATCGGTGCAATTTTTTAAGCAATTCTTTCGATCGTGTCAAGACAATTCCTGAGTGTACCGAGCTTGCTGCAGCTCTATACCAGATTGAGCTAATTATTTTTCCAATGTTTGTTAACACTGTGTCCGTCAGAAGTTTATTAACTTCTGGACTTTATAAGTAGACTTTGTGCATTTATGCTCAGTGAAATTACTTGTACGATACTAGCATTTTTTTTTTATTTAGATGGTGTCTCTCATCAGTAAAAATAACGACGAAATTTTAGGTTTAACAGTAAACCTACCAAGCACAAAATATATAAAAGTGAAGCATCTTATAGATGGGAAAAGATTGAATTTACTTAAACTTTGAACGATTTTCAAAAGAAGTCAATTCAGTAATTTCCTATGAAAACGTTTTTATAATTTCAATAATTGTGAAAAAGAAAGCCGGTCATTTTGACCGTGGTTAGTTTAGTGTTAAATATTATGCGACTGGTCCTGTGTAGTCGGAAGATCATGTTATTATAAAATTGATAGAATCTACTCTTACGATTACTGTTCTTCTTACGATAAAATAGATTGAATATCAAAAACGTGGAAATATTCGATACATTTAAAAATACTGTTATATTTAGACATCGGATCTTTATGCATTTATGGCTTATGGAAATGTTAAAAAAATGCTATAATATAAAATTCGAGAGAATTTAACACGATTTTTATTTGCTTTGGATCTACAAAGGCTGTTTCCATTAAAAATAAAATTTTATTTCATTCCACTTTCTTAAAATGTTTCTATAAAAATTGGAAATTGCATAAACATCCGATGTCTAGTTATATTGTTTGCAGCACTTTCATCTTGTAAATAATTCAGACAAGTTTTGTTTTACATAAAAATCTACGGTCAATAACAGATTTATTCTGTTCTAAGGAAAAAATTACTAATTTTATATATGAATCACCATTTCTAAAATCATTTTTATATCAAATATAAGCACTCGAGTGGCAGCTCTGAGGCGCTATTAAAAATTGCTATGCCATTATTCAAAATATCGTTCGCATTGTTATATCTGTTTGTATCCAAAATAAAATTTAAAAAACGGTATGGAAATATTCTAGGTCGGAGGAAATATTTCGAGTTAAAATTACTAATTCCACATATGAATCGCCATTTCTAAAATAATTTTTATATCAAATATAAGCACTCGAGCGGCAGTTCTGAGGCGCCACTAAAAATTGCTATGCCATTATTCAAAATATCGTTCGCATTCTTATATCTGTTTGTATCCAAAATAAAATGAACAAAAAACCTTATGAAAATATTCGAAGGCTTAACGATCATTGTACTTGTCTAACAAACTCTACATTCCTTCTATTTTGACGTTAGTGCTCCTATAGTTACGGGTAGACTGCGGATTTTATGCGTTTACGACAAAATTGAGTGAAACCTCTATAAAGATGAAAGGAATTTAATTTAATTTAATAGAGGCCGACATATTATTCCAAACGTGGTCAAATAATAAAGCGACAAAACAAATTGTCGTTTGGTTTCAGTAATTCGGTGGAGAAAATTTTTATCTTGCACAAAGATCCGCAGCCTATGGGCTTTCTAGCCAAATTGCATTGCACAAATCCGACCCAATTCCCAATGAAAAAATCAAGTTCTAAAAAACGTGCACACACCGAGGGAACACCGTATCGCGAAACCCGGCGCAGTCTCTGCAAAATCCCTTAATCTATCCGTAATTTAAGTCCTCCTTGTCGAGAGAGAGTATCCGGCGACCTAAGACTATAACCTCCTAACAACTGTAAAACGGAAGTGGAACGGCTTGCAGCAGGATGAGCCTCGAAGCGAGGACGACGACTAACCGAGAGATCGTAGTCTCTGTTTTTCTCTCTCCCTGTCACGCTCTCTTTCTCTCTCTCTCTCTTACACCCTCTCTCATGCATTCGTTCTTTCTTTCTCTCTTTTGCTTCGTCTATCTATCTCTCCGTTTCTTCGAAAGGATTCCGATCGTGTGTTGACGGCCATAGTCCGGCCATGTCGATACTACTTAGGCTAACAGAGAGTTCACGGGTCTGTTCACACGTGTGGGACTCGATCGCGCACATGTGTTCACAGTACGACGGTGGATTGCGATTAAGGTAAAAGGGGATGATAGTAGACGGGCTTGCGGCTTTTCTCCATCACGTAGAACGCTTTCGGTTTCCCGTTCCCGGAGAAGTTCTTGTGGATGCTCGTGGACCCGGATTTGCTGGTGATCGGCGCGTAGTAGGACATGGCCGCCTTCTTCCGGTGCTTCTTCACCTTGGCGGTGTTCCTCGAGCCGTGAAGCTCGTTGGTCAGGTGGATCCTGTGAATGCCGGAATCGCTCAACCTGTAGGTCTTGTTCCCTTCCCTTGCGACACTCTTCTTCGCTGTCTCGTCGGTCTTGTCCTCAAGATCGGGATAGCTGAGTCGCTTATCGTTGTTTCTAACATGTTTCGCTGCGGGCTGCTTCTGACGGACGGAGATTCTATTGTTGTCCGGGCTCAAGTATCTCTTGTTCTCCGGCGCGACTTCGTGGCCAGTTTTCGTCGTGATCACTTTGAGACCATCCTCGTGGAAGGTCTTGGATCCCTGGTGCTTCTTCGAGTCCTCTAACTTCTTCTTCGCTTGGTCGATCTTCAGATGCGTCTGCAGTCTCTTTTTATCGTTCATCTTCTTCACCACGGGCAAGTTCCAGTGATAAATTTTTGCCGGTTTCCCATTTCCTTGGAATCCTACGGGGAAGCTGGGCCCGGTCTTCGTGATCTTCTCGTCTTTCAGAGATTTATGGGGTTTCGTGATGGTGTAGTACGGAGGACTCGCTGGGAGCTTGACGATGTACACGTGGCTGTCCCGGTGACCGTGACGACGACTGTACGGTTGATGGATTCGTGTCTGCGAGCTTAACCCAGGCGGCTCTGGGCCGGCCAATCGTTTCTTATGGTGACCATCGGGGATCTGGAGCGGAGCCAGACCCAGACGGTTCAGGATCGCCGCGTTGCTGGTGTGAACCGTCTCGAAACTCGAGGCGGATTGCTCGATGCCGATCGAAGCCACCACCGGCAGCAACAATGGGAGCGTGTAGCTGAGTAATCTGAAACAGAGAACGGTCGTGGAATGTTAGAGGAGGCGACTGTTACCCTGCGCAGTCGGTTGGAAACCCGTTTTTCTTTTTTGTCGAAATTATTTTAGCGTTACTTCAGGGTTTAATTAGTTACAGTGAGTGTAAAAAGTAATCGTACACCTCTTGTAGGCTTAAAGAACCACGTATTTCTCTATGTAATTGCACACATGTTTATAAAACGAAACATAATTCTCATTGTTATATATTTTAACTACATACTGTTATCGAGAAAAATTAAAAAGTATGAAAAGTGATAATTAGACATCGGATGTGTATGCAAATGCATATTTGGATAGAAAGTAAGTACAGTTATTGGATCCGGACAGAAATTTACGTTGTTTATAGAGGATTTTAAAAATATAGTTTTTATTTTGCACATTCTGCATATTGCATATATTTTAAATATTGCATATTTCTCACATATATTACATATTTTTCACATATTTTGCATATTTTTCACATACATTGCATATTTTTGACATATTTTGCATTTAATGCTACATGTGTATATGTGTGCGTGTATATATAATGGTAAAGAACCGTTACGCATGGTTTGCACAGGGTAGCAAAGGAAATACGATTGCACTTTCCAGTAGTTAACCAATTAATAGCTTCCATAAAACAAGTATTGTTGAAGGCACCGCATCGTATTGAATGCTATAAAGAAAAGTTACCAAATGTTCCATTGCCACCGGAACCTATTCTAACAAGATGGGGGACATGGTTAGAAGCGGCAATATTTTATGCAGAGCATGTGCACAGTATAAGAGCAGTCAGTATTGTTTTGTAATAATTAAACAAAATAAGACGTGGAAAAAGTACAAATATGCACCACTTACGTGCTGTGATGTTGAAAGGACATTTTCAGCATACAAATTAATCTTTAGCGAAAAAAGACACGATGCTACCGTTGACAATATGGAAAAAATCATAGTTACATATTGTAATGCAAATTACAACAAACAATAAATGAAAATGTGTATACAATGTACAATTGGTTTCATTATTTTGCATATATTTTGCATACGTTTTTGCATATGCCGTGCATATATTTCGTATATACTTTGCATATATCTTGCATATATTTTTGCATATATTGCATATTAATGTTGCATAAAGATCCGCTGTCTAGTGATAATAGACCACATAGCACTATACAAGGAATTATAGATCGATATGGTGAACGATAAACTAATAAAAATAAAGCGAGATCTGGTCGCCCTCGAACACTTAGTTCACGCGATGAACGTTTTATAGTGCGTGAAATAAAACAACGTGAAATAAAACAACGCTGGGGTAAGTGTATGTGCCAGCACTATTCGTAATTGATTACGAAATAATGAATACCATGGCCGAGGTGCTCGCAAGCAGTATTTCGTAAATGCCGCACATAGAAAGAAGAGAGACTTGATTTCGCGAAAGATAATATTAATAAGCCTATCGAGTTTTGACGAAGAGTCATATTTACTGACGAAAGTAAATTTAATGTTTTTGGCTCTGATGGCAAGTGTACGGTCTGGAGGAAGAAAAATACAGAGCTACAAAAAGAAAATCTACGTCCCACAGTAAAACACGGCGGAGGTTCGGTCATGGTTTGGGGTTGTACGAGTGCTGTTGGAGTAGGGTCATTATACTTCATCCAGGGAATCATGAACCACAAAATATACCTAAACATATTAAAAACCCATATTCTAAGTAGTGCAGAAAAAATGGGTTTAAAAGACAACTTGATCTTCACTCAAGACAATGGCCCTAAACATACAGCAAAAGAGAGTGGTTGCTTTATAACACACCACAATATTTGAAAACACCTCCGCAATCACCGGACATTAATCCGATCGAAAATTCATGGGATCTGCTTGATAAAAAAATCCGAACTCGGCATACTTCATTAAAGTATTTCAAGTAAACAACAATTAAAGCTTGCTCTTCAAGAGGAATGGTGCAATATTACACACGAAATCACATCCAATTTAGTGGATTCAATGCCAAGAAGACTGGACGCAATTATACAGTCGAAAGGCTATCCAACGAAATATTAATTTAATTTATTTTCGCAAATTATAACACGTTTATTGCTAAATTTGTTACGTGTACGAATACCTTTTGCGTGCTAATTTTGAGAGACCAGACTATTTTTAATATATCTCATTAACGTTAACTTTTTGTTAATTTATTTATGTTACATTTTGTAGTTGAAACATATAATAATCGTAATTGTGTTTCTGTTTTATAAAGAAATGTACAATTACATAAAGAAATATATGGTTTTCTAAAACTATAAGAAGTGTACGAATACTTTTTACACTCACTGTAGCTGGAATATGAAGTCAAAAATATATACTATATAATACTATATAATATACTATACAAAAATATATACTATATAAAAATATATACTATATAAAAATATATACTATATAAAAATATATACTATATAAAAATATATACTATATAAAAATATATACTATATAAAAATATATACTATATAAAATATATAGTGTTTCACTTGACTTGTTTCTTATAATAAAAAAAAAATGTCAGAGGAAAACATTAGTCGGTTCAGAGGGACAAATATTACGATAGGCAAAAATGTTTGTTCAAGGTTATATTTTTCGAGATTTCAAGGTCATCGAAGTTTTTTTAAATGGAACGATATATTTTTATTATCGCTATATGATAGCCGAAGTCAAGACAAATCCAATGAACTGTGATATTCACATTCACGTGACCTTGAGTACGAGAAATTCATAAAAGTAAGACACTTGATGTAAATAGTGAAATAACGATGACACGACCCCCTAGGTTTTCAAGAAATGTTCTTGAACCTTGATTAATGACTGTAAACACGCTCACAATAAATTGTAAATACTGATACAAATTCTTCTCGTTTCGGTGACTTTAATCAGTACGTTTCAGAAATTCATCGGGATTCATTCGATTGTGAAAGTTAACGTGACTTCGCTGAAACGATGGTATACAGTGATGCAGAAAAAATAGACACGTTTTTAGTTTATGGTGAGGCATAAAATAACTCAGTACAAGCGTCTCAACTGTACGCAGAAAAATACCCTGAGAGAAATCATTCTTCAAAAAAAAATGTCATTAATGTAACCGACACAACTAGAATAAAAAATATCCAAAACTGTAACTGAAAATTTCAGATATCTGAAATTGTACAAATCTGTTCTTTAAAATTTGTATAACTTTAGAAGTAGCAGATAGTGGTACTTGACATTCGCGTGTTGCTCTTCGTAATGCACTGATTGTGAGAGTCTTCGGGACTGTTCACATCAAAGACAGATATACGCAGGGTCTCTGGAGTGATGCTCCGGCAATAATTACACGCGACTGATTAAAACCGAGAGCTGCCTGCTCCGAGTGAGAGATGCTTATGCCCAAGGAACAGAGCCAGACTTGTTGGATCATGCTCTCGAGTATATCAAGTTTGATTGTGATTATTAGTCTGAGGATAATTATGCTAAACAAGAATTTTCGAAGTTGCTTGTAAGAAACCCAAGTTAAATAACATATTTCCTGTTTTAACTACGCTCTTGAATCGTTGTAATAAAGGCACATTTAATGCATAGTTAACAGTATGATTATTTTTAGGACTATTCACTGCTTTATTTATGAATTTTTGTAAACATATTTTTGAAGGCACGCTTTGTAGACATGTTAGTCTTCTCATTGTTCCTAATGTATTAGCTGAGCATTTAATTTTGACGTTCTGGGTCAAAATGGACCCAGGTGTCGGTGGGTTAAATGGTAATTTTCTATGATTCTTTAACGTTTAACCTACTAAGCTTTAGAAGTAACTAATACATGTTGCCTTATAAAAATAAGCAGATTGAATTTATTTGGATTTTGTGCGGTTCTTATTACAATAAATACTCTACTAAATATATTTGTCTAATCATTTCCCACGAAAGCGTCTTTATAATTCCAGGAATTGTAAAATAAACAATCTGGGACCGGTCATTTTGATCGTCGGTGGTAGGATTAGTGTCAAGTAAATGTACGTGGAAGAATTACAGAGGAAGTTTGAATATTGTGGAAATTTTTTCAATTATTATGATATTAAAGAATTGATGTAGAACAAAATTTTGAAGAAGACACTGATTCTCCATACTTCAATTAAGATACTGTAAGGTCTGACGCACAGTGTTGTCAGTATAGCGGTTTTCTGTGAAAGAAATCTCCACAAAAATGTTGTATCTTCTGTGATCTCGGGGAACCGACACCTCAGCAGCTATTCATCGCGATTGGAAAGGGGAAAAAGAAGAGAACAAAGTGACGAAACTCGCTGGGAAGTATCCTCTCGCGGATAGAGAACGAAGCGAGCGAAACCAGCTGGTGGCTCGTAAAGCAGACAGCGTAGTGCAAAGAAAAGCGGCAAAGAAAAATATCATTGACCGTAAAAGTGACGACTCTGCCAACGAGACGACTGGGAATTTTACGAGCGGAGCAGGCTCGGGACAAAAACCGCCTTGTGATTCTCGCGTGGATGTTTCTCGCGGTGAGGTTCGTTGCTGATTTGAACCGATGTGACGGTTTAGGAATCATTTGCTCCTGGACACGAGGCATCGTTTCTCGTCCCGTGCGTCGGTTCGTTACGTAAATGCCCTCGACGAACGATAAATCACCTGTTCTCCTGGTTAATTACCCGGTGCACACGCGGCCCGAACCTTTGCTAATTATTCGCGGATCGTTTTTCCACCTTTTCTTCCTTTTTTTTTTTTGTTTTCTTCTTCTCTCCAGGTGACGCCTCATGCATAATGCCGCTGAACGTGAGTTCCATTCCATTAACAGGGCCCCGGTCGTTAATTCCCGGTTTCGATGAAAAAGCACGGAACACTGTCGGGAGCTCCCGAAGCGATTATTCGCTCTTCGAGGAGCCGGGGAAAAAACCAGTACGGCGAATCTATCCGGCACACCGTTACGTCGTTACGTTCATATTAGGGGGACCCATAAGTAATCAATTATTTTGAAATCTAAAATAAACTTTGTAGTAAATTTTGACTCCTCGTTAAAAAGATAGCCCAGGTGTGTTATCTTTAATTTCTCAATGACGCACGTAAAATTTCCGGTCTGTAACGTATAATATCAAAACATTATGAGCTCGGAATATGCGATTTGCTGGAAATAAGTCACAATGTCGTAGACGTTTGCATACAAAGGCCGAAATGATAGCACACTCTGTTAATATGTTTAGAAATTGCTCAGTATTTCATGATCTATCAACGAGTAAAGATTACAGTACAATATTATATAAATTTGTAAGTATGGGACGCGGAAAAAAATTAAGCGAGTCTGAAAAAAGCAAATTCGTGAACTAAAACAGCAACAGTTATCAGTAATGAAAATATCGAAAGTAATAAAAAGAAGTGGTAAAGCAATACACAATTTCTTAAAAAATTTTAAAGATTATGGCAATAAGAAAAGTACTGATCGGCCGTAATCGTTATCTGATCGTGATAAGCGAGCAATTTTGCGTGTAGCTTCCAACTCGCAGTTAACAACGAACCAAATAATGGAAAAATCTAGTGTTAGTGCCAGTGTTTTACGTATTCGTCGAGTTCTACTATCCTGCAAAAATATTAAGAGGCTAAAATTATAAAAGAAACCTCCATTAACCGTTTGAGTCCCAGGGGGTATTGAAAAAACACTGTCGAAGAATCTCTAAATGAGAATTTTTATTTTGTAATGTATTATTGCATTCTTATAGTATTGTTCTAGCTATTGTAAAATGTACTATTTACATTAAAAGGAGCTGTGTGATGTACTTGCGTCAGCAAATCTGAGCGAGCGACTTCGACAATCGGTAACGCACCGTCAGTTGTCCACAATGCTCGAAATGTGCTGGATTTTCTCGACATAAAATCTCAACAGCGCGATCGCGCCGCTTGGGACTCAAACGGTTAACAACGAAACACAAAGCAGAACGTTTACGCTTTGCAAAAGAAAGAGTGTATTACAAAAAGAAATGGAGAAGGGTACAATTTTCGGACGAAAAAAATTTAACCTGGATGGTACTGATGGGTTCCAATATTATTTAATTACATAAGAAAAGAGACAATGTCAGCAATTCGACGACAAATGGAAGGAGTCAGCGTAATGGTTTGGGCTGGCATCGGTTACTTCGGCAAAATAAGTATCAAGTTCATCAATGGGAGAACGAATAGTGTCCAATACATAAATTTAATCAAAGAACAAATAAATAATCATGCAGAACGCATTTCTGGTCCTGATTACATCTTTCAACAAGATAATGCATCTGTATACACATCAAGATTGGTCCAATCATATTTTAATGAAAATAATATATCTATTTTGCCGTGGCCTGCACACTCCCCGAACCTTAATATTATTGAAAATTGCTGGGCAGAACTTGTTCGCGGCGTATACACGAATGAAAAGCAGTATCAACACATACAAGAATTAAAAAGTGCAATTGTACGCGAATGGGATACGTTAAGTCAAAGTTATATTCAAAAACTATATAAATCGATACCAAATCGTTCAATAGAAGTAATAGAAAATAAAGGGGGATGTACCCATTATTAAATAAGTATATATGTTTGATAAGTAATTATTGTTAGTTAAAATTTATGTTTATTATTATTTTCTTATTGTACATGTGCTATCATTTCGTTCTTAAAATAAAACCATTTTTTTTTGTTACACACTAAATCTTATAATATTTTTAATTATTTTCAACGAACCGCATATTCTGAGCTAATAATGTTTTGAGATTATACGCCAGAAACGTAGAACTTTACATGCGTCATTGAGAAATTAAACATAGCACACCTGGGTTATCATTTTTACGAGGAGTGTATAATCTCCATCATTATCAAGGACATTTTGCCATCTTTCCTGTAAATTTTTAATCCCCCTCTTATACAAATCCAGGGTTCGTGAAGCAAAATATGAGTCAAGGTGCCCCCTTACATCTTCTACAGAAGTGAATGTTTTATTTCTTATATAATGTTCCAGAGATGTGAAAAGATAATAATCAGAGGAAGCAATATCCGGTGATTACGGGGGTGCGGTAAAACTTCCCTTTGTAATTCTTTGATTTTTTCCTGAGTGAGTTTCGTTGTATGGGGTCGGGCGTTGTCAATTTGCAGTATTGCACTTTTTCCGTGGACTAAAGACGCCCTCTTTTTCAATAGTTCTGAATACAGCCGTTGTAATTGCTGACAATACAACTCCGCAGTAACTGTTTCTCCAGGTTTCAACAACTCAAAGTGAATTATGCAACGACAGTCCCACCAAATTCACAGTAACACCTTCCTAAGTGATAAGCTAAGTTTAGGGGTTGATATTGCGGTTTGATTTACAGAAAGCCATTGCTTGGAACGCTTCATGTTATCATAAAGAATCCATTGTTCATCTCCGGTAACAATTATGCTAAGAAATGGATCTCTACGAAATCTGGATAGCAACAAAGTGCAAATTGATCGACGAATATTCTCGTTGGTCTTAAATATTGTAATTGATGCGGTACCCATATTCCTTGCCTATATGCCTTTCCCATTTCGTGTAAGTGCCTTTGCATAGTTGACCATGTGGACCCAAGGATACTTGATAATTCTTGTGTACTTAACCCTTATGTCGGCAACCAAACTTTTCACGGTTGTTGGGCAACCGGGGTACCCCGGTACCCCGAGCGTTCGGTGCCGATATATAAAAAATAAAGTGACAATTTTACTTTCATGCTTTCCCATAACTTTTAGTTTTTTTGTCTACGGCATACTAAGTATTGTTTTAAACAGTTTAAGTGAAGCAACTGCTTCAAAAAATAGTATAACTTAATGCTAACATCAAACTTTTACGCTATTCGTATGTGGACGTACAGTATTTGACTCTTCAACTTACACAACAGTACAACAGTATTCAACTTTATTTGGTCACAACCAAAATGTTACAATATATTCGTATGTGCCAAAAAAAAAAAGAAAAGTTTGTTGTATTACTATCTACAATGCACAATGATAATGTTGTTTCTGGGCCAAAGAGGAAACCAGAAATAGTCCACTTCTATAAGAAAACAAAATCTGGTGTCGACATGATGGATCAAATTTTGAGACGATACAGTATACAAAGACGTACTAACAGATGGCCATTAGCATTTTTTTTTACATAATTGACATTGCTGCTCTTGCCTCATACATCATATATATTTCTAATAACGATATGTTGCCTAACAAATTCAATAATCGCCGAATATTTTTACGCCAAGTGAGAGAGGAACTTTGTCTTCCAATAATTAGAAGTCGATCAACCAATGTTCAAGTGATGAGACATTTCTCTTGTAAATTAGCAATAGAAAGCATGCTGCATAAGTCACCAACAATGACCGACGTTCCTTCAACTTCAGGCACTGTACAACAACGAGATAAAACTGGACGAAAAAGAGTTGTAGGCTCATGTTATATATACCAAGCTGACCCTGATAGAAAACGTAGAAAGACACGAAAATATTGTCAAAACTGTATAAAACCAGTTTGCGACGAACACGCAAATACTGTGACAGTTTGTAAAAATTGTCCTATTATTGGTTAATAATAGTAACTATACTAATAAATGAATAATATCAATTGAAAAAATTTGCGTGTTGTATGATTGTGTTGTAAAACTTCCCTTCATAAGCATCCAACTACAACTTCCTATGTATGGTACCCGGGTACCCGGTTACCCAACAACCGTATAAATAAGATTGAAGCCTTATTATTTAATATGTTTTGCATCAATTTTAATTCTGTAACCATAAATCGACAGAGAACCTTCTAAATAATGGGGATCCAGGGCGGTTTTGCGATATCTTCATAAAAACATAACAAATTATTAGAGCAAACATAGAAAGGGGAACCTGGGTACCCGGTTGCCCACATATAAGGGTTAATTTTGGATCAGCTTCCACTAGAAATTTTAGGGTGTCATTATCAAATTCAACTGGTCGTCCACATCGAGGCCTGTCAGAGAGATCATAATCACCAGCAGCAAACCTTTTGTAACCAACGTTGACACTCGTTGACCTTCAATACATTTCCATAAACGTCGCAAATTTTCTTTGTTGTTGCCGTTGCATTAAGTTCCGCATGAAAATGAAAAAGTATGCAATGACGAATATGATCCTCGGTAGGTACGGACGCCGCCATTTTATTACAGGGTTGTAAAAAAAATTATACTTTTTAGAATATTTTGAACACAGGCTGCTTTACCGAAAACTGTAAAAGAATACACGTGTTTCCTCTTCAACGATCGGTACAGAACTGAAGGCAAAACAAATTCTTTGCAAATAATTGGTTACTTATGGGTACCCCTAATATTAAATGGGACACCATATTTACACAGCGTGTACCACCGGCACAGCCTGTAATCGCCGTGTTATTATTTCGGACGACGACATCGTCGCAGCGCTTCATGTTTTATTCAATCACTATCGACGGCGAATCCGTCAGACTTTATGCGTTATTCTGGTCCAGCAGGGCCGAAATAATCCCACTACATACATCAAACGATCAATTCAGCTTTATTCCTCCGCCGAACAGAAATCGAGAAATCCTGTGAAACGCTTATAGATTGCTTCCATTTTCCAAGCTAAATTCGGACTTTTCCTCTGTCCCAAAAATTTATGGACATTGCTGTTATGGACAGAAGCTGTATAGCAAGGACCTTTTCCAAAAGATTTCACAATTTAACGAAGAACAATTTTCTAAATTCATTGAAACACATCTTCTGGAACTCCTTGCCCTACTACAATATTAAATAAATTGTATGAGTGTAAGTTGTAATGGTGCAAGTTGTAATCTTAAATAAATTTATTATCGTTGTTTAACCAACAGTGAAAACACAAGAATCCAATCAATATAAATTTTCTTTTGTTTATAGGAAATTACAGAGAATCAAAAAAGTTGTAGTAAAAATCAGAATGGTTAGATGCACCATAAAGAATCTAATGAAAATCGAACGATTAAGTGGAGGATGTTTAATGAATACGCGTGGATGATTGTAATTAAAATCAGATGGAAGAGTCCTGTGAGTCATATGAGTCACGGGCCGGAAGGATGTTCTGCGTATGGGATATGTACGAGTGGAATAATTAAATATCCGTTCCGAAGCGTCCACGTTTCGGAGAAAGACGAGTTTTCGACGATGAGCAAAGCGGTCCTGGGACGTCCGTCACGCGATGCACATAAATTAATACGCCAGCCGGGCGTCTCCCTCGTTGCAAAATTATTCCTCCGTCCGTCCGTCCGTCGAGTCTCTTCGCGTGGTTGTGCGGGACGGCGTGCGTGTCGGACGGAAAAAATAAGAAGGGAGATTCACGAGGTCCGAGAGCCGGAGAATGAAAACGACGGTCAGGAGTAATGATACTCGGCGAGCATTTCGTAGCGAGCGTTCTGGACAGGCGACATGAAAATGCGAAACCCAACGCTGAACAAAAATAAAACTTCCAACTTCGAAGTATGCTTACAAGACTTCGCAGTTGGATAGAAAGAATATACAATGCCGTGGGACCTACAATTTCAGTACTAAAAATCGGACAAATTCTGGAATACGTACCATGGTAGCTATAATACGCCAGAATTATTTCAGAATTTTTGCACATGATTTAACTGACAAAACGAGAGGAATAGATAACCGGAATTGTTCCTGTAATTAACTCTGAAAAATGGAAAATACTCCAAATCCTACAATTGTAAACCAAAAAAATTTGAAAAAATTGTGTAATATATATCTTGCTGTTTACGATGCATCAGAATTATTTTAGAATTTTCGACACTGTAGTGTGAAGAATCTGTCTGTTTGGAGAGGATACGAAATTAAAACTCGCAACATGTTTCCTCACAGCTATCGGGTCCATCGCAGGTTCAAGGGCACTTTCGCCCTTTTTCTGAGGCTGCACCCTTCGTTAATAAAAAAAAAAATGCTTATCCGACTCCGAAGATTCGATCGAATCTCTCTCTCTCCGGCAGCAGGCCACAATGGCTCATTCACGCGAGTTCCCCGGAATTTCTTGCCGCTATTAGTCGTATCTGCGCGGATCATCGGCGCAACAAAACCGCGTCGACAACGCACACGATACATAGAGTGGCAACGAGTGTTGTCGTCCTGAATGAACTCATTGTCCCGGAGACCTTGTTGCGGCGATTTACGCCGCGATTGTTCCTGAACAGGCTTGAAAATCTCACGCGGCACCAGAGTGGAAGAAAAGAATCGCACTCGCCCGGTTTAAATGTCAACGACAGCGAGCGTCGCACACCATAAATAGGAAGAAGCGACACGTCCTCCCATCGTGCCGGCAACTAACAGTAAGTGGACGTAAACGTTCCCGGGATCCGGGCACCGTAAACTGGCACACACAACAGATTTTTACTCTTGCAGAAAATTATACGCAGTACAAACATTTATTTGGAAAAAATAGTTCTCAATTGGACAAACTCTAGAGTAAGGAAATTTCAGAGCTACGAAAGCTGTTTGTGTAAATGTGAGGGCATAGAAGCCACGCCTATTCAGGCTAGACCACGCCTATTCAAACTAGACCACGCCTATTCAAGCTAGACCATGCCTGTTAATGCAAGACTATATAGGTCTATTTGGACCAGTCCACGCCTGTTCGAGGCCTATTTAAATCAGACCATTACTCAGACCTTAAAGCAGGCCACATCTACTTAAGTCAAACCACGCCTACTTAAGAGAGGACACACCTAATTGAATAAGACCACGACCCCAGACGAATGAAACCACGCCTCTTTGGGTCAAACAGTGTCCTATCTACAAACTTTAGAACTAACTACTATTTCTCGTATTACGTAACGGTTACTGTACACAGAGACAGCCAAATAGACAGTCTTCTGTCATCGTGAATAAATGTTACCAGTGTTATCTCAACAAATTCTGCTTTCGCTTTGCTCCAAACCGACGTGGTCTGCAGACTTTTTAATTTTTAGCGTTGCACATGGTGGTTCCAAGGAATTTTGAGAGTGCTGACTGTACAACGGGGGTACACAATCTCTAGAATGGCGGTCTAAGTGTTCGATGCATCTCTCGCCGGACAACTCTCCGCAAAAAGGGCTCGCGATTACGATTCCGGATAGAAGAGGTAAGCGAAAGACGATGGTTGTGCGCCGATCGGTAGTCCATTACCGCTCGGACGTATTCGTCGAAAGCACACGATTGGCAGGTTAGAAGAACGCGGAAGAAGAAGGCTCGGGGAGCAGCAACGCGGGACGAGGCTGCGACCCGAAGGGGGTGAGGCGAACCAAGATGGAAAAGAAAACGAAGAGAGGGAGAGAGAGAGAGAGTGTGTGTTGGTTGAAGAAGAAGTAGAAGAAGAAGACGAAGAAGAAGGAGAATAGGCAGCAGAGAGGTGGAAACAGAGAGTAATAGGCAGAGCAGCGCGAGGGGAACGGAGAGAGCACGTGCGTGTGCATACGAGTACGCGTGAGAAAGAGTACTGACGCTCTCGAAGACGCGTCAGCAACGCACCGGGAGACAAGGGGCAACGTCGTCGCACCGATGGAATGAAAGATGAAAGGGGCTAGCTACGTTGGCGTGTTGCGGTGAGCCGAGATTAATCTCCGTGATGATCGTCGGACGGATCAACGTTTTGCGGGGCTATCCTGCTCGGGCTCTCGCTTTAACCTGATCTAATGACTTGTGCTCTGTCAGACGGTTTAACGCGATTCCGATCTCGCGTGCGCACTGCCCTCCAGTCTTCTGTGGGCGCAGAGTATCCGCGCACCTTGATCGGAACGCGAGAACGCGAGAGAGATATTTCAATTATCGATGATGGAAAACCGTAAGACGATACGCCGAGATTTTTCGGAGCTGTCGGTGGTCGAGAATCGAACCGTTCCTCTGCGGGGACCATGGCTGGAAACAGGATACACCTGCACAGCTTCAAAGACGGAGTATCGTTCTCCACGAAACCTCAAGCATTTCGAATTCCGTCCGCTTCCCCTAGAATTGAATGGGAGAGATAGCTTGAATTATACAGGAAGGTCTCCTCGAGTCCTCCAGCGGTTCTAGTTTCATCTTTCTACCTGGACTTTACTTTGATAATTGAAGGGAGGGTACGTTAAGCAAGTCATAATGGAAAGCCCCGTCCAGCCGTCGCGGAATCCTGACTTATAGTATTTAATAATTGAAGGAGAGATGGTCTAACCGTGTAATAACACAGTATTCGTGTCTACAAGCAATGCTAGCTTCCTGCTCTTCCGCAATCTTCGCTCCACTGAAAACCAGAAAGAATGATACTCCGAGCTAGTTATGCTTCAATGTATCTTCACGTCCTGGAGCATTTCGAGTCTCTCTTCCCCTCCATTCACAAATTGAATGGGGAGGGGGCAACTTGAAAAAGGTCAGACCGAAATCATATCCTAGGGCTAACCCCGCAGGACCCGTGACGTGTCCATCAAGCGGGACACCAGGCAACTTGTTAGCCAGTTGACGAGGCAGGTCCAGCCAACGTGGGTCGTTTCGGCGTATCTGTTGCGTTCTCGGTAATTTGCCTGGATAATTACCGGCCCATCGTTCCGCAAACCGACCGTCCGCAACGTGCAGCACACTGCGTTCCCTTCTTACCGAATGTAAATTTAATAACTCGTCCCGGGTAGGAAGAAGAAGTAAAGGAAGGCGGCGTCGATTGATTCAATAACGCGTCCACGGTGCCCTAACCGTTGCAACGCGGCGCGGCGTGTTGGAGCGCGATCGCCTCACGGTTAGCGTCGCGTTCTCGAGCCACTTCTCACTGCAAATTGGTTACGATCACGTGAAAGCTTAAACGAGGGAATAACACGGACGCAAGGTGGTTCGTTCCACCGTGTGGTGAAACAACGAGTCTCGTCTCGTCTCGTTGAGGGCGAGAGGAACAGGTTGGTCCGACGAGACGTCGGTGGTTGGCCGCGGGGTTGTAATGGCCCGCGAAGCCTGTAATTTCTGTCCTAGTCGAGTTAACATTCGACCAAAGCCGCTGGGAGAAAGAGAGAGAGAGAGAGAGAGAGAGAGAGAGAGACAGCGGGGAGAGAGCTGGAAAAACTACCCAGCCCTCTCAGAGCGAGATTCCCGACGTGACTCATCCGTGCGATTTAACAGGTTGACGCATCCTCTTCGGGCATATTCCGACGTCTTTAGAGACTCCAGGCTCTCCGGTAGCTCGTCAGCGCATCATTCGAGCAACGGGCTCGAGAATCATCCTATTTTAATTGACAACATCATGTTACTTTCCACCGGGACGCCTCGCAAGCAAATATTGACGAGCTTACCTAGTCCACCTAATTCCAACCAAATGGTTTTACTTCACTAGGCAGGTCTGACCAGGGGGGCTCCACTCATATGTATGACCTTGGACCGCTTAATTTACTTGTGAGGGAACTACCTTAGATGGCATCACGTTCATGACACATCACATGATTAAACGTGATTGGACAAGAATAAGACAAGACTGGACAAGTCTGTTCTAATCTATGGAGAACATGTTGCATGGGC
Organism: Seladonia tumulorum; assembly: GCA_913789895.3. Taxonomy (NCBI): domain Eukaryota; kingdom Metazoa; phylum Arthropoda; class Insecta; order Hymenoptera; family Halictidae; genus Seladonia; species Seladonia tumulorum. The sequence goes on from OU565267.1 coordinate 1,984,099, forward strand.
AAATTAACTTTTCGTTTTAGAAGACATTTCATGTCAGAAGACAACGAGTCGCAGTATTCCAACAAGCAATTAAAACACATGAAGTTTGGAAAATCCGCACGGAAGAAGAAAAATTAAGAAGAAGACGAAGAATCGACGTGATATTATTATTATTATTATTATAATTATTATTATTACTATATCGCTTTTATATTACAATTATGTATGCGTTTATATCATAATAATGTATTAACTTCAGATTGTCATTATGTATTCTGTTTAAAACATAATTATGTATTACATGTATAATTATATATTATTGTTTTAAAATAAAATATGGTTAAAATAAAGTGTTGTTACAAAATATATCATATCCTTTAAATATAAGTTCTAAGTTTCAAGTAATCGTACATTCATGTACAGTACAGTAGGCATATGTGTACGCGTATATGCGTATATGTTATGTGTAGAATCGTATAGCTATATATATATATATATATATATATATATATATATATATATATATATATATATATATAGATTTTAGTTGAGGGAACTAAGAGAACTAGTTTAGATGGCACTGCTAAGGTCTACACATTATACATGGGAGATTACCCTCCCTGGGTCTGACACTGGAGGTGTATAAATGCTTGATTCGAAAACAGGGTAACAAACAACTTGTTGCCATAGACTAATAAGCTAATAGGTCGGTAAGCGTCGAGGACAAAAAGTCGGTAAATACGCTATCGGTCGGTAAGGTGTTAATACGAATCATGTCTAGGTCCATAAGATCAAGTAGCGACGTGTAAAATGGACGAATGCGAACAACAATAATTACCGTCCAAATATTTAGTCTGCATAGAAATTCTAGGCAATGTTTAGGCGCCACAGACCCGAGCTTGTCCTTTCAGGGAACAAGAGCTATGGCGCTCAGCCTAGAGCATGCTGGCAGCCGAAGGACATTGACTACAATGCGTCGGAAGATCCGGGTAATTGGCATGCAAATATGCAGCGTCCCCCGTCCCCTTGTCCACCGGAGGTTTTGCCTAATTGCGTTCGGTAACGAGCATCCTTCGGCTAACTAAACAGCGGTCGCATCGACAGAAGCCGCTTTACCGAAGTCATCTCTATCCAACGGCACGATCTAGCGATTTCCATTTCCTCGGGGGAAGGAAAAGTTTTGTCATAGATCCCTGGCGAGAGATTTCTCGCGGGTGTCTTCCTCCGGGCGAATATGCGCGCGTGAGACTCTCGGAGGACGTTGGACGGACGTATTCCCACAAACTATAAGCTGGCATTCCAGATGCATCGGGCTTTTAAGGAGACGTTTTTCCGCGATAAGGTTCCTATTTTTCTTCGAGCTGAAGGTCAACGCCATAGAGCAGTAGAATTCGCTCGCCCTCGTACATTCTCGAATATCTCCGGTTGTCAGGCTATAAAATTAATGCGTTGCGGTGCGGCGGTGGCGCGATTATGGTCGTCGGAGGAAGAAGACCGAGGAGCTGACGCATAATCCGCGGGGAATTCCACGGGAGAAACACGAAACAGATTTCAGACGGCGATTCGGCGCGCCGTGTATCAAAATGGAAATGACCTGGCAACGGGAGCTATCACGGTCAAAGATGCTAAACTAGGAGCATGAGCTCGTGATGTCCTAGCGTTAATCCCGAGATGCTCGCCGAAGATCATTCTAGGTCGACTCTCTAGACGCCGAGAGATTAAACCGTGGCAGGGGTCTAGGGCGAAGGAGTTTGTTCACCTTGGTGATCCGCCGTGCGCTAGGCCGACCATAGTGATAGCCGTGTCGAGGAACACTGTAGCTCTGTGTGTCCACGGGCGGGAATCGAGAACCTGCACCCTTGTCGCCAGAACCGTGCGAACGGCACACGTGCTCGCGCGCACACAATTACACGTGTCGCGGCGACGCGACGGGTGGACGGGCCCCTCCTTCACGTGTGTATTATCCCAACAGGAAACGCTGAAGCATACTCTACACCACGGCCACGGTCCCACGAACCGAGATTAGAACCGATTTCGAACGGTTTTCGCACCCGCTGACTGCGATACGCCTGCCACGGCTAATCATTCCTGCTATCATTTCCAAACCCGTTATGTTTGCGCAAAATTTTATCTTTTCAGGTGTGGGCACCCTGATCCTACACCGTCAATTTTTCGGACAATATCAGATCATTATAGAACCACAGACGAGGTGTAGACCTATCAGCCAATGTATTTTTGTGGCCCACCTTTTTTGGGGTCACGTAAGTCAATTACTGCATTACCGGCTGGAATAAGCTGACAGCATCCTCAGTGAAAGGAATTAAAATTAAAAGTAGCTACATATAGTCACTGAAGTCTCTTGAATACGAGAAAATAAACGAATAATCCTAAAAACTTATGATTTTTTGAACAGCCGATATTTTAGAACACGAGACATGAAGACCCATAAGATGATAGGTCTATCCTTATACCTCGTCTGTGATAGACCTTTTAAAAAATCATTGAAGACAACTCTCGTACATCAAAGACGGGATTGTTGGAAATTTGCCGTAAGGTCGCACCCCCTGCGCCATCTACTGTACTCATTAATGTACTATATTTTGTAACCTCTTCTTGTATACATACTGACTCTCGTTCACGTGACACGCGCATCTGATTATTGCCTTATTTAATGTTACCTATCTTCCACAGGAATGACCAAGTTATAGCACGCTATATAATAATTCTTGAACCGATGAGGATTTTTTTTCTGAATATTGGATGATCATAGAATTTTTAAAAAATTACTAAACACGGGCTCGGTTCCGTACAAGCGGTGCAAAAATTTTAGAACAACAAAGACACAGCTCCTGCACGTGAGAGGTGGCCATAAACGTTTTAATAAGGTAACTCGTCGAAGTAGCATACAATTCCCATGTACCTAATGATTCCAGTCAGGATGCAGCTACCGTTTGTATCGGAGAGTCGGCGTGGCTCGTATAAAACAATAATATCCATCTGTGAGATTGCGGCGAGTGCTCGACCGAGCAAGAGTAAGAATGCGAAACGGCGTAACGAGAACACGCGTCGTGAATCGGCAAAAAGTCGGGGGAATCGCGTGAGTAATACACGCGGGACGACCAGTTTCGCGCGCTCCGTTGATTGTTATAAATTACTCTAATCCGTCTGTTCGCCGATCGTTTAGTTCTTACCTCGTTCCAGGGGCGACGACGGACCTCCCCTCTTCATCGTCGCAAACCAGTCACGATTTCGTCCGAGAAACTTACTACAGGCTGTAGCAGCAGTAACAGCAACAGCAACAGCGATTTTATGCCATCTCATCTGGCAGCGATTTACGATATAACCAGATCGACGGGGGCAATAAGAACTGATGAAACATACAGGCAGAGGAAACGATCCAGCGCGAGAAAGATCTCGCTTGATCCCGGACCCGATCCATCCAATTCCCGATGAAGATAAACGGGCCTGGCATGAACGAGCTCGCCGAGGAATCGAAGATCTACTCCGAAGCTTCAATTCCGCCGCACAAAGTATCGAAACTGCCAACATCCTCAGACGTTGCTATAGTCCTCGCGTTGTCCGAACACGATCCGAGCCTCCTCCATCGCTGGAGTGACTCACACGCGATTCCCCTGGACAACCTGCTATCACCGCGACCGGTAATCACGGATGAATCTTGTAAAAAAGTTAATTGCAATCGAGCCTGATAGATGTCCGGGAGGAGAGGCGTGCGCGGAGCCGCGACCGGCGAAATGACAGTGATCGGTAAACGCGGCGCGGTGCCGTGGAATTCAGCTGTTCGACGTGACTGAAATAATTTATTGATTTCCGTCGTGAACACGCGCGCGGTTCGGTGTACACACGAACCTGTACTCAACAACTGACTATGTTGTGCTGCATCAGGCCGTTTGCGCGCAAGAGTTGCAAGGTTCGTGCAACGCCAACTAGAGAAACGCCTGGCGGACGTGCCCGTCCATAAATCTCAATGCAGCCGAATTCGCTTGGCCCACGCCAGACTAGCATTTAGGGCAATTAACTTCTTCCTTCCGATCGGGCCTCGCCTGCACTCGGAAACCGAGGCTTTTGCACAGCGAAGTATTCTAACTAGAAAATCTATCTGTTCTTTGTAGGTGGTCAACGGTTGCAAACCGAGGAAGAAACAGCAAACCAAGCACAAGTGTCCTTTTTGAAGGTCTACAGCCGGATAAGATGGTCCAGTGAGTCCCCAAACCAAACTGATCTTTCGTCATTCGATAAGGCCCCCAAAGAAAACACTGTGTAACAAGTTTTAAATGGGTACTCCCACCACAAGGGCAGTTATAGGGTGAACATGATATTAATTAATTATCCTCCATATCTTCTGATTTGGAACATGATATTAATTAATTATCCTCCATATCTTCTGATTTGGTCAACGCAAAATTACGAAAAATTCACAAGCATTCTAACTAACAGCACAGTCTGTTTTTTACTGCGACGTCTATTTTTTAAAAATTCCAAGAACTTAAAATTGCTGATTTTATAAAACACTCTCCGAAAATGCGTATTTGAATATTTTATACGTTTCAGAGATACCAGTTTTGGATAGTCCACTTGAGGTGAAATCCGCGGACGGTTCACGGAGATTCTAGCAAGATTTCAGAAAAGCTCCGTCAATAAATTTCTCCGAAAAGTCGGAGGTTACAAAGCGAATCTCCCCCGGGCCGAGAAAGTAACTGCCACGTTAACTTTCCCCGGAATACCTGTCCGTCCCACTACAAACGAATTGTTCCCGGACTCCGGTCATAGTTCACCCCGCAAGGTACCCATTGAAATCGCTCGCCGGCATCACCTCGCGAGAGTCGCGTCACTTTCCGGGCGTACAAAGCCCACGCGAACATTCTCCGCTTAAACGGCGTTCATAAATCAGAAAGGGCGGAGTGAATTATCATGCAAATTCTTGGCCGTCGTTTCATCACTTTTCAATTATGTCTCTGGAGTCGGGGTCGAGGCACGCACCGGTCCCCTCTCTCTCTCTCACCCCCCCCCACACACTCTCTTTCTCTCTGGTCGTGATACGATGCTCACGATAGTTTACGCCCACGCGATCACTAAAACGCTCGAGGTCGGACTCCGTGAGCTACCTGAGACGTCAGCAATTCCTTCTCGAGGAATTCACTTGAATATCGCACCTACAGCGCTCTATATTCAAGCAACTATCGCTTAGACCGCTCTAGGGGCATAGCTACTTCGGAAGCAGGAGCGTAGATGCCACGCCCACCAGGCTAGATCACGCCTACCCTACGTAGACGGAACGAGACGAGCAATCTTCCGTTGCTAGATCCACAGTTTCGTCTCAGGTAGCTTGCCTCTAGAGCAGTTTAGAGTGTTCTCAGGGCGAAAGCTTCCCAAACACTTGCCGGTACCTGTGAATACCTCGTTAGATACTAAATTATTCTAACGAAAATAAACAAAGAGAGTTGTTTTTCTTAAAACAGAGAGTTATTGCAGCTTTTCAAGATGGAATTTTAGGGAACGTTGATTTAAAAGAAAGAAGTGATTTTTGATTGTGTACTTGTTCTGGACTCTTTCGAAGCCAAGAGCGAAGATGCCACGCTCACCAAGTTACACTACGCCCATTTTACAGACAGAACAAACATATTCTACCACCAGATCGAAAGCCTCTTCCTTGTTTGATATTATACCATTGAACAGTTCGCCCTTGAAGATCTGCTCCCGGGGGCAATTAGAGCGTTCCCAGGGCAAAAAGCGCTTGTAGCAAATACCTAGTCGATTATACCACCGTAAACCGTGCACAGAAACGCTTTCGTAGATTCGCATGCTTCTGGAAATAATAATTGACCGGAGGGTACGTGGTAGCCACGCCCATTAGAGCAAGTCACGCCCATTTAACATGGACAGGACAAGATAGATACCCTCCAAAGCTAGATTTTCAGGGGTTACTAGTGCTCCTTGGAATTGCAGGGGCAACGAAGCCACGCCCACACGGTGTAAGCCACGCCTTCTTCACGCATGCGGAACAGAACCAAGAATCTTCTTCGACACGAGATCGAAAGTTGCTTTTTTTCCTGATACCATCGAAAGGTTCGATCATAAATATCTGCTCCGAGGGGCAATCCGGAGTGTTCTCGGGGCAAAGAACGCCTGCGGTGAATACCTAAGTCGATTATACCACCGCGAACCATGCGCGGAAACGCCTCTGCGGATTCGCATTCTTCTTGAAATGATAATTGACGGCGGGATACGTGGAAGCAGTGACCGTGACCGAAGTATGTCACGAGTTCAGTGTACGTTCTCGTCACCTGCCGAACGTGACCGCGTACGATCGTTCTCGTATGTTCATAGAGCGAGAGCGGGAGGTCCGAGCGGGACGGGAACCGGTCGGTAACCGGTTCGAAGGTTCTAGCGAGAATCCGAGGGGATTTCCACGTAGCTCGTTGGACAGGCACTAGCCAAGAAAGGTGGTCCCTCGGCACCGGTGGTGTACGGTTATCGTTGCAGAGGAAAGGGCATCCCTTTTCAAGAAAATGAATTAACGAGGATCGCGAAGCGTAAAGGCACACCGATCGGCTAATGCGCCGCGTGACAATTGATGGCGAATCGGCGAACCTAACCGGCGAACCGAGCCGCCGGATAATTGGAATAGCTCGTGGCCGAACGCGATTCCTGCTCGTTCACGAAATAACAATTGCTGTACCGATCCTAGCACGCGGACATAAATTTCGCTGACTACGACTCTTCTCTGTTCCAAGCTGAAACTCATTTACCGTGGACAGCTATGTTGCAGAACCAAGAAAACCAAGAGGGAGAGAAAAATAGTCGGTTTTTTGCCGATCTAGAAGAGAACCGCCTTCCGTATATCACGAAAGGATGCTCCAGCTATCCGAGAAAGGTATCCCGCCAGTGATTATCCTCGGGAAAAGGCATCGTTGTGATCCAGGAAAGCCATTAGGACATGCTTCCCGAAGAACACGGGCCGGTGTAGTTACCTTGTATCGCTGATCAGGTGACGATCCGCTGATCGATCGTTGCCGCTTACTATTTGCCAAGGTCGTGATCGGAGATGAAGAGCGATCTTTACGGCAGGTTGCGTTGATTAATGGCTCGGCGAAGGGAAACCGAAAGTAGCAGCGAGCGGGTACGACCGATGGGGAAGAAAAGGGAGGAAAAAAACACCGAGGAAAAGATAGAAGAAGGAACGAGGAACACCGTGGGAGAGCATCATCGATTCCGCGTAGCGGCGGACACTGCCTTATAGAGAGCTCGCGCTACCCTCCCTTACGGCCCATTAAATCCACACGCGCTGCCAAGAAATCGTAGAAAGATAGAGAACAAAAATCAGCACGGGGAAATAGGAAGAGACACGAAAGTCGATCGTCTTTCTGCCGGGCAGCACGCCTTTAACAGCAGCTGACGAGAGAAAGAGAGAGATAGAGAGAAGAGACACAGAGACCCCCGCGTCTCGTAAAGTGCCGATCCCACCGATCAGGAAGCAGTCACCGCCTTTTTCATGTTCGTCGAAATTTCATTCGTTCTGTTATGCCGCAGAAAGACGTAGATGAAGAGAATAAACTCCAAAGTCTTCTCGCACAACTTAGGTTTATTTTGAAATAGGTCGCCAAGCAAAGGCACAAAGCACTTTTGTACAAGACGAATCACTCAATAACTCACGGATCAACTGACTAGTTACTTGTTACTTCTTATTCTCCACACGCGCGCCCTTTCGCAGGACCTTATACAAGGATACATTTAACTATGGAGGTTTGGTGGAGAGTGTTTTACCGATGAGTAATTTGTGAGTCACATGTGAGTCAGAATAGATAGAATATTATTCGCAGTCTCGCATAACAGTTCGACTCGCAAAACAAATTAGCCGCGTGCCGTTTGATCGAGACCCAGATAGCACAGAGAGGTCTTAAAGACGTCTGAATGTCCTACGAACGTCTTCCGAACGGCTTCTGAACGTCTCTGGAACGTCTTTGTGAAAAAACTGTACGTCTTAAAGACGTCTTTAAGACGTCTCGAAACAGACGTATTCAAGACGTCCTGAAACAGACCCCTAGTAGCACAAAAATATTAAATAGATATGTTTGTCAAATATTGAAAAATATTTTTTAAGCCACATTTTTTCTTATGAGAAAAATATTGAATTTGAATATTGTATACATGTACAAGAAATATAAATTGAATGTTTTTTATAACAAAAAACTAAATAACTAAAAAAAAATAAATTAAAAGAATGTTTTTCAGCATATCCGCGAACATTAACATTTTATGCTTTATTTATTTATTTAACTTATTTATTTATGTATTTATTTTGATGTATTACTTTTCTGTGCACTTCTTTGTTGATGGAATATTCAGTTTGATCTATGATCTTGAATAATCACAGTTTGTAAAGCTTTTCTCTAGCAGTTTAGAATTACTGAAACGTCAAGAAATGAAACGTCTTAAAGACGACTCGTAAAAGACGTCTTAAAGACGTCTGAAATGAGAGGTCTTAAAGACGTCTGAAATGAGACGTAAAAACGACGTCTTTTACGAGACGTCTTTTCAGGACGTAAGACGTTCAGACTAAAAATGGACGTAAAACAGACGTCTTTAAGACGTCGAGTGCTATCTGGGGAAGACACGGGGTGGACCAACTCTTTTCTTGTTTCCGGTCGATTCAATGGCTACGACCCAAAAGGCTATTGCAATTTCAGTCTCCGACCAGAAGACTCGTTCGATATGTAAAATCGCTACGTGGAAAACCGTCTGAAACCGTCCGACGGCCACGGATTGCGCTTCCAGCGACGTGACCAGAATCCGAGAACCGCCGGCGGATTCCACGGAAAAATGCCCGACGAATCGGACGACCGAAAATCTCTTCCGCCCCGGTGCACTCTCTGTCGCGGTTTCGGCTACTCTACTTGAATTATTCATACTCGCTGCAAAACGAAAAGAAACACTCTCTTGGGAGCTCGCGATAATTGTTGATTCGGCCCGTGTTTAATCCTCGACCGTCCCTCGAGACGAATCGATACATTTTTCTGCGGAGGAATTGATCAGATCAACGAGTTCCTTTTTTCCAAGACTCCGTAGACTGGCGGTAAGGTAGAGTGACCATGTTACCGACACAAATAGGCGAAAAATAGTTTCAACCGTTTGTAGCTTAATTACGAATTTTTGCATTTAAAATGTTGATAAACAGACGACAATACTATAATAACATTACACGCAACAAAATATCAGAAAAGTATAAGTTACTGTCAACTATTTGAAATACTACTTTACAAGGTCCCACAAAATAAATCTCACTATTTTCAATATTTTCCAAATAGAATACTATTTTTAAATAATATCTCTTGTAAATAAAAAACTTTTTCTTATAAATAAAATAATTTATTTGCATGTTTATAGATATGCTTTAAAAATAAAATAAACTATTTACTATTTTCGATTTCAAATACTATTTTGCCCAGCACTGCGCCAAGACTCCGTAGATTCGCGATAAGGTAGAGTGACCACGTTACCGACAAAAATAGGCGAAAAGTGGTTTTAAAGTGGCTGGTTCGTCTTGCCTTATAATAATAGGAACATGGAATTTATTTAGATACACTTCTTTTCCTGTAGAAAACCTTCAAAAGGGGTAGAAACAAGAAGAAGAAGAAGCAAGGGGATAGGAAGAATAAAAAGAAGAAGCAAAGGTGTAGAAAGAAGAAGTAAAAGCAAGGGGGTAGGAAGAAGATGAAGAGAAAGAAGCTGAGGGGACGAAGAAGTGTTCCTGTCGCGACAAACTTTTTTTCGTCATCGATCGCGAACGCGTTAATGAAAATGTAAAATCACTTAGCCAGCGTTACAAGTTGGAGAGCGGTATCGAGCGACTGGATCAGATGATTCGATTAGAACAAGCTAGGCGATATAGCAGCCGATAAGATCGGCGACTGTATCTGAGAAGCATCGAGGCCGATGAAGGAGCCTTCGGCTCCTCGGGGCGTGGAAGTGACGCGCGTGCAATCGCGAACAACGATCCCGAAGCGGAGAAGAGGGACACCGCCGTCTTCTTCTTCTTCTCTCGCACCCTTCGCATTTCCATCGATCGTAAATTCACCAGCCATAAACGTGTATCTCTCGCTGTTAGGCACCGTGCGCGCCACCCGCGTCGGCCGACTATACTTCGGTTATATGTACATGGAAGGGTTTCCACTGACATCAATTACTATCGCTTGACACCTGCACGCTCGAGATTTGTGGCAGACGAGGAGGATTCTCGGCGACTCGCACGAGAAATTTCTGGGAGACTGATGGGTGCGGCTGCTCGGCCCTGGGAAATCGAAGGGCCACCCTTTCGAAGGTCACGCGAAGGGTCTGGGCTGGATGTGGCTTGTCATAACGGCGTTCCAATTTATATTCGGGATTGTAACCGCAAACCGTGTTATTGTTGCGGGAATTTTGTTGAGAGTTGCCGCAAAGACTCGTAAAACCGCCATCAACAATTACGAGTACAGCACTTTTAGCAACAAAAATTAGTCCATACAATTTAAAGCAGTGGACATACTAAGAATATTTGAGAACATCAACGCGCGTATTAATTCCAGCTTGAAATTAAAAGAAGAAAGAAATTTTAGTTCAACTTCCGAGTCTTGCAAATATTTTTTATTTCACATAAACATCCTCAGCCTATTAATGTACATCGTATAATTTGTTGGATGTAAGTCTGTACTTTGTTAACATATGAAGAGAAACATTGAATACTTATTGAACAATTTTTATCGTTGTCTATATTTATTTATTTTATGCTACAGAGAAAGAATGAAGTAAGTCTTATTTTTTCAGTGAGTATACTCTTTGAAAGATTGACTTTTCACTGTAGAATGAGAGAGTGAAGTTCATTTATATGTCTCCGTTGGATGAGCAAAAAAATGTAAGTTGGAATTATCAGTTGTGCAGCGAAGTGCATTTAGAGTGCATTGGACTTATAAAATATACATCGTATTAGATTTAGAAATATTTTCTATTTTAGAATTAGATTTCCTTGAGTGTTAGCTTCGTTCTAACTTAATTCTCGAAATGAAAATGACGAGGATGAATACGTCTGATTAAATTTATATCGACATTGAACGACTATGCTATTCAGCTCTAACTGTTGCACTCTCGGTACTTTGTTATACCGTCTTATAGAAGCTGGTTAATTAGATTAACTACATATTATGTACAAGTATTATGTGGACGGAGTAAATACCTAATAATTACGGACCAACGCAAGCTCGTAGGAAATACGATACGAATAACGATCGTGAGTAATGGACGCGATCCAGCGCGTGTAAACGTCCGATTACCCAACCCCGGAGAATTATAAAATTATTATATGAAATCCATATGGATAATGATAATGAATTACGACGAAACGATGTATCGTAGCCGAGCATATTTCCCTATATAATTCAGAGAGAATGGGAAGTCCGAGCGTGTTAAGTAGCTTAACGGGTCATCGTATAAATCAGACTTTAATCGCGGTAATTCGATAAATTATACCGTGCATTTAATCTGCTGAGTTTGGCCATCCGCGGGACCACGTAATTGAATAGCAACTTTGGTAATTTGATCAAGTGGGTTACACGCAAATTGTACGAGATTCGACCGGCTTATTAAAGGCTCTGAATATTCAGAGCGGTTTCCTGGGCCGCAACCAGAGCCCCTATACACTCGTCGAGAATAATTCTCCGAAATGAAATATAATACACAACATGATCTACTACCCTCCGGTCGCGTGGTCCCTCGGCGAAAATGCGCCCCGGTCGAAACGGAATCGAGCCACCATTAAGAAACACGAGTTCCTCGAAGAGGAAACCCCTGAAGGTAATTTAGCCGGAGCGGAGCAGTGCGGAGCAGTGCGGAGCCAACCGTTCACCCCGACCGTGCACAATAGAGCTGTTCGAGGGTCTGTCGACGTCGTATCGAGAATTCGGACGCGAAACTACGGCTTCCAGGACTTCAAAGAGGGTGGAAAGCAACCCCGGGTAAAGTGGTTGTCCGAGGAAAATACAGTGTCGATATTGCTTCCTTGGAAATGGCCCTTCTTCGCGGGGCTCTTCGAGAACCCTTCGCTCTGACAATATCATTTCGTATCGCTGGTCTCTTTAAATTCTGCAGTACATTTATGAAAGTTGGTCCTACCGCGGTGGAAGAACGTGCTGATAAAGTGTGCGGTGAAAAACGAAAAGGGAGATGTATTGAGAATTTAAAGAGTAATGCACAGAAACAAATGAATTAGGAACTAGTATGGTACTAGTATTAGGAACTACCCAGATAGCACGCGACGTCTTAAAGACGTCTGTTTTACGTCCATTTTTGGTCTGAACGTCTTACGTCCTGAAAATACGTCTTTAAGACGTCTTAAAGACGTCTCGTAAAAGACGTCGTTTTTACGAGTCGTCTTCAAGACGTTTCATTTCTTGACGTTTCAGTCAATCTATACTGCTAGACAAAAGCTTTACAAACTGTAATTGATTATCAAACTGAATATTCCATCAACAAAGAAGTGCACAGAAAAGTAATACATCAAAATAAGTAGATAAATAAATAAATAAGTTAAATAAATAAATAAAGCATAAAATGTTAATGTTCGCGGATATGCTGAAAACATTCTTTTAATTTATTTTTTTTATTTATAAATAAATAAATAAATTAAATAAATAAATAAAGCATAAAATGTTAATGTTCGCGGATATGCTGAAAAACATTCTTTTAATTTATTTTTTTTATTTATAAATAAATAAATAAATAAATAAAGCATAAAATGTTAATGTTCGCGGATATGCTGAAAAACATTCTTTTAATTTATTTTTTTTATTTATAAATAAATAAATAAATAAATAAAGCATAAAATGTTAATGTTCGCGGATATGCTGAAAAACATTCTTTTAATTTATTATTTTTTTTTTTTATTTATTTAGTTTTTTTGTTATAACAAACATTCAATTTATATTTCTTGTACATGTATACAATATTCAAATTCAATATTTTTCTCATAAGAAAAAATGTGGCTTAAAAAATATTTTTCCAATATTTGACAAACATCTATCTAATATTTTTGTGCTACTAGGGGTCTGTTTTGGGACGTCTTGAATACGTCGTTAAAGACGTCTTTAAGACTTACAGTTTTTTCACAAAGACGTTCCAGAGACGTTCAAAAGCCGTTCGAAAGACGTTCGTAGGACATTCAGACGTCTCTGTGCTATCTGGGTAGTAGAACAGATATGGGGAGAGAAAATGTGAGGAGAATATTAGGGGTACCCATAAGTAATCGATTATTTGCAAAGAATTTGATTTGCCTTTAGTTCTGTATCGATCGTTGAAGAGAGCAATTACAACGGCTGTATTCAGAACTATTGAAAAAGAGGGCATCTTTAGTCCACGGAAAAGTTGTACACTTCGGGACAAAAATATAGCACATCACATATTTTTTCCCGTTTGACACCATAAACTGAAGAAAATGAATATTTTAATATGTCAACATTTTTGTATATGTCCATATGTGTACCGAGTATCATCCACAACATTTACGTCATCAGAATTCTAGGAACGAAAACGTAAATATTGTGGTCCGCAAACGGGACAAAATAATAGTACACTTAACGAAAAACTTGAGATATAAAATAAGTAATTAACAAAAATCCAAACTTTAATATTTTGTAGAACCTACTTTACATCTAATAACTTCAATCATTCTGTTTGCTAAAGATTTTTATATTTTTCAAATACTTTTTCGGTTAATATTCTCCCAGTAGTCCAGAATGCATTGTTTTAAATCGTTAATATTTTGAAGTTGTCTGCCATTTTGGTGTACGGCTCTGGTAAGATGTCCTCAACAATTTTCGATAATGTTGAGGTTGGGAGATCTTGCCGGCCAATCTAAAACACGAATATTTTTTGAAGAAAAGTATTTCTTTACTGCTCTTGCCGTGTGGACTGCGGCATTACCTTGTTGTAATATGTATTTATTTCCAGCAATTCTTACAGCAAATGTGTTTAATTGTTCATTTATCATTTCAATATACAGTTCGCTATTCATTCGTTCTTTTATAAATTTGATTTTTGTTTTATCCCAGTATCCATACCGGCCCAAATCATTATGCTACGGCCTCCAATTTGGCGACTGATTAAAAATTGCTGTTCCTTTCTCAAATCGTGATAGTAATAACCTAGGCCGTTTGGTCGATCCAAATTAAATCTTTTTTCGTCAGTAAGTATGATTCTTTGCCACTTTGTTCCCACATTTATAAGCTTTTCGACAAATTGTAAGCGGAGCACTTACGCTTCTTCTTTAACCAAGGTTTCTTCCACAATTTTCTTCGCATTAAATGCATGTTTGTAAAACCCGACGTACATTTTTTACGTTAGTGTTTACACCACCATTTTTTGATATTTGTATCACAGTCGCGCTCGAATTTGACGCTGTTCTTAATATTGCAAGTTTTTCACGAGCAGTTAAACTTTGTGGACGCCTAGAACTCTTCTTTTTCCGTAATATTCAGTATTTTTTAATAATTTTATAATTACTTTTCAGATTCTATTTCCAACTTTTGATATTTTTGTAACTGAATATTGTTCTTCCTTTAGCTTCAATGGTGTATGTATTTCAAATTCATTTAATCTTTTTCCACGACCCATTTCTAACACTGTACCATGTTCGTTTTATCAAATAAGCACAAATAAACGACGTAGACACTTTATCAATTAGGTTGTACAATGTATGTATCCACTTCAGGATCTTATATACAGTGGCGGCCATTTACTTACGTACAAATCATATTTTAAATTCTAAATAATTTACAGACTCCGGGAAAGCTTGCAAAAATGCCTAAACTGCATTTTTATAAAATTTTTACCTTTGTTTATAAAGTATTAGTAATGTTTCTATTATTCCAAGAGTTCAAGAACAGTTATGTTTACTTTATTCTGAGCTGATGTTTTCTTAGCGGACAATTACTTACGTACGCCTGGTATTTGCTCTTTGGAGCAAAATATCAGCGATGTAAACAACTTTTGTCAGTATCCATTGAACTGTTGAGAGAATTAGAAGTGTTATTGTAAGTGACTACGATGAGTAAAGGAAAGAATGTTACACCAGATCAACGGCGTCAAGTAGAAATGCTTCGTAAGTTTGGAAAAACATTTCGAGAGATTGCTGAAGAACTAGGAATATCTGTAATGGCTTGCTGTCAAGCAATGCAACATATTAAGTGTTATGGAACTATCAATAATATTCCTCGTAAAAATAGAACGCGAAAAACGGACGCTAGAACTGATCGCATTATGCATCGTTTATCTGAGGCGAACAGATTTAAGACAGCCGTTGAAATTCATCAAGAAATAATACCAAATCTTGACAAAATTATTAGTGTAAGAACAGTCCGCCGTCGGTTAAATGAATTTGGATTAAAGGGAAGGGTTGCAAGAAAGAAGCCCTTTATTTCAGAGAAAAATCGTCGAGCATTTGCGAGTGAGCACATAAACTGGACACGAAAACAGTGGTCTAAGGTTACTTTTACAGACGAATAAAAATTTTACAGACTCGGATCCGATGGCAAAACTTATATTAGACGTCGCGTTGGTGAAGAATACCAAAAAAATTTTACAAAATCAACGATCAAAGGAGGTGGTGGATCGGTACTTGTTTGGGCTGCAATGTCCGTGAATGGTGTGGGCCCCATCCATCGAATACAGGGAATCATGGATCGTTATGTGTATTTAAATATAGTACAAGAGGTATTACTACCATTTGCAGAGAGATGCATCGGAAATGATTGGGTCTATCAAGCTGATAATGACCCAAAGCATACCGCACGTGTTGTTAAATCATTTTTATCTGACCGAAATATTAATTGTTTGAAATGGCCGGCTAAATCTCCGGACCTTAATCCGATTGAAATGTTGTGGATCGATGTGGAGAAATACATTCAAAAACGAAAACCGAAAACTTTGGAAGAATTGTATACTTTAACGGAAGAAGCGTGGAAGTCAATACCCATTGATAGATGTATCAGATTAATTGATTCTATGCCGCGAAGATATGCAGCTGTGATACAACAAAAAGGACTAGCAACTAAATATTAAGTATTTACAGTTATAAATTATTATTTACTATAAAAATATACAAATTATTACTTTTTGTACGTAAGTAATTGTCCGTTCCAAAAATGACTCTTCAAAACATAATATTTAAAAATTTGTTTTTGCCAAATAAATAAAAAATTGTTTAGTATTAAATAAAACAAAGTTCACCTTTTATGAAAATATATTTCCTATACCTTTATAAAGTTTTTAAGGGCATATAGATAGCTTAAAAATTAGAATACTGTATGTACGTAAGTATATGGCCGCCACTGTACAACTGATTGTGAGAATCGAAAATCTCTGCAGCTTGTGCTATTATTTTGTCCCGTTTGCGGACCACAATATGTGTATTTACGTTTCCGTTCCTATAATTCTGTTGACGTAAATGTTGTGGATAATACTGTTGTATTTAATGTGATAAAGAATACTTATATATTTATTCGATATATATTTAACAAAAGAATATAACATAAGACTATTTATGTGCTACCTTCTCTACGACTGCGGAACGAACCTAATTATGTATTTATCTCTTGACGGTATGCCTATCCCCACTCCAACTACGGCGCTCATCCTAATACTTATTACATGTGCGTATGTACGTGTAATTGCCTACAAATACCCAGTACATTATACATATTAACATGTGCAAAAATGTTGACATATATTGAATAATAAAAAATATGTGATGTGCTATCTTTCTGTCCCGGAGTGTAATACTGTAAGTTGACCCGTAAGATGCCCGCCCCCATACCGCACCCCCTGTGCTCACCGGACATTGCTCCCTCTAACTATCATCTTCTCAGAGATCTCTGGAGCATTATTTAAGAAATAAAACATTCACTTCTGTAGAAGATGCAAGGAGGCACCTTGAGTCATATTTTGCTTCACAAACCCTGGATTTCTATAAGAGGGGTTATTGAAAATTTGCAGGAAGGAGATTATATAATAAATTAAGAAATAAAAACTTGAATTTACTACAAAGTTTGTTTTAGATTTCAAAATTAGTTATGGGCCCCCCTAATGTGTAGAAAAATGTAGAAAATTTGGACGTAGTGGAAATAGAGTAGAAAAATTGTAGAGTCAACGTGGATAGAAAAATGTGGGGAAGAAAATGAGAGTCCCGACGGAAAAAAGTGTGCGGAAGAGGAGGGTCGAGGGTACGAGGAATGCGAAGGGCGAGAGACGGGCAAGGAAAGGGATGGCAGCGAACGTCAAACAATGCGGCTGTATCTGAGGAGAATGCGAGTCGATGGGCCATTGTTTTGGTCACGTAGCCGCCCTTTCTCTCGGTTTCGGCCTATAATAGACTTGGAGTGTCTTCTACGCCCGTATATCTCGTGCATTCATCCGGCGTGTAACATCCTGAACATTCTGAACGTTCCGCGGAACCTGTTACTTAGCTAGCCAGATACCAGATATGTACCGTGTGGGGGCCCCCGTTTCTTATTTTTCCCTCCTCCTTCTTCTGTCCATTTATTTTTTCTTTTCTATCTGTTCTCTCCCATCCGGCGTTCGGTCCCTCTCTCTTTCGCTGGTTGCACCGGTGAGCACGTTAATTGGCGCGGTTAAGTATTTATAGGGCCACGAACCGCTAATTAGCTAATTGGATTAGTGCGTTTCGATGATAAACGAAAGTCTCGAACTCCGGCAATTAACCGAGGATAATGATAGCCGACCCGTGTGTGGCTCGCGAACTGACATCGTGCCTTGCGAGAAACTGTTAGTCATTTTCACGGACGCGTTCGAAAACCGTGCACATTCTCCACTCCGCTGACCGGCGAACAGCATAATTCCGTCGCCGGGGGAATTTGTCAAAGAGACCTATACTGCACCGGCGCATTTCGATCCTTTCGAAACCTCGATTCTCGAACCTTGAACCTCGAACACGAGCGACCAGACTGTCGGAGCAAGCATCGTGTAATTGGCTCCGCTTCGGTTCGGCTCTGCCACTGCCGAGGAAGTGTCTTCTTACTCGAGTAACGGGGAAACAGTGGCTCTCAAAATACACTCTTTTATCGCCCAAGCTGCGCAACGATGCTCCCAGCCCGCGCTATAGGAGTCAGGCTCCCGAATAACCAAACAAATAATAAATGATCGAATTACTACAGTTCCGACGGTTAAATAAAATGAATAACATGCTGCACCATGGAAAACAACAGAAAGACTACTGCAGGAAGTATCTTCAAAAATACGTCGAGAAAAATTCGGTAAATACAGTGAGCAACGAAAGTATTCGAACGGGATGACAGAAAATGATTAATCATGAGAATAGCGTACAATGAACTGTAATTTATTGAAACAAAATGTATTCATAGTAGCGTACATACAAGTACTAAATGTGTATAAAGTTTTAGAAAAATCCAACAACATGTAAACAAACTAGATAACAATTATTATGACTAAGTACGCATAACACGTAACAAAAGTATTCGAACGAACTGTTATATGACAGTTTTATAGCATTTTAATATTTTGTCGGACCACCTTTGGATTTTATTACTGCTCGAAGACGATTTTCCATACTATGAACTAATTTTTTTGTGACATCTGATGTTATGGAATTCCATGCATCCATGATGTTTTGTTTCAGCGTATCTTTCGACGTTATTGTGCTTGTTCTAAGCCTTCTGTCGAGTTCTTCCCATAAATGTTCTATGGGGTTTAGGTCTGGACTTTGTGGGGGGCTCGGTAATATATGGGGAATATAAAATAGTAGTCATTCCTGTACAATTTTGGCTGTGTGTTTAGAATCACGGTCTTGCTGGAAATAGAAATCTCCGGGTACACCAACTTTTCCGCACTATTGATTAAATTTTCCTTCAAAATGTTTAAATATTTTATCTTGTCCATTGTTCCGTCAATAAACACAAGATTACCAGGTCCATTAGCGGACATGCATCCCCATACCATTACCGAGCCTCCCCCATGTTTCACTGTAGACCTCAGATTTTTTAATTCCAAATCTGTATTTGGTTTCCTCCATACTTTTTGCCGTCCATCGCTTCCGAACAAATTAAATTTACTTTCATCCGAAAAGATAACTGTATTCCAGAAATTGGTATCCTTATTAATAAATGCTTTAGCAAAATTTAATCGAAGTTGCTTGTTCTTCTTACTGATGTACGGCTTCTTTCGTGGAACTCTGCCATGAATATTGTTGTTCCATAATATTCTTCGACACAATTGGGCGTGAACTTCTTTATTAAAGTTTCTAGTAACGACTGCTGCCAATTTTGGTGCAGATATAAAAGGATTTTTCTTTACTTCACGAAGAACTGCCTTTTCTTCTCGTGGCGTTAATTTTTTTGGACGTCCAGATCTTACTTTATTTGCAATATTTCCATCCATATTAATTTTTTTTTATTATATAACAAACTGTAGATTTACTTCTTCCTACAATAGTACCGATTTCTTTATATGATTTCCCTTCTCCGTGCAGTTTAACAATTATTTCTCTTTCAGATTTGGTAGTTTCTGACTTTTTTCCACTCATTATTTTAAATGATAAATAAATGTTGAATTTTGCGATTCTATCTGTTCTCTAGCACTGCTAGAGGCACACTAAAGACTGTTTGTTTACATTCAGATGTTTATGTACCTGTATGTTTACTGAATAGGGACATTGTAATATAGCGTTCGAATACTTTCGTTACGTGATATGTGTACGTAGTCATAATAATTGTTATTAAGAGCGCAGCGAGTGAACGATGTGAACGAGCGAAGCTCTTCTTTACGCTACTCTTACATTTCGTGGACATTCTTCTCCTCCTAAACCGCTCGACCGATTTCAATGAAATTTTGCACACATATGCATGTGTCCTCCGAGAAGGTTTTAAAAAAATAAAATCGAAAATCGGACAAGTCATTATGTAAATAAAGAAGAAAAACGATAAATAAAACATAAAATGTTAATGTTCTCTCTCTCTCTCTCTCTCTCTCTCTCGAACGAGGAGTCCCTTCTCGAAAGATTTTTCTACTTTTTGCCCGTCCGTTTACCTTTACCTTTATGTTCACCTTTTTTTTTCTCTACTCGCTTTATGACTCTGTCGATCATCAGTACCAGGTAACGGATTACTAGGGTTAGGGAATTTGACCTGGGACGATTATCGTCGCGTGACGCATTTCCGTCCCGTATTTCCGTTCCATATTTGGTGTTAGAACACCAATCGGATTTTTCATTGCGGAAGGCATATCACGCTGCGCTCTTAAGTCTACATAACCACCCGGGCAAGTACACCTAGTCTAGTTTGTTTACATGTTGTTGGATTTTTCTAAAACTTTATACACATTTAGTACTTGTATGTACGCTACTATGAATACATTTTGTTTCAATAAATTACAGTTCATTGTACGCTATTCTCATTATTAATCATTTTCTGTCATCCCGTTCGAATACTTTCGTTGCTCACTGTATATCCGCCAGTACTGCGCTAAACGCCATAAATTGCAGTGGAAAATCTCCGTCGGGGGGTGTGAGCGTTTGACGGGACTGAGAAAGCAGTTAAATCGCGATTAAAATGATAAGATGTTGCAAGCGCAGCGATGCAAGACTGTTAACGGAACCTTCCTCGGTAAAACGAGGAAGCGTAAACGCTCCGAGGAATCTCGTTCCCGCGTCGCTTCTATTTTTCGTTGTTGCTCCGCAGCTTCCGTTTTCACGGGATATCAAGTTGCTCGGGGTTTCCTGAGTGGTAGCCTAACAGCACCGGCAGGGAACCTCGGCTTTGACGAGTGACAGAACGAGGTATCGATAGGAATGCCGAAAGCGAACACGAAGAGAGCTGGAATGCACTCTCGTTCCGCAAACCGGAGAATTTCAACGGGCCTGTCTAGGAGGCCGAGGCGCGATCACTTTCCCCCGCTGTGGCTAGCCGGGATGAATGAAATACCATCCGAGTTTTGAAGAGCCGAGTGCTGCTCGTTGCTGCTCCGCAATTAATGCGAGAATCCCCGATCTCGTCCCGTTACGCGACGGGAATTAAAAGCACGCGTTCGGATCGAGCGAAGAAGTGTCGAGAGAACCGAGATCGGCTCCGGCGATTTAATCGAACGAAAACGAACAGACAAGTGCAATCCAGGGAAAGAGGGGACCGGGAACTATGCTGCACTCCAGAGAATTCCTCTGTGGAAAACTCTGGAGCGAGAAGAAAAAAGAATGTGAGAGAAGACAGAAGGAAATTGAAGATTTTCGAATTGTAACTTAGCGGAAAAAATCAGACGAAAATTTCTTTCGGCTCCTCTGAAGAGGAAAACCTTCTGCTTTTATCGCCTTAAACTGGTTTTCCCATAAAAATTTATTTCGTGCTGGAGGATCCGTAGAGGGTTCCGTAGAAATAGCTCCTGCCCAGATAGCACGCGACGTCTTAAAGACGTCTGTTTTACGTCCATTTTTGGTCTGAACGTCTTACGTCCTGAAAAGACGTTTCATTTCTTGACGTTTCAGTCATTCTAAACTGCTAGAGAAAAGCTTTACAAACTGTACACACGCAACACAATATAACGCAGTTTTCCATCCTTCGAATAGACGTTTATTTACTTAGGAAAGTTAAATAATTAAATTGTTAATTTAGTACTATTAGAATATATTACATATATATTCGCAATAGAATTTAGCAATAAATATTGTTTAATAATAAAAATATACATTATATATCACAAATCCAAAATCCAAAATAATATATCAAAATAAATAGATAAATAAATAAATAAGTTAAATAAATGAATAAAGCATAAAATGTTAATGTTCGCGGATATGCTGAAAAACATTCTTTTAATTTATTTTTTTTATTTATAAATAAATAAATTAATTAAATAAATAAATAAAGCATAAAATGTTAATGTTCGCGGATATGCTGAAAAACATTCTTTTAATTAATTTTTTTTTATTTATTTAGTTTTGTTACAAACATTCTAAATACATTTATAACAAACATTCAATTTATATTTCTTGTACATGTATACAATATTCAAATTCAATATTTTTCTCATAAGAAAAAATGTGGCTTAAAAAATATTTTTCCAATATTTGACAAACATATCTATCTAATATTTTTGTGCTACTAGGGCTCTGTTTCGGGACGTCTTGAATACGTCTGTTTCGAGACGTCTTAAAGACGTCGAACGGACGTCTTAAAGACGTCTTTAAGACGTACAGTTTTTTCACAAAGACGTTCGTAGGACATTCAGACGTCTCCGTGCTATCTGGGTGATCTACTAAATTTTACAAATTTTGAAGTTCCCATAAATTTCTGTGTTTTAAAACATCTTTTCACGGCTCAAAAGCGCCATGAATGTAAAGACTGAAGCCTCCCTTATGCAACGACCCCATGAAAGTTGATGTTCGATTTTTTCCCCCTAAATCTCCAGTACGCAAGTATGAACAAGAAGAGATGTCTCACGAGAAAAATAGTCGCGGAGTGGTCTATCTAGGCTCATTTGAAAGGGTAAATTATCTAGTTTCACCCCCTAAATTGCTTTTACACTTGAAAATTTCCTCTGCTCAGAAGAATAGTCAGAAGCTAAGAACACCTGCTCACCAACAAAATACTACCATTCTGAAGTTTCCATGTGTTTCTACCGCTTCAAGAATTTTTTCGTCTGCTCAAAAACGCCATGAATTTAAAGATTGAAGCCTCCCCTATGCAACGACCCCATGAAAGTTGATATTCGATTTTTTCCCCTAAAATCTCCAGTACGCAAGTATGAACAAGAAGAGATATCTCACGAGAAAAATCGTCCATGTTCAACCTGCTATAACTGTGTGAAAAAAAAATCGCACAGTGGTCTGCCTAGGCTCATTTGAAAGAGTAAATCATACTTTCACCACTCTTGATTGCCTTTTTCTCCGCTCGGGAGAATAGTCTGAAGCTAAGAACACCTGCTCACCAACAAGATATGTATTACCATTCTGAGGTTTCCATGTGTTTCTACCGCTTCGAGCATTTTTTCCTCTGCTGAAAAACGCCACGAATTTAAAGATGGAAGCCTCCCCCTGCGTACCCACTCCATAAGACTCGACGTGCAATGTTTTGCCATTGATTTATTCGACTCGAGACGAAGCAGGACCGTAGTTAGCGCCGAGTTGCAATCTCGCAGCGCAAACACTGTATCAATTTGTAATTGGAGTTGTTAAACGCGTCGAGCTGACGCTGTCAGCCGAGTGAGATATCAATTGGTGGGTTGCCTGGGAGTTCTCCATCAAACTTCGAAAATTACACCCTCCCGAGATCGCTATAACGCTCGAGGATCCCGAATAGCACGCGCATCAAGATATCTCTCTCTCTCTCTCTCTCTCTCTCTCTCTCTCTCTCTTTCTCTCTCTCCTACCTGACCCTCGTTGTGCAACGACGTTCCAGGTTTTGGGCTGGGAAATATTGTCCCCGGGGTTCTTAGACAACCGAAACGGGATGGAAGAGACCCGACAATAGACGCACCTGTTAACCGAGCCCGAGATGCTGGTAGATTACACTCGAAAATCCAATTCTCCGGCCAATAAACCGGGTCTATTCTATTACGGCCGGTGCCGGGGCCCGTAGCGATACTTCCTTATTGAACATTAGACACGTGCGACGTGCTCCAACTTCTTTACGAACGGTTCCCCATCGGTGCTCTCGGGATCACCGGTTAGGCTAGTATTAGTACATCCACTTCCTGGCCACCTGATCCGACACTTAACACCCGCGCAGAGAAAGAAGGTACGATAGGAATTTCAACGGTTATATCGACGAATTTTTATCAGGGAACTGCCCTGTGCTTCGTTTTTGTGTCTGAGGAATTTATTTAATCTCCCCGAATGCGTGGTAGTTAATGGTTTTGAGAAGCCTTGTTGATGTATTGGAGCATCGCGGGCTGCAGAGAAATTTTTTATTTGGATTTTTGCGGAAGCAGTTCAACGATATTCAATAACAATTTTGACATTACCATATTTGTGTCGAATACATTGAGAAAAATTGAAGGGTTGTAGGTAAGAGTTAAGATAATAAATTATTATTTACAATGGAGATATTCTAGGTCATAAGGATCCTTGTGCAAAATAAAAAATATTTGCATTGATTGCAAGACACAGGAGCGAAATCAAAATTTCTCTGTTCTTTTAATTATTTTATTTAGCTCAGACCAATACGGTGGTGGTTTTAAATCTTTTTGATATGTCCACTGCTTTAAATTTTGCTCACTCATTTTTGTAATAAGTGCACCAAATCCGCAGTCTAGTCATAAGGGATGTCTTAAAAAAGGATTAATCCCAGATAGCACAGAGACGTCTTAAAGACGTCTTTAAGACGTCTGTCAAAGACGTTCAGACGTCTATTAGACGTCTGAATGTCCTACGAACGGCTTCCGAACGGCTTCTGAACGTCTCTGGAACGTCTTTGTGAAAAAACT
Source organism: Seladonia tumulorum (assembly GCA_913789895.3). Taxonomy (NCBI): domain Eukaryota; kingdom Metazoa; phylum Arthropoda; class Insecta; order Hymenoptera; family Halictidae; genus Seladonia; species Seladonia tumulorum. The sequence continues at coordinate 2,008,564 of OU565267.1, forward strand.
GTACGTCTTAAAGACGTCTTTAAGACGTCCGTTAGACGTCTTTAAGACGTCTCGAACAGACGTATTCATGACGTTCCGGAACAGACCCCTAGTACCACAAAAATATTAGATAGATATGTTTGTCAAATATTGGAAAAATATTTTTTAAGCCACATTTTTTCTTGTGAGAAAAATATTGAATTTGAATATTGTATACATGTACAAGAAATATAAATTGAATGTTTGATATAACAAAAAAATTAAATAAATAAAAAAAAATAAATTAAAAGAATGTTTTTCAGCATATACGCGCACATTAACATTTTATGCTTTATTTATTTATTTATTTATTTATAAATAAAAAAATAAATTAAAAGAATGTTTTTCAGCATATCCGCGAACATTAACATTTTATGCTTTATTTATTTATTTAATTAATTAATTTATTTATTTATTTATAAATAAAAAAAATAAATTAAAAGAATGTTTTTCAGTATATCCGCGAACATTAATATTTTATGCTTTATTTATTTATTTATTTATTTATAAATAAAAAAAATAAATTAAAAGAATGTTTTTCAGTATATCCGCGAACATTAACATTTTATGCTTTATTTATTTATTTAACTTATTTATTTATTTATCTATTTATTTTGATATATTATTTTGGATTTTGGATTTGTGATATATAATGTATAGTTTTATTATTAAACAATATTTATTGCTAACTTCTATTGCGAATATATATGTAATATATTATAATAGTACTAAATTAATAATTTAGTTATTTAACTTTCCTAAATAAATAAACGTCTATTCGAAGGATGGAAAACTGCGTTATATTGTGTTGCGTGTGTACAGTTTGTAAAGCTTTTCTCTAGCAGTTTAGAATGACTGAAACGTCAAGAAATGAAACGTCTTAAAGACGACTCGTAAAAGACGTCTTAAAGACGTCTGAAATGAGACGTAAAAACGACGTCTTTTACGAGACGTCTTTAAGACGTCTTAAAGACGTCTTTTCAGGACGTAAGACGTTCAGACCAAAAATGGACGTAAAACAGACGTCTTTAAGCCGTCCAGTGCTATCTGGGATACTTTTAGTGCCACATCTTTGAACGAATCATTTCGTTAATTTATCGACAGCAGCAAGTTTGATTGGATCTGCAAAATTCTAGAGGAAAGATAGAATACTATCATGCATTCTCATGCATTCTAACTTTTCGATTTTTATTTCATTAAATAACTTGATTTCATCTCAGAATTGTTGAGGTTGCTTAGCAAGTGTTAAAGAAAATTGTTAGCTTTCTACGGAAGTTTTTTGGTGGACTACGAATTCTTGTGTGTTTATACACTTCGGTAAATGTGAGAGGAAAATATAAATCTTGTACTAACTATCTTAACAACACCATCAAAAATAGAATGAAGTGTATGAAATGGATCGTTTCGACGTTAATCGAAGCGATGAAAACATTAATTAATATAACGATACACAGCCTATTAATTACAGAAGTTCTTTCAGAGCCATAATTAGACTGTGAATGCTGTATATTGTCCCTCATCACATAAATCGAATATACAGTCGAGTCGGAAAGTAAGTTAACGACTGGTGTATGCAGGCAAATGAATATGACATGTCTTTAATCTTTAATAATGATAATACATGTTTTATTAACATATTTGTTTATTTCCTTACACCTCCTAAATAAAACAATACAATAACTTGATTTTATTCATCATATTCATTGCCTACATATCACCAAATGTTAACTTACTTTCCGACTCGACTGTATGTACATTTTAATAAAAACACAATAAGCGTTCCATGTAATCTTCAATAAATTTCAGAATTTACGGATAAATACTCAAAAAGGGACGTAGAAAAGTTTGCAGCAAATCGAACACTTCAACTAGACACTTAAATCTTTCCTAATTTAAACTACTGAAATCTCTAGTCTCAGCATGCACAAAAAAAAAAAATGTTTAACATGCCATGTCATGTCATCCATATGTGGGTGACGGAATTATTTTTCTACAGATTTTAAAATGATTTTTTACGTTAATGTATCCAATGTACCATATTTGATTGGGATCTGTAAAATGCAAGAAAGTTGGAGGACAACTCAGTATCATACATTTAATTTTCTTCAATTTTTATTTCATTCAATAACTTACTTTGATTTTACGGAGTTTTTCAGGTTTCTAGTTTGCCAGTCAAAGTGTTAAACAACCTCTGGCAGGTACAGTAGCTGGCAGTGTACAAAGTATTCGTACACCTCTTATAGTTTTAGAAAATCATATATTTCTATATGTAATTGTACATTTTTTTATAAAACAAAAACACAATTACGATTATTATATGTTTCAACTACAAAATGTGACATAAATAAATTAACGAAAAGTTAACGTTAATGAGATATATTAAACATAGCCTGAAGTCTCTCAAAATTAGCACGCAAAAAGTATTCCTACACCTAACAAATTTAGCAATAAAAGTGTTATAATTTGCGAAAATAAATTAAATTAATATTTCGTTGGATAGCCTTTCGACTGTATAATTGCGTCCTGTCTTCTTAGCATTGAATCCACTAACCTGGATGTGATTTCGTGTGTAATGTTGCACCATTCCTCTTGAAGAGCAAGTTTTAATTGTTCTTTACTTGACTATGCCGGGTTCGAATTTTTTTATCAAGCAGATCCCATAAATTTTCGATCGGATTAATATCCGGTGATTGCGGAGGTGTTTTCAAATATTATGGTGCGTTATAAAGCAACCACGCTCTTGTGTTGCGTGCTGTATGTTTGGGGTCATTGTCTTGAGTGAAGACAACATTGTCTTTTATGCCCGTTTTTTCTGCATTACTTACAATATGGGCTTTTAATATGTTTAAGTATATTTTGTGGTCCATGATTCCCTCGATGAAGTTTAATGACTCTACTCTAGCATCACTCATACAAGCACAAACCATGAACTTCCGCCGTGTTATAGTGTGGGACGTAGATTTTCTTTTTGTAGCTCTGTATTTTTCTTCCTCCAGACCGTACACTTGTTATCAGAGCCCAAAACATTAAATTTACTTTCGTCAGTAAATATGACTCTTCGCCAAAACTCGATAGGCTTATTAATATTATCTTTCGCGAAATCAAGTCTCTCTTATTTCTATTTGCGGCATTTACGAAATACTTCTTGCGAGCAACACGGCCGTGGTATTCATTATTTCGTAATCAATTACGAATAGCGCTGGCACATACACTTACTCCAGCATTGTTTGCAAGCTTAGCAGCGATCTTAGGGGAACTAATTTTAGTATTTGTTTTTATTTCACGCACTATAGTGTTTTATAAAACGTTCATCGCGTGAACTAAGTTTTCAAGGGCGACCAGATCTCGCTTTATTTTTATTGGTTTTTTGGTTCACCATATCGATCTACACTGGCTCACGAAAGTGTTCGAACGCCCTTTAAAACAGTATAACTTTTTTAAATTGGACCAAACGACCTGACCTCTTTGAGCAATTAGAAGAATTGGCTTACCAAATGACGTGCAAAAATGATTTTTAAAAAATTTCAATTCAAGCTCGGAATTATAAGAGCAAATAAAAAAGGCACTTTCCAAAACTTTTTTATTCGAGCCTGTAATGAAAATTTAAAATATGCGTTTTGTAGATCCTGTGTTAGTTATACACGTACTGAAAATTTCATCGAAATCGGCTGACGCAGATCAAAATGGCACGCATCCAAACATCTTAGAATCTGAGGATTTTAAGCAGAACTGACCAAAAGTCGCGAAGATCTACGCTTTTCACCACTTTTAATTCTTTGTAGCTCGTGTGTATATTAATCGATTTCAATGAAATTTTCAGCATGCATATAACTAACATATATCTACAAAACGCATATTTCAAATTTTCACTACAGGTTCAAATAAAAAAGTTGTGAAAAGTGCCATTTTTATTTTCTCATGTAATTCTTACCAATTGCAATTTTTTCAAAATCTTGTTTGCACATCATTTGGAAAACCAATTCTTCTAACTCCTCAAAAAAGTCAGGTCATTTGATCCAATTTAAAAAAGTTATACTGATTTAAAGTGCGTTCGAATACTTTCGTGAGCCTGCGTATAATTCCTTGTATAGTGCTATGTGACCTATTAATTGTTTTTGCTACTTCTCGCAATGATTTGTACTGATTATGCAGTTGTATAATAATAGTCTTTCAGTCTCACTTGTTTCCTTACCATTACGACCCATTTTACCGAATGTTACCAAAATTGACTGGCTTTGATTTGGAATTAATTGGTTTTACAGAAGGTTGCCACTAAACTGCGCATCAAAGACCCTGTTTGATTATTTGTCGGGTTCCGCTAAACCATAATATAAACAATTGGACGCCTTTCAAATGCATTCTAGTACCTGTACGAATACTTTTTGCGCGCCAATTTAGAGACACTTCTCATACTTTCTAATTTTTCTCGTTAACGTTAAACTTTTTCAAGAATATTTATATGACATGTGTTTATATAACGTGTATTTATATGTATATAGTTAAAATATATAACAATTACAATTATGTTTCGTTTTATAAACATGTCTGCAATTACATAGAGAAATACATGGTTTTTTAACACTATTCCTACCGCGACCGGTCAAATGACCGTTTTTAAAATTTCGATTAGAATTTCCTATATGCAACGTAATTGAATCTCCTTTAAACTTCACGAATTTTCCTAAAATATGCGTATAATACATTTTTCAATATTCATTTCTTTTTTTATTGTTTATTTTCTGAGAAAAATTTGCAGTCTGTCTTACCTACCACGACCGGTCATTTGACCGGTAGAATGATTTATATCTTTTTGTAATAGTATTCTTTCAAAGACTCAATTCCGAAACTATAAAGTCGTTAGAAACGAAAGGTGATGCAGTTGTGGCATGATTTTAGCCGAAAAGTGCCTTCAAGGGACTGCTTTACGGCACTTTAAAGTGTTTACAGTTCTCGCTCGCCTATCGGCCTCGCGGTGTTTTTGCCTAATTGGTATCCGAAGCGGTCCAGAACCTCGGATTTTCTTACACCGTCTTATCTACTATGACTATAAAATAAACAAAATCATAGCCGAAGGGGATGCCTAGACGTCTTCTCACGAATTCAAATCAGTAAAGTCTTGTGACCTGAACAGAGAGCATCAAAACGTGAAAGTTACAAGGAGCATATTCGGCAGTCGTTTACTATTTTGTATTTTTATTCTATTATTATTCTACTTTTACTTTATATTGTATTACGTTTTATAAGTGTCATTTTCAAAAAAGTGAACAAACCAACAATACTTCGCAGTAAGTTTCACATTTTATCTTTTGTTCATTTTTTTATCCATCTTGATTTACATTTTTATATTTCAGTTTTTATTTTATCCCTTGAATATTCATTCCCAAAATGTCAAGACGTTCGAAGAGTGTAAATTTATTATTAGAGAAAATAAATAATACTGATGAAGTGTTCTGAAGATGATCAGAAAATTTTTGATATTGAAAATGACAATGCGGAAAATTATGATCTATTTGAGACCGACTCGAACACCGATGAGGACGAAGAGAATGTTTCGAACATACGTAGAGGACGAAAGAGAAGGAGATTTTTAGTTAGTTCCGATAGTGAGAATGAGGAAGAGGTAATCGAAACTGCTGTAGACGGAACTGTTTGGCAAGAAGTAAAAGAATAGTCTAATCCTGGAAGAGCGCCTATTCATAATATTTTTAGGGCAACATCAGGCCCAACAGGGTATAGTAAACGAAATATTATTATTAGACATCGGATCTTTATGCATTTATGGCTTATGGAAATGTTAAAAAAATGCTATAATATAAAATTCGAGAGAATTTAACACGATTTTTATTTGCTTTGGATCTACAAAGGCTGTCCGCATTAAAAATAAAATTTTATTTCATTCCACTTTCTTAAAATGTTTCTATAAAAATTGGAAATTGCATAAACATCCGATGTCTAATTATTATATTATTAAGTTATGACGGCATTTTTTCTGATCATTGATAAGAATTATCTTCATTCTATATTAAAAAATATAGGTTGTGCTAAAGACCGGTCATTTGACCGGTCGCGGTAGGAATAGGTATACGTGAAGTGTCGGTAGGAATAGTGTTAAGCCTACAAGAGGTGTACGAATACTTTTTACACTCACTGTAAACGGTGGACGACTAATCGCGATGCAGGTGACTTGCCAGGAAGACGGTTCCGCGAACCGGGTTTCCGAGGTGGTAAAAGCGATCGTGAAAGACACGTACCTAAACAATGAAAAGCCGCGAAGAATCGAAAGGAATGCCGGGGCCGAAAAGCGAAGCGAAGCGAGGCGAAGGGAAGAGAGCAGAACCGCGGTGCAGAAGAAAAAAGGAACAGAGATGAAGAGAGAAAGAGCTAGGTGGAGTCTAAGAGAAGCATCCGCTGGCTGTTTTTTTCGTGGCACCCTCCCAGGGGCCTCCGCCATTTGTCTCAAGGATCCCCTTTTGCTTTCTTTTCTCTTCTGGTCCCTCTTCCTGCCGCAGGACCTGACGCGGGTCCCATTCAAGCGCCGTGTCCGAGAAAAAAGGACGCAAAATGAAGTCGAAACTCGCCCCGCACAGGCCGAACCAGCTGAACCAGCCCACGGTTCCTCGGCCAATCGCGATTAACAAAAGCCATTATGTCCTGTCTGGATCCGAGGATCCACTCGGCATCGTCCGGATACTTCCTCTCGATCCCCCTCCTGATGCGATTATAAAGCTCGCGAAACGGAAACTACCGGCTCCCGTTACCTTCCGACGACCGGATTACGCGAAGTCGATAAACGGCACTCATGGTTGAAAATTGTGGGCTATTCGAGCGAGGAATGAGCAATGGCCTAGCTCTCTTGGCACACGCAAAATCTGCTTAAAGTCTGCCAACTATTTCTGCCAGAATTCTAACAAGAAAAGGGCTTCGCGGTTTTTCTGAAATCGGCGCACTTTAATTTAACATATTTTTCCGTGGGCGAGGAATCGAGTAAAATTAACTGAACAGGTTCACCTTTTTGCCGTGGGTACATTTAATATAACTGAAAGATTCATAGGCTATATCCTTTTAGAAATATATTCTTCGAAAAGAACTTTTATTATCCCAGATAGCACCCGACGTCTTAAAGACGTCTGTTTTACGTCCATTTTTGGTCTGAACGTCTTACGTCCTGAAAAGACGTCTTTAAGACGTCTTAAAGACGTCTCGTAAAAGACGTCGTTTTTCCGTCTCATTTCAGACGTCTTTAAGACGTCTTTTACGAGTCGTCTTTAAAACGTTTCATTTCTTGACGTTTCAGTCATTCTAAACTGCTAGAGAAAAGCTTTACAAACTGTACACACGCAACACAATATAACGCAGTTTTCCATCCTTCGAATAGACGTTTATTTATTTAGGAAAGTTAAATAACTAAATTGTTAATTTAGTACTATTAGAATATATTACATATATATTCGCAATAGAATTTAGCAATAGATATTGTTTAACCGTTTGAGTCCCAAGCAGCGCGATCGCGCTGTTGAGATTTTATGTCGAGAAAACCCAGCACATTTCGAGCATTGTGGACAACTGACGGTGGTTTACCGATTGTCGAAGTCGCGCGGTCAGATTTACTGACGCAAGTACATCATACAGCAACTTTTAATGTGAATAGTACATTTTACAATAGGTAGAATAATACTATAATAATGCAATAATAAACTACAAAATAAAAATTCTCATTCAGAGAAAGCGCGGTTGAGCTGTTTGGGATTCTTCGACAGTGTCTTTTCAATACCCCCTGGGACTCAAACGGTTAATAATAAAAATATACATTATATATCACAAATCCAAAATCCAAAGTAATACATCAAAATAAATAGATAAATAAATAAATAAGTTAAATAAATAAATAAAGCATAAAATGTTAATGTTCGCGGATATGCTGAAAAACATTCTTTTAATTTATTTTTTTTATTTATAAATAAATAAATAAATAAAGCATAAAATGTTAATGTTCGCGGATATGCTGAGAAACATTCTTTTAATTTATTTTTTTTTATTTATTTAGTTTTTTTGTTATAACAAACATTCAATTTATATTTCTTGTACATGTATACAATATTCAAATTCAATATTTTTCTCACCAGAAAAAATGTGGCTTAAAAAATATTTTTCCAATATTTGACAAACATATCTATCTAATATTTTTGTGGTACTAGGGGTCTGTTTCGGGACGTCTTGAATACGTCTGTTTCGAGACATCTTAAAGACGTCTTTAAGACGTACAGTTTTTTCACAAAGACGTTCCAGAGACGTTCAGAAGCCGTTCGGAAGACGTTCGTAGGACATTCAGACGTCTAATAGACGTCTGAACGTCTTCGACAGACGTCTTAAAAACGTCTTTAAGACGTCTCTGTGCTATCTGGGATATCTCACAGTTGCTTTAGTCACAGTCTCCTTTGTAGAAAACATAATTTGAAAGATATCAGGATGAAATTTGTGCAGAAATGTTCCCCAGGCACTGCCAAGAATGTCCATGTAAAAATTTGTTACAAAAGTTCACAGGAACGAAAGTTACAAAAATATATCCGCAGTCACTGCGCCAAAAAGAAGCTGGTAACTGCAGTTTGCAGCATCTCGAGCGTTTCGTAGCTGTTTTAATGAACTAAAAAATGTGCAGTAAGTGATCCCGGAGTTGGTACTGTCGAAAAAGGTCGGCAGATCGTTTATAGCGACCGCGGAACAGCGTTGTCGGCCTGTGGGAGCCTTAAAGATTGATAGGGGGTCATTACGGGATAAGAGACGGGCGTAAAAGCTCGCGAATTACGTCAGCCGGTCCCCGGGTTTATGGCGGAAGGGCACGTGAAACGTAATTGCAAGGCCTCGAAAATTTCCTTGCTGCCCAAAGCTCCATTCCCAGATCGTTAATACCGCGCTAGGCCTAACCCTGTCATTACGTATCTTCGGCCAGTGAGCTTTGATTACACGTTGCGTGCGAAACGCCGACGAGAAATTCGGTGAAAAGAAAGCATGGACATGGGGGTCCGTGACGTTATCACCGATAATTGGACACGCGTGTACGATAGTGTGTGCTCGTCGTAAACGTCCCCCTTTTTTTCGACGGCGAATTTTCTGGGTATTAGACACGAACGTAACTTCATGGAAATTATCTTTGTGGAGAATGGCAAAAAGTTACGTGGCACTTTGTTCCTGGGATCGACACAAAGGGCTGTCGTTGGCTGCTAAAATAATTCTATACAGACACTTACACGTTCCATTTAACAGCGAATCCCGTTTTCCACGGGAAAAGAAGTATATTATAATCTGAAAATTTTTACTCTGCATAAAGATCCGCAGTCTAGTTGCAATAATAGACGTTCACAATCTAAATATTTATATTCCATGTTCCCATTTTTACAAGGCAACACGTACTTTTAGTAATTGATAGACACAACGATGAGAAGATTGTATTGTTGTTGCGAGGCTTTTATAGAAAGGAATAAAGCAAGGGGTACTGCTTTAACAAAATGTTCTCATGGAACAAATATTTTAGAATCTGTGGAATAAAAATTGCCATTAAAATAAATTACCTAGGAACATTTATTAAGGAAGGTTCTGTGAAAGATACACGACCGTGCCTTGCTGTAATAATTACCTTCTTAATACTATCTTAGTAGTGCTTATTGAACCTGTTCAGCATCTGATCAGTACTAATTGTAGTGATCGAGATTTTTATTACAGCGAAGCTCCTATTTTCAAGAACGTTTCTTCGGCCGTTCTCGTGGGAATTTATAATGCGAAGATATTTTCTGAAAATGGTTTTCCCGGCTCACATTTTAAGATCCATAACTCTTCGATCTGTTCACAGAGAAATGGCAGATTAGCTTCATGAATTCTCTCCAAGTCGGAGCGCGGCGTTTTACGAGCATCGTAAACTTAGGCTCGCCGATCCCGATCGAGCACCGTGAAATCTCTCAATGATACGACGCGAAGAATAAATAGGAACTGATCGAAGAATTATTAGCCTAGAAAATGATCAGAAAATTAACGCTCTCTATGAGCCAGTAGATTAACGGTCTCCGGCCGTGTTCGTTCCAGATGATCGGTCTCGGGAGGGTAATTTAACTAGAGAACAGATGTCCTACAGATGACGAGACTTTTTTCAGCGCAACTCGAGCACATAAACTGCGGATGTTTGCGCAAGATCCCACTCGACGTTTTTTCTTTTTGATGCACGACTTATTGCTGTTAGAACATGCAAATTTTACACTGTGTGTAAACGAGTGGCCAATCGACATGCGAAGCAGAGCATCGAAAAATTGTATATATTCAAATTGTTGTAACTTTGCCAAAAAAAAAAATCGCACGACAATCTCCCTAGGCTTATTTAAAAGGGAAAATCATGTACTCTCATCTCCCCAAATTCCCTTTTTCTTAAAAAATTTCATTCCCGGGGAAATAATCGGAAACTATGTCTGCTCACCGACAAAATTTCGCCATTTTGAAGTTCCCAAGAGCTTCTAAGGCTTTAAGAATTTTTTCTGTGGGTTAGAATACTGTGAATTTGAAGATTGAAGCTCTCCCTAGGTAACCACCCTTTGGAACTTGGTATAACGAAAATATATTAAACGAAAAACATCTCACACGAGAATTTGTTGAAGTTTAATCTTTAGCAACTTTGTGAGAAAAAATCAGACGGTGATCTACCTAGGCTCGTTTGAAAGAGCGAATCCTGTAGTTTTATCTCCGTGTATTGTTATTTCCCTTAAACAATTTTTTCGCTCAGGAAAATAGTGTCGGGATCGACAGTCTCGTCGGAACGATCGTGGCATGGCGCACAGTGGGCAAAAACGGCCTTTTTCGATTCAAAATCAAAGAACTTTCGATAGGAATGACGTAGAGCGATGAAATTTTTTTAAAATGAAAGCTGAAACTTTGTAGAATATGGGAAAAATAGGGAGATTACGGTACGAACGTTTTTTAACCTTGAGAAAATTCGTTAGAGTTGCACAATTTCAAGAAAGTGCCAGTAGTAATGACAGCGATACGTCAAGTGATGACGAGATGTGAAGTGGCTTCATGTTTCGTAAGTAACTCAAAACGTTAAAATACTTCATTATTATTATTTTTATTGTGTTTTATATATGAGAATACGATATACTTTCAAACTAGTGTGTTATCAAGTCATTTTAACGAAAAAATTTAATTAATTTGTGTCACAAAAATCTATTTTTTTCAAAAACCAGAGGTCGTAGACAAATTTTGAAAACAGATTTGAAATTAGCGTGAAAAAATCTATGGGAAACGATATATAGCATGTTAAAAAAAAATTTTCCGCACGTATTAACCACAACAACAAAATTTTCTTGAAATTGTGCAACTTTAACGAATTTTCTCAAGGTTAAAAAACGTTCGTACCGTAATCTCCCTATTTTTCCCATATTCTACAGTTTCAGCTTTCATTTAAAAAAAATTTCATCGCTCTATCTCATTCCTATCGAAAGTTCTTTGATTTTGAATCGAAAAAGGCCGTTTTTGTCCAGTGTGTGGCGGAGCGAACGCGTTCGCCGAGTGCACGCGCGCCTGTTGCCCTCGTCTCGTGACTGACGGAGTCATTAAACGGGGCCCGTGCAAACACGCGTCAACGTCGAAAGCGCGATTGTAACGAGCGTCCGACACGTTTGCTCGCGTCGAGGAAACGATCGCCAGCTTTTTATTGCGTTATCACGGCGAAACGCGGGGGGTTTCGAGCGGGAAGGGCGTACACAACCGAACGGAACAGAGAAACAGGCAACTGGTTAATTTTCCCGTCGAGTAACGCGCGATTCTCCTGTCTCGCTCTCCCTCTACTTTTTCGTGCCCTTTTTTTTTATTCTCTCTCGTCCTTTTGTTTATTTATTTCACGGCGGTTTTCACGCGAAGCCGTTTCCCGTTAAGCTTCGCTCGTCAATCTCCCGTAATGGCATCGACGCCATTAATCTGGCCGGCGATCGAGCACGCACACGACTCTCAAGTACGTGCGAACCCGAGAACCTTTCCCGAGACAATCGACGGGACTAATCACTTTCGTCGGTTAATTAACGGTGCCGCAGCTGGAGACCAACAGACCCCGAGACACCGCGGGGAACGGACCCGTTAGGATCGATACCGGGCTCGTGGAAATTGACCGGTTCTGCACCCGTGTAATTCGACCCTCGCGCCAGCCACCTTTCTAATCACGATTTCATGCCAGTTTGTACTTAATTAGGAGAACCGCCGAACGATTGTCCGACAGTCGGCCAAAACGCAACGGGACCGGAACGCGTTTTTCTGCGGTTTTGCTGGCTTTAACTCGTCCTTTAATGCCTCAAAAATCGTCCGAGATGTACAGTGACTCACGAAAGTATTTGAACACTTACCACGAAATATTTTATTTATTATAATAAGTATATTATACAATACTTACGGAAATATTATTAACATTGCAAATAGGTATGACCCTCTAGATTATACAGGCCAAGTTTCAAGTGAATCAAAATATGTTTACTATAGTTATGAATTATTTCTCACAAACATAAACTATGCTGATACCAGAAAAGTATTTAAACACACAGAAATGAGCTCTAAGAATGAATGAAAACAAAGTTTTTCAGGCACTGAATGCAAACATTCACTGTTGGTAGTTGTTTTACGTGCGTTAGTCATAATTTACAGTCCGCGACAATACTATAAGACGTCACTTAAAACGAAATAATTATGTATTATATGAAAAAATTTCATCGTCTTTCATGCAGAGTGTTATTATTTACTTCTGAGGACGTCGTTCCACACATGCACTGTTTTACTTAGAATTTCTATGAACTTGAAAGCTACACAAGCTTGACCTCGTTGGTCGCGACAAATCTATAAAACAGTTGCTCGAAAACAGTGAAAACGAAAAGATCGTCAATGAAATATTCTTCTAAAGTGTCAGTAAATGAAGCAAATAATTTAATTAAAACTAGGGCTGTTACTTTGCTTCGAAGGTCGAAGATTTCGAAGCTTCGATTGCAGAAAATTCGAAGGTGATGAAAATCGAAGGATCGAAGGTTCGAACCTTCGATTCGTTTCCAGTTAACGGATAAAAGGAACAAATTTTCATAATATGTTTCTATATTCACCATCTGAATTATTTCAATAATTTATCTCGAAGTGTCGAAGCTTCGGAAAAGTAACAGCCGTAATTAAAACCTGAAAAATATTAATGAACTTGAAATATTTGTGTTTATACAAAATGCCACGAGGAAAAGAATTAAATGAAACAGAGATTAAAATTATCAATAATTTGCGAAATGAAAATCATTCAGTGGCAAAAATTTCTGAAATTCTTGAAAGAAGCCGTTGTGTAGTTTATAATTATTTAAAAAATAGTGAAAACTATGGTAAAAAGAATCCAGGAGGCCGTCCAAAGTTGACAACTGCACAAGACAGACGGAATATTTTACGACATGCATCGAACTCTATATTAACGGCACGACAAATTGTGACAGAAACTGGCGTATATAAAGACAAGTGTCAGGACAGTATAACGAATAATAAAGGCTTCGAATAATTTAAAAAGGCGTAAAGTTTTGAAAAGACCGCCGCTAACTAACCGTCATAAAGAAGCCAAATTAGAGTGTGCAGAATAACGCATGCATTGGCGTAAGAAATGGAGGAAAATAATTTTTTCTGATTTCTGAATTGACACTACAAAGGCGACAAATGGGTGGAGGAGGAATAATGATTTGGGCGGCTATAAGATATCATGGAAGAACTGAAATTGAATTTATTCCCAGATAGCACAGAGACGTCTTAAAGACGTCTTCAAGACGTCTGTCGAAGACGTTCAGACGTCTATAAGACGTCTGAATGTCCTACGAACGTCTTCCGAACGGCTTCTGAACGTCTCTGGAACGTCTTTGTGAAAAAACTGTACGTCTTAAAGACGTCTTTAAGACGTCTCGAAATAGACGTATTCAAGACGTTCCGAAACAGACCCCTAGTAGCACAAAAATATTAGATAGACATGTTTGTCAAATATTGGAAAAATATTTTTTAAGCCACAATTAAGCAAAAAATTATTAAAAACTTGTATAAATCTATTCCAAAAAGAATGTTACATGTCAGAAAAAATTAAGGTGGCAACACAAAATATTAACAGCCGATAAAAATAAGCTGTACGTGTTAATTTTTTACAAAAACATTACCTTATAGTTTTGTCGCAGTTAATAAAAGGTAAGTTGGTGTTACTTTTAAATTCTTAGACATACTAACGGAAACACTACGTTAAACGACGTCTCCAGAAGTAACTAATAACACTCTGTATGAAAGACGATGAAGTTCTTTCATATAACACTTAATTATTTCGTTTTAAGTGATGTCTTATAGTATTGTCGCGGACTGTGGCATTCATGGTGAAATATTCTATTGAACGTGTGTCCCAAAACATCTGAAATTCCTGAAAATGAAGGGAAATTAACCAGTTAACTGTGGGATTTAATTTTAAAAATCCCTTGCGGCTCGGAATTAAAATCAAACAATGACGAATATACACGTCGAACGCAGGACAAATGCTGCTATTACAAATTTTACGAAAAAAATAAAGCAAAGTGAGAAAGAATTACATTTTTATTCGATAAGAAATTAACAATTCATTAACGTTAACCGCATCGCAATAGAGATTTGGTCCGACGTGTATATACGTCAAACTCGCTTAACTGGTTAATTGTAAAGTGGCGTAACGAAGGAAAGACGTATGGTGAAATAAGTAAATTATTAAATATTAATAGATCGTAGAATAGTAAAAAACTAGTAGAATAGTAAATTAGTAGTAGAATATTAGTAGAAATATATTAGTAGAATAGTAAAAAACAAGTACCGTTCAGGCCGTCCAAAAAAAAAATTAACGGAAAGAAAAGAAAGAGCTTTGATCGGTGGAATAAAAAGATGTCAAAAAATTTCTTCTACACAACTTCCAACGATAGTTAGAGGTAACTTCATGAAAAATGTAAATCCAGAATTATGTAGAAGAGTACTACGTGAAAATGATTATTATGCCAGGGTTCCTAGAGAGAAGCCATACATTAGTGATATTAATAAGAAAAAGAGATTAAAATTTGCCAAGGAATTTATTAGTAAAAATAATGCATTCTGAAATAAAGCAATCTTTTCAGATGAATCGAAATTTAACCTTTTCGGATCGGACGGACGCAGTTTTGTTTGGAGACAAGCAAATACTGAAATGGAAGTGAAATGCTACGGTAAAACACGGGGGTGGTTCAACTATGATCTGGGGGTGCATGACAGCAGGCGGTACCGGGAATTTGGTCTTCATAGAAGGAATAATGGATAAATACAAATATCTGAACATTTTACAAGAAAATTTGAAAGAAAGTGCAAGAAAATTGGGTGTGTACGAACACTTTTACTTTCAGCAGTATAATGATTCTAAACACGCCGCAGGAATCGTTAAGGAATGGATCGTATACAATACCCCCACATGTTGGTTATACCACTACAAAGCCCCGATATTAACCCGATTGAACATCCATGGGCAATAATAGGAAAAAGATTAAAAAAATTAAATATATCATCCAAGGCAAGTTCAAAAGAAAAAATATTCGAAGTGTGGAATTCTATAGCACCGAGTGTTACAGAAAAGTTAGTAAACAATATGCATACTCGCTTACAACATGTTATTCGTGCCAAAGGTGGACCTACTAAATATTAAAGCTTTAAAATTTTCCTGTTCAAATACTTTTGTGGTATCAGCAAAGTTTATGTTTGTAAGAAATAATTCATAATTATTGTATACATACTTCGATTCACTTGAAACTTAACCTGTATAATCTAGAGAGTCATACCAATTTACAATGTTAATAATATTTCTGTAAGTATTGTATAATATACTTATTATACTTATTAAATTCGTATTTTTATGTAGAAATATACAAAAATCCAGAGATTAAAAAAATTAGTAGCTCCAGCTTACAGAAATTGCAGTGAATAATTATTCTGCACAGTGCGCGTTCGCAGGCCAGGAATAAATAAATGGACGACTTTGATACGCCCTCGAGCTCATAAAATATTATTAAATACCAGCGATGTTATGAGAGATAGCTGCGTGAATGTTCCATAGACGACCGCAAACGAGGATCAATTGTTTTCTCAAGTGCTCCCCGCGTGACTCCCCTAATCTCTCCCTTCGTTTCACCCTCGTGGAGATGTACCACCCTCTCGAACAAAACGTCCCAATTACGAGCGGTTCCTCGAGAGAGGGAGGCAGAGGGGCCAGCGAAAAAAAACGATTTCACGTTGTCGAAAACGGGATCACGGGGTGAAAAGGCAAACCGGGGCTCAAACCGGTTCAGAAAATAACTTTATTCAAAAGTGTTATGCAAAAACTCCAATTAAACCAGTTCCGAAGACCGTCTGCTCCAGATAACTACAGTGAGTTCTCGATATACACTCGCCGCGGAATGTATGTTGACACGTTTCAGAAATTATGTATTTCTGATGAAAGACCAAGTGTTTACATTTTTTTCCGGGCTCTGACCTTATGTGTCACTTATTGTTTACTTCTACTAGCTTACTGTTTAGTTCAGTTCAGGAAACTGTAAATAACAAACGTACAGTTTTAAGTTTGCATAAAAGGCTCACGCGGAAAGTAAGTTGATACGCAATTTTGAGGGTATTTTGTTATAATATGTTTATACAATAAGTGTTAATTAATGATTTATTTGTTGATTTCACAATGTTGAACAATATCCTACATATAATATCACGTTAAATTATAAACATTACTTTATAGTGCCGAAAACTAGAGAACTCACACGTGCAGAAAGGTCACAAATATTTAACAGAAGAATAAGAGGAGATTCTTTAAGAAGAATTGCTCTTGATTTTAACATTTCTGCGGAAGGTGTAAGGAAAATAGTACACAGATTAGAACAGAATGAAACTGCAGAAAATCAACCGAAATCTGGACGTCCTCGGAAGACAACTCGTAAACAGGATCGGGTGATTGTACGAGAAGTGAAAAAAACCCCTTTGTTTCGGCCAAACAGTTGAAATCTGATTTAAATCTATCGATTCAAGAAACACAAATTCGTGCACGCATAAAAGAAGCAGGATTCTTAGGACGAATATCAAGAAAACGACCATTCATATCGAAAATTAATGCTAAAAAACGTTTGGCGTTCGCGAAACAGTTTAAAAACAAATTACCAGATTTCTGGAAGAAGGTTATATTTAGCGACGAATCAAAGTTTGAACTTCGATGTTGTAATAGAAGAAAATATGTATGGAGAAAGCAAGGTGAATGATTTAAATCAACGGTGATAACGCCTACAGTAAAGCACGGTGGAGGATCAGTATGCGTTTGGGGTTGTTTTTCTGCAAATGGTGTTGGCAATTTACATTTTATAGACGGGATATTAACAGAAGCAGGGTATGTAAATATTTTGCAACAGAATTTACAAGATTCAACAATAAAAATGAACATCCACGGTGATTATATCTTCCAGCAAGACAACGATCCCAAACATAAATGCAAACTAGCGACGAAATATTTCAATGAAAATGATATTCAATTGTTACCATGGCCTACTCAAAGTCCCGATTTGAATTTAATTGAACACCTGTGGGATCACTTAGATCGAAGTGTAAGTGAGAAATTTCGGAATAATAAATCAGTCTTTAAACAAGCATTACCGAGTGCTTGGAATAGTATTGACGAAAATATTATAAATAAATTGTTTGAAAGTATGCCTAGAATTGAAGAGGTCATCAGAAACAAAGGGTATCAAACTTCATATTAATTATGTCGTTTTATTGTTAAGAATACACTTAATTACGAACTTTCAATGCTGTCAACATACTTTCCGCAATCGATAAAAAGGTTATTTCATTTTTTCTGTCATTTTTATAACCTTTATGTCATCTATGGTGCTACACATACTAGTTTGTACTATATTCAATAATATACATAATATATATTTTCGATTAATTCTTAAATTATTGATTTAAAATAGAAAATCTGCATTTTTGAGACGTGTCAACATACTTTCCGCGGCGAGTGTATGTCAACAAGACGGGTCTTGCCAGCGACGTGTATCGTGGAGGAGACACTCTTCGGAGTCCAAGGCCTCTCAAGCTTCGGTAGTGGGGATAATTGGCGAATTTATACAGAGAAATCACTGTATTACTAAGAATAAAAATTATGGAGTTTTTCAATTTCGATTTCGAAAATAACAGCAGCAAATTTTGGATTCTCGAAAGGATCCTCGTGATCTTTCGAAAAGTTGAAATCGATAATTTAAAAGGTTCGAAGAACAGGGTTCTCGAACAACGATTGACAAGGGCCACACGCTAGATATTCGATTAATGCCGAGGTATATTTAGCCGAGAGAAACAATGCAATTAGCTTTTACGAGGCTTCGCGTAAAGATGCTGTTTCTCCCCGCGCTGGGCGTGTTAAAACGCGGTATAACCGTGTCGCGTTTACTCCTTTTTAGGTGGTTTACGACGCTTCGACGGAATAATGAAAAGGATGCGGGCCGGCTGATTATGCGTAAAAGTAACCGCGTATACCGGTAAGTGAAAAGGAAAACGTCGATCGGCAGCTACCGACGAGCCTCGCATTTATAATTATCCACGCTCGGCGACGACAGATATCGCCCTGGGGAATATACACCGATAACCAGGGTAATTTTACCGTTTAGAGTCCACACGGACGCAACCAGATACTAATACAAATTAATTAAATGTTGTGCATCTAGATGCAACGGTTCGACCTTTAGAACACCATAAATTGCTAAAACAGCGGCAATTTCATTGAAAATAGTGCAATACGGCAACAAAAAAATTATTCATTGAATTTTATGCAGTATGTGCATACGGGAGACTAATTTACAGATCCGTGGGGATTTGAGCAAATTTTTTCAAGCCTGGAGAACACGTGGAATTCAAATTTGGGAAATTCTTTAATATTTTTACGCTATTGCCAATTTTCTGATAGTCAACAAAATTCTAGAGTTTATGGAATTTTTATGCATAAGGGATACTTTAATCTACAAATCCAAATTGATTTAGGACATGAATACAATTTTTTTAATCCTGGAGAACACGCCGAATTTGAACTTGGGATTTTTTTTCGAGAAAGAAAGCCATTTGTGCACTTCTGTCGTTTTCCCATAAATAAAAAAAAAATCGTACATTGCATTTAATGGAGTCTGTGCATAGAGGATAATTCAACCTACGAGTCCATGGTGATTTGACCCATGAAAAAAATTTCCATAGAAATTCATGGAAACTACAAATTCGGGAAATTTTCGATAAGTTGTTCTTACATTTCTGTGGCTTTCGAATACAAAAAAAAATTTTTAAAGAGAAAACCGAGTTTGGGTGTTCGAAAGTAGAGGATTTGTGCTTTGGAATGAATGTGGATAGACGACCGTGCGATTTTTTTTTTTTTCACGAAACTACAACAGTTTGAATGTCACTGATCTTTCGATGGCGAATTGAGGAGGTAATTCCAACAATTTCGAGTTGAATTGTTGATGTAAAGTGTGAATAGAGATGTCCAATGGATCTGGGACACCGGGTAGGTCGACGTGACAAGTAGCAAGTATCCACAGTATGCAGATAGGGAAGCTACGGGGGGAGGAGAGAAGCGATAAAGCGAGCGAGAGTGCTGCGTTTTATGGGGAGCGTTCGAGCACGTGTCGACGACAGAAATTTATCGATAAATCGTTAACAATCCGGCCGGGATATCTCGTTCGGGGATTTATCGAATACCCGGACACACACACGGTTACACACACGGGTATACGTACATACATACGGACGTACGTGTACACGGTTACCCGAGAGCTCGATTTAAATGCGTGCATGCGGGATGGAGACGCGTGCTGCGTCCGACCGACGGTCAGGAACAATCCATTTAACCCTTATTAGGTCAGTGTCAATGGCCAAGATTGAAACGAGTTTCGCGATCGACCGGCCTCCAGCTCTTGCCCAGAGAACTCTGGCTATTCCCTGGCTCTCGAGCGGCCATTAGAAATGCGCATTATTTAACGCAAACGCGCACTGGTAATTGCATAACCCGTCGCAGGTACAAAGTAATCGGACCGGTGCCATGCCGGTGCGCGCACACCCGTGTACCGATAAATCACCTCGCGAACGTGTCTTGTAACTACATTTGTCGCTCGACCGTGAAAGGGAAATCCAGAAAATATTGCCGATCGCTTGTCGAACACGATCGGGAAACCCAATCGATGCTAACGGGATTGATTTAATGGGGCTCGCTCGTCGATCTGACGAATACGAACATCGTGTAAACGTTCATCAAATATTCACGCTGGCTGAATGTTTTTTACACCACTAGTTTTTTACGTCTACTCCGTAGATTGGCGATAAGATAGAGCGACCACGTTACCGACAAAAATAGGCGAATAATGGTTTCACGTGCCTCAACTTTTGGTCCTTGTATGAGAATGTTTTTCGAAGGGAAAGGGCTCGTTCGAAAGAGGAAGGTTCAATCTAACGCGCGCTGGTCACGAGCTGACGAGATTATGCGGATATTTGGTAATATAAGCGTTAGAAGTAGGCCAACAAATTGACGATGCGTTTTCTGGATGAAATCGAGAGTAGCGCGCGCTAGAAAATATCTCCGGCTACAAATTGAGTGAGTGTAAAAAGTATTCCTACACCTCTTGTAGTTTTAGAAAATCATATATTTCTTTATGTCATTGTACATTTTTTTATAAAACAAAAATACAATTACGATTATTATATGTTTCAACTACAAAATGTGACATATATACATTAACGAAATGTTAACGTTAATGAGGTATATTAAAAACAGTCTCTGAAGTCTGTCCTCGGGACTGTCTCTATCGCACAATAGATCTCTAATTAACTGAGTAAATACGGCCAATCGACTCCGATAGTGACTTCGACTATTTCTGCCGAGAAACAAAAATACTAAATGATAGGTTGTGGCGTAGGAAAAATCTGCTAAAAAATTTCATGATAAATCACCAAATGATAGATCAATACGTTGACTCATTGGAATTAGAAAATAATTACAGTGAGTGTAAAAAGTATTCGTACACCTCTTATAGTTTTAGAAAACCATACATTTCTTCATGTAATTGTACATTTTTTTATAAAACGAGAACACAATTACGATTATTATATGTTTCAACTAGAAAATGTGACATAAATAAATTAACGAAAAGTTAACGTTAATGAGATATATTAAAAACAGTCTGAAGTATCTCAAAATAAGCACGCAAAAAGTATTCGTACACGTAATAAATTTAGCAATAAACGTGTTATAATTTGCAAAAATAAATTAAATTAATATTTCGTTGGATAGCCTTTCGACTGTATAATTTCGTTCAGTCTTCTTGGCATTGAATCCACTAAATTGAATGTGATTTCGTGTTTAATATTGCACCATTCCTCTTGAAGAGCAAGTTTTAATTGTTCTTTACTTGAAATACGCCGGGTTCGGATTTTTTTATCAAGCAGATCCCATACATTTTCGATGGGATTAATGTCCGGTGATTGCGGAGGTGTTTTCAAATACTGTGGTATGTTATAAAGCACTCTCCTGTGTTGCGTGCTGTGTGTTTAGGGTCATTGTCTTGTGTGAAGATAAAGTTGTCTTTTAAACCCATTTTTTCTGCACTACTTAGAATATGGGTTTTTAATATGTTTAGGTATATTTTGTGATCCATGATTCCCTGGATGAAGTGTAATGACTAGACATCGGATGTTTATGCAATTTCCAATTTTTATAGAAACATTTTAAGAAAGTGGAATGAAATAAAATTTTATTTTTAATGGGGACAGCCTTTGTAGATCCAAAGCAAATAAAAATCGTGTTAAATTCTCTCGAATTTTATATTATAGCATTTTTTTAACATTTCCATAAGCCATAAATGCATAAAGATCCGATGTCTAGTAATGACCCTACTCCAGCAGCACTCGTACAACCACAAACCATGACCGAACCTCCGCCGTGTTTTACTGTGGGACGTAGATTTTCTTTTTGTAGCTCTGTATTTTCCTTCCTCCAGACCGTACACTTGCCATCAGAGCCAAAAACATTAAATTCACTTTCGTCAGTAAATATGACTCTTCGCCAAAACTCGATAGGCTTATTAATATTATCTTTCGCGAAATCAAGTCTCTCTTCTTTCTATTTGCGGCATTTACGAAATACTTCTTGCGAGCAACTCGGCCGTGGTATTCATTATTTCGTAAACAATTACGAATAGCGCTGGCACATACACTTACTCCAGCGTTGTTTGCAAGCTCAGCAGCGATCTTAGGGGCACTAATTTTAGTATTTGTTTTTATTTCACGTACTATAGTGTTTTATAAAACGTTCATCGCGTGAACTAAGTTTTCAAGGGCGACCAGATCTCGCTTTATTTTTATTGGTTTTTTGGTTCACCATATCGATCTACACTGGCTCACGAAAGTGTTCGAACGCCCTTTAAAACAGTATAACTTTTTTAAATTGGACCAAACGACCTGACCTCTTTGAGCAATTAGAAGAATTGACTTACCAAATGACGTGCAAAAAAGATTTTTAAAAAATTTCAATTCAAGCTCGGAATTATAAGAGCAAATAAAAAAGGCACTTTCCAAAACTTTTTTATTCGAGCCTGTAATGAAAATTTAAAATATGCGTTTTGTAGATCCTGTGTTAGTTATACACGTACTGAAAATTTCATCGAAATCGGCTGACGCAGATCAAAATGGCACGCATCCAAACATCTTAGAATCTGAGGATTTTAAGCAGAACTGACCAAAAGTCGCGAAGATCTACGCTTTTCACCACTTTTAATTCTTTGTAGCTCGTGTGTATATTAATCGATTTCAATGAAATTTTCAGCATGCATATAACTAACATATATCTACAAAACTCATATTTCAAATTTTCACTACAGGTTCAAATAAAAAAGTTGTGAAAAGTGCCATTTTTATTTTCTCATGTAATTCTTACCAATTGCAATTTTTTCAAAATCTTGTTTGCACATCATTTGGAAAACCAATTCTTCTAACTCCTCAAAAAAGTCAGGTCATTTGATCCAATTTAAAAAAAGTTATACTGATTTAAAGGGCGTTCGAATACTTTCGTGAGCCTGCGTATAATTCCTTGTATAGTGCTATGTGACCTATTAATTGTTTTTGCTACTTCTCGCAATGATTTGTACTGATTATGCAGTTGTATAATAATTTTTCTTTCAGTCTCACTTGTTTCCTTACCGTTACGACCCATTTTACCGAATGTTACCAAAATTGACTGGCTTTGATTTGGAATGAATTGGTTTTACAGAAGGTTGCCACTAGACTGCGCATCAAAGACCCTGTCTGATTATTTGTCGGGTTCCGCTAAACCATAATATAAACAATTGGACGCCTTTCAAATGCATTCTAGTACCTGTACGAATACTTTTTGCGCGCCAATTTAGAGACACTTCTCATACTTTCTAATTTTTCTCGTTAACATTAAACTTTCTCAAGAATATTTATATGACATGTGTTTATATAACGTGTATTTATATGTATATAGCTAAAATATATAACAATTACAATTATGTTTCGTTTTATAAACATGTGTGCAATTTCATAGAGAAATACATGGATTTTTAAGCCTACAAGAGGTGCACGAATAGTTTTTACACTCACTGTATATTTTGTCTCGATTCTTTGCGAAATAAAGCCAGAAAAATGTGATAAGTTTAGTCGCAGACTTAGGACCGTTGGATCAAGACCAATATGGATCTTAAGTCTTGTCTTATGTATTTGTCTTGTCGACAAATGGACCACAAAAATTGCTCTGGCCCTCGGTGAGCAAAGCTTAGCCCTTAAGTGAGATATAAACGGCTAGGAATGCTTGTGGAATTGTATATAATTGAAATAGAGTTAATAATGTTCACTGCTAGGAGAGCTTCCTCTTAAATCTGAGGAAATGTGATAAATTAATTGGGTGCTCGGTAGCAGGAAGCTTGCAAAGCTAACAAGACTCGTTAATTTCCGCGAGTTATCTTTCAATATTTGGCGAGTGAGTATCTCCGGAGGTAAAATTTCATCGCCGTGCAAATATTAGGTTGTGCCTTTTTTTCTTTACACTGCCTTCAAGCGTAAAATGATAATTCTTCATTTTAATCACTGATGTTTCAACCATCGTTTCCATACAATAATTAATTTCTTCACTCTTCCAGAATTATTACTATTCTTGAATTCATTTAATTATTAAACTGTACCAAATGTGATCACCTCGTTTATAAAATCCTGTATAAACATTGTAATTGTGATTGAAAAGACGCAAGTATTTTTAAACTCATTGATTGAATAAAATTCTGTAGTATATTGATAAATAAAAATAGATGCCGAACACAGACTAACTTATTCATGTTAAATTTAATCATAGGGTACTTGAACAAACTACAGACACAAATAACACAATCCTGCAGCATGATTCAACACTAAACCTGCCAAGCACAAAACATATACAAGTGAAACGTCTTATAGAAGGGAGAAGATTAAATTCATTTAAACTTTGTACGATTTTCATTATAATATGTGCTTAACACGTCAAGTGGCAAAAATCAATCCCCAAGAATCTCACAAAATCAGTGCGATTTAATTAATGTACCCGAAACTAGAAATTTAAAATGTATTATAGGGGATGCTGTCATAACCTTTTTGAATTCTAAAGATCCTAATAAAATTCCGTTTATCTGGATATGTCACAATAAAAGTGAATTTCTAAACCTAGTCAAAAATTACTGCCAGTCACTGACGTGGCAGTTAACGTGTTAAATAAATAAGTCAATTCAGCAATTTCCTATGGAAAAGTTTTTACAATTTCAATAATTGCAAAATAGAAAACCGGTCATTTTGACCGTGCTAGGTTTAGCATTAATATTCCCTTAGTCGAAAATTGCAAGTGGTAGATTAGTTTAAAATGCCTAGAACAGAGCGCACGCTTAAACAAAATACAGACACTCGTACCGAGAAAATGCTACAAATAACGCAATCTACGGCATGATCTAATATTCTTCGGATCCCACAAAAAATTACAAGTGGACAAACGGTAGTTCTCCATATGTGATCGGCGTGAAAGCAGGTTCCAGTGGCAGGGATCCAGTATAAATGCATCCGAATGCATCGGAAAAGCATCAGAACGCGTTTATCGGGCATAAATAGGTTCGGCTGACGATGTCCGCGGGCTGCTTGCATATGCGATCGTGTCCGAGCCTTATCAAACCGATCACGATGCTCGTTTTTCTTCGGTTTACCGACGTTTAGGGTTGCGACACGACGATCGTGCGCGGATTCGGAAAGCCCGCGCGGTGCCTCTGAATCCAGGCTGCGATTACGGTACACAGCATCCTTTCGCGAATATAGTGACATAATAGGCAAACGTCCAGGCCGATGCACCGTTATGCAGAATGGTGCTGAGGTCAAAGAGCCGGCGCGGATGGGAGGGAAAGAAGCGGAGGCTGTGTATGCGCATGGGATGCGTTGCGTTGCATTTGTTGGTACGTTCGTTCGTTCGCAGCGCATCGGATATGCTCGTTCGGCCGGGCGAGCGAGCTCCGGAATATTCGAATTGATGTGCGAGAGCTGCACCATGCGATATATATTCGACCTTTTCCGCTCCGAACAATGCATCTTTCGATCGGATTCTCGCGCATCTGTCCGTGCAATTATCCCGCGATACCGAGCTGCAATCTGCGTGTCGAGTGCACCGCGAGCTGCAACTCGATTTCCTCAGCGGAACTGCCGGATATTTTTAACACTAGATTTACCGGCTATTTAAGTATATCTATTTAAGTATATCTACCAAGACCAGTCAGAATGACTGATCTTTAGAAAAAGTGCTTAGTGGTTTTCCCAGTCTTTATTTCCTTTAAAAAATGACAAAAAAAGTTGAATAATATTATTTGTAATACAAAAATAGATTTATACCCAGATAGCACAGAGACGTCTTAAAGACGTCTTTAAGACGTCTGAATGTCCTACGAACGGCTTCCGAACGGCTTCTGAACGTCTCTGGAACGTCTTTGTGAAAAACTGTACGTCTTAAAGACGTCTTTAAGACGTCTCGAACAGACGTCTTTAAGACGTCTCGAAACAGACGTATTCAAGACGTCCCGAAACAGACCCCTAGTACCACAAAAATATTAGATAGATATGTTTGTCAAATATTGGAAAAATATTTTTTAAGCCACATTTTTTCTTATGAGAAAAATATTGAATTTGAATATTGTATACATGTACAAGAAATATAAATTGAATGTTTGATATAACAAAAAAATTAAGTAAATAAAAAAAATAAATTAAAAGAATGTTTTTCAGCATATCCGCGCACATTAACATTTTATGCTTTATTTATTTATTTATTTATTTATAAATAAAAAAAATAAATTAAAAGAATGTTTTTCAGCATATCAGCGAACATTGACATTTTATGCTTTATTTATTTATTTATTTATTTATTTATTTATTTATTTATAAATAAAAAAAATAAATTAAAAGAATGTTTTTCAGCATATCCGCGAACATTAACATTTTATGCTTTATTTATTTATTTAATTAATTAATTTATTTATTTATTTATAAATTAAAAAAATAAATTAAAAGAATGTTTTTCAGCATATCCGCGAACATTGACATTTTATGCTTTATTTATTTATTTAATTAATTAATTAATTTATTTATTTATAAATAAAAAAAATAAATTAAAAGAATGTTTTTCAGCATATCCGCGAACATTAACATTTTATGCTTTATTTATTTATTTAACTTATTTATTTATTTATCTATTTATTTTGATATATTATTTTGGATTTTGGATTTGTGATATATAATGTATAGTTTTATTATTAAACAATATTTATTGCTAAATTCTATTGCGAATATATATGTAATATATTATAATAGTACTAAATTAACAATTTAGTTATTTAACTTTCCTAAATAAATAAACGTCTATTCGAAGGATGGAAAACTGCGTTATATTGTGTTGCGTGTGTACAGTTTGTAAAGCTTTTCTCTAGCAGTTTAGAATGACTGAAACGTCAAGAAATGAAACGTCTTAAAGACGACTCGTAAAAGACGTCTTAAAGACGTCTGAAATGAGACGTAAAAACGACGTCTTTTACGAGACGTCTTTAAGACGTCTTAAAGACGTCTTGTCAGGACGTAAGACGTTCAGACCAAAAATGGACGTAAAACAGACGTCTTTAAGACGTCGAGTGCTATCTGGGTAGACATTATCAATTAATCAAAAGCTTAATTGTTTGTAGTTCATCGATCACAACCCCGAGTATCGAGTTCGCACTTACAGATAGCCAAGTGTCCGGGACCCAAGGAGAACCTTATGTGCGGCCCAAAACCCTGAGTAAATATAAAATTCCAAGGGCCGCTAGCGTACTGCATCAGAATCATAATTTTCCCGGAATTATATATTCTGTCCCGAAAAAACGTTGCTGTACTTATCAATTGTTGTAGCTGCCCCAATGTCATTTCATCACATAGAAACATACACCAGTCATTTTGACTGGTACTGGTATAAGTGTCAATAACAAAAAATATATTTGTTACGAATACATATAAAATACAAAAATATAACATACAAAACCAGTCAATTTGACTGGTCTGGTAAATCTAGCGTTAAGCGTGCGATTGCCGGAAATTTTGGTCGATTTTTTGGGATTAATCAACGATTCAAAACCTGTCGATCTAACCCTTTGAACATATTTTTTTCTTTTTTGCACTTCATCGTCTCAAGCGTTTTATTTAAAATTTAATTCCAGAGACAGTTTCTTGAATGCCACTGATTAATTTTGTATTGCTTATCTGTGTAAAATAACCGTAATATTATAAAATATAATGCATATTTAAACTGTTTAGGATCAACAAACACATTAATCGATTGAAACATATCTACCAACATAAACCTAAGCTTCGCTCCATTACCAGAATTGATTTCAGTCTCCAATTATTCTAATGTCTATCATAGCTCAAAAATCAGTGCTCCATTATTTTTCTAAATGCATGCCCAATTATTTTGTTTCAATGTTTATCTCGTTTCGAAAATCAGTGCTCATTTCATCATTTTCCCGGAGCTGTAAATATTTATAATTCGATTAAACCGTGCTCCTATTAATTTCTCCACAGTCGTCTCACGGATAATATCCACCTTGGGCGTCCCAATTGTTTAATAAAACGCGAGCGTGCAGCATTATGCAAATACGCGGGAGAGATGATCGTGTAGATGGTCTCGCCATTATCCTATTCGTTTTTGTGTCTGCATAATTTTTCCAGCGAGGATGCTTATTAAAAAAGCCTGCGGATTACAGATTGGCAAACACCGAGCGCAACAAACACTGTAGATGTATTGTATTACCTGGTAGTACGTGATAGCTGTTTTCCGTTTATTAGCGGTCGTATGGTCAGAGATAACGGTGTGCTCGATAAAACGAAAGAAATCGATCAGGAGGGATCGACGATCGCTGTTCCATGCGTTTTAATCGGTCGGAGTGAATTATTGTATTTTGTTTGCATACGCTAAGCTACCAAATTTCTAAACTCCTCAATTTCTAGGACCCTAAATTACTGAGCTTCCCAATTTCTAGGACCCCAAATTTCTGAGCTTCCCAATTTTTAGGACCCCAAATTTCTGAGCTTCCCAATTTTTAGGACCCAAAATTTCTGACCTCCCAAGTTTCTAGGACCCCATATCTGAGCTCCCATGTTTCTAGGACCCCAAATTTCTGAGCTTCCCAACTTTTAGGATCCCAAATTACTGAGCTTCCCAATTTCTAGGACCCAAAATTTCTGACCTCCCAAGTTTCTAGGACCCCATATCTGAGCTTCCCAATTTCAGGGACCCCAAATATCTGAGCTCCCCAATGTCTAGGACCCCAAATTACTGAGCTTCCCAATTTCTAGGACCCAAAATTTCTGAGCTCCCATGTTTCTAGGACCCCATATCTGAGCTCCCATGTTTCTAGGACCCCAAATTTCTGAGCTTCCCAATTTTTAGGACCCCAAATTTCTGATATTCCCAATTTCTAGGACCCAAAATTTCTGACCTCCCAAGTTTCTAGGACCCCATATCTGAGCTCCCATGTTTCTAGGACCCCAAATTTCTGAGCTTCCCAATTTTTAGGACCCCAAATTTCTGATATTCCCAATTTCTAGGACCCAAAATTTCTGACCTCCCAAGTTTCTAGGACCCCATATCTGAGCTTCCCAATTTCAGGGACCCCAAATATCTGAGCTTCCCAATTTTTAGGACCCCAAATTACTGAGCTTCCCAATTTCTAGGACCCAAAATTTCTGAGCTCCCAAGTTTCTAGGACCCCATTTCTGAGCTTCCGATTTCAGGGACCCCAAATATCTGAGCTCCCCAATGTCTAGGACCCCAAATTACTGAGCTTCCCAATTTCTGGGACCCCAAGCTTCTAAGCTCCCCAATTTCTAGGATCCCAAATTTCTAGAACATCAAATATTTCGGGCCCCAAATTTCTGAGCTCGCCAATTGTATTATTTAAGAAATAAAACATTCAGTTCTGTAGAAGATGCAAGGAGGCACCTTGAGTCATATTTTGCTTCGCGAAACCTGGACTTCTGTAAGAGGGGGGTTGAAAATTTGCAGGAATGCTGGCAAACTGTCCTTGACAATGATGGAGATTATATAATAAATTAAGAAATAAAAACTTGAATTTACTACAAAGTTTATTTAAGATTTCAAAATAATTGATTACTTATGGGCCCTCCTAATATTTTGTTTGCATACATTAAGCCCCATTGATGGAGCTTTACGTTTGTGGCTTTAGGCGTTCACTATGCACACAGCGATACTATACAACCGTGGCGTGTCTCGTTTCTTTCTTAATTGTCCCGATGCGGCCCGGAATCCACCGTGGCGGCCTGTTATTTGCGATTCGCTTCGAACCGGCCAGAATATATCTTCTCTATTTGCATGGTCGCGGTGTCTCGCATACTCGCTGGTTTATTTCACTTGAACTAATTGGCACTAATTACGACTCGACACGATTCCACGGGAAACGCGCGCGAGCGCCGCTCTACTGGAAGAAGGAACCCGGGGAATGCATAATCCCTTCGAGGAACGGGGCGGGACGCTTATGCTCGGTTGACGCGTGCTGGAAACCCTGCAAATTATTTCTCCGATTCGTTCGAGATCTCCAGACTGTCTATTAGGTCGGCGCATTAATAATTGCGCTGGGGAAACCGTCTCTGCTTTGAGAGCCTGCCGCTCTCAGATACCGATTTTTACCAAATCGATGTGCGACGTCAATTGTTTTTATCGGGGAATGGTAATTGAGAATTCTATCACGGACTAGCCTATTATCTCAGTACTCAGTATTCTGACAAAAAATTTATTACCATTTAAATTCTTCTGTGTTGATTGTGTGAGTCTTTGTAGCATTATATTTGCATAATTGTACCTCATTCAAGTCAAGTTAAGATTTATGACAAAAAAGTAGATGAAATACAGAAGAGTAAAAATGTTAGAAAAATCCAAGAACCATCGTTGCATTGTTTTGGACACGTTAAAATTAATAAGAGTGGAATTTTGGATGTTTTCTATTCCCAATTATTGACACAGAAGAATTTTATTTTACATAAAGTGCCGCAATCTACTAACCAACAGAACATGAATTTTTCGACAATAAAACAATTAGCTTCAGTACTGAACTAGATGTCCACTGAGTTGCACAATCAGTCATGTAGTATATCATTTTACATTGAAATGTTTATTTACAGAAAGTACTGGGACAGTAAAGTACTCAGATGACACAGGTCCAGACAACTGCAACTCTATCGCAATTAGCTTTTATTATTAATGGTGAGACGTTTCCGAGAACGATTGGCAGATTTACTGATGCATTGACAGACAGACACAGTTCGTGAAATTCATTATGATTTATTAATGATATTGCATGATAGTGGCTGATCGTAAAGTCGCAGGGTTATGAATTATGGAGTATTTAGAAAGAGATGAATAGTAATGCAACACGTCGCCAAGCAAAGTTATTCGAGTACTCTCTCGGTAAAAAATCACGATGTTACGAGCACCATTTGCCGCATGATCGCAGCCTGGAGGAGTCGTCTTAAATAATTCTGCGCGCATAACGAATTCATAAAGGCATCGCGCGTGTAGTCCAGTCATTATCACTTAACGCCAGCTATATCCTAAGATCGTTTTTGCGATCTCGAATTATACTAGATGCTACATCTGCGGTTATAGGGCAAAACAACCTGTTCGCGATCGCAGTCGTGTAGACTCACGGAGAAACAATTTCTTTGGTGCATTCTGCTACCAATGTATCACAATACTTGCTCCCCGAGATGAACACGTTGACTCGGGGAATCTTTTTATCGGTCGCGTTCACCTTGTAACATGAAATATTAGCATCCATCCTCTAAAAAATATCAATCTCTCAGGACTGTCGATGTGTTTACAGGCTGGGGAAAAAGAATCAGGAAAAACTGTTGCTGGAGGCTACAGATCTTTGGATTCTGAACCAGGGTTCTAGACTCTGGGATCCTAGTATTTACATTGTAGAACTATGACCACTAAAATCTTCAGGTTATCGAGTTTAGACCTTAACCGTCTGAGATTCTCAAGTTTGGTCACTGAACTTCTAAAACTGTAGACCGTAGGGTTCACGATACTACTCCCCAAATTCCTAAGATCCCAAATTTCTAGAATTTCAAGTATCTAGGGCCCCAAAATTCTAAGCTCCTCCATTTGTAGGACCCCTGATTTCTAAGCTCCCAAATTTCTAGCACCCCAAATTTTAAGCTCCCCAATTTTTAGGACCTCAAATTTCTAAGCTCCTCAATATCTACAATCCTAAATTTCTCAGCTCCCAAATTTCTAGGACTCCAAGTCTCTAAGCTCCCAAATTTTTTAAGCTTCCAATTTTCCAGGATCCCAAATTTCTAGCAGCCCATAATTCTAAGCTCCCAAACTTCTAAGCTCCCAAATTTCTAAGGTCTCCAATTTCTAGCACCGCAAATTTCTAAGCTCCCCAATTTCTGGAATCCTAAATTTCTAAGCTCCCAAATTTCTATCACCGCGAATTTCTAAGCTCTCCAACTTCTGAGCTCCCAGATTTCTAGCAGCCCAAAATTCTAAGCTCCTAAATTTCTATCGGCCCCAAATTCTAAGCTCCCAAATTTTTAAGCTCCCAAATTTCTAAGCCCTAAATTTTCTAGCACTCCAAATTCCTAGCACCCCAAATTTCTATGCTCCCCAATTTCTAGGACACCAAATTTCTAAGGTCCCAAATTTCTAAAATCCCAAATTAATAAGGTCCCAAATTTCTAAGCTCCCAAATTTCTAGCACCCCAAATTTTAAGCTCCCCAATTTTTAGGACCTCAAATTTCCAAGCTCCTCAATATCTACAATCCTAAATTTCTCAGCTCCCAAATTTCTAGGACTCCAAGTCTCTAAGCACCCAAATTTTTTAAGCTTCCAATTTTCCAGGATCCCAAATTTATAGCAGCCCAAAATTCTAAGCTCCCAAACTTCTAAGCTCCCAAATTTCTAAGGTCTCCAATTTCTAGCACCGCAAATTTCTAAGCTCCCCAATTTCTGGAATCCTAAATTTCTAAGCTCCCAAATTTCTAGCACCGCGAATTTCTAAGCTCTCCAACTTCTGAGCTCCCAAATTTCTAGCAGCCCAAAATTTTAAGCTCCTAAATTTCTATCGGCCCCAAATTCTAAGCTCCCAAATTTTTAGGCTCCCAAATTTCTAAGCCCTAAATTTTCTAGCACTCCAAATTCCTAGCACCCCAAATTTCTATGCTCCCCAATTTCTAGGACTCCAAATTTCTAAGGTCTCAAATTTCTAAAATCCCAAATTAATAAGGTCCCAAATTTCTAAGCTCCGAAATTTCTAAGCTCCCAAATTTTTAAGAAGAATTCTTGTCCCCAGATTTGTAGCACCCCAGATTTCATACGCTGGACCTCTAAAATTCTAAGATTCTAATCACCGAATCTCTAGGACCCCAAAATTCCATACCCTAGACCTCCAAGATTCCAAACTCCATCCTCCCTAGGACACTACACCACAATCCTCGTCTATAGTCTCTCCCCGGTCGCCAAAAAAAGGCTGCCTCCATGTAAGGCAACGTTGCATCAGAAGACGCGTTCCTTCATGCTAATCGAGCTAGGCTCGTCGAGAAGAGCTCGACTACTCCCGGGTAAAAAAGAATTGGCAAACGGGACACGAGAGGTTCCGAGAATCAAAGGGTGGGATCGCTCTCGGGACTCTAAAGGCCGTTTATAGTCGGTCGAGAGCTCTTTTGACTGCTGCTAACCAGGAAGCCAACCAGCTCTCTCTCTCGCTCTCTCTTGAGAGAAAACTAGAGAGAGAGAGAGAGAGAGAGAGAGAGAGAGAGAGAGAGAAGCGGAAGAAATAGAAGAATTAGAAACATCAGAAATCGTTAAAACGCGCGTGCTCGCATTGCTCACGTGCCGATCATCCTCCTTCCCCTCTCTCTCTTACTCTTTTCAACCCTCTGAGCCAACCAACACTTTCGTTGCGTTTCGCACACGATTTCCACACGCATTCGCTCGGCTATTTATGCCAGTGTCTACTTATGTGCGAACCAGTCAGCACGTACGTGCCGAGCACGTAATATATCGCGTGTCCCAATCGAACTGGCATCCCCCCCCGTTCCCTTCGCCACGCCATCGAAAGGCAGAGGGCCTCTCAACAAATAGACCTGCCGCCTGGAAATGGTCGTAACCGGCGAGAGCAAACACGTACCCAGGCGGTTCGAAGACGACGGGAATTTCTTTTTCTCTATGGTGACCATGGTCGTACGCTCCTTTTCCACGTCCCTGGATAAATAAATCCGCCGGACACCGTGATAAAATGGTAGCCGACCGGCCGAGGCCGTTTGTATGTTGTATTAGCGTGCACGCGCAAATTCCCGGCCAGTCGGTTTACAGTTAGCTCCGAGAGACGCTCAGCTCTCGGACACGGCTGCAGATCGATCGATCCTGGATCGCGGCAAGTCGGATTTTAAATCGCCGTGGCCTAGATCACGCAAACCGCTTTGGAGAGATTTGTTTTGATTGCGCTGAGTCTTGCAGATTGATTGTGTTAATTCTTGGACTCTGGTTTGTAGCTTGAGTACTGGGATTTTTTACGGTCTGAGCACGCTGCCATAAGTTCTGAAGTGTCCAAAGTTGATTTGGTAATTTTTCGTAATTTTGTCTACTGGATATTGAAGATTCAGCATCTATAAATAATTCTTAAACACTGATGGGTTTACGGTTAGGATTTTTTAAGATTTATGTACGCTACAAGAAGACCATAAGTGTTCTGAAAGTCCAAAAGTTCTGAAGTGTCCAAAGTTGATTTGGTAATTTTTGGTAATTTTGTCCACCGAATATTGAAGATTCAGCATCTATAATTAATTCTTGTACACTGATAGCTTTACGGTTAGGATTTTTTACGATTTATGTACACGATAAGCAGACCAGTGTTTGCTCTGTCAATGAAGAAATATTGAAGCGTTCTTTAGAAATTCCTAGAGAATAAATCAACAATAACGCTTTATTCCACTTTATTTGGCTACCCTCGTTGCAAAAAAGGTCTTCAACAAGGTCTTTAATATTGGACGAGTCAAAATGACTGGTTTCTGATTTCTTCCTCTACAACTTCTTCGTCGAAACAGCTATCACAAAATGAACGCAATCTTATCATTATTACAGCAATATTATATCAATGGCGTGTATTTAAAAAATTTGTGTATTCATCATGATTCAATACTACAACTCGTAGCATAGTATTGAGAGGAAACGGTACGTTTATTTTCAGACGTTTCTCTACCATGCCTCCATCATGTTGACCTCAAGGATTTCTTCAACGTTCTCCAGCCTGCACGGATTTAATATTAATTTAATTAAGGAAACACATGATTTTCGTTCGCGTTTAGCCGTACGAGTGTTATTGGCCGGAAAATCAACCGGTTAACTCGTGGCTAGGCGCATAAGTATCAGCATGATTTAAAAAGCAAATCCACGCTGAAACGCATCGGGCAAAAAGATTCCGAATATGCGCACCGGCTTCCATATTAAGGATATATCTATTCGTTCGATCGATTGGAATTTTTAAAAATCTATTCGCTCATTCAATTTACGGGTTCATAAATAAATGCAACGTCGCTGGTCCTATTGTGAGTTCCGAGTTAACAGGCAGGCAAAGATTAGCAGGTTAATTGTTCCTTTGATATTCTAACGTAAGGCGGATTTCTATTAAAGTTTAATTGAGGAAGTCCATTATTCTGCCAGAATGTATGGACACCGTGCATGAAAAATTCATATCGGAGCCTTTATAATGAGTCAAATTTTAGATTTGGGTCAGATGGAAATTATACGCGAAGCTTGGTTGTTGTACATTGTAGCTGAAATCTATGGATCAGCGATGTAAAATTCATTTGGGAATTCTCGTAACGAGTACAGTTTCCAGCTAAAAAAAAAATGCTGAAATAAATTTTAAATAGAATGGGATTTTTAGATGAGCTGGACAGTTAGGGCGACTCAGCGGGGCGCGAAATTTAAATCACCCATGCAAACTCCGTTCTGTGTGCATCGTTCTTGGAAAAATTGCATCGTGTTACTGTGTATTCAATCGCGTCGTTGAGCCACCACAAAATTCATTTGTGGATTGCGAAAATCGGATGAAAAAATCGGATCGAATAGAGGCAATGTGAAAAGACTCCTAATTGCAGTCACCCGAGTCGATTTCAGGGATATCGTTCCGGGAAGAACGGCGTTTTCGTGGTTCAAGAAATACGAAACGACCTGCGGTTTACTGTCGGCAGTCACGAGTGCCTGGTGTCTCCCGAGGGATTCGACCCTCGGTCGTTGTCTGGGTCAATCTGAATCTACTTTAAAATTTAATTCGGAATTTTACGGGGCGTGTTTATTTTCTAATGAATTTTGCACGGGACCGTGGATCTCTTTCACGAGTTCGCCCCTCGGCGGATGTTTGGGTCAATCTGAATTTGATTTAAAATTTAATTTCGAGTTTCTCTGGCTATGCAGTTATTTTCTGAATAAATTTTGCATTTGTGATCCGTGGATTTCCTCCGTGGTTTAACCCTTAGCACTGGAATGGTGACGGTAAGGCGCCACTAAAAATTGCTGTATCGTTACTCAAAATATTTTTTACATCATCGCATGCATTTGAAAATTACTAAACATTTCAGTGTTGCACGATTAATTGCCCCAGTTTTGTATGTATTAGGTCGTCCCATAAGTTCCTGCCATTTACTCTCGTACCATTTAATTTTAAAAATAAAATATGTAATCACGTAGATTATCATATCATGAAGAGTCTGTATCGACACCAGGGTTCACAATTCTAGTCCCCAAATTCCTAAGAGCTCAATTTTCTCAGCTCCCAAGCTTCTAGAACTTCAAATATCTAGGGCTCCAAATTTCTGAGCTCCCCAATTTCTAGGACCCCAAATTTCTAGATCTTTAAATATCTAGGGCCCCAAATTTCTGAGCTCCCCAATTTCTAGGACCCCAAACTTGTAAGCTCCCCAATTTCTAGGGCCCCAAATTTCTGAGCTTCCCCCAATTTCTAGGTCCCCAAATTTCTGAGCTTTCCAATTTCTAGGGCCCCAAATTTCTGAGCTCCTCAATTTCTAGGGCCCCAAATTTCTGAACTCCCCAATTTCTAGGACCCCAAACTTCTAAACTCCCCAATTTCTAGGATCCCAAATTTCTGAGCTCCTCAATTTCTAGGACCCCAAAGTTCTGAGCTCCCCAATTTCTAGGACCCCACATTTCTAGATCTTTAAATGTCTAGGGCCTCAAATTTCTGAGCTCCCCAATTTCTAGGACCCCAAACTTGTAAGCTCCCCAATTTCTAGGGCCCCAAATATCTGAGCTCCCCAATGTCTAGGACCCCAAATTACTGAGCTTCCCAATTTCTAGGACCCATAATTTCTGACCTCCCAAGTTTCTAGGACCCCATATCTGAGCTCCCATGTGTCTAGGACCCCAAATTTCTGAGCTTCCCAATTTTTAGGACCCCAAATTACTGAGCTTCCCAATTTCTAGGACCCAAAATTTCTGAGCTCCCAAGTTTCTAGGACCCCATATCTGAGCTTCCCAATTTCAGGGACCCCAAATATCTGAGCTCCCTAATGTCTAGGACCCCAAATTACTGAGCTCCCCAATTTCTAGGGCCCCAAATTTCTGATTTCCCCCAATTTCTAGGGCCCCAAATTTCTAAGCTCCTCAATTTCTAGGACCCCAAATTTCTAAGCTCCCAATTTTCTAGAACATCAAATATTTCGGGCCTCAAGTTTCTGAACTCCCCAATTTCTAAATTCGATCAGGGCAAAGTGCCCCGTGCAGAAAGGTCTGAGAATTCGCGACAACCGACGAGTCTGTATCGACGGTGTAATAATCCGCGACAGTGATGCTTATGCTCTTAACACGCACAGGTCCGTGTATGCAAAAGTAAACACGTCGAGCCTGTTTAACACGAGTGCACACGCGGGTTCGTTCGATCGTGCCTGGCGCGCGTGTGTGCGTGTCTGCGTGCCACCTTTTCTTCCTCTGGTCTTTCTGCTTCGTTTTTCACGTCTCTCTCTCTCTCTCTCTCTCTCTCTCTCTCTCCCTCTCTCTTTTCGCCTCCCCTCTGACAGAGTCCTGCCAGTCTCTCGCACCCCCCATGGTCGGTGACTAACACACAAAGCAGACGGTGCCCTTACCGTAAATCGCACGTTACGAACACAACGTAGAGGATCCAGTATACGGGACGAGCGTGTAAAATCTGTGCGTATGTGTGCGTTACTGCGTGGGCGACCCTTCCGAACAGAACATCGAGTGCCGTCGGACCGACGGAAAAGTGCACAGTGCACTTGCACGGCAAAGGTAGGCGTCAAATTACGATACACTTATGGAAATTTGTTCTCTTGTCAACGAGAGAGGTTCGTGCCACCACCCGTTCATCCCTAAATCTGTGATTTTTGTCCGGGGTTATTTGACTGACGATATTTGTGCAAAATAAAAATTCTCTGCATTCATTTCATGATATAGGAGCCACATAGATATTTATTTTTCTTTCTGAATTATTTTAATGAGTGAGACATAACTCAACTGTCCCTTCACATTATTTAAATGCTTCCACTGTTCTGCAGAAATTTTTTCCACTATTCTAGAATCCAAATTTCTAAGCTCTCGCATTTATAGGACACAAATTTCTTTCAGCCCAAATTTTTAAATTCCCCAATTTCTAGAATTCCGAATCTCTAGGCTCCCAAATTTCTAAGCTTCCAAATTTTTAAGACCCCAAATTTCTGAGCTCCCACATTTCCAGGACCCAAATTTCTAAGCTCCCACATTTCTAAGACCTAAATTTCTAGGTTTCTCAAGTTTCTAGAACCCCAGATTTCTGTTCCCAAATTTCTAAGACCCCAAATTTTTGAGCACCCACATTTCTAGGACCTAAATTTCCAGGTTTCTCAAGTTTCTAGAACCCCAGATTTCTGCTCCCAAATTTCTAAACTCTCAAATTTGTAAGACCCCAAATTTCTAAGCTCCCAAATTCGTAAAACCCCAAATTTCTGAGCTCCCACATTTGTAGGACCCCAGATTTCTAAGCTCCCACATTTCTAAGACCTAAATTTCTAGGTTTCTCAAGTTTTTAGATACCCTTTCTAAACATCCAAATTTCTAAGCTCCCAAATTTCAAACCCCAGATTTCAAAGATTCTAGGATTCTAGTCTCCAGATTCCTAGGACCTTAGAATCCACTCTCTAGACCCCTGAAATTCTAAGATTCTAGTTCCCAACTCCCTAGGACTCCAAAATTCTATCTGCGTTTTACATTTGATCTGCTCATTTTTTTGTCATAAATGCATAACAGTACAGTAGTATATGCGCAACACATAAAAGTCTAGTTATTACACATACGTCTACTATGTTGCGTGTCCAAAAAAATAAAATGAACAAAATGTTCGCAAAAGTCTCCCACCTTTTCAAACGTCTTGCAGTTAAAAAGCACCTACATAAAAGAGCATTTTGGCCAGTTAAAAACCATTTAAAAGATAAGGAGCGAAGCGGAGTATCCCCGGTTGGATAAAGTCCTTTAAATTACAGCCCGCGACCGCAAATAAGGAGGTGCGTAATGCGATCCGTTCATGCGTTAGGATCCGTCGATTCCCGAGCATCGATACTCGCGGGTCTCGTGCGTCCCCGGCGACGATAATCCCTGCATAAAGGTGATTTATGGGCCGCATAATTTCCGAGCCTTATGGCAAATAGCGGAGTCCGTATATACGGGGCGGATAGGTCTCGTACAGTTAATGCAGATCACTGCAGGACTTTCATGATCTCTCTCTCTCCCTCTCTCTCTCTCTCTCTCTCTCTCTCTCTCTCTTTCTCTCTCTCTCTCTGTCTCTCGGGTCTGGTTCCGTGAAGTCAATAATTTATTACGATGGGCTTTGGCTCGCGAGCGAGCGAGCGAGCGAGCGAGAGAGTCAATATTGACCGCGCTTCGAACAGGGAGAGTATCCGCGGCGCCGTTCGAGTATAACAAATTCAATCGGCGATTTCTTTCCGGCAAATATTTGCTAGAGATTTCTCCGTTACCGCTACAAACGGGAACAAAATAAAATGTTCGAGAAGGGTGGTCGATACACCTCTCGGGACCATTGAACGGGCGAATGAAATTTTATTGGGAGCCGTACACCGCGTCCCGGACGATTTATTATGTGGCCAGGCCGTTATGGATTTTCGATACTTGCCGCTTCGGCCAGGATAAAACTACTTCCTCCTTGCTCGGCTTGGAATGGACCAAGTATCAGCGGAATGCTCGTCAACGCGTCGACCGAGGATTAAACGACTCGACGGAGTCCTTCGTACACTACCGGCCATAAGTGTTTACCCACCCACATATTTTTTAACATTGTAGTCCACGGTACTACGGTTCAGCTTCAATAACTTTGCTATTTCTCTGTTACCTTTTCCGATGCTATGATGGGACACTATTAGAGCGCGCGTTTCAATCGATAATTCTTTTCTCCCTGACATTATTTGAAATTTTCGCAAAATTCTTTAGGCACGTGAAAATCAACTGTTTACTGTATGAAAGCTTAATGCAGTATGAAATTTGAGAAGACTAAGATACCTGTATTACCTGCGTTCATATTCCCTACTGACCGTTATAAAAATTTCAGAAAAATGGGTTTCTTTACCTGAACTCCAAAATTGTCGTTTCTCATAAAAAGCTGTAAACTCATTTACAGTACCTGATTGTGTATGTACAGAATATTTTGGATGTTTTTTATTAGCCTTATAATTAGGATTTAATGCTACGGATATTTTCATAACAATAAAATACCTACTATTTGAATAGTAACGAAATTTGAAGGTGGGTAAACACGTATGGCCGGTAGTGTACGTCGTGAAAAAGCGAGTCTTAGGGGCCCGGGATAGTCACGTGACTTTTTAATTAATAATTTCCATTCACAGCCTGCAGGCAGAGACTTAAGATCCGTCTTGGTCTTGATCCGACGGGTCTTAAGTCTGTGACTGAACTTGTCACATTTTTTGCTCTGTATTATCGATATTATGATTTCCGACGCCAGAAACGTACTTCAAGTTTTTGGCTTTATTTCGCTGTTCGCTGAAGCGCTACTCTCGATTTCATCCAGAAAACTCATCCAAAGGTATAAAAATGCTTGGATTCCAGGGCACGCGTATCGTCAATTGGTTGGCCTACTTCTAACGCTTATATTACCAAATATCCGCATAATCTCGGCAGCTCTTGACAAGCGCGCACTAGATTGAACCTTCCTCTTTAGAATGAGTCCTTTACCAGCGACAAAATATTCTTATATGAGGACGAAAACTTGAGGCACGTAAAACCAATTTTTGAGGGTAATGTAGTCACTCTACCTTATCGCGAATCTACGAAGACCGGGCCCTTAATCTTATCGGAAGTCAAACAACGGAGAAAGCGATTTTGGAGGATGTACAGGAAACGACGAGGCTCGTGGCAACAGTATGTATCTCGCTGGCGCAACTGTTTGCGAACTCGTGAACCTAACCCAGAGCAAGCATCAGCCTAGTAGTGCTCGTCCAAGTGTCGCTGAGGATTAAACTCGACCGAGTCGATCGAATCCTTGCGCCCATGGAAACGTCGAGAAACGATTATTCTAATCTTATCTGAAGTCAAACAGCGGAGAAAGCGATTTTGGAGGATGTATGACATAACTGTTTGTAAATGCTAAAACCGTCCAAATCATCCTGAAGATTAACCCTGAAAATATAGTTTCTTCGGGAAGCTAAACTCTACGAAAAGTTCAGGATAAAGTGACTACAATAATTAACTCTCTCTCTACTCGAAGACATTTTTATTCCAGAACTCGGACTTTTCATCTTATGCAGAATTTTTTTTTTTGTTAGTATTCATTCGAGATATTCAACTTATTAACACTAAACCTACCACGGTCAAAATAACTGGTTTAATATTTTACAATTATTGAAACTATAGAAATTCATTTATGGAAAGTGGTTAAATAAATTTCTTCGTCCAGGCATTTATTATATTGAAAATTACAGACAATTTCAATAAATTTAGGGTCGCCATTTTTCTAAGGCAATATTTACCAGATACTGTTCATGCTTGGTTTAGTGTTAAACACAAAAATATTTAGTAATTTCTAATTATTTTGAATTGTGATACAGTCTTTTTAGTGATTCCTCGGAGGGACAGTCGAGGGCAAGGGGTTAAATCATTTGTCTGCAGCTTTAAGGATTAAATACGTGGACCTAATCACTATGGCGACATTCGTCCTTAAAGGGATGAATTACTCGACCTTGCTGCTATAGAAGACTCGAGAAAAGCGAGGGATGACGATGGATTGTCAGTTTGCTTCTGTATGATCGACGTTATACCATGTTACTATAATAATTTCTTCATGATTTAGTTTTCAATATTTTTATAGCTATCTTTAAATTCTAGAAAGTGAGCAATAATTCATTCGCAATCAAATTTGAATAATTCGTCAGAGTCAGTACGAGGTACCAGAATAGTGATTTTGGAAGATATACAGGAAACGAGGCTTATGGTAGCCTGGCATAACTGTTTATAAATTCCACAGAGATCTGGTGCGAGTCCGAGGAAAATCGTGAGGGACCATCTGTAGCAACAGAGATAACTGCGGATCTTTATACAAAATAAACATTGTCTGCATTAATAACAAGGAAGGGAGTCACATAAAAATTTATTCTCCCTCTCAGTAATTTGAATAGGTTGTAAATAATATACTAGTGATAATAAATCTTTTCTCCTGTTTTGTATTTCTCCTTTTTAATTTTGCTATAAATGCGTAAAATCTGCAGTCTGAAGTAATCCTGAAGAAAGTGTAAGTGCAAAGTTTGGAACAGATTTAGAAAGATTTTTTTTTTTTAGAGACAGATTTAATTTTGCTTACCTCGTGATCGCACACATGTTGCAAAGGCGTTGCGTTGTTGAAGGTCAAGCACAGTTTTACATGAGAGAACCGAGAATGGATTGTTGCGGAGATTCGAGCACCATTTAATACCCGATGCAATCGAAACGAGCGCGCGTCAACGACTGACTCGAGGCAGCACGAGCACGAGTTAAGAGTAGCACGAAGAGCGTCGGTAACCGCCGAAGACGCCCGAAGCACCGTTCGAAAAGCCGATTCTTGTCAGCCCGCGACCCCAGACCGTTTCCAACCCTTATGGCCGTTTTATCCCTAATTAAGATTGGCAAATACGAGCCTCGAGCGATGTTTGCTCGAACAACACTGTCAAAAGATTTCGAGTGCCTTGTAGACACGCACCTCGTCGAAACCTCACCTTCACCCCCCACCCCGCACCCCGGGCGCACAGATTTTCATTTGATTATTCTTGAAATGCGAGAACAGGGCTCCGAGGAAATGAGGTACATTGTTATCGGAGGCACCGACGTAATGGAAAGATAATAACCGGGGAGTTCTCTTTCAATGGAGATTTAATCGCTGGGCGGGCACTCTGGAACTTTGTGGATTTTGAAGAGTCAATTAAATTGTTACCCTCGCAAGGTGGATGTTTCTTAGGATCTCATGATGACCATGACCAATCGTATTGCAATAATTTTCTCTTACGTGATACAGTCCGCGACAATACTATAAGACATCACTTAAAACGAAATAATTATGTATTATATGAAAGAATTTCATCGTCTTTCATGCAGAGTGTTATTATTTACTTCTGGGAACGTCGTTCCACGCACTGTTTTCCTTAGAATTTCTATGAACTTGAAAGCTACACACGCTTGATCTCTTGTTAGCCGCGACAAGTCTATAAGACAGTTGCTCGCAAACAGTGAAAGCGAAAAGATCATTAATGGCATATTCTTCTAAAGTGTCAGTAATTGAAGTAAATAATTTAAGTAAAACCTGAAAAATACTAATTAACGTGCAATATTTATGTTTATACAAAATGCCACGAGGAAAAAAATTAAATGAAACAGAGATTAAAATTATCAATAATTTGAGAAATAAAAATCATTCAGTGGCAAAAATTTCTGAAATTCTTGTTAGAAGCCGTTGTGTAGTTTATAATTATTTAAAAAATAGATGATAAAAAGAATCCAGGAGGCCGTCCAATGTTTTCAACTGCACAAGACAGACGGAATATTTTACGACGTGCATCGAACTCTACATTAACGGCACGACAAATTGCGACAGAAACTGGTGTAAAGACAGGTGTCAGGACAGTACAAAGAATAATAAAGGCTTCGAATAATTTAAAAAGGCGTTAAGTTTTGAAAGACCGCCGCTAACTAACCGTCATACGGAAGCCAGATTAGAGTTTGCAGAACAATGCATTGGCGTAAGAAATGGAGGAAAGTAATTTTTTCTAACGAGAAACGGTTTACTTTAAATGGCCCTGATAATATAAATTATTATTTTCACGATTTAAGAAAAGTGGAATTGATACTGCAAAGACGACAAATGGGTGGAGGAGGAATAATGATTTGGGCGGCTATAGGATATCATGAAAGAACTGAAATTGAATTTATTTTTACAAAAATAAACAGCAGGAAATACATAAATGTTACTGATAGCCAACCAATAATACAGTTTCCAACAAGATGCAGCTGTGCATTCGGCAAAGATAGTACAGGCATACTTTAAAAATAAGGAAACGTTTTACCCAGATAGCACAGAGACGTCTGTCGAAGACGTTCAGACGTCTATTAGACTACGAACGGCTTCTGAACGTCTCTGGAACGTCTTTGTGAAAAAACTGTACGTCTT
Organism: Seladonia tumulorum; assembly: GCA_913789895.3. Taxonomy (NCBI): domain Eukaryota; kingdom Metazoa; phylum Arthropoda; class Insecta; order Hymenoptera; family Halictidae; genus Seladonia; species Seladonia tumulorum. The sequence goes on from OU565267.1 coordinate 2,052,943, forward strand.
AAAGACGTCTTTAAGACGTCCGTTCGACGTCCGATCGACGTCTTTAAGACGTCTCGAAACAGACGTATTCAAGACGTCCCGAAATAGACCCCTAGTACCACAAAAATATTAGATAGATATGTTTGTCAAATATTGGAAAAATATTTTTTAAGCCACATTTTTTCTTGTGAGAAAAATATTGAATTTGAATATTGTATACATGTACAAGAAATATAAATTGAATGTTTGATATAACAAAAAAATTAAGTAAATAAAAAAAAATAAATTAAAAGAATGTTTTTCAGCATATCCGCGCACATTAACATTTTATGCTTTATTTATTTATTTATAAATAAAAAAAATAAATTAAAAGAATGTTTTTCAGCATATCCGCGAACATTAACATTTTATGCTTTATTTATTTATTTAACTTATTTATTTATTTAACTTATTTATTTATTTATCTATTTATTTTGATATATTATTTTGGATTTTGGATTTGTGATATATAATGTATAGTTTTATTATTAAACAATATTTATTGCTAAATTCTATTGCGAATATATATGTAATATATTATAATAGTACTAAATTAACAATTTAGTTATTTAACTTTCCTAAATAAATAAACGTCTATTCGAAGGATGGAAAACTGCGTTATATTGTGTTGCGTGTGTACAGTTTGTAAAGCTTTTCTCTAGCAGTTTAGAATGACTGAAACGTCAAGAAATGAAACGTCTTAAAGACGACTTAAAGACGTCTTTTCAGGACGTAAGACGTTCAGACCAAAAATGGACGTAAAACAGACGTCTTTAGGACGTCGAGTGCTATCTGGGTATCATGGCCAGCGAGATCTCCCGACTTAAATATCATTGAAAACCTTTGGGGAATACTAGCCAGGGAGGTTTATTTTGAAGGAAACCAGTTCAGTACTGTAGAACAATTGTAAAACTGCGTTGAAATGATATGGAAGAAAATTAAGCAAAAACAATTAAAAACTTGTATAAATCTATTGCAAAAAAAATGTTACATGTTAAAAAAAAATAAAGGTGGCAACACAAAATATTAATAACCGATAAAAATAAGCTGTACGTGTTAATTTTCTACAAAAACATTACCTGTCTTATAGTTTTGTCGCAGTTAATAAAAGGTAAGTTGGTGTTACTTTTAAATTCCTAGAGATACTTTCATATAGCACTTAATTATTTCGTTTTAAGTGATGTCTTATAGTATTTTCGCGGAATGTATATTAATAATTTTCTATATGTATATTAATGTGTATATTAATAATTTGAGATCAATTTTGATTATCATAATTAGATTTAATGTTAAGAAGTAATAATTTAAACAGCTTGATAGAGCAATATAATATACAGTAAATTCTCGATATATGTCAACTACACGGGTCTTACCAGCGACATATATCGTCCAGGAGACATACCTGAGCCGTGTTATGTTTACACCCCTCGGGGGCCGAGGCCTCTCGAGCTTCGTGGCTCTTCACACCGTATACTCCGCGGTAGTGGGGATAATTCCGCGACGTTTATCATCCAGGCCTCGGCGACGTATATAAAGAAATCACTGTAGACGTTTATAGGCCTGAGTCAAGACAAACCCAAGTTTGTCGAGGGTTAAATGGAGTTGTTGTTCTAGAATGAAATAGTTTATTGAACATTATAAATGTGATGAAATGGCAAGGGAATACTAATATAAATATTAGGGGGACCCATAAGTAATCAATTATTTAACTAAAAGTTCGTGTTGCCTTATAAAAATGGGAATATGGAATATATTTAGATTGTGAACGTCTCTTATGATAATTAGACTGCGGATCCTTATGCAGAGTAAAAATTGTCAGATTATGTAATAATACAGGAGCAGAAAGAATTTATATTTATCTTTTACCTATATTCTTGTTTTAAGTTTCCAAGTAAATCAAAAGGTGCCGCCTTTCCTAAAAACAAGATTAAAAACACTAGTAAACGAGTATCCAGAAAATATTTATTTGTAATGACTTACTGGCCGGAGCAACAATTCCACCAGCGAACATAAAATTGCCAGATCTTGTTCCCGTTCGTTGTTGTACCTTACCTGAAAATATACGAAAATGTAAGAAAAAGTTAGGATCGGAGGCATAAAGTTGGAGTAATTTTCGAATGAAAGAAAATTGAGGGTGTCCGCATCATAAAAAGATCGCATCCTCCGTTTCTCCCGCTGCCATGCCGATGCAGCTTCGGAATACACGAAACGAGAACAGAGAGATTCCCACAGTGCACGCTGCGTTCACGGTGCACGGTGCATTCTCGCTGCGCACATCCGTGTGCATCTGTAACGGAGTCAAGAACATGAATAATACGTGCAGCGTGCTATTCAACGATATCTCTATCATGTTCGATAGCATCGACGCTACAAACGCACCTTACATTCTGACCGCGTCGAGTTCGAATATGCAAAACGATTCGGATTTTATCTATCGGCTTCGATCGGTGCTGCACAAATCGGTGCATCGTAATATTATTCATAGTTTTCTACGGTCCACAACCTGACACAGATTCTAGACGCCGAGAATTCTCTGCGATTGATTCTCGGTGTCGGTGACACGTATGACTCTTTGCAAATTACTATCGATGATGTAGTACCGTCGATTTTATCTTTAATTGAGCAATTAGAGAAACATCAGCTCTTTGACGGGTTTTACTACGAAGTGGTAAGTTTGCGTTAATTTATTAACGGTGCGCAGGGTTGGAAATGTTTATAAGGCTCTACAATATCTCTTTGGGTTCAGAGATTTTGATTGTAACATTAAGGGGTTATATACAGTTAGAATTTTCAAAAAATCGATTTTTTTTTTTAATTTCATTTTCGTAATGTACATATATTTAAGTATACGCACAAAAAATTTGAAATCAATCCGGCAATTATTTTCGAAGTTACACGCATATTTGTAAAGACGTGTCAGAGCGTTTGAGAGCGTCAGAGCATTTCAACGCGATCTTTCGACGCGTTTTTCTCGCAACTGTGTTTTCAAAGTCGGTGACCAAGATTTCTCGGAAACGGCTGAACCGATCACTCTCAAATTTTAACACAAGCTTCTTAAGTATATTTTTTAGTAATTAATCGAAGCTTTTTTCTCTCCGATGAATATATTTTTTTTTAATAAACAATTTAAGGCCAAAATTTTTGTGAAAAACCGATTTTTTTCTTTGGAAAGCTGCCATTCTGTCACAAAATTTTATTTTGCTTATTCCTTCGATTAATTACTAGATTATACATTTCTTTAAAGAAATCAGTTTGGTTTTTTCATTTTTGACGATCCAGTTCAGAGATATAGTGGTCACCGCAAAGCGCCTTCTTTTAGAGGAGCTCCAGGAGATCAGCTGTAGCAGGTTTCAAAATTATTATTTTTACAAATAAAAAATGTTAAAATACAGTTAAAAGTTACCATAATATGTGTAAAAAATTTTACATTAATAGATCTAAAGGTCTTCTCAGGAAAAATTCTTAAAAAATTGCTTTTTTTAGGCCTCCTAACTGTATATAACCCCTTACGTACGGGGGCGTTATAAAAATTTCGTGACAATTAATCGATAGCAATGCTTCTTTCCGTCTTCCAGTTTTAAATTGAAACGTTAAGCAACGGTATAACAAAATTGTTTGTTGTTTCTTTGAAGCATCTATTGAAACGACGCACGATAGAAAGAGGCCATGGGGCTCCCGTCGAGGACAAAAAGTAAAGAGCTCCCTAGATCTCGGCGGGCATTAAAGAAGCAGGAGGAAGATTCGTGTTGCATTTGCTCCGCGACGTTGTAACACGGGGGTTACAAGTTGAAAAGCACGATGGGGGAAGAAAGATGAAGCATCCCGGGAGGGAGTGGGCCGTGGCCGTAGGAAGTTTAATTAAACTCGGCGAGAGGTGGGGCCCACGAAAAAACCGAACGGTTTTTATAGTTTTTCAAGCAGGAGGAACTGAGCCGAAGCCGGTCAATCACAAATCCAATCAGCGCGCATTGGGTGTCATTCCTTTTTCAAGGTGTATCGCCTACAAAAGTGGCCGAGGAATTTCATCGTGATCAAGGGACCTCCCTATACGTGTTCGCGCGGGTCCTTCGAACGGTATTATATAGTACAACGCAAGAGAAAACCTTTGTCGATTGCTTAATCGTTTTTCGAAGTGTGCGCGCACGACCGGCAGCTTTTATTGCTCGCGCGTATAATTTTCGTGCGCAGCTGCGCTACACCGGGCACCGCGCGAGTAATTAAAACCTACTGACAGCAGGAAGCACCATTGCGCGGGGGCGACGCGGACCGAGTACGCTTTCATGCGAACACGCGATCCTTTTATGTGCAAATTCCGTGCCGCGACTCTGAAGGAAAAAAAAACCGCGTTTGCGTAACGGGGAATCAAAGATGCCGAGAAAAACCGGGCCACAAGGCGCTACGCTGCCGATGCTCTGTCAAAGAGACGCTGTTCAAGTTGCTATTGCGTTCAACTTTGCTGTGGGAAACGCGCTCGTTGAACTAGAAGAAGCTTCCAAGAATGCAAGGAACTCGGTTTCGCTGGAAGTAGCTGTTGTCTGCGCAAATCGTTGAACGGTACGATGCAAATACCATTTCATTGAAATATTTATCCGTTGCATCAACTTAATTAACCCATTTACATCATTAGCGTATATACAGTGAGTAACGAAAGTATTCGAACGCCCTTTACATCAGTATAACTTTTTTTTTTAAGTGAATCAAACGACCTGACTTTTGTGAGGAGTTAGAAGAATTGGTTTTCCAAATGATGTGTAAAAAAGATTTTGAAAAAATTGCAATTGGTAAGAATTACATGAGAAAATAAAAATGGCACTTTTCACAACTTTTTTATTTGAACCTGTAGTGAAAATTTAAAATATGCGTTTTGTAGATATATGTTAGTTATATACATGCTGCAAATTTCATTGAAATCGATTAATATACACACGAGCTACAACTAGTTAAAAGTGGTGAAAAGCGTAGATTTTCACGACTTTTGGCCATTTTCTGCTTAAAATCCTCAGATTCTAACATATTTTGATACGTGCCATTTTTATCTGCGTCAACCGATTTCGATGTAATTTTCAGTACGTGTATAACTAACAGAGATCTACAAAACGCATATTTTAAATTTTCATTACAGGCTCAAATAAAAAAGTTGTGAAAAGTGCCATTTTTATTTTCTCGTGTAATTCTTACCAATTGCAATTTTTTCAAAATCTTTTTTACACATCATTTGGAAAACAAATTCTTCTAACTCCTAAAAAAAGTCAGGTCGTTTGATTCACTTAAAAAAAAAGTTATACTGATTTAAAGGGCGTTCGAATACTTTCGTTACTCACTGTATACGCTCAATTTTCCTGGCCACTGTCATTATTCGTTAGCTAAAAAATAGAAACGGAGGGTGTTGTTGGAGATGAGAGAGTAGTAATTCTGATTTTTCCTTATAATGCTGAAATGTGAAGTTCTTTTACTTGTAGTCATTTTTGTCCTTAAATATTGTTCAGATGCCCCGAACTCGTAACAATATAATAAAAAAAAAAGAAGTTTGGTGATAAAGGCCTTCTTTTCATATTTCTTTATGATGCAAATGGGTTAAAGATACTGAGAAAAAACTGGTGCATCAGTTTACTTTCGTTAAAGGAACGCCACGTTGACCAGCATGTCATCCATATGTGGGTGACGAAATTGTGTGTCCAGGTTTTAGAAGGAACTTTTACGTCAATATATTCGTTGTACCAAATTTGATTAGGATCTGTAAACTGCAAAAGATATTTCATTCAATTCAATATCGTAGATTTAATTATTTTCAATTTTTATTTCATTAAATAACTTACTTTGATTTTACGGAATTTTTGAGGTTTCTAGTTTGCCAGTCAAAGTGTTGAAGTTGCTATCGCATTCAACTCCGCCTTCGTTGAACTAATCAGATCTTTCAGAAGTCAGTTCAGATTTTTTTGGGACCGTAGGGAACTGCAATAGTTTTCACTAGGAAAAGTGGTGATCTGTGCAAATTGCATAATTAGACGCCGGATTGTTAAAACGTCCATTCCCTCTGCTCCAGTTTTCCGGGATATGTTCTATTTCAGCTTTCTCTTTTCATTGCAAGGTTTGTATTCCCAAAGAATTTTTTCCTGTACGTTTCTATGTAGTAGACTTACTTATTCTACCATTCCTTACAATTACAGTAGAAAAGTATAATTTTGCATAAACCAGTCCAGTAATTTTATTAACGCGTCGAGAAAAATTAACTTTTATATCGATGCCTAGAACAGATCTAATTTGCTTGTGATCTGCAAAATTCACGAAGGTTGCGACTATGATAATTAAAATTGTAAGAATTTCCACAGTTGCTTGATTACTGGATTTTATGCATTTATGACAACAATTTGAAACAGTGAAACTGTTGGAAGATTTAAAAAATACTCTTATATTATTTTCAACCTATTGAACATACTAAAAAGGAAAATAAATTTTTATTTCACTCCAGCCCAGATAGAACTCGACGTCTTAAAGACGTCTGTTTTACGTCCATTTTTGGTCTGAACGTCTTACGTCTTGCAAAGACGTCTTTAAGACGTTTCATTTCTTGACGTTTCAGTCATTCTAAACTGCTAGAGAAAACCTTTACAAACTGTAATTGATTATCAAACTGAATATTCCATCAACAAAGAAGTGCACAGAAAAGTAATACATCAAAATAAATAGATAAATAAATAAATAAGTTAAATAAATAAATAAAGCATAAAATGCTAATGTTCGCGGATATGCTGAAAAACATTCTTTTAATTTATTTTTTTTATTTATAAATAAATAAATAAATTAATTAAATTAATAAATAAATAAAGCATAAAATTTTAATGTTCGCGGATATGCTGAAAAACATTCTTTTAATTTATTTTTTTTATTTATAAATAAATAAATAAATAAATAAAGCATAAAATGTTAATGTTCGCGGATATGCTGAAAAACATTGTTTTAATTAATTTTTTTTATTTATAAATAAATAAATAAATTAATTAATTAAATAAATAAATAAAGCATAAAATGTTAATGTTCGCGGATATGCTGAAAAACATTCTTTTAATTTATTTTTTTTATTTATAAATAAATAAATAAAGCATAAAATGTTAATGTGCGCGGATATGCTGAAAAACACATTCTTTTAATTTATTTTTTTTTATTTATTTAATTTTTTTGTTATATCAAACATTCAATTTATATTTCTTGTACATGTATACAATATTCAAATTCAATATTTTTCTCATAAGAAAAAATGTGGCTTAAAAAATATTTTTCAATATTTGACAATCATATCTATCTAATATTTTTGTGCTACTAGGTGTCTGTTTCAGGACGTCTTGAATACGTCTGTTTCGTGACGTCTTAAAGACGTACAGTTTTTTCACAAAGACGTTCCAGAGACGTTCAGAAGCCGTTCGGAAGACGTTCGTAGGAGATTCAGACGTCTAATAGACGTCTGAACGTCTTCGACAGACGTCTCTGTGCTATCTGGGAACTTGCTGTATTTAAGGTAGAAAATGTTTATTTTGCATACAGATCCGCTGTCTGGTGGTTAAATTTGCGGAAATGAACGAGCATATCGCAGAGAATTTTCTACCGAATGTTTAAAACACTGGTCCGATGCTTAAAACAAAAGGTAACCGCCTCAGTGAGAATGTACCAGGATCGAACGCCGGCAAAGAGTGGCAGGAATCGCGAGGGCCATTTGACCCTCTGAAATATTTAGCATTTCTCGATGCAGCGTGGCCAATAAATAATTTGGTAGCCGCGCGTCAGGAGCCCCCTTTCTTTTTCTCAAGGCACGTGCATAAGATATGCATCGGTCCGCGTCCGGCAGAGCTGTTTTGCTCGGTTTTCTCGCGCCGCGCACGAATTCGAGCCTTCTCTCTCTCTCTCTCTCTCTCTCTCTCTCTCTCCCGCATTCGATCGTAAATAAGCACTGCAGCCGCTATTCTATCCCCTTTATCTGCGGTATATTCGACCGTGCACGGTGGTGGTTCGTGTCCACTCTTTCCACCACTCCTCTTCTTTTACTTCTTGATACGTCATAAAAACGAGACAACGTATTTTACGACGACGATTCTTTTTCTTTACCCCTCGCGAATCTCTTCGCGACACGCGTTCAAACGCACTTTGTTTGTGTGTACATGCGTTTGCCAGCATTCATCTTTTCGCGAACATAATTTATCCCGAACGAGGTCTCAAAGGCCCGAAGATTGGAATAAATCAGAAACACCGAGAAAAACAAACGATTACATTCGCAAACATGGTTCAACGAGGACACCGTTTCTGCGAATGTCTGTGCGCAACAGCCAGCGAAAGCATTTGTATGGCACATGCACGCAAATGCATCTTCTGAACGAATTCTAGCACTACCGAAACAGTCAAAATTATTGGTTCCTAATTTTTTCTCTCACAATTACTGAAATTTTAAAAATATCTTCATCAGAATTTTTCTAATGAACTTCTTTATTGAAGAACATGTTAGAATAAAAATAGTGAGAAGTTTGAATCGACGTAGTCTTGTCATTGTTACAAAACGATATACATCAGTTGTATTTATTACTCGGAGTTCTAGTGTTAATTGTACATTTTTTTAAGAGGATATTAATAATTATTGCAGCCAGAGTACGAAAACCTTATTACTTATCCACGACGAATAATAATGCCTGCAATTGATATATCTTGCTAAATGTATTTTCGCAATTCCTACGCACTAATAGCTTTTACAAGAACAATGAAAATCGGTAAAAAGTATTTAAATTAAAAAGTAATTCAGTATTCGATAAAAATTCGATCACCTATACCATACAGGGTGTTTCGTCTAAAACAGGACCCCTAAATATCTTCTCTACCTCTGAAAATACAAAAAATGTTTCTAACGTAATCTAAATGGTTTCAAAAGACGAATCAGATGGAAGAATCGTTTTTTATAAATTGTAATTTTTTAATCGTTTCTTCAAGGTCGTGTTTTTTACATATATACACACATTTTTTGTTGTTGTATGTTATAGCAAACATTATTGCGCATTCGTCCATGTTTAATAGCACGACCTTGAAATGACCGTGAACTCTAAAATTTGCCAATTAATGCAGAACTTACTTTCAGCGACATTTCAGATTTCAACGGTAACGGAAATTCGACCATGACCTTGAACTTGTTAATAATCACATTTATTACTGCAATAAATGTTCGAAAGGATGTGCTTCCGTTGTGGATTCATTTTTGTGAATGAAGAATCCGGAATATGCTTGTCACACTAATACCGGTTTCACGTCCAAGTTGCCTTATACTAACATGCGAGTTTTGATTAACTTTAGCGATGATATTGTTCACATTTGCTTCATGAGTAACAGTCTTATGTCTCACACGAATGTTTCTGTTGACACTACCAGTCTCACAAAACGTTTTGACAATGCTTGAGTATGCAGAACGTGATGGACAAGAACGTGCTGGAAATCTGTCTTTGTAAATTCGTATTGCTTCTCTTAGACACTCTCGAGCTTCACCGTAAATTAAAACCATTTGAATTTTCTCCTGTTCCAAATACCGCATTATGGATCGCTTGTCGATACGCTGAGAAATCTAGCAGTGAGTAAACTCTTAAATACATACAGTGACTCCAAAAAATATTCGGACACTAGCTATAACTAACTTTATGATTTGATAATTCGTTTATTGATAAAGCAATGGCACTGGAAATTGTTTCTAGCAATAAAACATTTATTAATGTTGATAAACATACATAATTTATTTGAAAAATATGCATACGTTTTATAATAAAAATTATTAAACGAAATAATGGACCATTTGTGGCTCACAAAAATATTCGGACACGTATTGTATTTCTCTGGCAATCTCCTTCTGGGAACGCGATATTCCAAGAACGCGAAAACGTTTGTTTACAAACAGACTCTCGTGGACCATTAGATGTCCATGCCACTACACTACTGTCAGTAGTAAACGTGAATTCGTTCAAAATGGGTCGCAAAGAAAAAAATACGATTTTCGATGTGCGACAGCTTGTAATTTTTCATCGAGGAAAAGGAAAAACCTATCGTGAAATTAGTGCAATGCTTCGTATAAGTAAGAGTACTGTTGCAGATATCTGTCGACGATTTTATATTGAGAATTGCATTGATTCTATTCCGCAAAGTGGAAGACCAAGTCTCTATGTACGAGGGAGAAAAGCAAAATTATTCGGAAGGTAAAAAAAAATCCGCGCTTAAATGCTCGAAAACTAGTTAGTGAGCTATTAGAAGATAGCTCCAAAAATGTGTCAGCCGAAACAGTTCGGAGAACGCTGAGGCAAGCTGGTTACAATGGAAGAGTAGTTAGAAAAAAACCATTTATCAACGAAAAGAATAGGAATAAACGAAAAACCTTTGCAAGAGAGCTAATTTCTAAGGAATATATAATATTTGCTGATGAAAGCAAATTCAATCTGTACAATTCCGATGGAAGAGCTATGGTGTGGCGGAAGCGAATACAGAGTTTAATTTTGAAAATACAAGAGGTACAGTGAAATACGGCGCACAGTGGGCAAAAACGGCCTTTTTCGATTCAAAATCAAAGAACTTTCTTTCTTTCTTCAAAGAAAATGTTATTTGAAGTTTGCTCAGAAACGCTTTATTACAAAGTTATAAGTAGACATCGGATGTTTATGCGATTTCCAATTTTTATAGAAACATTTTAAAAAAGTGGAATGAAATAAAATCCTATTTTTAATGGGGACAGACTTTGTAGATCCAAAGCAAATAAAAATCGTGTTAAATTCTCTCGAATTTTATATTATAGCATTTTTTTAACATTTCCATAAGCCATAAATGCATAAAGATGATGTCTAGTTATAAGCAAATAAAGTTAGAATTGATGACGGCGGATTTTACTTTACTGAACATTGAAAGGTCGAACGTGTTTATCTTATTTGTCTATTCATGTCATGTTTACTGTTTTGATATGAATTGCTGGTAGTGTTAACGACCAGATCAAGAATACGTGGTGAAAATGCCTGGAGTGTTTTCAAATGAGGAATACGCTGATATTCATTTCATCTATGGATTTTGTGACCGAAATTCCCGAGCTGCTCTAACAGAGTACGAACGCAGATTTCCTAGAAGAAGAGTACCTCATCCCTCTGTATTTATTAATACTCATCGGCAATTACGCAATTTGGGTTCATTTAGAAGTAGGAATGAATATCATGATGTTCGGTCAGCCTTAGGACAGCGACGACGCACAGTGGGCAAAAATGGCCTTTTTCGATTCAAAATCAAAGAACTTTCGATAGGAATGAGGTAGAGAGATGAAATTTTTTTTAAATGAAAGCTGAAACTTTGTAGAAAATGGGAAAAATAGGAAGATTACGGTACGAACGTTTTTTAACCTTGAGAAAATTCGTTAAAGTTGCACAATTTCAAGAAAGTGCCAGTAGTAATGACAGTGATACGTCAAGTGATGACGAGATGTGAAGTGCTTCATGTTTCGTAAGTAACTCAAAACGTTAAAATACTTCATTATTATTATTTTTATTGTGTTTTATATATGAGAATACGATATACTTTCAAACTAGTGTGTTATCAAGTCATTTTAACGAAAAAATTTAATTAATTTGTGTCACAAAAATCTATTTTTTTCAAAAACCAGAGGTCGTAGACAAATTTTGAAAACAGATTTGAAATTAGCGTGAAAAAATCTATGGGAAACGATATATAGCATGTTAAAAAAAATTTTCCGCGTGTATTAGCCACAAAAACAAAATTTTCTTGAAATTGTGCAACTTTAACGAATTTTCTCAATGTTAAAAAACGTTCGTACCGTAATCTCCCTATTTTTCCCATATTCTACAAAGTTTCAGCTTTCATTTAAAAAAAAATTTCATCGCTCTACCTCATTCCTATCGAAAGTTCTTTGATTTTGAATCGAAAAAGGCCGTTTTTGCCCACTGTGCGGCGGAGGTAGCGTAGTGGTCTGGGGTTGCATTTCGTCATATGGAGTCGGTAACCTAGTGTTTATGGACGGCATTATGGACAAAAATCATTATTTAAATATACTCAAAAATAATTTAGTTCAGAGTGCTGAAAAAATGAGGCTTAATAATAATTTTAAGTTTTACCAAGACAACGACCACAAGCACGAGTCACGTATTGTGCAAGAATTTTTATTATATCGCTGCCCCCCAAAATTCTTCATCCGCCGCCCCAATTATCAGACCTTAATCCTATCGAGAATTTATGGGATGAATTGGATAGAAAAATTCGAAAAACCCCAATTACATCGATAGCCGAATTAAAACAATGACTTACAACTGAGTGGTCGAATATAAGTGTTGAATATTTAAAAAAAATTATAAATAATATGCCAAATAGGTTCAGACATGTTCTTAAACAAAATGGTTATGCCACGAAGTATTAAACAAATGTTGTAATGCTAAATTACATTATCTAAATAGAAAAATTATACATATTGTCCGAATATTTTTGTGAGCCACAAATGGTACATTGTTTATTTTAATAATTTTTATTATGAAATGTATGTATATTTTTCAAATAAATTATTTATGTTTATCAACATTAATAGATGTTTTATTGCTAGAAACAATTCCCAGGACGATTGCTTCATCAACAAACGAATTATCAAGTCGTAAAGTTAGTTATAGCTAGTGTCCGAATATTTTTGGGAGTTACTGTATCTCTCTCACTCTCTATGTACACAGAGGAATGTTACAATGTGTTTATTTACAAGTTCAAGTTCATGGTCGAATTTCTGTTATCGTTGAAATCTGAAATGTCGCTGAAAGTAAGTTCTGCATTAATTAGCAAATTTTAGTGTTCACGGTCATTTCAAGGTCGTGCTATTAAACATGGATGAATGCACAATAATGTTTTCTATAACATACAACAACAATAAATTTGTGTATATATGTAAAAAAACACGAGTGGCCTTGAAGAAACGATTAAAAAATTACAATTTATAAAAAACGATTCTTCCATGTGATTCGTCTTTTGAAACCATTTAGATTACGTTAGAAACATTTTTTGTATTTTCAGAGGTAGAGGAGATATTTAGGTGTCCTGTTTTAAACGAAACACCCTGTATAATATACTATACTATATAACACGTGCAAATTCGTACAAAGTGCCTAAAGATTAAAGACTTATACCGATTTTTACGCAAAGAGTATCAAAAAGCACGTATTTGCATAAATACCTGCAACCTACCAATTACCGAAGCCTCCGCAACAGTATCAAGTGTACGAATATACCGTGCATCTATAAGCAAATTAGATGATACTGATTTTTGCAAAAAAAAAGATGATCCAACACGACTCCGTATACCGTTCTAGGATGCTGCGCCCAGACCAGTTTCTTTCGAATCTGCGTTATCAAAGGAAAGATAAGCGATGAAGAGTAGATTAAAATGTAATCCAGTCGAACAACTATGTTTGCCGAGCGGCTAAAAATACGAAGTCGTACATTAACCCTTATGTGGGCAACCGGGCACCCATTTCTACGTTTTCTCTAATAATTTGTTATGTTTTTATGAAGATATCGCAAAACCGCCCTGGATCCCCAGTATTTAGAAGGTACTCTATCGATTTATGGTTACGGAATTAAAATTGATGCAAAACATATTAAATAATAAGGCTTCAATTTTATTTATGCGGTTGTTGGGCAACCGGGGTACCCGGGTACCCATACATAGAAAGTGTAGTTGTATGCTTATGAAGGGAAGTTTTACAACACAATCATACAACACGCCAATTTTTTCAATTGGTATTATTTATTTATTAGTATAGTTACTATTATTAACCAATAATAGGACAATTTTTACAAACTGTCACAGTATTTGTGTATTCGTCGGAAAACTGGTTTTATACAGTTTTGACAATATTTTCGTGTCTTTCTACGTTTTCTATCAGGGTCAGCTTGGTATACAGGGTGGGGCAGTAACTATTAGCACCTCAGATATCTTTGAAACTATAAGTTTCACAGAAATATTTGCTGAAATAGATTGCACAGTACGAAGGGCGCCATTCGGTGGCGATAGTAGTTTTTTTGCAGGTGGAGGTTCTTCGGACATTTGAAGGTCACCTCCATTTTTTTAAATGGAATCATATATTCTTTATTACATCAGCTGATTCTCCTTCATATTCTTCACAAAAAAGTATTAATCTATTTATGTAAAAAAATCATTAGTTTAGGAGATATTTAGCTAAAAAGTAAGAAATATTTGTGCCTTTTGAGTATGCGTAAAATGCTTATGCAGCTAATTCCAGCTTGTCTTTCGATTTCGCGAGAGCTGACGGATGGATTTAACGTAATTGCGGATAACACTACAATTTCGTTTGCTTCATTTGTTATTGTTTCATTACGAATTGCCTCGACTGGTGAAATTAAAAAAAAATATAATCAAAGGTACGGCGTGATGGATGATTTCGTTGGGGAAATCTCTCTCTCTATTGGCGTATAATCATTCTGCATGTGTAGCACTTTTCCCAGCTTCAAAATAAATTGATAACATGTCTATGTTTTCTTCTTTAGAATACTTCATTATGAAGTGATTCGCCGTATCGCAGTATTCACCGTATCAGAGATGTAAAAGAGACTAAATTTCACAATAAGTAGGAGAGCAAGAATTATCAACACAGAAAATGTAAATATTTACATTGATAATTCTTGGTCTCCTACTACATTATCACATTGAATTCATAATATTGACCAGAAAGTCGAGATTTCCTAACAAATTAGAATTAAAATATCTCCTAAACTAATGATTTTTTTACACAAATAGATTAATACCTTTTTGTGAAGAATATGAAGGAGAATCAGCTGATGTAATAAAAAATATATGATTCCATTTAAAAAAATGGAGGTGACCTTCAAATGTCCGAAGTACCTCCACCTGCAAAAAAACTATCGCCACCGAATGGCGCCCTTCGTACTGTGCAATCTATTTCAGCAAATACTTCTGCGAAACTTATAGTTTCAAAGATATCTGAGGTGCTAATAGTTACTGCCCCACCCTGTATATAACATGAGCCTACAACTCTTTTTCGTCCAGTTTTATCTCGTTGTTGTACAGTGCCTGAAGTTGAAGGAACGTCGTTCATTGTTGGTGACTTATGCAGCATGCTTTCTATTGGTAATTTACAAGAGAAATGTCTCATCACTTGAACATTGGTTGATCGACTTCTAATAATTGGAAGACAAAGTTCCTCTCCCACTTGGCGTAAAAATATTCGGCGATTATTGGATTTGTTAGGCAACATATCGTTATTAGAAATATATATGATGTATGAGGCAAGAGCAGCAATGTCAATTATGTAAAAAAAAAATGCTAATGGCCATCTGTTAGTACGTCTTTGTGTACTGTATCGTCTCCAAATTTGATCCATCATGTCGACACCAGATTTTGTTTTATTATAGAAGTGGACTATTTCTGGTTTCCTCTTTGGCCCAGAAACAACATTATCATTGTGCATTGTGGATAGTAATACAACAAACTTTTCTTTTTTTGGCACATACGAATATATTGTAACATTTTGGTTGTGACCAAATAAAGTTGAATACTGTTGTACTGTTGTGTAAGTTGAAGAGTCAAATACTGTACGTCCACATACGAATAGCGTAAAAGTTTGATGTTAGCATTAAGTTATACTATTTTTTGAAGCAGTTGCTTCACTTAAACTGTTTAAAACAATACTTAGTATACCATAGAAAAAAACTAAAAGGTATGGGAAAGCATGAAAGTAAAATTGTCACTTTATTTTTTATATATCGGTACCGAACGCTCGGGGTACCCGGGTACCCCGGTTACCCAACAACCGTGAAAAGTTTGGTTGCCCACATAAGGGTTAAATTAAAGAAAAATCGGGTGTCGAGACCGTTCGCCGGAGAAAACGAAGATTCGACCGTTTTGTATCGGATTCCAGGACAGAATGAACTTCCTGGTAATCCCGAACGGACCCGTTGAAACGCTGTTGCGGTTAATTGCGGTGAGCCGCGCCTGCTGGCCGTGGCGCGGAGAAAAAGAAGAAAATCGTCGCGTATATATCCCCTATCGATGTAACGCCATTAAAACGATTGCACCTACCGATCTAATTCCGTTAAAACGTCCGCGGGTGGACGCGTGTCCCGGGATTAATCTCGCAACCATGACTCCGTTGGTGGCAGTGTTCGGTCACCGGAAATCTTTGCGGGCCGAGAACCCGCTCCTCGAGTAAATCAACGCGATTGCATCGGTCGAAACGAACCTCGGGGTCCGGGGAGACACGGACGACCATAAATTTCCCTAAAAGTCATTCTTTGAAGTGAACCCCCTCGAGCCGGGGAAAATCATTTTCCAAAAAAGGGTTTCGGTGCTGCGGGAACATGTTCAAGAAGACCAAAGTGAAATCCGCCACCAGGATTTCGCAGGAGCTTCGGGGAACAACGAGTAACCTGCACGAGTCGCCTTCTTTCGGGAGAAAGAACAAGTTAGTGAGGGAATTGGGGAAATTGGATTTGTTGCGTGTCTGCGGAGTTGGAATAGTGGTCACGGTCATGGTCGTAGGGGTGACCGAAATGTGTCTGTGGTACGACGTTGGACGAAATTCGATTGCTGTTCGATGTTTCGGGGACAGGAAATTGGGATTTTTGCGGTCGTGGGGTCCGGGCAGTGTTGCTTTTAGTTGCAGATGGCTGGAGTATGCTTTGAGACTATAGTTGAACTTCGACAG
Organism: Seladonia tumulorum; assembly: GCA_913789895.3. Classification (NCBI taxonomy): domain Eukaryota; kingdom Metazoa; phylum Arthropoda; class Insecta; order Hymenoptera; family Halictidae; genus Seladonia; species Seladonia tumulorum. Next base: position 2,069,685 of record OU565267.1, read on the forward strand.
GAAAATTTCCTGCAGCTGTTATACTCTGGATAGTATCATAGAGAAATATTTATATTTTTCTGAAGTACAGTGGCGTGCAAAAGTTCCCGGCCAGATGGTTTTTGCTATTTTTCTTAAAAAAAAAAAAGCGTTAAGAAATTTTTATTAGAATCACATATAAGGGCGTATTACATGAAAGGATATTACAAAAAAAAATCAACGCTAATTATTTTTCTTACTTGTGTATTTGCAGTATAAGTAAATTAACATGTTAAACAATTTCCGGCCAGTGTGTTTAACGAAAAAATTATGCTTGTTTCTCATTGTGTAACAATTTTGCAGTACATTATTTAACATGTTATAATTAATATTTCGTAGCCATACATTTTGCAGCAATAACAATTGCATAGACGTAGATCTGGCCGGGAACTCTTGCACGCTACTGTATATCCTCTTGGGAATATTTTCTGAAAGCTTCAAATTAATGCGACTAAAATGTACGAAATTAGACTATTTTTTAAAACTACAGTGAATTCCCCTTATAAGTCACTGCGAGCCTCGCGTTTAGAGACACACCACCACGAATGACTTATACATTTCCAGCGTGCACTGTGTATTTAAAGTGCAACGTTCGGCGAGAACCACAGATATCGTCTAAATGACACTCGCCAAAACCGCGCAAATGACTTATATCGGGAATTCACTGTACCTCGAAAATTCTCGAATTCTTTTTCCAAAGTTTGTGGACTTATTATACAGATGAAAACCTAGACATTCACCGAAGGATTTCCTTTTCCAAATCCCAGTACTTTTTTCATCACCGAAAATCAAACGAATCTTTAAAAAAAATTGATACCTGCGATTAAAAATTAATATCTCCGACAATAATCAATATTTTCCAACGAAAGAATTACCAGACTCGCTTCAATGTCTTGCCTTTCGAACCCTGAGAATAAATGCGAAAAAAATCCCGCAGGTTACTGAAGAAAAAAAAAGAATGCAATAACACTCGGTCGCAGCGCGTGTTCGTTTTCCATTGAATTACGTCGATCCGTAAAAGTGGTTGACAATGGTTGTCAATTACCGTCGGCCCTTTCGTTCGTCCATTAGCATCTCCGTGGACGCGTCCGGACAGGAAATTGTAAACTTTTGCATAATCCGTCCGCGTTGGCAGCAGCAACCCGTCCGCGAGCCTGTAATTCTGCTCGAATGAATAATTCATCGGCGACGATTGTCGTCGACAGGTGATACACGACGGACGACTTTCATAAGGTTCTTCGGACACCCCGACGGTCGTCCCCGTGCTCCCCATTCACCTGTAATTCCGCGCAAATTGCCTGTCACGATGAATCGGGCGACACAGGCCGTCGGCTAACGCGGTTTTCCGGGAACGTAACGGAAATAAATGCTCCGTAACGGTACAGATACGCCGCCGATCTCGGCTGAATCGAATGGCGACGCTCGATTAGAGCCTCGTTTGACAGTCCGCCATTCTTCGATCCATTTGCCAGGCAATCGCTCATTTCTCTGTGGCCTGAACCATTCTCGCGGGGCTCGAGCGCACTGTAACACGGTGACTGCAACATTAGGCTTATGTGGGTGACACGATTTTTTTACCGGTCCCAGAAATTAATTTTTGAATAAAAGAAAAAAATTTTATTTGGGCAATTATCCGGATTTTACCTTTCAAGAATTTTTCTGTCTATTCTCGTTGGAGTTTTACGTTTTTTTAAAAATGTTCTACGGTCAATGTTCCAAATGGAATCTATTGAAAAATTCTAGATAAACTCGAAGCTTAACATTGATGCGTTTCCAGCGATAATCATCAGCAGATGAAAGGCGAATTGTTACCGAGAATCGATTAGCGCACGCATGAGGAAATTTCTCAACTCCGGAGAACAATTCCTGAATTTCTGGTGTTTAATTGATAGCGGTAGATTTGCTGGAAATTTGAATGCGCTATTAAGACGAGACCATTATTCTTGTTAACCGATCGTAACTGCCTACGGATCATGTGTTTCTAAAGTATCCAGAGAAGATTGCGCGGAATCCCTAGGCGTGAATTAGTTAATGCGATGAATGCAGGCCGGTTTTCCTATCGTTTTCTCATGTTAGAACGAAATATCCGGTACGGGACGGTGTATAATGGCAGAATATTACGCGAAATTACTTAACCGAGAGCCGCGTTATCATTAGGCCACGGTTGTTTATGCGAATTCCGATTTTTATAGACGAAATTTCAAGGAAGCGCAAGCAAAGTGAAATTTAATTTCCGTGGTAATTGCTTTGCTGAGCGAGAGAAGTGATTTAGAATCTCGAGGCTTCGGAATTTATTAATTTCGTGGAGCCTTCGTAATCTATAAATGCGTGGAGATCTGCATAATACTGTTGAGTTATGCGCGATACAATTTCCTTCTTCCTTGTTGCATTTTTCATCTGTCGACGACAACACCGCCAGAAAAAAACGTTCTATTCTGGTCCGAAGCCTCGATCTTTGATCGTAAAAATGCAAATCTGCATGAACTAGCCTCGATGAGTCTCTGGAAAAAATTAGTGTCAGGTGTAATCGAGGACGACGAGTATCATGGGACAAATTAACCTGAATTATAGTCTGCAGCCTACTTTAACAATTAACACACATTGCAGTCAGAAAAGATATGTTATATTCATAGATATTCAAAGATATGTTATATCTCAATTCGTAGTATAAACACTCCACCTTTTTACTAAAAAATAATTAAACTCTATAATGTTTCGTTGTCTATGTAATGTTATAAATTCTGTAGAACCATCAAAATCGTTAAAACAAAATTTTGTAGGAGATACAGTCATTGTCAGACTGTGGATTTTATGCGGAAAAATCATATGACAAATAAAACATAATATTAGGAGACAGAAATGTATTTTTAACCATTCACTACTGGTGAATAAATAAATTCGTGGAAATTGCTGCCAGGTGAGCAAAGAAGAGTCTCCTAGAGAAAATGGTTAAAAAATCGTGATTCGCCTGGTTCTCCGAGGAATCTCAGAATGGCGACTCGGTAGAGAATTTGCAGAGGGTTTCCGGCAGTAATTAATTAAATCGGCGACGGTCACCGACGTCTCCCACAGTGCGGTTCGAGGGCCGGTCATAGGTGACCGACGCGCTACAGATTCCAGCAAAGAGGCATTCGACGAGCTCCTCGGAGAACAAACGAGCCAGTAGAGGGAATATCGAGCAGCTGCTACACGCAGGCTCGTTGCTGGTCGAACGGCTCTCCCTATCGAGCCATCATTACCTTAATGTACGATTATTACCTTCCAAGGATCGCGGCTCGAAAGCAGAAGTCTCACTTTTCGAAAACCTCGGTGAACACCGAGGATAACGCGGCGAAGACAGGCACGAAGGATGCGAGACTGACCTCGAACCTTCCGAAGGACGCTGCTGTTCATTTTGGCAATTTCTACGGTGTCCATGAAAGCACGAGTAAACCCAGGCCAGGAAAAATTCAGGGGTCATCGAACCACGGCACGGAACCCACGCGGACCACGCCGAGATTGGAGTTCACCCGACAGATGGTTCACAAGTAAAGAAACAGGATTCTCTCTGGGACGATACCAATCTAGAATTCAGCGAGTCGAGTCGAGTTATAGCCGCTGTAAAACGAATAATGGTCATTACCTGATCGCATTATGACGTCCGGAATATCGTAGATTCGCTAATTGGATTTTTGCATATACCCATGGCTCGATAACGTTTCATTCTTGTCGAATTAGTGTCAATTTATGGTCAGGCTGAGAAGCTGACTTTTTTGCTTAATTGGGGACCATGGTAGACCACAAATTAATTAATATCTTCGCTGTTTATGCAACATTTAAGTGGCGTTTTGAAAGCACATAATGCTGTTGTTCGCTTAGTCCCTAAATTGACATAACTAGGATACTATACAGGATGAGTTAGCTTCTAATTAAAATAACTTGTCATCTATTGATCAGAATATGTCCTATACAAAATATATTCCATCCAGTCGACCCTTCAGGAAAACGTAGTTATGTTGCACATTTTCTGAGATAGCAAGATGACACTGAGTTTTTCGAGTGGGACTTCACGTCCCACCTTGATTGTGATAAATAAATAAGTTCAACAAGCTATGGCAATTTAAATATCTCAACTCAATTGATTATAACCACTAGACCGTTTATCGATTTTAATAGACAATTAAAGAAGAAATGGACCTCATAAAAATGTTTAAATGTACTGTATAAAAGTATACAAGTGAAATTACGTCATGAACGGGTAATTAGTTATTTCGATTGAGAATATGGACTGCGATCCCTTTTGTGTGCAGTTCGTAAACAAAAGAATGCATGATCTATTAACACTAAACGTACCGAGCTATAGATGTAACAGATACATGTTGCCTTATAAAAATGACAAGATTTAACACTAAACCTACCAAGCACAAAAGATATAAAAGTGAAACGTCTTATAGAAGGAAGAAGATTGAATTTAGTTAAATTTTGTACTATTTTTATTATAATATGTGCTTAAATAAAGAAGTCAATTCGGTAATTTCCTATGAAAACGTTTTTACAATTTCAATAATTGTGCAATAGAAAAGCGGTCATTTGACCGTGGTAGGTTTAGTATTAATATATTTAAACTTTGCGCGGTTCTTATTGCAATGCGTGATCCAGTAAAGATATTTATTGAATCATTGCTCATGAAAGCATCTTTATAATTTCAAAAATTGTCAAATAAAAAATCTAGAACCGGTCGTGTGACCTGTGGTGGTACGTTTAGTGTTAAAACTGTTTAATACAACCTTGGCATTTTAACAAATATTCTACCCAAAACCGAGGCAAAATGTGACGAACTACATGGAACAGTTTTGTACAGGACATTTTCCGACCGAATAAATGAATGAACTGTTTCGACTCGAAGCGCTCTCAGTATGAATGAGAACTGGACTCGCTGAATGAGCTAGAAACGAGGAAGCATAATGCGCGAACGTTTCGCAGATTAGAGCGAACAGCGGGAACGGAGGAGTACGCGCGACAAGTGTCCGCTTTATTAGAGGAGACGGTGGAGCCGGCACATTTCAGGCTGCATTCCCTGCCAACCGAGAATTCGATTCCCGACGGTGGTAGGCAGAATCCCTCGGGGTATCCACTCTGGTACAAGGAGCCCTATAAGACACCGTTAGTATTCCTGGTTACGTGATTCGATCTATTCCGTCATGGGATTTCGTCATGGCCGCGTCATTCGTAAATAGGATAGCGCAAATGGATTTCTTGTCCATCGGGTGAAGAATAACCATTGACCCTGTCTCGTTGTCGGTAACAGGATCAGACAGAAGGACTCGAGAGAATCAGGTCGTCATCTACTAGATCAGATCCACGTTTATAAGATCATCTCTTCAAATGCCTCCTTCTATAATTTAAATGCAAAAATTGTAAGAATTACTTTCAGTTTTAATTCCTGGTATACACAGAATCGTTTTAGGCTTGAAATTGTGCGTACAAACAAACTTTCTGGCTCTTTTACGGCTTTTAGTTTATCGAAGTCCTTTGATATTGAATATTGTTGCACCATTCAATTTTATTGGTTTATCTTTTGTGCTCAAAACAAACTGGTGTGCAACCAATACCTGTATTGTCCTCTCTAAATTCGTAAAGGATGCCCAAAATTAATTTTCTACAAAAGATTAAGGTCCCTATGAGTGTATGGATCATTGGATAATAAGGGATTAAATAAACGTTCTAAAGAACGACTAAGTACCATAACGACGAAGGATGTCACGTTTGTCTTGTGCATGCCACGCTGAAATTATAATACAATTATTTTATTTAATGACGATTAAACCCTTGAAATTAAACAAAAGAGATGAATATTGACTTACAGCACTTGCATTGAATAGCTCGTATAAAGTGCAATAGGATTCTAATTGAACAATGAATTTTCAGACTCGCCCAGGCAGAAATTTGCAAGCTTTTGAAGAGCGAACAGGCTTTGGGGAACAGCAAAGACATCTTTGACGAGGAACTGTCTGAAAAAGGCTCTACAGTGTATGTCACCGATGAAGAGGACGTGCCAAATGATCCTGCGACGGAACAGACAATAAAGGCACCGGAGTCGATGGCAAATTTGCTATCAAGTGTCTCGAGTTCAGCCACGGAAACAAAAGACAGCGACTACACCTCCTCGGACTCCAGATAAAATGATTTTACGTCAGGTGATCAACACTTTTGCAAGCATAGTCACACATGGCGTTCACAATCTTACAATTTAGTCAAATTAATTTCATACACATTACTATGTAAAGTTGTAGTATACAGTACACTGTTCAGAGGCCCTAAGACTATGTTCTATTAATACTTTCGCTATCAGCATTTGTTCTGTTGCTAGCCCTCATTGTTGTTATTCATGAAATATTGAAACGATCTCGAAGAAGAAAGTCATAGAATCTCTGAAACATTGTGCTGTATACTATGATTTTATACAATAAAGTGAACACAATTAATTCGATTCAATAAACTGAAAGAGAGTGGACGTCACATATCTATGACACAATTATTTTAATATTTCGTAAAGTGCAGGTGTGCTGTATCCTAATAAAATATTTTAACAATGGTAAGCAACTCAACAAACGATGGTAGCGACCGTGTTAAATTACTCTGAACATGTTGCACCTCGAACAGCTCCTGTGCATCGTGCAACACATTTAGAATAGAAATTGTACCAACGCAAATCCTCCTCTGAATTAATGAAGCTAATTGAGAGAACCAAATCGAGAATCCCGTGGCCAGTGTGCTCGAACTTTTAACGGCTCTGCTCGTTACCACGATTCTCCACCCTTCTTTTTCTTCGTTTTTTTTTTCTTTAAGGCCGAGAATACAGCAATTAACACGATGCTTATTAATGGATCAGCCGTTATCAAGTGCCGCGCCGGAATACAGAGATCCACCGCGCAAGATTCACTATATGCGCTAATTAGGAGCGCCGGTTATTACGCGGTTGCGTAGCCTGTAATTAGGCGCTGCTAGACTGTGCTGTGAATCTAACGCTGCTTTCGGATACATTAATTAATCGAGGGAGAGAGGAAAAGAACTCGACGAGAGGACGAGAGACCAGGATGAGTAAGGATTACCGGAAACTTCTGCGCTCTGTGTTTCCGGCTTTGCTTCCGACCCATTTCACTCCGGACGGTTTAAAAAATCCATTCTTTCTGCATTCGATCAAACGGGGTTTCAGCTACGAGCCTATTCAAATACACCCCTGAAATTCTAAAATTGAATAAGTTAGAACAATCTGAATATTGAAGAGGGTGCGCTTTGATTTCAGGTTTGAAAAATTGGGAATGTGGGAAACTATGTTTCGTGTCACATTGTGGGCTGTATCTCGAGATTTTCTAGATTGATTGACTTCAAAATCGGTGTGTATCTTCAGTATACTTAGGAGAAGTAGCATATAATTACTTAATCTTTTTTCTGATTTGATAAACAACGAAAGTGTAAGATATAGACAAAAATCCGTATGCAATCTTTACATTGCAGTCCTTTCAATTCTTAATTTTTCTTTGTGTTTGTTGTACTATAGCCAGATTTATACGAAGTAAGAAACTAAAGTTGTCCCTTCTATACAGTCATCCCCGTCTTCTATATAGATGTTCCTGCTACGTAGACATTTATATCTTTTCCTGAAAATAATGCAACAGCATTTTTAAAATCTACAAATGATGTTCCTGTTTAATAATTTTTGGCATAAAATCCACACTCTAGTAATAACGTATATGCATCTTCAAGGACACAATGAAACCCTTAACTCAGGAAATAAAATTCAGCTAAATTTTAAGTCTAAAAAACTTGCAAATCTTTTCCCCAGGTTTAAAATATCGCTTTCCAGGGTAGAATACATCATGAAATGTTTCCAATTTTAGTAGTCGTTCAAGGAAGAGAAACTAACCGCGAGCGGATATTAAAAACGAAACGTTGACGTATAACCGAGAATATAAAGGAGCTCGTAATCGTATACTGTGCGAGGCGGCATCAAGGGGGTCTAACGTGGTTTCCCGTTTACTAAAAGAGGGTGGCATTATCCGAGAGCTGGAGCGTTCGCATTGTTTTCGGTTCAGTGGAAATGCGAGAGGGCGCGGGATAGGGTCTGGTCTCTCGGCTCGTATCGATTATTTCGCCCGTCGCGGCGAAGACGCTTTCCGTGTATCTTCGACGAAATCGAAAATTAGATTTTTGTATCAAAGACGGCTACGGGGAACAACTGACAAGGGGAGGAACTAATAAATCTCGTCGGACCGCTCGGAAGGAAATAGAAAGTTAGAAATTGCTCGGAGTCGAAAGGACAGCGAAGGAAAACTCGTCGACTATTCGAATCAGAGATCGAGTATTCATTCAATTACCCTCAAAGAAACAGAACTCTATACCGATCTTTATGCAAAATAAAAATTGCAGGGAAGTAGAAATTTCCTTCTTTCTCTAATGACTTCTCTTTCAATTCTTTCAAATTGCACTTATTTTTTGTCATAAATGCATAAAATAGTATGTTGGTTTAATACTAGTAAATATTTAAAAAAAAATTAACAGAGCTCTCGGGCAATCGTCTATTCAGCTATTCAGTTCCTAAAAGAGCCTATCAGTTCATAAAGCGAAATTGAATCCACGTTTGGAATGTTTTCAATGCATGTTTCCACTGTTGCCATTCATAGAAGTTTTACTAAACTGAAATGTGTGCTGTCACAAGCTTTGTAGCTTATTTAGAGCATTGTGCTGTGCTGAACATTCTCAACCCCAGAAAATAAAAAAAAATCAAAGTAATTTAGTTAATCAAACCCCACAATGAAAATTAATTTTTTCCAATATATTACAGTAACAATTATTTTTTGAACTTGATAAAAAAGTGTCACCGACGTGGCAGTCAACGTGTTAGCAGAAAAAAATCCTATCATCGTTATATCATTATCTTGACCAGCTTTCAGTGATATGTTTTCGGAACAATGAAAAGTCTCCGGTCTCTGATTCGAACAGTTAAGATGAGACAGGTTCTCGTTATATACATTGGTTTATTTCTTCGTGAAACTATACAGAATGGTCCACAGCGAGTCGGAGCTTACATGAGTAAGTTAGTTCAACCATCGAGGCCATCGGTTTGTGGAGATATATGTATAACTGGGCGCACCGGATGAAAATACCTGTCGGAAGAGGGGCCGTGGCCAGATAAATACTACACGCTGTCATTGCCACACTATTTTCGGTGACATATCTCTCTCTCTCTCTCTGTCATAATCAAACAAATACATCTTCGTTCTTAATGCAATGTCTGGTGTGAATGGCAGTTTCAACTTGTTTCAACTTCTCTTATTTCTCCTTTTTGAACTCTCTCTGTCTTTCTTCAGGTGTGTTTCGACGACGAAATTCCAATCCTCGCCTTTAATTGAGAATCTGTACAAACAACCAGTCCCAAGAAGATTAAAAATTGCACCACTGTTGCTCGCATACGGAGGATGCTTGTCTTCCGTACGCATTTACCCGTCCTTGAACTAAATCAAGGCTATTGAAGTACAGTAAAATATATATATATAATATATATATCGGTCCTCTGGTGATATAGTAACAGCGTTCGCTCGTTTGTTCGTACACAATCTGTACTCCACGTAGTACAAAATGGTTTGTCGCTGGTTCCGGAGCCCGATGCGACTAGCTCCCATCAGACTGATACTTTCGAGGCCTTCCCTAGGTCTTCTTCCATGAATAATACATTTCCAGGGGTCGATTGACCCGCCAGAATTTGTCGTTCACCTGTCGCAACGTTTGCGATCCGCTAAGGACCACCAATTGACCAGGCGAAGGCGCTATGTAGATACAAAAATTCAGTAGCCTGTCCGACTCTGACAGCTCTGTGTCCAGGTCCAGGGTCAGTCTCATGGCCAGGTACTTGCTTAGGTGGTCCACTGAAAAGATAAGAAAATAGTCAGCGGACCTGTATGCACTGTTGCATCATTAGGGTATATTCATTTTTAGAGTTGTTGAAGCAGTAAATGAAATTGAAAAACATCAGTTCCGCTCTAAAGGATGTACAGTCATTTTTTTGTGACTGTATAGAAAGACTATTACAAAATAAAAATGTTCAGCAACAATTGTAAAGAACAGGAGTTAAGTAAAGAAATCTCTCCCAAATTGCATCCACCCATTTTTTTCACAAATGCATAAAATAGAAAATTACAGCAGGGTGGAGCATCGCCCTATCAAACATGCTACAATCAGCCAAGCTACCTGTCGCGTTCGCGGTGGTCTTGATGTATCTGATGCTGTTCTCCTTGAGCGCCTTGATCAGCGAATTATCCCCAGCCATTTCTGTAGGATGTGGCTTAAAAACCAGCTCTATTTCATTAAGCATCAAGGGCTCGCTAGGCCCTTCACCCTCTGTGTCTACCATTGAATCACCGCCACCAGTTTCAGCCTCCGCGCTGGAGGAATCGTTCTCCGAGTTCTGTAAGCTCTTTTGCCTCTTAGGAGGTTTAGGTATCTGATTTGCCGGGTTAGGCGAGGGCGTAGTCGAGTTTCTGGACGTAGTTCCTGAAGCATAGAAACGATCAGTTCCACTTACGTCTGCCTGATTGCTATCGTTCGAGTCTCGGCTAGCGACGTTACCAGAAACGGCAGGACTACTGGCTGGTTGGGACACGCTATTGGAAGTTTGAGAGTTACCACCGCTACTATTATTCAGAGGCCCAGTAGCGCTCTGTGACGAGTCGCTTTGGTTAGCAGAGTTCGCTGCGTTTGGTGTGGCCGGCGCACTGGCGTTCTGTGAATTATTGTATGGCGTGGCATTGCTCGCATTCTCAGACTCATTCGCGTTTTTCCTGGACCTCTGAGGCCTGTTCTGGCTTTGCAATTTTATGCCTTCTGTTATCGAGTTCACCAGTGCGGCTTGAGAATGGGATTTGTTCAGTTTGGCCAGCACTCTTTCTTGGTGAGCCTCGTACTCGTCACGGCTTGGATATATCTTCGAAATTAACAAGTCAAAATTAGGGTCTGGTCTCAGAGATCTTTTCGACACGAGTTTCTTCCTGCATGTTGGACATTCCTGTGGAAAAAGTTGTAGTCAGTATAGGTTCCTCCTATAGTTTCTGCTTAAAAGTGATTACAGAGTGAAATTACTGCTTTCTGACCAAGTTAGAAATATTCTGCAAGATTTTATGAAAAGTGCAAATCAATGAGAAGAGAATATTGTGGTAGAAAATTTATTTAATCCTAAAGGAACAGCAAGTGTAGCTACTTTCATTATAAAAGTGAAAATAAACTCTATTTGTATTGTTTACGTTCAACGCATAACCCAACAATCGGAAAACAAGTGACAAAAGTGCAACGTTGCAATAAATCGCCGCATTTACGCCGCCTGTTCGAAAAGCGCGCTAAAATCGCAACACTCGTCGAAAACACGTTCGATTCAAAGAAAATCTGAATCTCTAATCTTCCAGCACCCATAGCAAACAATTATGCAATTAATTTATACATATTTACATCGATAGAACAGTGACAGAAAGCAGAAAACACAGAAGAAGAAAAAAACGAAACTGTTGGCGCTGATTGCTGTTTACTTCGGAAAGAGGAAGCTCGTAGATGAATTATGCATCGTTGACGAGCAAATAGCGATAGATTACTGTGTTACAAGGTTGTTTAATTAGCATCGCGTACCTTATTACCGCTCCGAAGTGCCGTAATGATACAATCGGAACAGAAACGGTGTAGACACTCCTTCGTGGTCATGGTCTTTTTGAGCATGTCCAAGCATATTGGGCACATGAGTTCACTGTGCAAGCTCCGCGGGCTCACCGCGATCTCCGTATTATCCGTGATCACATCCTGAGGAGTGCGATGCAGCTCGTACAACGATAATTCCCAAGTTTTGTTCAGACCGACCTGTTCCGCGGACGCCATTTTGACTACATGCAAGCCGTCAGCTGAAGTGTTATGCCACGAAGTTGCGATCACCGGAGAATTCCAACTGCAGTGGTGTTTTCTGTCCGTTGCTCTGTATTACCAACCTGGTACGAAATGCTCCAGCGCACTCTAATGGAAGAGCCTTTTACTCCATTTCTTGGACCTCTCTGGTGATATCTCGTCGGCGGTCTTTCACTACTTGATTTTTCTCTTCATTTTTATTCTCTTCTTCCATTTCTTTCATTTACTTTTACTCCTTCTTTATTTTTACTCATTTCTGTTCTTTCCTCTCGTTCCATTATCTTCCTTCACCATTCTCAATTTTTGTACAAACGCACTTTTAAAAGAGAACTTGTCTTTCACTTTATTTTTTGGAACGTTTTTTGCTACTTTAACTGTCTCTAAAAAAGAAATTAATGTTTATGTAAGTCCTGTATCTTGCAAGTAACACAGATAATTTTGCATAAAAATCCGCAGTCTATAAATTACCTGGTGCAGAGTCGAACCCTCCAGGGTAGTCATCTTGTAGCGAAAAGAAATACTGTCAACTGCAGCACAGCCGATAACAATGTCATTTACCATCCTGTCCACACCATACGTTTTCTATTAAGAAGCAGCACTGTGAAAGCATACCATCGCAATAAATAATCTACCGTGCAGATGTTGCGGTAACATTGCAACACAAATTCAAGTCGCGCATTCCACTCGTTAATTCTCCATTCATCAATCAAAATCCGCAACCGAGAATCAAGTTCTGTTAGAACCAATCTTCATCATAAAAGGTAAGTGTCTCGTGAGAGTCTCCGGTTGACCAACTTATCAAGCAACGAATCTGAACAATTAATCAAAGCGTCGATAAAGTAGTTGGCTCAAATTAAACGGCGGGATCATGAAAGCCTTTTAATGAGCCGTAATAACTTCATAAACCGGCCGATCTAGACACCGTTTTCTACGCGGCTTCGTAAATATTAAGTCCGCGCCGTAGAGCCCGGAGACATTATCCGCAACGAACATCGATGAATGGAAAAGAAAAGTTCGCGGCGAGGTGAAGTGGGAATCGGCATGAGCGTAGGCAAAATATGTTTCCGCGGTATATGTATAATATAACGGTATGTAATAGATGGGCGTAGGCTCTTTCCAACCGTTTCACAGTGCTTTAACATGCGATTCTAGCCGTGCAAAATTAACGAACCCCTTAAGAATCAGGGTTCCATCAATTAAGAGTTAAACTATCCGAATATTTACAAGTTGGTATATATACGATAAGCACTGTATACAGGGTGTTTCACCTAACTCGAGCATCTACAATATCTCGCTTGTTTTTTATAATAGAAAAAATTGTTAGAAGAAGACATTAGTTGGTTCAGGAGGGCAAATATTATGATAAGCAAAAAAATTTGTTCAATGTTATATTTTTTGAGATTTCAAGTTCACCGAAGTTTTTTTAAATGGAACGATATATTTTTATTATCGCTATATGATAGCCGAGGTCAAGACGAATCCAACGACCTGTAATATTATAACCTTCGCGTGACCTACGAAGGTCAGTTTTTTCTATCATAAAAAACAAGCGAAATATTTTAGATGCTCGAGTTAGGTGAATCACCCTGTATAAATACCAATTGTAGAACTAGCAGTGACTATATAATTAATTAACCCTTTGCTCTCAAAGCTATATTAACATCGACACCGAGAGATTTTTTCCGATCTAGAATATTTAAATTCTAAATGATTTTCTTTTATTTTATGCACATGTACAGTCTGCGACAATACTATAAGACGCCACTTAAAACGAAATAATTATGTGTTATATGAAAGAACTTCATCGTCTTTCATACAGTGTTATTACTAATAACTTATTAGTTACTTCTGGAGACGTCGTTTAACGCAGTGTTAGCGTTAGTATTTCTAAGAATTTGAAAGTAACACCAACTTACCTTTTATTAACTGCGACAAAACTATAAGACAGGTACTGTTTTTGTAAAAAATTAACACGTACAGATTATTTTTATCGGTTATTAATATTTCATGTTGCCACCTTAATTTTTTCTGACATGTAACATTCTTCCTGGAATAGATTTGTACAAGTTTTGAATCGTTTTTTGCTTATTTTTCTTACATACCATTTCAACGCAGTTTTTCAATTGTTCTACGGTACTAAACTGATTTCCTTTAGAATAAACCTCCCTGGCTAGTATTGCCCAAAGGTTTTCAATGATCTCGCTGGCCATGGTAAAACATCTATTTCCTTATTTTTAAAGTAGGCCTGTACTATCTTTGCCCAATGTACAGCTGTGCATTGTCTTCTTGGAAAATGTATTTTTGGTTGGCTATAGACTGAGCATGTTTTGACAATTGCTTATCAGTAACATCTATGTATTTCCTGCTGTTTATTTTTGTGGAAATAAATTTAATTCCAGTTCTTCCATGATATCCTATAACCGCCCAAATCATTATTCCTCCACCACCCATTTGTCGATTCTGCAGTGTCAATTCCTCTGTTCTTAAATCGTGAAAATAATAATTTAGATTATCAGGGTCATTTAAAGTAAACCGTTTTTCGTCAGAAAAAATTACTTTCCTCCATTTCTTACGCCAATGCATGCGTTGTTCTGCAACCTCTAATCTGGTTTCTTTATGACGGTTAGTTAACGGCGGTCCTTTCAAAATTTTGCACCTTTTTAAATTATTTGAAGGCTTTATTATTCATTGTACTGTCCTGGCACTTGTCTTTACGCCAGTTTCTGTCGCAATTTGTCGTGCCGTTAATGTAGAGTTCGATGCATGTCGTAAAATATTCCGTCTGTCTTGTGCAGTTGTCAACTTTGAACGGCCTCCTGGATTCTTTTTACCATAGTTTTCACTATTTTTTAAATAATTATCTCAGAAATTAATTAATCTCAGAAATTTTTGCCACTGAATTATTATTGATAATTTTGATCTCTGTTTCATTTAATTTTTTTCCTCGTGGCATTTTGTATAAACACAAATATTGCAAGTTGATTAATATTTTTCAGGTTTTACTTAAATTATTTACTTCAATTACTAACACTTTAGAAGAATATTTCATTGACAATATTTTCGTTTTCACTGTTTTCGAGCAACTGTTTTATATATTTGTCGCGACCAACGAGGTCAAGCTTGTGTAGCTTTCAAGTTCATAGTTTCTAACGAAAACAGAGCGTGGAACGAGTCCCCAGAAGTAAATAATGACACTCTGCATGAAAGACGATGAAATTCTTTCACATAATACATAATTATTTCGTTTTAAGTGATGTCTTATAGTATTGTCACGGACTGTAATCGATTCTAATTTTGTTCACAGTATTTTACACTTTTGTTCACAGTATTGTTCACAGTACTCAACACTGGAATTTTTGGCAAGAACCGCATTTTGCAGCGACGCGAAGCCTCGTGCACTCGGCGATACACGCGTCTCTCTCACTCGAGGGATCGAGAGATCTGCACCGATCTCATATGGCGAACTAGACCGGCGAGTGCCGCTCGCCGGCTTTTTCGTGACCCTAACTGTAGATAACCGTAATTGCGTCTGTCGGTACTTATCGGGAAAACGTGTTTTATCACCGAGGGATCCACCTAGCGTTTTCAATCGCACCGCGCTGCGTTCTCTATCTCCCGACGGCGTTCGTCTGCCTTTCTCGTCGATTTCGAACGCTTCACGGATACTAATAACATTAATTTTCTTTGATAAATTCCTTGGCAGCCGCTCGACGACCGTTCACCCCTCGTCTCGCGAATAAAGGCGAATCGGCCGTGGAATTCGCTTAAGTAAGTAATTTGCAGATATCGACGCCCGGGTAGACACGCTCGCGTGAACAAAAAAGACCGTGTACAGTTATCACCTAATAAGACGGTGATTCCGCGTTCTGCTGAACGATTGAGACATCAGACATCTTTTTGGGACGATGCTCGGTCGCGTAACAGGAAACGCGAGAGAGACCCCGGGACTTTCCTCGATGAAATGTAACTCCGCGACACGGCAGTCACAGCTTTTCTACATCAACGGTAATTTCCAGACACCTAAGTGGGTGATGAGAAATGTTTAGCCGTGATTCTGTTGTAACGCGTGTGTTCTAGTGGACTGACTGACTCTGCGCCGTGTGTATGTGCGTCTGTCTGTGTGTGTGTGTGCGCGCGCGCGCGCTATGATGAAAAATAAATTACACAACTGCGATCGAGGGCAACGCTCGGGTATGGTAATTCCCGTGATTGGAGCGCGGATATTTGCGCGAGAACGCGATTTTGAGAATAGATCGATGGGAACGGGAAATAGACGGAGATCTGTGTGAGTGGTCGTTAGGTGCACGTTCTCGACGGCTAGAGAAAAGAATCGAACGTAGTAACAGTTCTTCATACCACGTTTTTATTAGCTGGATTTCTTGTCTATTCGGTACGAATTTTGCAACTGATTTTAAACTAATTTCCCGATAAGACTTGAAACTTTAAACGTAGCTCAGAACCGGGTGACAACACACACAAGACTAAAAAGCAGAAAATAATTATTTAACACTAGAACTACCGGATGTGTCAAAATGACTGCCTCCTAATTTTTTCTTTTAGAGATATTGAAATTATAAATATGTTTCCATGAGAAAATTTGTTAATAAACTTCTCTGTCGAAGTAGATGTTTAAACAAAACTGATAGGAAATCTAAATAAATCTTATTTTGTTGTTATTATAAGGTAATGTATGCCAGTTGCATTTAGTGCTTGGTAGTTCTAGTGATAAATAAAAAGGAATGTTTAATATACCACGTTTTTAAGACGGAGCAAAAAGTAAAAAATAATTCTCCGTTAGGGTCAGATTATGCTAGGCAGATAACCATTCTGTCGACAGAATTTGTTTACCCTGTTTTTGTATCTAGCGTTTATAGACCCTCAGCGTCTTACCCGCCTAGCATAATCAGACCCTAGAGGGGAATTATTTTTCACTCTTCAGTCTGTTCGAAAAACGTGTTGCGTTAAGAATTTCTTTTTATTTAGATAATTATTCGTTCGGAATTCAGACGTCTTATTTAGGTGGTCTGAAAAGCGTGGAGAGGCTGGCAAAACAGTTTTCGTTGTCACGGTATGAACAGACAAAATCAATTCTAACGAGAATAATAGAAGGCTGAATAATAGGAATTATGCTGCAATTAACTTCGTGAAAAATGCGAAGATATTGCGGTAGATGAAGAAAAACTGATAGAAGAATCGCTGGTATACATTTGAACATAGCGCAAGAATCAATCTCAATCAGCTAAAATTGGTATGAAAATTCTATTGCAATTAATTAAAGCATAGTGCAGGAATATCCTAAGTCAATTAAAATTGATGCAATTAATATCAGCAGCAGTACATTCTATATCAATAGATGATACGAAAATTCGATTACGATCAAGATAGCGCAGGAATATTCTGATAGATGAATTAAAACTGATAAGAAAATTCTGCTGCCATAAATTTCAACTGAATGAAGCAGTAATCTGATACATTAATTAAAGCTGATTTATGAACTTTACTGCCATGAATTTCAAGACAATGTAAAAATATTGTAAAAATCGTTTAAAATTGATACGAGAATTCTGTTGTAATGACAAACCCACTGAAAATGGTACGAGACTTCAGCTGCAATTTTCAGCACAATGAAAGAATACTCTACCATAAAGTCAATAAATTATTGTTAAAGGAGAAAATGCTGAAAAATGGAACTAGACTACGAGGGACAGGTGAGCCCGATTCCAGGTGAGAAATGAGCAGAACTCGACTGGATCGCCGCCGAATATCGAATATTTCGTGCGGGATTGTCATCGAACGGAAGCCGCACGAACCGGTATCGAGGTCTGGGATTGTTTACGCGAAGGTTGAGAGGTGATCCACTTTTATCGGAGCGGTGGTTTCAACGCACGCTCGATTCCGGACCGCACGAGGAAAGGTTCGAGGCGTTAACGGCGTATACGGATTACCATTAAACATTCTACGGGACCGTTTCACGTTTTCGTGAGGTCAAGTATTATCGGTCGAAGGCACAGAAATCTCATAGAATTTTTTAGCTCGCCGGCGGGTTTTATGGGTCAGTCGGTGAGTGATGCGGGGCGACACCTTGTCCCACTTAACCGGCGATCACTGGTCCGTCCACTTTTTAACTCTGTCTAATTAGTCGCCTTCGGCGAAGGACGACACATGAACCGTTCGCTCGTCTGGTCGTCGAGTTATCCAGTTCCACTAGTATAACCGATAAACTGGAAATTGATTAGGCATTGCGCAATTGCTCAATTCCTCGCTCGCTGCAAGCACGAAGCTCTCGAGCTCTAATCTCTATTTTTAATTAAGCTTTGGAACTTTCATCGAGGTTTATTTCACATTTCAACAATTCCAACAAGAAAATGACTCTCCGGAGTTATCTTCCAATTAACGCGCGAGTTATAATTATCCGAACGACAAAAATACAATTGCTTTGATACGATCTTCAGCTGCCCGCTGGAAGCCTGCTAATAAATTGTCTAATGACTGTGTTACGTCTAAAAGTAACTCTTTTCTTTGTTACATATAAAAGTCCCATTCAGATTTTAATAGACTATATTACTCGAAGATAACTTGTTCGTTTACGAACGAAATTGCCGTCGTTAGTGAAAATTTATTGAGAAGCCCGCGATTATTAAGATTTAAGTCTGCCGAGTCACCGACGCCAGATAAAGTATTAAAATTCTTTCGAGCATTTCTCGGCGCAATAGTTATAATTACGTATGTTCTGATTGCATAGGTTTAACTCTATTAAACCGTTATGAGACCAGTAAAATAGTAAAAGACAGAGCCTCGCTTCCTGCGGAGAAGAAAGATCGAGTGGGATCGTAAAACGGGAGGCAACGGAATGACATGATAATGTAACGAATAATTATCCCTTATCCGCCCTCGATTTTACAGCTGTACTTTTTTACCGATACTGGATTGGCAGACGGTGGCAAAAGAATCAATATGATGGAGAGATACATAATTAATACGGCAATTTCTCTCTGCGAAAATAAAGAACTAGTGCACAACATGCTGTATCACTGCTTCTTCAGTGTAAAGTGGAGCGAACTGGTGGCAGACTCAAACGAACATTAATTAGGTAAGACCACCTCGTAGAACTATTTCATTCAGTACATAAATTAACTCGTAGAAATTAGCAATATTGCACAGAAGCAGAGTAATTTATCGAATGAAATAAAATTGCGTGTAATAACGCAGAAATTCATTTAC
This sequence comes from Seladonia tumulorum, assembly GCA_913789895.3. Lineage (NCBI taxonomy): Eukaryota > Metazoa > Arthropoda > Insecta > Hymenoptera > Halictidae > Seladonia > Seladonia tumulorum. The sequence continues at coordinate 2,088,843 of OU565267.1, forward strand.
AAATCTGGACAAACACAGTGTTTTCTCGATATATGTCATAAACGCGGGTCTTGCCAGCTACGTATATTGTTCAGGAGATACTATTCGCTTCGTGGTCCTCCACGGGGTATACCCCGGCGGTAGTGGGGATAATTCCGCGACATTTATCATCCAGGTATTTGCGACATATATCGAGAAAAGACTGGTAATTCCCTTTTCTCGGAGACGGGGCGCTCAAAGTGTTAATCAAGCGATATTGTTACGCATGTATTCAAAGTACTTTTATTTATTAATAACGATAATCCCGAGGTGAAATATCATGGCGAGCAAGCATAATAAAAGTAACTGTGGCATCTGGGGAACGGATGCATCGCGAATCCGATTCTTTCGCGGAGTTTGGCGGAGTCCCAGGGCCTCGGTTCACCGGTCTCAGAAAAAGGGAGGCAAAAACACAGTCGGATTGCCACATTGACATGCTTTCTACTAGACGATCTTTCTCCTTCGCGCGGCTTGCGTAATCGACGACCACGGGGTCTCGTCGCGCACGGTAGGCACAGAGGGGCACACAACGTGTATGTATATCTCTCTTTCTCGATGCGAAAACCGCGGTCACACGAGTATTATAGGTATTACGCACGGTTTACGCATCCCCTCCCAGACGATTTTTCCTTTTGCCACGAATCTGCTCGCATCTGCTTTTCTCATGGAACGTTCTGCCCGGTTCACGTGTAAGATCGCCTCGGTGTGCTTTCTACGCGATCGCCGAGGGAAGCGCATACAACGCACACACACGCATGCACACACTCACACACACACACACACACACCGTCTATCGAACCGAACCTACTCCGGCTCCGAGCACTGTAATTTCAGAACAATATCTTTTTATGCGGCCCCCAGCCGTCTCTCTCTTGCTCCCGCAGCTTCTTCCGGTGTACGGGGAAGCTTGTAATCTTCGAATTCCCGGCGTGCGCGCGATCCACCTATGCCACTCGTAATAATCGCGAGCGTTTCCAGAGAGGTTGCACGATCCGGTGCCCCGGGAATACACGAAACATCCGTGAAACGCCTTAATCGCTCGTTCCGATACGCCAGAGACGGCAGATCGACGCTCGATCGATCACCGATCCAGCGCCGGCCGCATCGCAAGCGAACCGGCATAATAAGCCGACGTATTCCCATTCTGGAGAGCAATCGGATAGACTGAGAGGTTTTTTTGATTGTGGGATTTGAGAGTCTGGTTCTTTGTTAATGTTTGTGAATAAAATTCATTTAGACGTTCAAACAGTCGGGGAAGTTGTAAAGCCGAACGTAACCGAGGATGCAGACGCGTTAATATCTAGTGCTGTGCCGCTAATTTGGGTCATATTAGGGAAATCTGAAACAAACTTTGTAGTAAGCTCAAGTTTTTATTTCTTAATTTATTATATAATCTTCATCATTATCAAGGACGGTTTGCCATCTTTCCTGCAAATTTTCAATCCGCCTCTTACAGAAATCCGGGGTTCATGAAGCAAAATATGACTCAAGGAGCTTCCTTACATCTTTTATTTCTTAAATAATGCTCCAGAGATCTGGAAAGATGACAGTCAGAGGGAGCAATATCCGGTGAGTTCGGAGGTGCGGTATCCCTTTGCAATTCTTTGATTTTTTCCTGAGTGAGTTTCGTTGCATAGTGCCGAGCATTGTCAATTTACAGTATTACACCTTTTCTGTGGACTAAAGATGCCCTCTTTTTCAATAGTTCTGAATACAGCCGTTGTAATTGCTGACAACACAACTCGGCGGTAACTGTTTTCCCAGGTTTCAACAACTCAAAGTGAATTATGCCACGACAGTCCCACCAAATGCACAGTAACGCTTTAACTAGACTAGTTAAATAATAATAATAATACTAGAGTACACTTTAACAGAACGCTTTATGTTATCATAAAGAATCCATTTTTCATCTCCGATAACGATTCTGCTAAGAAATGGATCTCTACGAAATTTGGATAGCGAATACACGAATGGAAAGCAGTACCAACACATACAAGACCTAAAACATGCAATTGTACGCGAATGGGATACGTTAAGTCAAAGTTATATCCAAAAACTATTATATTTAAATCGACACCAAATCGTACTGTAGAAGTAATAGAAAATAAAAGGGGATGTACCCATTATTAAATAAGCATATATGTTAGACAAGTAATTATTGTTAGTTAAAAATGTTCATTATTATTTTCTTATTATACATATGTTATAATTTCGTTCTTAAAATAAAACAATTTGTTTTTGTTACACACAAAACTAATACTAGTTAAAATATTAAATAAAATATTTTTAATTATTTTCAACGAACCGCATATTCTGAGCTCATAATGTTTTGAGATTATACGTCACAAACGTAAAACTTTACATGCGTCATTGAGAAATTAAAGATAGCACACCCGGGATATCTTTTTGACGAGGAGTGTATATAATCTCCCTCATTATTAAGGACATTTTGCCATCTTTACCATCAAGTTTGCTTTTATCCCGGCCATTCCTCACAATGTCAGAAGCACATCAAACAATTCCTGAACAACAATTTCTGAAATTGTAAGGAATGGCCGGGATAAAAGCAAACAGTTTATTATTTAATTATACGTCCTTCTCTGGTGTCGGACCTGACGAGACTGCTCGTCCTTGTTTCATTCTGTTCGTTTCTTTTTTCAACACATTCGTTTGTCCGATCGCTTGTCAATAACATGAACATAGAACATATTTGTTAACAACATGAACAATATATACAGTAGCGGATCCGTTACAGCTTATCTTACACTTCTGAACCAACGTTGACACTTGTTGACCTTTAATACATCTCCATAAACATCGCAAATTTTCATTATTGTTACCGTTGCATTAAATCCCGCGTGAAAATGAAAAAGTATGCAATGACGAATATGATCCTCGGAAGGTACGGACGCCGCCATTTTATTACAGGGTTGTAAAGAAAAATTTACTTTTTAGAATATTTTGCACACAGGCTGCTTTACCGGAAAACTGTAAAAGAATACGTGTTTCCTCTTCGACGGTCGGTACAGAACTAAAGGCAAAACAAATTCTTTGCAAATAATTGTGATTACTTATGGGTACCCCTAATATATTTTCTGAGGAAGTAAAGACACTCGATTTTGTTACCGAGAATGTTTTTTCTCGTTTCCTATTTAAGAAGTGGGCGTGGTTAACTCAGACCTAGCTAGCTCAGAGGGGGCGTGGCTTAGTGGCCCCTGAACTCCTTCAAAGCGTCGCAGTGCAATTTCTGCCTATATTTTCTCTAGATTAACAAAGTATTGCACTCTTTTGCCTTGTGAAAATTTAAAATTATCATTCACCTAATGCAAAAATTATTCACCTGGAGCGTCTACATCCACCAAGATGTCACTAATCATTCGACGAGTTAAATTGCTATGATCCTCGAGATCCTCGTCGTCTGTTTTCAGTATAGTTTAGTAGTTAGTAGTCATCACTTAGTAGTCATAGGCTTTTATGACTTGTAGACGGATATTACTCTTAGGTTTCCACCGTGCCCTGTGTATTTCAAGTGCGACGCTCGGCGACAACCTCAGATTTCGTCTACCCAGATACCACAGAGACGTCTTAAAGACGTCTTTAAGACGTCTGTCGAAGACGTTCAGACGTCTATTAGACGTCTGAATGTCCTACGAACGTCTTCCGAACGGCTTCTGAACGTCTCTGGAACGTCTTTGTGAAAAAGACGTCTTTAAGACGTCTCGAAACAGACGTATTCAAGACGTCCCGAAACAGACCCCTAGTACCACAAAAATATTAGATAGATATGTTTGTCAAATATTGGAAAAATATTTTTTAAGCCACATTTTTTCTTGTGAGAAAAATATTGAATTTGAATATTGTATACATGTACAAGAAATACAAATTGAATGTTTGATATAACAAAAAAATTAAATAAATAAAAAAAAATAAATTAAAAGAATGTTTTTCAGCATATCCGCGAACATTAACATTTTATGCTTTATTTATTTATTTAACCCCTTGCACTACTATTTATTTTGTGATTATAATGATTGGAAATTCTTCATCGTTCAGAATTTCATAGAATAAAAAAGATAGTTTACATTTGTTGTATGCCTATATTTTCTCTAAAGTTTATATACCAACTACAACGAAATAGAATTTTATTTCGGTTTAAAGGAAATTAATAACGTTCACATTTATTAGACTCTGCTCAGAATCTTCATCACGAGTCTGGGTCGTTATTGTAGGGCAAGGGGTTAATTAATTAATTAATTTATTTATTTATAAAAAAAAAATAAATTAAAAGAATGTTTTTCAGCATATCCGCGAACATTAACATTTTATGCTTTATTTATTTATTTAACTTATTTATTTATTTATCTATTTATTTTGATATATTATTTTGGATTTTGGATTTGTGATATATAATGTATAGTTTTATTATTAAACAATATTTATTGCTAAATAATAGTACTAAATTAACAATTTAGTTATTTAACTTTCCTAAATAAATAAACGTCTATTCGAAGGATGGAAAACTGCGTTATATTGTGTTGCGTGTGTACAGTTTGTAAAGGTTTTCTCTAGCAGTTTAGAATGACTGAAACGTCAAGAAATGAAACGTCTTAAAGACGACTCGTAAAAGACGTCTTAAAGACGTCTGAAATGAGACGTAAAAACGACGTCTTTTACGAGACGTCTTTAAGACGTCTTAAAGACGTCTTTTCAGGACGTAAAACAGACGTCTTTAAGACGTCGAGTGCTATCTGGGTAAGAGTCAGTCATCAGAACGGCGCAACAGACTCGTAACGAGAATTCACTGTAGTATAGTGTCAAAATAACGGGGAGTAATTGCGAACAAAGAGACAAATCGCGGTGCGTAGGGTTCATGAAATTTCTTACAGAATATTATAAGCTGGAAGAAAAAGTTGAAAAGAGAGGAATTTTGCTAGTGGTACAAGTGTTAAATCAGACGCGGTGTCCACGGTCCACCGAGCCCCGAACGGCCGCAATTTCTTTGTAGGGAAACAGTCGAATAATTATCATTTTTTTGTGGTGACTTCCTGGTTCCCGGGCGTTGCGCAAGCATCCGGAAGCACCGGTATTCTTGCCGGTGTTGCCGATACACGGTTACACCAGGTATCCGTTCGGCCCAGGTCAAGCGTGAATCTGACCCAGTGGAATCGCGGCGCTCGGATGGATATCCATCCTCTAACCCTCGGATTAACCGGCAGCCCATCGTTTCGAGCGCCCGCCACACACATACACGCGCGCGCGCACGCACACAATCTCTGATACACACGGAGGGACCGAGAAGATCGAGAGACTAAGAAGATCGAGTGAGGATCGATCGACGATCCTCCGCGTCCATCGAAAGGTCACTGCCTCGCGTGAAAGGATCGCGCTTTCATTCATTACGCTATTACGCAAAGGTTACTGTAATGCGAGGTGATATCGAGACGCGTCCATGCGCGCGCTACACTCGCGGTTTAATGGATAGAGTATCTTCATGGTGATTTAGATTTTTATAGCCAGGAGCGCGCGCGAGCTCGGAGAAATCGAAATCAAATGGAGTTTCGTTTTCGTCGATGATGATTAAGTAGACTGAGCGAATTTTACGCATCAGTTGCGGGGAACCGGGAGTTCAGCCAGAATGTGCTCGCTTCTCGAACGTGATTATAGATTAGGCGTGCATGCAAAAAGTTTAGTCTTTTTCAATCGTTCATGCATAATGAATTGTAACGGTTATGTCTTCCGTCTTTTTGCGCAGTGTTTTGTTTGCCATCGATGTGTCTAAGGCTTTATTATATCGAGCGGTAACGCAATCGGTGTGTCGTGTAGAAATGGAGGAAAATTGAGAAAGAGACTGCAAATTTTGCATATGTATATATATAATACTTGTTTTCTTCTCAAGATTCTACTATTTTGTGTTTCACATTATCATTCTTCTCATAAATGCATAAAATCCACAGTCTAGTTATTAGACTGCGAGCCTTCGTGCGCTTGTGGTTTGTTCGAATTTGTGGAATGCAACGTTCGCAGTCTAATAATTATTTTTGTAGGAGGTGAATAATACATTGAACGCTGTGATACATTCAGTGAATTTTTTCGAACTGCATCCATATAAAAATTTGCTGTATAGTAATCAACATTGACTGGGTGAATTTTCACTCCCATTTATATTTTTATATTTATGTTTAGAATAACTGAAATCAATTTACGTTCCCCTTTAGAATTTTATTTTGGAATCCTTTTCTGATTTTTTAAAACACTGAATTAAGATGCAGTGATTGTCACAATTTTTAATTTTTTTTAATTTTAACTACTCAAAATAAATGACAATTATGGACATCAAGGCTACAGATCTTATTCGTGTAGATGTTGAATAATTTTATTTTAGATATTAAAATCTTTTGTAGAGTGAAAATTGATTTAGAGTCAATTTAGACATTAGGTCCTGGCGGATTTAATAAAAATCAGTATTGCAAAATGCTGAGAAAGCTGAGCCAATGAACTTTCTGCCTCTATGAAGAACAAATAAATTCGATACGACCTTCTATAGACTATTTAACAAAAATCGGCATAAAGATCCTTGACCCAGCCACCGATCAGTAACATTTGTTGCTCTCTCCGACGCTCGAGTGGAAACGCAGCCAGCATTCTACTTGAACTATGCATTACCCGAACAGGTACTTGCCGCAGATCTGCACGATTTGAATTTGTTAAATTACCGATCCAGCTGGTTATTTAACGGCGAGGCTCTTCCTCTCCCGAGGGATCAAATGCTACACTGTGATTTTATCGTCCGTGGTAGCAGAAATTCTACGACTCCCGTATCGCAAGCGCGCGGACTCTAATTGCCAGGAGGACAAAAAAAAAAAGTCCAACCACACCATGATCCTAAATTATTATCCTAGCAACAAATTAAAGCCGGCACAGGAATCGCGGGCCGTATCGTGCGATTAGGAAAATCGTACTTGAAGAAGATGCGATCTTCGCGCGGTTTTAAGCAAACTCGGCTAACTGAATTTCTACTGGAAGATATCTCCGATCGCCTGAGAGGTTTAAAACTAGGAAGAATTTACTCGGCGATCGGGCGCCAGCCTATCGTACCGTTTCCTTGTTCCCGATGTTGCGCAAGAAGCCGGAAGCAACCTTGGTTTCTTTCCGAGAGAGTATGATGCACGAGTGCAATCACTTATCTCTCGCCGCTGCGTACACCTAATCCGTTTTGGCTGAGGAGATTTGCGAGCTAACACGCCGCACCGCCGAGGATCCGACCCACAATTCCCACAAACAAGCCAGCCGAGCACTATGCTCGACCTTTAATTTCTTCAGACGTTAGGCGAGCTCCCGTCCTGCGAAACGCTGCGCTAAGACAATTGAACACAACTTCAAAATTTGAAGATCTACAAATTTATAAAATTCTACGAACACTGTTAAAATATTCTTAACAAACTTTACAACGTTAATGACAAAACTAGCGAGCCCCTGTGTATCGGTAATGGCATTTATGTGGTTAATCAGCAGGGAAAAATTACAAATACGGAATATTATCAAGCATTGGTTTTAGAGGTTTTTCTTGGCAGGTGCATTAAACTGAACCGCAGCATGCACTTAGCGTGCATTAAAATTCTTAAGTGCCGTGTTACAAAAACGAAATCGTCGGAGGAGAGATCTTTACCGACACAAATCCAGAAACTATGGTCTACGATTTTAACGAATCGAGTAATGGCGTTTAACACCACTGATGCTTCTAAAATAGATCACGTCTGTTTATTCTATTCTCAGGCACTCGTAGAACCGAGTTGAATCTTTATCCATCACGCTGTGAGCAAATTGCACATGCGGTTTCATTTCAGATAACATCTGGTAACATGGCTTACAATTAGTTTGAAATGGATTTTAAGACTTACACTTGTTTCATGATTTTTTGTTAGTCATCCTGTCGGATTCTACGCTGCTATTAATTTTTCAAATGTTTCACAGGTGAGATCCTGTGATTGTGGTTTTGTTGTTTACTAAAATATTTCTGCTCGGTGTTGGATGCATTTCAGTATCGTTCTTCCACATTGTGAAAATAGAATTTCTCTTTCCATTTCAGTTCTGAAACATATATAATAAAAATAAGGGGTTGGCGGAGACAGAATGTTTTTACGATCTTGTAGAAAATATACGAGAATTGTTTAATAGTAAAAGTGCATCCACTGCGTTTCGCAACAATTATCTGAGCGCAGATAATAGTCCATAAAACGACGGTTATTTCATACGGAATAAAAAGTTTTATATTTCATTTGACTGGTTGAAGGAGAAGAGACTCTCCTCTTTTGCCGAAGAAGAATGCAAGTTTTTTCGTGTTTGTCACATAGACAGCCCACTGTGCGAGCAGAGAATTTACAGTGGCCATTAGCGCTCGTTTATGTCATAGGTCAGACGCGAAACATGACCCACCGGTGTGACTGGCTGCACGAGTCTTCGGCGGCTTGAGCGATGACGTTAATTTTATTAGTCGCGATTGCCACCATACAATGCGGCCGTCCTCTCGAAAAAATGTGTCCTCGACTGTGAGTGATTAACGCGTCGTCCTCTCGAAAAAAATCATCGTTAGAAACTTTCAAAAGACTCGGTTGTCTCGGTTCGTACGACGCCGGACGATAGAACAAGCTATATGGCAACGTTATAGTCGATCCGATGATGAACGATGAAAGATTAACTCGTTAAAAGTCACGAGGATCATTCGCAGATTAAACGGTATATTACCGGCGGTTCATCAACGGGCCTCGTGAAAGGGGAATGACTATGATGGATGGTATATAGCGCGCTTAAAACTTGAGAGCCAGCAGCAGCAGCAGCAGCCGTCGCCGTAGCGGCAACGGCGACAAAAGTGTAACAATAAATTGTCGGCGGGAAGAAAGGTTTTCCTTCGGTTTTCCCTGGTCCGGTGATTAAACGGGTCTTGACGTGCGTCTGTTGCGCCGCGAGGAGAACTGCAGACCCATTTTCAGACACGAAAACCGTGGTTTCTTGCTAGTCCTGCGCCGCAGCAGCACAGCGGTACTTGATTACCTTTCATTATGGAATCACAGTGAAATGAGTGAACCGAGCTAACGGCGTTTGTATTGCGCGCGCGGCCGCGGCGAAAAATCGGCAGCAAAAAGTGAATGAAAAGAGAGTCCCGGTGAAAAGCGTTTTGCCCGGTCGAGGTTCGTTCTCGTCGAATAATCGCCTCGCTTATTAAACGAGATCCGAATAATGCGAACGTCTCCCCCAAGAGTGTGAGGAGCGGGGCTCAGGATGCAGATTACAGGCGAAGGGAAGTATCTATTTTGCGAGGCGTCTTATTAATGCCACGGATGAGGTTTTACGAAGAAGGCTTGTCTGGTATTTCACCTTTTACCTCCGATGACTGAGGCGATCCAGGCGGAGCCCGTGGATCGGCCAGGAGAACTTCATCCGGCACCGTGGGACGCGTGTAAAATCGAAACGACTTCCCGTTTAAATAAGTGGCAGCCAACAAAGCTCGTGTTCGAGTCGGAAACGTCTTGTTCGATGAAAATCAACGGCGTTCATCCCCGGTTCGACGAAGATTACCACCAGGCGAAATGAGATAATTTATCGTCCGGCATCTATCATCGTACGAGCCAGCTACGAGAGCACTGGGAGCTCATCCGAGGAGCGAAAAGAATTATTGGGCGGAGCCAAGAGAATTTATGGAACTAGAGAAAGTTTGCGGAAAAAGGTAATGGGAACGGGAGACAAAAATCAAATGGACAATCAAATGAGCCGTTTATTTTGAAAGTGGCCTAACTCCGTTTTTCAGTTTTTTTCCGGTTATCATGGTTACGTGTACAACTTTATGTTATTTATCAGTAAAGCATTTCAGGTTGCTTATAATCCGAGCAAATACGATAATTCTTGACACATAAGTTTTCAGAGTTAGTTTAATAATCGAACCGTGTAGTTTGAAAGTGGCCTAACTCCATTTATACTTAAATAATCAAGATAATATATTTACTATTGATAATGTCGGAAAGTAGTGATGAAGGTAATTTTAATTAATTAGTATTTACAATTTAACCTCAGTTTTTGGACAATTGCGTTAGTTGAATAACCAGTACGTTTAATTAATATAAAACTTAAAATTTAATATTAAATTTTAGAAATTATTTCACCCATGGGGAAGAACAGAACAAGACTATTATTTAGTTCAGATAGTGAAGAAGAAATAGTAAGTAATGATTTAAAAAAAAAATCGAAAAAGAAACCGAATTATAGAACAATATTCATCTTCAGAGGATGAAGATATGAATGACAATAGAGAAAAAATTGATGAATCACACATCTAAAAAAGTTCGAAAATATTGTATTGACACCACTGTATAAAAATATCAGACAAATTACAACAACAAAATTCAAGGACATGATGGACCTATTACGATATATACCACCGGAACATCATGATTACTTCAAATCCCTTTTACACGCACAAAATGTAGATGAGTAATAAATTGTTTTGTAATAAATTTATGTTTGTAATTTTGCACGTTATGTAGTTAATTGAATCGCATAAATTATGTTCCTGAAGTGTTTTAAGGATATGTAAAATAAATTCAGTATTGTTTTTTTTTCAATTTGAAGCATCTTAAATTATGTTGAATGGACTTGGGCACCTTCAAATTTTATAATGAATCTGGTTGTTAATGTTGAAAGTGGCCTAACTCCATTCTTGATAAGAAAACGCATATTATTCACTTAATAATTGCCACTATTTTAATAGGAACTATAAATTTAACACCCTTAGATACACTTAAGCAGTGCGACTCATTAATGTCCTATACGTATATTTTTAAATTCATTGAAACGCAAACCCTTAAATATCTCGATTTTAAGATAAATGGACTTAGGCCACTTTCAAAATAAACGGCTCAAATAGTGGGCGGTTCAAAATATCGCGGGAGGTGCCAAGGTATGGGAAAAGCTGACAACATTTGTGGGCGGAGCCGAGAAGTTACGGAACCAGAGAAAGTTTATGGAAAAAGGTAATGGGAACGGGAAGCAATAATGGTGTGCTCAGAGAGTATCGACACATTTTAAACCAAGGCTAGAAAATTTGTAGGATAGGTTAATCAAATAATGGGCGGGTCGAAATATCGTGGCAGGTGCCAAGGTGTGGGAGAAGCTAACAAAATTTGTGGGCGGAGCCGAGAATTTATGGAACTAGAGAAAGTTTGTGGAAAAAGGTAATGGGAACGGCAGGAAAAAATCGTTTACACAGAGAGCCTTAGAAAATTTGTAGGATAGGTTAATCAAATAATGGGCGGTTACAAAAATTGTGGGAGGAGCCGAACAGAATTTCTAGAAACGAGAAATGAAAATCTGAGGTTCATTCAATAAAATAAACGGTTCAGGAAAATTGTACAAACGTCCTACGAAAGTTGATGCATTGATTCATAACGTGGGAGGAGTTTAAGTGGAGGAGGAGCCAAAAAAGTTTTGAAAATGACCGATTAAAAATTGTAGGAAAAGCTTCAAAAAATTGTCAAAAGGAAGAATCGAAAATCGGCAGGTTTCACCGAAAGAATACTAAAAAATGTACTGACTGAACCAAAAGAATATATGTGGTTCGAGCCAAAATGTGGGAGGAGCCAACGAAAATTTCTATTAAGAATTATAATAATTTATAGAGGATATAAAAAAGATTTGAAACAAAAATCAAGGGAAATTCGTAGAGGAAGCCAAGAAATATGTGTAAACATCCACTAAAAATCAATGAAAATTGGTGGGATTGGCCAAAGAAGTATGGAGGGGATAGAAAAGCGTTGTAGGAAGCACAGCCAATTACATCGCGCGAACAGTGACTCAGCTTCCGCAGCGAACAGTAAAGGGACTTTTGAAAAGATTTTATCGCCTGGAGAGAAAAGCATTGACCTTAGTCGTAGACCAATGATAGGATCTCTAGATTAGTGGGCGGTGCCGGACACACCCATTTCTCCCTTTTTGCGTTGTGTACGCGTTGCGGAGTCGCCGGGTTCGTTCGGCGTAGCTGAAACGGTCTTCTAGATCGTTATCGAGCACACGATCCGCTCGCGAATCGATCATCTAGACAGGTTCAGTTCAGGATCCAGACACTCGAACCTGACCTACTGAATTAATCCGTTGGTCGGGTCTCTCGTATTTGGTGTGAGGCTCTCATAGGACACCGGGGGGGAGCGACGTAGGTCGTGGCTTGACCCAGAGTCTCTCTCTCGGATAGTCTCAGAATCCTCTGTTGGACGGGTGTTCGAGGAGCCAACCGCGAGGCGAGATCTAGAGGAGAAGAGTCGTCGGGGCTGGGAGAGAGGCGATGCTCACACGTGCACCTCGGGGCATTCACGAGTTGGCAGTCGGCTCTTGAAACCCGCCCGGTGAATGCCTCTCGAGGCTCTCGTACACGCGTTTTTACCGACCTTTCAATGCACCCAAGGGGGTTCGGTGTGCACGCAGGAATTTCGCGCTTAGGGCCGCATTATCTTAAGAAAATTCGCTTCGCCTCGGTCTACGCGGGTTCCGCTGGGTTGGGTTGGGTCGGGTTCGTTTCGCGTCGCTGCTGTCACGCGACGTTTCCCCGATACATTTCGCGTACCTGTGCCTGTTGTGCCTTCTCTCTGTACCTGTGTTGTTGTGCGCGGCGTCTGAGCAGCGTTCACGCGTGACAGACACTTTGAAGAAAGTGAAATGCGACGACGACCACCGAACCAGCCAGGAAGTTGATTAATTGCTTCGAAATCGCTCGGAGATTTCACCTCGTTTCACGAGAGCCACCGATCCCGTCATCGGGCCGCGGCGATCGTGATTTCGTGAAAACAGTATCGAATGGAAATTTCGTGTGCGCGCTCGAAACACTCTGTTTACATCGAGTCGAGCGTGTCGGTCGTTTCGTTCGACTTTCCTGTCGATACTCAATTTGTAAATAACAGTGCCACCGCACCGTGAAACCGTGATCGATCATCGTCCGACAGTGTCGTCTCTCCGAAACTTGTGAAACTTCGCTCCGCAAATTGCACACCGGTGGAACATCGGCGATTCTCTCGCCGCGCCGGCGGAATTATAGAATCGGCCGGGGCAATTTAAGTGAAAATCCCGGCGTAACAGTTCCACGAAAGGCGCAAGAAATCCGACTACCATAAACGGGAGGAAAACAGAGACAGGCGGAGGAGGTAGACGCGAGAGCTCTGCGTAACGCAGCGTAATAACGGTTTCAACAATTTTTCACGTGTCAGTGGATCACTGGGTTTTCTAACCGCGCCGACTCAGTTTTTTTCCGAACGTTCGCACGGATCCATCCTAATTCGCGCGGCTCTGCTGCTCCGAACCGTGTCCGAATACTACTCATCGTCGTCGGAACGAGACACCAGATGAATCGTTCGAACGATTAGGCGTCCGAGAAGGCAGAAGACAGTTCGAAGACGAGGAAAACATCCGTTGCTCTTGTCACGGGAAGAGATTTTCGCCGTCCGAGGACATGATGGATCGCTAGACGACGACAACAGCCGCTGACATTCGAGACAGGATGCGCGCAGGAGCGTTTCGAAGGCAGTTCTTTTCCATGCGAGTGCGCGAACGGTCGCAGGACACCGAGAACGAGTGTGGGAACTCTCGGGACACCGGCGACAACACCGACCACCCTACAATGAAGAGAGACGCGATAAGTCTAGTGTAACCCGGCGACTGTAGCTGTCAGAAGCGAGAGAGGATCCTCTAACTCGATTTTAATCGCGAAACCGCGGGTCGGGCTTCTCTAATGATCGTTGCAACGGAGGAAAAGGCGAGGTCTGCAGCGCGTTTGCATTTAAACGGTGTTAGAAAATGAAAATGCGGTCTCGGCCGGCACAGTACGCAAATAAATGACATCGCCGAGAGTCGTAGAACGGCAACGGGCGATAAAACGAACCCACGTATAGAGGCCTTAAGGACAATTTATGAATCTGCGCGAGCCGCGATATCTTAATAAAGCAGCGTCGTAAAGGCCTCGGCTCGGTTTTAATCCTTTCGCCACTCAAGGAAGCACGGACCCCGTGCACGTTTTCCCGGGGGCCCGCTTTTATAATAAACGCTCCGTTCCGTTCCGTTCCGTTCTGTTCCGTTCCGTTCGGGACGTCGCCGCGGACCCGTAATTACGCAAGCCTTAAAGACAATCGCGGGGGCAAAGACAATGCCGGAGATACGGCGATATCGGTGAGACATCGCGCGAGAAAAATTCCTCATTGTCCGAGGAATGTGGGCGTATCGAGCCAGATATCTGCACGATAATGAGATATCGCGGTTAAAACGAGATTGCGAACGCTGTCTGAACGATACAAATTATGACCGTTTTCTAATCGGCGAAACGGATCTAGCGATGCAAATATGATCAACAGATTTTCCGGGATTGCTGCGTTCAGCGTGATTTTAACCCCCCGCGTGGACAGAAGCTAATTAGAGGACGTGATTAACGGGCTGCGCGCCTTGGGACGCGTTTTGAAACGGTGCTTCAGAAGATTAGGTCTCCGAAGGTTTAATTGGAAGACGGAAGATGGGGAATGCGAAATCCCAACCATGCCGACGAGGCAAACAGCTCTACCTGTTCTACCTTATCCATAGAACGTGGAGCATCGTGGCGGAGCATCGGAAAGATCAAGATCGTTCCTATGATACCGATCCAGAGACTGAGTTATCGTCGAGGTGCAGCGGGTGCAATGGATGCGATTACCGACAGGACAGCCTTACCTTCGACAGGTATGTATAAGATGATCTATTGGCGGTAACATCTCGAGTGCTAGCTTAGCCTAAAACATTTTATAAAAGCAATTTATTCAATGAAATAGAAGTTGGAAAGCTAAGTTATGTGACACTGAAAGTACTATCTTGATCTTTCTACGTTTTCTATGCTCGACGGCTAACAATTAACAATCCACGAAGAGTCTTGGTTCTTCGTGAACCATTGACCAGTTTACCAGAGAGAAAATGAGAATGCTCACGCCCGGGATTTTAGTGTCGCCGACATAGTGCTGTCCCCTAGTCTAATTTTTAGCCTAAACCAGAACCTGCATCATCTTTTTAGCCTGGAACAGAACCTGCATCATCTTACCTGCATCATTAGCAGCGGATTCCTAATAATACCAGAGTGTATGCTACTTCTATGTTAAAAGATGCTCTTCTATATAGGCTCTGATCCTGACTAAAAGATGATGCAGGTTCTAATACAGACAAAAAGATGATGCAGGTTTTGGTCCAGGCTAAAAAATTGACGCAGGTTCTGTTCTAGGCTAAAAAGATGATGCAGGTTCTATTCCAGACTAAAAAGATGATATAGGTTCTATTCCAGGCTAAAAAGGAGCACTCTCATTTCCTCTCTGCTAAAACATTCCATAAAAGCAATTTATTTAATGAAATAAAAGTTGGAAAGTTAAGATATGCGACACTGAAAGCACTGTCGTGATCTTTCTACGTTTTCTATGCTCGATGGCTAACGATCAACAATCCACGAAGGGTCTTGGATCTTCGCGAATCATTGATCGGTTTACCAAGCACAATCTAGCAGGGCCAGTTGGCCCAGATTTTTAATATGATTACGAATATAAAAAGATCTTATAAACCGACACACTTGAACGAAGCAATTCGTTCAATCGCTCTTCGTTGTCTTCAATTAGGTTGCAATGACACCTAACAAATGGTTGCTTCATCAACAAGGAAAAATGAATAAAGTGAGCATAGCGATAGTTGAAGAAATACGCAAGCATGTATTGTACTTCGAAGCTAGGAACTGACTGTCGCAAATTGCCTTCTTGCTTATAAACATTAATTATAATTAGTATTAATTTAATGTGATAATATGAAGTTAAAATTTATGTGTATATGCATATTTAAAAATTGTATATAATAAAATAATTATATGCAGTAGAACTATTATAAAATGTTTTAATTTTATTAAAATAAATCTATATTTATTTGTAATAAGTTGTATTATATCGTTTATGATCAAAATTAAATTCCTAAGCAAAATATTTGGTATGAAACCGGTGGTTCACCCGATTTCTACACTAAACATTAATTGAAAAAGGATATAAAGAAGCCTAGTCTATTCTGAGAGTGCACATCCTCTCGTGAGTCGCTATGCTCGCTTTTAGGAAATAAGAAAACGTTGGATTCATTGACTCATGGCAGTGAACCTCGTTGGCAGCGGATCTGGTCAGTAGTGAACCTCAATGATAGCGACGACACAACTGCTTCACTGCCACTCATTATGTTAAATTTTCAATCATTTTACAAAGTAAAGATTCTGTAAATAGAAAAATGCAGTTTATTTACCTGAATCACGCTTATTCATAAAACAATGAAAAAGTGAAGAATAGTCGTTATGCAATACAAAAGTTATACAATTTTTTTATTTGTTTAAACACTTTTATTTAATTACAAAATTATGTTCATAAAAAGATACATTTATTAATAAATGTATTTGTTTAAACCATTTTTTTTTACCTGAAAAATCATATTTATAATAATATTTGATTATTTACAAAATGTATTTGAAAATTATATTTATTTAAACAATTTGTTTATGTTATAAATAATTAACTTACATTATTGTCTTGATGTTGTTGTTGCATAATGTTTGTCTTCCTGAGCAAATGATTGGAGTGAATCCCTGAAAAATCGATTAGTCTCAATAAACAATAAAAGAAGATCAAAATTCAGAAGATATGAATAAATAGCGGAATATTCTTGAAAACTAGTCTTAATTGTCCTTATAACATTGTTAGTATCGCGTGAAACAGGCTGCTAATGTGTAAATTTTCGAACTCACATTTCTCGTTAATTAATACAGAATTCACAAAAATAAATGATACACTAAGTTCCTCTTAAACAATGCACAATTACTTTAACCAACTAAATATTGAAAATTATTGAGAAACTAGAAGACAGCGACGTTACAATTTTGAAATCCTAACGGATCTTCCAGACCTGTAAGTATGCTGGCCTCTGATTGGCCGAAATTCAAACGAAACTATTCTGATTGAACTTTGCGCGAAAATATTCCGTTGGCGTCCATTGCGAAATACAAAGAGAAAAATTCTACTAAATATCATGAAAAATTGAAAAGTTTCAATTTATCATAACGGAATGTTATGAATAAATAATTTCGACTTCAATTAATTGACTTTTTCGGAATTTATCTATCCACCATAGGCTATTATCTACGTCAGGAAAGGATTGAATTCTTAACAAATATATGAACAACATAAAAATTGAATTGAATACCCAATAATTCCTTTCTATGATTAAATAATGGAATAATTTCGAAATAGTAATCACGAGAACAATTTAGGAGAAACGTTAGTGTAATAGAAATACAAAATACCGAGGATAAAATATCATGAAACCGTACAAGCGTGTATTGTGCACCAAATACGACACTTACACGACACTAAACTGATCATTCCACTCTGCAAAATAATGCAGAGTTCGAGTTGCTATATATAGCAACTCTCTCCACAGATCTACATTAGTGATTATGGAACAATCGTAAGGGGTATTAAACACATTAAAAAATTTTATAGTGTTTCATGGGATATCTGATGATAATTCTTTTACACTCCTTAAAAAGAACATCGTTTTTCAAATAAATATAAAATAATTAAATTGAGTCTTCTCGAGTCAGATGTCGCTACAGTGTTCTCCTGTACGCAACGCCTTGTGGCCATCTTGGGAACTAGCAGGCATAGTCTTTGCAGAAAAACAAAACACACGTGCAGAGTGTATGCTTCGAACAGCTTCTTTTTATAAAAAAAATCTAGTCCCATAATCTCCGACGACTCTAAATCTAGTAAGTACAGCAATTATCCTTGCTATATAAGTTTATTCAGAACGGTCATCGTCTGGTTCAGCATAACAGGACCAACATGTAATTCAGCGTGGTACCCGAAGGACTTCCGGTATCAAATTTCAAAGTGGATTATGTTTGCTGTGCGCAGTCGATTGGCTATTGGAATGTATGTCCGATTCAAACGTTTATAGTCCATGAAATCATTTCTAGAACGCTTCCAAAGGCAACATTGACGGCCGTGCAATAACTGTTGCAGCGGTCTCGCGTCACTGGTTGAGGATTGAATATTCCGAAAGCTAGTTCTACCACTTGATGTCCGCTCCGTGCTCATTCTACATGCATACAAGCAAGAAGATCGCTGATTACATGGTACAACAAATTTCAACCTTTTTCTCGAATTTCTAACCTGAGCTCGGAACAGTATCGAAAATAACTGTTTCTTATGTAAATGTTATACGATTTCCACATCTACAACTATTTTCTGTTATTCATATCAGAAATTATTGCAGCTGCAGATTACTTTATTATGCCAGTTATTCACAAAATTATTATAGAAGAAGAAGAAACATTTATAGCTGCAGGAGCAGCTGAACAAAATTATTTTTATTTCTCTTTGTTTATGGTGAGTTGGCACTTGACTTTATAAACAAACAAGCAGGAAGAATAGGATGCAAGGGAGTTAGGTAATATTTTAATATTGGGCTTCCAATGTTTTTAATGCTGTCCTTCTATTTGGATAATATTTTTAATAGATTTTTTTCTAGCTTTCTGAGAAAAATTATTAACTTTTTGGGTATACGTATGAGTAAAGCTTATTCTTTTGCAATATTTTTTATATTTCTTCTTACAATAATTGCACAACAGTTGCATTTGCACATCCGACTAAAAAATATCAAGGAATTAAAATTTTAATATCTAATTTTCCTTTTCCAAATATTTTATTGCTTACACACAAATCAAATTTTAAATTCCGCAAATATCAGTGTAAAAGTTCGGCGCGATTTTTTGTTAAACTACAACAAGAAATCGAACATTTATAATATTTATGGAATTTCATAGAGAAGAAAAATATAAATTCAGTACATTGATATTTTATTTGAATTTTACAGCAACTGCTCTCACCCTACTTTCACCACGTTCACTCATCATCATTTAAAAATAATTAAGCACACAGGTGGTCACTTTCAAAGAAAAATAAAGCAACTGGAGGGTGAGGTATTTTTAAAAAATTTCTGCTTCCTAATAACATGATACTAAGCTATATCATCTTGTTCAGGATAATCCAAAGGACGTTACCGTGCAAGTTAGAGCCGCATAAATACCACTGTTAGAGCACGAGATATTTTCAAAGGAGCGCAGGGGAATTCTAAAGAAATCAGAGAAAACGTAGAGGGATAGTCGTAGTAACAAATTGAAATGTGTGCTGAACAGTGTTATTGACCACGGGCTCCCCGGGTTTGTCCTTTCTGCCCCTCTACGTGACGCATCGCAGGATAAACTGAAGCCTGGCTTACATTACGAGCAGGTGGAGGCGCCGGTGTCAGTAAACCTCCGGTCGTCTCGAGGTGCGGATCGCCTCGGCGGATGCACGCCTTTCCATCGCGAGACCTCGCTCGCCTGCGTGACAGTTCTGCTCGATTTTTTACAATGAAAATCGATCTCGTCCGCTCGTGCCAGTTCGTGTATTAATCCAATTCCATTTGAGCCTGGAATCATGCAGGATAGCTGAACTTGGATCACGTGCGGACTTTGAAACAATACAGGTAACAACTTGCTCCTCTTCGAGCTGATTAGATTCAAGACCAGCATATTCAAATTTCAAGTACTGCAATTTTCAACGCAGAGCTTCATTCCCTAAGCAAACTTTAAGAAAAGTTAGGAGCATTGTTGTTTCACAAGAAATATTGCAGTTCAGAATTTCCTACAAGGAAAAAAAAACAAAAATAGGAACGCTACTGTTTCACACGGTAGTGAGTTTGGGGTTTTTAATTTCTTAGCACGAAAAGAAAAGTAAAAATAAGGACTTTGTAATTTTGCGGCTTTTAATTTTCTAGAAAAGAAAATTTGTATCGATTGTATGCCTATATTTTCCGGAGAAATAGTATAGGTAGGTCTTTTTACTGAAAAGATATTCAATAGATACTGAGGAACAGCTTCGAGACACTGAATTTTTCCGCGTTCGCACCCGGCAGATCGGAAACAATGGGAGAAATTGTTCGAGAAGTTGACTGAAACAATCGGCGAATGCTTATGAATTATGATACGCTTGAGATCTTGGCGCATTCTAGAAGTCAGACGCGCTAACGAGTTTGCTCGGTTCAGCGTGCCGTTGAGAGCCTATGATTTGACTAATTGCAGGAGCGTACACTTTATTAGGCAGTAGAAAACACCATCGAAAATAGTAAGTCTTTCTCTCAGGCAAGATTTTACCTTCAGGACTTCAGATAGTCCCAAAAATAATTTCTCCGGTTCCAGAATCCAATTCTCCATTCGACCCTGTGCACTCGACGTTATTTTAACTTTAAAATCCTGAAATTTTATTCGAGTTAAAATATTTTTATTTTTGCGTGCATTTACTCATACCACACAGATCTTTAGCAACTTATTAAGTATAAGTGAATTAAGTAACGCAAAAAATTGTGTCGAACTAAGTGTAAATGGATAATATTTATTCTGAGCTCCCACTGCTCGACAAATAACTTTTACAAATACTTTTATATGTTGTTAAGGGAGTATAATGGAAGTGGATGTTGAAGAAGCTGCTACTGCATTGTGTAGGATAGAATAGAATGTGATGATTTCATGCTTCAAGAATTGAAATCGATACTGCAACAGTTTCGAAGAACCTGGACGTGTTCTCCAGGTTGTCCTCGAGCTTCCTCTGATTAATTTCAAGACTGAGGAACGTAGACTGCTGAACGCAGACAGCAGTTATACGGAATGATGACTCTTCACAGTAATTATAAGAACTGAAATCAATTTTGAGGGTCCCTGGGCATGTCCTCTAGGCTGTTCTTCAGCTAGATCTCAAGGTCTGGAAACGCGGGCTATCGAAGCACCGGCGATTTCCTCGGCAAGTTAACTTCAGGTTGGCGAAAAAGGAAGCTTAACGAGACCGAGTAATTTCATTCACAGTCGGTTGCCAGCAAAAAGAGTGCACGCGAACCGCGGATGAATCAGGGCGCGCAGGGTTGCACAGTGCGCACGTATGCGCTATGCACGCGTGCCGCGCGCACCGTTTCTGCTAATAAACCCGCGCGCAAACGGGCTGGCCTGGCCGTGCACAAAAACACGGCCGATCGTTGGTTTCGTGCCGGCTCCGGCAATTACAGAATGCCACGGTTTTTAATGCAAAAATCCCTCTCTCTCTCTCTTTCTCCCATGATTGCGCCCGCCGAGTTTATTATTCCGTCGGTTTGTTGCGTATGTACATACTGTATGTATACACACACACGGGCCGTATATGAGCGCCGGTGTAGCCACAGCCGTACCCATTGTTCTCCGAATGAAAACTCTCGCGACGGGGGAACCAGTACGAAAAACAAGCTATGGAATCGGGACTATTATTCTTCCACGACCTGTCCGCGGCGAATAATAATTATGAAACGCTCCGTGAGACGAAAGAAAAACCACCGAGAACCGCAACACCGCTCATAAGCATTCGGACACTTGCTGGCATTCCTTCCAAAATGGAGAACTCGATCTGCTCGTAACGCTTGCTTGCTTTCTTTCCGAAAATTGCAGCTTGAGTCAAGCTCTTGTCTGTTATTTTTTAAATGACATACGCTGATTGAGTGGTTAGACTAGCTTGACTTCTTTTAGAATTAATTGTGTCCCCTTTCTTGAGGGAGGATAGTAGGATGATGAGTACACAGTACGTATGAAGAAAATGGTACAAGGATCTTCATTTAATGTCGAAAAATGAGAATCGATTTTTTAATTTAAACTAATTTAAATTAATTTAATTCACATCTCAACACATCTAAACACATCTCAACAACAAACACAATACTACCGAACACTACTAATAACTACACAACTCTTTATTGACTGTCAACGGACAATGTCTAAAATTATGCGATACAAGCGCGTGCTCTCGCTTCGACGACTCGAGAGAATCTGTCGTCTTTCTTCGTTGGCCGGATACCACAATATCGATTCGACGGCCAACTTCTCTCGATCTCCGCAATCGACAGCTTCCATCGTAACAATATTATAAATATATTATATAATATTATAGTCAATTTCTAATATTGCCTATTGGATACTCATCTTAGCTTGCTATTTGTGAAGACGTTTTCCTGCAGTACATTGTTGAAGAACATTTGCTGATACTATCTATTAAGTACTCATCCCGAGTAGTTATCTTTGAAAACGTTTTCCGCAGCACATTGGAATAGCAATTACACTACGGTCCGAGCAGTAGTACAAATATTTACGAGCGTCAGCGTAGATATGTGTGCGTATTCCGGTCCCGCTAACTATAACCGCGTCAGTTTCGCCGCGGGGTATTTCGATCGACGATCTCGCGACACCTTCCGGTGATCGATAATCCCTCTATTAGTCGGCGGGGAGCGATTTCTAATTGAACGAACGAGAATTGCGTAACAGCGTGGGCGTGCAAGAGTCGCGCGAACCAGTAACGCCGGCCCCGCGTGCAATTATTTAGGGCCCGTTGAAATTAATGATCCGCGAGCGACCGCCGCGCCGGCCGTAATAAATTAAGCGTTTCTTAAGCGATCGCTCTCTCGGGTCGAGCATTGCCCTACCTTTTTGTAGCAACAGTGGCGCACAGTGGACGACTGAAAACCCCTTTTTTCTGGCCAAAATTTCTCAACACCAGCTAGAATATTATAAAGTCAAAAATATATGTTCATATTTAAAAAATTGGGGTGACCTCCATTTTTTATAGAAATTTTTTTTTTAATTTGTGGAAAAGTACTGATCAACATCTGTTGAAAACATTTCTTGTCAGAACAACCATGATAACCGTGCTTTTGACTAGAAAAAGTAGCCAAAATTAAAAACAGCTTCGTATCGATATTTTTCAACAAAAATGCCATTAATGTAGCCAACATAAATAAAAAAGAAAAGCGGGTTTCCAGCTCACTGTGCAGCGGCAGCGAGAGCCGATCAATCATCAAGTGAAATTTTCGTGTAACGTTGATCCGTGTCATGGCCATTTCGCAGCGCGTATCAAGCTATGCGTGTAATAGCAACTTCGACTCGCGTACGGCACGTGTTACGTAGTATACTCCTCGTCCCGATGCTTTATACACACGACGCGACAGCATTTCGCCAAAGAATAATATATTCGAACGGAAGATTAATTGCGGAGCTAACAGCGATGAAGAACGAGGTCCATCCTTTAGACCGTGGCATTAACCTTCGTCGTTTTTCGAGGCGGATTTAATAGAAACATGTTGTAGACGAGTACACGTGGTCGAACATTCTCCCTGTCAGGCTGAAACGAGCCAACTTTTATTTCCTCCGGTGCGGATGATTAATAGAAATCATTCTTTATTCGCTAGAACTGTAAAACTCTCTTATTTCGGTCGTCGGTCTAGAGTAGTCGGACTTGTTGCGTATTTTGGAACATGTTAGTTCAAGGAATGGTAATCACATAAATCTAGAATAACGGCGAGACAGAACATGGTGGAATATTATCATAAATTAAGGAGAACGTTTCGTTGTCTATAGCAAAAATTTCAAGTTCCAACTCTCATTTGGAAAAGAATGTACATTGAATAACATTTAACCCTTAATCGAATAATTCTTTCTTTTTCAACACGATGCTATCGAAGGTTGAGTTCTAACAGTAATTATTAGGGGGTCCATAAGTAATCAATTATTTTGAAATCTAAAACAAATTGTAGTAAATTCAAGTTTTTATTTCTTAATTTATTATATAACCTCCATCATTATCAAGGACAGTTTGCCATCTTTCCTGCAAATTTTCAACCCCTCTCTTATAGAAATCCAGGGTTCGTGAAGCAAAATATCACTCAAGGTGCCTCCTCACATCTTCTACAGAAGTGAATGTTACCGTTGCATTAAATTCCGCATGAAAATGAAAAAGTATGCAATGATCCTCGGAAGGCACGGACGCCGCCATTTTATTACAGGGATGTAAAGAAAAATTATACTTTTCAGAATATTTTGAACACAAGCTGCTTTAGCTCAGAGGGGGCGTAGCTATCTCAGAGGGCGTGGCTTAGTGGCCCCCGAACTCCTTCAAAGCGTCGCAGTGCAATTTCTGCCTATATTTTTTCTAGATTAACAAAGTATTGTATTTGTTTGCCTTGTGAAAATTTAAAATTATCTTTCACCTGATGCAAAAATTATTCACCTGGAGCGTCTACATCCACCAAGATGTCACTAATCACTCGACGAGCTAAATCGCTACATCTTTCCTCTTCAACGATTGGTACAAATCCTTTGCAAATAATTGATTATTTATGGGTGCACCTAATAAATTTCTACAAATTTCAGGATTGCATGAGCAAATTGAATGGATCGAAAATATTCTGGGTCGAAAGAAATGTTTCATTTTCGAGTAAGAATAGTTCCGAGTGCAAAGGGTTAACGTGTTCTCCTCGGCACAGTGTTTGTTGGTAGCAGGGGCCATTATTTTGTGAAATTGAACATAAAGTTCTCCTGATTGAGCAGAGGTTCATCCAGTACCCAGTAAGGGGTTAAATTGCGAGGAAGGATGAAACGAGGATCGGTGTAGTTTAAAATTTGGTCGGCCGTTCCACGGAGGTATAAAGTTGCCGATAATGGGCACGGTTGCCATTCGTCGACGAGGTAAATCAGCCCCCGTTCGTTCGGCTCCCGCTCCCGATGGACGTAACGGTGCTTGGATTTCGTGCCCATAGATTCTCTGTCTCGGCGTAATGATTTTATTATCTGCGCCGTATACGCGCCAATTTACGTAAATACTCGCGAGATCGCGGCTTCTTTTTCCTCGGTCTTCTCTGTTCAGGCTGCCCCGCGCTCCGCAGCCGGTGTAATCCGTTTCCTTGGGCACGACGACGCGGTCCCGGCATCGACGGGGACTCGTTAAACGCAAACTTGTAACTCGGTACCAATTTACGTTGTATCCGATGTTCCGAGCGATTTAATGCCTTCTGATGCTAATAAACCGTTTCCGTGGCCGGTGCGAGCGATAATCGTGCGACGCTGCACGACTTCGAACCGGGCCATGGGTTACGTCCGGCATGGTCGATCGATTAAAAGGGCCCCGATCGAGCTGGGACCGAGGCGAATCGCATTAAGTCCCGCGGCGGAAAAAGGGCTTCTCGAACGAACGATCCAACCAACTGGCAACTAGCACCCCTTTCTACCCCCCTCCCCACCCCGCCTAAGTCGTTATCGCTTGTAAAAACGGTGTGCTATTAATACACGTGCATCGCCAGTTCTATTAGACCGAGCTGTTCCGTTCACCGGACTAATGAGGGAATATTAATCGACCTCTTTATACCGGGCCTAATTACAGCCAAGCAAATGGGAAATGCGACTCGCATTGATTGAAACGATCTTACAAAGTGACAACTTTGAATTGCAAAGCAGCCTTCAATCAGTTGGATTCGGTTCCAGTGCAGTTAGATTCGCCGTTCTTCATTGGTAAACAAGCGTTCTTTTCAATGGGAGCGTCTCAGAGTCCTTGCGGAATCAAATAGTGGGCGTGGACTGGCTTCGAGAGGCGTGGCTTGATCTGAGTAGGCGTGGTTTCGTAGCTCTTTTTATTTTTCTGGACCTAGGATAGTCTGGATTTTGTCAAAACGGAACTCTGAAAATCGCATTCTAAATCTGTGCAACGAAAATTCAGTGAATAGTGCACCTAGCCTGGATTGGAGATGTAGAGTAGATCTCTAAAACTCCCCTATTC
Organism: Seladonia tumulorum; assembly: GCA_913789895.3. Taxonomy (NCBI): domain Eukaryota; kingdom Metazoa; phylum Arthropoda; class Insecta; order Hymenoptera; family Halictidae; genus Seladonia; species Seladonia tumulorum. Next base: position 2,114,576 of record OU565267.1, read on the forward strand.
TGCTATACAGAGCAGTCTTTTTCGTCAAAGAGGTTGAAGTCACTCTCAATTTTGCCATAGAAGATTATCCACCTTCTTCTGTTTGTAGAGTGGGTGTGGCTAGGCCCTGAGTAGGCGTGTCCATCATAGGAACAGGCGTGTCTATCCCTGAGTAGGCGTATTTAACTCTCAATAGGCGTGGTTACGCTGTTCCGAATTTTACAAGAACACTATACTTTGGGATTTCTTGATGAGAATTTATTAGATAACTACAAATGAATCCAGACTAGCAACAAACAAAATACAGTATTCTCTAGAATTCATATAAAGAGGGAACTCTTGATCTTATCATGGATTGCTCATCTGGTTTCGATAGAGTAGGCGTGGTTAGCTCAAAGTGGACGTGTCTTCGCAGCTCCTTATAGTAACAGAGCCCGTTAGTCGTTCATGGAAGAATCAGTGTTTGCTATAGATTTTCCTTGGTCGTGACGTCAAGCACCAGGCTTGCAGAAAACGAGCGGGTAATAATTTTAAGAGGTCGGATTGTTTTCCTGAGAACTTCCGGCATGCTCCCGCCTGGCGTGCTAATAAAGATACATAGTTAGAGGATCAGGCATCTCGGCTGCTTTATCACCGAGAGCGATGCTACGCCGCGTGGCTCGTTAATCACGAACTCCGCGGAGAGCCCGGTTGCAAAAGAGATTGAAATTGCGGAAAAACCGGGCGGAATAGTCCCGATGCTAATTAGATAACCGGTGGCAAGCCTAGAAACATGTTTTACTTTTGATCGCGGGGCAATCGGGCTGATTAAGCAGCCCGGGAGCCGTGCGGAATCGTGAATGATGATTCGGATCGACGTACTACGACAAACTTTAATCGCGCCGACCGAAACGAGTCCCGCGAAACGCGTTCGCGTAGAAAATGAAAAAGGAACGGGACACGAGAGAGAAGGAGAGAGAAAACCATCGTTCCATTAAAGTGTTGCAACTAGCGGAGCGATCGGGATCTAGGAATGTAAATTATAGCGCGCCGGTTAATGAACACGCATCGATTACGTTTATAATAATCCGGTTATGAAATAACGGGCGTAACGATGATAAATTTCTGTGGATGGTTCCGAGCTAGATTAGAATCAGTTAACAGGCAACTTGAACTTTTCCCGCGGTATCACCTTGATTGTGTTTGTGCAATTAAACCGGGGACAAACTGTCGACTGCTTTCTTCCTTTTTCGAAGTCCGATTTGTCTGGTCCAACGATGCTAGTGCGCTGACTGTTAATTAAATCTCTTCGCACTTACATCACTCACAAATGGGCTCCGGTTGCTTTTGTTTCTACTTATAGACCAGTTTAGCACTATGATTTACTAACCAGCTTTTCATTATTCATAGAAGCATCTGTTATTAAAAATTTAGGTAGATTGAAACACGCGAGTAGCGTTATTTTAGCAGGAAATGATGACTATAATTGCAAATCGTTTGGGGGAGAGGAGTTGTGAGCAACACCGTCGCTCCTCGCGTTTCCTTTTATGGAATATAATTCGTTAACACTTTGAATGATGTATTCTTTTTTGTATTTTTGTATTAAAATATTTTGTATATTTTTCTTGTATTTTTCCAGACTCGTGAACAATTTGCAAAATGCTAGTAGTTGCATGCTAGAAATTACAATGTAATTTCAATTGCTAAGACTTAAATTACAATTACAAGTAGTTGCAATTAGTTAGCTTCAAGATGTAATTATAATCGAGAACTTCAATTACAATTACAGTAATTGAAAGGGGTAATTGCAATTACTAAACACGATTACAGTAATTGTAATTGAGTCCAACAATTACTTCAGTGTAATTGTTCTTTCAAACCACTAATTTCTATGTTTTGGATCATTAACTGTTTTCATATTGAAATTACAGTCCGTTTTTGCTCATGAAATTGGAGGTATAATTAAATACTCATGTAATTAATTACTGCCCAGCTATGGTAGGCAATCAACTTGTGCCTAAAAAAATATTGAACGTTTATGTTAGTATCTAGAGTGGTCTGCATCGAAAGAGAATGAGTACATCCCTCAAAATTAGGGTTGGAACATACATACACTACCGGCCATAAGTGTTTACCCACCCACATATTTTTTAACATTGTAGTCCACGGTTCTACGGTTCAGCTTCAATAACTTTGCTATTTCTCTGTTACTTTTTCCGATGCTATGATGGGACACTATTAGAGCGCGCGTTTCAATCGATAATTCTTTTCTCCCTGACATTATTTGAAATTTTCGCAAAATTCTTTAGGCACGTAAAAGCCAACTGTTTACTATATGAAAGCTTAATGCAGTATGAAATGCAGTATGAAATTTGAGAAGACTAAGATACCTGTATTACCTGCGTTCATATTCCCTACTGACCGTTATAAAAATTTCAGAAAAATGGGTTTCTTTACCTGAACTCCAAAATTGTCGTTTTTCATAAAAAGCTGTAAACTCATTTACAGTACCTGATTGTGTATGTACAGAATATTTTGGATGTTTTTTATTAGCCTTATAATTAGGATTTAATGCTACGGACATTTTCATAACAATAAAATACCTATTATTTGAATAGTAACGAAATTTGAAGGTGGGTAAACACTTATGGCCGGTAGTGTATACATATGCGTATTTCGCCAACTAGAGCACGTGAAACACAACACAATCCTCTTTTTAGTAAAGATCATTGGACGCGTAATGCTTGTTAATTATCAGTCGAGATAAGCATAAGGTTCGCTCGTCCCGTTAATTTCACGGCGATTCGACTGAGCAAATAATTGCGTGCGGTGTTAGAAAGTAGTTCAGGGACATCTCGTCGAATTAACCGTTTCAGGCTCGGTTAATTCTGCGGGCTTAACGATCCGCGACGGTATCATTCAACGACCCGAGCACTTTTCCGTGACGCGGTCGCCTGGCGGTCGAGTCATCGAAAGCGTTTGATAGGATAACCGCGAATCAATGGGAACCTGTGATTACGTCGCGTCGGGGCCGGCTTCGGTCAGAAATGAAAATCAAAACGACACGATCCAGACCGTGACGGATCGAGTCGCTGCTAGGCACGCGACAATTTCTCTCTCTATTCTTCGCCGGTGCGTGCGCACGAGTTTCACCTGGATCTGGATGGTGGCAGCTCCTCCTCCTTCGAGGAAAGTTGTTCAAGAAAGTATTTCCCATTAATTGTCGCGACAAACGTACGCGTTCACCTGGACAAATTGCGGGACACCTCGAAAATTGGATAACAGCCGCGCATTGTATTTACAGTGACGAGCAAAAGTGTAAACACACTTCGCTGGTTTTACATAAAACGTGATAATACAACCTATTTTTCAATTGGACGATAAAGATTTGGTAATAATAATTATATGGTGAATGCGACAAACATAAACAACAGTTTATGTTAGATAATATTAACAATATATATAATATTTTACAAAAATAAGGATTCGAAGCAATGTTTACAGTTTTGCATCGTTCATCAGAAACGGTTAAGATAGTACGCAAATGCTAAGGTAATGAAATTGTCGACAAACACTGATAGCCAACTGTAGTAAAACACGTTTAGACTGGTGTTTACACAGTTTTTCTCCTACTTGAAAGTTACTAAGTGAAGTTACTTGAAAGTTGCACTTAGTACAGATAAAAGAAACAGTATCGTTTCATTGTGCGATAAAGGTTTTTCACTACGGCAAATTGCAGTAAATCGTACGATGCACAGTGGGGTATTTGGCCAGTTTAGCGCGCCAAAAGTCAAAATTTTTAGTTTGTTCAAAATGACTGAAACTTTTTTCTCGTGTACCTGAATATATATGCGAGTAATATACAATAATATTTTTCTATAAATAGTACTATTTAGTAACATATAGACACTTGAAAGTGACATATTCTCGTGACCAAGAGAAGGGTCGAAAAACATGTGTTAAAGAAATGATTCTTTTCACAAGTTTGGTGTATGGAATCGGGATAAAAACATTTCTAGGATGTAAAGGAAGGTATATAAAGTAATTTTATAGCTTTTTGTTCTAAACGCTTCGGTGGTTTTGATAGAATAAACAATCGAAAATGGTACAATTTTTTTTTCAGAAAGTTAAAATGTATTATGTAATAACTTTTTTTCTCCGCAAGACACCTCTCTAATTTTTTTTGAGGTTATTCAGTAGACATTGCTTTACAGAATCCTGAAGAGTTTAGGTGCAACAGAGTGCCACACATGGAGAAATTTAACTTTTTGTTAAATGGGGTTTTGGCCAAATGGGGTTTTGTAATAGCAATTTCTCTAAATCTGACAAAAAACTGTTTCAAATAAAAGTTTAACAGTATTAATAAACGTATAAATTGCAATACAAAAAACATTAAAAAAAATTTGTTTAAAAGAAAAAAACAAGATCGCTTCGATTTTTTAAACATTAAACTGTATTTTTGATTTGATAATGTTGTAGCTGGTATTAAGACGAATTCAACGATATATAATATTATGACCTTCACATTACTAATAACGTCGTAATAGTTTTGGCGCGCTAAACTGGCAAAATACCCCACTGTGCGATGGTTGCAAGAATAAAGAAAACCTATGGTAGTGTGTTAACTTCCTCAAGAAACGGTAGATCGCAAGTTGTTTCTGACAGAGCTGCATGTGAAATTGCACATCATCTTCGGTATGAAAATCATAAAACTCCAAAAATCGTGGATCAAGAGGTTGGAATAAATGAGTGGACCATTCGCCGCTTCTTAAGGAGAATATGATTAAAAGCGAAAGAAAAGAAAAGCAAACCAGCTCTTTCAGACAAAAATATTAAACTACGAAAAAAATTTGCTCACACCTACAAAGCGTGGACAACAGAAAATTGGAAAAAGTTATATGGCCCGACGAAACAAAAATTAATAGATTTGAATCTGATGGAAGGCCTTGGTACTGGACCTCATCCGAAAATAGTAATCAAGCAAGTAGCATGAAACGAACTATGAAGTTCGGAGGTGGCTCAATTATGTGTTGGGGTTGTTTTACTCATGAGGGTGTTGGCCCCTTAGTTCGGACGGAAGGTATCATGTGCAAAGAGCATTATTTAAATATTTTGTAAAACAATTTACCTTCTGTTGTTCATTCTATTGAATTTGCTGAAAACGAAGTAGTATTTCAACAAGTCGGGGACCCTAAGCATACTGCAAAGATAGTAAAAATCTGGCTAGGAAATCAAAAGTTTTCTGTGACGAAGTGGCCAGCACAAAGTTCAGATATGGACCCAATCGAAAATTTCTGGTCAATTGTGAAAAGATGGCTAGCAAAATATGACAATCCACCTTCAGATGTTCATGAATTGTGGAAAAGGACAGAACAAGAATGCTACAATATTGAGTCGGAAATGATTCAAAAATTTAATAGATAGTATGCCACACAGGCCAGAGGCAGTACAAAGAAGTAAAGGAAAATGGACAAAATATTAATTTATTATGTTATTTCGACGAGCATAATTAAAGTGCAAAACTGTAAAAATTGTCTTCAATCCCTATTTTCGATAAATATTCCGTATATTGTTGATATTAACGAAAATAAATTGTTGTGTTTAGTTTATCCTATTCACTTTGTAATTATTGGGTACCTAATCTTTATTATTCAATTGAAAAATAGGTTATTGTCACGTTTTATGTATAACTAGTGAAGTGTGATTACAATTTTGCTCGTCACTGTATATTAACCCTTAGCTCTCGAATGGTGACTGTAAGGTACCACTAAAAATTGCTGTATCATTATTGAAAATATTTTTTGCATTATTACATTTATTCGTATTTAATGAATTACTAAACATTTTAGCGTTGTACGAGTAAATTGCACCATTTTTCTATGTATAACATGAAAACAAATATACAGGGTGTTAAAAAAAACCTTGTTGACCTTTCGACCTGTGGTTACTAAAGCTATTTTACTCAGTACATATAAATATTGAATGGGTTTTTTTTAACACCCTGTATAGAAGGGAAATATTCTAGGTAGGAAGAAATGTTTCTTTTTGAAGTTAAAATAGCTTCGAGTGCAAAGAGTTAATTGTGTGCGAAACGGAAATAGCTTCTCTTATAAAAGATATAAGTAATATATGATTTCTATTAATAGTAATAACGAGTAAAAATCTTGATTTACATTTGTACTATCTTCGTTAATTGACATCGTTATATCGATGATCTGATAGCAGGAATAATTTTTGGGAATGTTTTGTAAGTTTGTCGACTCGCGTGTCGAACGGGACGTTGATCGATCGCGCGGATAATACGGTGAAATCGCGAATCGATCTGTCGGGAATGATCGAGGACGGTAATCGTTGCGTTTTAGCGTTCGCGAGCAGGTTGACGCGATATTTATTACCGGTAGCAGTGCACGTTGGTACAGTTTTCTAGGTGCAAAACGCACACGGGGCTCACGAACGGAGAACGGGTTCCCAGATCCATCAGAGAGACTCTGGCGCAGGAAGAAGAAAAAAAGAATCCGCGACACGGCAGTCATAAATTAGTTGATTGACTGAAAGAAATGTGAGAAACGCCGGCGATTTGCTTGTAAACTTTCCTGGCGCTGGGGCATAGTACGCGATACCCGAGCATTATCGTCGTCATCGGCGTAATCATTATGCTGATTATCATTCGTTAATTACCAGGCGTCCAATTACCGGGCCGCCGCGGGTTTTAGCATTACATTTTTCTCTCGCCGCGAAGGGGGGGGGGGAACGCTTATTTTCGATTCCGTTCACCGTTACCCGTTTCTGTTGCGAGAATATCGCGAACCACCCGCCGCGACGGGATCCATTATTAAACGCACCAGCTCCGACTATATTTATTTCCGTGTTTCCTGCCAGCAGGAGTCGCGGGACGAAAATCCACGGGAAACAGGAACACGCACCTACGCCGCCGAACAGATTAATTGGAAAGAAAGTCGAGCGTGCCGCGTCGCGTCGCGGCTTTCACCCGTTTGTCTGGGGCCTTGTCCGTCAACCGGGATGATTTAATTAAACGGGATTACTTCAGCGAGCCTGTGATTACCGGCCTATGCAAATTCGCGACGCGGTTTTTGCACGCTTTAGCACACGCGACTCCGCGGACTCAGATTTATTGGGTGCCGCGGAAAATCGTTCCCTGCGACACGTTCCCGAGCGATTCCTCGCGATTTACGATCGCACGGTTTTATGCGAACGCATTATTTTGTTTGCCAAGGATCGCGCTTCCTTATGGCGGCGGAGATCCTTGATTGCAATCGACACCCGACTGCAGCAGCAACTTCTTTACGCTGTCGTTTAGTTTTATGTCGAACCAACAAACACAAACAAATCTCGATTCGAAGCTCGAGTTTAGGCGTCTGCCCTAGTAGCACAAAATATTGTATACACATTCATATAATATTAAAAAGAGATTCAATCTTTTTTTAATATTCAAATATACAGGCAATATTTATTTTATATTACGTAACAAATATTTCTTTTTAAATATTCAGGAAATATCTGTCATGTTACGAGAAAAATATTTTTTTCTAAATATTAAATGAATCTATTTCATATTGGAAGTAGAATATTTTGACAATTATTTACATTAGGGTCTTCCTCACCGATTGTGTTAACCTTGAAATATGTTGTCAAGGTCATCATTATGAACAACTTTTTCCTATACATGTTACCGCCGCTCAACTTTAGTTTCCGAGATATTCGCAAAAAAGTTTTAACATCTCAAAAAGTGATCGGAGTAGGTATGGGTTAGAATTGAAGTTGCAAAATAAGAAAGAAAACCTTGCATCCAATATTCTACATGCGAATAATAAAATATAATACTAATGTACTGCAAACTACATTATAAATACTAATGTAAAGTGTACTTACTTCTGAATTTTCTGTATCTCCATCGGATCCACAGCACACAATTATTGACTCACGAGAATAGGTCCGAATAATTGAACAACAATCACTAAACAAAACTCACAACACACACACACACAACACACTTAACGAAATAGTGACAGCAGACGAAAAGATGTTACTCCGACCATGAATAAAATAATACTGCGATTTTAACCGTCCCCCTCCCACGGACGTGTGATACGAAAACAGGGAATTCCGGGAAATAGGGCCGGCGCCCCGCCATAATTTTTTTACCTTGGTTTTGTATCTAGTGTTTATTGACGCTCAGCGTCTAACCTTCCTATTATAACCTGACCGTACCACCTGCGTGGAAGGGATCATTGTTAAAATCGCAGTATTATTTTGTTCGTGGTCGGAGTGAAATCTTCTCGTTCGTTGTCACGATTTTATAAAATGTGTTGTGTGCTTGTGTTGTTTAGTGATTGTTGTTCAATTATTCGGATCTATTCTCGTGAGTCAACAATTGTGTGCTGTGGATCCGACGGAGGTACAGAAGATTCAGAAGTAAGTACACTTTACATTAGTATTTTATAATGTAAGATTAGTATTTGTATGTGGAACATTGGATACAAGGTTTTCTATCATATTTTGCAACGTATATTAACGATCATTAATGATTTGGTATATAGTATAATTTAATGTGGTTCAAATAAGATACTACTTCAAATCAAATATTTTTATTTTGATAACCAGATAGATAAAATGAAATATTTTTATTTTGTATTTCAAATATTTCCTTACAATGAAAATAAGTTGAGCAAGTAGTTAATATTATAAATTATAATTTTTAACATGAGAAGCTATAATAGTTAGCAAAGTATTATGTGTAGTTTAATTACGAATATGTAACATGTGATAAACAGACTACAATATCGTAATAACATTACAGGCAACAAAATATCATAAAAATATAAGTTACAAGTAATACATATTCATAGTTTCTAATTTTTGTTATAATTTGAAACTTCTTAAATTTGAAAATTTTATTGAATGTTTTTTAAATATTGAATTTATATTTTTCAAATATTGAATTCACATTTTTTAAATACTTACTTTATATTTTTTAAATATCTAGTTTATATCCTCCGAGTATTTAGCTTATATTTTTTAAACATTCAATTTATATTTCTTGTACATGTATACAATATTCAGATCCAATATTTTTCTCATATGAAAAAATGTGGCTTAAAAAATATTTTTCCAATATTTGAAAAAAATATCTATCCAATATTTGTGTGCTACTAGGGTGTCTTGTCCGGGCCATGACTCACCGTTTCTACTTTGGGTACTGATCACTTAAATCCGTGTTGTTTAGCGTTGGGATATTCATTTTCTTAGGAGCTTGGATAAGAAAAATTTATTCTACATTTTCCACGTTCAATCTTGTAGTTACGTATTTATACTACATATTCAGATTCATATTATTGTAAGCAGTAAGTAACGCTGTGAATAAAATGTAAAATGGTATAACGTCGTAAATAATTACACTATTGAAATAGGAATGGCCCATAAAGATGACTATCATTTCTTTGCGAACGCATTAAATACCAATGCTTTAAATGCTATAATTAAAAATGTCAGTAACAGGGTCAAGTAACGTTGTTCTTTTTTTATTGATAACAGCATTAACACTAAACGTAGCGGGCTATAAATGTAACAGATACGTGTTGCCTTATAAAAATGACAAGATTTAATTTATTTAGACTTTTGTGCTCTACTAAAGATACTTATCGAATCATTGCTCCTGAAAGCATCTTTATAATTTCAAAAATTGTCAAATAAAAAATCTAGAACCGGTCGTTTGACCGGTGGTGGTACGTTTAGTGTTAAATTAGAGACTTTAGTAAGAAAAAAAAAATCGCTCCGAACATAAACTTCCCAGCGTGCCTATGTAATTTTGTAGTTCCTCTAAGTTCCTTGCAATTCAGATGGCAAAATTATAATTATAAGTATAGAGTCCACAGTATAAATAAAATGAGCACTGTGAAGTCAACGAAAAATAGAAAAATTTGCGAATAAAAAATATAATCATCCGCCAGGAAAGGACTTAAAGTGTAGTAAAAGATATCTCACAGTTATTGATCATTTAGAGGTTCGTTTAGCTTAATGGAAAGGCGATGAATAGTTCCTCGGTGGGCAGAATAATCATTTGGAAGGCGGTGATTCCGCAGCCGTTCCGATTTCAATTATTCGAGGCGAAACCGAGCGCAAATGAATGCGAAAATTGACCGTGAAATTGCGGACGCGGACGTCGACGGGCAAAAACCGGCTCGTTGCACATTGTTCCAACTCGAGGCAGGATCGGGGGCAGGAACGCATTGTTCTTTGCGTCGAAGAAGGTAAAACGATCGAAACGGCTCGGCCAATCGGGAGGGACCGTTTTTACGGGACGTTATTCATCCGGCGCGCGGTGGCTCAGGCAGTTTCCGGGAGCTTGTCGGCAAACGAAACGCAAGAAGCGGACGACGACGGCCGATCTCGCAGTAACCGAGCAAACGGTCCGCGAACGGCCCATTAAATCGAACCGTGAACGATCGAGAACCGGCAATGAGATAACGATTCGTTCACGCTAACTCGCCGGCTACCGCATAAACGATTCATTGTGCCGTGGCTGCTGCTGCTGTTGCACAACAATCCTCGGTACCGTTTCCCATCGATTCGCATGTTCGATTCGGCATACTACGATGAGAACGATGGCGCACGAGATTAGAGATCCAGGTGACTAGATCTGCGAATGTCGATCACTAGAATGTGCATCTTTGTGCTAGAGCGAAATTCATCGTGCGGAACACAAGTTAGATAAATATGTAATTCTTTTAATTGTAATCATTTTGATCAGGTGGATATAATGGAAACATTTCTGGCTTCTTTAGAAAATTTTCTTATGGAAAAAATATTTGAGAATCTGCATAAAGACAAATTCCTTAAGATCGCTTCTTACACTGTTCAAGAAAATAAATCATTTTAGAACATTCTTCACGCTTTTTAGGAAAAGATGAATTTATTTTGGTCCGTCTCTTACGTTTTTCAGGAAAGAAACTCATTTTAAAACGTTCTTCACGCTTTTTAGGAAAAGAGGAATTCATTTTGATCCGTCTCTTACGTTTTCCAGGAAAGAAACTCATTTTAAAACGTTCTTCACGCTTTTTAGGAAAAGAGGAATTCATTTTGAACGGTCTCTTACGTTTTCCAAGAAAGAAACTCATTTAAAAACATTCTTTACGCTTTGTAGGAAAAGAGGAATTCATTTTGGACCGTCTCTTACGTTTTCCAAGAAAGACATTCATTTTAATACATTCTTCACGCTTTTTAGGAAAAGAGGAATTTATTTTGGACCGTCTCTTACGTTTTCCAAGATAGAAATTCATTTTAAAACATTCTTTAAGCTTTTTAGGAAAAGAGGAATTTATTTTGGAACGTTTCTCACGTTTTCCAGGGAAGAAATTCATTTTAGAACCTATCTCGCTCTTTTCAAGAAAGCGAATCGTTAAAAAATATTTGTAATTAAGAGAGTCTCTATGAAAGAGATAAAACAAATTCTTGAACACAAAATCTACGTTCCTGCAGTAGAAAAGTGTTCTCTTTTAAGTTCCGTAGAAACTATTTAATCAAAATCGTCCATCTTCAAGAGACTCGTGAACGTTCTCAGATTTTTCGAAAAAACTAAACAGAACCTAATAGAAAAGGCTCCTCGCTGCGAACCATAAATTCATCGTAGATCGAGCGGAAAGATGGGAGCCATCTCGAGAATTCGAGGCATAACTGCGTTTCAGTACCCTACTTGCGCCCAGAGCATAACGATCCTAAGCAAGCCGGGGATCCCCCGAAGCTCGGTCCATAGAGATGTTAAAAAGACATCGTGGAGATTGAAGTATGCCATCGAAGTACAGTCCGCGACAATACTATAAGACATCGCTTAAAACGAAATAATTATGTGCTGTATGAAAGAACTTCATCGTCTTTCATGTGTTATTTCAAAGTGTTATTAGTTACTTCTGGAGACGTCGTTTAACGCAGTGTTTTCGATAGTATCTCTAAGAATTTAAAAGTAACACCAACTTACCTTTTATTAACTGCGATAAAATTATAAGACATGTAATGTTTTTGTAAAAAATTAATACGGTCAGCTTATTTTTATCGGTTATTAATATTTCGTGTTGCCACCTGTATTTTTTATGTCACGTAACATTCTTTTTGGAATAGATTTATACAAGTTTTTAATCGTTTTTGCTTAATTTTCTTCCATACCATTTCAACGCAGTTTTTCAATTGTTTTACAGTACTAAACTGGTTTCCTTTAGAATAAACCTCCCTGGCTAGTGTTCCCCAAAGGTTTTTAACGATATTTAAGTCGGGAGACCTCGCTGGCCATGATAAAACGTCTATTTCCTTATTTTTAAAGTAGGTCTGTACTATCTTTGCCCAATGTACAGCTGCATTGTCTTCTTGGAAAATGTATTTTTGGTTGGCTATGGACTGATCATGTTTTGACAATTGCTTATCAGTTACATCTATATATTTCCTGCTGTTTATTTTTGTAGAAATAAATTAAATTTCAGTTCTTCCATGATATCTTATAGCCGCCCAAATCATTATTCCTCCTCCACCCATTTGTCGCCTTTGCAGTGTCAATTCCTCTTTTCTTAAATCGTGAAAATAATAATTTAGATTATCAGGGCCATTGAAAAAATTACCTTCCTCCATTTCTTACGCCAATGCATGCGTTGTTCTGCAAACTCTAATCTGGCTTCTTTATGACGGTTAGTTAACGGCAGTCTTCTCAAAATTTTACACATTTTAAAATTATTCGAAGCCTTTATTATTCGTTGTGCTGTCCTGACACTTGTCTTTACGCCAGTTTCTGTCGCAATTTGTCGTGCCGTTAATGTAGAGATCGACTAAAATATTCCATCTGTCCTGTGCAGTTGTCAACTTTGGACGACCTCCTGGATTCTTTTTACCATAGTTTTTACTATTTTTTAAATAATTATAAACTACACAACGGCTTCTTCCAAGAATTTCAGAAATTTTTGCCACTAAATGATTTTCATTTCTCAAATTATTGATAATTTTAATCTCTGTTTCATTTAATTTTTTCCTCGTGGCATTTTGTATAAACACAAATATTGCAAGTTGATTAATATTTTTCAGGTTTTACTTAAATTATTTACTTCAATTACTGACACTTTAGAAGAATATTTCATTGGCGATCTTCTCGCTTTCACTGTTTGCGAGCAATTAATATTTTTCCATGATAAACATAAAATATTTCCTGCATAGTTAAAAAAATATTCTATTTCTAATATTACATAAAGATGCATTTTATAATGAGAAAAAATATTTTGTTCATAATATTAAATAAATATTATTTGTATATTAGGAAAAAATATTCTATTTCTAATATTTAATAAAGATTTGTTTTATAATGAGAAAAAAATATTTTTTTCCCGATATTAAATAAATATTATTTTTATATTAGGAAAAAATATTCTACTTCTAATATGAAATAAAGATTTATTTAATATTTAGAAAAAAATATTTTTCTCGTAACATGAAATAGATATTTCCTGAATATTTAAAAAGAAATATTTGTTACTTAATATAAAATAAATATTCTATGTATATTTGAATATTAAAAAAGGATTGTATCTCTTTTTAATATTATATGAATGTGTATACAATATTTTGTGCTACTAGGGTATGAATATGTATTACTTTCTGCGCACTGTTTGTTGGGGGAATATTTTCTGTATTATCTGTATTTGGAAAAAATATTCTATTTCTAATATTAAATAAAGATTTGTTTTATAATGAGAAAAAAAAATTTTTTTAATTATATTAAATAAATATTATTTGCATATTAGGAAAAAATATTCTACTTCTAATATGAAATAAAGATTCATTTAATATTTAGAAAAAAATATTTCTCTCGTAACATGAAATAGATATTTCCTGAATATTTAAAAAGAAATATTTGTTACTTAATATAAAATAAATATTCTATGTATATTTGAATATTAAAAAAGGATTGTATCTCTTTTTAATATTATATGAATGTGTATACAATATTTTGTGCTACTAGGGAACTGTCTTATAGATTTGTCGCCGCCAACAAGAGCTCAAGCTTGTGTAGCTTTCAAGTTCATAGTTTCTAACAAAAACAGAGCGTGGAACGACGTCCCCAGAAGTAAATAATAACATTCTGCATGAAAGACGATGAAATTTGTTCATATAATACATAATTATTTCGTTTAAAGTGATATCTTATAATATTGTCTCGGACTGTAGATGGTCGCAGCTAGACCAAAGGGGAATCGACCCGAACGACGATTAATCACGGGACGGGGACCACCTCCGGACGGTACCGGACGGGGTCCCATAAGCCATAAGTCTCGGGGGCACGATGCAGCGTGTAAACGCGTCACGTGGGTGTGAGCACGTGTTCCGATGCCGCCGCTGGTCCTCCTCTGGTTCTTGCCGCATTGGGAATCAGGCTGCACGTCCGAATGCAGCAGCGTGTCTGAATTTCAGCCTCTCGGATCGAACGTGAATTTCTGGCGAGCAAGCCACCGACTTGACTTCCTCTCTCGCGCATTCCATGCCCGTTACACACGGCGACTCGGCATTCCAAGACACACAGGAGTTTCTTAAGCCCCGTACACAGCGCCCCGTGTACCGTAAACTGGGGGAAAACAGTGCCCGGTTTCGCAACTTTTGGCCCCGGCATTGCGCCGCGTCCTTTGTTCCTTCGTTACTGTTAGGAAAATGCGTGGGTGTTCCTCGTTACCACTGCGTTCCACGCTGGAAAATCCTAGGGAGTCAAAGTGTCCCCTTTTTATCTCTGGCTTGTTGCTTTCTTGGAATTTCTGTATTAATTCTACTGATATTAATTCTAATTCTTCTTAATTTCATTCCCGAAGTTCCTCTGTGCTATTGCATTTGATGTTACAGCAACCGGAGAAATGTCTCGTTTTGGTTTTCCGGTGTCTTTTTGGAATTTCTGGATTACAATGGTGATAATACCGCGACGTTTATCGACCAGGCCTTGGCGACATATACAGGGTGTTTCACCTAACTCGAGCATCTACAATATCTCGCTTGTTTTTTATAATCGAAAAAAATGTCAGAGGAAAACATTAATTAATTGGTCCAGAGGGGCAAATATTATGATAGTCAAATCAATTTGTCTAGCGTTATATTTTTTGAGATTTCAAGTTCATCGAAGTTTTTTTTTTAATGGAATGATATACTTTTATTATAGCTATATGATAGCCGAGGTCAAGACGAATCCACTATAATACGTTTTCGTGATTTGTACGGAGTGAGCAAGCCTGAAGACGCCAAAATTTGTTAATTCCTCTGTGGCGTTTACAATTAGTTCTCTCCAATTAACGCTAAACCTACCTAGCCTTAAAAATAACCGGCCTTAGAAAAATTCCAAGATTGAATTTATTTAGACGCTCTGCGGTTTTTAATGTAATATATGTACACTCTACTAAACTTATTTATATTCAATCATTTCTTTCGTAAGCTATATAAGATATTAGAAACATATTAGTCCTTAACGGACCAATGCCGCCATATAAGCGGCATGGCAATTTTACTTACTGGTTCCAATGCTGCGTATATGGCGTCAAAAATCAAATTAATTAATAATATAAATATTTCCCTTTCTACACTTGATAGAAAAATGTCATGTCCACAGTTTCTCATCGTATGAAAAATAGCTTGGACCATTAAACCTTGTCAAGGGTTAAACCAAACAAAAAATTGTCGAACAAAGATCGGAACGTCTCCCGATACCCGCAAACCGCAAAACTCTGAAACCCGTCAGCCGCAGAGTGTTCAGCCCTGCCAGCGACAATGTACGGCCATTTCTTCTCCCCAAACCGCACTCCTATTCCTTTGTCTGCGACCCGAGACAATGGTACGACACATCGTGCGTGGCTCGCGAGGCGGAAGTGTCGATTTTGTTCGTAAAATCGTATCCTCCCGCGGCGGGTTTCTCACGGCGAGCTATTCCTGCGCAATTTGCCGAGGGACACACACGATCGTTGGCAACGAGCTTCTCTGATCTTCGAGCAAAATTTTGCGAGCTCGGGGACGCGTTCTGCCGACAGAGAGGGAGAGGAAGCCGTGGAATGACTTCCCATTACTTCTAGGAAGCCGGTGGGAGCATGTAGCGTGCAAAAAGTCGCGGGGAAGAGAGAGGTAAACGCGGACGGAAGTCTAATAACTCGGACACCTGTCGTCCGCCGAACGGAATCGTCGAATCCATCGAACCCTTGGGAAGATTCCCCTTTCGCGTCCTCTCCCCGCGAGTTTCCTCCGTTCAGGCGAGTCGAATCATGCGGGAAGACTCTATCCGACTGTCCCCCCCACTCTCTTTTTCTTCTCTCTCTCTCTCTCTCTCTCTCTCTTTCTCTCGAGGAGGAGACAGAGCTGCCGCCGCGGAAATAAACGTTCGCCGTGCGAAACGCCCGGGAATCGAAGCACGTAACGGTGCAACAGTCGTACGCCGGCTGCAGGGCATTTTATAGAGAGCTGTAAATTAGATTTCTCTGTGGTCCCGAGACCGGCGAACGTCATTCCGGATTCGTTCCCTTCCTCCGCTCTGTTCTGCTTCTTCTTCTTCTTCTTCTTCTCCTTCTGCTTCTTCTTCTTCTTCTTCTTCTTCTTCTGCTTCTTCTTCTTCTTCGTCCTCGTTTATTCCTTCTTCCCTGTCCTAGCCTCGCAGTGGGCCGTTTCTATAAAACAGATGGAATTAATTAAAAAATCATCAAACCCTCGCTCTACGATTTATTCTCCGGTGCAGTAATTCGAATTTTTTTTAGTTCATAATTTCCTAGACCCAGAAGAAAATTTATGTATGTTATATGCCTATATGCTCTCCAATGGCTGTACATCGACCGGCAGAAAATATTAGGTCGTTGCACATGTAATGATCGATTTCAGAGAATGCAAATTTTGTAAAGTGATTTAACACTAAACCTACCAAGCACAAAGCATATAAAAGTGAAACGTCCTATAGAAGGGAGAAGACTGAATTTATTTAAACTTTGTATAATTTTCGTTATAATATATGCTTGAATAAAGAAATCAATTCAGTAATTTCCTGTAAATACGTTTTTATAATTTCAATAATTGTGAAATAGAAAAGCGGTTATTTGACCGTGGTAGGTTTAGTATTAATCGAGGAATACTATTATAATCTACAGATTTATTATGTACACCGTTTAATTTATTCATTGTGTATACCCACTTTTGACATGAATTTTATTTCAACATCGGTCAATGTGACCAACGTGTAGTCTGTTTATGTGAGCAAGAAAATAAACATATTGACGACAACATTGAGCAATGTTTGGTCAAAATGTGGTAGTGAATGAACGCACTAGTAGTCAAGGATAGAAAAAGCTAAAAAATACAGATAACAATGTAACAAACGAGGAAGGTGAACAACCAAAAAATTCAATACTTATCTTTTTTTTTTATAATCGAAAAACTCGTCATCAATAAGTTTTATTTACTTACTTTAAACAGTAAGTTTTATTTAGAGAAAATTATGTTTGTTTAAATTTACTGTTATGAATCGGATATGCAACGACCTAGTAGCATTCTATTTCGCTAATTAATACGTTGCCACGTTGATGCCCATAAAAATCACACGAGATCAAAACAACTTGTTGTTGTTGTTGTTAATAATACAGCAATAGAAAAGACAAAGTTTATGATAACTAGACAGCGGATTTTATGCAAATATAACAAGAATGAGTAGCTGTAATTTGAAACGCGAACAAAATTAAAAGAATTTAACCTCTTAACTGAACAATTATTTTGTAAAAGTGTGTATAATACCCGAGTATTCTCGGGCTTTTAACCCTTTGCACTCGAAGCAATTTTGACTCCAAAACGAAACATTTCTTGCGACCTGGAATAATTCCCTTCTACATTTTTTTTTTTCATGTTGTACATACGAAAATGGTGGAATTTACTCGTACAATACTGAAACGTTTGGTAGTTTATTAAATACAAACAAATTTAATAGTGTAAAAAATATTTTGACTAATGATATAGTAAATTTTAGTCACCATTCGAGTGCTAAGGGTTAAGTTAGGAGGTTAAAAATACTGTTACATTATTTTCAACGTATTAGATATGTTAAGAAAGAAAATAAATTTCCGTTTCACTACAGTTTCTTGCAAGTCAGGTAGATAATTTTTATTTCGCATACAGATTCGCTGTCTAACCGTAACTATTATTGCTGTCACATTTTCACAATTCGTAGATCCTAATAAAATTTTATTTAACCCCTTGCACTACTATTTATTTTGTGATTAAAATGATTAGAAATTCTTCAACGTTCAGAATTTCATAGAAAAACAAGTTTTTGTTTATCGTATGCCTATGTTTTCTCTGACGGATATACACCAACTAGGACAAAATAGAATTTTGTTTCGATTTAAAGGAAATTAATAACATATATATTTGTGACTTCATCGCGAGTCTGACTCGAGATTGTAGGGCAAGGGGTTGATAGATTGTAATTAAGAAAGAAATATTGTAATAATTAGAAATAATTAATTATGAGTTATGTATTGTCATACAGGCTGACGTGGCACTCAGTGTTAGCAATGTACAATTAATTTTGTCTAGCGTTTTGCAACTGTGGCCCACTGTGCGCGTTTGTTTCTTCTCTTCTTTTTTTTTTCTCCTCGCGGTCCCCTTTATTCCTTGCCGCGGCACTTACTTCTTCGCTCTGGACGACGACGACGACGACGACACGTCCTGGTGCACGTGTGCTCGTCGAAAGGGTACAGTTATGCGCTTTACGGAGAGAGATGGGACCCAGCCGGAGACGAGGGATCCGTTTTATAACTAGAGATTCATAACGGCACCGCGATCTTACAATGGACACTAGCTGCCAGCCAGAGACAGGCCCAATGGCTACGGCCAAACGAATCGATGTCTTTCACGAACCACTGGCCGCCAAGAATCATGCATACCCGGTGTCCCACGCGACCGTCACCCTCCGCTATTATGCTAGCCTAATTGCCGGTTTACCGCGCTTCCGTGAAACTGTACACCAAGGGGACAATTTATGGAAATTAGCTTTATGTTAAGTTAAGCAAGCGGGACGTCTTTGTTTCTCAGTTTGGGTCGTGCGACGAATGGTAATTATTTATTGAACTCTGGCGGGGTGGTATCGGTTGGGAGACATTTTTCAAATTGGTGCCAGAAGTGGGCCAATCCTTTTTTCAAATAAAAATGGTAAAAGAAAAATAGGTACGATAAATAAAAGAAAAAGAGTTATGGTTCGTCATGAAATGGAGATGCTTAGAACACTTTGGTTAAAACATTTCTACAAGCTTGTTTCAGTGAGAATAAATGTTTAAATAAGTGATAGAAGTAGGTTAACATTAAACCCACGGTCAAAATAACCGATTTTATATTTTACAATTATTGGAACTATAGAAATTCATTTATGGAAAATGGTGGAATAAGTTTCCCTGTCGAAGCATTTATTATATCGAAAATTACGGACAATCTAAATAGAGTTGCCATTTTTATAAAGCAATGTTTACCAGATACTGTTTATGCTTAGTATTATGGATACTGTTGTAATGTGTGATGGATACTGTTAATGTAGGTTTAGCGTTAATCAAATTGAGAATAAAAATGGTCAAAGATAGTTTCACTTAAGGTAATTAAGCAGTTGGATCCATCATGATTACATCAATCAGAACAAACTTTACAAATACATACAACAACCAAATTAATTTTAAGAGTAAAAATTGTAAAAATTACCTACACGCTTGCACTCAGAAAATTCATACCGATTCTGGAATGTTCACAACGCTTCTACCTTGGGAACGAACATAAGAACCATTTCCACTGCAACTTACTATTAATCCAGTAATGCAAGTCACCCAGTATAGTGATACAGACGAAGGCGAGACCACGTCGCAGAATAGAGTGATTTCCTACGTGGTACGTTTCACTCGAAGTTTCTCGCAGCTCGCGGGCGAGGCACAATTAACCGAAATAACGTCTAAATTATGGTACCGTAGATCTCGACTCGGACACCGGTAAATCGCGCTCCGTTCTGCAATCTTGTCTCGCTTTTTACAGACGGGTGTCATGCAACGAGCATTCGCTTCCCAGATAGCACAGAGACGTCTTAAAGACGTCTTTAAGACGTCTGTCGAAGACGTTCAGACGTCTATTAGACGTCTGAATGTCCTACGAACGGCTTCTGAACGTCTCTGGAACGTCTTTGTGAAAAACTGTACGTCTTAAAGACGTCTTTAAGACGTCTCGAAACAGACGTATTCAAGACGTCCCGAAACAGACCCCTAGTACCACAAAAATATTAGATAGATATGTTTGTCAAATATTGGAAAAATATTTTTTAAGCCACATTTTTTCTTATGAGAAAAATATTGAATTTGAATATTGTATACATGTACCAGAAATATAAATTGAATTTTTGTTATAATAAAAAAACTAAATAAATAAAAAAAAATAAATTAAAAGAATGTTTTTCAGCATATCCGCGAACATTAACATTTTATGCTTTATTTATTTATTTATTTAATTAATTTATTTATTTATTTATAAATAAAAAAAATAAATTAAAAGAATGTTTTTCAGCATATCCGCGAACATTAACATTTTATGCTTTATTTATTTATTTATTTAATTAATTAATTTATTTATTTATAAATAAAAAAATAAATTAAAAGAATGTTTTTCAGCATATCCACGAACATTAACATTTTATGCTTTATTTATTTATTTAACTTATTTATTTATTTATCTATTTATTTTGATATATTATTTTGGATTTTGGATTTGTGATATATAATGTATAGTTTTATTATTAAACAATATTTATTATAATAGTACTAAATTAACAATTTAGTTGTTTAACTTTCCTAAATAAATAAACGTCTATTCGAAGGATGGAAAACTGCGTTATATTGTGTTGCGTGTGTACAGTTTGTAAAGCTTTTCTCTAGCAGTTTAGAATGACTGAAACGTCAAGAAATGAAACGTCTTAAAGACGACTCGTAAAAGACGTCTTAAAGACGTCTGAAATGAGACGTAAAAACGACGTCTTTTACTTCAGGACGTAAGACGTTCAGACCAAAAATGGACGTAAAACAGACGTCTTTAAGACGTCGAGTGCTATCTGGGTTAATTCCACTTAATTCCATTTAATTCCATTTTCCTAAGAGAACACAGTCAGACTTGTTTGAAAATTTCGTTAATAATTTTTAGCAAAATTTTCATCCTCCTGCACAGTCAGAAATCCTCGGAAATTTCGTTAATAATTTTTAGCAAAATTTTCGTCCTCCTGCACAGTCAGAAATCCTCGTTAATAATTTTAAGCAAAAATTTCGTCCTCCTGCACAGTCAGAAAACCTCGTTAATAATTTGTAGCAAAATTTTCAAGGTTGAGTGAAAGCACATAATCTGGGAACCATACGAGTCCAGGTGTGATATCTAGGACCCCAGGTACTACACCGGTTTCTGAAAGCCATGGCCGTTAATTATGGAATAAATATATCTGGAGAATTAGAAAAACTGCTGCGAGGACGATTAATTATCGTTGAACGGCTCGCACGCTAAACGACGGGTATTAATGGTAATTCGGTTATCTAACGGGACTCGGTAATCTGCTCGATAATAGTATTATTAATACGCTTTCGATATTATCGGATGAACACCTCGAATGCGCGTTGATCGTTCGCGATGAGCAACGGGTTCGCTCGACTTTCGGTAGAATTGATTATATCAACGGTTAGGGGACGGAGAAGAAGAGGATAAACAGATGCGAACAGATAATACGGGAAGTTGAATCGCGTTCTCTGTCGGTGTTACGATATCGGTAATGGCGATCGTGTCGTCGTGGTAATCGCCAATTAGCGGTAACGAGTGACGCGTAGGAAAAAGATTTCAGTTGCTGTGCTCGGACACTTTAGAATTGAAAACCATCAACAGTGAGTCAAAATTTACTGTTTTAATAATAGTATCAAATAAAACATCGAGGATGTGTAAAAGAAACTGGACGATATATTAAAGAGTTTATTACTCGTATCTCCGAGTCTTCATTAAATTCATTTTAATTACGTTCGTTCGAGTCGTTCTTTTGTATTGCAGTTTTTCAAAGCCTCTGATCGACAACGATTGTAACTCGTAAACGAAGCTTGAAGTTCCATTACAATTATAAATGATTTATAGCTGATTTAATTGGGATCGTAAAATTTTTGGTGGCAGTATTTAGAAAATAGTAGGAACACAGTAAAAACGGTAAAAATACGAAAATACGTTTTCACTGTTGGGAAAGGAAGAGTTTCCAGAATTTCACCAACTTCTCCGAGCCAGTGGGCTCGTTCGCGAAGGTAATGAGAGTACGGTGACTGCGAGAGTCGTCTCACCGAGTGGAAAGAATGATAATCCAGCGGTCGGTCTCTTTTTGTGGAAAACGCAGAGGTAGAATGCCTTCCGTTAGAAACTCCGTTGAAACACGATCGCGTTCTATGCGGCGTGGAGGGACAGGCTTAGGGTAGAAAGCGGTGGTTTCACGCATCTTAATGGATTAATAACGATAATCCCTGAAACGGGCCATCCTC
Source organism: Seladonia tumulorum (assembly GCA_913789895.3). NCBI lineage: Eukaryota > Metazoa > Arthropoda > Insecta > Hymenoptera > Halictidae > Seladonia > Seladonia tumulorum. The sequence continues at coordinate 2,137,102 of OU565267.1, forward strand.
CACGATCGACGATACCCGCCGTGAAAAAATGGTAACGCCTTCCGCAGCGGTCGACTCGCAGTGGAAACGCATTTCGACCCCGTCGGCTAGAAAGTGCACGGTGCGTGTGGAAAGAAGCGACGATCAATGGGGCGTAGCTCGTCTTCTTGGCCAAGCATTAATGACTCTAATTTCCTGTGGATACAACGGCGAAGTCATCGCGACACCGATCGCAGCCGGCGTCACGGTTCACGGATGCACTGGAAACGGGGAAAATCGTTTTCACGAGCGACAACCTCTAATGGAGGTTGTCGAGCTCCTTGCACTTTCTGCAAACTGCCATTTTCTAGTGAATCGTCTTCTTTTATTTTGGCTCAGAACATAGCCGCGTTCGTACATCCTCGTCTTTTTGTTTTCCATCAGCAGAAAGAGTATAAAACCATATATAACTCTCGTGTAATTTTAAATTTTTTCACTTAAAAAAAAGATAGCCACTGCACAAACCACAAAAGTCTCAATAGTTTTGAAACAATTTCTAATAATTAGTGGGAAAGCCTTGGGAACCAGAACTTCTATAAGAGAAGAAGGAATAATCCTGTTTTCCTAAAGTTTGCAACTAATTTTAACACGCACGTATGAGAAACATGTGTATCGGGATGTCTCTCATTAAACGTAGCAGCAGTTCGACGAGCACACTCATCAGCTCCAAAAATAAAAATTATTTGCACTCGTTCTTCTAAAGAATACAACACTTCATACAATTAATTTTACTACGATATAGTATCTCTTATTGCGATCACTCACACTTGACTAAATAGTACAATCTTATATTGAAAGACGAACAACATAAACAAAAAATCAATAGAGGACAAAAAGACAAAAAAGAAGAACAAAATTTCAACAAAACAGAACAACAATAAAAAACAAGAAGAAAACAAAAACAAAATTTGTTTAGAAACGGTACGTGCTGGTGCAACTGGAAAACATCAACGATTTGCGTCAAAGAATTTTACACAATAATATGCCTCGCTCGACTTATCTTTAGCCTAGTAGCACACAAATATTGGATAGATATTTTTTTCAAATATTGGAAAAATATTTTTTAAGCCACATTTTTTCATATGAGAAAAATATTGGATCTGAATATTGTATACATGTACAAGAAATATAAATTGAATGTTTAAAAAATATAAGCTAAATACTCGGAGGATATAAACTAGATATTTAAAAAATATAAAGTAAATATTAAAAAAATGTGAATTCAATATTTGAAAAATATAAATTCAATATTTAAAAAACATTCAATAAAATTTTCAAATTTAAGAAGTTTCAAATTATAACAAAAATTAGAAACTATGAATATGTATTACTTGTAACTTATATTTTTATGATATTTTGTTGCCTGTAATGTTATTACGATACTGTAGTCTGTTCATCAACATGTTACATATTCGTAATTAAACTACACATAATACTTTGCTAACTATTATAGCTTCTCATGTTAAAAATTATGATTTATAATATTAACTACTTGCTCAACTTATTTTCATTGCAAGGAAATATTTGAAATACAAAATAAAAATATTTCATTTTATCTTTGTGGTTATCAAAATAAAAATATTTGATTTAAAGTAGTATCTTATTTGAACCACATTAAATTATACTATATACCAAATCATTAATGATCGTTAATATACGTTGCAAAATATGATAGAAAACCTTGTATCCAATGTTCCACATACGAATACTAATCTTACATTATAAAATACTAATGTAAAGTGTACTTACTTCTGAATCTTCTGTACCTCCGTCGGATCCACAGCACACAATTGTTGACTCACGAGAATAGATCCGAATAATTGAACAACAATCACTAAACAACACACGCACACAACACATTTTAGAAAATCGTGACAACGAACGAGAAGATTTCACTCCGACCACGAACAAAATAATACTGCGATTTTAACAATGATCCCTTCCACGCAGGTGGTACGGTCAGGTTATCATAGGAAGGTTAGACGCTGAGCGTCAATAAACACTAGATACAAAACCAAGGTAAAAAAATTATGGCGGGGCGCCATAATTGTGTGTGTTGTGAGTGTTGTTTAGTGATTTTTCTTCAATTATTCGGACCTATTCTCGTGAGTCAATAATTGTGTGCTGTGGATCCGACGGAGGTACAGAATATTCAGAAGTAAGTACACTTTACATTAGTATTTTATAATGTAGTTTGCAGTACATTAGTATTATATTTTATTATTCGCATGTAGAATATTGGACGTCTCGTAAAAGACGTCGTTTTTACGTCTCATTTCAGACGTCTTTAAGACGTCTTTTACGAGTCGTCTTTAAGACGTTTCATTTCTTGACGTTTCAGTCATTCTAAACTGCTAGAGAAAAGCTTTACAAACTGTACACACGCAACACAATATAACGCAGTTTTCCATCCTTCGAATAGATGTTTATTTATTTAGGAAAGTTAAATAACTAAATTGTTAATTTAGTACTATTATAATATATTACATATATATTCGCAATAGAATTTAGCAATAAATATTGTTTAATAATAAAACTATACATTATATATCCCAAATCCAAAATCCAAAATAATATATCAAAATAAATAGATAAATAAATAAATAAGTTAAATAAATAAATAAAGCATAAAATGTTAATGTTCGAGGATATGCTGAAAAACATTCTTTTCATTTATTTTTTTTTATTTATAAATAAATAAATAAAGCATAAAATGTTAATGTTCGCGGATATGCTGAAAAACATTCTTTTAATTTATTTTTTTTTATTTATTTAGTTTTTTTGTTATAACAAACATTCAATTTATATTTCTTGTACATGTATACAATATTCAAATTCAATATTTTTCTCACAAGAAAAAATGTGGCTTAAAAAATATTTTTCCAATATTTGACAAACATATCTATCTAATATTTTTGTGGTACTAGGGGTCTGTTTCGGGACGTCTTCAATACGTCTGTTTCGAGACGTCTTAAAGACGTCTTTAAGACGTACAGTTTTTTCACAAAGACGTTCCAGAGACGTTCAGAAGCCGTTCGGAAGCCGTTCGTAGGACATTCAGACGTCTAATAGACGTCTGAACGTCTTTGACAGACGTCTTAAAGACGTCTTTAAGACGTCTCTGTGCTATCTGGGAATATTTTGTACTACTAGGGTAAATATCTCCGAAACTAGATAAAAAAAAAGTATCCTACGAAAATTGCTGGCCTTTTTACGTGTGTATACAATAAGTTCCGATAATAAAAAATATAGGTTTCCATTTGAGAAAACAAAGTTAGCCTTCAAATGACCTTGAGAACGCCACGCAAAATTCACAATTTCTGGCGAATTAATTTTACAACAACCGGGGGAGGAAGGGGGAATTTGAATGGCAATCTTTGCCGAACTGATAAGCATGCAAGGACTCGTTCTCTTCGCGAAGAGAATTACGTAAAGTCGCCCGGTCGATGATAACGCCCAGGACGTTGACTTAATTGACGGCGCAAACCGGTCACGCTGCGGACACAATTCATTCGAACGCTGTTCCGCAGTTTTTCCCCCGGTCCTGGAATGCTGACAGACTGTTTAAACAGCTTCGGATCATGTCCCGCCACGATCCTCGCGTGACTCGATCGCTATTGTAAATCAAATCTCCCGGCGACTTTTAACCGACGAGACCGCGATCTAACGAACTCGTTTCTAACGAGATTCACTCGGTTCCTGGAAACTGCGCTGATCTATGGCGATCGGTGGGTGGACTGGAATCGTGTTCGAGTATTCTGGAAGGATTGCGGAGATCCCGGTGCCCTTGGGGAGTGATGGATTCTGTTTGGTTTTCACTTTTATCTGTCGGTGAATCAAGTTTTCGCTTTTATCTGTTACCGGATAGCGATGTATATAAATTCCATTTTATTGGTTACGAACGTCAGAATATTGTGAAACTTTTTGTGTAAATAGAGCAAGATATTCGTGATGTAAACGTATTTTTTGGTTGCCCGTTAGTGTAATTTTGCAGGGTGAAATCATTCTTCGAGGAGAACGATCTGTCGCCGAAAAAGGAATTTGAATTGTAGAACAATCTACATAGCCCTGCGTCTTCAGGAAGAATCTTTTTGTGACTCCGATCACCTTGGACTCGACGATTTAAATGTTTCCTATAGAAAGACACCATAAAAATTCATGTACGATTTTTCTTCGCCTACTTTGATCGAATAGTGTGCCATTATTGAGTGATTTGACAGAGTTCGAGAAATAAAATGTGTTTAGGAGAGATTTAGGATCACTTCCAATGGATTTTTAGGCGCGAATTACTTCGCTAACTAAAATTTGTACAAACATTGATTCAACTGTCCCCTCTAGAGGGGAACGCTGCTGGTAATTATGGTCCTTACAAGATCTAAAATTTGTGCCATTACAGTTTCCCGTGAGATTCCATTTAAATGGAGTAATTATTTCCCAACGCTGTGATTTTATAATTTATTCTCGGCCTTATTGAGCCAAATAATAGAGCATTAATTTGCTGGCAAAAAATGAACCACATCGTTTAAGGCTCTCGGAGGATCGCTAATGGGTAATAATGAGAGAATATAGAAAAACAACAGAGGTTTTCGCTGGCGGTATATAGAGGATGATGATGGCCCTGTGGTGGTTGACGGGGCTCAGTGTCAATGGCACTAACCACACGCTAGACAGCCAGCAAATAAATAAGCCAGGATATTCAAATAATATACGGCTGGGGTTAATGAACCAGGAATATTCAAAAGGAGGCGAGATCACCGTTTTGGAATGCATAATTTATCAGGGCGAAGGGGAGTGTTTACGCGGGTTCAGCGTCGACTCGACAGCATTACCATGGTAAAAATCCAGTTAGCGCTCTGCTCTATGTTTAGACGGGTCCACGGTTCTAACCACGACCGTAATTCTTCTCGTGTCTCTGTTGCACGCTGACGAACAACGTATCATTTCGCGTTGCGCGGACTCTTGCCCGCGTCATGTTTAATGCGATAACAACTAACAATCAGCCGGGTGGGTCTACGCACGCGCGTATGAAAATCACCGGCGAGGAAACTGTTGCCTTACCTTGCCATACCTTCCTTTACCTTGCCTCACCTTGCTGGCTACGTGGAATTGCGCCTCCAGTGCCGGAATCGCTTCGACAACCATCCCGGTCTCGAAACATATCCATTTCTGAACCATCCGTCTGCAAACCAGCGCATTTCTGCTAACATCCTTTTGCGCAATGGGTCGGTCAAGTCTATACAACTTTTCTTCAGGTTTTCAAGGTCCTGAAGAGTCCAAAAAAGTCCTTGAGTAATCTTCTAGAACACCGTCCAGCAATTTTTATTGCCACGTGTTACCCCCATTTTCTCAAGCGAAACGAACTTAACCATTTACACAATTTTTTTCTTTAGGTTTCCAGGGTTCTAAAAATTCTTAAAAATTCTTGGACACTCTTCCGTCCTTCTAGAATATCGTCCAATAATTTACATTGCCATGAATTACCTCAATTCTCTTCAACACAGCAGAATGGGCACCTGTTACCTCAATTATCTGTGGCAAAGCGAAATTTAACATGTACGCAAATTTTTCTTTAGATTTCCAGGGTTTTAAAAATTCCAAAAAATTTTTGGATACTCTTCAATCCTTCTAGAATATCGTTCAATAATTTGCATTGCCATTAATTACCTCAAATTTGTGGAACAGAGCGAAATTGCCAGCTGTTGCCTCAATGTTCTTCAGCAAAGCGATATTTGATATCTACGCAATTTTTTCTTCAGGTTTACGGGGTTCTAAAAATTCTAAAAAATTCATGGATACTCCCGCATCCTTGTAGAATATAATCGAATAATTTTTGTTGTCGTGAGTTAGATCAATTTTTTTTTAGCAGAGCAAAGTTTAACGGAATAAAGTGAGTGCTAAGGGAATATTTTGGCGATTTTGTAATAATTAGAAAAATAAAAATGATATACGAGGCAGGAGAGTTAGTGTTCAACGTTATGGAACACATTTCGTGTCGGAGAAATTTTGGAAAGTCTCCTTTGGGGACAATAAATTGTAGTTACGTTTGTAGACCCGTTTCGAGGAAAAACGAAACGAAAGGAGATCGGAGATATCGCGCGAGCGGCATGCAAAAAAGTTTGAGACCGCTCGTGCTAATTCCAAGGAGATCCTCCAGGCATTATTTTCACCTGGATACGTTCGCGTGGTTTTGGTGTGCCAGCGCCTCTCTCGTCAGCATGCAAATTATGGGGGCTCGGCGTGTACACTTTCGATTACATCCGGTGCACGCGCACAATCGCTATCGGACCGACGAAACTTTTTCCATGGCGAGGGAGAAGTAACGGGAATAGAGTACCGCTCATAATTAGGCAAATAATGTGTTCAGAATAAAACTGTTATTCCCGGAAAGTCAAACGTTCTTTCATAATTACCTCGCAAGGGCGGTAATTTTTGTTTCACATTCTGCGAGTTACCTCAATTTTCTTGAGCAGAGCGATATTTAAAGTTTACACGATTTTTTCTTTAGGTTTCTGGGGTTTAAAAAATTCAAAAAAATTCCTGAATACTCCTCCATGCTTCCAGAATATCGCCCAATAATTTGCATTGCCATGAATTAGCTCAATTTCCTTGAACAGAGCGAAACTGCCACCTGTTACCACAATTTTCTTTAGCAAAGCGAAATAGAACATGTACGCAATTTTTTCAAGGTTTCTGGGGTTTAAAAAATTCTAAAGAATTCCTGAATGCTACTCCATGCTTCCAGACTATCGCCCAATAATTTTGCATTGCCATGAATTATCTCAATTTCCTTGAGCAGAGCGAAACTGCCACCTGTTACCTCAATTTTCTTTAGCAAAGGGAAATTGAACATGTACGCAATTTTTTCAAGGTTTCTGGGGTTTAAAAAATTCTAAAAAATTCCTGAATGCTCCTCCATGCTTTCAGAATATCGCCCAATAATTTGCATTGTCATGAATTACCTCAATTCCCTTGAACAGAGCGAAACTGCCACCTGTTACCACAATTTTCTTCAGCAAAGCGAAATTGAACATGTACGCAATTTTTTCAAGGTTTCTGGGGTTTAAAAAATTCTAAAAAATTCCTGAATGCTCCTCCATGCTTTCAGAATATCGCCCAATAATTTGCATTGCCATGAATTATCTCAATTCCCTTGAACAGAGCGAAACTGCCATGTGTTACCTCAATTTCCTTTAGCAAACCGAAATTGAACATGTACGCAATTTTTTCAAGGTTTCTGGGGTTTAAAAATTCTAAAAAATTCCTGAATACTCCTCCAAACTTCCAGAATATCGCCCAATAATTTTTCATTGCCATGAATTAGCTCAATTTCCTTGAACAGAGCGAAACTGCCACCTGTTACCACAATTTTCTTTAGCAAAGCAAAATTGAACATGTACGAAATTTTTTTAGGTTTCTGGGGTTTAAAAAATTCTAAAAAATTCCTGAATGCTCCTCCATGCTTTCAGAATACCGCCCAATAATTTGCATTGCTATGAATTACCTCAATTCCCTTGAACGGAGCGAAACTGCCATGTGTTACCTCAATGTGAATGTAAATATGTCTTTTCTTCGTGAGGAGAATCATGATTCTCGGTGACCCCGGTTGTTTCTAATCGCCAGCCGCGTTACGACTGTTTAATATTGTCGTTCCCAGTCGGAGCGAGCATTTATGGGACGATTCTCAAATAATCGCGAGCGGTTGCTCGCTCGAGCGAGTCGGAGGCAGTAAAATCACCGGGGAGATCCAATTTCGCATTTATTATCAACGGCGGCAGCCCGAACCGTTTTTCCCCTGATCTCTACGAGCCTCCCCCTCTGTTTTCTTCTCCTCACAGTGTTCGCAGCCGTGTGCTCGAGCCTTAACAATTCGCGAACGACCCTGGCGAACTCATGGAAGCCGCGGGATCCACGTTCCATACCCCCTGGATCCTCAGGCTCGTGTTCATCCTAGATCGAGGTCATCGAGACTTTTTCAACGTGCCCGTCACGCGTGACGGCTCCGTGAAAACCAGCCACGAGCAGAATCACGCCGAGATATCAGCAGCATAACATTTTTCCAACGAGCGGGCACGTTAAGCAGGATTCAGACGAGTTATGCCACTCTCCGGTGTGTTTCACTTTGGCACGTGCACCGTGGAATTTTTACATTCAAATATATTCAAAATTTACAATTGAAAATCTCCAGCAGCGATACCGAATTTTTTTCGCGGTTGTAATCACCATAGATATTTCAAGATTGTAGTTTTCTCTATACAACGACACCATAAAAATTGATGTACGATTTTTTTCACCGTTTTGTGACACTTTAAGTGAAGACTGTGCCATATTATGTGGTCCCACTGAACTTTGACACTTCGAACGTGTCTAGAAAAAATTTTTTTGCCCCTAATCTACACGGATCCGAAGATTGAAGTCTCCCCTACAGATCGAGACCGAAGATGTACGATTTTTTTCACGACTGTGACTTTTCTTTCCATAACAATTTCACAGGAATGTTCTTAATCGAAGCTTGTAGATATTCGAACAGCATGTTTTAAGAAGCTGTCTAATTAAACGGTATTTACTGCGATGGCTGATACGAAGGCACGGTCGAGTAAGATCTTATACCTCCGAGCAGTTATATCCTCGGATGTCTCATCCGCTGCGAGTCGGCTTTTTAATCAGCCTTTGACAGACTGCGATGCTCTCGCGGCATCCTATTTTCGGATTAATCACGCGAAATTGCGAGACGTTTACTGTTAATGTTGCACGACCACCGCAACCTATCTGGGACTAGTTGAGAAGGCCGTGGAGACTCCATTATGCGCTTGCAAAGAAAATGTCTCAACGCTGTCCGAGAATCTAACATCTGCTTCTAGAAATCTAGGAGGCTCTGACAGGTCGGATAACAGCTGTCTGACCTGATTCGACAAGCCCAATAAATTGTCGTTTTATAGAATATAATATCGCATAAACCAGCGAGAACGCAATCCGGTGCGACGATTAGAAAATATTTAATGGCTTGTTTCCGGAACGCCGAGATTTCCGCCTCGGCGTGAACTGTTCTCTAGATGTGACACTGAGTTAGTTTGATCTGATTCAACAAGTCTAATAAATTCTGGTCGTTTTTTGTAATGTAAGATCACTTAACAGTATAGATGCGTGAACATGACGCACTCTAATAGTTTTAATTTGTGATTATTGAGATTGCAAAGATGCATCCGCGAGGAATTATGCAACATAGATATATATATATTGCAACTTTGGATTGACGCAGTCACCAATTCGAGCATCTCCTGTAATGTAATAAAGTTTATTTTACTACCACATTTGACCTTGCATGACCTCCAATGATAACTCGCTGAAATCATCTCAACGCTGGCTATTACATCGTGATAAAAAAAAACATAGCATTCCATTTAAAAAAATAGAGATGACCTTGAAATCTCCTCTATGCCTCCACCCACGCAGAAAATGTTTGTGTCACAATATGTCCCCCTCTATACCGTGTAAGTTTTCTATACAACATTTCTTCATATTATTACAAATAACGGCAATATTCAAAGTGGACATAGTTATTGCCCCAACCTGTATAATAAAATATGTGAGAAATAATCATCTTTATAACATATATGAGAAATAATTTTCTCTTCTCCTTCTTCTTTTACAATATACAGGGTGTTCATTACTAGCCAGCGTTTTTCTTGCATATAGTAAACATTAGAAAAAAAAAATGAAAGAGGAAAAAGTAGTACTGTTTTTTATACACAACACAATGGCGTATGTAATTTTGTTGTGTCTATACTATTTCGTGAGATACGAAGGTGATCTTCAATTTTTTAAATGGAATGCTGCATATTTTTTTTATATCGCATGAAAGCGTGTGTCTAGACGAATTCATCCGTATACTGCACGAAGAAACATTTTGAATATTCAGACTAGTAATAGCGTGAACACCCTGTACATGAGAAAATAATTTTCTCATTACTTGGCCATTTCTTTTATAATAAATACGTTGAGTAATTCCCCATGGATAAAATGGTAATTTTCAGTGCTCCGTGAACCTAGTGTTAAACCAGCAAAAATGGAGCTCAGTGCGTCCACGAAGAAAACGTTTAATTGGCTGTTCTCATCATCTTTGATAACGTCCTGGAACAAATCCTGGAACGAAGGTGAATAGCATAAACGTTGAGCAGGATTCCGTGTGAACTGAGTTCATCACGAATTTGATTAGGTTCGGTGCAAAGGGTTAAGGAGATTGCGGAGGCGGTTACCCGGTCACGACTGGACCGAATGATTGGTAGAAAGCGGAAATTACGGTAACGAAGATGCTCAACTCGTACACGGTGTCGGTACACAGAAGCAAGATCTGGTTTCGCAGATAGCGGATCCGCAAAAAATGCTAACAATTACCGCGGGCGCAGCGCGTGTATTATGCTCGCGGCCGCACAAGTAAAAAAATCGCTGGGTTAATCGCGTGGATTAGCCTTTTACGCCAAAGAGAGTTGTTGCCGGGCTAATTATCATCCAGGAAGGATCTGCTTGTTCTTTTCTTGCTGGAACGCGAACGCGAACGAACGAACACTTCTGCGCGCCATTTTGGTCTCCCTCCGGGGAGAATGGAACTCGACGGTAGGCTCTCTCGGCCTCCTCTGTTTACAGTTTACTTAATTCCAGCAATTATCGTGTTCCGCGGAACGAGCCATTCGTCCGTCCTCTATGGAAAAATCTCACGTTCGTATATGTCCATTCTTCGGACTGGCATTATGATTTCTTTCGAGCACGTACGGCTCCCCGATAATTGCCGCGGAATTCTTTCGCGGTTTTCACCGTTCCTTATCCGTGCAAAACCGACCGCTCGAACGGAGAATTTCGGATTGACCGATATCTCGATCGCGAAACGTTCGATCCGCCGATCCCGTTAAATCACGCTCCGGAAGCGCCAGTGATTTCAACGGATGAGCAGCACGAGCACCGGAGACTTCAACGGACCAGCTGCATAAGCGCGATCATGCTACCAGTCCGTCGATGCAATTATTACCTGGTTGGATGGCACTTTTTATTCGCGAAAGACAGATGTTTAGTCGTAAATTAAATATTATACAGATTGAATAATCCATTAAAGTGTTCGCAGAAAGTTTTGCTGAAGTTTAACAAGGTTTATATACACTCGCCGCGGAATGTATGTTGACACGTTTCAGAAGTATGTATTTCTGATGAAAGACCAAGTGTTTACATTTTTTTCCGGGCTCTGACCTTATGTGTCACTTATTGTTTACTTCTACTAGCTTACTGTTTAGTTCAGTTCAGGAAACTGTAAATAACAAACGTACAGTTTTAAGTTTGCATAAAAGGCTCACGCGGAAAGTAAGTTGACACGCAATTTTGAAGGTATTTTGTTATAATATGTTTATACAATAAGTGTTAATTAATGATTTATTTGTTGATTTCACAATGTTGAACAATATCCTACATATAATATCACGTTAAATTATAAACATTGCTTTATAGTGCCGAAAACTAGAGAACTCACACGTGCAGAAAGGTCACAAATATTTAACAGAAGAATAAGAGGAGATTCTTTAAGAAAAATTGCTCTTGATTTTAACATTTCTGCGGAATGTGTAAGGAAAATAGTACACAGATTAGAACAGAATGGAACTGCAGAAAATCAACCGAAATCTGGACGTCCTCGGAAGACAACTCGTAAACAGGATCGGGTGATTGTACGAGAAGTGAAAAAAAACCCCTTTGTTTCGGCCAAACAGTTGAAATCTGATTTAAATCTACCGATTCAAGAAACACAAATTCGTGCACGCATAAAAGAAGCAGGATTCTTAGGACGAATATCAAGAAAACGACCATTCATATCGAAAATTAATGCTAAAAAACGTTTGGCGTTCGCGAAACAGTTTAAAAACAAATTACCAGATTTCTGGAAGAAGGTTATATTTAGCGACGAATCAAAGTTTGAACTTCGATGTTGTAATAGAAGAAAATATGTATGGAGAAAGCAAGGTGAATGCTTTAAATCAACGGTGATAACGCCTACAGTAAAGCACGGTGGAGGATCAGTATGCGTTTGGGGTTGTTTTTCTGCAAATGGTGTTGGCAATTTACATTTTATAGACGGGATATTAACAGAAGCAGGGTATGTAAATATTTTGCAACAGAATTTACAAGATTCAACAATAAAAATGAACATCCACGGTGATTATATCTTCCAGCAAGACAACGATCCCAAACATAAATGCAAACTAGCGACGAAATATTTCAATGAAAATGATATTCAATTGTTACCATGGCCTACTCAAAGTCCCGATTTGAATTTAATTAAACACCTGTGGGATCACTTAGATCGAAGTGTAAGTGAGAAATTTCGGAATAATAAATCAGTCTTTAAACAAGCATTACCGAGTGCTTGGAATAGTATTGACGAAAATATTATAAATAAATTGTTTGAAAGTATGCCTAGAAGACTTGAAGAGGTCATAAGAAACAAAGGGTATCAAACTTCATATTAATTATGTCGTTTTATTGTTAAGAATACACTTAATTACGAACTTTCAATGCTGTCAACATACTTTCCGCAATCGATAAAAAGGTTATTTCATTTTTTCTGTCATTATTATAACCTTTATGTCATCTATGGTGCTACACATACTAGTTTGTACTATACTCAATAATATACATAATATATATTTTCGATTAATTCTTAAATTATTGATTTAAAATAGAAAATATGCATTTTTGAGACGTGCCAACATACTTTCCGCGGCGAGTGTTAAATTCCTCACAGAGTACTTATTGAATAAATTCTATTTTCATTTAACACGAGGACGCCTAGTATTCGTGCGATCCAAGACAAAAACGAACTTCAACATCAGCGTACTTCCTCGTGGGATAACAATAGCAGATCCGACCAATCGCTGTCACGTTTCCCCCGAATCTCAGTTAGGTGTTTCGTCACGTGCTACCGGTTATTAACGGCCGAATTAGCATAGAATGGGCCCGTTGATCGGCGACGAATCGCTTCTCACGAAAAGCGCGCCACTATCGGCCAGACTGGGAAAAATCGCGTGCTCGCGCAGGAAGAGAAAAAGAAGAAGAAGAAGAAGACGAAGACATAGAAAGAAAAAACGGGAGAAGTTGCGCAAGAAGCGCGAGGAGTTTCACGAAACAACACCGAGCCAAACGGCTCGGTGAACATCTGAGGGGAGAGTTTTTCCGGGCTGGTGCGGCGAAGGGGGTTAGGGGGGCTAGGGGGAATGCGAATTGACTTCTTTCTCGGCCGCCCGGAGGATCAGGTATGGAAGATCAACTGCACTTCCGGGCGTCGGTTAGCATTCCACCGGCCTTGGGGAGCAGCCGGCAGAAAGCCAACGGCGGAAAAATCTCCTCCGGAGGAGTCCCGTGTAGTCCGCTAATGGTCGTCAAGATCGACGATCCGGGGCTCTCGATCGACGCCATTTTTCAACCGGGGGGATTCAAAGCGGATAGGCAACCGCGCCGAGTCGTGGCGCCTATTCGACGATCCTGGTTCAAGGTGGAAGCTCGTTTTCCCAAAGAGAATCCATAATTTCTCGACCTTTATGCGCTCGTCGAACTAATTAGGGGGACACGAGTGTTCGGACAGTAGAACAATCGCTTACGCTCGCCGCTAGATCCAATCTCTACTGATTTGTACGGTAAATTGAATCGGGAGCATGATGCAGTTCCTGAAATGAGACTTTTGAAACTTACAACTAATTGTATAAACAATTGGTAAATGTTTTACCGGATGATATACTCCCAGACAAAAAGACAGCATGCGTGTGGTATCTTTAATTTTTCATGTTAATCTCTGTGTAGTATGTAAAACATACCTTCTGCGAATATGTAAACAGAACGTACACTCCCGCTCATAAGTCTTAGGACATCTATGGTTTTTAGTAAAATTCTGGTCTTTCGTATAGATTGTGAACCTTTAACTGTGTTAACTACATAATATAAATGTCCTCATATGTTCAGCAGTAATTACAACTTCAACGTAATACAGTAAGGAGCAAAACTGAACCAATAACCACAAGTTTTGTATAAATCATTATTTATTACTAGGAATATAGAAGAATAACAAAAAATCTCCTTGTTTAACAATGGCAACACAAATAGACTGACTCGGTTTTGAACCATGTCCAATACTTGGCAATATTTAATATATCATTTATTTTTAATATTTCGTCCACAACCCTTGTGCTTGTAAAACTGCAATATAGTTGCTTCTAACTATGACAAAAACAATTATAATGTCGATTTTTTGTTATTCTTCTATATTCCTAACAATAAATAACAAAATTTGATTTATACAAAACTTGTGGTTATTGGTTCAGTTTTGCTCGTTACTGTAATTCATTAAAAATTATGAAATAGCTACACCAAGCACGAGATTTGAACCCCATAGAAAAGTTAGGGGATGAACTGGACAAACAAGTACAGAACTTTTGCTCTGCTCTGAAAACACATTTATGGAATATTTTGGAACGATAATGGAATTATATAACAACGGAAGGTATCAAAAAATTGACCACGCGAATGCCAAGAATAATGGAAACTGTAATAAAGAAACGTAACGGATTCTTCGATGAAAAGAAGATATATTTTTTTACTTCTTGGTAAGATTTTTGACATATGAGTGCAGCATTCTTTATTTGACGTGTAAAACTTTAAATAAGGAAAAATTTGTTCGCATCGTTCAACAATTGTTTCATTTTTACAGAGTTGAATACATATATGATCACTGTCCTAAGACTTATGAGCGGGAGTATAGATTGACTTTGGTTCGATGACGTCCCTTAGTTGAAAGGGAATACAACACAACTGTATGTTTCATGAAACAAAAGTATACATATTTCTTATAGCAATATATACACCAAATTTCATTTTTTTAATAATGTGTGGAACCTCCTTGTTGTTTTCTATGACTTTCACCACCCCTTTAGGTAAAGAATTATATAATTCTTTAATTTTTGCTTGAGCTAAATTTTCCCATTCAGTTGTAATGTAAGTTTTTAATTAATTTTTATTTGAAAATTACTGGCCATCAGTATACACTGCTTGCGAAAGCATTGCCCATTGAAGAGTGGAAATATTTTCGTTTAAAAAATATTCCTCAACAATTTTAACAGTATGTACTGTAGCATTATCTTGTTGGAATATACATATATGGTGTTTCAGTAATGCGTTCTCCATATGTGTAAATTTGATTTTTTATTAGTTCGAGATAACGGACGCTATTCATTGTGCCTTGAATAAACTTAATTTTTGTTTTTCCTTTATAACCGATACCAGTCCAGGCGTGCCTCCTTATGTCTTGTGTTTAATGATGGTTTTGCTATTATTCTAGACCGATTTATTATGTTACTAGTCTGAAGAACACAACAAATATTTTGTATATTTGTTTCGACTCCAGCTTTCTTAGCGATCTTCCTCGCAGTAGCAAGAGAATTGGAAGCAGCACGTATTATGTAGTGCTCGTGTATCGCGTTCAGATAATGCAGCTGGCCTTGCTGTACTTTTCTTCTTTCCGCATGCACTTGTATCTTTCAACAAATTATGTATAACTTTTCGACTGCGACTAACTTCTTTTGCAATTTCAGTAATAGACAACTTTTGTTTTCTCAGAGAGCTAAAATATTGTGCTAATTTCGCTTTCACTAAGTTTTTTGCCACGACCCCGTATGAACAAGCTCACATTTTACAAGCTCATTACAAGATCACGAAACGCTGAAGAATATGTAAACATTGTTCCAGTGAGCTATCATTTTGTCTGCGACAGATTATGTGTTTCTTTTTTAAATACGAGAACTCATTGAAGTAAAGTCAACCTATGTTATGTTTACATACTCGTAGAAAGTACGTTTTCCATATATTTTAGAGTTTCCACGCTAGCATAATCGTAACACGAGAAATTAAAGATAGCACACGAGTCTTTTTGTCTGGTAGTGTAGTCCCCATTATGAGGAACTTTTTTGCCTGGGAATTTCCTTCCTATCCCTTATACAGGGTGCTTCATCTGAAATATCTCGCTTGTTTTCTATGATAGAAAAAAATTGCAGAGGAAAACATTAGTTGGTTCAGAGGGGCAAATGTTGTAATAGGCCAAAGAATTTGTTCAAGGTTATATTTATTGAGATTTCAGGGTCATCGAAGTTTTTTTAAATGGAACGATATATTTTTATTACCGCTATATGATAGCCGAGGTCAAGACGAATCCAACTACCTTTTTTCTGTTATAAAACACAAGCAAGATTTTTTAGATGCTCGAGTTAGGTGAAACACTCTGTAGTCTGTGAGTTACAAGGAAATAGTGGACAGTTTTCAAGGGTCGATTTCAACCCCTCAAAGTAAATTTCACAATTCATAATTTTCTGAATTTCTGGGTTCGGGATCCTACCCTGTTGGTTAGTATTACAATTAACTCTTTGCACTCGAAGCTATTTTAACTCCAAAACGAAACATTTCTACGCGACCTAGAATATTGCCCTTCTATGTATATACATATATATATATATACAGGGTGTCCCACATAAATGATAACACCTAAATATCTTTCGTATTTACAGTCCTATCAGAAAACTTCAGAGGACAAAGTGACGCTATTGCAGGGGGGCAATATAATGATGAAGAAAAAAATTTTTATGTCGTGTTTTTTAATGAAATTTCAAGGTCACCGATGTTTTTTTAAATGGAATAGTATAATTTTTTTTGCGATAGCATGATAGACAATAAAAAACTGAATTTAGTGGATACCACCTTTTTGACCTTGAAATGACCTTGAGCAAGAATAATCGTGTTGAAGCGGATGAAATGTGGAAGTTTAAAACTTACGTGTTTCAGCAAAGATTGCGCGTCGTTTACGTCGGGTTGACCTTTACATATCATAATAAATGTTCGAAATGTTGACCATCCTCATTTATGCAATGTTGCAATCTTTTAATAAATGATCTGTAGGCATTGTTGATTTCCTGAGACGTAATTGAAGCACATGCTGCAGTAATCCTTTGCCGCATATCCTCTGGCGTTGTGGGTTTATCTTTGTACACAATACATTTAATCCTGCCCCATAGATAAAAGTCCAATGGTGTCAGATCCGGAGAACGGGCTGGCCATGGAATTGGTCCTCGTCGCCCAATCCAGCGTCCAGGATATTTTGTATTTAGCACCGTTCTAGCAACTTTAGAATAATGCGCTGGACAACCATCATGTTGAAACCACATGCGCTCCCGATCGAATAACGTAATTTCTTCTAGAAGGCCCGACAAATCCTGGCGTAAAAATGCAGCATACTTTATACCAGTAAGAGTTCCGTGTATAAAGTACGGGCCTATTATTTTACTACATAAAATTCCGCACCATACATTAACGGTCCACGGTCTCTGCTTTTCTACTGCTCTTAACCATCGTGGATTCTCAGCTGACCAGAAGTGCATATTGTGCAAAACTTGCCCTTGATTGGTAAAAGATGCCTCATCCGTAAAAAGAACTTTGTGAAAGAAATTATTGTCCACTTCTAATTGATATTGTGCCCACTGGCAGAACCGGACACGATTAATATAGTCGGTAGCAGACAATTCCTGATGTAAACTCAAGTGATATGGGTGAAACTTTTCTACTTGCAGTATTCGTGAAATACTACTTCTGCTAATACCGGACTCTTGTTCGAATTGTCGCAAACTTACATGTGGATCATTAGATACTGCAGCTAGGATATTAATTCTATTTTCTTCGCGAGTTACAATTCTTTGTTTATTACGATTTTTAGAACTTACACTACCGGTATTTTTAAATTGTTTTACCACGACGGAAAATGCGTATAACGAAGGACAAATACGATTAACAAATTTTTCACGATACAAACGTACTGCTTGCCTCAAAGATCGGTGGCTTTCGCCATAAGTGAAAACCATATCGATTCGTTCCTGTACAGTATAACGCATTGTTATCACTTTCACGTTTCAAACTCGAATAATGCAGAAGGAACAACGTACTTATTCTAACCGATTAACCTTCTGTTAACGATCTCAATGATACATACTCTAACATAAACATACGCTGTTTACTATGAAAACTATTTCGAACGTTTATTATGATATGTAAAGGTCAACCCGACATAAACAACGCGCAATCTTTGCTGAAACACGTAAGTTTTAAACTTCCACATTTCATCCGCTTCAACATGATTATTCTTGCTCAAGGTCATTTCAAGGTCAAAAAGGTGGTATCCACTAAATTCAGTTTTTTATTGTCTATCATGCTATCGCAAAAAATATACTATTCCATTTAAAAAAACATCGGTGAACTTGAAATTTCATTAAAAAACACGACATAAAAAATTTTTTTCTTCATCATTATATTGCCCCCCTGCAATAGCGTCATTTTGTCCTCTGAAGTTTTCTGATAGGACTGTAAATACGAAAGATTTTTAGGTGTTATCATTTATGTGGGACACCCTGTATATATATATATATATTTTTTTTCATGTTATACATACGAAAATGGTGAAACTTACTCGTACAATACCGAAATGTTTAGTAATTTATTAAATACAAACAAATTTAGTAATGTAAAAAATATTTTGAATAATGATACAGCAATGTTTAGTGGTGCCTTACAGTCTCCATTCGAGTGATAAGGGTTAATAATGTTGTGACTTGGAAAAATATATTCAGGAACAGCATCTGGCTCCTATTCACTGTAATCGCTGCAAGCAACTTTTATTTTGCACAAGGACACGAAAATCACATTTCAGATCCAATGTACGATGTTACGCGATCGAATCTAAAGAAATTAGGCGACGAGAAAACCTCCCACCATGCTCCGGCCGGTCGCGAAGCAGAGCAAAGCGGAGAGAAGCGAAGCAAAGCGGAGGGAAGCGAAGCAAAGCGGATCAGAGCGCGGAGAAGCGTTCTCTCTTCGTCCGTGTGGCAAGATAACCGATACACCTCGAGCAAACAGCCCGACGGGAAGCATTACGTGTACCGTGATGCTTACAATGCTCGCGCCGCGCTATGGATTCAACTGTACTTCCCCAGTTCGTGCGACCTTCGCCGTAATAGCCCCCAGGGGAACAGGGAACAGGGAACAGGGAACAGGCACCGAGTGGACTTCATTTCGCGATGTAATTGCTGGAAATCGCTCGAAACGCTCAGACGCGCCGCTCGACAGCTACAAGTACCCCGGCTAATAACACCGACGCGGCACCCAGAACATGCTACGCTGTTTTGACGGAGATACTTTATTCCACAAGCTCCCCTCAGCACCCCATACGCGTCTTATTATTATTGTATCTTTATTGTGCCAAGGCTGCGCAGCCCACGTTGTAAATACAAGCTACGAGTCCGCGTTATGCGATTCACGCGCGCGTTTCCATCCTTGGGAAACGGCAATCATGCGTTAAATTTGTTGCTCGGCGTCTGGTTACTTATCTGTGTGCTACATTTGTTTAAAATTCTGGTATCAAGAGTACGATCTTTATCGGGTTAATTATACAGTGCTGCAAGGACGGTCCCGGGCAGAGCTTGATCGAAACCGTGACCTACAATAATCAAATGAAGTAAATTGTACAGTGGATTAGGAAAAGCTGAAACGAAAGTGTAAGGAAACTGGCTCCATAGTATAAATACGAGTAGACGTAGAAGAGCAAAGGGATTGCAAGGATTTAAGGATATCTAAATTCTTCAGCGTATTGGAATTATTAATGGAAGAAGTAGCAAATTCACTCCTGTTTCTTTCAATTGTTGTGCACAATTTTTATCCATTGAATATGAACTGTGGATTTTATACAAAGAGCAAATTATTCAAGAAATAAACGACCACTTGTTTCAGGAGCTACTTCGAGAAGAGTAATTGATGTAATTGTAATTGATGCAGGAAACTTTGGTGATATTCGATCGCCCCGGTCCGTGGACTAGAACCGAAATCCAATTTTTTCGTTGCTTGACTAACCATCTAAAAACCCCTTGAAACATCGTGGTGTGGTCCGGCGATGCGTTCAGCCGCAAATTGCGTAATTATCTTCTCTTCGGCTGACCGCCGATTCTGATCGAAGCTCGTCGACGAAGGGCGGCGAAGATCGGACAAGAGAACTTTGAGGCTCCTCTTGTAAAAATGGCGTGGGGGAAGATAGTTTAATGGCGTAATTGGTGAAAGATTCGGTGGCTAGTCGTTCTCGCGAGCACAATCGATGCGCATATACTATCATAAAGACAGGCGAGAGGGGATGTAGCCCACGGAACGGCAGAAATTCCATGCTCTCGCATATCCCACTAATGGCCTGCTCGAAGATCAACGGCGCAGCATCGGCGATCGCTGGATTTTTCGCGGTGCGAAACCTTCGGCAAAGCAGGAGGGACACCGGCTGCAACGAGTCATGGCGCCTGTTCGAGCATTGCATTACCTATTCACGGGCGGAACGCGCGGTCCCGTGTGCACGCGACCCTCTTCCACTGTGCAACCGTGCAACAAACCGCGCGCACACCGATGCGCCGCGCCGCGCCGATGCAATTTTACGCGAGACCACAATAGCCGAGGTACAGTAAGGAGCAAAACTGAACCAATAACTACAAGTTTTGTATAAACCATCATTTATTACTAGGAATATAGAAGAATAACAAAAAATCAACATTCTAATGATTTTTATCATAGTTAGAAGTAACTTAAGAATTCTTTTCAATAATTAATGTCTCCTCGTTTAGCAATGGCAACAAAAATAGACTGACTCGGTTTTGCACCATGCCCAACACTTGGCAATATTTAATATATCATTTATTTTTAATATTTCGCCCACAACCCTTGTGCTTGTAAAACTGCACTAATTCGCTTTGGCATACTTTCTACTAGTTTTTTGCAATAATCCGGAGATATTTGTTCCCACTGTTCCTGAATTCTATCATACAAATCTGTGATTGATGTTGGTTGGTTGGATATGAATCCCAAAGTCGTTTTCTTAGATTCTCTATGGGGTTGAGGTCGGGGTTCTGTGCAGACCAATCCAGAACAGAAAATCTTTTAGTACAGAGCCAATTTTTTACACTTTTAGCAGTGTGCTTAGTGATGGGCACCATCGACTAAAAACTATCGACTAAATCGATAGTAGCCAACTACTATTTTCAGTCGACTGATTTTTTAAACTATCGACTGAATTAGTAGTGGTTGGATTGCTATTTTCAGTCGACTGTTTTACACGTCGCCATCTTGAAATTTCAAATGTCAGTGTCGCACGATGAAACGAAAATGTTATAAATACATGATTATGACAGGACGTGCAAATATGCAAGTAATGAAATATGTAATAGATATTTCAATACTTTAATTCATATTAGATGTTAAAATCTTATTGCTATTTATGCGATATAAACTATATATGTGATATAAATAAATTGTGTATATTTATATTTATAACATAGTGTATGAATTTATTATTAAATAAAGACAGATTCAGACAAAATCATTCAATCACGAAATTTACTATCTCTGTACTGTCCTACTATTTATTTAACTAGCCAACATCGAGAATAAGAATAAATACGAGAATAACCAGTAAAGCAATTCAGTCGACTGAAAACTATCGACTAAATTCAGTTACTGAATCAGTCGCTTAAACTATCGAGCTATTGGTTGAATTTTAACGGCGGGAGTTTTGAATAGATTTAATAAGATTTACTATCAAATACTCATTAGCAATATCGAATAATTCGTTCAATAAGCATGTGATTTAGCATAAATAACAATTATTATACTACAAATATAATACAATTATTAAATAACAATAAATACTTATAAATTGCATTTATGGGAATAAAATATTAATCATAACCTAATGGAAAAATAGTATTTTATAATTACATCTATCGATATTAGATATTTTTTTAAAAAGTTCATTAACATTTTGCCTTTATATTGCATTATTATTAAAGGATAAATAATAATTTATATACATTTCTAAATTATTGTTTATATTTATTTATCATTTATGTTGTGATTTTGACACAAAAATTTTTTAAATGCCAATAATAAATAGCTTACGGTAAGTCAAAATATTAGTAATTGTTAAAATAAAAAATTTGTTCACACCTTGTATTTTTGGAATTTAAATTATGGAGTAAGAAATTTATAAAAAATAATGGTGAATTCAGATTCCTGCACCACAGTCTGGTATATTTACTCCAATTTACTCTTACTGTGCCTATAATACTGAGTGAGCACTGCAGTACAGTGCTGTAAGAGTGAGTGAGAAATGAGATCTATACGTAGGCATAGACTATAGCCCGCAATCTAGACGTAACCACTAAAACGAAATTTCAGTCGACTAAAAACTATCGACTAAATATTCGATAGTATGTAGTAACTAAATAGTAATTAGTCGATAGTTGAATTTAGTCGATAATGCCCATCACTAAGTGTGCTTAGGGACTCGGTAATGAATGAAAATTACATTCTTTTCTTCAAAAGGCACCAAATGCTGTTCGGCACCCCCAGAACATTGGGGATCCGCCTCCATGCTTTAACGTTTGTTTCACATGTCGTGGTTTAAGCTTTTCATTTTTACGAATCCAGCACCAAGACATGCCATCTGAACAAATTCTGTTAATTTTGGTCTCGTCCGACTAAACAACCCGTTCCCAGTCAGTAGTTGTCCAGTTTTGATATTTTCTAGCAAATTCCTACCGACGTTTAATATTTTTTTTCGATAACATTGGCTTCTTTTTTCTGAATGCTTCTAAACTCAGCTCCTTTTTGTATATTTGTATCTTCTTTTAATAATTTTGCAGCTATAATAGAACTTGAAGCTTCACCAGATGTGAAATCCTTATAATCCGTATAATCCTTCGTTCATCCTGCGGTGATAATATTTTTGGTCTTCCTCCAACATTTAATAATATACTTTTACAGTATTTTTTTCTTATTCTCTGCACTGTCGATTGACTAACACTGCAGATTTTCGCCTTTTTACGCGTTGACAAGCCGTCATTCAAAAGAGAAATGACTTTTTTTACACAATTTGGATCAATTGACTTCACATTTATTCTTACTTCACTTGCGTGCATTTCGGTTCGACTAATTGCGAAGAACTGAGTGTTAAGACGTAGACTAATAGTTTGTAAACATACCAAAGTACTAGATTTAAACATACTACTAGAACATCCCACGTAAACATTTCTTATAGGGACCGGTGCAAAACCGAGTCAATCTATTTTTGTCGTAATTGCTAATCGAGGAGATATTAATTATTGAAAAAAATTTCTTAAGTTACTTATTGTTATTCTTCTATATTCCTAGCAATAAATAATGATTTATACAAAACTTGGTGTTATTGGTTCAGTTTTGCTCTTTACTGTATGTCCGGCGACAATCTTTTCGAAGGGGCTGGCTGCCCCTTGCCATGTAAAATATAATATTCGATCTGACTCGCCTTGAGAGAATCTCAATCTATCGATCTATTAAAATTCTAATTTTCTGTCACTTTGATGACTCTGTGAAACACACATCGAAGAAACCCATACACACTACCGCGAGAAAGTATCCGGACTCTCGTATTTAATTTTCGTAATTTCTAAGTTCCACATACGTAATTTTTAATTTAAAACGTTAGATCTTTCATAAGAAATTAATAAAAATCGGCAATAACTTTTATGCAATGCTAATACATATATCGCAAGTGTCCGGATAGTTTTGAGCGGTAGCGTACGTACACGAAACGTGTAAGGATCCGCGGGAATTCAATCTGACGCTTCAATGTCGCAATGAGAAATTCAAAAGTGGTCAATTTGGTTTCCCAGAAGTCCAATCTCGGATTATATGGTCTCCAAAATGCTCATTTTGGAAGGCTTTTCCTTCGTTACCGTGGAGTAATTTATAATATTAGGCATCCGAAGCAAACATGACGTCACAAGATGGCCGCCGCTGACAGATTTTCTTAGATATCGGAGGATATAGAATTCCTATCGAAAAAATAAGACCACACAGTCCTAGCCAGGACATGTACAATGACGGTGCTGTGTATTATCCGTTGATTACTTACTTATTTAATCACGAAAAACGAGCCTTCCTGAAACTGCACCTTGAGGTTCCGACATTATTCACTGGTAACGCCACTGTCACTTTCTAAGCAAAAACTACACGACACGATAGAGTATGACGTTCGTAGTCGTTCGCACGACTGTAGCGTGACGATCAACTCCGTCAAGGTCAAACCCAATCGGGTCGGCTTGAGCATTAAGGAAATTTTTGAAGACAGCTGTTAAGGAAACTAAGGAAATTCTTTTGAAGACAGCTGTTAACCTTTTATTGTATTACATTGGTACTTATGCAGTGTCTGATTTTAGAATGCAAATGTCACGATTCGAGAAGTACTATTACAGTCTGTACACCTCGTATGCTACATCCTACTACTGCAACGTCCCTGGCACTTTCAGCCTGGATTTTTGCAGACCCCCAGAACTGACCAGCTGGCCGCACCAGAGTGCATCTCGAGAGTGCATCCCCCGCGAGACGCAAAATTGGAGAAAGTAGCCGTGCAATTCGATCCGCGGCGAAATTGCGACACGACGCCGTGTCAGGTTCAATGACATCCAGCTCCTCGAACTGGCCCAAGTTCGGTCGGGACACGTTCGATGCAACGACTGCACCGTGCAGCCAATGTTGCATCGCTCCGGTGTACGCCATCCGGCGGTGCGCTCGTCTGTTCGCGGAACGTTCCTGGAAATCGGGTCAAGTTGCGAAGTGGCTGAGATCACTGAATCATTCAGCGCCGGTTTTTTTTTCTCAGCGAGCGGTGAGAAGTTTTTATCCTTGGATGCGTCGCAGTCCTGCGCATTCCTCGGAGGAGACCATTGTGATGCGGGGGATCTTTGGGAAAGACGCTGAAAATGCCCGTTTGTTATCTCCGGGGAGAATCTTTTTCTTCAGAGTCCAATAAATTATAATTACGAACCGGAATTCTGCTTTGCTTCATCCTCTTCGGATGACGACAATCCATCTCGGTAGCGATTCAAGCGGAACATGAATTATAAAGACAGAAAATGAAGTTTAATACGGCGTTCCGATGTCAGCATCCAGAAGAACTTGAAGATGAGATCACTTTTTCTTGTCCGTTCTCATTCCTACGACTTTCCCATCACATTTTAGAAAAACACAACTGGAGTGCAGCTGTTTATGCATTCACGCCACTTTCTAAATAGCGTGATACATATAAAAACGATATGTATACCACCAATCACAGATGTCATTTTACCATGAGCAATCTCCTAGCCGGCCGAGTGCTTTCCTTGCTCCAGATTTTATTGAAAAATCAACGGACGCAAAAATTACTATACAGACGCACAGAATGGTAATTGGATCCGCGATTCTTTTCGAGAGAGCGTTTAACCCATTTGCATCATAAGGAAATATGAAAAGAAGGCCTTTTGGAAAATATTGGGTCTGGGAAAAAGTTCGTGACGTTTTCCCGGTTGATGACTTCAATTGCAAATAACTCTGGAAACACAAATCGCAGCTACACCACTAAACGCTCGTTGGAAAAGTGACACTTCGAGCGTCACTTTGAGTGTATAAACATCG
Organism: Seladonia tumulorum; assembly: GCA_913789895.3. Taxonomy (NCBI): domain Eukaryota; kingdom Metazoa; phylum Arthropoda; class Insecta; order Hymenoptera; family Halictidae; genus Seladonia; species Seladonia tumulorum. The sequence continues at coordinate 2,162,695 of OU565267.1, forward strand.
AAATTGGTGCAGTGGTTGGAAAGTTCTTTGCGTTTGAAAATGGAGAAAAATAATGAAAAATTGCGCTATATTTTACAATATTATTACGACAAAGGGAAGAACGCTCCACAGGCTTGTGAAAAATTTGTGCTGTCTATGATGAAGGTACTTTATTAAAATCTGTTACGCGGAAATGGATCGCTCGCTTTCGGTCTGGTAATTTTGATGTGCAAAATGAGTCACGCCGTGGTCGTCCAATCACTGGAAAAGTTGATGAAATTCTTGAAAAAGTCCAGCAAGATAAGGATATCAACAGTGTCGATATTGGTATGGAACTAGGCTTTGACCATAAAACTGTTTTGAACCATTTACACAAAGCTGGCTACAAAAAGAAGCTCGATGTATGGGTTCCTCATGAGCTGAGTGCGAAAAACATGATAGAGCGAATTAACATCTGCGATGCGCTGCTGAAGCGCAATGAAATCGAGCCATTTCTGAAACGCGTCATAACCGGTGATGAAAAATGGATCACGTACGACAATCGGAAGCGTCAAAGATCGACACAAGCGTTCACGAAGCCAGATTTGACGCCGAAAAAGGTGATGTTGTGTGTGTGGTGGGACTGAAAGGGAATCGTCCACTATGAGATACTTCCAGTTGGTCAGACGATTGATTCTCAACTCTACTGTGGATAACTAGAGAAATTATGCCAGGCAATTGAAAGAAAACGGCCCGAATTGAATAATAGGAAAGGTGTTGTCTTCCACCATGATAACGCCCGACCACACACTTTTTTGATGATCCGTCAAAAATTGCGAGAGCTTGGTTGGGAAGTTTTAATGCATCCACCGTATAGTCCAGACATAGCACCCTCTGACTGTCACTTGTTTCGATCTCTGCAGAACTCTCTTAATGGAATTAAGTTGCTTTCAAAAGAAGCCTGTGAAAACCACTTGATTCAGTTTTTCAACCAGAAACCACAGAACTTCTTCACCAATGGCATCATGGCTCTAACCGAAAAATGGCAAAACATTGTTGATAATAATGGAGCATATTTGGTTTAAATAAATTCATATTCACACTATAAGAAAACTAACTGAATTTTACTAAGAGAACGCCACGAACTTTTTTCCAGACCCAATATAATAAATTAAGAAATAAAAACTTGAATTTATCACAAAGTTTGTTTTAGATTTCAAAATAATTGATTACTTACGGGTCCGGTGATAGTGACCAGAAAAATTGAGCGTATACACTACCGGCCATAAGTGTTTACCCACCTTCAAATTTCGTTACTATTCAAATAATAGGTATTTTATTGTTATGAAAATGTCCGTAGCATTAAATCCTAATTATAAGGCTAATAAAAAACATCCAAAATATTCTGTACATACACGATCAGGTACTGTAAATGAGTTTGCAGCTTTTTATGAAAAACGACAATTTTGGAGTTCAGGTAAAGAAACCCATTTTTCTGAAATTTTTATAACGGTCAGTAGGGAATATGAACGCAGGTAATACAGGTATCTTAGTCTTCACAAATTTCATACTGCATTAAGCTTTCATACAGTAAACAGTTGATTTTCTCGTGCCTAAAGAATTTTGCGAAAATTTCAAATAATGTCAGGGAGAAAAGAATTATCGATTGAAACGCGCGCTCTAATAGTGTCCCGTCATAGCATCGGAAAAAGTAACAGAGAAATAGCAAAGTTATTGAAGCTGAACCGTAGAACCGTGGACTACAATGTTAAAAAATATGTGGGTGGGTAAACACTTATGGCCGGTAGTGTATATACGCTAATGATGCAAATGGGTTAATGTTCATATTCTGCCGCTTTCAGCATCTTCGAAACAGCTTTCTTCGCTCTAGATTTTGGGAGGGCTCGAAAACCAAACTTGTCAATCGATTGGTGCAGCGGACACAATGACCATCACGATACACACAGACAATATTATGAAAAATGCTGACCCAGAGGCGTATGAGGCTTGCAGACGAAAGGCAGACTGTTGCAATTGTTGCTGCCTTTAGGCACTGTTCACACCGAGATGGAATCTTTCATTGATCGCCTATAGACCCTGTTCGCAAAGTGTTAAGCAATAACAATGAAGGCGCACACTCTGAAAGTGATCAGCAAAGCTTGAATGTCGAATTGGTTTGACTGTATGATGGTTTGTTTGATTGTTCGGCGCCGAATAGTAGAAGATCGCGCCGCGTGGCACTAAAAGGGCTAGGATTCCTCAAAGGACAGCTGAGCGCGCGCGCGGCGAGTTGCACCGATCTGCGTTGTATCGCGCTGCATCGCGCTGCACCGCGTTTGCACCGCGTTTGCACCGCGCGCCGGTACGTATAGGTGCGCTGCGCGAGGCGTGCAAAAGTGCGTGTGCACGCGTGACTAACCGCTCGCGCGCGGGTCAATGCCTCGGCTGTCCTCCTCGAGTAAGTATCTACCTACTCCGGCCGGCTGGCTACCTTCTACCTTTGCTGCTACTACGTTATGCTCGTGCCGCGCTCCTCGAGAGATCGCGGATCTGACGAGCGCAAGGCTGTCTCTCTCTCTCCCTCTCTCTCTCGCGAGTCACCCAGTCGCCGGCCGCAACCGTCCCGTATCCACATCCACGCACGCTTGACATTTCCGCGAGGCGGCCCTCTTTGACACGCGAGGAATCACCGTGACCGCTCGCCCCGATCGACCGCAAGACGTTCCGCGAGATTAATGCTGATGACCGGGACACATTCGATTCGGTGCGATTCGTTGCGTACCCCAACAGGATTCTAATGGCCGGGGGCCTCGATCGAGATCATGGGAGGAACCCCTGGGACTCCCCTTTAGTTTTATTCCCCCTTCTTGTCCCCTCTTCTTCTTGTCACAGTTTGTCTTCGAGGTATGTAGACACTTGTTCGTGGTCTTATGCTTGTGTACTGTTTCGGTCGAAAGCGAGAGCCGAGAAGACACGCCCACCGACGGCCGACCACGCCTATTACAGCCGATGAAAGTAAAGGAGATCTTCTGTCGATGACGACGGCGAATTCTCGTTCCCGAGAGAGAGAGTCTTTCACTGGGTTTATGGGCCTCAGATTTGCCCCAGGGTCGAGACCACCTGTTGCTCACAAGTAGTTATCTGGTTTATACTGATTGTAAATTAGAATTTGATCGGCGTATGTCCCCGAGCATCCGAAACGTTCTACGACGTTCGATAACGTTGCATTTCATAGTTTCAACGAGTGCTTGAAACAGGAAAGTAGAAGTGTATAACAATTCTGCTTTTCATCGACAAGAATGTTAAACAAATTTTGACCCCTTGCATTCGTGCTGTTTTAGGCTTCGGAACCAAACCTTTCTTCCGGCCTACAAACCAATCCAATTTACTCATAGAGTAACTAAATAGTTAATAATTTATGAAATATAAACAAAATTAACAATAACCATTTTTAGTGGGTTCTCTAAGTCGTCATTGGAGGATTTAGATTTTCACAGAATTTAGATTTTCAGAAGACACAAGGTTTCTGACTCACTCAAATTATTTCGTGGAGCTCCGGGCAATCTCGAGCACCGTGGCCCCGCCTTCCAAGTGTAAACCACACCCTCCTTCTCCAACTGTTGCCCCTGGAGGCAATCGAAAACGATCACAGAGCAAAGATATACCTCCTAAATATTTAATTATATGAGAAAGAGAGAAGATTTAAAGTTTTGGGCCGGTAAATTTGCACCGTAGAGCACCGTGGCCCCGCCTACCTGTAAAAGCCACGCCCTCTTTCTCCAATTCTTGTCCTTGGAGGCAATCGAAAGCCATCTCAGAGCAAAGATACACCTCCTAGATATCTAATTATATGATAGATTAATAAAAGTGAGAGAAACAGAGAAGATTTAATGTTTTAGGTGAGTCAACTTGCCCCGTGTAGAGCCCCGCCTATCCGTGTAAACCACGCCCTCGTTCCTCAACTGTTACTCCAGGAAGAATTCTCAAGCGTTCCCAAAATAAAAAAAGGGTGCCCATACCTCCCAGATGTCTAACTATGTTGCAGTGTGATAAAAACGAGAAAGAAAGAGGGGATGGGTCGAAGCAAAAAAATCACTCGATCCCGTTGGAAGTGGCAGTTAAAGGTTTGACGACCACTCGTGTATAATATATGGAAAAAACGAGGATCATTTGATACGTTGGTACCCTCGCTTTGTGGATCTGGTTAATCGCTTGGATCGCCGGCTCCGTTCCTCGAAGCGGAGAGTCCTGCCCGCGCAATAAATGGGAAAATGGCGTTCATTAATGGCACCACCGACGACTGCCAGCTCTTAAAATGCGGTAAACAGCCAGCTACTTGGATGGCTTTTACGTTACACGTTTATGCTGCCTTAAACGAGGTGCTTCGCGGTGGATAAATAATTTCCACCCCGTTACTGTAACGCGCGACAATTATTGCTAAACGCTGTGCAAACAGTCGCGACATTTTATTAACGTTATTATGGGCGAGACACGGCCGATATCGTTCTGCTTTAATTTAGGGTCACACCACCGTTCCCGGGACATTGGAATATTTATTCCGGAAAGTATCCTACCGTCTAATGTATGAACTGTGGATCTTTATGCAAATTGAAAATTTTCTGTATTTGTTGCAAGATGTAGGAGCCACTGCAGAACGTTTTCCTTTCCTAAATAATATATTGTTGCTACTCAATTCTTTCAATCTTTATGTCAAATTGCACTCATGTTAGAAATGTACAGTGAATTCTCGATATAAGTCAACGACACGGGTCTTGCCAGCGTCGTGTATCGTCCAGGAGACACGCATACCTGAGTCGTATTATGTTTACAACCCTCGGCGTCCGAGGCCTCTCATGCTTCGTGGCCCCTACCGGGGTGTATGGTACTGGGGATAATTCCGCGACGTTTATCACCGAGGCCTTGGCGACATATATAGAGAAAACACTGTATAATGTATTCTCCTCTTTCTTAACACTATTTCTACAGCGATTTCATGTATATTTATTTCGACTTTCCCATTTCCATGTTATGCGTCTCTGAAGTCGCAATCAATTTTTCTCTAAAATTTAAAAAGGTGCGTTCAATGCTTTGAAAAATATGAAATGTGTTAACGGTGGTCTATAATCAAGAGGACTGACCTCACAGCGAAACCGGACGTTTACCTGGCGCTGCCAATGGTGCGATTTACGTCCAATAAATTTCAGCTAACTGCACAATCTGCGTTTCCTCGGTCGGGTCATTTCTGACGTGTTAATTGACCGATCAAACGCGTCCGTGCGGGATTAAAGCGCGAGCAACAGCAAAGGCGGCTCTGATTGGCAGACGTTGATCCGTGGTATGCGCCGGCTATTCCCTCTGAATTATGGCCGATCGCTTATCGCGATCTAGCGGGAGCCTAGATCACGGAAGGAAAATATAATATAATCTCCGTAAAACTTTTTCTCGACGCGGACGCGTTTTCTCCGAACTCTCCTCGGACTCCGGTTTATGCTCCGGCTGTTCCTGTATGCCGCGTTAAATGGCCCGTAGTAGCTCTTCTCGAATCGCGCGCTGCACAGTGCCCCAAGTTTCCCTGCAATCCAGCCCAAAAATAATATTTTTATACCGCCGTAAATTATTAGAATAAATTGCACTGGACTGCGGATTTTACGCGTTTATGACAAACACGGACAATTTAAGACGTATTAAAAATGTTAACACTAGGTTTACGGAGCTCTAAAAGTGACTATTTTGCAGTACTTTACTAAAATAAATTTTTAGCAATATTTTTAAAATAATACAGGGTGTTTCACCTAACTCGAGCATCTAAAATATCTCGCTTGTTTTTTATGATAGAAAAAAATTGCAGAGGAAAACATTAGTTGGTTCGGAGGGGCAAATATTATGATAGGCAAAAAAATCTGTTCAAGCTTATATTTTTGGAAATTTCAAAGCCATCGAAGTTTTTTTAAATGGAATGATATATTTTTATTATCAATGTATGATAGCCGAAGTCAAGACGAATCCAATGACCTGTAATATTATGACCTCAAAGAAATATAGTATGTACTCAAAGAAATGCTTAATAATTTCTCATGTATACATCCTTAGAATCTTAATAATTTTTAACCCTTTGCACTCGAAGCTATTTTAACTCCAAAACGAAACATTTCTTCAGACCCAGAATATTGCCCTTCTATATATTTTTTTATAGTGCAATTCACTCGTACAATACCGAAGCGTTTAGTAGTTTATTAAATACAAAAAAATATTTTTTAACTGTGCTAGTGTTAAAAGGGAAAATATGGTTACTTTCTCTTGCAGTTAATGCGAACAATTTTAACACTAAACCTATCAAGCATGAACAGTATCTGGTAAAGATTGCCTTGTGAAAATGGCAACCCTAAAATTTATTTAATATGACAAGAAAATTTATTCCATTATTGTCCATAAATGAATTTTTATAGGTTCCATAATTGTAAAATATGAAACCAGTCATTTTGACCGTGGCAGATTTCTCAAATAAAATGCAATACATAAATCTTTAGAATAAGGGAATCATTTTTTCCAGATTTGGTCAAGGTTTCGGCTGAACTTGCCACAGCGACGCGGCACGTTCTGTTCGAAAAGACGTCCGTTTACACTCCGCGACAAAAAAATAGCACATTATACAAATAAATGGTATTTAGCTTGTCAAGTAGTATATTACATTGTTTTTGACCTGTATATGCCGTAATAAGAATAACCAATTACATATGTTTTAACGCATTTATTACGTGAAGAAACAATTTTATTGGAGAATGTGTAACATTAAACGAAAAATCGGCACGTCAAAATGATAGCACAAATTCCTTACAATAGCTAAAATATAAGAATATGTATAAAAAAATAGTGTTTCAATATTTCGTAACTCCGCCTTTTGTTTGTATAACTGGCACTAAACGTTCTGGCATAGATTTATATAGTTTTTAAACTAATTTCTTGCTTAACGCTGCTCAGTTTCGTTCAATGCAGGTTTTTAATTCGTCAAGGGCTCGAAATTGTCTTCCACCGGCATATACTGATCTGGCTAAATGGGTCCAGCAATTTTCTATAATATTTAAATCTGGACCTGTGGCTGGCAATTCCAAAATTTTCATATTTTCTCGTGCAAAATATTCTTTTACAATCTTGGCTGTATGAACACTTGCATTATCTTGCTGATAAATAAATTTTGTACCGTCGACTAAATCAATATATTTTGCACTATTCATTTTCCCATTTATAAACTTAATTTCAGTGTGTCCATAGTACCCAATTCCCGTACTGTCGACTACATAAAATTTGTTGTTCTTTACGCAAATCGTGGAAATAACATCGGTAGCCATCCGGTCCATATACCGTAAATCTCTTCTCATCAGTAAAGATAACTTTTTGCCATTTTTTCTTCCAATGAATATACTTCTCAGCAAATTGTAAACGTGCTTCTTTATGTTGCTTTGTTAGCGGTGGTTTACGCATTGATCCTTGGCGTTTTATGTATTTACACTCTTGTATAATACGTTGTACATTACGTACTTTGGTAGTTACTCCAGAATCTGCTGCAATCTCTCTTGCAGTAGCAGCAGAATTTGATGCAGTTCTTAAAATTGCACGCCGCTGACGATCAGTTGTCACTCTTGGACGATCTGTGCTTTTTCTGTTCCCATATTCGTCTACATTTTTTAATAAATTGTAAATAACCTTGCGACTACGATTCAACAGTTTCGCAATTTTACTGATAGAACAATTTTCTTTACGTAAATTGTGTATTGTTAATATTTCAGGAATTATTGTTGAAAATTTCACAATATTTTAACAGTGGAACACGAAAAATCTTAACTACTTGCCGATTTGAATGGATTGGCGCCTTGACGCTGACTGAAAGTACACAATTTTGACTTTATGCTATCATTTTGACGCAGCTGTCAGCACTACTGTTTACGTTTTCGTCTTAACATTCAACATATAAACGGAAAACGAGTGTTTACCCTGAACAGATACAACCTATTGCTAACTGAACAGTGATACACTCGCCGCGGAAAGTATGTTGACACGTCTCAAAAATGCATATTTTCTATTTTAAATCAATAATTTAAGAATTAATCGAAAATATATATTATGTATATTATTGAATATAGTACAAACTAGTATGTGTAGCACCATAGATGACATAAAGGTTATAATAATGACAGAAAAAATGAAATAACCTTTTTATCGATTGCGGAAAGTATGTTGACAGCATTGAAAGTTCGTAATTAAGTGTATTCTTAACAATAAAACGACATAATTAATATGAAGTTTGATACCCTTTGTTTCTTATGACCTCTTCAAGTCTTCTAGGCATACTTTCAAACAATTTATTTATAATATTTTCGTCAATACTATTCCAAGCACTCGGTAATGCTTGTTTAAAGACTGATTTATTATTCCGAAATTTCTCACTTATACTTCGATCTAAGTGATCCCACAGGTGTTCAATTAAATTCAAATCGGGACTTTGAGTAGGCCATGGTAACAATTGAATATCATTTTCATTGAAATATTTCGTCGCTAGTTTGCATTTATGTTTGGGATCGTTGTCTTGCTGGAAGATATAATCACCGTGGATGTTCATTTTTATTGTTGAATCTTGTAAATTCTGTTGCAAAATATTTACATACCCTGCTTCTGTTAATATCCCGTCTATAAAATGTAAATTGCCAACACCATTTGCAGAAAAACAACCCCAACCGCATACTGATCCTCCACCGTGCTTTACTGTAGGCGTTATCACCGTTGATTTAAAGCATTCACCTTGCTTTCTCCATACATATTTTCTTCTATTACAACATCGAAGTTCAAACTTTGATTCGTCGCTAACTATAACCTTCTTCCAGAAATCTGGTAATTTGTTTTTAAACTGTTTCGCGAACGCCAAACGTTTTTTAGCATTAATTTTCGATATGAATGATCGTTTTCTTGATATTCGTCCTAAGAATCCTGCTTCTTTTATGCGTGCACGAATTTGTGTTTCTTGAATCGGTAGATTTAAATCAGATTTCAACTGTTTGGCCGAAACAAAGGGGTTTTTTTTCACTTCTCGTACAATCACCCGATCCTGTTTACGTGTTGTCTTCCGAGGACGTCCAGATTTCGGTTGATTTTCTGCAGTTCCATTCTGTTCTAATCTGTGTACTATTTTCCTTACACATTCCGCAGAAATGTTAAAATCAAGAACAATTTTTCTTAAAGAATCTCCTCTTATTCTTCTGTTAAATATTTGTGACCTTTCTGCACGTGTGAGTTCTCCAGTTTTCGGCACTATAAAGCAATGTTTATAATTTAACGTGATATTATATGTAGGATATTGTTCAACATTGTGAAATCAACAAATAAATCATTAATTAACACTTATTGTATAAACATATTATAACAAAATACCCTCAAAATTGCGTGTCAACTTACTTTCCGCGTGAGCCTTTCATGCAAACTTAAAACTGTACGTTTGTTATTTACAGTTTCCTGAACTGAACTAAACAGTAAGCTAGTAGAAGTAAACAATAAGTGACACATAAGGTCAGAACCCGGAAAAAAATGTAAACACTTGGTCTTTCATCAGAAATACATACTTCTGAAACGTGTCAACATACATTCTGCGGCGAGTGTATATAAAAAGGGAACTGTTGTTATTCGATTATATTTGTGAGAATGAACAATATTAGATAATGTGCTATCTTTTTGTCACGGAGTGTATTTACTCTTGCGATTTTTGCGTATTACCGGGATTAATTTAAGGAGCTCGTGCACTGGCGGCGCGTACGATGAACCGGCAATTAATGTTGCGGACGATTCCCTCGTTATTGTCTTCGGTTTCCCTCGGCTTGTTCCCGGTTACAACTCTTTCAGCGGGATTACGCCCCTGAAGAACGTTTAAACGATCCGGCGCGCGAGAGCCCATAGCCGTAAATTTGTCCTATTTACCCGTTCGGCGAAACACAGGCTACACGATCCAGCTGTTAGCGTATTTCAACGAATACCTGTGCCTATGAACAACCTTCTCGTCGAGCAGGAAAGTGAGGGAGAACAGCGGCAATAAGCCGCGGGGACGCGACACATGCCCCGGTCCCGTAGTCATCGAAAACCAATTCCCACCGGCCGGATTATAATATTTTCGAGTCATTATCGCTGATAGCCGTACTTACCAGCCCGGGGGATTACCTGAATCGACAGGGATTCGTCGAAGGGTCTCCGGGTAAGGTCACGAGCCGAGAGAGCCGAGCATTACCAGAATATTTCCGATCGAGAGCCGGCAAGATCGAGAATGAGTAGCAGGCCCCCTTTTCGATCAGTCGATACACGATCATACGCCGGCGAGTCGTGACCGGCTCGGTGTTCGTGACTCCTATTATTATACGAGCCTGCCCACGAAATCGACTTTTGCCAAGCCGACGTCCACGCTCTTCTGTCCTCAAGCTGATGCAAGTCCCTTCGGTGCATCTCGTCCAACCGTGAAAAACCCAACAGATTAACCGGACGGGGACGTGAGCGATCGTATCACTCACTGGAGCATCGGTGATGACGTTTATTAAATAATTATGCCGTGATAGCCGCCCCGCTAATTATACCATCAATGCTGGATTTTTGCTGGAAAACGTCAGTGAGTCTACTGTGAAGTGTGTTCTCGCAACTTTAACTTGAGCCCTCGGAAAAATTCATGGAAAGTCCAATCTTTTTCGTTTTTATTTATTATAAAGTGCTATCTTTCAGCTTCGCTTTTAGCCCTCGAACGTTGAAAAATTCCTGGAGGATAATTTTCTAAAATTGTCCTCAAGACTCCCTTTGTGTGTAATTTGAGGATCGGGTTTTTAAAATTTTTATTTTTCGCTTTTGATGTGTCAATATTTGTCCTTTTATATGAGATGTATGCACCTCTAATTTAAGCCATGAAAGATGTAAAAATTCCTTCCGGAAAAAATATTGCGTACATCCTGAAAATAATTAAAAATATACTTGGTGCAACGATAAGGCGTCCGAGATCAATCAGCGAGTACCGCGAGCGTATGCGAGTCTAACCAGCTCTGTTTCCTGTTAATTGCCATGCAGATCGGCGAGATACTGTAATTTCTCGTTGTGCTGGAAACAATATTTCCGCGATGATTGAGCAGACCGTGACGGAGATTCGCTGTTAAAAGGGAAAAGTATAAAGCAGTCGGTTTCGTTCTCTTTGTTTTTTCCCTAGGGTTCGAAAAGAAGAAGCGACCCACACAGACAGAACGCGTACAAGCTCTTCCTGCTCGCATCGGCGGAGGAATTCCGAGTTCTCCTTAACGCGACTATTAATTACACAGTTGCCCAGCCATTACTCGTTCCGGGGAAACGTTTCTGGTTCCTCGTATCGCGGCGTTACGTTCATTTGCATCCCGTCCGAGCGGTGGGCATGAATATTCCGTTGTAACATGTTGCACGATTTAATGCAGCCGGGCGCCTAATCAGCCGGTATACCCAGGCCAGGTGTGAAAGTCATTAATTAATAAAATTGTTATTGTAAACTCGTTAGGCTAATTGGCGCTGTTTAAAGCGCCGCGGCGCATGATCACCTGAGAGGCTCGAACGTGATGGTGCCGCGCCGCGCCGGTGCGCAAGGAACGGAGATAAGGATTCTCGCATTATACCCTAACGCTTCTCACAAGCATGCCGGCTTTACTCGGACCGTGTAATCTCCGCTGATCCGCCGGAACTGAATTTTAGGCCCTCGCCTAACCACCTTCTCGGCTCTGATCCTATCGGAATATATCGAATGAAAGACACGAAACACCTTGTAAGCAACCGGCCAAGCTCGTCTCCGTTGCGGCGGAACGAAACGAGCGAGCACCGAGAAGGTACCGTTTGAAAATTCCACGCAGGAAATTCCCCGGAGTCGTTCCACAAACTGGACGAGCGCACCTGACGCGATGCGACAAGATGCGACGCGTGCAACTTCCTAATTAACTGCATCACGGCGCACCGTTCGACCACGAAAACACGGGCCACGCACGAGCTTCTTCTTCTTCTTCTTCTTCTTCTTCGTCGTCGTCTTCTTCTTGTTGCAGCTCGTCGGTGAATATCGGCGAGGCGTCGAGCGATTAATCGCTGGAATCCGGACCGAAAAACTCGCACACTGATTTTAGTGCTCCGTTTCGCCGGTCGCTCTTTTTATACGCTGGTCACGGTCCCGAGGTGCCTTTTTAACGTCCTGCCTCTTCTTCGACAGATTCGAAGCATTTGTTTACCGGAAAAATCATTTTATAATTGTTCTTCTTATACTCTTTATAAAATTCAGGATAAAAGACTAGTGCCTTCTGCAGTCTAAGAGGGTCGTGCTGCATTTTTGGACCTCTTGCGAAGAGAAAGGACGGATTCATAATAAAAATAATTGTATCTCAATTCCCTAGTAGCACAAAAATATTGGATAGATATTTTTTTCAAATATTGGAAAAATATTTTTTAAGCCACATTTTTTCATATGAGAAAAATATTGGATCTGAATATTGTATACATGTACAAGAAATATGAATTGAATGTTTAAAAAATATAAGCTAAATACTCGGAGGATATAAACTAGATATTTAAAAAATATAAAGTAAATATTAAAAAAATGTGAATTCAATATTTGAAAAATATAAATTCAATATTTAAAAAACATTCAATAAAATTTTCAAATTTAAGAAGTTTCAAATTATAACAAAAATTAGAAACTATGAATATGTATTACTTGTAACTTATATTTTTATGATATTTTGTTGCCTGTAATGTTATTACGATATTGTAGTCTGTTTATCAACATGTTACATATTCGTAATTAAACTACACATAATACTTTGCTAACTATTATAGCTTCTCATGTTAAAAATTATGATTTATAATATTAACTACTTGCTCAACTTATTTTCATTGCAAGGAAATATTTGAAATACAAAATAAAAATATTTCATTTTATCTTTGTGGTTATCAAAATAAAAATATTTGATTTAAAGTAGTATCTTATTTGAACCACATTAAATTATACTATATACCAAATCATTAATGATCGTTAATATACGTTGCAAAATATGATAGAAAACCTTGTATCCAATGTTCCACATACGATTACTAATCCTACATTATAAAATACTAATGTAAAGTGTACTTACTTCTGAATCTTCTGTACCTCCGTCGGATCCACAGCACACAATTATTCGCTCACGAGAATAGATCCGAATAATTGAACAACAATCACTAAACAACACACACAACACACACACACAACACATTTTATAAAATCGTGACAACGAACGAGAAGATGTCACTCCGACCACGAACAAAATAATACTGCGATTTTAACAATGATCCCTTCCACGCAGGGGTGGTAGGGTCAGGTTATCATAGGAAGGTTAGACGCTGAGCGTCAATAAACACTAGATACAAAACCAAGGTAAAAAAAATTATGGCGGGGCGCCGGCCCTATTTCCCGGAATTCCCTGTTTTCATATCACACGTCCGTGGGAGGGGGACGGTTAAAATCGCAGTATTATTTTATTCGTGGTCGGAGTAACATCTTTTCGTCTGCTGTCACTATTTCGTTAAGTGTGTTGTGTGTGTGTGTGTTGTGAGTGGTGTTTAGTGATTGTTGTTCAATTATTCGGACCTATTCTCGTGAGCGAATAATTGTGTGCTGTGGATCCGACGGAGGTACAGAAGATTCAGAAGTAAGTACACTTTACATTAGTATTTTATAATGTAGTTTGCAGTACATTAGTATTATATTTTATTATTCGCATGTAGAATATTGGATGCAAGGTTTTCTTTCTTATTTTGCAACTTCAATTCTAACCCATACCTACTCCGATCACTTTTTGAGATGTTAAAACCTTTTTGCGAATATCTCGGAAACTAAAGTTGAGCGGCGGTAACATGTATAGGAAAAAGTTGTTCATAATGATGACCTTGACAACATATTTCAAGGTTATCAAAATCGGTGAGGAAGCCCCTAATGTAAATAATTACCAAAATATTCTACTTCCAATATGAAATAGATTCATTTAATATTTAGAAAAAAATATTTTTCTCGTAACATGACATAGATATTTCCTGAATATATAAAAAGAAATATTTGTTACGTAATATAAAATAAATATTGCATGTATATTTGAATATTAAAAAAAGATTGAATCTCTTTTTAATATTATATGAATGTGTATACAATATTTTGTGCTACTAGGGTTCTTTCAGATCATTTTATATAAAGTAGAATAAAAGACAATTTTATTTCGCAAGCTAGAAGACATAAAATATTTTTATCAGAAATGAAAGACGAATTTCTTTCACAAACTAGAAGAATCCTTAAAATAGAACGAATACATTACTTGAGCCGTTTATTTCGAAAGTGGCCCAAGTCCATTTATACTTAAATTGAGGTTTAAATTGAGAAATTGAGAGAAAGGTTTGGCATTGTTTTCAACTACTGAAATTATTTAAAGAAGGAGGAAAAACTTTTTACTTGGCTCTTGTTTCTTTTTATTTTCTCGTTAATAGACACTTCCATGAGCAACTTTAACGAATTTTCTCAAGGTTAAAAAACGTTCGTACCGTAATCTCCCTATTTTTCCCATATTCTACAAAGTTTCAGCTTTCATTTAAAAAAAATTTCATCGCTCTACCTCATTCCTATCGAAAGTTCTTTGATTTTGAATCGAAAAAGGCCGTTTTTGCCCACTGTGCGCCGCCCGAACGGAAAGTTCGATATCGGTCGGGACGTCAGGACAAAAGTATTCCAAGTTGTGTGTACGAAAGCATTTTTAATCGACGACGAGACGAGCGAGCGAGGCGACAGGAACAGCGCCTAATCGCTGTTGAATCATTCAGCGGTTTCACACGCGTTGGTCCGACGCTTGCTCGTGCCTCGGATTGAATATTCATAGAGCGCCGGCTCATTAATCATTATTAAAACCGTTCGTTTTTGTCTTTCAGCGAGTCGGACATGGCGCCGAACGCGGAGGAGGAGCTGCTGGTGGTGAAGCCGTGGGGATTGCAACCGGAAAAGGTCAGTACACCTTCGCTGATGGCGGATGCAGAGGCGATATCGAAAGGATCGTTGCACGATAGGAGTTCCTCTCTCTTTAAACCGGCAAAGAAGAGAGAGAGAGAGAGAGAGAGAAAATAAAAAACAAAGGAAAAGAAGGGAAATCGCGTTAAGTTAGATGGCGGCGAGACAAGCGAGTCGCGCGGGGTATTCAAGCTCAGCCAGGATGTTTTCGATTAGCATATCTCCAGCATTCAGTCAATATAGGGGTGTACAGAGGCGGTCAGGTAGGTGTATAAGTGTCCGGCTAGTCGTTTTTGTCGACGACGATGTCGTGAGAACCAAAGAGGTTCGATAAACGGGCCAGAAATGTGTTAAAGGAAGAAGATTACAGGCATTTATCCGCCTAGAATAGGCTTGTTCTCTATCATAATCCCGGCAGTTCTAATCTATTTGTCGTAACCGCCGCGAAAATTGTCGCATTATGCGATCGCATCGATTTGCGCTATTTTCCGCCGCGAACACGTCCTACGCCGTCCAGGATCGCTACGTTCCGGGAAGGATCTGTAATATCCCTGCTCCATCATGCTATTTACCAAACCGATCGTCCGACCCTTCGTCACGCGGACAAAAATTCAAAAACAACACTTGGAATAACAAAGAGCTTAGAATCGCAAAAATCGCTCCCCAAATTAATCTTTCAGGATCATTTTCCTTTAGAAAAAAGCAGCTTAAAAACTCTTCGATGCGTCAGCTTCCTTCGCGGAAAGAATTCCAATTCGCAGACAATTCCAGGATGAATCTTCTGGAAATCGTTTATCAATCTATCCGCCAAATAAATTGCCCGGGCTCTCGACTCTCCGAGAGAGCAAAATCGGAAAGCATTCGGCGATTTCGATCCAGAAGGAAATTCTCGATCGCGTACCGAATAAATCGTCCGAGACATCGGAAAACAGAGGATTAAAATTCCACGGAGTGTTGCCACGGCAATTTCTTCCATCGTCGGAAGCAATCGCTCGCCATCGATCCCAAGAAGGGATCCCGATCCTGAAAATCAGCCGGCGATCTAGTTACCAAATGAATTGTCCACGTCGTTAGAAGCGAATCGGCCGGGATTCTTCGAAGTTTTGCCGCCGGTAATTTCCTCCGGCAGCGGAAGTTCCAGGAAGGAACTCGTCGATCCACTTACCAAACGAATCGTGTTCGATTCTTCGCGCGAGCAACAAGAAGAAGAAGAAGAAGAAAAAACGAGGGGAAAAAAGGAGGAATCGAAATTCTTCGAAGCATTTAGGAATTTGCTCCGGGTAGAGCGCGCAGCACAAATGAAACGGTCCGCGGCTGACCAACTCATGAATACCTGTTCGCATAATTCCGCCGATTAATTATGCATGCCGCATACCATTCGACCGCTCAATTTATAAACCGCTGTTTTGTCCCAGCGCTGTCTCGCAGGCCCTGCCGAAAGAATCGCGTGTTCTCCGGGACGTTTAAACGGACTGTACGGATTTAATATCCGGACGTGCATTAACGTGCATCCGAGGATGCATCGAATTCTGCGGCCCCCGATCGCCCTGAACGCATTTGTACAAGTCGCCGGCCTGCGAGGGAGGCGATTTGTCAACGGCCCGGTGATTAACGCCCGCGAATCATCCACGGTGCAGACTATTAACCCCTTGCACTGTCATTTGTTTCATGGGCGCGCCGATTATGACTTCTTTCCCGTCCGAAACCTCCTAGGAAAGACGCGTTGCCGTCTCGTTTCCGAAACGCTTCTTTTTCATTCCTGAAGAACAACCACTTGCTTCCGTCTTCCTTTCCCCTTCACGCAAAATAAAAATTGTCTGCATCAACTTCAAGATAGGGCTGTTACTTTTCCGAAGCTTCGAAGGATTCGAAGGAACGAAGGGACCTTCGAAGGTGATGAAAATCGAAGGTTCGAAGGTGTGAAGGATCGAAGCTTCGCACCTTCGAAGCTTCGCACCTTCGAACCTTCGATTCGTTTCCAGTTAACGGATAAAAGGAATAAATTTTCATAATTTGTTTCTATATTCACCACCTAAACTATTTCAATAATTTATTGTTAACGTAATATATTTATAACTTGAATTATCCTTTCGATAGCACATCGTGAAAATAATTGTTTAAATAAATAAATTTTCATAATTTGTTTCTATATTTATTATTTGAATTATTTCAATAATTTATTGTTAAAATAATATATTTATTATTTGAATTATCATTTCGATAGTTCACTGATAAAATAATTGTTTAAATAAATAAATTTTTACAATTTGTTTCTATATTCATTATTTGAATTGTTATTTCAATTATTTATTGTTAAAATAATGGTTTAAATGAATAAATTTTCAAATTTTGTTTCTACATACATTATGTGAATTATTTCAATATTTCATTGTTAAAATAATTATTTAAAGAATGTATAAGTATTTACATTTTGAATATAGAAACACATTTCTATAGATTATAAAAATTTCCGTAGATTATAAATTTTTATACTCTATAGAAATGTGTTCCTATATTAATTATGTAAATACGTGTACATTGTCTAAACAGTTATTTGAACAATAAATTATTGAAATAATTCAAATAATTCAAATAATGAATATAGAAACATATTGTGAAAATTTATTTATTTAATAAATTATTTTAACAATAAATAATTGAAATAAAAATTCAAATAATGAATATAGAAACAAATTATAAACTTTATTTATTTAAGCAGTTATTTTAACAATGTGCTAACGAAAGGATAATTCAAATTATAAATATATTATCTTAACAATAAATTATTGAAATAATTCAGATGGTGAATATAGAAACATATTATAAACTTTATTTATTTAAGCAGTTATTTTAACAATGTGCTAACGAAAGGATAATTCAAATTATAAATATATTATCTTAACAATAAATTATTGAAATAATTCAGATGGTGAATATAGAAACATATTATAAACTTTATTTATTTAAGCAGTTATTTTAACAATGTGCTAACGAAAGGATAATTCAAATTATAAATATATTATCTTAACAATAAATTATTGAAATAATTCAGATGGTGAATATAGAAACATATTATGAAAATTTATTCCTTTTATCCGTTAACTGGAAACGAATCGAAGCTTCGAAGCTTCGAAATCTTCGACCTTCGAAGCAAAGTAACAGCCCTACTTCAAGACACAGTAGTCATTTAGAAGCTGTATAATCTACTCTCTTGTATAATCCTAGAAAATTTAAAATAGCACATCGCGACAGTTGTAAATTTTTTGGAACCCTTTATTGTTTTAAATTGCACCATTTTTTGTTTTCATATATTGACCGCCATGTCTGCCGTATGTGGGTGACACAATTTTTCGTCTAATATTCACACTTAATTTTTCTCGTTACAGAGAGAATTCTCGATATACACTCCCGGACAAAAAGATAGCACATGGGTAATATTTCCATATTTTGAATGGTATGTTCATAGTTTCCTAAATGTTATAGATTGAATGTAAACGGCATGTTTTGGGAGCGTAGTAAACAAGGTCGAAGCTGGAAGTATTTGTTTTTATTTCAGTTTCTCGGAATATGCTATAAAAGAAGGGGGGCGAAAAGTTAGCACACTTAGAATTTTCATAACAATTACTAGTGTTTGTCAAACTTTCTTTGAGGCTAGACGTGTCAGTCAGTTTAATACACTTAAATCCCAAGTAGTTTAAAAGATTGAAGCATTTGGCAGTCATGGGACGAGGACAGAGATTGAGTAAAGAAGAGATTAATACAATTCTTATTTTAAAGGATCAAAACTCCTCTATCTCTAAAATTGCTTCAGCTAACAAAAGAAGTCGGAAAGTAATTTACAATTTGATAAAAAATGTGAAAACTGTACTGTAATGTGAAAAAAAGTACTGGCCGGCCATCAGCATTAACGAAACGTGAGAAAAGAGCGATTCTTCGTACGGTATCGAATTCTTGCCTAACAGCGAGACAAATTGCTCATGAAACAGATGTCAAAACCAACGTTAGAAACGTTAGACGTCGTGTCATTCGAACGTGTGAACATCTTATACGGAATAAAATTCAGAGAAAACCGCCACTAACAGTACGCCACAAAATGGATCGTTTAAACTTTGCAAAGGAACACGTTCAATGGAAGAAAAGATGGCAATATGTAATTTTGTCTGATGAAAAAAGATTTAATTTAGACGGTCCAGATGGTTTTAATTACTATTTCCATTACATTAGAAAAGAGCAATTATCAAAAGTTCGTCGACAAATGGGCGAAGGAAGCACAATGGTATGGGCCGGAATTGGGTACAACGGACGAACAGATATACAATTTATTGACTATCGAATAAATGCTGCTATCGAAATAAAAAACTAATTGAAGAGCAACTTAAGAATCATGCATTCTTGCAGTTCGCATCGGCGGACTAAATTATGTGTTCCAACAGGACATCGTGTCCATTCATAAAGCAGTTGTGAAGGAATTTTTTTCGTCCGAAAATATATCTGTTCTCCCTTGGTCTGCAAGGTCCCCTGACATTAATATTATAAAAAATTGTTGGGGAGAACTCTCACGAGCTGTTTACGCTGGTAATCGATAATTCGATACGATTCAAGATTTAAAGGAGTGCATTAGAACAGAGTGGGACAGACCTCCACAAAAAAAATAAAAAATTTATACAAATCTTTACCGAGACGAATGGTGGAATTAATACAAAACAAAGGAAGTTCGACACATTATTAAATTGATAAACAATGTCATTTTGTTTGTAAGAATTTCATTTGTTTTAAGAATTAGTTCAAGTGTGCTATCTGAAATAGGATAATTATGTTAAGAAACTGGAATGACTGTCATTATTTTCATTTGTCACTTTCGTATCATGCTATTTAAGTGAAATGTATACACATATTATTAAATGTTTATAGAACTTTGAGGTTAAATATAAACATTCATAAAATTTATTGTTGTGCTATCTTTTTGTCCGGGAGTGTATGTGAATAACACGGGTCTTGCCAACGACATTATAAAAAACTACTATCGACTAAACGACTATCATAAAAAAAGAAGCGAGATATTTTAGAAGCTTGAGTTAGAAACACCCTGTATATAGAAATCTCATTGTACATCGTTGCTCGGACCGAATTTGATCAGGAATTGTCTAGAAGGGTTCAAAAATTAATTTACTATGACAAGTTTTAACTTTGCAGCTTTATTCGAAGTGAATTATTCTTTTGATTTTCAAAAACTTTCTAGACAAGCATTCAGCTCCGTTACTTCTCCACCGTTATCTCAGACTTTGCTTCTCTCGTAGTCACTGTATGTAGAATAAGTTGGAAATAATCTTGATGCTGTAAAAATGTGAAAATATTTGAAACTCGGAGGAATTTTCGCGGCAGGAGGAAAGAAATCGCCGACAGATTTATGCTCGCGGTTAATGAAACGGAATGCGCGTTGACAAGCGACGCCGCGCCGGTTCGCGATCCTGATCGTCCGTGAAAGTCGCCGCTTTTACCGAATTCTTTGGTTTAATTGAGCCGAAGTAGGCGCGAACACCGGTAACGAAATTAGATCAACCGTCGTGTATCGGCACGTTGTATCCTGGCCGCGTCCCCGATTTCAAAACAAATAATCTATTTTTTTCCATAGACGTTGGATCTCCTCCTTTTTCACGGATAAACGACACCAACGGTGACAAATCGATGACCGTTCGCGAGCAGCGCATGAAAGCGTGACGTTCACGTGTATGTATGTATGTAGGTTGCCCGTGAGTTTGTTTTGTTTCGCATGAATCCTCTTCGACCGGTGGATCGGGGAGGATCTCCACTTCTCTCTTCTGGCCACGGCTCGCGAGCAACGTTATTTTCGTCGACAGGCTGCCTAATTACCTGCATAATTACAACGGTTACGTCCGAACCCTTCTCGACCTAACGATTTCCTGTAGCGAGGATACCGTTCCGCGAACGCCTCGAATGAAAAACCGCCGGGCTACGAAACATGATTGATCTGTGCGCGAGTCCACTCTATCCTCGCCATTAGACAATTTACGGACGTGTCCGCGATATCGCACATCCCGGAAAGGAACTCTAATTACTTTGTCCTTTTTTAGAGGAAAACCGTTAACCGATGATGGTGTCCGACAGGTTACTTCCTTCTGTCGATACTGGACACCGTGGAAACTGCGAAACCCTCGGTTGCAAACATTATTTGGATTGAAACATTGTTATTGCACAATGAAAAATAAAAGAAATCAGAGATGCTGAGGTATTCTGCGTACGATAATTCGTCATGACCAGACTGCGGATCTTTATGCAAACTAAAATGTTCTGCACCGACTACTGTGGGAAACAGGAGTTATATTTATTTATTTATTGCTTTAACACATTGACTGCCATGTCACCCATATATGGGTGACGAAATTATTTGTTCAGGCTCTAAAATGAATTTTTACGTTAATATATTCATTGTACCAAAGATTAGGATCTGTAAAATGCAAGAAAGTTGGAGAACTATACAATATCATACATTTCATTTTTTTTAATTTCTATTTTATTAAATAACTTACTTTGATTTCATGAAATTTTTTAGCTTTCTTCTTTGGCGATCAAAGTGTTAAACCAAGTGGTTTATATGGCAAGTACAGTATTATTACATTTGGCTTACATTAAATAGGTTTACATTGTTTCTAAATTCTAACGGAGCATTGTTTAAGGAAATTATAAATTATTTTCAGACCTTTTATATCAGGTTTACACAAGAAGGAACTAATACGAAGAGAGAAACAGTGCTTGCCTTTGAGGAGCTTTGTTTCTAATGTATTACGTTCGTTTTCATAGTCTGGGCATAGTCCATATTACATGATTTATGTCTTGGAGTTCTGCTCCGCATTGGCAAGCACTGTTAGCTATAAAGTTAACCCTTGCCAATGAACCGTTTAAATCATAGTAATTGGCTCGACATCTATTAACAAAAACCAGAAAATCTCTGGAGAGCACAAGACCAGTGCACCATGACTTGCCTTTGTCCTTGTGATGAAACCTAACGTAGTTCGCACCTTTGACTAGACCTTCCTTTTTGATTAGGGTTTTAGTGGACAATCTTGCTTGAATTTTGTGGTCTCTGGTTAGGTCAGCGATTGAAGTTTCACTTTCGCAAGTGAGTCTACTTCCTCCTTACCGATAATTCCTACATGTGCTGGTATCCAGATAAACTTAATAAAATTCTGGCCTTTGTTGTTTAATATAAACGTAGAGTACTTAGTTTTAATTTCAATGATATGGTTACTGATACTATATTTGAAGGTTGGCTTCTGTAGAGATTTGATTGTACTTTGCGAGTCGGTGCAGATGGGAAAGTTTGTAGCATTACAATATAAATTGGCAGTATCCACTGCTCGGCTAATGGCGTAGCACTCTGCTGTGAAAATTGATACGTGTTTGTCTAAGCTAAATTTTTGGGAGATATTTAGTTGTGAGCAGTACATTGCGAAACCTACTGATTCAGAGTTTTCTGTTACACTGCCATCGGTGTAGATTGCAACCGTATTCGGAGGGTTGGATTTAATAAAATCTCGTAACGGAACATTAGGGTCGGAAGAATCTTGTAGTGAATGACCTAAATAAACATCACTAGGTGGAATATTAAATAGGATGTTATAGTCTGTAGTAAAAATAGAATGTTTTTCAGCAATCTCTAAGTCAGGTCGTGTTTCCAAGAAATTAAGGAGGTTTTCAACTAACAGAGAATGTTTCGTTCGTCTATTGGGAGAGATAGCAATCAAGTCTGTGCTGTTTTTAAACAGTATTTTGTTTGAAGTTGAGGTTGTATAAGAGTAACATTTGAATAAATATTTTCTAGCTAGAGAATTGACTCTATCCCGAAGGGAAATGACTTTAGCTTCGCTAAGCAAAACATTTGTAGGCGTGCTAATTCTGTACCCCAGTGCCAGATTTAATTTAAGCATTAGGTTTTCGTTTTTCGGATAATATATGAAGCAATGATATTCCACAATTGAACTTATGAGACTACTATGTATTAACAACAAAGTCTCGGGCGAAGCACCCCATGAAACGCCAGATAGAAATTTCATATTTAGAAGACTAAAACATCTTTTCCTCACATTATTTATACGAACTTTAAAGCTCACGTCAAGGTCAAATTTGATTCCTACAAATTTAACTGTTTCACTTGATTTGATGACACGGTTGTCTATTATAATTTCGGTTTTACCAGGTTGAATGCGTCTGTTATTAAAGTGAAGGTCGAGGCCAACAGATTTGAGATTAGCATTAATAGTATTAATCGATTGTTCGAGTAACCTATCGTTAAAAGCAGGAGTTATATCATGAATTTTTTCTTTCAACAATTTTCACTGGTCGAAGGCAGTGCAACGATATTCTTAAATTCTCGCTGACAGTTTTGTACTCATCAATTTTTGTTATAAATTTATAAAATCCACAGTCTGGTCTGACGATGCATCGATCGGGGTGTTAGGCTTGTTTCGCGAAGAAGGAGATAGGAAAGAATGAAGAAGACCCTGTGTGGTCCAACTTTTTCGTGTGATTGCAGGTTAAGCGAGACAGAAACTCGGTTTCTTGTGACCGATTAACCCTTATATGTGGGCAACCGGGTACCCGGGTACCCCTTTCTATGTTTGCTCTAATAATTTGTTATGTTTTTATGAAGATATCGCAAAACCGCCCTGGATCCCCATTATTTAGAAGGTTCTCTGTCGATTTATGGTTACAGAATTAAAATTGATGCAAAACATATTAAATAATAAGGCTTCAATCTTATTTATACGGTTGTTGGGTAACCGGGTACCCGGGTACCCATACATAGGAAGTTGTAGTTAGATCATACCACACAAATTTTTTCAATTGGTATTACTTTATTATTAGTATAGTTACTATTATTAACCAATAATAGGACAATTTTTACAAACTGTCAGAGTATTTGCGTGTTCGTCGGAAAACTGGTTTTATACAGTTTTGACAATATTTTCGTGTCTTTCTACGTTTTCTATCAGGGTCAGCTTGGTATATATAACATGAGCCTACAACTCTTTTTCGTCCAGTTTTATCTCGTTGTTGTACAGTGCCTGAAGTTGAAGGAACGTCGGTCATTGTTGGTGACTTATGCAGCATGCTTTCTATTGCTAATTTACAAGAGAAATGTCTCATCACTTGAACATTGGTTGATCGACTTCTAATTATTGGAAAACAAAGTTCCTCTCTCACTTGGCGTAAAAATATTTGGCGATTATTGGATTTGTTAGGCAACATATCGTTATTAGAAATATATATGATGTATGAGGCAAGAGCAGCAATGTCAATTATGTAAAAAAAAAATGCTAATGGCCATCTGTTAGTACGTCTTTGTGTACTGTATCGTCTCAAAATTTGATCCATCATGTCGACACCAGATTTTGTCTTATAGAAGTGGACTATTTCTGGTTTCCTCTTTGGCCCATAAACAACATTATCATTGTGCATTGTGGATAGTAATACAACAAACTTTTCTTTTTTTTTTTTGGCACATACGAATATATTGTAACATTTTGGTTGTGACCAAATAAAGTTGAATACTGTTGTACTGTTGTGTAAGTCGAAGAGTCAAATACCGTACGTCCACATACGAATAGCATAAAAGTTTGATCTTAGCATTGAGTTATACTATTTTTTGAAGCAGTTGCTTCACTTAAACTGTTTAAAACAATACTTAGTATACCATAGACAAAAAAACTAAAAGTTATGGGAAAGCATGAAAGTAAAATTGTCACTTTATTTTTTATATATCGGCACCGAACGCTCGGGGTACCCGGGTACCCCGGTTGCCCAACAACCGTGAAAAGTTTGGTTGCCCACATAAGGGTTAAACCGCGCCGCGATAAAACCGCAATCGTCCAAGCCTAAGCGATCCTGCGTCGGATATTCGTGGTATTCTTGATCAGTTTAGAAAGCGGTTACGGGACCTTGGTGGTAAATGGATCGTTAAATTCCTGAATTCCGTCGAACAACAAGAGACGCGATAAATCATCCCCTGCGCGTCCCAGATCGGCAACGATTCGCCGATTAAACAGCGAGCTCGATCGCGGACCCGTTTCTCCGATAACTGTTCCGGCTTCTGTGTTCCCATAAAATCGTTAAACAAGCCGACGGACGATCAATTAAGTTTCCAGGATCGATCGGGATATTTCAACGTGGAATCAATCGATGCGATGGGATGCTGCGAAATCGCGCGAGCTCGCGCGCGCGCCTGAACCGGACCTATAATCCTGTCGATTTATGGTAGGAAGCGCCGTGAAATTAACTTCGTGCTACCTCCCACTCTATCGCCGTGCATATTTCATAGTCCGGTACGACTGTAATTCACGCGATTCAACCGATACGGAACGTTATGAGCCGAGCGGAATCGGCTGCGGTATCCGCCGATCGATTTTTCATACTTCTTGCCGTGCCCCGGTGCGAATCGGTGTTTTTCCCGAACCGTTCCTGAACCTTTTTCATCAAATTGATACTTCCTTCTACGGTAACCAGGAAGCGCGGCACCCGTTCCTCTCGTATTTTCATTACATAACATTTTTATCAGCGGAAGAATAATCTTCTGGGTCCACAGCATCGCTTCTTTTTATAGTATTCGGTACGGGGTTGTTCCGGGTCAGGGATATTTTTAAAATAAGATATATTGTAGTTCGTATAGAATTAAGAGGAGTTTAAGTAATCACTTTGCTGATTTTTCACGTATTTTACAATGTTTGCATATTTTAAAAGCACAATGCAGTACCGTCTTTAATCATTTTTATCTCGGGAACTATGGATCGGATCGAGACGATTCTTCTTTTGTTAGAATTGGAGAAGTTCAGTCTATCACAGAAATATTTTTCGTAATTGTAACTCTCCGTGAAGCGAAGCGAGAATTTTATCAATTTAGTCTAAGCCGTCGACCCGTCGCGACGTCTAAAACGCGAAAAGTGACATTTTGCCAAAAGATCAACTGTCCCATATTCACTTATATTGAATGCTTATTGCTTCCTAAATATCCATCAATCTTGAAAATGAATATCTCAACCTTGAAAATGAAAAAATTAATAACATCTAATAAATACTATTACTGTAATGAACGGTTAAAGTTGGAACTTTTTAATATTTTCCTTCCAATTTTCTTTTCAAATGAAAGGTTTATCTTTAAGCTGCAAATTACCATTGTCGATTAAAAATTACTATTCATAACGTATTAAACATGTTATGCCAAATGCAATGTGGAAATTTTTTTTAATTCTTAAGACCTCGCAAGGAATATCTTCTGTATCATACGAGACCATAGAATTCTACAAAATGGAGTATTTTCAGCATACTTTCGTCTACACAATCGTGCAAGAATTATTTCCAATCTCGTCCCGTATCACAAGTTATTATTGTTTAAAGTCGCCCGTGTCCTCGGATACCTCAGTATACTTTGTCCATTAGTTCAGTATATCTTCTAAGACAGAAGAGATCATGGAATTTTACAAAATGGAATATGTTCGGCACACTTTCTTCTATACAGGGTGCGGCCGAATAACATGTACAAGCGGACACGAAGTGGTTCCTTATGGAAAAATAAGAACAAAATATGGAATAAAATTTTTTCATTTAAGACTTAGTTTTCGAGAAAATCGAGTTTGAAATGCATCGAACACGCATGCTATTCAATAGGAATTGTCTGACGCGTCTGATCATGACCAACCAAATCTACTTCCTGCATATACTAAAGCACACAAACCTGACGGATCTTCAAACTCGATTTTCTCGAAAACTAAGCCTTACATGAAAAAATTTTATTCCATATTTTGTTCTTATATTTTCATAAGGAACCACCTCGTGTCCGCTTGTACATGTTATTTGGCCGCACCCTGTATAATCGTGCAAGATTTATTTCCAATCTCGTCCAATATTACGCGTTATTATTGTTTAAAGTGGCCCGCGTCCGTGAGACTATGCGCATAGGTTCTCGGGTTCTTCGTCGGGACTGTTTGACGATAAAAAACACTTTAGGCACTGAACCAAAGGGCCTAGCCGATTAAGATGGTCAAAAGTGCCCTTAGACGTTTTTCAATGATTGATGAACCGCCTTGACCGCCCTGCCAACCGGCGATGTTGTAAACGTTGCAAATATTCTGTTATATATCACACGAAATACAATTACTCTTTCTCTTAAATCACATTTCATGGGTCAAACAATTACTTGTTTCAATGTAATAACATTAAAAATGACTTAATATATACTTGTAATAAAATCAACAAGTGTAACTTTCCTCCTAATAGCAGAAACGTCGAAAAAATTCGGTTTTTCTTGTTTTTGACAATGATCTACCCCAACCAAAAATCTAAAAAAAATTGACAACACTGCCTGTTATAGTACTATATTGGGGCACTAAACAGCTAAATAGCATGTTTTCATATTTTTGAGAAACCTGTATTTTTCCGATTTTTTTGAAGTTTTTCATTTTTTACGACCACAGTTTGCATCCAAAAAATCTGAAAAAATTCTCAAAAATCTGCTTTAGGGTCCAAAATATACCACATTTTTTTCAGAATTTTAGGCAGCATCAGAGTGCGGAAACGCTCAAAATCTAATTTACCCTGTAACTACCCTCACGAGTAAGATAGGGGGTTGAAATTTTGCTCAGAGGGGTTTTTCTTGGTCAGCTTTCGAATGGTTCATCAATCATTGAAAAACGTCTAAGGGCACTTTTGAAAGAGCGATTTTTCAAAAATTTAGAGGAATAATATATTTACTGAGCTGAATGAGGTTTTAAAAATTGTTAAATTTGGAAATATACTTAAAAAATAGTAAAAAAGAGCTATTAATAATTCTACACCCCAAATATCACTTCGATATCTGTAAGAGTTTAGAAGTTACAACAGAATGTCACTAAATTTCGCGTTTTGGACCACTCTTCGCTTCTATAGGGACGTTCCAGGTTCTCCAGGACGTTTGGTTAATGTATTCACAGCGATAGCCAGGCCATTACCACTGACTGAGTGTCCTTGTTCTGTTCGCAGGAGCGATTAAGACCACCTACGTACAACGCGGAGGACTATGCTATCGCGCTCAGACGATGGGGAAGGCGTCCATTAGGAAGCGTCCAGGATTCCCAAGGCACCCTGCCTTCGACGACCAGCTCCAGTTCCGGTTATGCTTCCGGAAGCGGCGAGATGACCTTGAGACAATTCACCTCGGTCAGCGAGCTACTGAACAAGCTTAGAACCGACCTCAGGCTAGCATTTCCAAGGTTGGTGAACCGTGACACTACCATTATCTCCAACTGGAATGTATTTCCGACTGGTGACCTAATCTTTCCGCGTGGCGCCCATAACTCTATCAAATTAGAATACTAATTACCAGTTTGAAAGCTCACGAAACACGTTCGCTAACGATTCAGAAACCACACAGATACGCTAAGACGAACATTCTCCCGTTATTTGTTTAATGGGATAAAAACTGACAGATTTATACGTTCGGTAAAGAGTTAACCCTTTACACTCGATGCAGTTTCCAAGACATTTCTCTCATTGCTCGTGATTCACTTCCTTTTATACATTGAAGTCTATTACTACACCGTGGATTTTATGCATTTATAATTCGCACGAGTAATTTAAAGCAGTCGGCAAATCAATTCTAAACTGTTTATGTATTCTTTTCAGCTGATTAGAATCATTACAAAAGGAATGGGATTTCTATTCGACCCCTGTGTTGTATAATTTGTACAAGAACTTTCTAGAACAATTGCAAGAAATACGGACCAAGTTTTCATTCTTTCTTCGATGACTTCAATAATTCATCGATTTCCTTACATTTTCTTAATCGTTCTGTTCTTTTAAATTGCACCCTCTAATTTTTGTCATAAATGCATAAAATCCTCAGTCCGTTTGTTATTATTACTCGTACTTCGAACACGTCGATATTTAGTAATTCCCTAGGTACAAACATGGTAATGTAAAAATTGTTTTAAATAACAAAGGGCTAATTCCCGACAGCATGCTAGGAATTTCGAAATTTCTCCGTTGCATAATAAAACCAGAAAGAGTGTTGCACTCAACGCTTCACTTTCGAAGGAGACCAAACGGGGGCGTATCGACGGCCACCCGGAAGAGCAACCATACTTGATTATCCGTGAACAATTAGAGCAAGTGATCGCCCCAGTAGAATTTACGCTCTCCCGTCGAAACTAACGACCGGTACACCTGGAAAGTCCCCGATGCTAATCGGACAGGAATATCGGGCCTATCGGGCCGGCTTGTACAGTTACTTTTTACGAGAGAACGTGGCCGAAAGATGCTCGTCGGTTGGGCTCGTAAAAAAATTATTTCCTCACTCGACTCAAGATAATCGCTCGTTATTGCCGGATTCTCTCTAAATTCATCAAAGGGTATTCACCTATTGTCCTCCAATGACGTCTTGTGAAAACATCATTATTAAGAGCCAAGGATAGTCACGTGTTGAATAATGTTATGGCAATTTTTAATGGCGTCCCAGAGGTGTTCGAGTGTAAAAGTTTAAAAAATATATTAACACTAGAATGACTGAAACTTAGTATATACCTATATTGCCCAAAAGCAGTCAAAATGACTGCATTGTGAAAGAATAACTAATGTGTAAAGTGTTTAAAATTAATTTTTAATATTTTTTATATTATTTACAGTTATATAACAAGTTATTAGTAAATATTAACAATAAAAAAAATTTACTTCACTTGGAAAAAAAAATAATTTATGCATTATTATTTGTACATTTTATACAAATGAAAGTGGAAATTACATACTTTGGACAGAACATACTTTTGACATTTTTCACATATATTATTTGTTTTGTTGTTGTGGCAAAGTCCTGCAATTGCAACTTATCAAGTATACGCCCAAATCGACAATTTATCATGTGACGGTAATCGAAAAAAAAATGAAAAATGTTATTTCAATACAGAGCCGAACTGGTCATATAAGAAATTTAGTCAATTCAACAATAAGAGTCATTTGATTATTTAAAATTTTCCAAACAGTTAAAATGACTGCTTTTGGGCAATCTAGTGTTAAAGAACGTAAGTGAGCCGTTTATTTTGAAAGTGGCCTAAGTACGTTTGTCAATTATTTTTTGTTGCCCGTAATTACATGTACAATTTCAAGTTAGCTGTCGTAAACAACATTTGCGGGTAAGTATATTGGCAGCATATACTATAATGTTGGACACATAAGTTTTGGCAGTTAGTTCAATAATTAAAACCATCACTTTGAAAGTGGCCCAAAACCAATTCGTTATTGATAATGTCCGAAGGCAGTGATGAAGGTAATTTTAATGAATTAGTTTTGTTTTTGGCATCGTAGAAATGTCATTAAAGAAAAATTATTTACTGTTTGTCTCCCAAGATTATAATGTTATCGAAAAGTGCCGGATAATTTTATTCTAAATGAAATGGAACAAGAGGATTTTCATATCAACAACATTTTTGGAGGATGCACATTTTAAAAGGGTATAGAACTCTAACGGGGAAACAATAAATTGGTTTTAAAACTTGCTGGATGCGTTTTTTAAGAGATGAACTATATAAAATTTTCTATAAGATATCAATGGATGAGAATACAAAGTTTAAAATCCCGGATTTGTTACTACGTCGGGGTAGACCAAGAAAGTTTAAAAATATTGTATTGACACCACTTTGTGAAATTATAAGACAAATTACAAAAGCGAAATACAGGAGCATCATGGACTTAATATAATACATATCACCGGAGCACCATGATTTCTTCAAATCCCTCCCGCATACACAAAATGTAGATGAGCAGTAAATTGTTATGTAATTTATGTAGTTAGAAAATGTCCAGAATTGCATAAATTGTGTTTTTGAAGTGTTGCAAAGATATACAAAGTAAATTCAGTATTGTGTTTTCAATTTGAAGCATTTTAAATTATGTCGAATGGACTCGGGCTCTTTCAAATTTTTTAACGGAATCTGGTTATTAACTTTGAATGTAGCTTAGCTCCATTTTAGGTAAGAAGACACATATTATTCGCTTAATAATTGCTATTGTTTTAATAGGGACTGTAAATTAAACTCTTTTAGATACACTTAAGCAGCATGACACATTGGTCAAACCCTTAAATATCTCAATTTATAAATGGACTTGGGCCGCTTGCAAAATAAACGGCTCATTTACAAAGTTGCTTTTGGGAGGGGATAATATAAAATCAAATTTGTTTCTCATGGAAAAGTCTATTAACGAGAAAATAAAAAGAAACAAGAGTCAAGTAAAAAGTTTTTCCTCCTTCTTTAAATAATTTCAGTAGTTGAAAACAATGCCAAACCCTTAAATATCTCAATTTAACCAGTTAAACGCGTTCGACGTGTATACACGTCAATCCAAAACTCTATTGCGGTGCCGTTAACGTTAATGGATTGTTAATTTCTTATCGAATAAAATGTAAGTTTTTCTCACTTTGCTTTACTTTTTTCGTAAAATTTATAACAGCGGCATTTGGCCTGCGTTCGACGTGTATATTCCGCATTGCATGATTTTAATTCCGTGCTGTGAGGGATTTCTGAAATTAAACTCCGCAGTTAATTGGTTAAGTATAAATGGACTCGGGCCACTTTCGAAATAAACGGCTCAAGTAATGTGTTCATTCTTCTAGTTTGTGAAAGAAATTCGTCTTTCGTTTCTGATAAAAATATTTTATGTGATAATTTAATTTTAATGAAACGCAAACCCTTAAGTAAATATCTCAATTTGTAAATGGACTTTGGCCGCTTGCGAAATAAACAGCTCAAGTAATGCGTTTATTTAATTTTCACTGTAGGGACAGTTATTTTATATATCTGAATTGTCTAGTCTAGTGTGCTTGAATTCTCTCGATCCCATTTTATTGGGTTGGCAACTAAGTAATTGCCGATTTGTTCAATGAAATAAAAGAGTTTTTTTTTTTACTTGGAATGAACTTTAATCTATGATGTATTTTCCATTTTGTTCGATGACCTTTTGCCATCTTTCTGACAACTTGAAAATTCCACGCTCGTAGATTTTCGGCCAAAAACTGAGTCAAGTTATAGTTTCATCTATAACTGAAATCGGCGATTACTTAGTTGCCAACCCAATAAATCGTGGCTACCGATTTCCAAACGGAAACGCATAAAATCGAGCCTACCGACTGGCTATTACAGAGCGAAGGGTTGATCCGGTGCAGTTTGCATCGAGCGCTCCGCTCGATTCCAGTTTTTCGCAGCGAGCGGAGCCCGGAGAGGAAAAATTTCACGGCGTAAGCGCACGATCGGGAAAGATGTTATCCACGGCTCTCCCGCCACGCTAAACTTTCTTAATTGCGGCGCGTCCGACCTGTTGCATTAAACATCCTCGCTCTCTCGCTGGACCGGAGGATCGTCTTAGAGTGCCGTTGGCTTCCGGTGCGTTTCAATCTGCCTGTCCACACGTCGGCGATCGCATTAACTCTTTAGCGGTGATAAAAGGCGAAAGACGCGTTCAATCCGTGCTCGCGCGCGTTTCAATCGGTAATCCGAGGCGATTCGCAAAAACCGATCTCCATTTCCTGTAATAAGATTTCTTCTTGTTGGCTGGCGATCGAGGTAACAAAGAAACTAGATCGGTCCCGGTGACTCTGTACCGGGCAAAAACCGAGATCGGGACCGATCGGACCGATCGCGCCAAGTTCCTCGGGTATCACGTCCGATCATGGGCAAAATGATAGTCCCTCGTCCCCGTTAGGCGCCGCGCCGCGCCGAGATGATTAAGGATCGAGACACGTAAACGCGCAGTTTCGATTGCCGGCTGACCACCGACGAGAGATCGACGCTGTTTGTCTCTCGGATCGCCCCCGGAGCCGTTGCTGTTTATTCATGACGCGTAAAATCGCGATCGTTAGACACGCCGCTAATTGACCGACGTGATAAACTTGCGATCACGGGCCGTCCGGGATCGAATTTCGCAATTTATCGACGCTTAACTGCCAGGAACCATTAAAGTCCCACAAACTGCGCGCGGTTCGCTTAATGAACGCTTTCGCGAATAATCGTCCTGCACCTGGGTGATCCTCGCAAAATTTTCTTCGCTCGTTACCTTACCGGAAACCTTCGTATTCGAAGAATTATAAACAATTTAGACGAAAATCTATCGTAGATTCTTTATTTGTTTCAACGGAAACGGGACAGTCGAGATTTATTGCAGTCATCGTATAACTTTTAACTTTCTCGTACTTTGTTAGACCTCAAATAAAACTTTGATCACTCGTTGCATCACTGTACACATACGCACATCAATTTTGACATGTGTATGTTACAGTGAAACACCGAAATCTGGAGAATGTCGACTTTCACCGGTGAATGTCAACATTCACATAGTCGCTTGGTGTATGTCCGAAATATTTGCTAAATACCCTTATTTCTGACTTACACCGGTAAATGTTGACATTCACCATGCACTAATGGTGAATGTTGAACATGTTGGAGATTTATATTTTCTTCTCCGTAATTCAGTCGCTATAAAAGGTCACGCCAAGTCGTGATTAATTCCGGGTTATGTGCGTTACGTTACATTTCCTCATAAAAAAGGTTTAGGGTTAGGGTTAGGGTTAGGATTAGGGAATCACTTGGGGGTAGAAGGGGGTGAATCGACTTTCGAGTAGAACTACGGGATTAGGTAAATCCCCCTGGTAAATCCTCCCAAAATTTTGTTATTTTCTTCCTACGACGCTCGGTTTAGGAGATGCAACGATTTTTAGAGGAGGCGAAAATAAATTTGGGGAGGGCAAAGGGGTGGCGAATCGACTTTTGAATAGGAAAGGAATGACCAAGAATTTAAAATACACAGTACATTCTACATGAGAAAAGAAAACCTGGTCTGTGTGAGGTCTGTTTTGGACCTCCACCAGAGCATATCTGTGATTGTCGACATACACCGGACAGGGTCCGAATATACAACAATGTAATAAAATATTCGATCTTTCACCGACGTATTTGGTATCTGTTGACATTCACCGGTGAAAGTCGACATTCTCCAGTTTCGGTCATTCACGGTAACATGTACATCAACTCTGAGTTGACCCTTGAACTGTAAAGGGAGTAAAATTCGCGTGTTTTGCTTTGTACTATTTATTTACTACATAAAATATTTTAGTAAATGATTTTTCACGTCAAAGTTGTGTCAGTCTCGATTGAGAATGTTGATCGAGTGGTGGAAAATTATTACTCGGTAAAAACTGCATCAGACAACTGCAAGACCTGCCTTTACCTGTCATTATCTGAAATCAAAATGTATCGATAAATTGTTAGAATCGGCAAGAGATCGGGAACGATCCGTAAAATGAGAACGCAAAGCCGATCGCCGATCTTGCACGCCGGCGAGAACGTTCATTTCCTCGACGATCGAACAAAATGCCGTTTTCTGCGAAACTAAACAGATCCGAGGCGAACTAATTGTACGGTTGTTGGTTCGAGGCAGGAATTTAAAATTAAATAAATTTCCACCGTGCACAGCGGCACATCTAACCTAACTCGGACCACCCAGCTGAAAAGCTGCGGATCTCACGCAACCTCGCGATAAACCTCGATCGAAAATCCCCTCGCCGCAAGCCGTTTAACCGCGATCGGTTACGAAAATAGGCGATTCGATTCGACGGGCCGAGGGAGCCCGAACGAAATTCCAGGGACCAGAAACCACGGATCAGAGCCGATGCCCTCGAATTAATTCCAGCTCGATCGGTGCGCTCGTTCGCTCTTATTAAGCGCAATTTAGTCGCGAGCGGACGCATCGGCGAACAATTTGCGGTGAACGGGATGCGTACCAGCCTGAGCCGCAAGAAATCGCAACCCAAAAACTGCATCCGACGTGAAATATTCTCGTTCGCTGGAATTAGCGGGCGTTGGAAGCCTGTCTGTTTGCTTTTTTCGTTTGGAGTAGGCGTGGCGTGGTGCCGAATAGGCGTTGCGTGGTCCGAATGGGTGTGACTTTGCGGCTCTCCAAAAATACAGCTCTGAAGGTCACTGTGGTCGTCCACTTTGAATTTTTCTCTCTCAAATAGAGCAACCCTAGTCTACTTTTAGCACTTCGCACTCGAAGTCATTAATTCTAGACTCGTAATGTCCACTTAGACGGGAACATCCAAGCGCAAAGTGTTAACCCTTAGCACTCGAATGGCGACTGTAAGGCGCCACTAAAAATTGCTGTGTCATTATCAAAAATATTTTTTACATTATTAAATTTGTTTGTATTTAGTAAATTACTAAACGTTTCAGTACTGTACGAGTAAATCGCACCATTTTCGTATGTATAGTATGAAAAAATATATATGGAAGGGAAATATTCTAAGTCGGAAGAAATGTTTCGTTTTGGAGTCAAAATAACTTCGAGTGCAAAGGGTTAATAAACACTTAGCGTCTCAAAATCTCAAAAGAATCTCAAAAGCCGAATAAAGGCAGTCCTGATCTTGAGCACTTTCATCGAAAACACGAAACAACCTCGCTCTATGTGAAACGGGCGTGGTCTGCAGTGTAGGCGTGGCTACGCAGCTCCGAATTTTTCCCTGGGTAAGAGAATTGCAGGGAAAGAGGAGCAAAAAAGGAGAGTATGAAAACGTGTGTCTCGTCATGCTCGCAAAATGGATGCGCAGGAATAACAGCGCGTTGAATGCGCTGAACCACGCGACCGCCGCGTAATTTGTGAGCCGTTGGCCGGCGGCCGTTCTAAAATTAAAGTTGCAATCGTTGCCCGAGGCGATTTCGCTACGAGAGCGCATTATAAACGGTTTAGAGAGAGAGAGAGAGAGAGAGAGAGAGAGAGAGAGAAAGAGCCCGATCTCGGTGGAAGATCTCGCGTCGCCGTTATACACGCGACGAACGATTAAGGACGACCGTTTGACGCTCGACGATCGTTTCTTTCGCGACTCATCACCTCGTCCCGGAGATTTTCTACGATCCCAGGTGTCCGGCAACGCGCCGCCATATGGCAGACGTGATTGTCCCACATACGGACGATCACAGTTTATAAAGCGTGGAGACCGGATAACCGGGCAAACCACCGGTCCTCGGATAAACGAATACCGATGCATCGCGCATAACTGTCTCTGCCCGGCCGGCCTGCGTTCCCGATCTGCAAATCGATCTGGATGTGGCGCATCCTCCATCGCGGAAGATTCAGCGGCTGTGTATCACTCGCCGCGAACTTGTTAAGATTTTTCCCGGGAATTTAGCGTTGTAGAACGACGCTCTTGATCTTGAATACTTCATAGAAATTTGGGAACTGTGGGCGTGGCGTAGAGAATGGGCGTGGCCTGCTCTGAATGCGCGTGACACTGCTGTTCCCTATAAGGATGAAAAAGCTGAGATTGCAGTCAATAAACTTTGTAGGACCTCGTCAATAATGTTCCTCACAGAAAACTTTCAAAGCTCAGAGTAAAACAAGTCGCTCTACGTATAGTGGGCGTGACGTGCTCCGAATGGGCGTGATGTTGCTGCTCCCTATGAGGATGAGGAAGCCAAGAGTACGGTCAATAAACTTTGTGGGACCTCGTCAATAATGTTCCTCACAGCAAACTTTCAAAGTTCAGAGTAATATAGGTCGCTCTACGTATAGTGGGCGTGGCCTGCTCTGAATGGGCGTGATGTTGCTGCTCCCTATGAGGATGAGAAAACCGAGAGTACGGTCAATAAACTTTTTGGGACCTCGACAATAATGTTCCTTACAGCAAACTTTCCAAGCTCAGGGTAAAACAAGTCGCTGTACGTATAGTGGGCGTGACGTGCTCTGAATGGGCGTGATGTTGCTGCTCCCTATGGGGGTGAGAAAGCCAGTGCAGTGAATAATCTTTTTGACCCTCGTCGTAGATATTTCTTACAGCAAATTTTCAAAGCTCAGAGTAAAGAAGTCGCCCTGCGTATAATGGGCGTGGCGTGCATTGTAGGCGTGGCTTCGCAGCTCTCAATATTTGAGAATATCTATTTATCTCAGTAGGAGGGAATTGCTCGTCTCTAAAAGCTCAGGACATTTCTCGGAACAGCTCTCGAAGCTGAAAACCACCGGACCGGGATAAACGAACCCCGACAGCGCGGATAACTGTATACGATCTGCAAATCGATCTATACGAGGCGTATCCTCGATCCCAGGCGATCCAGTGGCCGTGTATCACTCGCCGAGATCTTATTAGAGCGTTTAGAGGCGGTTTTTTGTCGGCTGCCGTCTTGTGCCCGCCTTCGTGCCACCTGACGGAATCGATTTATTTTCGAGCCGAGGCTAATAATTGCCCTGTCGGGATTGATTACGTCGTCGAACGATCACATCGAACAGGGCTCGAGCGGATCGCTGCTGGTATCTGGAGCGGATGCACGTGGATTCGACGCGTAGAAAAAAACGAGCTCGCTGAGGCGCGGCCATACGAAATAATAGTAATCATAATAACAAATCGTCTTTACCGCGAGCATTCGCCATTAGGAGATGATAAACCCGCAAATAGTACAAATAGCACGGAGTGCCTCTGCGTCTTGAAAACTGGTGCACGCGATCCGGAGAACAAATATGAGAACCGGCGAGATTCGACGCTTTCGAATGCCGCTCTGTCGCTGCACGTCCAACCTTTATGCGACTCGGCTGTAAATTTTTCAAGAGCCGCGAATATTCTCAGAAACGCATTCTGCATTCACATTTTTATTGACA
The DNA here is from genome assembly GCA_913789895.3 of Seladonia tumulorum. NCBI lineage: Eukaryota > Metazoa > Arthropoda > Insecta > Hymenoptera > Halictidae > Seladonia > Seladonia tumulorum. Next base: position 2,200,367 of record OU565267.1, read on the forward strand.
CTAAGTCACGACAAACCGGAACAATCGCCGAAGGTTAGCGCGTTCTGTTTATTTCTTTTTTATGTCTGAGAAAGTAGAATGATTCGTTTCTAAATCGTGCGACTTCGGATCCAGAATTTAGTCACGCAAACTGCTTTTGAAAACCATCTTCCGTGTAGATAATTCGAGAGATAATCTGCACCACTTCGCGCCAACGAATGCAAGCGGAATTTACTTACTAGCCGGAGGATTTGATGCATTTATCGCAGAAATGAATGGAAAACTAGACGGTATTAGCACGAAATTTCTTCTCCAATCTATGTGCATAGCTTCGGATCCAGAATTTAGTCACGCAAACTGCTTTTGAAAACCATCTTCTGTGTAAATAATTCGAGAGATAATCTGCGCCACTTCGCGCCAACGAATGCAAGTGGAATTTACTTACTATCATTACTCATTTACAGCAGAAATGAGTGGGGAAACTAGGCGCCATTGGTACGAAATTTCTTTTCCAGTCTGTGGAACTTTTGACGAACAATTTCCTCGTGCAAACTAATTTAAAAACCACCGTGCGCAACACAAACGAACCCCAGTGGCATTTATGTACCCTAATAGCACAAAATATTGTATACACATTCATATAATATTAAAAAGAGAATCAATCTTTTTTTAATATTCAAATATACATGCAATATTTATTTTACATTACGTAACAAATATTTCTTTTTAAATATTCAGGAAATATCTATGTCATGTTACGAGAAAAATATTTTTTTCTAAATATTAAATGAATCTATTTCATATTGGAAGTAGAATATTTTGGTAATTATTTACATTAGGGGCTTCCTCACCGATTTTGATAACCTTGAAATATGTTGTCAAGGTCATCATTATGAACAACTTTTTCCTATACATGTTACCGCCGCTCAACTTTAGTTTCCGAGATATTCGCAAAAAAGTTTTAACATCTCAAAAAGTGATCGGAGTAGGTATGGGTTAGAATTGAAGTTGCAAAATAAGAAAGAAAACCTTGCATCCAATATTCTACATGCGAATAATAAAATATAATACTAATGTACTGCAAACTACATTATAAAATACTAATGTAAAGTGTACTTACTTCTGAATCTTCTGTATCTCCATCGGATCCACAGCACACAATTGTTGACCCACGAGAATAGATCCGAATAATTGAACAACAATCACTAAACAACACTCACAACACACACACACAACACACTTAACGAAATAGTGACAGCAGACGAAAAGATGTTACTCCGACCACGAATAAAATAATACTGCGATTTTAACCGTCCCCCTCCCACGGACGTGTGATACGAAAACAGGGAATTCCGGGAAATAGGGCCAGCGCCCCGCCATAATTTTTTTACCTTGGTTTTGTATCTAGTGTTTATTGACGCTCCGCGTCTAACCTTCCTATGATAACCTGACCGTACCACCTGCGTGGAAGGGATCATTGTTAAAATCGCAGTATTATTTTGTTCGTGGTCGGAGTGAAATCTTCTCGTTCGTTGTCACGATTTTATAAAATGTGTTGTGTGCGTGTGTTGTTTAGTGATTGTTGTTCCATTATTCGGATCTATTCTCGTGAGTCAACAATTGTGTGCTGTGGATCCGACGGAGGTACAGAAGATTCAGAAGTGAGTACACTTTACATTAGTATTTTATAATGTAAGATTAGTATTCGTATGTGGAACATTGGATACAAGGTTTTCTATCATATTTTGCAACGTATATTAACGATCATTAATGATTTGGTATATAGTATAATTTAATGTGGTTCAAATAAGATACTACTTTAAATCAAATATTTTTATTTTGATAACCACAAAGATAAAATGAAATATTTTTATTTTGTATTTCAAATATTTCCTTGCAATGAAAATAAGTTGAGCAAGTAGTTAATATTATAAATCATAATTTTTAACATGAGAAGCTATAATAGTTAGCAAAGTATTATGTGTAGTTTAATTACGAATATGTAACATGTTGATGAACAGACTACAGTATCGTAATAACATTACAGGCAACAAAATATCATAAAAATATAAGTTACAAGTAATACATATTCATAGTTTCTAATTTTTGTTATAATCTGAAACTTCTTAAATTTGAAAATTTTATTGAATGTTTTTTAAATATTGAATTTATATTTTTCAAATATTGAATTCACATTTTTTAAATATTTACTTTATATTTTTTAAATATCTAGTTTATATCCTCCGAGTATTTAGCTTATATTTTTTAAACATTCAATTTATATTTCTTGTACATGTATACAATATTCAGATCCAATATTTTTCTGATATGAAAAAATGTGGCTTAAAAAATATTTTTCCAATATTTGAAAAAAATATCTATCCAATATTTTTGTGCTACTAGGGTATTTACATACCAGCCTGAGGATCTCGTGCATTTGTGACAAATAAACGGGTAGGGCACAAAATTGCAAAGACATCGGAGGCATTTAGGGACGTTTACACGCTTTTCTTTCATTTATTGTTCCCGAGAATCGTAGAAACTGCAAACTGCACCCGACGATGAGCATGCATTATCCTCATCAAAGGATAGCGTTGCAAAACGAAACCTGGAGATTTCGAGTAATTGGCGACCCAGAGACCCCGAACGATCGAATCGGAAATTGCAGCATCGTCGACTGCAATCGAAGAAGGAAATAATGACAGATACTGAAATGCGTAATTCCCGTTGATGGTCGTCAATTACACGAAATCGTCGGCGAAGCAGCGGCGAGTTAAGTCGCTTTCCCTCGGCGCACTTTCTTCGGACGAGGATCGATCTCGATCCTGTGGATCGCTCATCTTCGCATTCGCGTGCCCACCTGGGACCCAGAGTGACTAGACGGTCGATGAAAACTGACGTGCTATTAAACCGTGCGCCGACCCAGCGAAGCAAGAAACAACGAAAGGAACACGCTGCGCTGCGGCGAGTTGTTATCGACTATTAACTCCGGGCACATTTAATTAGACACTCGTGTGCCTTTCCAATTAAAGCTTCGCGGATTCGCTGGGGAAACGATTCGTGCTCCGCGGGGAGGTGTCGAAAGAATTACGGAAACAGCAGCACGCGAGCAGCACGTTCCCTCCGTCATGTCCCGAGGAATCTGTTATGCTCGCGTTAGGCGTCTTGTACATATACACTACCGGCTGAAAGTTTCGGCGCACTTGCTAGCATTTTTACTTCACACGCGAATGCAAACTGTTCGATTTTCCGTCTTACTTCTCGGTTTGTATGGTTTTAGACATTTGCGACTAAAACGAGTAATTCAAAAGGGTAAAACCATTTAAAAAATTTGAAAATATCGTTATAATTAGACTGCGGATCTTTATGCATTTATAACAAAATCGAGAAGATAAAATTTGAAATTGTAGGACAATTTGGAAAATTTTAAATGTCAATATACTATTTCTAGTCTATTAAAATTAGCGAGTGAAGAAATAACATTCTACTTATTAGGTTGGTGAGAAAGTAATTTCGGTTTTCACTAATACCTGGCGTTATGTTTTGTTTAATTGACTCCTGTTAACGTTGCGTTTGTTTTCTTTCTGACATTTCATAACTGCATATTTTAGGTTACTTTTGAGTCAAATTACACGTAATTTTGATTAAAATTGTTAGTTCTGTGTCAATTTGAGCATGGAGAGCAAAAACGAACATTATAAGCACACATTGCTTTTTTATTTCCGTAGAGGTACAAAAGCTGCCGAGGCTCACAAAAATATATGTGAAGTTTATGGTGTAGACTGCTTAACAGAACGCACGTGCCAGAATTGTTTAAAAAAATTCCGTTCTGGAAATTTCTCTCTTGAAGACGACCAACGTTCTGATCGACCATCTGAAGTTGATGATGACCAAAGCCATCGAAAATCAAAGAAAATGAAAGCCATTATTGAATCGGATCGTCATATAACTGTCCGAGAGATTGCAGACAGGTTAAATGTCTCGCATACAACTATAAAATATCGTTTAAAAAGTCTCGGAATCGTTAAGAAGCTCGATATTTGGATTCCACACGAATTGAAAGAAATTCAATTAACGCAACGCATCAACATATGCGATATGTATCTCAAACGAAATGAAATCGACCCTTTTCTGAAGCGAATCATCATTGGTGATGAGAAATGGGTTGTTTACAATAACACAACTCGAAAACGATCATGGTCCAAGCGTGATGAATCAGCCCACACCACACCGAAAGCTGAATTGCACCAAAAGAAGATCGTGTTGTCAATGTGGTGTGATTACAAAGGTATTGTGTATTTTGAGCTGCTCCCAAGGAACCAAACCATCAATTCAAATGTTTATTGTCGACAACTAACAAAACTGGACATAGCAATTAAAGAAAAACGGTCAGAATTGGCAAATCGCAAAGGAATCGTGTTCCACCATGATAAAGCTAGGCCACACACATCTTTGGTAACACGTGAAAAGTTATTGGAGCTTGGTTGGGAAGTGACGTCACATCCAACATATAGCCGTGACATTGCGCCATCAGATTATCATTTATTGCGAAGTTTACAAAACTCTTTGAATGGTAAAATATTCACTAATGATGATGATCTGAAATCGCACTTCGGAGTTTTTCACCGAAAAGGAACAGAAGTTTTATGAGCGCGGAATTATGATGCTACCAGAAAGATGGCAAAGGATCATAGAACAAAATGGAAAATATTTTATTGACTAAAGTTCATTGCTTTGATAAAAAAATTAGATTTTATTTCACCTAAAAATACCGAAATTACTTTCTTGCCAACCTAATAGTTTCTATTTCTTGTAATCGATGCAGACAATTTTTATTTTGCATACAGATCCGCAGTCTAGTTATAATTATTTTCAACCTATTTTTATCGACGCCATCTGCACCCTAGTTTCACTCAACAAAATTATTTCTTTGGGTATATGATATTAAACGAGAAAAAATTGACTAACAATTTGGGCAGCAGATTCTTGTCATTTTCATAAAGTAATGCAAAATAATCAGTTTCAGTGTCCCCGTAAACCTAGTGTAAATGATAAATTAAGAATATTTCGCTCGTGTACCGAAACTTTTGGCCGGTAGTGTACGTGTGCTGCTCGCACGTGAGCGTGTTATGCAGTCGGTCCTTGTCATGCGAATCAGGCGTCGCTTTCGTTGATATTCCACGTCGGCCTGTGTCTTTTGTCAATCATTGCCCCTTTAAAATCTGCTCTCCCTCGATTGACGCGCCCGCCTCAATGGATCCCTGCTTCCATTCACCTGAGCAGCTTTGTATGCCCGGAACGAATTTCACCTGACTCACAATGGAGCCACGGAACACGTAACGAAACGAACTTGCCATTATCGTCGTTATTATACCGTCTTTATTGCACGCCCGGGCAGGAGCACGGCGAGATACAATGTACAGGATGGACCGGCATTCCCACAGGATAACGAAATATTTTTATGTCTACGGTGGGGGTGGTTGCACTTTCAGCGAGGCTTCTTTCTTGCGAGTACTATTATGGTGAAGTGGAACAGACATTAACACGTTCCACGTTGTCACAATCACAGCGACGTCCACAGGTGTACTCGAGGGTAATCAAACTCATTTTATACACCTCGTCGTCTAATAGCGCACAGTATAATACTTCATAATGGGTTGCGTTTAGTCAAACTGGTAGCGAACGCGGTAATTTTTCGCTTAAATCGAGCCAGCAAAAGCATCAAAAGAATTTACAATGATCGAGAGGATATTTTTGTCTTCGTTGCATGTTTATATTCATTTGAATGAATAATATTTTTAACATGTTTAACAGATCATTAGACAGCGGATCTTTATGAAAAATTTTCTACCTTAATTGCAACCAACTGGAGTGAAATAAAAATTTATTTTCCTTCTTAATATGTTCAATAGGTTGAAAATAATATAACGGTATTTCTAGAATCTAGTATCTAGTATCTAGATACTTTATTGATTCCCCTCAGGGTTACAATTCCTATATCTTATTTCTAACTTAAAGCTACCTTACTTTCTATCTCTTATATCTAACGCTTACACCTACTTATTCTATATACAGGGTGACCCCTCTTTTGTGCCAGAAAATTTGGGAGGTGGTAGAAAAAGTCATTCTAAACATGGTTTACTTTTTTGTGTTTTTCCAATTTCGGCCCCATTTTCGAGTTACAACGAAAAACCCGAGTTTTTTTTTTTAATCCGTCAAAGGGCTGTGAAGCGCGCAAGAAAAAGATGCGAAAAGTGCATAGAAAAAGAAGGAGGCCATTTCGAGCATTATTTGTGAAATAGTTTTTAAAAAATAATAAAATTAAATACATTTAAAACTTTTAAATTAAAAGGTGTCTTGAATCTTGACCAACTATCCTACGCTTGGATAAACAGTAAAAAAGTATGAGAAAAGCTTCAAACGCATATTGGTTTGTAGTCCACATTGAAACAAATAAATCAAAAAAAGGATCATCGACAGATGTTAATACATTGCTGAGATATTTAAAAAAATATTGCACTAAAAAAACTCGGTTTTTTCGCTGTAACTCGAAAATGGGGCCGAAATTGGAAAAACACAAAAAAGTAAACCATGTTTAAAATGACTTTTTCTACCACCTCCCAAATTTTCTGGCACAAAAGTGGGGACACCCTATATATATACATCTTAAAACTAGAAAGAAAACTAAAACTAAATTAAAGAGAGAGAGAATTATAAAGCTTATAACTAACTTAAAACTACTCCTGCCTTTGATCCATCATACACACACACACACCTTTTTCCCTAACCGTGGAGTATTTCTAAAATCTTCTAACCGTTTCACTGTTTCAAGTTACACCTACTCACTTTTGTCATATGAGCCGCTCAGTGCACACAACGATTAACTCCATAAAACGAAAAGTTGAGAAACGCGATGATGTAATGTATATTGTTTTTAAACATTCCTCTGATAATATGAATTCAAATATATAATGTAGAATGCATAATTGCAGATATAGCTTTCATCTAACGGTATATAAAATTAATAAGAAAGAATAGCCAACAAACAATCGTCAGTAATGTTACAGTTTTTATGTGACTGGTGGAGTTAATCGATTTGGCAACTGAAAAAAGTAATAAAGTTAAATTTAGTCTTTACATTTTTAAGTTTTTTATTACAGAAAAAGTTAGTTATTATACATTTTTATCACAGCTTTTCCATAAAAATGAATGTTGGCAGTTCGGTTATAATATAATTTTTGTAATTAATTCATAGCAGCTTTATGTTAGCGGCATTATTCTTTGGGATGATTCAGCAATATTATAAATAATGTCTTCTTCATCAGCTGTATGCGAGGATTCGTCATTTCGATTTGTTGACAAGTTCTTATAGTAATCGTGTTTAACAGGAGGAATGAATTTTAGCAGAGGTCCATCATGTCTCTCCATTTTTCCTTTGTCACAGTTCTACCTTTAGGATATAATAAAGGCTGATCTATATTTTTCAAACTTTGCGGTCTACCCACTAAAGATTTTCTTATATTAATGGCTTGAAATTCTGTATCTTCATTATAGTCACATTTGAATTGTATGAGATACAGGGTTTGGACCTTTCTAACTTTATCCAGCGTATTTTAAGCCAATTTACTGGAAGCCCTGTGACGGTTACTTTTCTGTTAATGATAGACTGTTCTAAAGGTTTTGTTGACAAAAAATCTTGGTGAGTCCTTTGGATTAGATGAAATGGCGCTTTCTTTTTACACATGTTTTGATTATATGGTACCAATCAATTGGTGAAAAAATGTTTTGATTTTTTTTCGCACATGACTCAATAATGGCAAAATCTGAGTCATTGGGCAAATAGCTGTGTCCACTTACCAAAAATTTCATGTCAATTGATTCAGCTTTGATTTCCGTGCTTTGAACAAGTTTCAATAAACTTAAGACGGTTTTAATATTTCTGTTTTGCCCGGTACACGAATCCGAATATGTTATTATTTTTTCGAAGTTTGCAGCGTAAGTCTTGATCGGTAAACGCAAAGACACACCGACAGCAGCAACCTCTTACAAACGGTATAATATTTATTTCTTTAAAAACAATCTGGGAGTAATGTTGAAAAGACTAAGAAGTACACAGTAACATTCAGCGTGCGAGATCGCTGCTATACTAACTACCGTTTGCATTGTGCTTCTTTTTATCTGTTTACCGCTGCGATTTTGTTACAAATATTATTGAGAGGGAGAGAGCATCTTCGGCTGTTTAAAAACAAATAAGCGTCGATGCACGGCCAGAACAGATACATCGTTACTGAAACGATTTACATTAGAGTATGGAGTTAATCGAAATGGCTTCTGAAATAAATTACTTATTATTCAATGGCCAAAAAAATTTGCCATTTAACGGTGCTAATCTTTATTATTCAGGAAAGTTATTATAAATATAAAAAGTTATGACTATACCAAGGGCTTTGACACTTAAATTTAAGATTTTTCAAAAAGTGGAGTTAATCGATGTGTGCATTGAGCGGCTCATATATGTATAAAATCCGCTAGTCTATAGATCATGTTTGAAATCTCCATTAGAGGTCCGGCTCAATATCACATAAGGTATTGAAAGAAGTAAAAATCAATAATATCGAAGTCAGCAGCTAGAGCAGTTTTCCTCTTTAATAGCATGATCCGAAAATACGACGCACTGCTAGAAAGTAACGAACACATGAGCGATTTCCTATCGATTAGGTGGCATCGTGCGAAATTGTCCGACCCGGGAGAAACTTGCAAAATGAAGTATAATCAACATACGAGATCGAGTCGAGAAGGTAGGCACTAAATAATGGTATGAAAATAACATAACTGTCCACCGCAAATGTTGATGACTATCACGGCGCATCGTCTGAAAGTGTCTGCTGCAAACTCTGAATGCGTTCGCGAGGTAACGTGCATAATGAAGTCCCTTGCGGCGCGCCGTGGAGCGGGACACGCAGTTACAGACGGCGGATTTTAATTAATGTGAACCTTGAACCGAGTAATTACAACGCCGGCTGCGGAAAGCCATGTTTGCAGAGTTAACGCGGTTATTTTATAGACAGCCAGGCCCCGTTTCCAGGTTTTTTTTTCTTCCCCGCTGTCTCGAGAGGCAGTGTGGAATATCAACACCGGCCAGGAGAAGAAGCCTCGACCGGCCACCGAACCCGCGATACCCCACGATGCTTCCGCTTCGCCTAACAGCGAATGCGTAACCGCTTCCTACCTAATGGAAACCGAGGAAGCCTCGTTTCTTTTTCCGCGCGATTATCTGATCCCGTTTCTGTTTCTAGCTGCGCCATCAACGACGCTTCTGATATCGGTCTCTTAGCGCTTCACGCGATTAAGTCCCACTCGATAAAACTTGCATTAAACTCTACATCTTTTTAATGATCAAACAGAGATAAATCGCGACCGGTCTGCTCGGGCAAAATTCACTTGGTCCCGAGGGGACTCTTCAGGTCCATTTTAGAATGTGTTCCCGTGGGAATTTTTGGACGCCAACAAGTGTCAACGTTGGTTTAGAAGGTTGCTGCTGGTGATTATGATCTCTCTGACAGGCCTAGAAGTGGACGACCAGTTGAATTTGATAATGACACCCTAAAATCTCTAGTGGAAGCTGATCCAAAATTAAGTATACAAGAATTATCGAACAAAGTTTGTTTTAGATTTCAAAATAATTGATTACTTATGGATTACTTATGGGACTATCTTGATCCGCCACACAGCAGACTCCACCCTTCCCGAGACGAAATGCTCGTTTAATTAATTTTAATTGAGTCAGATCCTCATTTAACATTCACTTTTATTCGTCTCGATTGGAAAGTGAGACGATACCCGGCTTGATCCTCCCGTGGCGAACGCAGCTCACTTCCGGCACCATTTCTGTTCATTGGCAATTAGTGCACTGATTAACATGTAATCGTTAATGGCTTAGATATGTAATGAACTGGCAATGATCGCGGATCAAGGCGTTGTCCTTTTTGCAGCTGCGTTTCTATTCCTAGAAACGGTCTTACCTAGTTATACACTGTGTGCATTTTGCATACGCTGCAAAATAAGATATACGAAACGTATATTTTTTTTTATTCTAGTACATTATTTAGATAATTTGTGTTCATATCACAAGCAAAAACAAAAGACACTGCAATTCGATTGTAATATTATAGACTGTGGATTTTATTCGGATAAAAATGAGTACATCAAAGGCGTTGAAAAATCTAAAGACACTGTTATATTATTGCTAGACTGCGGATCTTTATGCAAAATAAAAAATTTTCAATCACAACCAACTGATGTGAAATATTTATTTTCTTTCTTATTATGTTCAGCAGATTGAAAATAATATATTGTGTTTAAATTTTTCTGATATTTTTGCTGCTTAAAATTACATCCACTAATTTTTGTCATAAACGCATAAAATCCGTTGTTCAAATTACTAGGAAAAGAACTAAATGTGTATGCAGTTTCCGTACCTTGCAAATTAACGCAGATTTTATTTTGCATAAATATCCGCAGTCTAGTACAACACAGAAATGCAATCATTTTCCTCCCAAATACATTGTATGCAACCCGATTTAAGGCTTCGATTTAATTTACAATGTCCAGGACCAAAAAATACAAGGGTTACCTATCAAATCAAGAACCGTACACAAACCGGCAATAAATAATCCTCGCCTATGCACAGTGGTCCAGAAGCCCGGTTTTTGTGGCCAAAATTCAAAATGTTGTCATAATTTTCTGAAAGTTGGTAATTAGGAGTTTTTGGAGTCGCTGATAACGAATCTGGCATTAAAAATTAAAAATTTTTTACGGCAGGGTTATTATGGCGATCTAGAGGGCGGTATTTCGTGGCCCGATTTAAAAAATTTTGTAAATCGATGTTTTTCATCATTTTCATAGAACAATATAATTGAGATACTTAATGCCATGTTTTAAATTAGTATAACCTAATACAATAATACCTTTCTAGTTTTCAGTTATTCGATGGCCCTCGAGGCGTCAAGAACGCGTGAATAAAAGAGACCTTCCTACCGTAACCTTTATTTCATAATCCCGCTATTTTGTAGTTCTATTTGAACATACGGTTCCCTTTAAGAAAACATCACAGTTATGGTCCACAGACGCCGAAACAGATAAGGCGGGTTCAGGTCCCGAACGCGTCAAAATACCTCGGACGCCTTTATTAAAATTAATACAGAGTTAAAAGTCGCAAGAGGGCGCAGCTAAACTTTCCATATTCTTTTTAACAAATGTTTAAACTTTCGTAAAAAATGAGTCCAAAGTTTAGCACTTTCTAGCATTTTTTTAAAACCCTTCTTAAAGCTTAAATTGTTACAAACTTGGAATATTTGTTTATGGATTAAAAAATGTTTATGATGGCATTTAGAACTTAAAGTACATCTACTAACATATAAAAAATCATAATTATAACTATAATTATAAGTGGTATTTAAAACGTTTAATAGAATGTTCAATTGTATGATTTTGTTTTTAGAACGCCGTATCTTATTATACAATTACCTAAAATCAATAATATTTTGGATTTAGGAGCTTTGAAGAGTTATCAGTAGACATCGGATCTTTATGCATTTATGGCTTATGGAAATGTTAAAAAAAATGATATAATATAAAATTCGAGAGAATTTAACACGATTTTTATTTGCTTTGGATCTACAAAGGCTGTCCCCATTAAAAATAAAATTTTATTTCATTCCACTTTCTTAAAATGTTTCTATAAAAATTGGAAATTGCATAAACATCCGATGTCTAGTTATCAGTTTATAGCAAAAAAAAATTTTTTAATCTATTAACCTTGAGAAATTGAATTTTGGCCACAAAAACCGGGCTTCTGGACCACTGTGCTATGGTTCGAATAGACGCAGTTTTCCCCGACGGATTAATGGTTTTCCAGGATTAATTCGTGCCGCGTCGTCCACGGGTCCGATAAACCGAGCGTTCTGCGAGCTTCGAGACTGCGGGAAGATGCGACGGATGCAGTAAATTATGCAACGCATTTACGGCGGAGGCCGAAAGTATCGCGTGAAAGAGAAACATACACGCCCATCGTCGTCGTCGTCGTCGTCGTCGTCGCGTCCTTTCGTTTTCTTCGGTCGTCCGTCGGTCGTTGTAGATTTTAGGGTGTGCCCACACAGAGCCGGGCAATAACGAACGCTTGATATGCATGCCCCGTCCGGCGAAGGTATTCTTACGTGCGCGGCGTGGTCTGCATAATGCAGGGTGTAATATAATGCACCCATGCCGGTCAGAGCCCAGCCGGAGCCCCGGCCGAGGTGGAGGCATCGCATGACGTCTCCAGGAAAGCGTGTTTTCGATAGCGGAGTCGCTTGCCTTGGAACAAAATTCCTCTTTGTCCTCCTCGAATCCGGCACGCGATTTTTCATTGGTCTACGGACACGTTCGCGCACGCGATCCCCCCGTGAAATCTCATAGCCGGGGACTAGATGGTATATATACACCTCGGGGCGTCGAATTTAAATAGAAACGATCATCCGCCGTGGTCCCTCCGAGCGGTCAGCTTTATTTCTTCGATCCCATCAGCCACCGCTTCACACCAATCAAGACGTCCGCTGTCAGACTACATTTTTTACACCCTTGTCTCGGCAGAGAGCGCATTTTGCTTTCGTTGGCCGGGGAGTTGATAATGCGTCTGCTCACGATTTCCCCTCAAAATTCTGTGAAATAGACGATAATTTAGTAGAGCCAACTTAGATTGCACTCTGAGCGTTGCAGCGAGTCTGCAGAAGGCAACGGCGCCGGGGAAACACGCCCCCTCGGGCCTAGCCACGCCCACGTTACACAGAAACTGCGAAATGAGAACTACGCTTCCACTATCAACGGTTTTATCTTCGTTTGACGATAAGTGCATCAACTCTCCCAGGAAGTATGTTAGAAAACTAGATGTTTTCTGATCCCAAGGTTCTGGGGTAAGTGCCGTGGGGTTCATCACAGTCCTCTTACCAAAAGGCATAACCTTCCCCACTCCGTGGCCAAATCCTTCAGGACAAAGAGTCCCTTGTCTTTGGCAATACGACGTCGGGTCGCTTGCCTTTCCTAAACATCCTCACCTTCAATAAACAGTCAATGGTTATACAATCGATAGCTGCGAGACCCAAATCGGTCATCAGCTATCGCATCGCCTGATGCCAGGATTGTTTAGCTTCACGGGCCACAAACAATCTAAAGCCCTGCCATAAATCTGTCAAGGAATAAACATCCCTTCGACCATTCCCACGAAACCCCTTCGTTAAAAATGCGTTGACGCTAACAAGTAGTCTGGACTGCTCTTAGTTTAAACAAGATACTTGCTGCTCCATAACGACTATCCAATAGATCCTCATCAAAATCCAACTATATTAACGAAAATTTCAAAATTAAAAATAGAAAATTAGAGGCGTTGCCCAGTCTCTGCAATATCGAGAGCAATGAAGCAACGCCCACTTGTGGGACCACGCCCACTTGCGAGACCACGCCCCCATACATGAAGAATTCAAGAATTCAAAATGAAGAATTTAATAATCTCCAATAAAAAGTCGTTTTTTTCTCCAATGCCTAATGCCCCGAAGGGCAATTGAAATTGCTCCCAGGCCAAAGTTTGAATCCCGGAGCGTCTGCAGGGTGGTCCATGCTCGTCACACTCTGCACCTTTCGTTTTCTAACAGCATAGTCCACCGTGATTTTTAAGGCGTGTCCAACAAAAGCGAACTACGGTGTGAATCGCGACGCAGGCGTGTATTTTGCGCACGCACACAGCCGCGAATCGACAGCCGGCCATCACGATACCTCTAGCACGGTATGCATAATACGACCGGTAACATAATGCGTCTATTGTTAGAAGGGAACTCTCTCTCTCTCTCTCTCTTCCTCTCTCTCTTTCTCTGTCTTTCTCTTTCACCGGCTGTTTACCCGCGGGTAAATAGGCGACGACTACATAGGCGGCCCCGGGTACATAGAAAACGTTTTAATACTCATTTGCATGCATTCAACCGGCGTGCACGGCGCTTATACACGGTGTTTATAGAGTCGACGTCTGGCCGAACGTCTCTCTGAATAGCATTTACTTTTTCTCCATCTATTCCTTTCTTCGTGCCGGGACACAGGCAACCATGATTTATGGTTGTTTGTCCAAGCGGCCGGCAAAAATTTCGAGACACTCCAAAGATTCCCTGCCGAACCACGGTGTCCTGGCGGCTTTGGTTTTTAACTATGATTCATTTTCGTACTCAAGGGCCCGGTCTTCGTAGATTCGCGATAAGGTAGAGTGACTACATTACCGGCAAAAAATGGTTTTACGTGCAACTCAACTTTTCGTCCTTGTATAAGAATATTTTATCGCTGGTAAAGGGCTCATTCGAGAGAGGAAGGTTCAATCTAGTGCGCGCTGGTCAGGAGCTGCCGAGATTATGCAGATATTTGGTAATATAAGTGTTTAAAAACAAATTGACGATGCGCATGCCGTGAAATCCAAGCGTCTTTATGCCATTGGATGAGTTTTCTGGATGAAATCGAGAGCAGCGTTTTAGAAAATATCTCCGGCTACAAATTGAATTATATTTTGTCTTGATTCTCTGCGAAATAAAGCCAAAAAATGTGACAAGTTTAGTCACAGACTTAAGATCCGTCGGATCTAGACCAAGACGAATCTTAAGTCTGAGTCTGAAGGCTGTGAATGGAAATTATTAATTAAAAAGTCACGTGACTATCCCGGTCCCTTAAACCCTTGCACTATGATTTATTTTACAGTTACGGAAATCGTTAGTTTTTTGTTGCGCGAAACAACCGGGGTGAATGGGAACATTTGACTATGCAATTTTCTTAATTTTATTTCTAATCGATTGTTTGGGAGATTGAATTGTTGGTCATGAGTCTGACACGTTATTGCAGACAGCCTAATCCGGTCACGTTTACCACGACATTCAGAATGAACACGTAACTCCACAATGGAAAAGCACGTGTCCCGATCGGTCGTTGACTGCTTATCGTTGTTACATGTTATTTTTCTGTTATGATGCTCGCACGTAAATGGATCATGGAAGATTAAAAATAATATGTCAGAGATTGTGTAATCTACCGAAAACCCGGATCGGCTTTTATCGAGACGGTTGATAGTGCGGAATATAGTCTGTCGTAGATTAGATAATACTCCAGCGAGCAGAATACACAAATATTGTGACCAAAACTTTGGCCCCCATCCTAATTGATGAGTCACAGTTGTGCCACTTGTTTGTCGAATCGATCAACTCCACAAAATAAAGACCTTTTAGTTTATACTAATATGTGCGATGTCAGGATTGTGAATTGGTATGCTAAAATTGTCTGCATTAGTAGATGTTATCGAGTAACATGTCGATCATAAATGAAACGTATTTTTCACGACGCATCTTCATTTCATATGCACGGAGTAGGCATTATATTTGTGCATATGTCGTTAAAATAAAATATGCAGAACGTATGCAATATGCAAAATATGCAAAATAAAAATATATTTCTAGAATCTCCTAATGACGAATCATATTTCTATCCGGTTCTTATAACTTTACCTACTTTCTGTGAAAATATGCGTTTGCATAAACATGTCTAGTGATTAATTCCTAATTCCTCAACGGTATCCTCAGTAACGTAATTTAATAGTTTTTCTTCGGATTGTTAACCTCTTAAACACTGTACGCCACTATAGTGTTTTCCGTGGAAGGCATCAGTTTGAACGGTAACGACACTATAGTGCACAGTGCCGCGAATGGCCATTCTAGGTGGAAAACAATCATAAATCGTTTCATGCTTCTTCAAATCGATTGAAATTTTCTGTTAGGTCATGAAATGAGATTCAACATATGTAGATCCTTCAAAAATAATATTTATATTGAAAAATATTATATAAATTATAGAAACAAATATAAAAATAAAGGAAAAATATAATATTAAATAGGTATAACAATAATATCTAGTATAACAATATAAAAATAATAGAAGAAGCTTAGGAGCATATAAGCTTAAAGATTCATATTTATTGCTCTGACATAATTTTCTGTAGAACAAATATACACTACCGGCCATAAGTGTTTACCTACCTTCAAATTTCGTTACTATTCAAATAGTAGGTATTTTATTGTTATGAAAATGTCCGTAGCATTAAATCCTAATTATAAGGCTAATAAAAAACATCCAAAATATTCTGTACATACACAATCAGGTACTGTAAATGAGTTTACAGCTTTTTATGAAAAACGACAATTTTGGAGTTCAGGTAAAGAAACCCATTTTTCTGAAATTTTTATAACGGTCAGTAGGGAATATGAACGCAGGTAATACAGGTATCTTAGTTTTCTCAAATTTCATACTGCATTAAGCTTTCATACAGTAAACATTTGATTTTCACGTGCCTAAAGAATTTTGCGAAAATTTCAAATAATGTCAGGGAGAAAAGAATTATCGATTGAAACGCGCGCTCTAATAGTGTCCCATCATAGCATCGGAAAAAGTAACAGAGAAATAGCAAAGTTATTGAAGCTGAACCGTAGAACCGTGGACTACAATGTTAAAAAATATGTGGGTGAGTAAACACTTATGGCCGGTAGTGTAAACGTACGATTGCGACACTTGTATCGCTATTTAATGAATTATTATGGGTATAATTAGGCTCGGTAAACATTCTGAAAGAAGCGTATATGAATGTTATATCTATTTTCTGAGATGACTTTTTTCCTCCTAAAACGGCCATTTGCGACACAGTGTAGAGGCTTCCGTTGACGTGAAACCATTTTTTGCGTATTTTTGTCGGTAACTTGGTCACTCTATTTTATCGCGAACCTACGAAGTCTTGATAAAGTGTCAGGGGTTAAGAAAATAATGAAATGCTTCTGAAAAGCGACTCGAAGTGACTCGTCATCCCCAGTTAGAAAGTTACTTGCTCTCTTTACCATACCTAGAAGACAGCACGCTGAACGAACAAAGTCCGACTCGAAAAGTTTTTCCAAAGTGGAAATCGACGAACGACGCGACGGGGCCGACAACGAGACTAGCTCGCCTCAGCGGATTGCATAAGGCAACAAAGGAGGTTCTAGAAAGTGACAAAAGGCCTCTCGGCAAGAAGATTCTCACGGCTCCGATCAGAGAGAGATTGCTGCGAGGCGTACGATGCTGACAGACCGGCTGGTGCACCATGCTACACGTGTTTCAGCTGTATAATTAAGGAAACTAACGTGACACGATCGAAGATAGTACTCGTCCATTACGGGCGCGGACTCGTTGTCCGCAGAAGAAACCCGCGGCCAGCATTGAAACAAACTTCTTCGTTCCGTGGTCGCGTCACTCCCTTTGACAGTCATAATATCTATTTCCTCGTCCTTGCACCCGTCCGCGAAGGCCTAAAGACCCGTCACACAGGTGTATGTACTGCGCGCGGACGCACGCACGCACACACAGGTAAACCAGGGGAAACGATCGTGTTATTCGTCTTGCCGGTCGCGAACGATCGATGAATACGATATATCTGGTAAAGCGATATCGTAACGCGGAGACTCAGTTGCTCGAACAATCGCGCATAAAACGGCAATAACGACGTCGATAGACATCCGAGACTCTCGCTGACAATCGAGCATCGATATCCGCCGCGGCGGACAAACGATGGAATTTTCATTTATCGATCGGCGAATCGATATCGGCGTCGGATTCAGTCGGATTATTCGTGTTTCGCCGATGAGCCGCCACAGCGGCAAGTTTCCCCGCAATCCTAATCAAAAGTAATATCTTTTTACAGTTACAGCGGGAACGGTTTTAGTTGAGACAAATTTTTTGACACTGGACCGTATGATGTAGATTGTTTGTGGAAGCTGGAATTATTAATTTATTGCAGAAGGAACTTTGAAGAAATTGCAAAGACAGTTGTTTCCTAGAACCTTCTTTACGTGGGTCTATATTGAAACTTTTATAACTACGTTTCGTAGTCAATTCTCTGGAATACTATTTTAATGTAGAAACGTCAAATGTTTAACAATAAACCTACCACCGCCGGTCAAAATGGCCGGTTCCAGATTTTGTCTTTTACAATTACTGGAATTATAAAGATGAATCTGTGGAAATGATTAAATGAATATGTACACAATGATTTCTCTGTATATGAAGCGGGCCATTTGGATGAAATCAGATTCAAAATCAAACAACTTTCGATAGAAATGAGGTAGTGCGATGAAATTTTTTTTTAATTAAAGCTGAAACTTTGCAAAATATGGGAAAAATAGGGAGATTATGGTACAAACGTTTTTTAACCTTGAGAAAATTCGTTAAACTTGCACAATTTCAAGATAATTGTGGTTTTTGCAGTACCACGCGCAGAAAAAATTTTTTCCCAACATGCTATACATCATTTCCCATAGATTTTTTCACGCTGATTACAAATCTGGTTTCAAAATTTGTCTACGACCTCAGGATTTTGCAAAAACAAAGTTTTTTGTGACAAAACACTAATAACATCTAATCTAATAACACACTAGTTTGAAGGTATAACGTATTTTCATATACAAAACACAATAAAAATAATAATAATGAAGTATTTGAACGTTTTGAGTTACTTAGGAAACATGAAGCACTTCACATCTCGTCATCACTTGACGTATCGCTGTCACTGCTACTGCCACTTTCTGCAGGCTGTGTGTGGCTGTAATGTAGTATAAATTTAAAGGCTATTTTACCGAAAACTGTAAAAGAATACGTGTTTCCTCTTCAACGATCGGTACAGAACTAAAGGCAAAATAAATTCTTTGCAAATAATAATTGATTACGTACCTCTAATATATTGCTTTTAAAGCTCGGTAGGTTTAGTGTTAAAGTAATAACGGTTAAAAATAATTAAAACAAAGAAAAAATTGTCGGCTTTCAGTCAGGATTTCGGCGAAACTTGCCATTGCTCTGGCTCTCTCTTTCTTTCTGGTTAACACTATTCCCACCGCGATCGGTCAAATGACCGTTTTTAAAATTTCGATTAGAATTTCCTATATACAAGGTAATTGAATCGCCTTTAGACTTCACGAATTTTCCTAAAATATGCGTATAATACATTTTTCAATATTCATTTCTTTTTTTATTGTTTATTTTCTGAGAAAAATTTGCAGTCTGTCTTACCTACCACGACCGGTCATTTGACCGATAGAATGATTTATATCTTTTTGTAATAGTATTCTTTCAAAGACTCAATTCCGAAACTATAAAGTCGTTAGAAACGAAAGGTAATGCAGTTGTGGCATGATTTTAGCCGAAAAGTGCCTTCCAGGAAATGCTTTACGGCACTTCAAAGTGTTTACAGTTCTCGCTCGCCTATCGGCCTCGCGGTGTTTTTGCCTGATTGGTATCCGAAGCGGTCCAGAACCTCGGATTTTCTTACACCGTCTTATCTACTATGACTGTAAAATAAACACAATCATAGCCGAAGGGAATGCCTAGACGTCTTCTCACGAATTCAAATGAGTAAAGTCTTGTGACCTGAACAGAGAGCATCAAAACGTGAAAGTTACAAGGAGCATATTCGGCAGTCTCTAACTATTTTGTATTTTTATTCTATTATTATTCTACTTTTGTTTTATATTGTATTACGTGTTATAAGTGTCATTTTCAAAAAAGTGAACAAACCAACAATACTTGGTAGTAAGTTTCACATTTTATCTTTTGTTCATGTTTTTATCCATCTTGAATTACATTTTTATATTTCAGTTTTTATTTTATCCCTTGAATATTCATTCCCAAAATGTCAAGACGTTCGAAGAGTGTAAATTTATTATTAGAGAAAATAAATAATATTGATGAAGAGTGTTCTGAAGATGATCAGGAAATTTTTGATATTGAAAATGACAATGCGGAAAATTATGATCTATTTGAGACCGACTCGAACACCGATGAGGACGAAGAGAATGTTTCGAACGTACGCAGAGGACGAAAGAGAAGGAGATTTTTAGTTAGTTCCGATAGTGAGAATGAGGAAGAGGTAATCGAAACTGCTGTAGACGGAACTGTTTAGCAAGAAGTAAAAGAAAAGTCTAATCCTGGAAGAGCGCCTATTCATAATATTTTTAGGGCAACATCAGGCCCAACAGGGTATAGTAAATGAAATATTATGAAAGGTAAAGTTATGACGGCAATTTCTCTGATTATAATCAGAGAAATTATCAATAATTATTGATAAGAATTATTTTCATTCTATATTAAAAAATATAAGTTGTGTTAAAGACCGGTCATTTGACCGGTCGCGGTAGGAATAGGTATACGAGAAGTGTCGGTAGGAATAGTGTTAAAGTAATAACGGTTAAAAATAATTAAAACAAAGAAAAGATTGTCGGCTTTCAGTCAGGATTTCGGCGAAACTTGCCATTGCTCTGGCTCTCTCTTTCTTTCTGGTTAATAATGATGTTTTCAGCGACCGCGCGACCGTGTAATTTAATTGAACCGTACTTTCCTCTTCTCTTCCTCGGCATTAACTTCGTTAATAGTTGCCCGGTTCTTGTACCGTCACACTTATAATCGCTCCGTTGACAACCGCGCAGGAACTCGCTTACCGGTGCGCCTTATAAAACCGGATTACCCTTTTTCTGTTTATCGCGCGGTCCCATAATTATGTAATTACTGTTTTTTCTTTCTCTGTCAGCGGTTCAATGGCTCCTCTCCGACGGCACCGGCCGTCACGGCCACGCTCTCGTACCGTTACAGATGCTTCCGGTCCACCTCTATACAATTAGGGAATTAAGTCAATCACGGCGCCACTTAGCAAAACACATACGACAACCGGGGCCAGCCGATTTCAACGCCGCTTGAAATCAATTACAAAAACCTCGCGCACACCGTCCTGACAGACTCTCTTTCGACTTGACATCTCACGTCTGGAAAAAAACCACTCACGATTCTTTACACTTACCTGCGCCCCGATGCACCTGACAATCTCCTTTCTTCGCACCGGGAACCTCCTTCAGACTCGTACTAAATTTATATGCATTTACCATGAAAATTAACGGATGAAGGCCGAACCGTAGAAGTGAGAACATTAGATTTATGAGATAAACAAATTGTTAGGCTGCTATGGGTGAAATGTTCTAAAATTTTACAGACATGTATGAGTGTAGTACAAGACAACACAGTACAATCTTGATAGAATTAGAACACTAGATTCACGGAGCACTAAGACTGACTATTTTGCAATTACTTTAGAAAAATAACAAGAATGTGTCTATCTAAATCTTTATCTACTTTCTTTAAAAATATGCGTTTGCATAAACATCCGCAGTCTAGTGATGATTTCATAATTCTTCAACGCTATCCTCAGTAATGTAATATAATAGTTTTTCTTCGGATTGTTAATATGATATTATAACGATAGTCGCAAATTAAAAATATTGGAACCCGTCAATCTTTTGGGTCCCGTAAAACCTTAAAAGAGCCAATATGCTCGGGGAACTATGAGTACAGTGATTTCTCTATATATGTCGCCAAGGCCTGGGTGATAAACGTCGCGGAATTATTCCCACTATACAAGACGCTACAAGATGCAGGCAAGACCGGTGTCCGCTGTACCAGAAAGGGAAAAGTTTAACGTCCGGTTCTTCTTCCTGCGAAGTTTAGTCTCATTTTCATTGTCAATACGACTTCGCAGACAACACAACAAATTTTCCAAGCATATCATCCTCCCTTTTATTTCGTGTTCGCTAAAATTAATGTGCGATTTGGAAATAAAACTCAAGCGGTTACACATTTTAAAATAGTTCTATTAATTGCACATATTATTACATTTTTCTGCTTGCAGATTCTGTTTCCTTATCAGACCTGAACGATTTGAAACGAAAATAAGAAATAAATTCTGCAAAATATTTTTGGTTAACGCTTTCGTTACCACGGACGAGATACCTTGCTACCACTATGTTGCGTGTAGGACGCTACAGACGAGATACAGTGAATTCGGTATACAGTAAGGAGCCAAACTGAACCAATAACCACAAGTTTTGTATAAACCATTATTTATTACTAAGAATATAGAAGAATAACAAAAAATCAACATTATAATTATTTTTATCGTAGTTAGAAGTAACTTAAGAGTTTTTTTTCAATAATTAATGTCTTCTCGTTTAGCAATGGCAACAAAAATACACTGACTCGATTTTGCACCATGTCCAATACTTGGCAATATTTAATATATAATTTATTTTTAATATTTCGTCCACAACCCTTGTGCTTGTAAAACTGCACTAATTCGCTTTGGCATACTTTCTACTTCTATTTTTTGCAATAATCCGGAGATATTTGTTCCCACTGTTCTTGAATTCTATCATACAAATCTGTGATTGATGTTGGTTGGGAGTCATCTGAATCCCGAAGTCGTCTTTTTAGTAAACCCCATAGATCCTCTATGGGGTTGAGGTCGGACCACTGTGCAGGCCAATCCAGAACAGAAATTTTTTTAGCACAGAGCCAATTTTTTACACTTTTAGCAGCGTACTTAGGGTCTCGGTCATGCATGAAAATTACATTCTTTTCTTCAAAAGGCATATTTTCATCAGCATCTACGAGATGATCTTGTAAAGTATCCTTTGGCATGTACTGATTCATAAATGCTGTTAGGCACCCCCAGAACATTAGGGATCCACCTCCATGCTTTAACGTTTGTTTCACATGTTGTGGTTTAAGCCTTTCATTTTTACGAATCCAGCACTAAGACGTGCCATCTGAACAAATTCTGTTAATTTTGGTCTCGTCTGACCAAATAACCCGTTCCCAGTCAGTAGTTGTCCAGTTTTGATATTTTCTAGGAAATTCCAAACGACGCACAGTGGGGTATTTACACCGGAAAGTCGGAAAAAATTACTATTGCATGGAAACCATTTTCAAATGAGGCACAATATAATTGTAATGCAGAATATATATATATATAGAAATAACATTTTAATAAGAAAATATATAAATAACATTTTTCAATCAATTTTCTTCAGACAATGCGTTCGAAGTTTCTTCTTCAGATATTTCTTCGGTCTCGCTTTCATTTGTAGAAGTGATGGGCTCAAAAGGGAGAAATATATCCAAACTTTCTTTCAGGAACGCCATTGTTTTTTTTCTTCGAGGTTGTCTTAAACTTGATAAAAGGGGATCAGAAGTGAGTAACAGCCTATTGATGACATCCAGATTACATGCCTCCCTGGAACATTTTCTGGCATAACTTTGTCTATACTGGCGAAAATGTTTGTTTCTCGCCTCGGCTGCTTCTTCTGATAATTGCCCAATAGGCAAAATTGCATTTCCTACAACTTGTGGTCCATGAATTAATATCTTGTGTGTTGTGGGTGACATGGGATACCACCCATATAATCGAACGTACATTTCTGCTGTCCCTGTGGTATAAGTTGCAAATTTTTGTGTATCAATTTTATAGCCGCTTGATATTACTTCTAATATTACTTTAAATTTATAAATTAATTCTGCGTCAAGTCCTGTTATTTCCGATGATAACTTATGGTCCATAAAAAACCTTCGACTACAATTACCATCGTTTGTGTTGCAGTGGAATTGATTAATTGTAATGGTACTAACGAACATTGAAATATACTCGCATCAGTATCAGAGCTATTTTCAAATTTTTGTTTATATAGCGACTGCTGTGAACCGTCACACCCCCACTTACTTATCAATTCAAATGTATTGCTATCATTTAAATTACTTACTACCTCTTTTAAATACAGTAATAAGCGGCCTGCCGTATGGTTTAATAAATTTTGTAAGTTTACCTCTGCACAAGTCGAGGTTATAATATAGGATTCTGGAGGAGGATAGCATTCCTTTTTAAAGTTTTGAATAATAGAATAGCAGGGGAATAATTTTTTGTCACTACTTCTAATCACATCATAGTCATCCCTAGATAGTCCTGCTTCCACAAAAATTGAGAGAGCTTTTAATTTTGGTAACTGTTTTCTTTCTTCATGTTCACTATTTAAAAGTTTCCTGCATTTGGCTGCAAACGTAGGAGATTTTACAATCTCTTTCAATATAACTGCAGCATCCAGCAAGCCGGACAATCGTAGTTTAACTTCCGTGGCGAACACCAATTTCTCTAAACTTACATTTTTTCGAAGTTCTTCCGTTTTCTTTCGTTTGGCACGTTCACATGATACCGAGAAAGATTTTGTTGGTCGTCCTACTTGAGATTTTGCAATAGGTATCTCCACTGTTCCTTCAAGCCAATTTCTATTCTTTATTTTGAAAACCTCCTCTATGTATTTGGCTAATAACCATCTGCGTTTGAATTCTGATTTTAAATATGAGATTTTATGCTTAAACTGTTGTTGTTCACTTTCTGAATAACTATTTTGGCTTAACAAAAATCTTTCGAGAAATTGTAGTTTTTCATTCATGTTTAAATTTCTCTGTTCTTGCATTAAATTAAATAATTGTGTCCGTGTGATCACCTTAATTTTAGATTTTCCCGCTGTAGTCTCCATTGAAGAATTCTCTTTTAATAGCTAATAAATACATAACAGAAAAATTCTAAATGTAGAAAATAATTAATATGACGAAGCGTGAAATATGTTCGTACTTACCAAATATTATAAAACAATTTATACAACGACTTTGTTTACAAAACGAAATATTAGATATGATAAATATATCTAACATACACTTAATATTACTATTACACAAACAACTATATAATAAACTCTTCAATAATACACTATACAACACGCTAAACTGTATAATTAAATATGAATATACTACACTGCTAAAACTATATGAAACAAAACTTATATATATGAGAAAAACGGAAAATAGTAATACGTAGTTATAAATGCTTTGAATCGTTTGTCGAATGTGTTGTCTCAGAAGACACTGCTGTAACTGACTGAAGACATAAAACAAAAACCTTCTTCCACTGTTTATTGCGTACTTCATTTTTTTCATTATAAACATTTAACAGAAACAGAAGAGAGTTGCATATTACACATCAAGGGCACCCGGCCGCGTCCGCGGCTGCAACAATGACGCGAGGCGGAGAGAGAAAAGGCGGAGTTCACTTCTATCTAAATTGTCTATAAAATCGAAAATTGGACGAATCTGGAATAAATTTTTATTGGATTTTAATCACAAACCTTCACGGAATAAAATGACACAAGAAAGAGTACCGGGACTCACCCTGAACCATAACAAAATGATTAATGAAGTTTTGAAATTAGAAAAACTATTCTTGATCTATTGAATATCATCAAATATTAATAACTATTAAAAAATATACGGAGAAGGAATCACAACTGTACTAAAGTGTAGTACATACTTTTCTCAAAATATAAGAAAAGTGAAAAATCAGACAAAGTTATTTCAAATACTAGAAAATCTTTAGTAAGTAAATGATACTTCAACGAATAGAAAGGAAATAAGCTGTTACCATAAAATCTTCTAACTTCTAACGAAGTACACTCTTTTGTGAGTGCATAAATGAAAAAAACAGTTATGGTACGGTATTCTATACATATTCCATTATCTTATACAACAAAAATAATATGGTTTACACTAAGTTTTAAAAAATGACTTTTTTCCGGCTTTTTGGTGCAAATACCCCACTGTGCGACGTTTAATATTTTTTTTCGATGACATTGGCTTCTTTTTTTTCTTAATGCTTCTAAACTCAGCTCCTTTGAAGGTTCTTCGTGCTGTCCATTGACTTATTTGTATATTCGTATCTTCTTTTAATAATTTTGTAGCCATAATGGAACTTGAAGATTCACCAGGTGTGACAAACCGTATAATCCTTCGTTTATCCTGCGGTGATAATATTTTTGATCTTCCTCCGACATTTAATAATATACTTTTACAGTATTTTTTTCTTATTCTCTGCACTGTCGATTGACTAACACTGCAGGTTTTTGCGCCGCCTTACGCGTTGACAAGCTGTCATTCAAAAGAGAAATGACTTTTGTACACAATTTGGAGCAATTGACTTCATATTGATTCTTACTTCACTTGCGTGCTTTTCCGTTCGACTGATTGCGAAGAACTGCCCAGATAGCACAGAGACGTCTTAAAGACGTCTTTAAGACGTCTGTGGAAGACGTTCAGACGTCTAATAGACGTCTGAATGTCCTACGAACGTCTTCCGAACGGCTTCTGAACGTCTCTGGAACGTCTTTGTGAAAAAACTGTACGTCTTAAAGACGTCTTTAAGACGTCTCGAAACAGACGTATTCAAGACGTCCCGAAACAGACCCCTAGTAGCACAAAAATATTAGATAGATATGTTTGTCAAATATTGAAAAATATTTTTTAAGCCACATTTTTTCTTATGAGAAAAATATTGAATTTGAATATTGTATACATGTACAAGAAATATAAATTGAATGTTTGTTATAACAAAAAAACTAAATGAATAAAAAAAAATTAATTAAAAGAATGTTTTTCAGCATATCCGCGAACATTAACATTTTATGCTTTATTTATTTATTTATAAATAAAAAAAATAAATTAAAAGAATGTTTTTCAGCATATCCGCGAACATTAACATTTTATGCTTTATTTATTTATTTAATTTATTTATTTATTTATAAATTTAAAAAATAAATTAAATAAATGTTTTTCAGCATATCCGCGAACATTAACATTTTATGCTTTATTTATTTATTTAACTTATTTATTTATTTATCTATTTATTTTGATGTATTACTTTTCTGTGCACTTGTTTGTTGATGGAATATTCAGTTACAGTTAATCAATTACAGTTTGTAAAGCTTTTCTCTAGCAGTTTAGAATGACTGAAACGTCAAGAAATGAAACGTTTTAAAGACGACTCGTAAAAGATGTCTTAAAGACGTCTGAAATGAGACGTCTTAAAGACGTCTTTGACGAGACGTAAAAACGACATCTTTTACGAGACGTAAAAACGACATCTTTTACGAGACGTCTTTAAGACGTCTCAAAGACGTCTTTTCAGGACGTAAGACGTTCAGACCAAAAATGGACGTAAAACAGACGTCTTTAAGACGTCGAGTGCTATCTGGGTGAGTGTTAAGACGTAGACTAATAGTTTGTAAACATACCAAAGTGCTAGATGTAAACATACTACTAGAACATCCCACGTAAACATTTCTTGTAGGAACCGGTGCAAAATCGA
The DNA here is from genome assembly GCA_913789895.3 of Seladonia tumulorum. NCBI lineage: Eukaryota > Metazoa > Arthropoda > Insecta > Hymenoptera > Halictidae > Seladonia > Seladonia tumulorum. The sequence goes on from OU565267.1 coordinate 2,227,485, forward strand.
GTCGACCTATTTTTGTCGTCATTGCTAATCGAGGAGACATTAATTATTGAAAAAAAAAATGCTTAAGTTACTTCTAACTATGACAAAAATAATTATAATGTTGATTTTTTGTTATTCTTCTATATTCCTAGCAATAAATAATGATTTATACAAAAGTTGTGGTTATTGGTTCAGTTTTGCTTCTTACTGTCTAGAGAATTCTCTGTACATCTCGACGTTGTGGCCTCGAGTCGATGAAAGTTGTATGTAAAGCGAATATTGCTATTAATTTGCAGCTTCGTCCAGGAATTCGCCTCGCCGCCCGCCGACGGGATCACGCTGCTGTTGGAGACCCTTCGGGGTGTGCAGCTTGCTCAAAGTTCTCCACCCTCTTCCGGTCACACGGGTCCGCGTGTCGGTACCAGAAGAGCAGCTCTGGACGAGCTGGGATGCGTCGAGTGTCTGGCTGCGTGCGCCGAGAGATGCACCGATGCGCCGAGACTGCTGGTGCAGGCGCAGCCCGGTCTTCTCGCGCTGGCAGTCTGTCTGACCAGTAGCTTGAACCGGTCCCGGGTTCTAGCTCTACAGGTAACAATCGTCACTTCCGTTCTCCGAGTGCCGCGGTACTGTTAATCAAAAAAGAAACTCGTCGTCGTCCGAGAACGAATCTCGCCTATGCTCTCGGATTATGTTCCTTAGAAGAGAGAGAGAGAGAGAGAGAGAGAGAGAGAGAGAGCACCTCTGCTCGCAACATCGGTGAAACGTTTTCTCTCGCGTGTTATCGCACTTTTATCCGTCGCGCATCAGCTTTACTAGATTCGCAAAGATAGACGATCGTGTCCCATCGCCGGACTGGATCCAACACGCATTTTATTTTAACGCCGCTAAACCGATTATATCTGTAGCACCAGTACACCTTGGCCGGTAGTCTTATCGAGGCGCCATCGCTTCCTCGTCATTCATAATAATGTTAATGCCGCGTACACGCATGACATAACACTCCGGAGAGCGATTAACAATTAGCTCTCTCGCTGCGACGGGATCCCGGCATACGAGATTATCGAATTTAGATGAATTAGGTAGGTCTCGTTTGCAATAATTATACTGGCGGATTCTTTATGCAAATATTAAATTTTATGGATCATTTTGGAAAAACCAGGATGAGGCCGGACATCTTCTTCGTGGACTTGTTTAAAAACGAAAGAAACTTTGTTATCCCTGATTCGAAGATATAAATGATTTTATCGATCGAACCACAGACAAGCCTGTACTATCGAGAAACATGCTTGATTCAGAAATTTCCATTCAAGGTTTATCTATTCTTCGGACTGACGTTTGATTCAGAAATTTCCATTCGAGGTTTATTTGCTTTACGGATTCCCGCTTTGTTTTTGTATCTGTGACAAGTTGTTCGTATTTGCGAACCGCAAACGAAGCAGTTAATTAAAGAGTTCCGGAAACGATCCAATCAAAGCTGAAGCGGATACAAACGATTTACCGCTTGTATCGATTAAATCACGAGTCTCCCGTTATGCTGCGTTTCGACCAAACGAACGAATGCTCGTTCACCCCCCACTTCGACAAATTCGAGCTCATTTAACCCTTTGCGCTCATGTAATTTCTTAAACCTTAAAACTTCTGTTAGTAAGATTTTCTCGTATTGTTTGAAATAACCAAGATATTCAAGTGGACAGAGCTCTTGGGACACTGTATATTCTTTTTTTTATGTTATATTTATATCGAAGCGTTCAGTAATTTATTAAGCACAAACACATTTACTAGCGTAAAAAATATTTTCAATAATGATACAGCAATTTTTAGTAGCGCCTTACAGTCAGCATTCGAGTGCTAAGGGTTAAATGACGAACGCGAGCGAATGTATTAATATAATATAATTATAACAATCGCCGGGTGTCAAAATTATGTATTCGGATGAACATTCGGCAAATGTTACGTTTGTTAATATTTATAAAATCGAGTAAACCATTCTTCTCCCTTGAATTTCAATTTTTTCGTCGAGGAGTCCGACCGAGCAATCGTTCGGTCTCTTCACTTTAACAATAACAAAATTCCTCCTGGTTCAGTTTCGATTAAAATAGATAATTTCACTGTGAAATCCAGTGAAACTGTTCGTTTTTTAGGCATTATTTTTTATTATAGAATGACATGTATTCCGCAGGTTGACTGCGTCATTAAAAAGTGCTCGAATGCCCTCAATATAATAAAATACATACGTGGCACGTGGTGCGGATCTGATCCGGCCACTCTCCTTATTTTATATAAAAGTTATGTACGTTCTATTATAGATTATGGGTCTTTTGTGTACTCCCCTAAAAGACGAACTATCTCGGATAAACTTGAAAAACTACAATTCTCTGCAATCAGATTGGCTTTGGGATATCGTAGAAGCACCCCTACCAATATCATGTTGGTTGAATCTAAGCTCCCGCTGATAAAAGAACGGTCCATGTTTCTTTGTAACAATTTTCTTGCGAAACTTCACTCAAATGAAAGCTCATTATGTCTTCAAGTCATTAAAGGTTATTATAATAGAGTTAAAAACTAATGACATTTTGAGTTTCTGTATAATTTATTTTCGTAAATTTTCCAACTTAATTGAATCTGAAAATAATTACAATATCTTTTGTTACGATTTCAAAACGATTACTACTTCAATTCCCTTTGATTTTGAATTTGGATACAATCTCAAAAAATGTGATGACCGTGATCAGAGAATCAAGAACTTGATTGAGGATCATTCTGCTTTCGCTATATTTACTGACGGTAGTAAAATTTTAAATGCAGAATTCGTCGGATCTGCTTGTTTCTGCCCTGAGTTAAATTATCACATAACTAAGAGTGTTGACTATAATGCTTCTGTGTTTACAGCTGAGTGTATTGCTTTGAATGATGCTCTTGATTTAGCGATGAGCTATAATAACCAGAACTTTGTTATTTTGACTGACTCCCTCAGTGCTCTAGTAAGTCTGAAATCTCCTAAATTTAATGTTAAAACTAATAGATTCATCTTGGAAAATAAAAGAAAATTTAATCAATTTCATGTAATTTTCAATAATCACTCGATAAAATTTTTCTGGATTCCGGCTCACTCGGGAATTTGGGGCAATGAGAGGGTTGATGCCCTAGCTAAAGAAGCTTCTGTTGCCAGCTCTTTGAAGGTCTCTAAGATTCCATTTACTGACTTATCCGAAACTTTTAAGAAGGATGCAATTTTAAATTCAGTTAAAATAATAAAAGATCAAGGGTTACATAAGGGTAAAGTTTATTTTCAACGATTCTATAGTGATGTTCGTTCACCTTGGTTGGATCACAAAAAGCTAAACCGACAATGTATTGTTTCAATTAATCGATGCAGGGCGGACCATTACCATATGGCTGCTTCACTTGCTCGCATTGGCATCATCGATAATCCCAATTGTAAATGTAATCAGGAGCAGGAAACGCTCAACCATGTTCTTTGGCAGTGCAATTTTTATAATGACCAGAGGATCAAATTTATCCAAAACCTCAATAGAGCAGGTTTTCAATTGCCACTGGACATAGGTTGCTTGATAGCTGAACCTAACATCATCGCTTGTGTATATATGATAGCCTTTTTAAATAGTTGTAACCTACGTGCTTAAGTATTTTCGATTTTTGTACTGTGGCCGGTATTTTTTTGTTGTACCATACAATATACTTACTATACTTACTAATAATACTCTGTGCTGGGAATTATCATGTTTTAATATTCATGTTGTAATAAATCTCATATGAGATTTCCAATAAGAAGAAAAAAAAAAAAATCGTTCGGTCGAATCGGGGGAGAATATGGCTGTGTTTGATTATGTTCGTGGAAAGGTAACTTGTTATTTCGACCTTCGTCAATGTTGCTCGAGCGGACGTCGCATGATTTCTGGCAATCCCAATTCGTATTTTCGAACTGTAAACAGAACGGTTAATTGAAGAGTTATCGAAACGATTCGGGTCTTATAGTGGGGTCTTGTAGTGGGTCAGTCTCGGTGGTTGTTGATCGCGGTGTATCCCGGGCATATCTGACCCATTGAGAGGCTCGTAAACTCGGGTTTCCAGCGAGCACGGTCCGCTCGATGGCCTCCGGGCCCCGTTATTTCGAGAGTGTCCGTCCTCGGAACCAGTTTTTATCATCTATCCGAACGTTATTCGGCCAGGTTCATTTGCAAACTCATGCGCGCAACGTGGCCTCAACGCGTTCATCTCTTCTCTCTCTCTTCTCTCTCCCTCTCTCTCTCTCTCCTCTCACTCGTTTCCCATTTACCTGCGAGGAAGCGCAGGCGAAGCATCGCGGTTACGATCAGAAACGTTGACTAACCGAACTGGGGTAATTACTTCCACGGCACGTGATCACAGAAACCTGCCAGTCTCGAAGGGGGATATAATGAGAATAAAGAGATCGTTATCTTCGCCCCCGGCCGCCGGAGGAACTGTTGAAGGGCATTAACTGCCGGCCAGAGACCGCCATGAAAATATCCTCCTCCTACTGTGCTACCATCCTCTAAGTAACTCCTGCACACGAATTCATTATTGTGTTACAGCTACTGACGAAGGTCTGCCAGGCTCCGGGTGGCCACGCAGCTGTCTCCGAAGCGGTCTCCACTTTGAGGCTCAAGTACGGCGAGGGTGGACGATTCCGATTCCTCGCCGGCGCCCTCCTGGCTCCCAGAGCAGCCATTGCGCTGAGAGTCGCAGGAGTCTCCTTTCTGAACGCTTTCCTAAAGTCTGCACCACGCACGCAGACCAGGCTATACATTCAGGTGAGTTCACCTTCGAACTCTGCTTCCAAATCCATTCGAACGATCCGCAACTTTACATCAAAGGATTCATCAAAGTCCCACTTCACTCTGTTCTCTGACAACCTTTCAAATTTTGACAATGAGTCCTACAGTGACGAGCAAAAGTATAAACACACTTCGCTAGTTTTACATAAAACGTGATAATACAACCTATTTTTCAATTGAATGATAAAGCTTGGGTAATAATAATTATATGATGAATGTGATAAACAAAACATAACAGTTTATGTTAGATAATATCAACAATATACAGGGTGGTCTACCTAAGTAAGGCCACCTAAATATCTCCTCTAATTGTGGGGTTACAAAAAATATTTTGTATGCTATTTGAATGGTTTGAAAAAACCATTCTATTGCAAAAAAAATTTTTTTGTAGGGTAATTTTTTTCAGAGTTTACAAGGTTATCGATTTTTTTTTTTGCGTATAATTGTATAATTTTTTTTATTGCATCGTGTAGCTGATGTAAAAATACGTTCAGTTATGTACATTACATGACCTTGAAATGACCTTTGAGTCCAAAAATTAAATGGAAACGAAAAATTGTCTATCAAGACTTTAGAAACGCAGACATCGGTCGGGAATCTGTAAGAGTAAATAAACATGTTCACTATCACGAAACCCCATTATGAAATTTGTAATATTTTTTTACGAACCTATTTTCCAAACTGTCATTGTAATATATGCACGAAATGGTGCCCCTACACATCGATACATTTTTTGAAGCGTAGAATAAGAGACTCTCTGGCCCTTTCAAATGTTGTCGGATTAATTGCAGCACAAGCTGTTATTATTCTGTCTTTCATCTTCTCTGGCGTTGTTGGTTGTTCACAATAAACAACTTCTTTCAAATGTCCCCATAAGAAAAAATCCATAGGCGTGAGATCTGGTGACCGCGGTGGCCACGCTACACGTCCAGTACGTCCAATCCAAGAATTTGGAAATTTTGTATCTAAAATTTGTCTTACAAGACGTGTAGAATGGGCCGGACAACCATCGTGCTGATACCACATTCTTCCACGAATGTCTAATGGTACATCATCCAAAAGCATCTGTAGCTCATCTTGCAAGAATTTTACATACTTTTGTCCATTTAATGTACCATTTATAAAATAAGGACCAATTGTTTGGTTATTCAAGATACCGCACCATACATTTACTGTCCAAGGTCTCTGCCTATCCACTTGTGTTAACCATCGTGGATTTTCCACTGACCAATAATGCATGTTTCTCAAATTTAATTGACCATGATTGGTGAAAGATGCCTCGTCAGTAAATAACATTCTCTCAAAAAACGATTCGTCGTTCTCATATTGCTGTAAACCCCACTGACAAAAATTCAGTCGATTTTCAAAATCACGTCCTAGAAAACCCTGGAGAGACACATGATACGGATGAAATTTTTGTACATGCAGTATTTGTATTATGCTTGTTTTTGGAATACTGGTTAATCGTTCCAATTGTCGTGTACTAACATGCGGATTTTCGGCAACTTTTTCCATAATAAATCTCGTATTTAATTGGTTTGTAACATTATGGGTTCGCGTACGCTTTTTCGTATTGACACTACCACTTTCAAAAAAATGTTTGACCACTCTTTTATACGTACTACGCGATGGACAGTTGCGTTCAGGAAATTTCGCTCGGTACAAGCGAACAGCTTGTCTTAAACACTGATCCCTTTGCCATAAATCAGAATCATATTAATTTTCTCTTGCTTTGAGTAACTCATCGCGAAGGATAATATCGATAAACTGACGAACTGTTTGAAAATGATCAGACTTCTGCAGTGTTAGAAGTCATTCGTAGTGTGATAGTAAACATGTGTATTTACACTTACAGATTCCCGAACGACGTCTTCGTCTCTAAAGTTTCGATAGACAATCTATCGTTCCCTTTTAATTTTTGAACTCAAAGGTTATGTCAAGGTCATGTAATGTACATAACTGAACGTATTTTTACATCAGCTACACGATGCAATAAAAAAAATTATACAATTATACGCAAAAAAACATCGATAACCTTGTAAACTCCGAAAAAAATTACCCTAGAAAAAAATTTTTTTGCAATAGAATGGTTTTTTCAAACCATTCAAATAGCATACAAAATATTTTGTGTAACCCCACAATTAGAGGAGATATTTAGGTGGCCTTACTTAGGTGGACCACCCTGTATATAATATTTTACAAAAATAAGTAGTAAGACACGTTTAGACTGTCCTATTTCAATGTTAGTTGACACGCATAAGTCAAGATGAAACCACTTAGTGCAGACAAAAGAAACAGTATCGTTTCATTGTGCGATAAAGGTTTTTCACTGCGGCAAATTGCAGTAAAATGAGGTGTAAGTCATACAATGGTTGTAAGATTAAAGAAAACCTATGGTAGTGTGTCAACTTCTTCAAGAAACGGTAGGTCGAAACTTGTTTCTGACAGAGCTGCACATGAAATTGCACATCGTCTTCGGTTTGAAAGTGATAAAACTCCAAAAATCGCGGCTCAAGACGTTGGAGTAAATGCAAGTGAGTGGACCATTCGCCACTCCTTAAAGAGAATCGGGTTAAAAGCGAAAGAAAAGAAACGCAAACCAGCTCTTTCAGACAAAAATATTAAACTACGAAAATTTGCTCACACATACAAAGAGTGGACAACAGTAGATTGGAAAAGAGTTATATGGCCTGACGAAACAAAAATTAATAGATTTGAATCTGATGGAAGGTCTTGGTACTGGACTTCGTCCGAAAATAGTAATCAAGCAAGTAGCATAACAGAAACTATGAAGTTCTGGGGTGGCTCAATTCTGTGTTGGGTTTGTTTTACTCATAAGGGTGCTGACCCCTTAGTTCGGATAGAAGGTATCATGTGCAAAGAACATTATTTAAATATTTTGCAAAATAATTTACCTTATGTTGTTAATTCTATTGAATTTGCTGAAGACGAAGTAGTATTTCAACAAGACGGGGACCCTAAGCATACTGCAAAGATAGTAAAAACCAGGCTAGTGTCACGTCCGGTGGTTCGACCGCCAATGATTAATCAATCTAATAAAGAATTATTGCAAAATCCGATAATGTCACGAGAAAGTGACGCATCAACAGGATGCAAAATCAACAACTCGGCCTTCTGCGAAACGCACAAATAAAGATCGGTTTAGAATAAACGAGAAAATAACTATGATAATTTAAACTGCACAATGAAAGTTCGGTTTACATTCTGAGAATCAATAAGAATGACATCGGATGATGAAGACCCCTACTCCTGAGCCAGCATCTTCAAAGACAAAGAATTGGCTACCCTATAAATAAAGGAATCAGCTCCTTAAGAGAGTAGTTGCAACAGTGGTGTCAATTGAGTTAGTTGAGTTGAGTCGAGTTGAGTTTATTTCGTTAAAACATTGTATTGGAAATCGTTCGAAACCGCGAGTTCCGCTAGTGAACCTCTGGATATAAACTACGTACACCTCGTGAAGGCCAAATATAATCGAAGGATCCCCGAGGTTCCACGAGCGTCCTCTGGATACTACATTGTATAAAACCAAAGAAGATTGTATTTCGGTAATATTATATTATATTATATTTTCTATATTTTTATAATCGCGCTAAATGCACTCACGTATATCTGCTTTATAAATAATATCTGTAAACCTTAATATCTGATTCAGCTTCCTATTTTTGAATAAATAAGTTAATTTTTATCAATAAAAGGGTACACCTTTATTTAAACGATTCTCAATTTCCGGAACCATAGCCGGTGAATGCAGGTAGGTTCGAAACTGCGTACTATCCCTTCAAAACTATAATTCAGTCCACTCAGGACGTAACACTAGAAAAACAAAAGTTTTCTGTGACGAAGGGGCCAGCACAGAGTCCAGATATGAACTCAATCGAAAATTTGTGGTCTATTGTGAAAAGAAGGCTAGCAAAATATGACAATCCACCTTCAGGTGTTTGTGAATTGTGGAAAAGGATAGAACATGAATGGTACAACATTGAGCCGAAAATGATTAAAAATTTAATAGATAGTATGCTACGCAGGCTAGAAGCAGTAAAAAAAAGTAAAGGAAAATGCACAAAATATTAATTTAAAGCTTTATTTCGGCGAGCACAAGTAAAGTGCAAAACTTTAAAAATTGTTTTCAATCCATATTTTCGATAAATATTCCGTTTTCTTTATTCCGAATCTTTATCATTCAACTGAAAAATAGGTTGTATTATCACGTTTTATGTAAAACTAGCGAAGTGTGTTAACATTTTTGCTCGTCACTGTACATAACGTATTAAGCAATCGTTGGCTTGAAAGACGACCTTGTGTCCATTTTCCCGGGCCATTTCCCATTGGAACATCATCGTTCCTTAGAAAATGCCTTCTTGAAGTAAGAACTACCCTGACGAACGTCCTGAAAGTCGAGAAGCTCGGTTGAAGCGCGAAGCAACCGAGCTTGTCCTGGTCGATTTCCGGTCTAACAGTGGGTTTCTCTGCGGCAGGCCGAAGCCTGCGAAGCTGGACTAGAGCCGCAGGTCCTTCAAGAATGGCTGAAAGAGCTGGACGGCAGAGAGGAGGACGCCCTGAACGAGCTTCTGCAGAAGGAGGTGCAGAAGTGGACGCACAACTGCGTCGACGTCGACGCTTTGCAGCGGCGAGTGGTACGTGCCGAGGAAACCTGTAGAATTCTCAGCAAAAAGGTATCGGCCCTGCAGACCGAGCTGCAGCAGCTCCAAGTCGAGAAGCTGAACAACTACAACCTGGAGGACCGTGAGAAGGTGACGGTGCTCGGGCCGAAGCAGTCGCCGAAGGTGTCCTCGAACGCCGAAGACGAGGGTATCAGTTCCTCGGAGAGGTCCAGCAGCCCGGAGAACGGCAAGCATCAGCTGCGAGGTCACCAAAAGCACAGTTCGTCGCCGGACAACGATCAGGAGACGACCATCGACGACGTGATCGAGGAGCTGAGGATCATCGTGAAGGACGCCGAGCAGGAGTTCGGCGACAAGAATCGCGAGGAGAAGGAACGGATCGCGCAGACCGGTTCGAAGGACTCCGTGTACAAGAGCTCGGAGTCCTACTTGCTGGACAGGGTGCTGAAGAGGGACCAACAGTCTGACGCGAATCTGCCGAAGCTGTCGAACGCCGGCTCCTCCACCGTCTCGCAGATGAAGGGCGAGCAGGTGACCTACTTCGGCAACGAGCGAGACTACAGCACCGACTCGGGCAGCAACAGACGACCGAACAACTCTGACGCCAGGAGGATCTCGAAATCCTCCGTCGAGGGCAGCGTGAAGATCCTGATCAAAGGACCGGACATAGAGGACGCCATTGTCCCGACGATCCTGCACCCGCAACCACCGAGAAGATCGCCGCCATGCTTGTCCAGCATCCTGGCGGTGAGACACTGCGACTTCCCGGACCACGAGGAGACCTACAACTCCCACGACGAAGAGATCGAGGAGGAGACCTTGGGGGACGGCAGCGATTCCTTGCTCAGCGCCTCCAGGCTCAAGTACAACGGGAAGAGTCAGACTTACGAGGAGCAGATCAGGAGCAACTCGGATCCGAATCATTTTCAGAAACAGTCGAGGAACACGGACGACGAGCAGGATGGGAAGTTGAAGAAGAGCTTCGACGATCTCCGACACTTTGGTGAAGCCGAGAAGGACAAGAAGACGATCCGGAATTACGAGAGCTCCTCAAAGACGAAGAACGAGTCGAAGCCGAGGCAAGATGGGTTCGTGCAGAGGCACAACTCGAAGTACAGGAGCGAGGTGGAGAAGAGGAAGCTGCTTCGAAGGTCGACGAGCCACGATTACCTCGAGTCCAGCGCGTCCAGTCCAAGGTCGAGGAGGTCGGGAAGGAGCCGGGTCGAGAGCCACATCAGGAAGTTCGAGAGCCTGAACTCGTTCGACGAGCACCGGAGCCTGCAGAGCTACGGGAGGCCGGGCAGCTCCGAGAACCTGAACAAGCAGGAGCACCAGTTCTTCGAGGACAGCTCGAGGAACAGGATGCGCAGGTCCGAGTCCTTCCATCACGTGTCCCACGTGGCCAAGAAGGAGCAGTGCTCGTCCAGAGGTGGCAGCGACAGCGGACTCTTCTACGTGACCGATTTCAATCTGGAACCGTTGCTGACCCGAAAACCTCGATCCATCGAGGCCCCGAAGTCGCCGAGCCTGTTGACCAAGTCCCTGGACAGAATCGACGAGGGTCTCGACTCGATGGTCGACATAGTGATCACGGAGGAGAAGAGTCAATGGGGCAAGCATCAGAAGAAGAAGACCAGGGACGAGAGACAGCTGACCAGGTCCAAGTCAAGCAGACTCGACGGCTACGAGGAGACGAAGAGCAGAAAGGGGAGCAAGCATCTGAAGAACGATGAGTTTTACAATGTTAGCGTGAATAATAAACAATTGAGGAGCGACGAGCTCTACGAGGAGCAGAGGAACCGCGAGTGGAACTGTCAAAACGAATTGAATTCCGCCAAGAGGAACGAATTGGATTTTGATTGCGCGCCGACGATCATCGGCAAGAACGGGCCCAGGTCGTCGACGTTCGGCCAACAGGAGAACATGGCGAACAGATTCCGGCCAAACGATTCCGGGATATTCGCCGGGCGAACTTACGACACTTTCGGTCTCGGAAAGAATCGGTTCAACGCTGGAAAATATTCTGGAAACCAGCAGATCAAGGAGAGCCCCGTTGGAAGGAGAAACACGACCTCCTCGGCGACCGGAAACCGCGGAAAAGTGACCGACGTCGTGTCCGGACTCTACTGAAACTAAGTCCCCCTGCGGTTCAATGTAGATTTCGAAGGATCAGATAACTAGAGATATTTTTGTATATACGATTCGGATGCAAAAGCTTTATGAACGACATTCGTTCAGCTCTGTTTAGATATCCGCGTTGGCTTATCGTGTATGAAGAAAAAATAGAATGTATATCGTTCAATTCACTCCACTTATCGCCACAGGGAGTACGCTAATCAAGCCCAATGCTTGGAAGTATTATAAACAAACGTTGGAGCTAATGTACGGGGTGACGTTTCAAATAAATGATATTTTCGTTCAGTAATTTAATATGAAAATCTGCTTCGTTGCTTCAACCGAGCACCTTCTGATTTAGCATGCATTTATTATTTACTGCGGTAAGAACCGCAGTATTCTATTTATAGGCTTCGTTAGAGAAATATTGATGCGAATAAATATCGGCGAATTTTCGAGAAGAATTGATGTATTCATTATTTTTGTTGTCACCCTGTATACGCGACGTTTCCGATAACTACGATGAACATGTAACCGTTCGCATTACGATGATAGGTGTTCGGTGATGGAGTGTCACACTATTGACGAATTGTGCAATATTATTTTTCACCAGACGCAATTACAGACCTGTGTAATTATATCCGAGCGAACGCTGTAATTTATAAACGGCCCAAGGAAAAAGAGTGTACAAAGTATACGCGTCAATGACTATAAAATCAGTCTACGAGTTATCATCGTTGTAATAATCAATATGTTCAAGCTCTCTTCTAACTTATTATAATTAATGTACTTGCGAAACGAGCCTGTAATTATGTTCTTCAAAGTAAATAAAAGCTGTTACCCTTATCTCCGCAAAGGAAATAACATTCGAACACAAATCCATTCAAGTAAACTAAAATTATACCATAGTATTTATTTCCAATGAACACAACAAATATATAGAAAAACAAGAGATACAACAATTATAGGATTTATGTACACAAAAATATACATATACATATTTACAGCTTTTTCTTTTCTCGCTCTCCCGTCATCGGTAATGATAAAATCTGTCGTATAGTTTCACATCCATAGATTGTTGGCGGTGACGCTTCTAGTAACTCGCGTTGAATAAATATTTGTCATTTCGCAGCAACGAACACCAAGTTACTTAATACTGTAAAACATTCGATAAAATTCTACAAAGAAGACGCACTTCGTTCCATCTAAGGCACAAGGTAAAAATATTCGGGTCAATAGAAAAATATTCAATTCAACCTTTCGGATATAACAACACTGTGCCGCCCCTCGTTTCCTAACTAGCTGTAGCATGCAACAGGGTGGTCGTCACTTCGCTGAGCTCCTGACACGAGCGTCCATTGCGATGGATCACTTCCGGGCTGCCCAGCATCAAAGGTTCGTGCGATTTGTCGCGCGCTATCTCCAGAAGTTGCTGCGACGTTTTCTCTGAAAAATAGCTCCAAAATGATAACACAGACACACTAGGTCAGCGCAAAAATTCGTGTCCGTATTTTAATATAAAATCGGGCGCGAACTTTTGCACTGACCTAGTACATATGCGATAACGTACGATAGAATAATTAGTCTTTAAACCTTGGTGCGTTGATAGCAAGTACGACAATTCCTCTTGGGTGGAAATATATTGGAATTCTTCCCCGCATGTTCCTTTGAACACTGCGATCACATCTGATCGAGGATTGTAAAAGTACAGCCCCTGTTTCCGATTGTTAAACTCGTTTATGAGTGTTGCAATCCCCTACGGAAAAAGAACAATGTAACATTGATATCTCCCAAATTTTCCAATAGCAATATTTACTTTAGCAGCTGTGAAATCCGCTCCCAGGACGTATCTACAGTCAACGACAACCGGAACTTGACAGGAGCCCTGTTTGATTCCTGCGTTGCCAACTGACTTCTTAATAAAATCGACAGCGGGGAAGTAGAGGCTGTTCCCCGGCGTTACCAACAGATACTCTGCTCCGGAAGTAGTCTGAAAATCAACTCATTTTCGTTGTAAATGCATAAAATCAATTATAAAATGCTACTCACGGTGCATTTGTCAACATGTATCGTCGGGCGTGCCGAGGGATACAATAAGAATACGAGATTCGTCCCTACGCCCATCAGTATGCCATACTCGACGCCGACAGTCAGACAGAACAGAAATGTAACAAACATTGGGATCAGATCTTTCTTGCTAGTTTTCCATATCAACTTCACCACTTGATACTCGATCATGTATATCACTGCGCAGATAATAACTGCTGACAGGGAAGCTGGAAATTCAATATCGTCAGACCTGTGTCATCTAAACCGCGAGGATATAAATGCAAATTATGGCGTTACCCTTCGGTATGTAGTAAAAGTACGGTGTCAACAGGCTTAGAGCTAATAATATCAATATTCCCGTGTACAGGCCACCCATTGGCGTTTTCACACAGCTAGCATGATTTACAGCGGATCTGCTAAACGAGCCAGTGACTGGCATCGAACTTGCACAAGAGCCAAGCACGTTGCAAATGCCTAGGGTGATTAGTTCCTGGGTGGCGTCCACTTTGTCGCCGTTCGCGAAAGCTTTCGCTATCGCCACGTTGCCGAGGACCCCGATTATGGGGACCAGTGCTATGGACGCACCTAATTCCGAGCACATCTCAGCGAAGCCCAGCGTGCGATTCCCGATTTGCGTGGAGAAAGGAGGCAATCGAAAATGTGGAAGACCGGACCTGACGGTACCCGTGAGAATAAACGGAGAACCGGTCTCCGTTGAATTGAATTTGTATGCAATAGCCGAGCACACAATGACAATGATAGCATTTCGAGCCGTGGAGATCAGCCATATTATTTTTGTCAATGTTCTATGGTATTTGTTCGGCTTCTGGTTATTGCAGCCGAATTTCACTTCTTTCATTTTCTGTGGAATAAAAACGATGCGATTAAAGCGTGCAAAATGAATGAGAGATTAATCGATTAAAATTTGATTGGTTCATCGATGCTTTGAAATTAACGGACCATAAATATTAATCGTTAATTGATAGTCAAATATAGTTCATTGAAGTAGATTGTACTTGGGAGATAGCAATATGCATTACCCTAAACATTAACAGAACAATGATACAAGAGAGACTCATTGCAGTATCCCATAGACTAGTCTTATGAATATTTTTAAACACTTTTGTCACAGTGTCTAGAAATCCTTGAGAGGAGATCTTTAGTCCCAGAAGTCCTTTCAGCTGGGAGGCCACAATTATCACGGAAGTGGCAGATGTGAAGCCAACTGTGACTGGTATTGATATGAAATCTATAAGAACTCCTGCAAAATATTGTAAATTAATTATTAAATTATATCAAAGCCAGTTAAATTTTTTAATAATTTAATGAATTAGTAATTGTCACCTAAACGTAGAAAAGCCATTAAAATTTGCAGACAACCACATAGAAATGCAAGCAATATCGCAAAGTCGGCGTTTCTGCCCTGGACGTATTCGTGCGTCATAAGTGCCATTAAAGCAGTTGGTCCAATTGTGATGTCTTTGCATGATCCAAATATTATATACACCATAGCGCCCATAAATGCAGAGTAAAGTCCATACTGCAACGTCACGGTTTTATTAGTTTTATTCGAACGTGTTAGCATGAAATAATAATAAACAAACTCGAATAGTGACCTGTGGTTCTAGGCCCGCCAAAGTAGCATAAGCGAGCCCTTGTGGCATCACAGTGAGACCCACGGTAATACCGGCAATAGCATCGTTCAAAAATTTATCTGAATCGTATGTTGGTAGCCAACGAACGATCGGTATTCTTTTCCTAACAAATTTGCTCAACTTGTTCAATTTGTCATCTCTCGACTGCCATTTTCGGTCTATCGCGTTCAGGGCCATTGTGGATCGAGACATATACACCTTCGAAAAAATCCAGAATATTCTTTCAAACAAAAAACAGTAATTTGAAACACTAATGTGCACTAATAAAAAATATGAAATTATTACGAAAGAAATGTCTCGACATTTTACCGAAAAAAAAAATTAAAACTGTTGAAAATTTTGACCAGGATCATGAACTAATTTGAAAAAGAGAGAGCGCCATTTTCTTTACATTTTTATAGGAAAATTAGACCACTTTTGAATGTCATAAAATAAATATTAAATAAATAAAACTCGAAGAGTGTCGCTGCAAGTTAGTGCAAATTGCGTTAGTGCATGTTCACAAATGTTTAAATAAAACGTCTAATCCGTCTATTTCTCTCGAAATAACTTCGTGCGCACTATGGTCGGTCAAAAGCGCGAAATATTTTTACCTGTGAAAGTCTCGACTTTCACCGTAGCGCCGGAGCTTCTCAACGGGTGCGTTACTCTTTAATTATACTGCGGTGGCATGAATAAAAAAGAAGAGAAAAAAATGGTAAAAATAAATGATAATACCTGTCTAAATTGACAGCATTCGCTATTCGCGATACGGCGTAGAACTGAAAGAAACCGAAGCCTTTCGGTTGCTTATATACCTAGGTAGAGCGCGAATTTTATCGCACGTTAGTGGAGGAAAAGTCGCGGCTAGCCTTCATACTTTTTGCACGAATCGCGAACAATATACATTCTTCGTGAACGGTAAGGATATATGTACCAGCGGGCAGAAATAATCTCGATACTCCCCTAATTCGATAATTGAAATTACTGGCGAAAACATATTTATCGGACGATATAAAAAGGAGGAAAAAGACAACACCGAAATGTAATCCGACGTAATCGTCGGAAGCAAGAAAAAAAAAATAAGAGCAAAGACCGAAAAGTTGGCGAATTGAAATTCCTCGGTATAATTGCTCCGGGTCGTTCTAATTTTTTTCCAACATTCCCGACCCCTTTGGCGAGACAAAAATCGCAATGGGAACACGTGAGTTAGCCAAGTGTGTTAACCTTCGTGTCACTTCAATAATTGCATAATCCGAACGCGTAAAATTCACCAGGTTTAATTTCGCCGGCGTTTTTTCAACGGCAACGGCCGATGTAACGCAGTCCTTTTTGTCGCTTTACGAATCATTGAACACTTGGCCCATTAAAGCACGAGCATGTTTCCCAACAGACCTTCGACAGAGCTCCGGTTTCTGTTAAGCAAATTTATTAAAGGGCCATAGGCTACTTGACCCATTAACGATCGCCGCGTGTACGACAGTGTGCGTGCACCGAAACAAGAAAAACCAGCACGCTTTCGGATACGCGGACAAGGATTTTTCTTATCCTGGCTGCTGGCGATCGAACGTCGGGCACTCACACAATCGTCGCCGTAGGAAATGCACAACCATTTTTACCGCATAAATACGATAACGAGCTTCCTGTTCCGATTCGAAGTATCACATAAAACGAACCATCAATTAGCTCGGAGAATTTCGCCGCTGGTACGTGTCATTTTCTTTACGGAAATATCGATCACGCTCGTCAACTGGCATAACCTGCTACTACCAGTTTGTACGCTGTTCCGTACTTGTTGGAAACTGTTTCATCGAAGTATCCTGAACGAAAATCGAAAACGAGAGAACCTGGCACGTCGCTCGGGAATGAAGAATAGAATGAATAAACGCGCCTCGACCAGGTTCTCGCCATAAACTGAACTTGGAAACCGGCATTTCGCTGCGGACTGTCCCGAGAGAAAGTTCAGTTCGCACGTTTGTCAACAGAGGGACTGCATTTCCTCGGTGCAGTCGGTAATTTAGAACAAATAAATCCGGCTCGTGGGCTCGTTCTGCCCCGACCAATAACTTCTTTCCATCACAGAATATCCTTTAACACTAAACTTACCAAGCATTAACAGTATCTGGTAAATATTGCCTTATAAAAATGGCAAATTTATTGAGATTGTCCGTAATTTTCCATATAATATATATACATGTATATATGCTTGGACAAGGAAGTTTCCACTATTTTCCATAAATGAATTTTTATAATTTCAATAATTGTAAAATATAAAATCGGTCATTTGACCGTGGTAGGTTTAGTGTTAAAGGTTGCCCTATTCGAATTTGATCAACCCCTCCTATTTTTATTCCTTCTATTCCTTTGTTTTAATCCCCCTTCCATCTTCAACTCAGGCTGCACCCCCTCCTTCTACTTTATTTAATTTTTCTTCTCTGCTTTTGTGTCTTTTTTATCTTGTACACTTTGTTTTATTATTAATCGTACCTACCATCATATTTTTCGCTTACTCTGATTGTATTTTTTATTTAATTAATATTTTTTCCTTTCATCTTGGTTTTTTCAATCTTATCAACTTAATGCGTAGTCCCTGTAAACACGCAATTTTAATTTTTGTAAAGCTCTTATCTTCGGAACAATTTCTGAACGTAAAAGAAAATAAAAAGTAAGTTCTATGCAGCGAGCATCGATTGCAGTGTCTATTCTGAATAATTGAATCCATTAATAGGTTCCATTGTTTTTCAATTCGACCCGTAGAATTTTCGTCTGTTTGCACTTGCGCATCCTCTCGTTCATCAGTATTATGGCGACCTTTATGGTGGTTGGTTGTTCTTAATATCTATATGTTGACCGAGAGAAAGAAACTATTTCTGCGACAGATTTTCAATTAACATTGCCATCACCGTTAAACGTCTAAGCCTACGGTAAACTGGTCAAATAATATTATCATTTTTCTAGATAACCGTACAGTTCTAAGATCGCATGTTGGTCGAATGGATGTATTAATTCGATATAAATTGTGTCGTAAATATATATATTTTATTGTAGTAATAGCTTTCGGTTATTTTACGTTCGTTTGCTTTGGTTGTGCACTGAACAAGATTCGATCGAGCACAATGATCGTTGTGTTGTATTTTCGTCTAATTTTTTGTCGAAACGATTGAAAAATTTCCGAATCGAGACTGAAGAATTGGTATTATTTCGTTTTTAATGTTTGCTGTAGGCTCACCATTTTCTGTTTGACAATGTCGTTGTAAATGGTTGATCGTTACTGTTTGGAATCGTGCTTTATATTTTTGTATCGTTTCGAAAAATTTCGAAGTACGTTTCGTCTGTGCTTTAGATTATATTTTCCGTCTATGATAATTTTAAGTAGTTATGTTTTTTCGTTATTAAATGTGCTTAGTTTCTGTAAATGCATTTGTAATAGGTAAAATGGATTCCACTGATAGAGATTTAAAACAGAAACATGATATAGAGCAGATGGCCGTAATTGGCAAGATGCATAATATGCAGTGGCTGAAAAGTAATTCTCAGTTCTCAGGCCAGTACGTTTATATCTGTTTTATATATTTTAGTTTACTTTCATTTCATTGCTTTGGTATTCGTTTCTTTCGCTGTAAATATTCTAATAAATGCATGCAATAAAAGACAAGAACATTATTCGTTACCGATTATGATTCTATTCTTTGTTGCCATTACAATCTATACGGTCATGAATGAGAGACTAAATCATTGAAATGTTATTTATGTCAATTCATGGTAAAATATTCTATGCCCATAGAAAAGATAAGATATTAGAAAATCAATTTGCAAAGGTTGTCTCTAATCTCACAAATTAACTTTTCTATTATAGCACAAAAGTATTTCCAGATGGGAATGAATTAGTATGTACTCCAGTAACAAATAAAGCAAGCGAAGGATCAAAGGACAGTACTGATGTTGTGTCGGCTGACGATGCTGCGTACAATCCTCAGTTAGAGAACGATGATTGTGTTATGAACCAGCACATAGATAATAATATCATTACAAATAACAATACGCTTGAACCTACTTTAAAAGTTGTCGACCAGGTTGAGAAAAGTATTATGGAGACTGCTTGGAATAAAAATGTTAATATAGCTAGTTCCCTATTGCCAAATTCTCAAGAAATGAAAAAGATGAATACGCAAGAGAATATTATTAATGTTCCTTTGGAGCGTCTCAGACTCGAGGAGGAAGACAAAATTCAATCCAATGAGTCGTGTAACGAATCATCTAATAAATGGTAGGCAAACAACGGTAATCTTAATGATAATGTCTTGTTATTACAATTCATGTGACTTATTATGCATATAATTAGGGGCACTATTCATACTACGCCTGATTCAACAAAGACAGATAAGCACGACGAAAGTAATCAAATTAATTCGAAGCAATGCCACGATAATAATAACAACAATGCAAAATCTAAAGCTCAAACTGCACCAGAGTTACAGAAAGGTATGCAAAAATCAACTTCAAAGATTAATGTTAACAAAACCAATGATCAAAAAGTCAGGAGACAACCAGGTGAGACTCAAATGAACTAACACACTAATCACTAGATTGCGGATTTTTATGCAAAATGTTAAGACGTTATTTCTTTTCTTAACTAATTACTAGTATATGGGAACAATACAATAGCATTTTTTAATTCAATAAATGCACAAAATCTGCAGTCTAATGATCACCAAATATAATTCTGACATGTTTTTTCTCGCAGGAAATTCGATAAAGGAGTCTTGTACGAAACAGGTTTCCAAAGATCAAGATGATTCATTGCATTCATACAAAAATGAAAAAACCTCCAGTACAGACTCTAGAAAAATCTCTGTACCTGTATCTAAGTATGATAAATGTAATAAAGTGAACGGATATAATAGGCAATTAATTATGGGAAAGGGGACGCAAATGAAGGAGCAGCAGTTTTATAAGCAAAATTTTTCTACGTATAACGATAGTGGTGACAGAAGGAAATCTACGGAAGGATTAGACGAGAAGAACAGGTCTCAGAGAAGAAGTAATGAGACAGACGAGCCGAGAAAATGTCACAAAGTTCAAATAAATCGCACTCAATCATATAATGTTCAATACAATAGAAACAAACTGTTGGTGAAGCCGCAGCAGCAATATTTAAGAGATACAACAAAGGAAGAGGAGAATTCTATTCATCATTCAACTGGTTTCAACGACAACGCTAGTTCAGCTAATTCAGGCGAGAACGGATCGAAGAAAAAATGTGAAACAAGTAAGAAATAAAAAAAAAGTTCGTGCCTGATTATTTGTTGTACTTTAATATGAAATCGCACACAAACTTTTGCACTAATCTAATCCAATTTTCTCAAAATACGCGAGCAAAACTGTACAAAATTTGTACGTTTCAGAATGCAATACGAATGAGAAACCTATGGGAAAGCCATCCGGTTCTGTACCATGCAGAAGAAGCTATCAAAATTTATCACACACGAAAACCAGCAGCGACAGAAGTTGGAAAGACGATCAGGGTTGTGCGCAAAAGTTCAAGAAAGATTCTCACATTTACAGACGTTCTTCGGGCACGTTCCAACCTTTCCCGAAGGACACGAGCAAAGAGAAGCCAGACAACTATAAGAAAGCTGTTCCTGACAACTCGTCGAAGGATTACAAGAGCCAATCCGAGGGCTCGAGGATAACGGGCGTATGCCCGCTTAAGGCAATTAATGGTGCTATGAAAAATAAGACTGACACATCTGATTCAACTGTAAATAACCAGCAGTCCACGAGATCATTGAATTCTTGTTCAAACGGTACCAAAGATCCCGCAACCATAAGCGCGCCCGTTCACATGTCGCAGGAGTCGTCGCACCTGTTGCAAGTCGCCCCTTGCAGTGGAACTGAAGTACAATTCGCAAAGACTGAGCAAGATCACACTAGTAATAATAATAGCGGTAAGACAAGTATCGATAGCTCGGAGGTGAAGTCGGTGAAGTTTTCCGACAGCATTGCGGAGATGAATACGGCGGTTCACTCGGCGCCATCGTTGCATACTAGTAACATAGCCCAACACCATAAAATCGCTACAAACTCGTATTACTCCGATCTACAACCTACTCCTAACGTAAGCAACGCTCAACAACAACTGGAAAGTCACCAGAGTGTACAAACGAAGAGTTATTTCGATCAGAGCTCCGTTCAGAACCCTGAGAGGAACATGTATCTGTTAGACATGGGCCACCAGAAGTCGGATCAGCAGAGCAACTGCAGCATTGCGATGGGCAACAGCATGTCCTACCACAACGTGTCCCCGGTATACTTGAACCAGTACAATAACGCTCAGAACACGTCGCGAAAAACCACCGACAGCAGCATGGTGTCCCACAGCGGCATGGTGCCGAGTACCTCCTCCTACACCATGGAGAACCCGAGTATAATGCAAGGTGAACCCTCGAACATTCTCATTCACAGCACCCAGACATCGGTGTTGCCAGCGTCCTCGGGTTATCAGAACCATCCGGCGGCCGGGCAGCATAATCAATGGAATTTGTCACTTCCAGATATGTTGCTCTACGGAAACGTGATGAACTCGGCGCACCCGTTGAACATGCAGCTGCAGAACTCGAGACACGTATGCAGCACAGACTATAACGGCATCCAGCAGGGCTACATGCAGGCTCCTCTGTTTTACGTGCCGCAGCTGTGCATGCAAGGCTGGAATCCAATGATGCAGTACCCGCCTCTGTTCCAGAACACACCGTACACCAACTGCAGCGCATTTCCCAATCAGGTGCTGCCTTCGAGCACCACAGCTGACTCGATTAATTGCTCTGTGGCGACATCGATGCAGAGTAATCCTTACAAGCAGTTCCAGCAGCTCGAGAGCAATCCCAGCTACTCTGTGCCAGTGAAATTGGACAGCTATATTGGCAGCATGCAAGCATGCAAGTCGAACGTCAAGATCAAGGACAACGCTGTGGATGTTCGCGCAAGATCCAGCCAATATCGAGTTCCTCTCGCGAACGATTATCAAGGCTGCACTCAAGATGCCCAGGCGGCCGGCCCGTACTCCTACGGGGTCTCCATGGACCCAGCGAGGAACGCATCCACGAACGTGCACCTGCTCAGCCAGAAATACGCGCCGCGCGCCACTGCCAATTACCAGAGGATGCCCGAGTATTGTTCACCGTTCCAAAGTAATCTGGATCTCGGCAACAGGAAAGATGACACGAAAAATGATTCCGAGTGCACTCCACCTATGGTCTCGCCGAGAGAATGCATGTACTACGGAGTGAACTACCCTAGGAAGCTGGATGTTCAAAATTCTACTCTACACTCGGACAACAAGTCCATCGCATACATGGCTGGCGTTAATCCGCAAACCTATGCCCCCCAGTATCATAAGAATGGAAATTATCACGCGTCACCTAAGGAGCTCGCGTCCAGAGCGACCTTCACCCGCGGCATTCGCAAAACGATGGAGCAGTAAAGTTGTAACAACAGTAACGAGCACCACAGGCGCATAATACATTTCTTGTTTACGAGCTAGATCGTTGCAGTCACACCGTACAAAATCGTTGCACGTTCATATGCCCCTCGGGCCGTTTTCGCATCATCGTTGTCTTTGTATGGAAGGTCAACTGTCCAATGCGATCGCTTCGAACTAGTTGGAAATTGTTGGCTGGGCGAGGAGACATTTTTATCGAAAGTTGCACAGAAAACTTGTAGCCTGCGGACCATAAATGCAATATTATTCTGTATTCACCAGGAGGAATCCTTTCAAGACATTTTACCCTTCTTAGGACTTTTATAAGATATTTGCAAAGGATCCGCAGGACCTGTTGACTTTAGAATTCACGTGGTAACTCTTGTGTAACTTTTGATACTGCATTGAAATTGGTAGAGGTGTGCGAGTACCCTTAGGTCGGGACTGGCCGAGAATTTTTGGGATTATTCTCGGGAATTCTGAATATTTTCGAAAATCAGACTCGTCTTTGACCAGAATATTTTCGGGTTTTCGCACAGTTCTAAAAATTTTAAAGAAAATATTTAAAGAACGAAGGTTGGATCTTGATAAGAACGAGTGATGGTAAAAATGCAACTTTTGTTCAAGGTGTCTTCTCGTACAGTCGATAATTCGCGAATATTTTGAAGGGACGGCGTTGTATGGTTGACCCTGTAGTGACCCTGGAGGTATGAAAGTTTTTTAATCTACTTTAGACACATATTTCACGTGCATCGTACTTACATAGATGTTTGGCATCAACTTAGCGATAGACTCTTTTTCAAAGTTGAGAAGCTTTAAAGGGATTTTACGATATTGTAACTGCCAATTACGCGATAGCCTCATCTTGTTCTATTTCCTATGATAACAAGTGTGAAAGTAGCAGATCTATTTTCTAGATTCTCTTCGGACATTTCTATCGGCCAGTCTAATGGGCTTAGATTAAAATCAGTGTTACTTGTTACTCGGATTTCCGTAGAAAGCGTATCTTTTTAATATTGTATCCGGGCTCTTGGTATTCTCGGGAGTATATATATATATATTTTTTAAGTTCCTATGATCGAAAGTATTATCGTATGACGATTTAGAGTTTAGTTCGTGTCACGCAAGAAAGTTTCGTTTGGTTCTTTTGATTAACGTCTCCTTTCGAAAAAACGGAATCGAAAATGCAAGATTGGCGAGAGAGGAGAGAAAGAGAGAGTTTTACAAACAGATTTATCGTTGTCGATTGTACTTCGAACCCGTTTGCGAATCACACAAGTCTGATATGTATTTAATTTCCCGTGGCTCAACGTCGAGCTACGACTAACTTTTTTTCTTTCCTTCGTTTTTCGTATTCTACCGTTTCCTCTAGTTTTCTCTACCGATTCGAAGGCAAAAGCATTTTATATAACGATTTATTTTTGTTCAAATATTACGTATATTGTTAAGAAATACCATATAGTTTATTTTTCGAGGACTTACAAGTTTTTACAAAGTAAAACATTGAACTTGCCGTACTTGGTAGATGTTATATAGACTAATTAGAATATATATATACACACACACGTACATACATATACATATATATAAATATTCTTTCTCTCGACATATTCTGGTACGCATTTATAACCACACAGTATTATTCCTTCGATTTATATTAAGAAACTGCACGCGTCAATAGAGTTCTCTTTAAACAAAACAAAACAAAAACAAACAAACAAAAAAAGAAAAATAAGAATAGAAGATGAAGCAAGTAATTTTTCATATGGATCTATATCAATTACCGGTAAAAAGTTACAAAACAAAAAAAAACACCGTACGAATTATTATACAATTCATATATAATCGTAAATACGTGTTAATGTTCATTACGATTTTATACGATATCGTTGATAGTCCTATAACTCGATTTTCGATATGTATTGAAGAAGAAAAAAAGAGAGAAAATGCGAAGAAGAAAAAAACAAAAGAGACACGCAGAATTTGTAGGAATTTTTTTCCGGCACGCTCAAGCGTCAAAATTGATTTCCTAATTTTTCCAACGTTATTCAGAGATTCGTGCTTGCGCGTTCGTCCCTCGGCCTGTTGTCGGCTTTTATTTTCGTCACGTCGATCAGTTCAGCGTCGAACTCCAGGACTCTTTTGCTCAAACTATACTCCTTCAAAATTGCGACAAGCTCTGCGTCCGAGTGCGCCACTCGAATGATCTCGTCGGACAGCGATTGGACGCTCTTCAGGATCTCTGCGGACGGGCGCAGCATGATCAGCTTATGGTTTTTCTCCTTGAAGTCGTTTATCACAGTGTTCAACCCCTGCAAACATCACCGAGAATAGAATATAGTCGACTGTACCACCATGGAAACATGTTCGAAATCGAATTTTCTGAATTTTCTGTCTTCGAACGGAAATGAATTCGACACTGTACCGCGAAAAAACGATACGCTTATTTCTATCATCGATCTCGTTTTTATCAGAAGATCATGGATAAGTTTCCGAACCGCGAAGAAGATCCAGGACGAACACGCATACACGCAATAATAATTGAAAATTATTTCAATAATAATCGATAATGTTGTACGCACTTGCGCCGCGGTGAAATCAATTTTATCGATATGCTTGCAGTCTAGCACGACGATTTTCGAGTTCTTGAAGGTTTTCAGTAGCTTCTGCTGGTTGTTAGCCAGGTGCTCTATCAAGTATATCCTCAGGTAGTCCACCGCCGGGAACAGCAAACCCGCGCTGGGCCGCACGAGGATGTAGCTAACCGCCGGAGTCTGTGTTAACAATAAAAAAAAAAAAACAACAACAAAAAGAAATATTTTTAAAATAGCAACTTCTAAAAGTCTTCGTCAATCATTGTTATGTATTTACATTTCTGTATTCGATATATATTGTCGGCCTGGCGTTGAAATAAATTAATATAGCCAGATCAATCGTCACCCCTATTAAAATCCCCAGCTCGACTCCGGCGAACAGGCACGCGAAGAACGTGGCGAACGTGGGGATCAGATCTCGCTCTGCAACCATAAGTTCCGTTAGTCGATTTTTCGCAATTGTGCAATTTTTTATGTTCCCTCAATTTTTCCCATTTTGGTATAATTTCTTCTTAACCCTCGGACAGCTGATCCTCACAATTATATAATTGATGATGCTCAAGACCATTCACGGCTTTAATTAACAATTTTTTTAAACATATTTTCGGAGATATTTCTTGTAGATCCCATTAGTCTTTCTCTGATATTTCTAATGTAATTACAATTACTGAAATTATAGAGTAACCTTCCATAAAAATGGCTCAGAATCGCAATAAACCCAAATAATATGCGCCATTCGTTTTTGATACTTTACAGATTTAGTGTTGATCATCTTTAATAAATTTAAGACTATAAAAGAACGAAAATAGAGGGAACCAGCTAAACTGTACAATCGCTCAATTCGTTAAGTATTGCAATTTTTGTTATTAATTGTTCTACTCACTGCTACACCTCCAGATCGGCTTGATTATCTTCACTTCGATCATGAATATCACCGCGCTGATTATCACAGAGCTCAGCGTCGCTCTCGGGATGTAATAAAAATATGGCGTGAGCAGACTTAAAGCGAGGATGACTAGAATACCTGCGAGCCAAAATTCCCAGTGAGTATTCCTCTTTGAAAAATCGCAGTATCAATTTTTACCTGTGTATATGCCGCCGAAAGGTGTTCTCACACCGGAAGCGTTGTTCACGGCGCTTCTGGAGAAGGAACCAGTGACTGGCATCGAGTGGAAGAAGGACCCGGCTATGTTGCACAGGCCGAGGGTCAACATTTCTTGAGTTGCGTCGAGAGTCTGGCCTCGTGCTGCAATGATTTATCGATTTTCGTCATACCTCTCAATGTAGAGTAGATATTGCAACAGGTATTCCCTCACTGTCCACAGACAGTTGATCTTTCCGCATTTACTAGGCGTGCAACTAAGTTTCCGGGTTTTTTTTCTGTATTATAAAAACTTAAATTTCTAAAAATTTACTTAAAATTATTTATTCGAAATATCGACCATCGCTGGCTACACATTTCTGCCATCTATCGGGCAACGAATAAATTCCACGACGATAAAATGACGCGTCTTTGGACCGAAACCATTCATTTAGCCAATTTTCGACTTCTTCAAAGGTTTTTAAGTGTTGCCCGGATAAACCATGTGCCATCGACCGGAATAGGTGGTAATCTGAAGGAGCCAGATCTGGAGAATAGGGCGGGTGCGGTAGCAGATCCCATTTTTGCGTTCCAATGATGTCCTTGACAATCAAAGTGCAAACTTGCACAACGCTTGCAGACTTGAGTCCTCAACTGTCTTTGGTCTTCCGCAACGCTCCTTATCTTTGATGTTGAAATCGCCACTTTTAAAGCGTTTAAACCAATCTTCACAAGTGGTTTTCGATGGTGCATGGTCTCCGTAGGCCTTTTCGAGGTTACGACGTGCTTCAGCAGCACTGCATTTTAAGTTAAAATAAAAAAGCAATACTTCTCTCCCGCAAAGGTTGCTTATTTGGCACAAAATTCGACATCTGTTTTATTAATTATTAACCTTTGTGGAGCAATATTTTTAAAAACAATGACTAAAAAATGATCACAAATGTTTATATTATCCAAAAAACACAATTTCATGTATGCATTTCAACCACAGATGGAGCTAGTGACAGTTTTTGTGAAACCCGGGAATTTAGTTGCACACCTAATAGAAACATCAGTGGACCATTTTCAACCCAGTAAAATTATTATATTTACAATTAATATAAAACATTTTTATTTGTGCACTGGAACGCGCAGTCTACTTATAAATGTATAAAATCTAACAATTAAAAATTATCGGAGTTTCTTTGTTTCCTAATCTTGTCGAAACTTACAGAAGGCCTTGGCGATGGCGACGTTCCCAATGATTGAAATCAGCGGCACGATAAGAATCCCAGTGCCCAGGTTCCTGCACATGTCCATGAAGGTCTCGGTCTGGTTCCCAACTGTCCTGGAGAATGGCGGTGGTTCAACGGAGGGCAGTCCTGCGTCGATGTGTCCTGTCAGGACGAAGGGTGCACCGCCCTGGCTCTCGTAAACGTACGAGATCACCGCGCAGGTGATCACGACGATGGCGTTCCTGCCAGTCCCGAAGAACCAGATGGATTTCTTCAGTATCCTGTTGGAGACCTTGGCATCTTTCAGTTTCTGGAACCGTTCACCATTTCTTCAGCCGATCTGCTTCTTTCTCCATACATAGTTTTACATAAAACATGATAATACAACCTATTTTTCAATTGAATGACAAAGTGTACGTAATAATAAGTATATGGTGAATATGATAAACAAAACGTAATAGTTTATGTTAGATAATATTAACACTATATACAGGGTGTCCCACATAAATGATAACACCTAAATATCTTTCGTATTTACAGTCGTATCAGAAAACTTCAGAGGACAAAGTGACACTATTGCAGGAGGCCATCTTAGTGGTGATGAAAAAAATTTTTTATGTCGTGTTTTTTAATGAAATTTCAAGGTCACCGATGTTTTTTTAAATGGAATATTATATTTTTTTTACGATAGCATGATAGACAATAAAAAACTGAATTTAGTGGATACCACCTTTTTGACCTTGAAATGACCTTGAGCAAGACTAATCGTGTTGAAGCGGATGAAATGTGAAAGTTGTTTTTATAGTAAATTGAATTTTTATGTTTATGAGGATGGATTTAAATAGAATTTTTTTGGTAAATTGAATTTTAAAATTTATTAAAATGAGTTGAAATAGAATTTTTATAGTAAATTGAATTTTTAAATTTATTGAAATGAATTTAAATAAAAATTTTTATAATAAATTTAATTTTAAAATTTATTAAAATGAGTTTAAATAGAAATTTTTATAATAAATTGAATTTTAAAATTTATTAAAATGAGTTTAAATAGAATTTTTATAGTAAATTTAATTTTTAAGTTTATGAGGATATGTAAAGGTCAACCCGACGTAAACAACGCGTAATCTTTGCTGAAACACGTAAGTTTTAAACTTCCACATTTCATCCGCTTCAACATTGAAGAATAATCATATTCTTGCTCAAGGTCATTTCAAGGTCAAAAAGTTGGTATCCACTAATTTCAGTTTTTTATTGTCTATCATGCTATCGCAAAAAAATATACTATTCCATTTAAAAAAACATCGGTGACCTTGAAATTTCATTAAAAAACACGACATAAAAAATTTTTTTCTTCACCACTAAAATGGCCCCCTGCAATAGTGTCACTTTGTCCTCTGAAGTTTTCTGATACGACTGTAAATACGAAAGATATTTAGGTGTTATCATTTATGTGGGACACCCTGTATAATATTTTACAAAAATAAGGATTTGAAGCAATGTTTACAATTTTGCACGTATCACCAGAAACGGAAGAGATTGTACACTAATGCTAGGGACATGAAATTATTGACAAACACTGATAGCCAACTGTAGTAAGACACGTTTAGGCTGGTGTTTACACAGTTTTTCTCCTATTTGAAAGTTAGTTGACACGCCTAAGTCAAGATGAAATCACTTAGTGCAGACAAAAGAAACAGTATCGTTTAATTGTGAGACAAAGGTTTTTCATTACGGCAAATTGCAGTAAAATGGGGTGTAAGTCATACGATGGTTGCAAGAATAACGAAAACCTATGGTAGTGCGTCAACTTTTTCAAGAAACGGTAGGTCGAAACTTGTTTCTGACAGAGCTGCACGTGAAATTGCACATCATCTTCGGACTGAAAGTCACAAAACTCCAAAAATCGCGGCTCAAGACGTTGGAGTAAATGCACGTGAGTGGACCATTCGCCGCTCCTTAAAGAAAATCGGGTTCAAAGCGAAAGAAAAGAAACGCAAACCATCTATTTCAGACAAAAATATTAAACTGCAAAAAAAATTTCCTCACACATACAAAGAGTGGACAACAGAAGATTGGAAAAGAGTTTGTATGGCCTGACGAAACAAAAATTAATAGATTTGAATCTGATGGAAGGTCTTGGTACTGGACTTCATCCGAAAATAGTAATCAAGCAAGTAGCATAAAACAAACTATGAAGTTCGGGGGTGGCTCAATTATGTGTTGGGATTGTTTTACTCATAAGGGTGCTGGTCCTTTAGTTCGGATAGAAGGTATCATGTGCAAACAGCATTATTTCAATATTTTTCAAAATAATTTACCTTCTGTTGTTTATTCTATTGAATTTGCTAAAGACAAAGTAGTATTTCAACAAGACGGGGACCCTAAGCATACTGCAAAGATAGTAAAAACCTGGCTAGAAAAACAAAAGTTTTCTGTGACGAAGGGGCCAGCACAGAGTCCAGATATGAACTCAATCGAAAATTTGTGGTCAATTGTGAAAAGAGGGCTAGCAAAATATGACAATCCACCTTCAGGTGTTCATGAATTGTGGAAAAGGATAGAACAAGAATGGTACAACATTGAGCCGGAAATAATAAAAAATTTAATAGATAGTATTCCACGCAAGCTGGAAGCAGTACGAAAAAGTAAAGGAAAGTGGACAAAATATTAATTTAAAGCTTTATTTCGATGAGCACAATTAAAGTGAAAAACTGTAAAAATTGTCTTTAATCCCTATTTTCGATAAATATTCCGTATATTATTAATATTAACGAGAATAAACTTTTTGTTTATGCTACTCACTTTGTAATTATTAGTACCTAATCTTTCTCATTCAATTGAAGAATAGGTTGTATTATCATGTTTTATGTAAAACTAGCGAAGTGTGTTTACACATTCACTCGTCACTGTATTCGCACCGCGTAGGAGCTAGTTCTGCTCGCGTTGAGCGTCTCCAGCGAATTACCTTCAGGGTCAGCAAAATTAGAATGCAGCAGCACGACAAGATCAGGTCAGGGACCCTGGTCCGTCCGATGTTGCTCACCAACTCCGTCCAAATCTCCACGAAACTTTCCCCGTGGATCTTCAAGCCCAGCAAGCTTTTTATTTGGCTGCAGGCTATGATGAGGCTCGCCGCTGAAGTGAACCCCGAGACCACAGGGACTGAGACGAACTCCACTAGAAATCCTAGCCTGAGGATTCCCAGAATTATCGTGACGCATCCTGATAGGAAACACAGCAGGACCGCGTACTCCGGGTTGCCTCTGCAAGCAGGATTCAACTCTGATCTTGGTCTTCAGCTTACTCGCAAGCGACAACTCACAATTGATGAAGCGTGATTCACAATTGATGATTATAATTCTCACGATTATCCGAACTAGATAGGGAAACGTGTTCCAATATAAGGACGTTCACTCAGTTACAATTAAACCGCGGATTTTTATGAAAAATTAAAGTAGTCTGCACTGTTTGTAAGAGACAGGAGCCAAACGAAGATTGCTTCCTCTAAAAATGATCTGTAGTTGGAAATAATATACCGACATTTTTTAATTATAATCTCATCACCGTTATAAATTTATCCACTCAATTTTTCCATAAATGCATAAAATCTGCAGTCTAGTTGCAATGACTATTATTGAGTATTATGAGTATTATTTCCAACTTACTAAACATACCAGGGAAGAAAATATTTCACTTCAGTTCGTTGCAATTCATCTTTTGCATAAGGATCCGCTGTCTAATTATGACAATCACAAGCAAGGCAATAGCCCAGGTCGCTGATGACCATCGCGTGTTAATTCGTGCAATAAATAGTATTGCAAATTGCCTTAGATCAGGCTATATAAAGCCATTCATTCATTCAGCTATATAAAGACATCAAGCATCAGAGGTTCGAATGATCTGGGTCCTACTGCACCATGCTTTCAAAACTCGGTTGTGCTATCAATCTCAGCGACACAATGACACAGTGTTCGTTACCCGATGATTTAGGGTTGAAGCACCGTAAACGAGCCGTTGACCCGTTTCTCGAAAATGAAGTCACGGCTGGTTTCGAGATAGAAATCTCTCAATTGCGCGGATTGACGCCGCAGGCGGCGTTAGTGATCGCGTGAGCGGTCTTTTCAGGGGTCATTAAATCATATTGCCGGTCACAATTGCCCGCAATTATGGATACGAAACCTTAGAGTCTCATAGTGTCGTAAGATGACCGAATCTTTGCTCTCCAGGCTACCGGCAGCGAGCAGGCTGGCGTTTTCTCCTCAAGAGTCTTACCTGGCGTAGGTGTACGTCAGCAGCGAGATCAACGCGGTCGGGCCAATATTGACCTCACGGCAGGTGCCGAAGAGGATGTAAACGAAACTGCCGGCGAACGCGCTGTACAATCCATACTGTGGTGTCAATCCCGCCAGACCGGCGTAGGCGATCGCCTGGAAGCAAAGGACACGCGAGTCAAGGAAATGATCATCTACGATGTGGTTTATAAGACGACGTTGCGTGGAAAGTACCTGAGGTATCAAGGTCAGGCCGACAGTTAGGCCAGCAACTAGGTCGCCCAGCGCGTCTTTCGGCTTGTAGAGCGGCAGCCATTTTAGAACAGGCACTCTGCTCTTGAGTGTCCTCTGAAAGCTGAACCCGGTCATCCTTCTTCCTCAAGACGTCTCTACTTCTTCGACGACGAAGCGTACTCTTGACTAGAGCATCCTGCTCGCTCGAGACCTTCTGCAAACACAGAGTACCGTGTTCAGCCCGGTGTCCTTGGCTCGATTGTTCGCCGAAGATCTTTCTTATGCAACGAGCGTAGTCCCATTGAGCCGAGCGCTCGCGTCGTCGATTCACCGCCGGCAATTAACCGACCGACATCTAAGAGACAATTAACGAGAACGATTTTTTCAACGGACGAACGCGGTAGTGTACAACGCAGCGTCACCTGATCGCCGGCCACGTGAGGCCCAATCGAACACGTGATTATCCTGTTTCCTGATCCCGCGCGCGACCAGCCGGCGTGTCTGGCCCGCTCCGAGGATCCACGATCCTTTCTCCCGCCGCGAAAATTCGTCTCTAACACCCGCGATCCATCGCGCACCGCGATCCCTCAAAGGACCACCTGGTAATTTCTGTTGCGTTTGCTTTACAGGTGTTTTCTTGATCCGCGAACCGGCGGAGAGGATCGATCCGGATGACCGCGCGATCGACCAGAAGCTTTCCCGTGCACGAGCGATCCGTGAGTCTTACCGATCCGGTGTGCCGACGCGTACCTGCTCTGTACACTGATTAAATCTACAGCTGTTTCACACGTGCCGAGCCTCCCTCCACTCGGAAAGGCGAACCTGTCGCGTCGGTACGTCCGCCAGGATGCGAACGCATGCGTCGCTCCTCTTCTAAATGATCGCTCTGGGTTCGGCAAACACGTATTATAGCCAATTCAATGAGCAATTTGATCGTTTTTTCTACAGCAACCGCGTCCGGCCGATCCTGCTCGATGATTTCGACTGTGGCCCATCGTCATCCACATCCGACAACGTTTGCAATCACCGGGGCGGATCTTTGCCACGTTTGTGGCGTGGGCAAATCTTTGAAACGCAAGAAATTATTCGTGTCATCAAAAATGAACCATTTGCATCACCGGATCCGTATGCATACGCTCGACTTTGTTGGTCACTGTTATTATTCGTTAGCTAAAAAATAGAAATGCAGGGTGTTGTTGGAGATGAAAGTATTAGGTCGTCCCACAAGTTCGTGTCGTGGATATGTTTCTATTATTCACCATTGACAAGTATTTTCATGAAAAACCGCAGAAATTTTATGGTGACGGTATGATGTCTTTGCCAAAATGGTCGGAAGAGGTTGTGGAATGAAAGGGTGACTACATATTTTATTTTTAGAATTTAAATTGCACAAGAGTAAATGGCACGAATTTATGGGCGACCTAATAGTAATTCTGATTATAGTGAGGAAGAAATTAGGCCGCTGAAACGAAGACGAATCATTGAAATAAGATCCGATAGCGGTGATGGCCTTCTTTTCATATTTCCTTATGATGCAAATGGCAGTTAATAGCAGTTTTGGTCTAGCTCTGTTGCTATGGTTTTTTCAATCGAAGAAGCTTTCCTCTGAACTCATTGTTTAAAGAATAATTCATGGAACTAGGAAATTGTGTGATATAATCATGCTTTAAACATTTGACGTTCTGACGATTATATAATCCCTATTCTAATATATATATACAATGATTCCCACTAATATTCGGGCGCTTTTAAAATTCGTATAATTTTGTTAACACTAAACGTACGGAACTATAAATGTAACAGGTACATGCTGCCTTATAAAAATGACAAGATTTAATTTATTTAGAGTTTGAGCAGTTCTTATTGCAATGCGTGCTCTACTAATGATATTTATTGAATCATTGCTCATGAAAGCATCCTTATAATTTCAAAGTTGTCAAATAAAAAATCTAGAACCGGTCATTTGACCGGTGGTGGTACGTTTAGTGTTAAATCTTGGATCATACGACTTGGATTTTATTTAAGAAGTTAGCGCAACTGGTTTGCTACGTAAAGTGAAAAAAATTTTTTACAGAAATTGCAGAGGAAATACTAAAACTATTGCAACGTTTTTATGTGGATTTACATTGAAAATTTAGAAAGAATTTAGAAATTTTTCTCAAGTTATGTAGCGAAGCAATTGTTCTAACTTCTCCAAAAAATTCAAGTGGTATAGTCCAATATTGCCAAAGTTATGCGATTTTTAAGAGCGTCCGAATATTAGTGACTGTCACTGTATATAAATGTATAAAATAGGGACAATTTAATATCAATAGGGACAATTATTAGGGACAATTTAATATTATATATATAATATTTAATACATATATATTAAAATTGGGACTCCAATTCGTATTCCAGAATAGTACAGATTTTCTTTAAACCTAGAACAGTAAAAAATTTAGTCGTGAACATAAAGGATGCAGTATGCAGACGGCCTCGGTGAAAATAATGTTGTAGACAGAGGGTTAAGAAGAGGAATGCTGTTTGTTGCAATTGAGATATAAAGTTTCTATTTTACATAAAGAGCCGCAATCCATTTATTAGTCATTAGCACAAAACACGTATCAGGAGAAGAAATAAAAATGTCTGTCTGTGCAAGGACGAACGATGTGTCGAACAAGCAAAAATTCAACATCTATAAAACAATGTGTATCGTGTTATCCAACCTTGGTATGCACTCTAAAAAACGTAACGGAACTTTTTAAGAAATTTTTATCCTCTTTTCTCGAGTAAACCGTATTTTCTATGAATTATTAAAAAATAAACTTCTGGAAATATTTCTATCTACACACAGTGATTCATGCATTTTTCCATGTACTGTCTAATTAAAAATAAACGTTATTCGAGTACCTCAATTACTCAATGACGCAAAACAACTTGATTGAAAATTGATAATGCCCAAATAAAACAAAAAAAAAAAACAAAAGGGAAAATAATTCAATGTTTTAGCATTAAGTCTGAAATCTTGCATACTAGGGTAAGGGTTCCAATTGCTATAGAAGTACCAATTACTGTGTCATTTAAAAAAAAAAATATATATATATAAATATATATATATATATAAATAAAAAAATATATATGCAACACTGATTTCAATGAAAAAAATTAAATATCGCTTATTTTAATATTCAATATGCTGTAAAAATAGGTATAGTTAATACAGACACAGTAATAGATACCTCCACAGGAATTGGTACCCCCACAGTAATCGGACACCTTGTTTAAACAAGTAAGGACAGAAGATGTTTTGCGAGCAAACATGCGAGTCGCTGTGTTATTCTTAAATGTGGGAAGGATCGTTCTCGAAGGTCCCGGTTCGATTCCTGGAAAAGATGCATCGTTTGATTAAAAATTATCCTGTTTATGGATTGACGAAGAGGGAAAGCCCAGGCGTATCGCCGCGGGATTGTGCAAGGATAATACGCAGGGAGAGAGAGAGAGAGAGAGAGAGAGGGAGATGTTTTGCATGAATGTCCGAGCGAGTAAAAGTGCTCAAGGATCTACCTCGCGGCAAAGCGTGATCGTTCACGCTTTCCGCGAAACACGTCGAACCAAAACAAAACAGCTCATCGCAGGGAACGGAGGAACCAGTTCGCGGGAACTCGTCATTGTCATACGAGAATCGATCGATGTGATTGCGCTCAAATTCTTTCGATCCGACACCGTCGTTCTCGGGTACCTTTTGCGAGACGATTTTTCCAAGCCGTTCGAACCGAAACCGTTGAAATTCCCCGTGTGTGGAACGCCGTCGTACACGTCCGTAAATTACAAGGCCGTCGCGTGCTCTTGGACGACGACGTAGTTTGCATGTCAACGACGACAGCACACGATAACACGGCTCGCTCCAAAACACCAAACGGAACGACTCTGTATACTTCTCGGGCAGAAGTACTATAGATACCATCCGTTCTGCTGTAAAATTCGCGTTCACTTCCGCTGGGAAGTTCGACGGTGCGAGGATTGACGACTCGACGTGGAAAAACGCATTTGCATAAGCAGGCGATAACGAACCATGTGTCCTGCACTCTAAATTTAATTATTACGAATTGCTCGAGCAGCGCATTGTAAGACACGTGTTCTGCATTCGGGTGGTACGCGAGCCGTTTTTATTGTTCTTTGGGGAACTAATATTGACACAGCTTGAGCTGCATCGGCTTTTATATGTGTGTCATAAATTCACTCCTAACAGGTTGCTGGGACATATTATTGTTTCGTTACGGAACGGAACGGCATTGGCGGTTATGCGATTGGCCATTGGCGGCCAACCGGAAGATCTTCAAGGTCATTGAAATTTTTAATAGCTCTGTTTTATTTTCATTTATTTAGTCTCTTAGTTTAAGCCTTGGGGATGAAACAAATTGGTAAACAGAATTTGGAAAGGAGCAATAAGAAAGTGCAGTTGGCGAAACTTTACAGAATATTTTTGTTATTGCTGGAAGGAGAAAAGTAGAAAGATATTGGCAACGGAAATTTTGGCAGATCCGCTTGCGTTGCTCTCTTCGCGCTGCTAATTTCTCGCCGTGTGTCGTTCGATTCAGACTTTTTCCTACTTGTCCGAGTTTGCATAAGCACGTCATACTGTAATTATTTGCGAATGTAATCGAGACTCCTAAAAATAACGATGGTTGACCGTTCGAGTTGATGCGAGGTTTAAAAACACGAGTTCAGAGTCCGAGATCCCATTTCCAAGCAGGTAATTATAGCTGTTCATTATGTCATTGGATTAATATTTGTAAGTATTGTAAAATATTAAATAAATCTAGCTCATATCAAGTGGAATTCAATGGTTGCCATTTTGTACACCCATCCCTTCAATATTTCGTTTGATTATACTTCGCTAGGCGTTTGAATTCGTATAGATTATTTATTGTACATTTTTAGGGCGCCATTATGGTGCATTTTTGTGGAGTGCAATATTTAATTTTTTCTTCATTTTCTATGATAAATTGATGGTTTTTATACCCGGGAATATCAGGATGGAGTTGAATTCGTCAGCCTGTAATTTATTGGAAGCAATTTGATTACGAATGTATTAGTTGTTAATCATTTTTTAGAGGCTTGTTTGATTTTCTAATGCTTCCAATGTGTAAGACAAGGAGAGGTAGATTGTGCGATAAGGATAGAACGAGGAACAGTGGCGCAACGGTGACGCCATCTATTGTGGCGGGTTTGTGAATCAATTTTTCCTATCCTTCGCATGTGTACGACAAGGACAGAAGTAGTGTGCGACAAGGATAGTAGATGTCTCGCTCGCGTGCCACCTCCTTTTTCGCGGCGCTTCGAATCTCCTGATAATTAGTAGGCGCTCATGATAAGCGAGGAGCTATCCGACAAGGACAGACTTATGTAGTTTACGGAGAGAGAGAAGGACAGGCAGTGTCCTTCTCGCACATCGAAGACCTCGACAGACAATTTATTAATAACTCGCTTCTCAGGAGTAATTTATAAACATTAGCGACTGGAAAAGATGAAGCAGACTCTCAGCAACTTTTACATACTGTTCATGATCGGACTTTCTTCCGACCTGAATAGTTATTAACAATTAAGGAGACTCCTGTTCGAAAATAACCTCACATAATTTGACGGGTGTCTCGTAATTAATTAATTTTATTTTTTAATTAATTTTTGTGATTGAAGAATGTAGAATGGAGTCTTAACTAGATTCCTATTACAGTTTTGTACAGGTCTATCTCCGTGTTAGTTAGTTATTAACAATTTTCTGAGAGGCAGCTAGATTTATATGTTCCTTCTTGTCGCACAGTCTGACCTTCTTTGTCTTACACATTACGGGTGTTAGAGGAACCAGTAATGTCTTTAGAAATTGTTAAAAACTATATAATTAGGAATGAAACCTAAACAAAATTACAACTGCGGGGTAGCAGAGAGTGCATTCTACATTCTTCAGTCGTAGAAGTGCATGGATAATGTTTGTGAAAGTAGAAAATAAATTATTCATAAGAAACCTGTCCCAATAATTGTTAATAGTTATTTAATTCAGAAGCAAGTCCGATCAGAAGCTATATGTGAAAGTTGCAGAAGCTTCATTCTACATTCTCCAAATTCTAATAATTATAAATTATTAATAACATGGGAATTATTAATAAATATTCTATTGAGTTGGTCGATGTGTGAGGGAGACATTTTGTCTTACTCCCTCTGCTGTAAAATCGTATGTTTATCCTTGTCGAATATGTACCTACCTTTGCACGCCTATTATTTACCAGGAGATTCGAAGCGCCACGAAAAAGGAGGTGGCATGAGCGAGACATCTATTATTCTTGTCGCACACTACTTCAATTAAAAAAAAATTTAATTAAAATATTAAATATAAATATTAAAAAAGAAAAATTAGTTCATAAACCCGCCACAATACATGGCGCTACCGTCACCCCATTGTTTCTCTCTTTATTCTTGACGCACAACCTACCTCTCCTTGTCTTACACATTACAGTCATAGGAGAAACAAGTACTCCCTGCAATAATCGTTAAAAACTAATTAAGCACGAGCCAGATCTATACAAAATTTTCACTACATTCTTGCTAGAGGAATATTCTAGATTCTTCAATTATAAATCATCGTATATTATGGCTGTAAAGTAGGAAATTAATTTATTTATAAGATGTTGTCAATATTTCTGAGATCATTTCTGGACAGAGGTCCGGAAAATTGCTAATAACTATTTAAAAACTAACAAAATGGAATCGAAAACTATACGTGAAACTAGTAGAAGGCCTGTCTCGTATTCCCTATTTGCTAAAGTTTATAAATTATTGCTGAGTAGCGTGTAATTAATGTATCATCGATTGATTTGACAGATGAGCGAGAGCGGTCAGTGTCTGTCCTTCTCTCTCTCCGTAAATCGCATAAGTCTGTCCTTGTCGGATAGCTCCTCGTTTATCATGAGCGCCTACTAATTATCAGGAGATTCGAAGCGCCACGAAAAAGAAGGTGGCATGAGAGAGAGAGATCTAGTGTCCTTGTCGCACACTATCGCTGTCCTTGTCTCACACATGCGAATGATAGGGAAAATTAGTTCGCATACATATATATTATATATTATATTATATATAATTCTCGTCGGCGAGAAGGTGAATCGGTTTCGCGTCGCGCGATACAATATACTATAAACAATACATTTTTACTGTATCAACCGATTTCGAGAAAATTTTCAGCATGTGTACAACATAGATCTACAAAACATATATTTTAAATTTTCATTGTAGGCTCAAATAGAAAAGTTTTAGAAAGTGCCCTTTTGTTTGCTTCTATAACTCCAAGCAATAAAAATCGTTTTTGCACGTCATTCGGTAAACCAATTCTTCGAATTGCTCGAAAAAGGTCTGGTCGTTTTGACCAATTTAAAAAAAGTTATACAGCTTTGAAAGGTGTTCGAATAGCTTTGTGAGCCTGTGTATATGGGTTTTTTCTATGTGCGTATGGTTACAGAGTCGGCAAGACGGCAAGGCGGCTATAAGAGAGAGAGTGTAGGCCGGAAATTATTGCGAATAAGTTAATTATAAATTAGTGTATACTTGCGAACAATTTGCAGAAAAACAGTCAATATGTGACAGTGTAAATTTATGGGCGACAAGTGAGAACCTCTTGATTTAAATATAAGGGAAATAGCATCTAAAATAAAAAAAAAGGCGGCACAGCGACCCTCGTAAACAGGTAAGAACCTGCCTTTGTCACGTAACAATCGACGCCCCTACCCTTTGCGCCGATCCCACTTTTGACGCGTCGCCGATTTTCCGGGAAGCCCCCAATATGTACATTAGGCTTTTGCACCCTGGCGTCTGAATGGGAATCGTTGAGTGAATGTGTTGGTGTGCTTGTGTTTTTTGCCATTTTTTAAATATAGGACTAGGTAGGGTTAGGTAACTTGACTTCTTGGTGTGAATGCTAATTTTAAGTAGGTAGGAGCCGGGGCTGGCTACCGTTTTCTCGTTCGGGTAGGCCGTGATTCGACCGGTAGTCAGTTCCTGGAAGAGCTGGAAGTATCGTTCTCGAATCGAAATCGAACGAGGCATGACGTTCGATGGATGATTCGTCTTCGATTCTTCTTGCTCGCATAGCTTTTCGCGGACGCGGACGCGAACGTAAACGCGCGCGGATTAGGGTCTCGAAACGTTGCGCACCTGCTCGATTGTACCAGGGGAACGATCGACTTCTCTCGAGACTTGTGATTCGTCTCGAAAGTGGTCGATCGTTTTCCCTGCGAGCACGTTTAGGGTTTCAGATGTTCGGCGGACCACGAAGAAAAAGAAGAGGCCCGACAAACTGTCATTCAAGAGGGCAGCAACTGCATGCGTTTTATCGTTACTACCTTGTCACTATACTCGTCAGTAGAAATATTTGAAGTAGTTGTAGAAAAGTAGTTAGTTGCATCAATGGGCAGGCCTCGCCGCCCCAACGATCAGCCGAGATGGGCACATACGCGATTTGCATTAGCGTTGCGAAGAAAAAACACGCGTTGCATTAAGTAATTTTGAACAGAGGATAAAAGTTAGTGTTGCGAAAATAATCGCGATCTAAATTGTGTAGAATGTAGTGTTGCGAAATAAATACTCGCGATTTCCATTTCATTTCAATTTTATTGTTACTTGAGGCAATTTTTAAAATATAAAGATTTCATAAGAATTTTTATAAGTAAAGTAGTTTTTTTTTTATTCCACTGTTCCTTGAATTAGCGTTGCGCAACAAAAAAGAATCGCGTTTGATTTCGAGTCATTTTCGATATTTCAGGCGCCCATGCTCGAGCTGCAACGAACCCTCCCTGGTATGGTGCAGGCATTCGCGTTTTCGAATAGAGTTGCGAAAAAATCACAACGGGTTGAATTAGCGTTGCGAAAAAATAAAACAGAATTTTTTTACTTACCGCTTTTGTTAATGACAAAGTAAAATGGTGGATGAGCCGGGTCTCTTCACCAATAGACTTTGTCACTCTTCCTGCATGCCTCGCGAATCAATTGATAAAAACATTTCTGTTTGAGAAATTAGCGTTGCGAATTTGATATCGCGATTGTCTTAGTGTTGCGAAAAATACCAACGCGTTGTATTAAGGCGGGATTAACCTGCATATTGGAAAACGTAAATCCTGAGATTTAATGGTTATACTCGCGACCGCGTATATAAAAGTAAATGTTTGACATTGCAGAATTAGTTGCGCAAGAATGCATACGAACATTGAATTCTAGAGATTTTGTTGTATAGATTTTCGAGTAATATTGCTCGAGTTCTGTATTTCAAGTTTAAAGTTTTTGAAATGTGGAGCATGTGTCCACCGGGCCGCTACACGTCGAGAAAAGAAACGTATTGGTACGTTCTAAGATCGCAGTTAGCGCAAAATCACGGTGCACGTTGCTACGTTCGATTCCGCGCGGTGTGTCCTAACACACGATTCGTTTGCCGTTCCAGCAATGGAACATGTGTATCCGTTTTCGTATGACCGTACCATACACAAAAAGAAGACGTATTAAGTTACGTCACCTGTGGTGGTACGCACGACAATGCCATGGTGACCATTGTATTAGCATCTAATGCGGTGCGAGCCATGGTGTTGACGTGCCTTACGATGGCGGAAATCACTGTAGATTCACCTGAACGTAGCGACGTGTGTCTTAGCCATTTGATGGTGTGTGAGCGCTAAATGCAAGGAACCTACCAATGCGTTTTACAAAGCATGTATTTTTTTAACGTAGTGGTCCGATCGGGTTAGAAGACATACACTTTGTGTATGTATAGCGTATCGAACGCCTCGTCGGCCCGCAAGGTAACAGACGGGGTATCTTTACGTAGGGACCGCGCAGTAATTTTTTCGATAGAACTTAGTGTTCGTTGCACCATGCAAAACTGATATTGCAATGTTCGAATTTGTAATAATAGTAGGGTGCGCGATGTATATATTTCCCTACTCGCGTGATATAGTAAGAATTAGATATTCGAATCGATTTAATACGAACGTTTTCCGATATGCAAACGGTAGAAAATCCCCCCTTTTAGAGTTGCGATGATTGAAATGCCGCACTGCACCGAATGACTGCCCCTGATACCTGCAGCCAGTGTGGCTGCCCTTAAAATACCCCCCGCAGCCAATGTTTCCCCATTAGAGTTGCGTATAAAGAAATTAAAGTGCACGGGAGTTTTTGATATCGAATTTAATAAATTAGCGTCGCGCCAATAATGCACTACTCGCGTTTGTTCCAATATATTTATTATTTTTTGACTAGCGTTGCGAAATAATAATTCGGCTTCTCCTCGTAAATTCAAATGGCTGCTATCGCGATTTCATTTAGTGTTGCGGAAAAAAATGAAAGTGCACGGGAATTTTTTGTTCTGAGAAAAATAAAATAGTGTTGTGGTATATCATGCACTGCTCGCGTTGTTTAGAGATATTCAATGTACATTTTTGTAGAATAGTGTTGCGCAAAACCAGTCCACTCGCGCGTTTGTTTGAAATATATCGAGTGGACAAACATTCTGAATATGTATTGTTTTTGTATTTTTTTAAATTTTTTCTTGTGTTAATCCAAGATTTAGTATGTTTCAGATATTTCATCCCATGACAAGGAAGAGACGTATGTGTTGAGTTGTATGTGTTGCGTGTTGTGTAGGTTTTCGTATTTGTTGTACCTTGTGCTGTCTATTGTATTTGTTGCTCGTTGTGTAGTCTAATATATTTTTATTTCAGCAAATTTGTGCTAGCCCTCCCCCCCCCCCGCCCCACATAAGTACATGGCCAAAATACTTAAAATACAAAAAAATACAAAAATAAAATACAAAATACAAAATACAAACAAATACAAAAAAACAAAAATATAATACTTGATAGGTAGGAAATAAAAAAAAATAAAAAATTAGATTCCATACTAGGCAGGTAGTAATTCGGCGGGTAGGCTTTGCAATGAGCTCTTCTTGGTATTCGTTTGCACAGTGATCAAAACTAGAGCACTGTCAAATGTGTATTAGGAAGAGTACAAAATGGGGTACAAAATTACGGCTTTTTTAATTATTTTGTAATTTTGTTAACTTTCCGTCGGGTGGGACGTTGGCCTTGTTCAAACACGGCGGAAATTGTATACTTTTCGCCATGTCTGAACGACGCCAAATACTATGTGGGTGGGCGGGTCTCCCTCACAGCAACCTCCACGTGGTGA
Source organism: Seladonia tumulorum (assembly GCA_913789895.3). Taxonomy (NCBI): domain Eukaryota; kingdom Metazoa; phylum Arthropoda; class Insecta; order Hymenoptera; family Halictidae; genus Seladonia; species Seladonia tumulorum. The sequence continues at coordinate 2,270,795 of OU565267.1, forward strand.
GACCCGGACAATCGGTGTGATTCTCGATTTCGAATATTTTGTTTCGCAATTGTTCTATAAAATATTAAAAATCGACAATCACATCGAGCTAATAATTAATTGTAATAATTAATTGATTCTTTGACATGATTTCTTCTCGACGTTAGTTTTCAACGAATATTTTTTGTTGAATAATAATTATTTTATATCGCAATAATTTCCAAATTAAATTTAAATTCTGATATTTCTTTCTAACGTTACTTTCATATTGCCTACATTTATAAACTATCGATTAGCGATGTTGGTATTTGAGATCAGTGATAGTTCCACGTTCTTAGTTCCACAACCGATGAGAGTATCTCGGCATTGGGGCCGTTACCGACCGCTCCCAGTACCCACTCAGGACCCACTTTGGGGCCCGCAGTTTAACACAGGGGCTGGCTGTCTCTCGTCGGTGCTGTCATCCTTACGGAAAAATGTGTCGTTCGAAAATGCGGTGTTTTCTATCGCCCTCTAGGATATATTTTGGCTGGAGTAAGAAACAGAAGGCCAACGGACGGTATCTTGTCAGTGCAGAAACAGATATATTTTTTTTTAGTATTGCTTTTTAAAATTTAAAACATTAAAAGGAATATTAATATCAAGGACAAAAAAAAAATATAGAAATATTGTACCTAAGAAAGTATTAACAAGTTATTAACGATTTCCGTTGAGGTTGTTCTTTTTCCAGTGCCTAGAATGGTTAAGTGAAGGAAAATCGATTGTGCGATAAGGATAGCGATATTTCTGATCGTGCTACCTATTTTCAAGACATTGTTTCATGCGGTTCTGGGTAACTTTGAAGCCTTTTTCATAGCAGGAGTACATGATATGCTCGTTGGTATTAGACGGGGATAGAGGTATGAATTTACAGCAGCTCGAGAGAGGCAGACATATTCAAAATGTTGGTGCCATCTACGGCAAAAATTTCCAAGCTTTACTCCACCGATACTGGTGGTTTTGATCTCAAGATTCACCGCCGAAATATAAATTATAGCAAATAAATAAACAAAAGAGTGCTTAAAAATACCATTAAAAATTGCTTTATATATACTGTACAGCTAGAAATAATAGATTAATTCTCGATTACGTTGATCTAAATCTATAAATCCGAAGGAAGGGGCTCCCCACCATCGATCATTGATTCACATAAGTCAAGCGAATCTATTCGGAGGTTCAGTCGATCCTGGTCCTCCGGAGAGCTCGGATAGACTCGAAATTAATCTAACGCGTTGCGATCATGCGACCACGTGAAGGCCATCCACTTATGGCCTCTGGTCGTGGGATCACTGTGGGAGATCTTCATAATGCATGCAACCTCCTTGTTTCCTTATTTCTTTTATTTTAATTCGAATTTTATTTTATTTCAATTTCAATTCGAATTTAGCACAACTTCTAATCAAGATTGACTTTCTGTTATTGTAATCTTTTCTTTCAATCCGCTCCGGCTTCTAATTTAAATAAAATCCATACTTTTTCAATTTCAATTCGAATTTAGTCCCCATACAGGGACGTTTATGTTGACAACCATTTTTTTTACTGTTCCAGGCTTTAAGAAAATCTAAAGAAATTCTGTAATACGTACTGAAGTCCCTATTTTAATGTATAAATCGTTGAAACGTCGAATGTCTAAAGCGTGCGTGGGAAAAAATAAATATTGGAGAGAAAGAAATTCGAGTGAAATTTTTTCTTGGACATAAAACGACCCAGGTTGCTCAGGGAGGGTTAAATCCACTTCATTTATTTAAACTTTAACTATAACACTGAACCTACCACCCCCGGTTAAAATGGCCGGTTCCAGATTTTTTATTTTACAATTACTGAGGTTATAAAGATGTTTACGTGGAAAATGATTAAATGAATATCCATAAAAATCCAAATAAACTGAGTCTCGTCATTCTTTTAAGACCAACATGTACCGGTTGCTTTTAAAGCTGGATCATACTCGCGATTATCGTTTGAATTGAACAATCAGGAAGAACCATTGCGGAGGAAGGGCAAAGCGACCGTTCAGGAACGAGACTTTTTTCTTCGGCTCCTCCGTTTTGCCAACTAACGAGCACTCCCGCCTCGTAGATCCGAATCAGGAGGATCGTATTCGTGCGCGAGCCAGAGAGATCCGAGGACGTTAATCGTCCGCCGGAAACGACGCGATTTAACAAGTCTAACAAAGAAGAAGAAAAAAGGAAGAATAATGAACGCGGGTGATTCACATGAACAGGGTACATCTGAATCCCCCTGATATCTCGAACAAAAAAAGAAGAAAAAACAAGCAATCCTCGATTCTTGCTCGCGATTGTTTTTCGTCACGCGATCCCGCCGATTTTACGTAATTTTTCGCGTCCGACGCCACTTCCGGTATCTCCGGACCATTATCTCCGCATTAAACCGGACAGCAGAAACACCTTTGCTGTCCGACTGTCCGTTAGAATCGAGAATCTATAAATAATCCACGAAAAAAAGCCGCTAGCAACAATCCTTAATAGCCAAGCGATTATATGCTAATTCGTCGGAGGAGCATGCTGTAGCGGAACGATTAAGAAATTTTCGAGTAAGCCTGTGTCATTGTGCAAAAAAAAAATATGGCGGCGGTGTTGAACGCTAATGGGATATGGACGAACATGAAAATTGATTTTGCTGCGAAAATCTACACGTATAAAATAAATGAGTTGCTTTAACCAACGAATCTAGTCGTCTCTGACAACTCTTATATTAATATACACTATCGCTCAAAAGTATCCGGACACTTGCGAAATATGTATTAGCATTGCATCAAAGTTATTTCAGTGACTAAAACTAACGTCTAAATTAAAAATTACGTATGTGTGTGGAACTTACCAATACTACACTTAAATTAAATACGAGATTCATCGACGTATCCACCGCGGAGAGTCCGGATACTTTTGAGCGGTAGTGTACGCTGTTAAAAACTGAGGTTTTTTATAGAGTATGCATTAATTGTAGTAAACAGGATACAAATAGAAATATCCTTTTTCCATTAGCACGTTGACTACCACGTCGGCGATATGCGGCACAATTCCTCGTACATCTTTAAAAATTAATTTTCCTCGTAGCATAGTTGTTCAACCCGAAGTTCCTTAGGATTTGTACGATCTGAAAGAGTTCCTGAAGCAATCTTTCATTAGCATTACTGAGATTAGTTAAATTCTTTAGATTAGTTGAATACTTTCTCTTTCGAACGAGCCCTTTCCCAGCGAAAAATATTCTCATACAAGGACGAAAAGTTGAGGCGCGTAAAACCATTTTTCGCCTATTTTTGTCGGTAACCTGGTCACTCTACCTTATCGCGTGTCTACGGAGTCTTGGCTTTTTAAAAGTTATTAGCCCTACAATATTGATATACTTGCCCTACAATATCGAGTCAGACTCGTGACGAAGATTTCCAATAGAGTCTAATAAATATGAATGTTATAAAATTTCCTTTACACCGAAATAAAATTCTGTTTTGTTGTACTTGATATATACAGGGTGAGTCACCAAACGTTAGCACCTCAAATATCTTTGTTGTTTCTAAAGATACGTAAAATATGGTAAGGACAAAGTTGAATGGTACAATGGGGCTGACACGATGCAAAAAAAAATTTTGTTTTTATGTCATTTTTTTTGAGATATCAAGGTCACCAAGACTTTTTTAAATGGAACCACCCTTTTTTAAACACCTACAATGATAGTCCCTTTCATTAGGAATTCAGTGACTATAATTAGTCCAAGGTCATTCAAGGCCAAGGACAGAAAAAACGTATAAAACTAAAATATGGAAGCAGAATACCTGTATTTTATAAATGTTCGAAATGATGGCCGTCTGCGTCGATACATTGTTGTAAACGAGCTCTGAAGGAATGTTGAACTCTGATAAGTGTATCCGACGTGATATTCGTACATGCTGTGATGATACGCTGACGCATATCTTCAACTGTTGTTGGAGCATCCGTGTACACGGTCTCTTTTAGCAGAACCCATAAAAAGAAATCCAGTGGATTTAAATCAGGCGAACGTGCTGGCCATGAAACTGTTCCGCCTCGTCCAATCCATCGGTTTGGATATCGAGAATCTAACGTTTCTCTTGCTACTCGTGCATAATGAGCAGGACAATCGTCATGTTGGTACCACATATCGTAGCGATTTTGTAAAGGGACATCTTCTAACAAAATTGGCAGATCTTCTTGCAAAAATTGAGCGTATTTCTGTCCCGTCATCATTCCGTTAACGAAATATGGTCCAATTACTTTGTCGTTCAAAATACCACACCACACGTTTACGCTCCATTGTCTTTGATGATCAACTTCTCGCAGCCAGTGCGGATTAGCCACAGACCAATAATGGGCGTTCCGTAGATTAATTGAGCCATGATTAGAAAATGTTGCTTCGTCCGTAAACAAGACATTAGAAAAAAATGAATGATTTTGAAGCAATCCCCATTGACAAAAGTTAATTCTATTTTGAAAATCATTCCCGTGCAATTCTTGATGGAGCGATATGTGAAACGGATGAAATTTATGTCGGGCCAGAATTCGTATTACGCTACTTTGACATATGCCTGCTTCCCGGGCAATTTTTCTCGTATTCACGTGAGGATTGACAGCTATAGTTGCTAAAATATTAATTTCATTGTCTTCATTAGTCGTGGGATTCTTCCGTTTGTACTGTCTTGCATGTACACTTCCAGTACTTCGAAACAACCTGTACGTATTAGTGAAAGTATGTCTAGAAGGAGTGTTTCGCTCGGGGTACCTTTCTTCATAAAGTAGTCGGGCCTGCACTGCATTTTTTCTACATTCACAGTAAATCGTGATCATATCACACTTTTCAGTCATCGAATATAACATGTTACGAGCCAGGGCTTCGTGCAACGCGAGAGGCCGGCGAGGGGTTTATTACCCCAGGAATATGGTTTCAATTTGTTAGTGAGGTACGCGGACGAACCCAATGCGAAATTGGGGAGCCGCTAGGATAGTCGACGTCGAGGACGAACCTGATGCGAAATCAGGGAGCCTCTAGGTATGGAGTCAAATGCAGACGAACCCGGTGCGAAACCGGGGAGCTGCAGGAGGGTGAAACTTCGTGAACGAACCCAATGCGAAATTGGGGAGTTACTGGGAGAGACACGCAGACGAACCCGGTTCGAAACCGAGGAGCTGCTAGGAGGTTGTGTAAGCAAGTATGGGTAAAAAGCACAGACGAACCTGGTGCGAAACCAGGGGGCTGCTAGGATACGGACGAACCCAATGCGAAACTGGGGAGCCTTTAGGATGGTATAATATTCGTGGACGAACCCAATGCGAAATCGGGGATCCACTAGGTTGGAGAAATCTTATTGGATTTACGGTTATGATTGTTAGTAAGCCTCGTAACTTTATATATATATTTTAATTGATACAATCCGAGCGGTAAGATTGTATCGTGTGGGAACGTTCAATTACTAGATTAGGATATTAAGCAATAATTAAGGGTTTATAGATTTCACGATTTTACAACAAGACAAATATATTCTTTGATAAGTTCTGTTACAAATGTCTGTGTCGCGAATGAGTTTAAGGATTGCACGGTTTTGACGCACTGGCAATGCGGGGTCAGGGTTATGTTTGATTCGAAAGGGACTTTAACCCGATCTCACTAGAATTGAACTTGAGCGTGTAACGCGACGTGACTCTAACGTGATAGCACGATCGTTGAATCTTGCGGAACCGTTACTGTACGCAACTAATTGTAAGATCAACCGAACCGTCGTCTAACGTTTCTGAATTTACACTGAACCGTCGTCTAACGTTTCTAAAATTCGAATGAACCGAAGAGGATGAAAACGAGAAGGTTTATATACCTTGAAAATGAAAGGGGTGCTCTGTTAATGTTTAATGTCACGTAGGGTCACACGCACGTTTTTATCATTTCTAGTGAAACCAGGCCTCAGTTAGATTTTCGTTAATAGGTGTTAATGGAAGGTTATCCGGGCTATTTCCAAATCAGAGTCTTAATTAACGGATGCCAGAAGGGAGTGTTCTCAAGAGTTTCATAAAAAGTCATACTGTATTGAAAGGGGTCTATTGGGACGTCTTTCGTTCTGAGAAAAGAGATTATAGCTTCTAATCGAAATGCATGTAGAGGAGACATCTCCATACGTAACAAACATAACGGAATCGCGTTTGGAAACATACTGATAGTAAATAAGAATTCTGAATAACATTGAAGGACCTTAGTATGTTTACTTTAACTACGACCATAGTATGTTTACTATTTCCTACAAGTCTCAACCGTGATAAACGTATTCTGCTTCCATATTTTAGTTTTATACGTTTTTTCTGTCCTTGACCTTGAATGACCTTGGACTAATTATAGTCACTGAATTCTTAATGAAAGGGACTATCATTGTAGGTGTTTAACCCTTATGTGGGCAACCAAACTTTTCACGGTTGTTGGGTAACCGGGGTACCCGGGTACCCCGAGCGTTCGGTGCCGATATATAAAAAATAAAGTGACTATTTTACTTTCATGCTTTCCCATAACTTTTAGTTTTTTTGTCTATGGTATACTAAGTATTGTTTTAAACAGTTTAAGTGAAGCAACTGCTTCAAAAAATAGTATAACTCAATGCTAAGATCAAACTTTTATGCTATTCGTATGTGGACGTACGGTATTTGACTCTTCGACTTACACAACAGTACAACAGTATTCAACTTTATTTGGTCACAACCAAAATGTTACAATATATTCGTATGTGCCAAAAAAAAAAGAAAAGTTTGTTGTATTACTATCCACAATGCACAATGATAATGTTGTTTCTGGGCCAAAGAGGAAACCAGAAATAGTCCACTTCTATAAGAAAACAAAATCTGGTGTCGACATGATGGATCAAATTTTGAGACGATACAGTATACAAAGACGTACTAACAGATGGCCATTAGCATTTTTTTTTTACATAATTGACATTGCTGCTCTTGCCTCATACATCATATATATTTCTAATAACGATATGTTGCCTAACAAATCCAATAATCGCCGAATATTTTTACGCCAAGTGAGAGAGGAACTTTTGTATTCCAGTAATTAGAAGTCGATCAACCAATGTGTTCAAGTGATGAGACATTTCTCTTGTAAATTAGCAATAGAAAGCATGCTGCATAAGTCACCAACAATGACCGACGTTCCTTCAACTTCAGGCACTGTACAACAACGAGATAAAACTGGACGAAAAAGAGTTGTAGGCTCATGTTATATATACCAAGCTGACCCTGATAGAAAACGTAGAAAGACACGAAAATATTGTCAAAACTGTATAAAACCAGTTTTCCGACGAACACGCAAATACTCTGACAGTTTGTAAAAATTGTCCTATTATTGGTTAATAATAGTAACTATACTAATAAATAAATAATACCAATTGAACAAAATTTGTGTGTTGTATGATTGTGTTTTAAAACTTCCCTGCATAAGCATCCAACTACACTTTCTATGTATGGGTACCCGGGTACCCGGTTACCCAACAACCGTATAAATAAGATTGAAGCCTTATTATTTAATATGTTTTGCATCAATTTTAATTCCGTAACCATAAGTCGACAGAGAACCTTCTAAATCATGGGGATCCAGGGCGGTTTTGCGATAACTTCATAAAAACATAACAAATTATTAGAGAAAACATAGAAATGGGTACCCGGGTACCCGGTTGCCCACATAAGGGTTAAAAAAGGGTGGTTCCATTTAAAAAAAGTCAAGGTGACCTTGATATCTCCAAAAAAATGACATAAAATCTTTAGAAACAACAAAGATATTTGAGGTGCTAACGTTTGGTGACTCACCCTGTATATCCCTTGGAGAAAACGTAGGCATACGATAAATATAAACTATCTTTCTTCTTCTATGAAATTCTGAACGATGAAGAATTTCCAATCATTATTTTTGTCGGTAACCTGGTCACTCTACCTTATCGCGAGTCTACGGAGTCTTGGCTGGCTTTATTAAAATTGTTAGGGAATCTACTGGACGCTAGATTGAACCTTTCTCTTTCGAATGAGCCCTATCCCGGGGAAAAATATTCTCATAGAATATTTACAATATTTTGTCGGTAACCTGGTCGCTCTACCTTATCGCAAATCTACGGGATCTTGGCTCCGAATAATTTCAAATAAGTCAAGGCAATATACCAAGGTAGATTTCACAGTTTAACGTTCCACCTACGCATGACAAATGCATATAAAGTTCAAGAGCCGGTGAGGAATAAGACGTCCCCGAGGCAGGAATTCGAAGAACAATTATCCTCCGGCAATTTACTCTCGCGTCTCCTTCGTCCCTGGTTCTGCGCCGAAGCGGAGGTTGAACGGGTCTGGGTCAGGTATGGTTTCACGAGGATTTCTTCCCATTGCGTGACGATTTCACGATCGTAGGGTCCGATAGGAAAGAGGACTAGCCAACGGGTACCGTAACACGAGGAAGTTCCACAGCTTCCTGAACCCGTAGAAAGGACCGAGGGCTCTTGGAAAAGGATCAGAGGGGCAGGATCCGTGCAACAGGTTTATTTTTTTCGAAACGAGCAGGAAGTCCGTGGTGATTCACGAACGCTGATCCACGGGGGCTGATAAAACGACGCCCGGCTCGCTCTTCCCTTCGTTTCCAACGTTTTTCGGCGATTCTCCCGGTGCCGGGAGAACGACCTCCGGATTTTCAAGCGGACCCAAACCGGGTTCCGTTACGAATATTGCCGAGAATTCCGGGACACGCGCGACTCTTTCGCGACCGGCGACCTTGCACTTCGGGGAATCCCGGGGAAATGCACCGGCGAACGATTCCAGCGATTCGGTGATCGGCGAAAATGTTAATCCGACGACACGCTCGCCGAGCAGGCGGATTCTTCCGCCGCCATCGCATCCTGGAGGCAGAAAAAGACCTGTCGGGGACTTTCGATGATGCTCGTCGCATGATGAAATTGGATTCTTGATCTTGAATAGAGAAGCAACGGTGGAGGCATCGGTCGACGAGCGCTTGAGGATTCTTCGGAGCCTTGCTACGCGTGCTGCGCATCGTTTTCATACTTTGCTCGATTCCTTGAATAATTTTCTGGTGTACCGATGTTGGGACATTGCGGTGGATTGAGAGAACATCTACAGTGGCGGCCATACACTTACGTACACTTCATATTTTAACTTTAAAACCTGACTTATTTCTACGGAACTCGGATAGTAGTATCAACAATTTATTTCTAAGAGTGTTAGACCCTGATGTACATATCTGCAGTAAAACTTTGACTTATTTCGAGAAAATAAGTATTTTGTAAATATTTTGTTCCGATCTGTCGGTTTTGTAGCGGACAACTACTTACGTACGCTGCTGTATCGCACAGCTAAGCCAAATGTAAACAATATTTACTACTCTCTGCTGAGCAATGTTTACAGTTAGATGTGTTACAATAGTGCTGTGATGAGTAAAGGAAGAAATATCACGCCAGAACAGCGGCGATTAGTGCAACAGCTTCGGAAGGATGGAATGTCCTACCGAAAGATTTCTGCAAAATTAGAAATATCAGTTATGGCTTGCCATCAAGCTATAAAACATATTAAACTTCATGGAACACCAGACAACGTTCCTCGTAAAGCGAGACCTCGAAAAACTGATCAAAGAACTGAGATTCGCAAGATTCATCGATTGTCTGAAGCGGACAGATTCAAAACTGCAGTTGCCATCCACAATGAAATATCAATAGATCTCCATGAAAAAATAATTGTTAGAACTGTCCAGCGAAGACTTAATGAGTTTCAATTATACGGACACGTTGCCAGAAAGAAACCGCTCATTTCAGAAAAAAATCGTCGGGCTAGGATTGCTTTCGCGAAAGAACATTTAAACTGGACGCCCCAGCAATGGTCCAGAGTAATTTTTACAGATGAATCGAAATTTAATCGATTTGGATCTGATGGAAAAGTATACGTGAGACGTCGCAAAGGAGAAGAATTTCATAAAAATTGTATTAAACCGACTGTAAAAGGTGGTGGTGCCTCGGTACTCGTTTGGGGGGCTATGACAGTGAAAGGTACAGGACCTATTCATCGGATAACTGGAACCAAGGACAGATACGTGTATTTGGATATTGTACAAAATGTATTGCTACCATTTGCCGAAGAATACATGCCAAAAGAATGGATCTATCAAGCGGATAATGATCCGAAACATTCCGCAAAAGTCGTCAAGACATTCTTGAGTAACAATAATATTCCCGTAATGAAGTGGCCGGCACAATCTCCGGATCTGAATCCAATCGAGATGCTGTGGATTGATGTCGACAAACATATAAAAAAACAAAAACCGAAAAATTTTGATGAATTGTACAGGAAGCATGGAATTCGATACCTGCTAGCAGATGTGCTAGACTTATCAAATCCATGCCGCGAAGGTGTGCTGCAGTTATCAAAAATAAGGGCTTACATACGAAATATTAATGTATTATAATTATGAGTTAAAGAAACATGTGAAAATATAGGTGTTTCGATGTGTACTTAACTAAGTGTCCGCAGAAAATTTGACACTTCAGTACAAAAATATAAAAAACTTTTTAATTATAGTAAATCAAGGAAAGCTATTTTGATATCTTATTATATATATTGTAAACTTATAAAAAATATAATTGATTTTCGTATACTTGTTTAACGTATAAGTGTACAGGCAATAATATTTAATTTTATTAACTGTACGTCAGTATATGGCCGCCACTGTATATTTCTTTGAAGTATCTTTTAGGATTGCTAAAGTGCGTACAAGTCGCATCTTTCCCTTTTAACCCTCACACGCAAACTTGAAATATTTTCCGGACCGTTAAGAGTTAATCTAATTTTTCGATAATAAGTGTACTGTTATGGGACAAACTAAATTCATCAATTGCTACTATTATTATGGGACACAGGAAGCGATTCATCGTTTTCCAGTGTGTAGGGAAAAGAAAATGGACGAGTTTTCACCGTGAAGAACGCAAGAGGGTTAACCCTGCTGTGATCCTTGGTTAAATTGTATAATTGAAACAGTATTAAAAAAGCATAAACTCTTCTGTAATGATACGAAGACTCGTTTAGGTAAAAATATATTATACAATCTTGATAGTGTTGAAGGACATGTACCTCTGAAATGAAGAACGCAGTGGAGTTAATGTTAATACCTTTCGTCGGTCAAGGAATTTTATTAATCACAGATTCGTCCTCAGAAAGCTCTTACATGTATTGGTTGAAGTCGCGCATAACATTTCGAATTTCGTTTCGGATTTAATATAAATGCATCGAAAAAGAATATTTGATCGAAAGACGACAGAAATAAACGTGTAGCTGACGTAAAACAATTTTTACCGTGAAGTTTTGCTTGCTACTTATGCTAACGAATGTCTGAGTCACTGCACATCGTTGTATTCATCGTTTAGAGAGGTTGTTACTTGTTAAAACAAATAAAAAGCAAGAAATTGAAGGAAGTAAATACTGAAAAACAATTTTGAATGTGCCATTTTGGTTTGCAGTGGTCTTATAGGACAGCATTCGGCGCTGGCAACGTGTCCTCCGTCAAAGAAGATGGTTCATGTTCATAAATTAAAACTTGTAATTGTCTTTCTTACTCCCTGAATTTTTCCTGGATGAAATAAGTAAAAATCTATATAATATAGTATAGTATTCATCTTAACATACCTACTTCTACTGGCGGGGTCAAAATCAGAGTTGTGCTAATTCAGTTACGTTGTAGATCAATTGCATATTTGAATTACATTGTATTTCAGTTACATTGTAATTCAACTACGTCATAATTGAATCAAGTAATTCAAATCTTTCAATTAATTCAATTAATAATTATTTTAATCGCATGTGTAATTGAAATACAATATAATTGAAATATTTTAATAGGATGTGTAATTGGAATACAATATAATTGAAATATTTTAATCAGATGTGTAATTGAAATACAATATAATTGAAATACAGCTCTCCAAATTATATATAGCCTTTTCAGCTTTTTATATTTATGCTTGAAATTTAAAAAATTTGTAACGCAGAAGTTATTTCTCTTCAGATATTATAAATTTGTAAATAATAAATTCCTCCCGTTTGAAAACTTCACATGGATTTTTCAACCTATTATTACCTATGACTTTATTATTCTTTAATTTGTAATTGTAATTTAATGACATCGTAATTCGCACAATTAATGTAATTTAATTACAAATTACAAAGTACTTTGTAATTGTACTCCATTGCAATTACGAATTACATTGTAATTTAATTTGAATGAAGATCTGAATTATAAATTACAATGTGATTGAATTACAAAGTATTTTCTAATTGTACTTCATTTCAATTACGAATTACATTGTAATTTAATTTGAATGAAGATTTGAATTATAAATTACAATGTAATTGAATTATATTTAATTCAATTACTTTGTAATTATAATTCCTGGAGTAATTCAATTGTAATTCTGCACAACTCTGGTCAAAATGACCTGTTTTTATTATTTCTTCCGGTAATTTACTGCTTCCTGAAAATTCTCCCATAGTTTCTAAGTAGGGGAGAGTTGCCAAATGCGTACTGGTCACCTAAATCGTACCACCTCTTTTATTTAAAAATTCATGCATTTTGATGCCTCTTGGTGGTAAAGATATGAACTTTTATTTATGTCGATAAAGTAGGACCAAAAAGTCATTCGCATGAAGTGTTGTTTTGTGAATGACAGAAGCACAAAGAAATTAGGCAAGTCTGATGTCAATTTTAAACGATTTTAATCGGCTGAATTAAATATAAATCCACAGTTTCTGAGGTAGTCTTATATATTTTTGAAAACTAGCTATGTTATATTATTTATTTCTATTTAGTTTATAAAACATGCTGATAATGTTTTAAAGGTTAGCTTCAATTATTTAGCGGGACGTCTTTTTCCTAAATCGTACCACACTGTGGTTTCCTAAATCGTACCAGTACGATTTAAGATACTGTTATTCAAATTTTACCGTAAAAATAAACGATTTACAATATTTCAAATTTTTTTAGCATGGGAAAGTAGCTTACAGTAGCCCCTATAAAAAGGAATTAGTTGCAATGAAAACAAAACAAATGAAACAAAGAAAAATTGATTTCACGCCTTCAACCAGCACCGCTGCTCCAGTTCTCGTAGAAGTGGAGAATGAAAACGATTGGTTCTGTTTTCTTTGCAATAATTCTTATTTAGAAGACATGATCCAATGCTTAAAGTGCCAAAATTGGGTACATGAAGCTTGTGAAGGAGTTTTGAAAAAAGACAATATTTATTATTGTCCTAGTTGTATTTAAGTTAAGTAATCTAATATTGCATTTTATTTTTGTGTTGTATTGTATATTAAACTGAAATTAAACGCAAAATACAGTTTCTCTTATGATTTTTTGTATCTTTTTAATCCAACACATGAGGTACAATTTTGGAAACCGGCTGGTACCATTTAGGATACCGGTTGCCTAAATCGTACTGTTTGCATGATCTTATAAAAGTGTTCATATCACAATGATCTATCAATAAATATTTAAAAAATCATATTAAATTGCAACTTCTCGATAGTTAATACATAGATGCAAAGAATATATAAACTGCCTTGGAAATTAAGTGGTACGAATGCGGCAACTCTCCCCTAATTTTATATAATTATATTAGCTAATATATTAGGGGTACCCATAAGTAATCAAGTATTTGCAAAGAATTAGGTTTGCCTTTAGTTCTGTACCGATCGTTGGAGAGGAATCACGTATTCTTGTACAGTTTTCGGTAAAGCAACCTGTGCTCAAAATATTTTAAAAAGTATAATTTCTTCTTACAACCCTGTAATAAAATGGCGGCGTCCGTACCTTCCAAAGATCATATTCGTCATATCATACTTTCTCGTTTTCATTCGGGATTTAATGCAACGGTAACAACAAAGAAAATTTGCGATGTTTTATGGAGATGTATTGAAGGTCAACAAGTGTCAACGTTGGTTCAGGAGGTTTGCTCCTGGTGATTATGATCTCTCTGACAGGCCTCGGAGTGGTCGACCAGTTGAATTTGTGATAATGACATCCGAAAATCTCTAGTGGAAGCTGATCCAAAATTAAGTATACGAGAATTATCGAGAAGCCTTGGGTCCGCTATGGTCAAGTATACAAAGGCACCTATACGAAATGGGAAAAGCACATAGGCAAGTGTTACGTCCCAAGTGGACTGAATTATAGTTTTGAGGGGATAGTACGCAGTTTTGAACCTACCTGCATTCACCGGCTACGGTTCGGGAAATTGAGGATCGTTTAAATAAAGATTGTACCCTTTTATAGATAACAACTGATTTATTTATTCAAAATAGGAAACTGAATCAGATGTTAGAGTTTAGAGATATTATTTATAAAGCAGATATACGTGAGTGCAAATAGCGCGATTACAAAATTAGAAAATATAATATAATATTACCGAGATACAATTTTCCTTGGGATTAACACAATGTAATGTCCTGGGGGTAAAGTCCTGGGGTATCCTGGAGGAACTCCGGGGTTTCGCACCTTTTCAACTTTTGGGTTTCGCACGATTTCAACTTTGGGATTTCGCACAATTTCAACTTTGGGGTTTCGCACGATTTCACAACGATATTCGAACGATACTTGAACTACTGTGTTGATTGTGACTGACTGACTGAAAACTGACTGACTGAAAACTAACTGATAACTGGCTCTTGAGGCGTTGATTCCCTTATTTATAGGATAGCCAATTCTTTGTTTCTTGAAGATGCTGGCTCAGGAGTTCCCACCTTGCATCCTTTAATCTTCTCCTAGCTGCTCGACTCCATGTCGCCAGGATCCTTTTTCTATGGAGTCGGCGTCTTTCCTCGTCGTTTGGCATCATCTGATGTCACTTCTATTGCGCAGTTTGGGTTATCATAGTTCTCTCTCATGGTATTATCTGATGTCTTTCCCGTTTGTTCTCAGGGTGTAAACCGATCTTCATTTGCGCGTTTTGCAGAAGGCTGAGTTGTTGATTTGGCGCCTCGTTACTGCGTCACGGTATTTCGCAGTTCGAGTTAACATAGTTCTTTACATTATATATGTGTATAATTGCGTATGTATTTATTTGAGGGTTAACATTTATTTATTTAACGCTGGTTATTTTATTGTTTTATTTCTAAGCTTACCTCTCTCGTGGCATTATCGGATTTTGTGATAGTTCTTTATTAGATTGATTAATCATTGATGGTCGAACCACCGGACGTGACACAAGTAATATGGGTACCGCATCAATTATCTGAGACCAACAAGAATATTCGTCGATCATTTTGCAGTCAATTTGCTATCCAAATTTTGTAGAGATCCATTTCTTAGCAGAATCGTTACCGGAGATGAAAAATGGATTCATTATGATAACATAAAGCGTCCCAAGCAATGGCTTTCTGCAAATTATACCGCAATATCAATCCCTAAACCTAGCTTATCACTTAGAAATGTGTTACTGTGCATTCGGTGGGACTGTCGTGGCATAATTCACTTTGAGTTGTTGAAGCCTGGAGAAACAGTTACTGCTGAGTTGTATTGTCAGCAATTATAACGGCTGTATTCAGAACTATTTTTAAAGTGGGCATCTTTAGTCCACAGAAAAAGTGTAATACTGTAAGTTGACAATGCCCGGCCCCATACATCGAAACTCACTCAGGAAAAGATCAAAGAATTTCAATGGGAAGTTTTACCGCAACCCCCGTACTCACCGGATATTGCTCCCTCTGACTATCATCTTTTCAGATCTCTGGAGCATTATTTAAGAAATAAAACATTCACTTCTATATAAGATGCAAGAAGGCACCTTGAGTCATATTTTGCTTCACGAACTCTGGATTTCTATAAGAGGGGGATTAAAAATTTGCAGGAAAGACGGCAAACTGTCTTTGATAATGAATGGAGATTATATAATAAATTAAGAAATAAAAGCTTGTTTTAGATTTCAAAATAATTGATTACTTATGGGTCCCCCTAATACTTCCCGCCACGAACACTTGTTGCACAATGTGCAAAGGCAGCTGGCAAAGTTCTGCTGATCAAAAGCGACGATCCCTGCCCCCGAGCTCGGGGTTATTCTACTCGCAGTCGGTCAAAAGTCGATAGCACCGCCTCTCGCATTCCCTGAATTGTTGGCGAAGGTGTAAAGTTTCCGCCGCGGTGTCGTACAGTTCAGAATTGCGCAATCCGTAGGTGCAGATCACGGATGGTCGTAGGGAAGCACCTCGCGTGAGCTGGGAACGTGGTGGACCGGCAACGGAACAGCATTTAGCGCGGACATTACAGCTTGTCCGATTATTTTTCAAGGTGGAGCAGTCGTCGATCCTGTTGCTCGCTCTCTCTCTCTCTCTCTCTCTCTCTCTCTCTCTCTTGCTGTCGTCGTTGGCTCGAGGCGAAGATTTTACTTGGCTAACGACCCTCTCTCTCTCTCCGGTCGGCGAATAAATTCCTGCTGCCCACGTAAGCCACCATATTTATTGACTTTCGTGGTCCCGGCCACGAAGAGACCGTGAACGTGAACACCGATCTGGGATCAAGTTCAAGAGCGGGGGACCGATCGATCGATCAACCGACGATAGAAACCGGCCTCCACGGAGAGCCTCTTCCCTCCTCTGGGCCAAGGTCTCTCACGAAAATTAGCATTCCGCCGATCAGTCAGATGTCACGCCTCTTCGGACTTTATCTCCGATCTACGGACGTCTTCGTGGCGCCAGCGGTTTGTCAACGATCATCGGCATACTACGTTATGGCCCCCCGACTAGCTGTTACTCTTCCACGGACATGCAATTAGCTGGTGTTTAGTGGATCGTTGCGCGCCGGATCAAGATGGCATAAACCATGCTCTCGCGCTACCGATGACGTGTTTCGGGGATACTGTTCGAGCTAGACGTGGTTTTCGAAAATCGGGACTGCTGGCAAATTGCTGGAGCTGATTTATCGCTGCTTTACGATTCCCGTTGGCTCGCCTGTGCGAAATAGCTATATTAATCAGCAGATGTCTTTATTAGGTCCCCGGTTCCTGGCAAAAATTAGTTTCTACAGTCGAGGCAGTCCAGAGAATTTATTTTGCCGAAGAATAACATATACGGGATAACTCTTTGTGGTTTATCTAGTCTGCCCACTATGTACAGGGCTTCCGCTATTTAGTTTTAATTTTAAATTAACACGTTGACTGCCGTGGGGGTCACCGGTGACCGGCACTCGACTTTGCTACAGCGCCGTGGGGGCCACCGGTGACCGGCGGCGTGGTCAATACTAAAAGTACATAATTATAGTAAATATGGATACTGATCAATTTTTCAATAATACCATTGTTACTATAATGGTTTGAAGAAATTAATGCAAAATAGAACATACAAAATAATTTTATTAGCACATGAAAAATCTACATATTCTCAGTTCATTTTGCGATGAGTCAGATTAAAGTTCACATCAATCTGAACAATATGTCACCACTTTTTTAGTACAATTTTTTTTTTTTTTTTTTCGAAACTGAGATTAATCACTTAGCAACCGAAGCACGATTGTTTCAGAAAAAGACAATCGTAATAATTGCCTACAGCGCCGTGGGGGGCATCGGTGACCCCCACCACAAAAAATGCTTCAAACATGATTTTATAACTCATATTATTTGCTGGGAACTATATTTCATCATAATATGCATCGCATAATGAAAAGTTCATGTTGGCGCCTCGGACAAACCATGGAAAATCTGTTCGGCAGTCAACGTGTTAAAACATGCTTAACAATGAAATTCTTTAGAATTAACCTAGCGCGTTCCTAATTAGGTAGGGCTTTCGCTATTTAAAAATTTTAACACTAGGTTTACAGGGCACTAAAAGTTGCCAGTTTGGATTGTTTTTATAAAAGTATGAAGAATAGATACAGCCAGATTTTTAGCAGCTTTTATCATACTATATGTTCGAAGGAATAAATGTTTTAAATAAATTTTCTATAAATGAATTTTCACAATCACAATAATTGTAAATTGAAGAATGTAGAACCCGCCATTTTGACGTGTCGCGTAAATCTAGTGTTAAGTTTGAAGGTACAAAGGAAAGATACTCTATGAATTGCTATCCAATGTATTTAGACAATTGATTCGCCTGAAAATTGCTCAGAAAAATTCCCTTAAACATTCTCTGCATTTCATCTAGTTTATTAACAGGTCATTCGACGTTTAAATATTCGCAGGGACGTTAAAAAAAAAATCTAGGCACTCCACAGGTTATCTAACGCGTCCAGGTTTAGTAACGCGTTATAATTTATTAAGACCCAGAAGATCTCTCACAAGACTTTTCGCATTTTACCTGTTTATTTCCGTCATAGATAGGGATTTCGCCGCCGAAATACTATACCGGAGGAATAACCGAGAGCTTAGATGATCCGTAGCTCACTGTCCAACATTTTTGCACAATTCATCGATGCGAAAAACCTCTCGGATCAAAAGACGAACCAAGAGAGAAGTAAATCAGGTCCAAAACGTCCTCGAAGATCCCCCCCCCTCCAAAAAAAAACAAGAATTCGCCGGTTAACTGTAATCCGCACATAAAATCCGTGAGATTCGCAACGGTCCTGCGAATTTCCTTATTGGTCCTGAGGACCGATGACCCACAGAGAGATCGTCTGAAATTGTGAAAACTTGTCGCGGCGGGATGCAATCCTCCCGACAACTGGTCCTTATTCCGGTTCTTCGTTCGCATAACAGAACCTCGTGTTCTGCAAAAAATTTCGCGAGACTCCTTTATCTCCCGCGAACCGGTCATTGAATGGAAAATCACGATCGGCGTCTGTACGCTGTTAGATTCTTTCGAAAATCCTCGATGTTGCGAATGCTGGAAACTCTTGTTCGACGTTGTAACGTTTCAGAAAAAGCGAGACAGAGAGAGAGAGAGAGAGAGAGAGAGAGAGAGAGAGAGAGAGATATGTCTGCGAAGCCAAGAATCCTGAAGTAACGTTATGCGAGTGGGACGCCTGTGTGTCGCGTTTAATTTGCACGGCACCGTGCATTTGTTTATTACCTTGCCGCATTATAGCCCCTTGCACCGTTATCGATGCTTCTTTCTTCGGGGAATCCCGGGATCGTTCCTGGTAGCGGGCCATTCTAACTGCATCGCCAAACTTCGGCTGCAATTTGCGCATTTTTGCATCCTCCTCTGCCTTTATAAAGGAATCAGTGAGGTCGATGTTCTTCCATCTAAAAATCGTAGGAACCTCAGTTCGAAAGACTGAACTTCGTCGGTGGCTAGAAAAATAAGTTAAATCGAAGAACAAGGTGTTGGCAAATTAATTACGGTCTCATGAATCCGTAATGTTCGGTAGCCGTGGTTTCGCGGGGCCTGTCGGGAAACTGGAATTTCTAGGCATTCAAGTTGTCAAACCCGGGACAGTGTGTATTAAACTACTTCGAGTAGAGCAGGCAATTAATGCTCGGACAGGTTTACGCTTTCAATTTCTGCTAAAAGAAAGGCGAATCGCGGCGTCGTCGAACGAACAGCCTCCCATTAAATGTAGCATAAATTCTTCGCTCGACTCCGCGGGGGAAGATTTTTTAATTAATTAACGCTCAACGGTTCGTTAAAGATGCTGAACGAGGCCGAAGATCGGTCTAACGAAACTGTTGGCGGTTTTCGGTACGGTCTCGGCATACATTACACAGCATTAACATAATCCCCGGCCGTTATTAACATAACGAACGTAATTCGAGACGTTAACAGGCCCGAATGGGTCCGAGGAATTCCGCGCGGACAAGATGCGACGTGATAGCCGGTATCACTCGGAGTAACATAACTCCGTCGAATTTACACGCTTGTACGTTTTTATTGCCCACGGAGCGAGAGGTACGTCAGACAATTTTACCGTTAGCGTTTTCGCCGGTCGACCTTTCGACAGATTTATCGTCAACCGGTGCAGGAACGCGTGTACAGGGTGTTTCACCTAACTCGAGCATCTAAAATTAAATTTATGACAGAAGAAAATTGCAGAGGAAAACATTAGTTGGTTCAGAGGGGCAAATATTATGATAGGCAAAAAAATTTGTTCAAGGTTACAGTGGCGTGCAAAAGTTCCCGGCCAGATGGTTTTTGCTATTTTTCTTCCAAAAAAAAAGCGTTGAGAAATTTTTATTAGAATCATATAAAAGTGCGTATTACATGAAAAGATAATACAAAAAAAATCAACGCTAATTATTTTTCTTACTTGTTTATTTGCAGAATAAGTAAATTAACATGTTAAAAAATTTCCGGCCAGTGTGTTTAACGAAAAAATTATGCTTGTTTTTCATTGTGTAAGAATTTTGCAGTACATTATTTAACATGTTACAATTAATATTTCGTAGCCATGCCTTTTGCAGCAATAACAGCAGCACAGCGACGAGGCATGGACGTAGATCTGGCCGGGAACTTTTGCACGCCACTGTATATTCTTTGAGATTTCAAAGACATCGAAGTTTCTTTAAATGGTACGATATACAGTGGCGTGCAAAAGTTCCCGGCCAGATGGTTTTTGCTATTTTTCTTCCAAAAAAAAGGCGTTAAGAAATTTTGATTAGAATCATATATAAGGGCATGTTACGTGAAAAAATACTATAGAAAAAATCAATGCTGCTGATTCTTCATACATGTTTATTTAAAGAATAAGTAAACTTGCGTGTTCAAAAGTTCACGGCCAGTTTAAGCTGGGATTGTATTTAAGTCTGTAAAAGGTCAGTAAGTGTTTACATTCAAATAATATTACGTAGTTGGTAGTCTTCAGTTGGTAGTGAGTCGCTGAAATGTAAACATGGTTCGAAAGATATCTGTCGAAGTACGCAAAATTGTGATGGAATTGTCGTTAAAGGGAAAGTCATCTCGCGAAATTGCTTCAGTATTGTCTATCGGGAAAAGTACAGTGAAAGACACAATTAACAGATATCGTGCAGGACATGGCGTGAAAGATCGACCGCGGAGTGGAAGACCCCGAAAGACCACTAAAAGAATTGATAGAATTATAAAACGTAAATCAATTGCGGACCCAAAGAAGACAGCTAGCAATATTGCAACAGAACTACAACAGGAAAACGTTGCTAATATTAGTCGACGTACGGTAACAAGAAGATTACATGATGTAGGACTGTTTGGCAGAGTTAGTGTTAAAAAACCACTAATCAGTAAGAAAAATAAAGTAGCCCGATTAAAGTTTGCCCAAAAATATTGTGACTGGACTGTGGAAAATTGGAAAAATGTTCTTTTTTCGGATGAATCTAAATTTAATCTATTCGGCAGCGATGGAAGACAGTATGTACGACGTTCAGTTGGCACAAGAAATGATCCCAGATATCAAACACCAACTGTTAACCATGGTGGAGGGAGCATTATGGTATGGGGAGCTTTCTCCGCTCAAGGAATTGGTCCTCTTATAAAAATTGAGGGTATCATGACTGGTGTCACGTATAAAAATATTTTAGAAACTCATATGCTACTATAGCATAAAAAATAAATAATAAAATTAATTATCAATAATTATAGTCAGTTAATTATTATTAATTATTTTATTATTA
The DNA here is from genome assembly GCA_913789895.3 of Seladonia tumulorum. Lineage (NCBI taxonomy): Eukaryota > Metazoa > Arthropoda > Insecta > Hymenoptera > Halictidae > Seladonia > Seladonia tumulorum. The sequence goes on from OU565267.1 coordinate 2,292,363, forward strand.
TTATTATTCATTATTATTATTTATTTATTAATTTATTAATTCATTTATTTTTTTTAAATAAATAAATTCTGCATTGCCAGAATTATCCAAATTTGCGATTACTTTCTACAATATTACTAACATGAACATTCCCGATTAATAGGATATGTAATCTTCGAGAACACAATTGCTTTCGGATGCTGGTAATTGTTGGAAGTAGGGAGAAACTTAAAATGTCGGGAATCACAGATGGTTTTGGGAATCCCGAATAATTTCGGGAATCCCGAACAATTTCGGGAATCCCGAATGGTTTCGGGATCCCGACTGATTTCGGGATCCCGACTGGTTTCGGGATCCCGAAAATTCTCGGGAATCCCGGATGTTTTCGGGATTCCAAAATTCTCGGGATTGCATCCCGATCCCGAGAAAAATTCCCGTCCCGACCGGGATCCCGCACACCCCTAATTGTAATATTCGGAACATACTTGCTTTGGAAATGCCTAAAGAACGTCTAATTTTTCGACAACTTGTACTAGGATCAATATTGACTGTCGCCAATACAAAAGTTTCGGCGTCTTCTCCAGTAGCACGCTTTGATCGTTTTCTGTTCAGTAATTTAATACTTCCTGTCTTACAAAACAATTGAACTATGCGGTCAAAACTTTGTAGAGAAGAATGATTTCTCTCAGGGTATTTTTCTGCGTACCATAAAGTAAAAATATGTATCTTTCCTGCATCACTCTACACCATCGTTTCAGAGAAGCAACGTTATTTTTCACAATCGAATAAATCCCAATGAATTTCTGAAACGTACTGATCAGAGTCACCGAAACGAGAAGAATTTGTATCAGTGTTTACAATTTATTGTGGCCGTGTTTACAGTCGCTAATCAAGGTTCAAGAACATTTCTTGAAACCCTAGGGTGATCATGTCATCGTCATTTCACTATTTACATCAAGTGTCCTACATTTATGAATTTCTCGTACTCAAGGTCACGGGATAATATTACAGGTCGTTGGATTCGTCTTGACCTCGGCTATCATATGGCGATATTAAAATATAATATATCATTCCATTTAAAGAAAACTTCGATGAACTTGAAATCTCAAAAAATATAACCTCGAACAAATTCTTTTGCCTATCATAATATTAGGTTGGGGAGAAAGAAATCCATTATTTTTACGTGAACTTCAAGACTTTATTTAACATGTTTCGGATTGTCCGATTTGGGTCAAATATGCACCGTTTTGTTCTATAATTTGTTGCCTTTTTAAAGGTAGCTTCATAATGCCTCTCTCATAGAAGGCTTGGTCCCTATTGACGAAAAACTCTGGTAAACGATTTTCACAATCTTCACTTGATGCCAATTTTTTATCACTAAGGAAGTTTTGCAATGCAAAAAGAACATGGTAAACGCTTGGTGTCAGGTCCGGACTATATGGTGGATGCATCAAAACTTACCAACCAAGCTTCCGGAGTTCCTGGCGAGTCACTATAGACGTGTGTGGCCTGGCGTTGTCTTGATGGAACACACCTCTCCTGTTGGCCAATTCTGGCTGTTTCTGGTCAATCGCATTGATTGAAAATTGGAATTGAAAATTGAAAAAAAGATTTAAAAAAAAAAATTTTTTTTTAATTAAAAATTGCACGTAATTGGCTGTTACAGTATCGGGACCATAACACCATTCACCATCCACAATTTCAGCCGCCTGGTTTGCATTTTCGCCTTTATCAAAGAAAAACTGTAAAATGTACTGAATTTTCTCTTTATTGACTTCCATTTTTAGCACCCTGTAACTTTCAACCGAATGGACCAAACAAAAAACAGCAAAAGAATTTTTTTTGCGCGAAATGTCACCTTTCCAATGAGCATAAATCTGAAATTGTTTGATCGATACTTTACGAGATATCGATCACTACAGCCATCCACCGGAAAAATAATGGATTTCTTTTTCTCCAACCTATTATTAGCTCTCCTGAACCAACTAATGTTTTCCTCTGACATTTTTTTCTACTACAAAAAAAAAAAAAACAAGCGAGATATTTTAGATGCTCGAGTTAGGTGAAACACCCAGTATATACAATGAAACCTGTCCGTGATTAAGCGATCAACCGCGTCAACCGTGTCCGACATTTCTACATATGTCGCCCGCTCGATTTTCGTGTATATCCTGGAGACTAGCGGACTGTAAATCGACGATCGATACCGTCATATATCCTCTGTTACAACCGTTTACACGAGGTTCAACTCCCTATAAATATTTCAGAAATTTGCTATAATGTTTTTCCAACGGCAAGAGGCGTCGACGACGACCGGACGCGATTTGCATATTCGAGATACCGGCGGGCCATTGATCGATTGCTGTTTGCGGTCGTCACCGGAGGCTCGAAAATTTGTCCTAACAATCCATTAATCTTCCCCAAAAATGTTGAGACGAGGAGAAATTTTGTCATAAGGTGTTAGCCATTTTTATTCTAATTTAAAAGCTGCTGGCTTTTTCTCTAGCACATTAGTGGCTCTTTTTGGTAATGTTAAATTTTTCTGAAGTACTCCTTTCGAGACTATTATGAAATGTTTATTAACACTAGAACAACCAAGCACTAAATTCAACTTGTACACATTGCCTTATAATAACAACGAAATCACATTTGTTTAGATTTCGTACAAGTTTTGTTTAAATATCTACTTCGATGGAGATGCTTATTAAAAAATTCTCTCATGGAAACATACTGATAATTTCAATATTTCTAATAGACTAAATTAGGAGTAAGAGCAAGATTAATGTTTCTGCGAATAAATGTTCCTACACTAAAACAGTACCGTGTGAATAAATCATTGGACTGCGGATGTTATGGCAAAAATGAGTAATTATTAGACATCGGATGTTTATGCAATTTCCAATTTTTATAGAAACATTTTAAAACATTTTATTTTTAATGGGGACAGCCTTTGTAGATCCAAAGCAAATAAAAATCGTGTTAAATTCTCTCGAATTTTATATTATAGCATTTTTTTAACATTTCCATAAGCCATAAATGCATAAAGATCCGATGTCTAGTAATTATATTTTAAAACTCAAAAAGAATGAAAAGTATCACTCTCATCTTGAATTTTATTTCAATTTTATTTCCGTTTCTTATCACTTTTCCCATAACTCAAAAGAACTGTTACCTGTTGAAAAGTGCGATACACGAACTAGGAGTCGTTCAAGTCAATGAATTGTTTCAAGATCAGTTATGCTGTCAGTCGACTTTTTCCGTTCGAACTATGCGATTCCTCGAGCGAGCGACGATTATGCGATTCTCCCTGTGCCGGTATTCGAATAACCGGGTTCCTCGCATCCTTCTGACGTCACCGATGCTTGAATATGCAGATTCCCTCTGGCCGTACACCTTAAATCGTCGCATCGCGAGACCCGCCCCTCACCTGGAAACCGCAAATTACTCCAAACCGTATCTTCGATTCAGTATCATTTCATTACCACCACTTCCACTATTGAAACTCGTCTGAACCCTGAATTTATGCATTTTCGCGTCAGTATACTCGGCATGCCCCGAGGAAGTCGCCATCTTTGTTCTCTTTTTAACAGGGCGTGCACTCCCCCGCGTGGCATGTGTTTGCGGAATATCTTCGACCTTAAAAATGTCCCGTTACACTTTGTTCACGGGAAAAAAAACACCGTGGAACCTAAAGCCATCATGCGACTCTCATGCGTCCTGCGGTTTCGTTCGCGAGCAATTCCTGATGACCGGATCTTCCTGCAAAATAAAAATTGTTTGTATCAAGTAAAAATTTCTTCCAACTCTCAATAACGTTCGTAACCTGCAACTGATATATTTAACCACTTAACTGAGGAGTTTAATGTTGAAAATCCCTCCCGGCACGGAATTAAAATCAAACAATATGACGAATATACACGTCGAAAGCAGGACAATTGCCGCTGTTATAAATTTTACGAAAAAAGTAAAGCAAAATGAGAAAGAATTACATTTTTATTCGATAAGAAATTAACAATTCATTAACGTTAACGGCACCGCAATAGAGATTTGGTCCGACGTGTATACACGTCAAACGCGCTTAACTGGTTAAGCTCTCAATATTTTTTAACTTGTCCATCTTTCTCATGAATGCATCAAATCCGCTGATGACGTATGAAGCTGTAATCTCTAAGCAAACCGAGGAAACAGTGATAAGAGAAAAGATTAAACAGTTTAACAAAGGCACAGGTTTTGGATCTAAAAAATTAGGGGATATTGTGTTAGTGCATTTTTATACAAAAGCGTGCAGCCATCGTAAAATTCATCTCAGATGATTTACGACGGATGAGTAATGGTAACAGGCTATGTACATTCGTTATTAAAATAATGTACAGGGTGTAACAAAATTTAGTGTCATGGTTTTGACAGATGGTTGTACACCTTCGGATCGGTGGAGATTTGTTAAAAGAAATTGCCGCAAAATTGATTTTGACCTTGAAATTCAAGGTCAAATTTTTTATGCTTGTACTCACCATGGAGACGAAACTTGTCAAAGGAACCGTAGGTCGCAACTCAACCGTTCTCTTATAAAACAATGTTAAATATTTTAACGTCGGTTTCCGTTCCTCGGGTTTCTCGTTCTTTGCCATAGCATAGAACCATCAAGGTTTATCGCTCTTAATAGTTGTGCTTGATCACCGGCTTCGATATGGCCACCATTATTACGCAAACAGATCCTTAGTCTTTCTTCCAAATTTTTGCGAATTTTTTCGTAAATGTTCGGTATAGACTGCACATGGTGAAAAGCGTCTTCAATTAGTGATTTTAATTGCTGCATAGTTCTTATTGGCGGTCCTGTCCGGTTAACAATATGCTTCACTGCTCCCCAAAAAAAGAAGTCAAGAGGCGTAAGGTCTGGGGAATGTGGCGGCTACAAATGAGGTGCAGGTCTTCGTCCTATCCGTCGACTTCCAAACATTTCAGATAACGGAAGACGACGTTAAAATATTTAACATTGTTTTATAAGAGAACGGTTGAGTTGCAACCTACGGTTCCTTTGACAAGTTTCGTCTCCATGGTGAGTAGAATGCGATACAAGCATAAAAAATTTGACCTTGAATTTCAAGGTCAAAATCAATTTTGCGGCAATTTCTTTTAACAAATCTCCAGCGATACGAAGGTGTACAACCATCTGTCAAAACCATGACACTAAATTCTGTTACACCTTGTACCTATTGTACAATAGTGTCGCAGCTTTTCAATCTGACTCCAGATGTCCCTCAGCCGTCGAGGACATTGTGCAACAAGTTTCACAGCTTTTAATTGCAGCCAAGTCAATTAATTACGACTGAATAGCGCTAACAAGTCGCTTCGAATTGCATCGAACGAGTCAATCTAGCACAAAACATAATAAAATCGTGCGCCAAGAGATTCCACTAATAGCGCAGAAATGCTTCGGGGAAGAGAGAGAGAGAGAGAGAGAGAGAGAGAGAGAGAGAGAGAGAGAGAGTAATAAGGCAAAATGCGATAATCGAAGAAAAAACGATCGATCGATGCATCGACGGTTAACGGTAAAAAGGTCCATCAACTTTTTCACACGGACAATTAACCTGAAACGATTTGATTCGCGAGACGTGCCCGCGAAAGGTGCATCGTTCACAGCGGAGGTGGCAGTGTTTCTTTTTCTTTTTCGGTGAGTCGACAAACGTTCCCGGAGGCCTGTCCTCCCCGTTATTTTTAATCAGATGTATCGCGACGGCCGGTTTATGTTTCTGTTGTCGATATCTCTCCGAAGCCGGAATGCTTCTCGACAGCGATTCGTTCTGCGAGTACCGGAAGGCACAGGGGGCCTGTCCGGAATTCTCGTCTCGCATAATCACGGCCGGCCACCGGAATATGTCACACCGATTAATCCCGATCCCGTCTCGTGAAATACCAACGAGCCCGATCTCCGATCGATGATTTCGGTCACGTAGCCCGGTTCCCCTCTGGGTCAAGGATAACCCTCGCAATACGCAACTCGCGCCCACACCTAGCGTATTGACCCCTTTCCCACTCGGAACGGACTTCTTGTTTTCCTATCGACGACGGTTCGCGTTCGCATGAGTCAGATGTCAACGTTATGCGTCGCCGTGTTGCCGATCCCGTACAAATCGGCGTAAGAAAACGTTCGTGCGAGTTTAACACGGTCGCTAACGTCGTTAAAATGTTTTATTAAATTCAACGTGCTCAACGTACCTCTTAACACTAGATTTACCGGCTATTTATGTACAGTGAGTAACGAAAGTATTCGAACGCCCTTTAAATCAGTATAACTTTTGTTTTTAAGTGAATCAAACGACCTGACTTTTTTGAGGAGTTAGAAGAATTGGTTTTCCAAATGATGTGTTAAAAAGATTTTGAAAAAATTACAATTGGTAAGAATTACATGAGAAAATAAAAATGGCACTTTTCACAACTTTTTTATTTGAGCCTGTAATGAAAGTTTAAAATATGTGTTTTGTAGATCTCTGTTAGTTATACACGTACTGAAAATTTCATCGAAATCGGTCAACGTTGCAATGAACTACAAACGTTTCAAAATGAGAGTTTAAGGGTGAAAGTCGCAGATTTTTGATCTTGCCAGGGAATTTCGCCCTTATGTATCATCTTTAAACGTTTGTATCTCATGACAACGTTAACCGATTTCAATGAAATTTTCAGTACGTGTATAACTAACAGAGATCTACAAAACACATATTTTAAATTTTCATTACAGGCTCAAATAAAAAAGTTGTGAAAAGTGCCATTTTTATTTTCTCATGTAATTCTTACCAATTGTAATTTTTTCAAAATATTTTTTACACATCATTTGGAAAACCAATTCTTCTAACTCCTCAAAAAAGTCAGGTCGTTTGATTCACTTAAAAAAAAAGTTATACTGATTTAAAGGGCGTTCGAATACTTTCGTTACTCACTGTATATCTATTTCTACCAAGACCAGGCAGAATGACTGGTCTTTAGAAAAAGTGCTTAGTGGTGTTTCCAGTCTTTATTTACTTTTAAAAAATGACAAAAAAGTTTAATAATATTAACCCCTTCCCGTGCCATTTAGCTCGACGAAACTGGGGCCCAAGCGGTAGGCATCGACGCGCGCTAAACAGACCAGACTCTTTACAAAAGTTTTGTTCGTTCAATACTAGATTATGGCTGCTTTGTATATTTTCCCACCCAACAAAACCAAATACGAAAGCTAGAGAAAATTCAATTCGCGGCAATACGACTTGCTCTTGGGTACAGAATTAGTACACCCACCAATATTCTTATATCGGAATCTAAACTTCAATTTTTACAAGAACGTGCTCGATTCCTATGTATGAATTACCTTAACAAAGTCCATTCAAACCAAAACACGGTTGTATATGCAACTGTTTCACGGATCAGGAATATCATGGATAACAAGTACAGCAAACGTAAAAATAGTAACAGGCTAATATATCATTGCATAAAAGACACAAAAAACTCTATCAGTCATATTTTCTGCACCAGCAATCACTATAACGATGTTCAAGAATATTACACTTTTATTAGCAATATTTATGTTGACACGGAATTTGGCTCATCTCTTCGGTATGCTGATAATTCCAACCTATTAATTGAAAATCTAATTAAAGAAGAAAAATCCTTTTCTATTTACACAGACGGTAGTAAATCAAAGGATTCAGTTTCTGTGGGAAGTTCATGTGTTTGTAATGACTTAAATATTACCGTTGTAAGAAGTATAAATAAAAACGCATCAATTTTCACTGCGGAATCTATAGCCTTGAACGACGCAGTGAAAATAGCTTTGAATCACCCCAATCAGAATTTTCTCATTTTTACGGATTCTCTTAGTGCGCTACTCTCGTTGAAACAAACTAATATAAGCACAAAAACGAATCCCTATATCTTTGAAATAAGAAAAAACGTTTTCAACTTCGCATCCGACACCACAAACGATAGTAAAATTAAATTCTACTGGGTACCATCTCATATTGGGATTCTGGGTAACGAGAGTGCAGACACATTAGCTAAAACAGCAACCAACACGACAGCCTCATTCTCCGTGAAAATTCCCTTCTCAGTTCTAAGAGAATCGGTTAAATCAGCGGCAACACAAAACACATTTGACATCATAGAAAAAGAAGGTTTATCTAAAGGTGTAAACTACTTCACATACTTCCACAACCGAAAATCTAAACCGTGGTACAGTCACAGAAATCTCCATCGTGAGATTGTCACAACGATAAACAGATGCAGATCAGGACACTACAATCTTGCCAGCTCTCTTGCTCGAATTGGCATAATAAACGATCCACAATGTCAGTGCGGTTATGAGAATCAGGATATCGACCACGTGCTATGGCAGTGTCCCACGTTTGATGAACTGAGGTTGGAGTTTATCAGACAACTACGGAAACTGCATCTTTTTCTTCCACTCTCATGCAATGTTCTCCTATCCAGACCTACGGTTGAAATATGTAAAATAACCTACTCGTTTTTGAATGCCTGTGAGCTAAATATCTGAGAAAATTGTACAGTTTATAATAATGTATAATGTAAAGGAAAATAATGTATGGCAAAATAATCTCTACTTTGAGATTCTAATTGCATTAAATAAAAAAAAAAAAAAAAAAACAGACCAGACTGATGCTTGTAAACAGTCACAATACGAACCGAAATGTAGATGCCCGCGATACCGGGCATCAAAAAAAAAAAAAAATCAGGCCGCAAGCTCGGCTTGTTATGTTTACGTTTGGCCCAAGTATCTGGTCGCGAGTCAGACTCGCGATATTCATGTTTGGTCCAAAATCTTCATCGCGAGTCAGACTCGCAAAAGTAAGGGAAAGGGTTAATTGTTATACAAAAAGAAAGAAATGCTAGAAAGGGCCTAGCCGATTAAGATGGTCAAAAGTGCCCTTAGACGTTTTTCAATGATTGATGAACCATTCGAAAGCTGACCAAGAAAAACCCCTCTGAGCAAAATTTCAACCCCCTATCTTACTCGTGAGGGTAGTTACAGGGTAAATTAGATTTTGAGCTTTTCCGCGCATTTTCCGCACTCTGATGCAGCCTAAAATTCTGAAAAAAATGTGGTATATTTTGGACCCTAAGGCAGATTTTTGAGAATTTTTTCAGATTTTTTGGATGCAAACTGTGGTCGTAAAAAATGAAAAACCTCAAAAAAATCGGAAAAATACAGGTTTCTCAAAAATATGAAAACATGCTATTTAGCTGTTAAGTGCCCCAATATAGTACTATAACAGGCAGTGTTGTCAATTTTTTTTAGATTTTTGGTTGGGGTAGATCATTGTCAAAAACAAGAAAAACCGAATTTTTTCGACGTTTCTGCTATTAGGAGGAAAGTTACACTTGTTGATTTTATTACAAGTATATATTAAGTCATTTTTAATGTTATTACATTGAAACAAGTAATTGTTTGACCCATGAAATATGATTTAAGAGAAAGAGTAATTGTATTTCGTGTGATATATACCAAAATGTTTGCAACGTTTACAACATCGCCGGTTGGCAGGGCGGTCAAGGCGTTTGACTGTGGAGCGGAAACGCTGGGGTTCGAATCCCGTTGGTGGAAAAGTTTTTTTTTCCATACATCATCTTTATTTTTTCAATTTCTTATTACCCATGGTTTATTTATGTGATTTTTTAAATATTTTTTTAACGGTTTAAAAATATTTAAATAACATTCATATTTAAATATTTTATTTATACGACTGCGATTTTACTTCGAATTTAATGATATTATTTCCTTCGATTAGGCAATGAATATTTATATTATTGTGTTCGTCCACGATTTCCGTCAGATATGAAATTGCTTGTGAAAATTGGTAAGACTCCGTGAAAAGAATTTTTAAATCTACTTCTATCATTTCCGGAAAATCAAGATTATCTGCCGAGGATACTGTATGAAATTGAGTCTAGAAGTGTCTACAATATAACCATTCGTTGTGCAGATTGTGAAGGGTTTACACAACGGTACATTCTTTGGATTGAATATGGCTTTCGTTGGTACTCGTTGTTTGTACTTTTCTGGTGATGAATATACGTCCCATCGAAAATAATGAACTTCCTGATCCGTATCATAAATGTCCACAGTACAAGTCTTTCAGTCAAGTAACTATAAACGGGAATTACTTTCTTATGTACCTTACAAGAAAAAGGATTGGCTTAAGTTATTTGTACTTGACACCTCACTTTCAAAACAGTGGTAGTATGTAGCCCTTTTTTTCAATTTGACAAAAACCAATACTTTGCTGCGTGTTATTTATTCAGAGTCCTTCTCATTTCTTCCCTAATTTCTGAAGACGCAAGGCTTAGAAACTAGATTAAGGAATTTTAATATTAAGAATGTTATACAGGACCGTAATGATGAACATATACAATTAGAAAATCGTGGAAGTAATAGGTACTCCAAAATTATATTTGCATGTATTTTACTCAAAAATGTTATTTAAATATTTTTAAACCGTTAAAAAAATATTTAAAAAATCCCATGAATAAACCATGGGTAATAAGAAATTGAAAAAATAAAGATGATGTATGGAAAAAAAAACTTTTCCACCAACGGGATTCGAACCCCAGCGTTTCCGCTCCACAGTCAAACGCCTTGACCGCCCTGCCAACCGGCGATGTTGTAAACGTTGCAAACATTTTGGTATATATCACACGAAATACAATTACTCTTTCTCTTAAATCATATTTCATGGGTCAAACAATTACTTGTTTCAATGTAATAACATTAAAAATGACTTAATATATACTTGTAATAAAATCAACAAGTGTAACTTTCCTCCTAATAGCAGAAACGTCGAAAAAATTCGGTTTTTCTTGTTTTTGACAATGATCTACCCCAACCAAAAATCTAAAAAAAATTGACAACACTGCCTGTTATAGTACTATATTGGGGCACTTAACAGCTAAATAGCATGTTTTCATATTTTTGAGAAACCTGTATTTTTCCGATTTTTTTGAGGTTTTTCATTTTTTACGACCACAGTTTGCATCCAAAAAATCTGAAAAAATTCTCAAAAATCTGCCTTAGGGTCCAAAATATACCACATTTTTTTCAGAATTTTAGGCTGCATCAGAGTGCGGAAAATGCGCGGAAAAGCTCAAAATCTAATTTACCCTGTAACTACCCTCACGAGTAAGATAGGGGGTTGAAATTTTGCTCAGAGGGGTTTTTCTTGGTCAGCTTTCGAATGGTTCATCAATCATTGAAAAACGTCTAAGGGCACTTTTGACCATCTTAATCGGCTAGGCCCTTTACGGGCCACAACTCAATCAACTCGCCCAAAAGCGAGTCGACCGAGCACGACCAAGACACTCAGAAACCCCGAGTATAGAGTTCGCACGTTGCAGATAGCCAAGTGTCCGGGACCCAAGGAGAACCTTATGTGCGGCCCAAAACCCTGAGTAAATACACTCCGCGACAAAAATATGGCACACCCGTAAATATTGCTATTCCTGAAAACTGTGATAAAATTTGATATGTTTCTCTCCGTGTATGTATTTCGGTGGAGCTTCGAGGCTACTTACACCGGCGGATTTAAGCGCAGGTTACAGATTCTAGTCTAAATGTAAACATCGGGGGTCACCGAAGCGACAAAATGATGGCACAGTCTTAAAATTCTTTCTCTGCAGTTGACACTAGACCGTCAGACTGTTTATATCGTATACTGTGTTACTGTGCATTAAATATTGTGTGTGTTTCTTATTATCCTCTATTGAAACTACACTATGGGTAGTGGAAAATTTTTATCCGATGCTGAAATAAAAACAATTTTGACATTGCGTAAAGAGAATTACTCAGTTTCGAAAATTGCACGTATTATACATCGGAGCAGAAAAGTGGTGTATAATTTATTAAAAAATCCCCAAACATACGGTACAAAAAAGAGTTCCGGTCGACCGAAAGCAGTAAGCAATCGCGGAAAACGTGCAATTTTAAAAGAAGCTTCGAATTCTTCGGGAACATCACGACAAATTGCTAAAGCAGCTGGCGTACACACAAATATACGTAATGTGCAAAGGATAATAAAAGAATGTCCGCACTTAGTTCGAATGAAATTGAGAAAAAAACCACCTTTAACCGCTCAGCATAAATCAGAGCGTTTGAAATTTGCTCAAGAGCATATACATTGGAGAAAAAAGTGGCGTCGTGTTATTTTTAGTGATGAAAAAAGGTTTAATCTAGATGGGCCGGATGGTTTCGCACACTATTTTCACGACCTGCGGAAAGAAGAAAGGTTATTAAGCCGCAGACACATGGGTGGCGGAGGAGTAATGCTTTGAGCCGGAATTGGGTATCGAGGAGTGACCGAAGTAAAATTTATAAACAAAACTATGAATAGCAAAATTTATATAGATTTGATAAACGAACAATTAACTAAATTCGGACAGACAATTTCCGGGGAAAATTGTATATTTCAGCAGGATAATGCAAGTGTGCATACTGCGAAATGCGTTAAGCAGTACTTTGAGCAAAACAAAATTAGTGTCTTAACGTGGCCAGCGAGATCGCCAGATCTCAACATAATTGAAAATTGTTGGGCACAACTAGCAAGGCATGTTTATGAAGGCGGAAGACAATTCCAAAGCCTTGCACATTTAAAAACGTGCATAGAACAAAAATGGACAAAAATACGGCCAAAATATATTAAAAAACTTTTTAAGTCACTTCCGAAACGTATGTTGGCTGTTCTAGCAAATAAGGGAGGCCACACAAAATATTAAACATAATGTTATATATTTTATGTACGTAAATCACGTATTTTTTTGTATATGTGCCATCATTTTGTCGTACCAATTTTTTGTTATTTTTTGTTTCCATAAACAAACGGACATTTTCTTTAATTTTATTGTTTGTAATGTAGTTTATTTTGCAAAAAAAAATGTATGAGTACCAAAAAAGACTAGATTTATTATGTCCAAATGATGAAAACATTGAATTTTCGTGGTGTGCCATCTTTCTGTCGCGGAATGTATACAATTCAAAGGGCCGCTAGCGTACTGCATCAGAATCATGATTTTCCCGGAATCATATATTCTGTCCCGGAAAAACGTTGCAGTACTTATCAATCGTTGTAGCTGCCCCAATGTCATTTCATCACATAGAAACATGCACCAGTCATTTTGTCTGGTAGTGGTATAAGTGTCAATAACAAAAAAAAATATTTGTTACGAATACATATAAAATAATATAAAGTTCATAAAACTGATTCTTTAGTTATGGCTACAAAAGTCATGATATCATTTCGGAAAGAAAATGTTACATGCAATAGGAATTTTTTTAATTGAAATTGCAAAACCAGTCATTTTGACTGGTCTGGTAAATCTAGTATTGAAGTTATACCTCGTAAAATATAAAAGTATTTAATACAAGAAAGTTACGAACTCCCTCTTTCGCGCTATGTTCAATGATATTAATTAACAGCGCGTAGAACATTTATTTCAGAGAGAATCCTGAAGGATACTCCTATACATAGACGCCTACAGTCGACGCGGAAAGTATGTTGACACCTATTCAAGCGGAATAACTTTTTTCAAATTGGTCCAAATCACTTGAACCTTTTTTAGATGTTAGACCGACCAGTCTTGCTAGAGAATGACTAAACAAATGTTTTTTTAGATTGCAATTGGTTGGAATGATAAATAAATTAAAAAATCAAGTTTTTTCAACTTTTCCATCTGATCTTATGACGATAATTTCTAATTATAATTATAACACATGCATACTGAACATTTCATAAAAATCGGTCAACGTTGCAATGAGCTACAAACGTAGCATAGGCAGATATAATAGAAAAGATACGGATTAATATGATTTACACGGAATCGGATAATTCGAGGACGAAGTGGAGGAGTCTTGAACCGAGTGCGTTGCGAGGCAGCAACATCCGAAATCGATAATGTTATTGCAAAAGAGCGCGCTAAGCGTAAGTCGGAGTTGAGGAATTTTCTAGATCGTTGATGATTCAGTCGACCTTGGATCTCGCTCGGAACGGATACTGTTAAACAAAGGACTTCGCCGGCCGAAGGGCAAGGTACCATCGAAGAAGACAGATTGCGAAACAACTCTAACGGTCGCAGCACGGATAGACAAACGAGTCGAATGAAACGAGTTGAAAAATGATTGATGATCGCGAGCGCAGCAGTTCTTGCGGCCGTCATTTTAGGTATTACGGAGTCGGACAGCTTGAAGGCTGCTGTATCGACGAACAAGATTTCCGACGCCGTTTAAACGCTCGTTAATTCGAGGAAGAACTTCGCTACGAGAAAGAATCTCGTTGAAGAGGAATAAGAAGAGGAACGAGAAGAGGAATAAGCGTGGAAAGGAAGGCAGCGGGTTAAAGATAAGAGGAGGAACGAGGTTACCGATAAAGCCGCGTCCGAACGGGTTCCTCCTGTCAGCTCGTGGAAGTGCGCCGATACGATGCCAAATTTATTTCGCCGTGACAGGAGTATTCCGATAAAAATGTCGCCCGTTAGCCGTTAATTTGTCATTTTTATCGGCACGCCCGACTTTCCGTCCCTTCGCGCGAGCTTTGGGAAAATAAACGAGCCTGTCGGACATCCGCGACAACGAAACAAAACATTCGCAACAGAGATCATTAATTTTAAAGAACACCGGCGATCCACCGACCCGTAACGGCGCCATCTTTCTTAGGCTTGCGGTCGGAGCTATTTTCCCAAATCTTAAGAAAAGAAACATTTGTAACGCCGAGACTGTTAATTTACAATTAATTAGGGGGGGGGGGGTTAGGTACTTGAAGAGGTTAGGAAATGATTATTCTCAATTTTTCCACATAGAAATCCCTCAGAAACAATATTTCCAGCTCACTAAAATACGCTAAATTGAAACAATAACTCTTTGGAGACTTCTGACGCTGCAGTCATTAATTCCAAATTAAATACAAGAACCTCCGCGGCTACCGACGCCGCCATCTTGACCAAGCAGTCGCAGATTCCCTCTTTTCGAAGAAAGTGTTCTCTATACCCTGTAAAAATTTACCAAAAATTGCTCAGTTTTTAAAGATTGTGTGCAGCTCCGTTGTCCAGCGGATTATAGCACGCCAAATCGAAATGACGATTAGGCGAAAAGGAGGCCGCGGCGTGTCGAGTTACTGTACCGATCAGGGATGAGTCGCGATCGCGGCTCCGATTCTGCCCGGCAAAAATGTCGGGAATGTTGAATGAATCTTTCAAGAAGGACGACTCGGTGTGCGCGGAATAAATGAATAAAACAGGCCCGCGACCCGAGGAACCGGTGACACTTTTACCTATGATTGTGAACACCTGTATACCTGTGAACAGAGCGCCGTTTAAGCGTCCTTGTGTGTTGCGTTCCTTTTCTTCTTTCCCGGTTGCTTCGGGGGCCCGTTACCAGACACGAATCTTCATTTAGATTTTCCGCGGCGATACCGTTCGCTGCGAATGATCCAACAGCGGAATCATCATTCGAGAAATTAATAGGTTCATCGACGCGGCCCAGCCTCGCTTAATTACAGTCGGTTACGAAAATATTCGGACACCACTATAGTTTTGACTATTATAGTCCGTACTTCAGAAATTTCTGCAATAAGAACAAAAAGAGGTTTCACGTATGTTACTATGCAGTGTGTAGTTAACAAAAACGTAAGAGATATTTATTTACGATAAGTGATTACATAAATAATAAAAGAAAAATGGAATGTACGCTCATTTTCAAGTCACGAAAATATTCGGACACTTTCTGTACTTCTCAAGCTTCCAGGTTCCAGGAACAGACTGAAACAATGTTTGTAAACATATCATTCATACTATGTACAGAGTATGTTAGAGATCAGAGTATGATAGAGATAATATGCGACAATTAGTAATTTTTCATCGGGAAAAGGAGAAATCGATTTACAAAATTGCAAATTTATTAAATATTAGTAAGAGCACGGTATAGGATATTGTGCGACGTTACAAGAACAAAGGTAGAATTGAATCTATCCCTCAAGGCGGACGCAAACCGATCCTCAATATACTCGTGACAAACGCTCCATAATTAGGAGAATCAAATGTGATCCTCGGATAAGTTCTCCAAAGTTAGCAGCTGAATTAAATAATGACCGTGGAATAGCAGTGCATCCGGAAAACATAAGAAAAGTGTTACGATCAGAGGGCTATAATAGAAGAGTAGGTCGAAAAAAGCCATATATAAACGCGAACAACAGGATGAAGAGACTGAATTTTGCAAAAAACTATATTTCAAAGGAAAGTCAGTGGTGGGAAGACGTAATTTTCGCGGACGAGTCCAAATTTAATATTTTTGGAAGCGATGGAAGAATTAGAGTATGGCGGAAATCGAAAGAAGAATTAAATCCGGGACATTTGCAGCCGACTGTGAAACACGGTGGTGGGTCTGTGATGATGTGGGGCTGTATTTCGGCCCATGGAGTAGGCAAATTAGTTTTTATCGACGACATCCCCAATAAAAATAGGTATCTGCACATTTTTGAAAACAATTAAAAAAAAGTGCTGATAATATATAAATTCAAAATGGGATAAAATTTTATCAGGAAAACGACCGAAAGCACAAATCGCGTATTGTGCAAGAATTCTTATTATACACTTATAAGTAGACATCGGATGTTTATGCAATTTCCAATTTTTATAGAAACATTTTAAGAAAGTGGAATGAAATAAAATTTTATTTTTAATGGGGACAGCCTTTGTAGATCCAAAGCAAATAAAAATCGTGTTAAATTCTCTCGAATTTTATATTATAGCATTTTTTAACATTTCCATAAGCCATAAATGCATAAAGATCCGATGTCTACTTATAAGGTATGAATGTCCCCACCCACCACCGCAATCGTCAGATTTGAATCCCATTGAAAATGTATGGGAGAATTAGATCACCGAATTCGAACCTCTCCCATAAAAAATAAGAACGAACTAAAAAGACGTCTGCAAGAAGAATGGCTACGTACAGGGCAAGATTATTTAAAAAGAATAATTTGTAATATGCCAACGCGATTACGGCACGTCATAAAACATATGGGATATCCAACAAAATATTAATTTATAAAAATAAGGTCTACATATAGTGTTATATATATAGTGTTATAAGCTTAGTTTTGATAGTGTCCGAATATCTTCGTGACATGAAAATGAGCGTACTTTCCATTTTTCTTTTATTATTTACGTAATCACTTACCGTAAATAAATATCTCTTACGTTTTTGTTAACTGCACACTGCAGAGTGACATAGGTGAAACCTGTTTTTGTTTTTATTGCATTTCCTGAAGTACGGACTATAATAGTCAAAATTATAGTGGTGTCCGAATATTTTCGTGACCGACTGTACGTGTCAATCGACGTAAATCTCTTCGGAAACTGCTAAACAGATAAATGGAATTATTCTTCAATTATCATTATTGAACTATTAGGGAACCCTTAAGTAATCAATTATTTTGAAATCTAAAACAAACTTTGTAGTAAATTCAAGTTTTTATTTCTTAATTTATTAGATAATTTCCATTATTATCAAGGACAGTTTGTCATCTTTCCAGCAAATTTTTAATCCTTCTATTATAGAAATCCAGGGTTCATGAAGCAAAATATGACTCGAGGTGCTTCCTTGCATCTTCTGCTCCAGAGATCTGAAAAGATGACAGTCACAGGAAGCAATATTTGGTGATTACGGTGGTGCGGTAAAACTTCCCATTGCAATTCTTTGATTTTTTTTCCTGAGTTAGTTTCGCTGTACGGGGCCGGGCATTGTCAATTTGCAGTATTACACCTTTTCTGTGGACTGAAGATACCCTCTTTTTCAATAGTTGTGAATACAGCCGTTGTACTTGCTGACAATACAACTCAGCAGTAACTGTTTCTCCAGGTTTCAACAACTCAAAGTGAATTATGCCACGACAGTCCCACCAAATGCACAGTAACACCTTTCTGAGTAATAAGCTAGGTTTAGGGGTTGATATTGCGGTATGATTTGCAGAAAGCCATTGCTTGGGACGCTTTATGTTATCATAATGAATCCATTTTTCATCTCCGGTAACGATTCTGCTAAGAAATAGATTTCTACGAAATTTGAATAGCAAATGAAGTGCAAGATAATCGACGGATATTCTTGTTGGTCTCAGATAATTGATGCGGTACCCATGTTACTTGCCTATGTGCTTTTCCCATTTCGTGTAGGTGCCTTTGTCTACTTGACCATAGCGGACCCAAGGCTTCTCGATAATTCTCGTATACTTCATTTTGGATCGGCTTCCACTAGAGATTTTCGGATGTCATTATCAAATTCAACTAGGGGTGTGCGGGATCCCGGTCGGGACGGGAATTTTTCTCGGGATCGGGATTTGGATAATTCTGGCAATGCAGAATTTATTTATTTAAAAAAAAATTAATGAATTAATAAATTAATAAATTAATAAATAATAATAATTAATAATAATAATAAAATAATTAATAATAATTAACTGACTATAATTATTGATAATTAATTTTATTATTTATTTATTATTATTTTTATTATTAATTATTATTATTTATTTATAATAATTTACTTATTTATTAATTTATTAATTCATTTTTTTTTTTTAAATAAATAAATTCTGCATTGCCAGAAATATCCAAATTTGCGATTACTTTCTACAATATTACTAACATGTACTTTCCCGATTAATAAGATATGTAATCTTCGAGAACACAATTGCTTTCGGATGCTGGTAATTGTTGGAAGTAGGGAGAAACTTAAAATGTCGCGAATCACAGATGTTTTTGGGAATCCCGAACAATTTCGGGAATCCCGAACATCTTCGGGATCCCGAATATTCTCGGGAATCCCGAATGGTTTCGGGATCCCGAAAATTCTCGGGAATCCCGAATGGCTTCGGGATCCCGAAAATTCGCGGGAATCCCGAATATTCTCGGGAATCCCGGACATCTTACGGGAATCCCGAATATTTTCGGGAATCCCGCACACCCCTAAATTCAACTGGTCGACCACTTCGAGGCCTGTCAGAGAGATCATAATCACCAGGAGCAAACCTCCTGAACCAACGTTGACACTTGTTGACCTTCAATACATCTTCATAAACATCGCAAATTTTGTTTGTTGTCACCGTTGCATTAAATCCCGAATGAAAATGAGAAAGTATGTAATGTCGAATATGATCTTTGGAAGGTACGGACGCCGCCATTTTATTACAGTGTTGTAAAAAAAATTATACTCTAGAATATTTTGAACACATGCTGCTTTACCAAAAACTGTAAAAGAATACGTGTTTCCTCTTCAACGATCGGTACAGAACTAACGGGAAAACATATTCTTTGCAAATAATTGATTACTTATGGGTACCCCTAATATTAACGAACGCGTTGTTTATTTTGCAATTTCTTGATCGTTTTTAACGGAACAGCGGCTCGGATCTTGATAAACCGTTGCTGAATGAATAATACGTCCTCAGGATGGAGGTGGCGCGGTACTTTAGTTTATTTACACGATCGCCAGGGCTTGTTTTTTTAATCCCGATTCGGATGGTCCTCCAAACACTCGGGGAGGAACCGTTATCCCGAGAAATGGACATCCGTCCGGTGCACAATGAGGCGAAAAGTTGTCGGGACAATTTGCATAAGCCTTCGCCTTGTTCGGTTCGCTAAATGCAACGGACTGCACCGTCATTTGGCAGGTCCGAGCTTCTTTTGAGCGAACGATGACCTAAATTTCGACGGATAAACCGATCATGCTTCTCCTCGACTATTGCAGTTTTCGCGGAGCACATTTTGCAAGTGATGCTCTCATATCGCGGCTCGCTAAGGCCACGAGCCGTTCGCGGCTGCATTTTAATTAGGCGCTGCTGTTCTCTTCGCGCTCCTTTTGCCCGGCTGTGTACTCGCGGGCTCTCTTATCGAATGCCGAGGGCTGGCCAACTAATTAAAAGTTATGCCGATCGTTTACCGCGAACGGAGCTCATGCATACGCTGTATCTAGATGAACCTCGTAAACTATCGTGAGAGAGCATCGGAGGAAAATCGCTTGCAGCAGGAAATTCTCGATCGAAACTATTTTTCTACCCATCCTGCGATCGGTTCAGCCACTGCGGCGACATTTTTGCACGACGAGAACGAGCTTTGATGTCGGGGAAAAAATTCCCCTCTTCCTGCAATTTTATTATAATTTTATTCTATTTACAGTATTCACTTAATCGGCACAGTCAAGGATTTAATGTTGTTGCAGCATTCAACAGTGCTTGTTACAATTGTTGGAAACTCTCTAAATATTTACCTAATTTCTACAAATTCTCGTTTCCGTGTTCTATATTTTACTATTTTTAATCTATTTCTAATATATATATATATATACAGTCGAGTCGGAAAGTAAGTTGACGATTGGTGTATGCAGACAAATGAATATGACATATGTTTGATTTCTAATAATGATAATATATGTTTTACTAACATATTTGATTATTTATTTATACCTCCTAAATAAAAATAATACATCCATTTGATTACATACATCGTATTCAATTGCCTACAGATCGCCAATCGTTAATTTTCTTTCCGACTCCACTGTATAATCTAATATAATCTATTTCGAATCTACGTGAGAACAATTTTTTGAAATGTTCCACGGTTTATATATTTCAAATATTAACCTCTTATAAAGATCCATGATTCCTCCGGTCCCTGGTTAATATTAAAACAAAGTGGGTGTCCGCTCAAAAATGGTCGTGGGTCGATCACCCATAGCGTCATCGATCTATGCAAATTTTATTAATGATTTTGTTACTATTCCATATCCGGAAATGGACACCGGACCTCGGCTTCAACGGCTCGTTGACTCTTCCCCTTCCTCCGACCATTATTCGCCTCCAACGCGTGAAAAAACATTTCTGCTCCTGACTATTGTCACGTCCGGTGGTTCGACCGCCAATGATTAATCAATCTTCCGTCCCCTTGCGTTCAGGGACCCCCATCGGTCTCTGTTCTAATTTTCCTGGATCCATGGGGATCGTGTGGGAATTGATTAAAATGTATAAACCATCCAAAATATTAAACGAATTCAATCAATGAAACTGAAAATCATAAAATATATGCGAGATATTTTAAATGCTCGAATTAGGTGAAACACCCTGTATATTGAGAAATCACTGTATTAATAAACCCTCAGTGGAAGATTATACATTTCTGCAACCTACTAAAAACCATCTAAAAAATCCTACTGTGAATATTGCGGTCTAATTGTCATAGACGCATTGCTAAAAATCATAGGACAATTTCTGTTCACTTAACGATTGTTTCCGACCAAACCAAGATGTAAATACGAAAAAGAGTTCGTATTCGAACAAGTAATCTTTTCTAACGGTGCATAATGTACCATACTTTTTGTTTATTTAATAGCTTTTTTTACTATTTTTTAAGTACAGGTAGCCCTCCTACAACACGGCATCTTATAACACGGTTTCGCTATAACACGATTCATAAATTACGGAAACCCTCCTACAACACGGCATCCTATAACACGGTTTCTACATACATTACGTACATTACAACACTGTACTTCTACAGCCGCGGCGAGAGGCTTGCCGTCTTAAAGATACAATGTTGCAGAAAGTATTTCTTTTCATCTCCGTGGCCTGAAAACAAAAGTGTCAATTTTTGACAAAAAAAATTCATTTTTCTTGAATGCAGACCCTTCCGCTAAAAGAAGCCGAAAATTCAAAAAGGAGCTACAAAACTGTCTAGCTCCATACCGAGAAATTTACAATGACCTGGTAAGAACCAGCAAGCAAAGTAACATTACTGCAAGAACTTTGAATGAAGAAAAAAGTTCTGAAACTGAAGGCGATATCATTCCATCGAAAAAACGTTCTCGGTTGATTATACTGAGCAGTGACGACGAAGAAATTTATTAAATGAAAGTTGCGTTAAATTAAAATAATATTTTTTGTTTTGTGTTGTACATACATTTATATTTTTAATAAAAAGTAAGTTGTTTATGTAGAATTAGAAAAAAATTTTGTTTTTAATAAGTTTTCGGAACGTAACCCCCCTTTTTATACTGGCTCTGGGTCTCATACAACACGGTTTCACACAACACGGCATTTTCTAGGAACCTATCTACCATGTTATAGGAGGGTTACCTGTATTTCCAAATTTAACAACTTTTAAAAACGCACTCAGCTTAGTAAATATATTATTCCATTATTGAAAGATAAACCTTTCATTAAAAAAAAAATTGGAAGGAAAATATTAAAAAGAATCGTCAGGGCGTCTCGAAGAAGAGAAGCAATTTTTTCCATGAGAAAGGCAGTCCTCAAAACTTCCAACTTTAACCGTTTATTGCAGTAATGGTATTTATTAAATGTTATTAATAGACATCGGATGTTTATGCAATTTCCAATTTTTATAGAAATATTTTAAGAAAGTGGAATGAAATAAAATTTTATTTTTAATGGGGACAGCCTTTGTAGATCCAAAGCAAATAAAAATCGTGTTAAATTCTCTCGAATTTTATATTATAGCATTTTTTTTACATTTCCATAAGCCATAAATGCATAAAGATCCGATGTCTAGTTATTAATTTTTGCATTTTCAAGGTTGATGGATATTTAGAAAGCAATAAGCATTCAACATAAGTCAATATGAGACAGTTGATTTTTTGGGCAAAATGTCACTAAATTTCGCGTTTTAGACTACTGTGAAACGGTACGTTTTCGTCACCGTGTATAGAAATCGTTGGAACCGAGCCGAAAATGTCCAGCAGATCGGCCGACCGTGTCGTTCGTGCCTTATAACGCTCGATTGCTCGCCCTGGCATTTGCATATCATGTCGAGTCATTAAGGTAGCAAATTAGGGAGCCAGGAAAATTATTAGTGATCTCTGGCTGATTCACGAGCAGATCGCCGCGTGCCGAGACCGCTTTTTCGGGCCCTTCGAGATCGGGTGGCCGATACACATTGGCCCACGAGGAACCCGCGTCTCCGGCTATAAGTACCTTCTAAGATACCGAAATGGTCTGATTCCGCGGGGTCGTTCCTCACCGGGCAGCCCATAAAAGCTTCTAATGGGCCCCCGCCGTCGAATTCATTATACCGGAAAGCGAAAATTGAATTCCTTCGGTTCGCGGTCCCCCGATTTCGGCGCCCCCCCCCCTCCCCGGTTAGGTATCGCGTTTTTCAATTTACCGGACGGGGCGGCCCGGGGGGCCCCGTTGCACCTGATTATTAAATAACAAAATGATTTTCAAGCACTTCCCTGTGGTTACGTACCTCGTGATCCTTTTTCGCAGGTCGCGTGATTATCTCGAGTAGGGTTCTCTCTTTTTGAGCCGCGCGTTGTTGGCCCTTAAACAGGCCGTCGTTTCGTGTGGTTCCCCCTAATTCAAGGAAATTGATAAAACTCGCTCCGCCGAGCCCCGTTTGCATTAAGATGCTCTTCTTCTGCCCTTTTTCCACCCTGTGGTCTCGGATAATAAATAATCGGCCTCCCCGTAATGAATTCGGACGCGCAACCACCACTTAGGCTCGCCATCCTCTTTCGGCCGTTCCATTTTTTCCTCTTATGGGGAATCGCTCGTTCTTTCGCCTCGTCGTTGCACATTGTTGCGAGCGATTTCAAAAATTTGACAGACCTTTTCAAGTAGTCTTTATCGCGATGAAACGCAATACATTTGCTGTAATATTAGATTTTTCAGGTTGTCATAATTCTGCTACTCTCAGGTGCCCATTTTTGGTACCTCAATCAGCGTCGTTGCCGTAAACAACGCCCGTGGGGAACGCTAAATTGCTATTATTAACACTCCGTTTATAGGACCCGTTGATTTAACAGGTTTCCGCGCCGGAGAAAGTCATAAATATTATTTTTTAAGCGACGTAATCGCTGAGGGTGTTTTTTCTGCGGGACAGCAGCGAAATGGGGAACGAGAAAAATATTGAATGGGGCGATGTAGCTGTCAAGATCGTATCCGGAAGGTTTACAAGAGCTGTCAGGACTTTACAATCGGGCCAGAAAATGATTTCCAAAAGTTTACAGCGGGGACAGTGTCGGTAATGCTGATTTTTTATGTCGCAGAATTTCAGAAATTTATTCACCCTGCTTAGCGAACACCTCTAAAGAGCAAGCGAAAATAACTGTCAGAGGCGCCATAACTGTCGAGAATGTACCCAGAAGATTTGCGGAAGCTGTCGGAAGCGAGAAATCGGTCCAGAAAATTGTTTCCAAAAAATTATGGCAGAAACATTGGTATTGGATATTGGTATTGCTGATTTTTGCACAGAAAATTTTTGAAATTGTTCTTATTTAGCTGATACTCATGAAACAACTGAAACTGTACTTGCAACTGTACCTGTACCTGAAACTGTAACTACCCTTTAACTGTACCTGCTCTAACACTTGCTCCTTCATTCTTCTTGTTTTTCTAGTCAGCATTGAATAAAATTTTTGAAAGGAGCATAGTTTAACACTAGATTTACCACACCAGTCAAAATGATTGGTTTTGCAATTTCAATTGAAAATTCCTACTGCATGTAACATTTGCTTTCCGAAATGTATGACTTTTGTAGCTATAACTAAAGAATCAGTTTTATTATATACTTACCGATTTTTATGAAATGTTCAGTATGCATGTAAGTTATAATTATAATTAGAAATTATCGTCATAAGATCCGATGGAAAAGTTGAAAAAACTTGATTCTTTAATTTATTTATCATTCCAACCAATTGCAATCTAAAAAAACATTTGTTTAGTCATTCTCTAGCAAGACTGGTCGGTCTAACATCTAAAAAAGATTCAAGTGATTTGGACCAATTTGAAAAAAGTTATTCCGCTTGAATAGGTGTCAACATACTTTCCGCGGCGACTGTAGGCGTATCCTGTAGGAGTATCCTTCAGGATTCTCTCTGAAATAAATGTTCTACGCGCTGTTAATTAATATCATTGAACATAGCGCGAAAGAGGGTATTCGTAAATTTCGTGTATTAACACTAGATTTACCAGACCAGTCAAAATGACTGGTTTTGCAATTTCAATTAAAAAAATTCCTACTGCATGTAACATTTTCTTTCCGAAATGATATCGTGACTTTTGTAGCCATAACTAAAGAATCAGTTTTATGAACTTTATATTATTTTATATGTATTCGTAACAAATATATTTTTTGTTATTGACACTTATACCAGTACCAGTCAAAATGACTGGTGCATGTTCTATGTGATGAAATGACATTGGGGCAGCTACAACGATTGATAAGTATGCTTATATATAAATATGATTCCGGGAAAATCATAATTCTGATGCAGTACGCTAGCGGCCCATAGGATTGTATATTTACTCAGGGTTTTGGGCCGCACATAAGGTTCTCCTTGGGTTCCGGACACTTGGCTATCTGTAAGTGCGAACTCGATATACTCGGGGTTGTATTCGATGAACTACAAACAATTAAGCTTTTGATTAATTGATAATGTCTATAAATCTATTTTTGTATTACAATTAATATTATTCACCTTTTTTTGTCATTTTTTAAAAGTAAATAAAGACTGGAAACACTACTAAGCACTTTTTCTAAAGACCAGTCATTCTGACTGGTCTTGGTAGATATACTTAAATAGATATACTTAAGTAGCCGGTAAATCTATTGTTAATTAGAATTGATACCCTTTCGAGTCGCAGACGACTCTCAGGTCGGAAGTCCCGATAAAATGAATGAAATCGTGAAGCTCTCTCTCTCTCTCTCTCTCTCTGTGCCTGCTGCGAGGGTTGATATTGTGCTGTACCTGGCTTTTCGGTTATTATAGAGTAATTTGGTTATGCAGACAGAGTAACAGAGGTTCGCCGGCATTAGAATTCCCTCCTGTCGCCGTCTGCCCGTAGAATTCATCTTGGCTAATGCAGACGAGGTTTCTGGCTTGTGGCATTAATTGCGCCGATTGTACGCGACTACGTGCGAAGGAACCTGAATTACGGGGTCCCTGAACGCAAAAACGTGCGCGTCGGAGGCGTGCGCGCTCTTCTGGTAGATACTCTGCAAGAAGAAGAAGAAGAAGAAGAAGAAGCAACGAACAGAAAGAAAAGAAGCGCAAAGAGATGCAAAGAGGCGGCGGGTTATTTATAGGTTGCGCCCGGTTTCGAAGCCTTCGAAGCGAACGGGGTTCCCTTCGGAGCCCCCCCCCCTGAACCCTTTCTCCACACCCTTGTACCCTCTCCCGTGCAAGATCCACGATCCCGGCCACACCGGGTAACAGAAAAAGAACCAACGAGATAGACGTCCATGGGCGATCTTTATTATTCCCGTCATTATTCGTTCGATGCACCGCGAAGAAGTCGTAACAGGTGCAACCTGATCACTTTCTCGCTTGGCGCCTCCCGTTGCTTCTCTTGTCTCCAACGATTTGCTTGATTTTCCTGCGCGAGCATTCTTTCGTGCAAAAAGTTCCCGCCGGGAACACGACAGTGTTACTTTCGTCCTGAAACCTGAGCGAGGGAAGTACGGGTTACGGCTTTTTAGCCATCCAATTTAAGAATATTTATTTCGGTACCGTGTCTGTGACCGTGAACGATCGTGCATGACCTCCGATGACCTTCAAGGACCTGTAATTACTTGAAACTGTAACATTCAGTGATCGCCCCTTTCTATTTCCTGTTATGAGTGTAAAGGAGTTGGTAGGAATAGTGAAACTTTATGAAAATGAGATTCATCATTGATTATTTAAAGAATGCAATTGTTAGTTGAGTTGAAAATGACAGGAGACGATTCCTTGAAGAAAAACGAATCGGAATAGCGGAATAGAATTTTTTCATAGGACGCTCAGTTTTTAAGAAAATCGAGCGTCAAAATCTCTAGTTGCAGTAAGGGGAAACGGTCAGCCATGCACAGACAACTTTCAGACTCCAATTTCTCGGCAACTAAGCGTCGACACAAAAGATGTTATTTTACACTTCCCGTCCAGTTTTTAACACTAAACCTACCAAGCATTAACAGTATCTGGTAAATATTGCCTTATAAAAATTAAAACCCTAAATTTATTGAGATTGTTCGTAATTTTTAATATAATAAATGCTTGGACAAGGAAATTTATTCCACTATTTTCCATAAATGAATTTTTAATTCGGGATTTCCCATTATTTTTACAACCTTGTAGCACATCTAGTAAACGACATTATTAACTCCGCCCTTCTTCTAACAACCAAGACGCAGCGGCGGATTCATACATTTTTCTCAGAACCATTAGAAACGTTGTAACAGTCAGACCAACTGCGTAAATGTATCTCTGGTAGTCCAAATACATACTTTGCATCCATCAGCGACTCGTTATTATACAAACTTACAGTCCACTATATACATTCGATAGGATTTCTATCACAGAAATTCCTCCGCGCCGTTCGATCATCGCTAAAACAATTTTCGACGCCGCGACGCATATACAATGTGCTATCTTTTTGTCGCGGAGTGTAATTGAGCCACCCCCGAACTTCATAGTTAGTTTTATACCACTTGCTTGATTACTATTTTCGGATGATGTCCAGTATCAAGACCTTCCATCAGATTCAAATCTATTAATTTTTGTTTCGTCAGGCCATGTAACTCTTTTTCAATCTTCTGTTGTCCACTCTTTGTATGTATGAGCTTTCGCAGTTTAATATTTTTGTCTGAAAGTGCTGGTTTGCGTTTCTTTTCTTTCGGTTTGAACCCGATTCTCTTTAAGGAGTGGCGAATGGTCCATTAACTTGCATTTATTCCAACATCTTCAGCCGCGATTTTTGGAATTTTAAGACTTTCATACCGGAAACGATGTGCAATGTCACGTGCTGCTTTGTCAGAAACAAGTTGCGGTCTACCGTTTCTTGAAGAAGTTCACACACTACCATAGGTTTTCTTTATTCTTGCAGCCATCGTACGACTTACACCACATTTTACTGCAATTTGCCGTAGAGAAAAACTTTTATCGCACAATGAAATGATACTGTTTCTTTTATCTGCACTAAGTGGTTTCATCTTGACTTACGCGTTTCAACTAACTTTCAAATAGGAGAAAAACTGTGTAAACACCAGTCTAAACGTGTCCTATTACAATTGACTATCAGTGTCTGTTGACAAATTCATTTCCCTAGCATTTGTGTACTATCTTAACCGTTTCTGATGAAACGTGCAAAACTGTAGACATTGCTTCAAATCCATATTTTTGTAAAATTTTGTTATCGTTAATATTATCTATCACACACTGTTATGTTTTGTTTATCACATTCACCATATAATTATTATTACCCAAGCTTTATCATTCAATTGAAAAATAGTTAAAATAGTATTATCACGTTTTATGTAAAACTAGCGAAGTGTGCTAACACTTTTGCTCGTCACTGCAAGTACTGTATCCCACTATAGTGGTTTCCGTGGAAAGCATCGGTTTGAACGGTACGAACTACTATAGTATTATAGCTTTTCTACGGAGCGCACCATACTTGCGGAATTTTCTGTGGGGAAACTCTCTGAAAATGATAGTTTATCAACGATTATTTAAAAAATGGGTGGTGTTTCTCTGCAGAAAAAGTGTGGAGTACAATTATTTTATACGAGTCTTACTTGTTGAGAAAATCGAACCATTTTTAGACTCGATTATCTCGGGAACTGAATCTCGAATCAAAAATGTTATACTACACTTTCTGCCCAGTTTTTCACAGGAAATCTCCTCGTGTTCTTAATTAGATCGAACACTGCTACACACTGCTCCAAATACGGTCGGCTCCTCTACGTTCGAAGAAACAAACAAGCGTGTAGCGTCTCATATAGAGGAGCCGAGTGTAATAGGGGAGCAGAATGTGTCCCGTGACCTTATTTCGCGATCGTCCGCGCGAAAGCATAAAGAGCGGCCATAAATAAGGGGGGCGTAGGAAAAATTCGGGCCAGGGAGGATGCAAATGGCGGCCGATCGTAGCTCGTTGGTTGTAAAACGTTCCCCGCAACCCCATCGGCGAGTTCTTTCGCCGGTGTTGGTCGCGGAAAAATCGGGACGACAGGAGAATCGAGTTAGTCGTTCGTTGCGGAATAATTCATGGTTCGGTCCATGCACACGCGCACTTCCGCGCTTTATTCCATTCCTCGTTAATTCACGGACTCACCCGTCGAATGAATCGCTCTCTTATTCCCTCCCTCCCCGTCGCCCCTCCCCCGTGGAACGCGAAACGACGACCATAATCGCTGGTCGGGACAGTCGGCAACGATTTTTCCCCGAGGACATTTATGGCCGGCCGACCACTGAGATACGGTCCATTGTACTCCGTTTTCACCGGCGATCCTCTTCTTCGACCCCCCCGAGTCGCGCGCTCCGCGATGCGCTTGATGCACCGGTGTGACCGCCTCTGTCTGCCCATTGCAACCGTATTCCACTACCTAGCTTTTCTACTCGTATTTCCCGCTTTGATGGCCACCGGACGCCTAAGCGTTGTCCGCCTCGCTCCTTTAACTCGTCCGCACAATTAGCCGCCGTCGGGCTGCGCACACCAGTTTTGCATTCGAATGCCGCACTCGCAGAGTCAGTATACCTTTATCCGATTACCGGGTATGTATTGTTTCCGTTGGATCAGCCTGCCGAGATTCATTCACTTAGAGCCGATACAGAGGAAGCTGCATTTGCTCTGTTCACGTGCGCTTGTTTCACTCCTGTGCAGGAGGATCGTTTCACTGACTCGTGTAATTGAGCAAATGTTCTTTAACACGTTGACTGCCATGTCATCCATACAGGGTGTCCCAGTTTTTTCCGGCAAAACTTTGCCAGCGTGTTCTACATGCAAAAGAAAGAAAAAGATGTTATATGAACATATGCTCTTAAATGTTTTATTAAGGAGTTATAACTAATAATACAAAATGATAATGAACTGGCATTTCGTCGACACAGCGTACGAACGTATCATGAATATCTCTGTTTGTGTTTACATAAAGTCTTATGTTTACTTGCTGAAGTAGTTGATATCGACATTTTTTATTAACGTTTTATTAACGAGTTAACATTTCAAAATGACGTCCGTTATTACGAATACAGGATTGGCATCTAACAAAAATTGACCCTATCGTATTACTAGTGCTCGGGCACTTCCATTACAAAAACCATAAATAAAATGCATATCAGCGTATTCACGATTGGAAAATTCTCGTGGCATCTCGATATGAAGTCGTACAGCGTACTAAACATTATTAGCTCAGTAGAAATCAATGTCGATATCAACTACATCAGCAAGTAAACATAAGACTTTATGTAAACACAAACAGAGATATTCATATTACGTTCGTACACTGTGTCGACGAAATGCCAGTTCATTATCATTTTGTATTATTAGTTATAACTCCTTAATAAAACATTTAAGAGCATATGTTCATATAACATTTTTGTCTTACTTTTGAGTGTAGAACACACTGGCAAAGTTTGGCCGGAAAAAACTGGGACACCCTGTATAATACGGGAACTATTGTTATTCGATTATTTTTGCTAGAATTAACAAAATTAGATAATGTGCTATCTTTTTGTCGCGGAGTGTATGTGTTGGGGTTGTTTTACTCATAAGGGTACTGGTCCCTTAGTTCGGATAGGAGTTTTACCTTAGGAATTTACCTTCTGTTGTTAATTCTATTGTATTTGCTAAAGACGAAGTAGTATTTAAACAAGACGGGGACCCTAAGCATACTGCAAAGATAATAAAAATCTGGCTTAGGAAATCAAAAGTTTTCTGTGATGACATGGCCAGCAGAAAGTCCAGATATGGACCCAATCGAAAATTTGTGGTGAATTGTGAAAAGAAGCCTAGCAAAATATGACAATCCACCTTCAGATGTTTATGAATTGTGGAAAAGGACAGAACAAGAATGGTACAACATTGAGCCGGAAATTATTAAAAATTTAATAGATAATATGCCACACAGGCTAGAAGCAGTACGAAAAAGTAAAGAAAAATGGACAAGATATGAATTTAAACTTTTATTTCCACGAGCACAAATAAAGTGCAAAACTGTAAAAATTGTCTGCAACCCCTATTTTCAATAAATATTCCGTATATTGTTAATATTAAAGAAAATAAACTGTTGTGTCTTGTTTATCCTATTCACTATGTAATTATTAGTACCTAATCAAAAAAAAAAAAAAAATAGTTTGTATTATCACGTTTTATGTAAAACTAGCGAAGTGTGTTTACTCCTTAACTCGTCACTGTAAGAGGTTAATTAACGCACAGCCAACAGAGCGTTCTTCCTTGTATCTCCAAAATGGAGAATAACTCGAGGAAGTGCTCACTCATCTATTGTTCTAGTTCTCTCGCCTCTTCTCCAAAGCGTGAAGACTGCCGAGTCACGGTCCTCACAACCGGTCACAAAACTGTTTTTGATTTGTCTAACGGCAACTGATCAAGTCGTAAAACTATTTGCAGTTTTTTTTTTTTTTTTTTTATTAAGCTATAAAACCCCACATGGGATTATTAGCAGCATGCACATGGCTGTGCATGCTAACATTACATTACATAGGTAGCTTATAAACTAGGATTGAGACAATATAATGAACATTTTCGAATACAATATTAACACTAAAGATATAAACAATGAGACTTAAGAAACGAATGTATGAAAAATAGAGGACAAAGAAAGGGTCCACACAAAAAGGAATCTATTGTATAGGGTGGAAAGAAACCCTTGTTGCAGAGTTTGCGAATCAAAGCGTCTCTATTACTGTCATAGATCGGACATTGCCATAGCACATGATTAGGATCCTGTACTAGACAACCACATGGACAACCCGTGTCAGCAGCAAGTCTAATCTTAAAAAGGGAAGCCCCTAGTTGAAAGTGTCCAGATCGAAGTCTATTAACCCAGCAAATGAATTCTCTGGGGAGTCTCAAGTGAGCAAACCAAGGTTTAGGCCCAGGATGATAATATGAACTGAAAAATTTTATGCCCTTGAACCCTGCTTCAGCAAGAATATAATTTTTTGTTAGCTCCCTAGCTTGCTTCCTAAAGCTGTGGGAAAAATCAGAGTAGGGAATCAGGATATTAGAAGAAATAGCCAACAAAGATGCTTCTTTAGCTAGTACGTCAACCTTCTCATTATGTGTGATTCCAATATGCGAAGGGATCCAAAAAAGAAGCAATTTCTTGGATTCCGTGAAGTAGGAGTTTATCAAATTATGGATGTCAAGTAGAAAAGGATTGGATTTGGTATTGCCCGAGTAGTTACTTAGTGCTATTAAAGCACTCAGACAGTCAGAGTAGATGTACACATATTGATGGGAACAGTTAGAAGCAAGCTCAATAGCGGTTTTGATTGCAATACATTCAGCAGAGAAGATAGTCATATTTTTGTGCAGACTTAGTAAGCGAGATTCATTTAGCTCAGGTGAAAAACATGCCGCACCAACAACTCCTAAGTCTTCATTTCTGCTTCCATCAGTAAAGATGGAAATAGAATTGGGAGGTCTATTTAAAAGGTGGTCCAGAAAAATGTAGTTTGGATCTGCTGCTTTCTTCAGAAGGGGTCCAAGCTCAGTATTTATCTCAACCACTGGATTGAGGAAAATGTATTTACAGATGTAAGGAGCAAAGTTATTTTCGGTTCTGAGCCAGACTCTGTGTTGAATTAACTCCTCAATCTGTCCCGGAAGTAGGGATCGAGTTTTGTTTACTAAATTGAGCCATCCGGAGGATTCTATGAGTCTTTGTATTACGTTATAAAGAAGTGTACCTTTATTCGAGAGGTTTTTTATGAGGAGGTTATTACATAGGAAAATGGATCTATGTCGAAGTAAACAGAGCTTGGACTCCCTCAACAAGACATTAGTCGGTGTGCTACTTCTGTAACCCATAGCAACACGAAGAGCTGCAAATTGAATTCTTTCTAATTTCAATCCAAGATTCTCATTTTTAGGAAAATAAATATAGGAACTATAATCAATGATCGAACGAATAAGGCTTTTATATAATATAAGAAGTGTAGATGGATCTGCTCCCCACCTTATGCCACATATATATTTTAAAATGTTAAGTCTATTAAAACATTTGTTACGTATATATTCAATGTGATTGATGAATTTAAGTTGATAATCAAAGAGAATGCCCAAAAAACGAACCTGAGCACTAGACTTAATTCTGTAATTATCAATTTTTATGGAACAAACACCTGGATAGATTCCCCTTTTGTTAAAGTGAATTAAAACAGACTTTTCAGGAGACAGTGAAAGTCCCAGGGAGGAAAGATTTCCATTAATGACAGAAACTGCATTTTCTAGGGCTTTTTTCCCAATATTCGGAGTAGAGACTTGACAGGATATCGCAATATCGTCTGCAAATTGAGAAATTTGGATGCAACTGTTTAGACCATTAACTATATTCCTGACATAAATATCGTAGAGAAAGGGGCTGAGTACTCCACCTTGAGGCAGACCCTTAACCCTTTGCACTCGAAGCTATTTTAACTCCAAAACGAAACATTTCCTCCGACCCAGAATATTTTCCTTTCTATATATTTTTTGTCATGTTATACATACGAAAATTGTGCAATTTACTAGTGCAATACCGAAATGTTTAGTAATTTATTAAATACAAACAAATTTAATAATGTGAAAAATATTTTGAATAATGATACAGTAATTTTTAGTGGTGCCTCACAGTCACCATTCGAGTGCTAAGGGTTAAATACCTTTCTCGTTACTGTATTTGTTGAGTTGATAATAAATGTAACATTACGTTCACATGCCAAAAATCCTACAAGATCAATAATATTATTGGAACAGCCCATATAACTATTTGCAGTTCTGTGACTCGAGAAACTGTGCAATTCCCATTCACTCTTATGCCAATATTCCTACCGAATTCGCTACCGTACGTTGAACGACCTCGTAAATGCTAGGCCATACTCGGGCCCCTCGAAGTGGTATTGGTCACAGTGGAAGGCGGCGGTTAGGCATTTTCTCCGGCACAATCTCGTTCGTTTATTGCGGCGCGTTGCTCGTAGCCTCTTACGTTTTACCGAGGATGTTTCTCGGGGCGCGTCGACTCGATTGAGATAGGTTCTAGTTTAGGGTTTCCACTGGAGCCGCCTGCGGACCATGAACATTCTCGGCGAGCTGGATATTAATTTATCCGGCGGATAAAGTATCCCTTTATCGGCCGGCCGGTAACAAAATATTCGAAGACTCCGTTGTTCCCGCGCGTTTCCTGTGGCCAACGCGGGTTACAGCATAGGTGACTCTAGCAGGTTCAACGCTTCCATCGTTCCCTCGAGGCGTTGTCCACCTGAGCATCCTTGAACGAAGAAAAAGAACGCGCACGTACCACGGAATTCCCAGGGACCGGCTTCTCTCGTTATTCCGGAATCCGCTCGCAAGAACAATCGATGATAATCGTTGATTATTCTCGCCGAAAATTACGACACAGGTTTTTGTTCTTGCTACCGGCTTCCGTTTCGTACAGCCGGTCTTGACGAGGGTTCGACGAACCGGACGTTGACCCTCCCGGCTACGTAATTTGGGTAACAATCGAGGAAATAGACGAACATGCGGGCGAATAGGCGCGCCAGGGGTCATTCAAGCGCCGCTTATGTTGCTAATGAGCGCCGCTTGCTGTTTGGTAGCGTAATTTGATGCTGAAGCCGAAGATAACCGTTCGTGATCCGCCGCACAGTGGGCAAAAACGGCCTTTTCGATTCAAAATCAAAGAACTTTCGATGGGAATGAGGTAGAGCGATGAAATATTTTTTAAATGAAAGCTGAAACTTTGTAGAATTTGGGAAAAATAGGGAGATTACGGTACGAACGTTTTTTAACCTTGAGAAAATTCGTTAAAGTTGCACAATTTCAAGAAAGTGCCAGTAGTAATGACAGCGATACGTCAAGTGATGACGAGATGTGAAGTGCTTCATGTTTCGTAAGTAACTCAAAACGTTAAAATACTTCATTATTATTATTTTTATTGTGTTTTATATATGAGAATACGATATACTTTCAAACTAGTGTGTTATCAAGTCATTTTAACGAAAAAATTTCATTAATTTGTGTCACAAAAATCTATTTTTTTCAAAAACCAGAGGTCGTAGACAAATTTTGAAAACAGATTTGAAATCAGCGTGAAAAAATCTATGGGAAACGATATATAGCATGTTAAAAAAAAATTTTCGCGCATATTAGCCACAAAAACAAAATTTTCTTTAAATTGTGCGTACTTCAACGAATTTTCTCAAGGTTAAAAAACGTTCGTACCGTAATTTCCCTATTTTTCCCATATTCTATAAAGTTTCAGCTTTCATTTAAAAAAAATTTCATCGCTCTACCTCATTCCTATCGAAAGTTCTTTGATTTTGAATCGAAAAAGGCCGTTTTTGCCCACTGTGCGCCGTTTGGCTGAGTCGACGTAACTTTGCGAAAAATCATCATTTCTGCGTGCAATAAATTGTGTTGTATTCCTCAGAGATTGGTGAATATATTCACAAAGTTTTAAATTAATAGATTTATTAGTAGACATGGGATCTTTATGCATTTATGGCTTATGGAAATGTTAAAAAAATGCTATAATATAAAATTCGAGATAATTTAACACGATTTTTATTTGCTTTGGATCTACAAAGGCTGTACCCATTAAAAATAAAATTTTATTTCATTCCACTTTCTTAAAATGTTTCTATAAAAATTGGAAATTGCATAAACATCCGATGTCTATTCATTAGTTTCGGTTTAGAAAATTTTCGAAATCGGGTCCATTCTCGACGATAATAGTGAGAGGAGCCTTTCATGGTATACCTCCATGATCAAACTACTATAACTTTGGATAAAACCGCTATATCTGCGCGAAAAAATTTAGTCACACTGTTTGAGGACTGTCCAATAGACCCGCAAAATTTCAAATTAATACATTCATTGGTCTTGTTTTAAAAAATTCTGAAAGTCCACTTTCGACCCCCGAAAAAGAAAGACCCCCTGAGTCGAGCCACTGTGATTAAATTACCATAACTTGGGAAAAAATTGCTATTTCTGGACGAAATAAATCTTGTCGTACTCCTTAAGGACTTCCAACACGCATCCCTAAAATCGCAAATTAATAAGCCTACTGGGCTGGTTCAAAAAAAAATTCCAAAGACGACCTGTTCTCGAAAATCGCGTCGTTCTCTCTTATCGATGCAATTCGAGTGAAACCGCGCGTGTCGATTAGGTTTGTTCTAGGAAGCAGTGTACAAACAGCCTGAAAATCTTCCGGAAAACGAGAGCGTCACTGTCGGGATCAATCCCGGCCTTATGGCTGCGGTTGTCGCGCGAAATTCGACGACTTCGTGGAATGTTATCTAGCCGTAAAACGATGAGTTTCAAGAATGGCACGCAGGCACGGGCCTTAGGCTGTCGCGTTCTTCTTTGGCTCGCCGAATGGCGTTTTTTTTTTTTTCAGAGATCGTGTGTCGATTGGAGGGTATTACTAGGGGAACCTGTTGCCGGCCGGTCACGCGGAAAAATATAACGCGTGTATGCGTGCGACGCACAATGGGGTATTTGGCCAGTTTAGCGCGCCAAAAGTCAAAATTTATAGTTTGTTCAAAATGACTGTAACTTTTTTCTCGTGTACCTGAATATATATGCGAGTAATATACAATAATATTTTTATATAAATAGTACTATTTAGTAACATATAGACACTTGAAAGTGACATATTCTCGTGACCAAGAGAAGGGTCGAAAAACATGTGTTAAAGAAATGATTCTTTTCACAAGTTTGGTGTATGGAATCGGGATAAAAACATTTCTAGGATGTAAAGGAAGGTATATAAAGTAATTTTATAGCTTTTTGTTCTAAACGCTTCGGTGGTTTTGATAGAATAAACAATCGAAAATGGTACAATTTTTTTCAGAAAGTTAAAATGTATTATGTAATAACTTTTTTCTCCGCAAAACACCTCTCTAATTTTTTTTTTTTGAGGTTATTCAGTAGACATTGCTTTACAGAATCCTGAAGAGTTTAGGTGCAACAGAGTGCCACACATGGAGAAATTTAACTTTTTGTTAAATGGGGTTTTGGCCAAATGGGGTTTTGTAATAGCAATTTCTCTAAATCTGACAAAAAGATGTTTCAAATAAAAATTTAACAGTATTAATAAACGTATAAATTGCAATACAAAAAACATTAAAAAAAATTTGTTTAAAAGAAAAAAACAAGATCGCTTCGATTTTTTAAACATTAAACTGTATTTTTGATTTGATAATGTTGTAGCTGGTATTAAGACGAATTCAACGATATATAATATTATGACCTTCACATTACTAATAACGTCGTAATAGTTTTGGCGCGCTAAACTGGCAAAATACCCCACTGTGCGACGAACAGAGACGACCAGACGAGATGCAGCAACGCCGGAAAGATGATTTGCGACGATCCTGAAACTCCCTGCTACCTGTCACTCTGGATTTACGATGCAGTTTGTCGCATCGCGCTTATCATCGCGAATGCGCGCGACTTCGACGTATACCCTCGTTCTGCTCGCGATTGCAATTTCAACTACAAGTCCCACAGAATATATTTCATTAAGCTAATTTATATCTACTCTGCTATCCGCATGATTAATTTTGAGACAAGAATATTTTCTCTCATCCGAGTGGTTGAACACAGAAATAGTGACGACGTATTTTATACCACAAAAATTTAATTTAATATAATATCGTATTATACTTTATAGAATCGGTTACTTTATACAAACTTCACGACATGGAGAACCGATATCGAACTTAGTTTTGGTCGATTTCTTTTCTTATATTTGAGCCGTTTATTTTGAAAGTGGCCCAAGTCCAATTAAATTGAGATACTTAAGGTTTTGTGTTTCAATAAAATGAAAAATGTACGTATAGGATACCAATGTGTCATACTGCTTAAGCGTATCTAAAAGAGTTAAATTTACAGTTTCTATTAAAATAATAGTCATTATTAAGCGAATAATATGTGTTTTCTTACGAAAAATGGAGTCAAGCCACTTTCAAAGTTAACAACCAGATTCGTCATAAAATTTGAAAGAGCCCGAGTCCATTCGACGTAATTTATGTGTCGAAAATTATCGTATATACTCTGAATATACTTAACCGCAAATGTTGTTTACGACAGCTGACTTGAAGTTGTACACGTAATTACAGGCAACAAAAAATAATTGACAAATGGACTTAGGCCACTTTCAAAATAAACGGCTCATTTTATATTCTAAAAGGACACCTGTACGACCAACTCTATCTATTTGTTCTTTTTTAAATTTGCTAGATCTGACATAAACTGTCCGGTATAAAATACAATCTTTTGTTAAAGACTCGTAAGACACAAATATAATCGACACAATATCAAAGACACAAATTCAGCTCAAAGATCGTCATTTTTGCGAAAGATTAACAGAGTTAAATAAGTTTCTGGATACACATGTAACGGGAACAGAAAAAGCAAAGTATATATTATGTACACACGGGATATTACCCACAGCTAAAACATTTGAATGGGCTGTTCAGCTGCCAGGAGTTGTAGCACTTAATCAAGAGAGCGGAGATGCACGATCGGGGCTCGAGCGCGGGAAAAATGGCCCATTGGAATAGTAATTGAAAATGCAAGTTACGTGACAGAACTGGTTTCGATTCAGGGTCGCGATTGCGTTTCGTCGTTTCGCGACCGGTAATGGGTTTCCAATGCGGGGAACAGAGGATCGATGATCCGGCGGGGATCACGGGTACGTATTTTATCGGGTCATGGCGAGGATCGAGGATCGTACTCGTGATAATGGCCCCGAATAATGGAACGAGAGAGAGAGAAAGAGAGAAAGAAGGTACTAATTGCAGTAGGTATCCCCGAGAGATCTCAATCCGCGGTAATAAGCGTAACAACGCGTAGTGAAACCTGTTTCGAGTGAATCCACGGGAAAATCAGCGGTTAGGTATCGGCAGTACTATGGTGGATAGACAGTGTGTACAACGTGTCGGGACTGTGTCGAGTTTTTGGGAGCTCGAGAAATTTATGCTCGCGGAGGGAACGATTTTTATGAAAGTTCGCGGCGCTGACGTCTCTCTTTCTTCGATATCGGGGTACCGTTAGCGTTCAGGGACTTTTGATTCGTTTGAGAAATATGCGGCCTCTCGGACGATCTTCTGCTTCGCTATTATGGCAACTGAAATTCTATCTGGGTCGTCGACGGTGTTACGAAATGCTAATACGTATCGGAACAATTTTGGTTTATTGCGTTCTACACGGCCCGGGTTGGATCAAATATTGTAGGTTGATGAAAAACAATAGATATCAGTGCGACTTTATTTTATTAAATTTTATGCAGCCAGTGTTCTATTAGATATTCTTGGTTGATAAAGAACGCATTGATCGGTGAGCTTTATCAGTTGTTATTCAACTAATAATTTATGAGTTAGACAGCATATTTTATGCATTCACGATGGGTAGGTGTAATTTCAAACAGTGAAGACATTAGCAAAATTCGAAAATGCTATTGTATTATTTTTAGCCTGTTATATATATATATATATATATATATATATATATATATATATATATATTAAAAAAGAAAATAAATTTCTATCCCATTCCAGTTTGTTGCAATTCAGATCAGAGTTGTGCAGAATTACAATCGAATTACTCCAGGAATTATAATTAGAAAGTAATTGAATTACATTGTAACTCAATCATATTGTAATTTATAATTCAGATTTTCATTCAATTAAATTACAATGTAATGCGTAATTGCAATTGGAGCACAATTATAAAATACTTTGCAATTAAAC
This sequence comes from Seladonia tumulorum, assembly GCA_913789895.3. Classification (NCBI taxonomy): domain Eukaryota; kingdom Metazoa; phylum Arthropoda; class Insecta; order Hymenoptera; family Halictidae; genus Seladonia; species Seladonia tumulorum. The sequence goes on from OU565267.1 coordinate 2,332,111, forward strand.
TACATCAATTCGAATTATGATGTAATAAAATTAAAATTAAAAATTAGAGAGTAATAAAGTAATAGGTAATAAAAGGTTGAAAAATCCATGTGAATGTAATTCAATTGTGCAATTGAATTACAACGTAACCGAATTAGCACAACTCTGTCTCGAGTTTAATAAGTTTTTATTTCGCATAAAAATCCGCTGTTTTGGGACAAGTTCAATTGATATCGTACGTTAAAATCAGATTTTATTTGATTAAGTGCAGTTCTGTTGGTATTATGCAAGTCAATTGGCACAGAACGTTAATGTCACTCAGTTGTTGTCAGTGGAATTCTACTTATTAACAGGTTTTATGCAGCCAATATAAGATAAGATAAGTTTAAACAAGTAGCAGCCATAAAGATAGTGTAATCAGTAGACATCGGATGTTTATGCAATTTCCAATTTTTATAGAAACATTTTAAGAAAGTGGAATGAAATAAAATTTTATTTTTAATTGGGGACAGCCTTTGTAGATCCAAAGCAAATAAAAATCGTGTTAAATTCTCTCGAATTTTATATTATAGCATTTTTTTAACATTTTCATAAGCCATAAATGTATAAAGATCCAATGTCTAGTAATCAGAATAGGAAACGTTGTTAACGATCAGTATAAGATAAGACTCCGCAACCTCATTACTCTTCTTTATTGTGACATAAGGCCAGTGACGTACTAGAGATAAAATTAAGTATTACTTTCATTTTGTTTACACGTTACCACCTTTATGTAACATTCGACCAATATTCTATTTCTTTATTTGCATATTCTAATGAGCTGCAATTATATATTTGCGAATGCAATTCTCTATATCAAATAAATTTTGTCTCATTTAGTTTCTAGCTTAATTTTGGTGTATTTGCTCATTGACGAGTGTTAAAAACTCGTAAAAACTTTTTAAGATGTACAACTTTTGTTGCACTGTAGAATTGAAAAGACAAGCATGCGATTCAGTTAAAAAATATTATATATAATCAGTGTTAAAGGAAATATACGAAGTCCAAAAACACATCACAGTGACACTCTGATCATTGCAAACAACAGTGTCGACGAATTCGAAATTAATCGGAATTAATTTTTAAGAAGATAAAAAAGAATTCTACACAGACTCAACTGGTCAAATAGAAGAATATTGTGACATTAATATTACACCAACGCGACAGTGTTAAGTAAATAAAAATGGTAAAAATAAGTCGTCGAGGGACTTTCGATTAATAAAATTAATATTCAACAACGTAGAACAGACAGATTCAAGAATTTAGTTGAGATCGAATTACCATGAAAGACTTCAAATTGATAAAATTAATATCCAAAATAAAAAAACTGAAGAAACAGAAGACTGAAGTGCACAGATATTTGAACCATTTATTTTGAAAGTGGTGCGTCCATTTTTTGTTGATAAAAAAAAATACAAATACACAAATTGTGATATTTCGTTTTTAAATGAAAACTTTTTTTATTTATTTGATATGTTTAGACTCTTAAATTACTTTAGAAATTGGACTTTTTTTATTTATTTAAGCTGTTTAGACTCTTAAATTACTTTAGATTACTGTTTAGACTCTTAAATTAATTTAAACGGTTCATTTCACGAATAAGCTTGATAAACTCTAATTTGTTTAATGTCAGAATTTAGTGAGAATCAGCAATTCTATTTTATGCGCAGAAGCGTATCGAGGGACAAAAATAGAAGAATAAAGTTTAAGTGGGCAGAAATTTTACTAACTTGACGAAGAAACTACTATGTCCAATTTTGGGGATAATAAATAGAAGTGTCATGTTAGCCGGACAATCGCAAGAAGAGGCTCGCAAGTTGCTTGGGCCAATTGCAATTTTAATGAAACATTCTTCTCTCGTCACGTAGCGATCCAATTGTTCTCACTTCCCAAAAAAAAAAAAAAATGTTAAGAGCGTCCGAATATTTGTAGACGTCACTGTATGTTTAATTTTGGGGATAATAAATGGAAGTGTCATTTTGCATGTTGCTCGGACCGGTTGAATAGGCGAGAACCCCCTAGTAGCACAAAATATTGTATACACATTCATATAATATTAAAAAGAGATACAATCCTTTTTTAATATTCAAATATACATAGAATATTTATTTTATATTAAGTAACAAATATTTCTTTTTAAATATTCAGGAAATATCTATTTCATGTTACGAGAAAAATATTTTTTTCTAAATATTAAATGAATCTTTATTTCATATTAGAAGTAGAATATTTTTTCCTAATATACAAATAATATTTATTTAATATCATGAAAAGAATATTTTTGTCTCATTATAAAACAAATCTTTATTTAATATTAGAAATAGAATATTTTTTCCAAATACAGATAATGTAGAAAATATTCCCTCAACAAACAGTGCGCAGAAAGTAATACATATTCATAGTTTCTAATTTTTGTTATATTTTCTTAAATTTGAAAATTATATTGAATGTTTTTTAAATATTGAATTTATATTTTTCAAATATTGAATTCACATTTTTTTAATATTTACTTTATATTTTTTAAATATCTAGTTTATGTCCTCTGAATATTTATCTTATATTTTTTAAACATTCAATTTATATTTCTTGTACATGTATACAATATTCAGATCCAATATTTTTCTCATATGAAAAAATGTGGCTTAAAAAATATTTTTCCAATATTTGAGAAAAATATCTATCTAATATTTTTGTGCTACTAGGGCCGTGTTTCCGGTGCGGCGGATTCCCGACGAACTGTGAAAACTCATTGATGGCGTGCGCGACAATGGAAGAAACCGCGAGAGGATCGTGTTCCCGCGAAGAAAAGAAAACCGATCGGTTCTCGGTTGGTCCGGAGCGGCCGCTCGTCGGGCCGGCATTGGCTCCGTGTAATGTGTAACAGCATCGGGAGCGTGTAACGACCGGTGGACGGTTTGTGCCCCCTACCACCTGGACAACGGAGAGCCCACGATTCCCTCTCGGTGTGTACACGCAGACACGCATACGCACGCACGTGCAGGGGGTACCGACTTACGTAGACATTGAACACACACGTGGAAGCCAATTGGAGAGCCAAGAGTTGGCCAAGTCTTTATAAGTAGGAGCCATCCGCGTCCTCAGGACTTACTCCCTCTCGAGAACGTGCCGCGATCGGCAACCGATTTCCAGAATAGTTCCTGAAAACACGCCGGCCTGCACGCGTCGAACGGATCTCGGTGGATCGCGCCGCACGATCGATCGATCCCGCCGAGGAAACACTCGGGAAATCGACCACGCGACATGAAGAGGAACGACTGATTAGGATTAGAACACTTTCCTTGATCCTGCGACGAGGTGAGTGCAACAATCTACTCCCTTTATTTTATTCTCGTTCGGTTATGGTGAAATCCCGCGAAATTCATGCTATCGAGGTTTTTCATTAATTACACCAACGTCGCGGCGCGAGTGAAATCTTTTTGGACACGTTCAGGGCGATTGAAATTGTGATTCCTTTCAGTGTTTTATTTATTCGAAGTTCGTCCATGGTTTTTTATTTAGTGTTCGCGAATTTTTTCTCGAGTGCTTCGAGCTTAAATATTAGTCTTCCTTCTGTTTGAGTAGTTTTGGTAATAGCATTTTTATCTTGCACTTTCAAGCAGAAATTACGAAAAATAATCCAGATTTTTAAGAATAAATAAAACTCAGATTTAGGTGATATATGTCCGCCTGGTGTTAAAGTAGAATTGCCAAAATATCGTTTACAAATTAATTTTTATATAAAAGTTCTAAAGATCAGTAAAGGTTTCTACAGATTTTCAGGAAGCATTATTTGTAGATCTGTAGGAAACAGATGAGCTCGAATTTAGGTGATATATTTCCGCGTTTTGTTTGGGTTGAATTGCCAAAATATCGTTTCCAAATTAATTTATATAGGGAAGTTGTAAAAATCAACAAAAGTTTCTATAGTTTTACAGGAAGAATTATTTGTAGATTTAGGTGATAGATGTTTCCTCCTGTTTCGGTAGAATTGTCATAATATCGTTTCCAAATTAATTTTTATAGGAAAGTTGTAAAAATCAACAAAGTTTATCTATTGTTTAATCTATAAGCTTAATCTATAGTTTTTTGGAGAGCATTATTTGTAGATTTGTAGGAATCAGATCAGCTCAGATTTAGGTGATATACGTCCACCTCCTGTTTCGGTAAAATTGCCAAAATATCGTTTCCAAATTAATTCGCACAGTTGTAAGGATAGACAAAATTTTGCAGCTCATAGATCATTATTCATAAATCTATGGGAAGCAGATGAGCTCAGATTTAAATATCCCACGTTTCTCCTCTGTCTCACTATAATCTATAACAGTGTCTTCAACACCTCCACAAAACTGTTCCTATAATACCTAAATCGCCGTAGGAACCTATTCGCGTCTTGAGCGCCTTGTTGACCCTCCGATTATGATCCATTAGATAACTGCAGTCGGTTTCGAGGCTGTCGTTGAGTCACCGGGATCGTTTCGCATTTTGACCACGCGCGAGGGAATAAAATCGTGATGATGACGTCAAAAAATTCGAGTGCTATTAATTGGACTCGATCCGCAGGGAAGTCCTTGCATATATCAATGTTCAATATCCATCGGGCGTCACGATAATTAAAACGTCGCTGTTAATTCTCCGCTTCGGAACATTGACCGTTCATTGATCAACGAGCGGCTGGATAACACCGGCGTAATTACGCTCGATAAGTTTCTCTGCTCCGCTAAATGCTCTTCACGTACCTGTAATTAGTCCTGATTACGCTCGTCCGACGGTGCTTCTCCCGGTGACTCACTGGCGAACTGCTTTTGTTGCGAACCCTACGAGAAATGGCTAATCGGTTTTGTTCTAATTCGTCCATTTGTTTAATGGACGATACGAACGATTCTAGATTTACATCGTCTTGATTTAAATCGAAACGTCCGATCGATTACGAAAATTCTTAACTCAGTTTCATTTATTTCATTCAGAGAAGCGATCAGAGTCAGTAAGAACAATAAAGTTCTCACCTTGCGCTATAATCTAGCTAATTACGGTGGTAATAAATTGATACACGGTATCATTCATTTTTAAACAATACAATGACCACCTGTGACCACAATGGCGTTCTACGTGTTAACGCTAGGTTTACGAAGCACTAATAAAACTAAGTGACTATTTTTACCAATTTTAGATTTGTCGAATAAATTTTAAAAAATTCTTAAATGAAAACAAAAAAATGAAAAAATTTTTAATTTTTATTATTCCAATTTTTAATTTGTTGTTTTTCCTCGTGGAAGCATCCTTACAATCTCAACAATCGTAAATTAAAAATATAAACCTGATGTTAAATACAACGCGTTCCCCTGTAATACATGAAAAAAGATATTATCACAGGAAAGTTACAAATTTTAATATTATGCTCCTGATGTGACGCGTTAAAATTACAAAAAACAACATGCACAAAATTAATATGATTTTCGTTGGTCGCGTTAAAGAGACATTAAATTAAATTAAACATTAAATTCGGATGTTGAAAGAATCGACCAAGGGTCTTATAAATTGTGTACAATTTCGGACAGATTAAACCATAGCCTGCCGGTGGTTATTGTCAGTTTGCGTTTGATCCAGGTTAAACAGAATTCGGGCCCGAATAGTGACACGAATATAGGTATAACGAGCCTCGAAAAGCCACTTAGCGTCACGTAACTGTTCCACCGGGTTACAAACACGATTTACAGCGGTTACAGCGTGTTTGTGACACGGACGTGTCCGAAAATTCCGAGTCCGATCGAGGATTCGCGTCACGTCCGGCTGGCCGAAAAATCGCGAGCTGTATTTGGATCGGCATTCCGGTCGAATCGATTCGTGGCATTGAGTAGATCGCACACGCAGGAGCTGCGCGATGCAACCTGCTCGGCCTCGACATTGGTCGCGATCCATAAACGGAGTTCCTCGTCATAAAGCGGCCGTAAAAATATTTTTGAAGATCCACCGATCGATAGTCGACTCGCCGGAATACAAAGCGCATCAGGGTTTTCCCTTGGAACATTCATTATGCTAGACTGCGAATTTTTACGCAGAAGAAAATTTGTTTGCGAGAGAATGGAGTCAAACAGAAAATTCTTTCTTCCTTTAATGAATTAGTACATGGTTTTGTTAAATTTTTTTTAATTGCACATTCTCATTTTTTACATAAATGCATCGAATCTGTGCTGGTACATTTATTCATAGAAAATCTTCTGGGTCTGTTGCAAGAAAAATCATTCAATTTTATTCCTGCTGTTTTTAATTACTGCTACTTAGTTCTGTCATAAATGTGTACAATCTGTGGTGTGCTCATACATTTGTTCATAGAATATTTTCTCCATCAAGAGAAAGGAAATACAGTGATTTCTCTATATATGTCGCCAAGGCCTGGATGATAAACGTCACGAAATTCTCCCCACTACCTCGTGAAGGACAACGAAGCTCGAGAGGCCTCGGACGCCAAGGAGTGTAAACATAACACGGCTCGGGTATGTCTGCTGGACATATGTGTGTTGACATATATCGAGAATTCACTGTATATTCTATTCAATTTTTATTCCTGCCGTTTTAAATTATAGCTGCTCATTTCTACAACGTGAAATACAACCTATTTTTCAATTGTATGATCGAAAATAGGGGTTGCAGACAATTTTTACAGTTTTGCACTTTATTTGTGCTCGTGGAAATAAAGGTTTAAATTAATATCTTGTCCATTTTTCTTTACTTTTTCGTACTGCTTCTAGCCTCTGTGGCATATTATCTATTAAATTTTTAATAATTTCCGGCTCAATGTTGTACCATTCTTGTTCTGTCCTTTTCCACAATTCATAAACATCTGAAGGTGGATTGTCATATTTTGCTAATTGTAATTTATTGGTAAATTGTAATTTATAATTGAGATCTTCATTCAATTCAATTACAATGTAATTCGTAATTGCAATGGAGTACAATTACAAAATACTTTATAATTGAATTACATTATAATTCAATCATATTGTAATTTATAATTGAGATCTTCCTTCAATTAAATTACAATGTAATCCGTAATTGCAATGGAGTAGAATTAAAAAATACTTTGTACTTTGTAATTAAATTACATTAATTGCGAATTACGATGTGATTAAATGAAAATTGTAAATTAAAGAATAATAAAGTCATAGGTAATAAGAGGTTGAAAAATCCATGTGAAGGTTTCAGACAGAAGGAATTTATTATTTATAAATTTATAATATCTGAATAGAAATGAGTTCTGCGTAAACAAATTTTTTAAATTTCAAACATAAATGTAAAAAGCAGAAAGGGCTATACATAATTTGGGGAGCTGTATTTCAATTATATTGTATTTCAATTACACATCCGATTAAAATAATTAGTAATTGAATTAATTGAAAGGTTTGAATTATATAATTCAATTATAACGTAGTTGAATTACAATATAACTGAAATACAATGTAATTCAAATATGCAATTGAATTACAACGTAACTCAATTAACACAACTCTGTCTAGCATAAACTGTTATGTTTTGTTAATCACATTCAATTATTATTACCTAAGCTTTATCGTTCAATTGAAGAATAGATTGTATTATCACGTTTTATGTAAAACTAGTGAAGTGTGTTTACAGTTTTGCTCGTCACTGTAGAAAAATTGTTTGTTATAATACAAAATCGTTAACTTTACCAACTGTGAAACATATTCTTGGGACCGTCAACGCCGATTAAAAATGAATTGAGTTGTCCTCCTTAGTGATATTCGAAATAGATCCTCGAAAGGTATAAGATATTTGTTGATAATGAACATCCTCGGACAGATGCTAGTTATTTGACGGTAATGGTGGACTATGGGACGTCTTGCTGACGAGAATAGTGGCCGGCCGCGATAAAAATGTTTGTTTTTCCCGGCAGTTGCACCCGAGAGATCGAAACTGTCGCGTTTGATGGATGCGCGCATGGGCGCTGCACGCGCCGCCTGCAACTTTTAATGGAATACAGAGCTGTGGAGTAACGCTCGACGGGGCGAGGATGCATTATGCACGCGGTGCACCGGTTTTTCACCGGCTTTAACGAGCCATTCTTCCCGGGCCCGCGATAAAAACAGCGAATCCAGCGAATCCACGAAGGACATTCCGCTCTCGCGACCGGTTCGCTCGTTCACCGAGCTTTTTCTGACGCTGACGGATTTATTCGATCGTCCCCTGGGCGAAAACCGCGAATCCACCGAGCCCTTTTACGTCACTCGATCGATGAATCGCCGTTGTCGTCGATCCTGTGCGCCTTTTTTTTTCCACCCGGAGCGAGCCGTACGTAGCAACAGGTGCGATTCGACCGGAGAAAAAAATAATATCGATCAGAGTCCACCGGCGAGAGATTAACGATTTCTCGTTATAGAAAATCGCGGAAAAGCGCGGATTATTAACGATCGTAATTGTAGCGGGGCCTTGAGGGATTCAAGAATTCCCCGCAAAAACCCGGCCGTTTTCCATGGAAAAAGAAAAATCCAGTGAGTCATGGTATTATTGCACCTCTGCTTGCGATCGAACAAGATAGTTATTACTCTCGCCGGATAATTGCTGGCTTGCTGACGCTGGTCGCTGCGATCCCCGCTCGATGCAATCCTGCTAATTGACGCCTCTGACGTGCGCCGATCAATGAATTATCGAATTCAACTAATTTATCTCGAAAGAGACCCTCCTAGCATTTCCAAGTACTTTGCTCCCAAGATAAAAGCGCAACCGTTTCCTCTTATTTTGCATATTTTCTTGCATATATGCACGACGATTCATGCAGGGACTCTTTTAACTCTCTTACATTTTTCAAATCCTAAACGTTTAACCAAAAAATTTATTTTTAAATAATTCTGTCACCCAAAAGCGGCGTGATAAATATTTCTAATATTTCCTCTATCGCCGTGAAAATATCCGCAGCATAAGAAAAGTACCAACTATCTTTGCTACAAGCACTCATTTCACAAGTTTCCTGACACTTCCATTTTCACATTCGCGCAATCTCGCACAACTCGCTCAGAATGCTGTCCAAAGTCCACAGAACTGGGACCAAGACGCGCTTAATAACGGTTTCCCGATAGAATCGGCATTCATCGGCGTCAAAAATGGCAATTCAATTTCCCGCAGCGACGAAAACGCGCCTAACTCGTGAGCAATCTTCCATAGCAAGCCCGTTATTAATAGCGCCAAACAAGGCCCAGGTTGGACCCCCTCATTGATTCATTTGTAATTACGCTCTATTTACGTCGACGTTGATTCGCCCGGCGCGCGGGATTTCTCATTTTCTCGCGGGGCCCCGGAGGATCGAGGCTCTCGGGGATCGAGGATCGGGGGCCTTGAACCTCGGCCGCCGGTACCGTGGAGCCCGCATGCGATGCATGATAAATCCTCGGGCAGCGTTGCGGTCGCGAATAAGGGAGATAATGGAAAAATGAAGAGGACGATGCCGAGAGCGGGACACGGCTTGCCTGCACGTGCAATTTCCGAGTATCCCTTTAATTGCGGAACGCCGAGGACACAATTACCTCCGCCAAGGGACACGTCCGCCGCGAGCTGCCTAGAAAATGCCCCAACCGACCCTGATGGACCAGTGACGTCGACTCAAACTAGTTGCAAACAGCTTGAACATCTTCCAAGATCGATTATAGATAATTAAACAAATTCATAGCGGTACCTAATGTCAGACATTTCCAACTACAAACGATTCCAGGTTAAAAAATTCTTTTAGAGGACTGAAGTCCTCGAGGATTTGTCTCCTCTTTGCAATGATCTTTAAAAACTTGGCGTACGATTTTTTCTTGCCATGCTATTGAATTTTTCATTCAAAGTCTGCTGTCGTCAAAATGTTCCAAGTACTTTCCTATTTGTCCACGGGATGCAGAAACGTTTTCGAAGGAAACTAATTAGTAGTCTTGAAAGTAGGGGTTCCAAGCTTTAAAATGAGCGTAGAGTGGTCGTCGTGCGATTTTTTAACAGGAAGATACAACGGTTTGAACATTTTCTCGGAAACGGGAAACGGTACGAGTAGATTCAGACGTTCAACGTCAGACACTGGAGTATCTGTAACAGAGGTTTTCCAGAGGAGTTCGAGAACGTCGATTACCCGCGCCAATGCACGTCACCGGGAATATGAAAGAGAAGGGAAAAGCGGGGGATTGGTGGGAGAAGAAACGGCCTTGCGACTTTCAGCGGCAAGGCTGCACTTATTGTAACGAGCACGCCATCATAACGATCGCCGGTTCACTGCACCGGATCAGCAGCAGCGCGCCGCATCTTCGTCAGGTTTGCATCTCGGGCGTCGATTAGCCTCATCATCGTTTACAACCATCCCCCGAGGCCCCCACCTGCGAACCGGATCGATCATGCTGCACTTTCGTTTTCGTTCCCTTAGGATTCCTTCGCCGCGTCTTCCTCCACTTTACTTATCAAATTTCCCGACGCTGCGACTAGCATAAACTAGATAGCAGGATTAACGTATCGGGTTCTGGATTAAGTGCGTTTGCATTACGTTGCTGGAATGCTGTTAAATGTATAGCGTATGTTTCTTGTAAGAAACTTGCCTAACAATAAGTGAAACTGATCTCTTCCCCACAGGTTTGATATCTGGACTGCGAGACTTTATGCAAAATAAAAATTGTCAGCATCGACTACACGAAACAGTAAACATACCGAAGTTCCTTTCTTCCTTCAATGACCTTGATAAGTTGAACAATTATATTCAGAAGAAGAAGTTGTATTCACAGACGAAGGAAGGAATATATACAGTGAATTCTCGATATACAGTGAGTGTAAAAAGTATTCGTACACCTCTTGTAGACTAAAAAAACCATGTATGGCTCTATGTAATTGCACGCATGTTTATAAAACGAAACATAATTGTAATTTTTATATATTTTAACTACATACTGATATATAAATATACTTGAAAAAGTTTAACGTTAACGAGAAAAATTGGAAAGTATGAAAAGTGTTTCTAAATAGGTGCGCGAAAAGTATTCGTATAATCAGACAGGATCTTTGATGTGCAGTCTAGTGGCAACCTTCTGTAAAACCAATCAAGTCCAAATCAAAACCAGTCAATTTTTGTAACATTCGGTAAAATGGGTCGTAAAGGTAAGGAAACAAGTGAGGCTGACAGAAAAATTATTGTACAACTGCATAATCAGCGAAAATCATTGCTAGAAGTAGCAAAAACCATTAATAGGCCACATAGCACTATACAAGGAATTATAGATCGATATGATGAACGAAAAACCAATAAAAATAAAGCGAGATCTGATCGCCCTCGAAAACTTAGTTCACGCGATGAACGTTTTATAATGCGTGAAATAAAAACAAATCCTAAAATTAGTCTCCCTAAGATGGCTGCTGAGCTTGCAAACAACGCTGGAGTAAGTGTATGTGCCAGCACTATTCGTAATTGTTTACGGAATAATGAAGAATACCACAGCCGAGTTGCTCGCAAAAAGTATTTCGTAAATGCCGCAAATAGAAAGAAGAGACTTGATTTCGCGAAAGATAATATTAATAAGCGTATCGAGTTTTGGCGAAGAGTCATATTGAGTCATATTTACTGACGAAAGTAAATTTAATGTTTTTGGCTCTGATGGCAAGTGTACGGTCTGGAGGAAGAAAAATACAGAGCTACAAAAAGAAAATCTACGTCCCACAGTAAAACACGGCAGATGTTCGGTTATGGTTTGGGGTTGTACACTCCGCGACAAAAAGATGGCACACCCGTAAATATTGCTATTCCTGAAAACTGTGATAAAATTTGATATGTTTCTCTCCGTGTATGTATTTCGGTGGAGCTTCGAGGCTACTTACACCGGCGGATTTAAGCGCAGGTTACAGATTCTAGTCTAAATGTAAACATCGGGGGTCACCGAAGCGACAAAATGATGGCACAGTCTTAAAATTCTTTCTCTGCAGTAGACACTAGACCGTCAGACTGTTTATATCGTATACTGTGTTACTGTGCATTAAATATTGTATGTGTTCCTTATATCCTCTATTGAAACTACACTATGGGTAGTGGAAAATCTTTATCCGATGCTGAAATAAAAACAATTTTGACATTGCGTAAAGAGAATTACTCGGTTTCGAAAATTGCACGTATTATACATCGGAGCAGAAAACTGGTGTATAATTTATTAAAAAATCCCAAAACATACGGTACAAAAAAGAGTTCCGGTCGACCGAAAGCAGTAAGCAATCGCGGAAAACGTGCAATTTTAAAAGAAGCTTCGAATTCTTCGGGAACATCATGACAAATTGCTAAAGCAGCTGGCGTACACACAAATATACGTAATGTGCAAAGGATAATAAAAGAATGTCCGCACTTAGTTCGAATGAAATTGAAAAAAAAACCACCTTTAACCGCTCAGCATAAATCAGAGCGTTTGAAATTTGCTCAAGAGCATATATATTGGAGAAAAAAGTGACGTCGTGTTATTTTTAGTGATGAAAAAAGGTTTAATCTAGATGGGCCGGATGGTTTCGCACACTATTTTCACGACCTGCGGAAAGAAGAAAGGATATTAAGCCGCAGACACATGGGTGACGGAGGAGTAATGCTTTGAGCCGGAATTGGGTATCGAGGAGTGACCGAAGTAAAATTTATAAACAAAACTATGAATAGCAAAATTTATATAGATTTGATAAACGAACAATTAACTAAATTCGGACAGACAATTTCCGGGGAAAATTGTATATTTCAGCAGGATAATGCAAGTGTGCATACTGCGAAATGCGTTAAGCAGTACTTTGAGCAAAACAAAATTAGTGTCTTAACGTGGCCAGCGAGATCGCCAGATCTCAACATAATTGAAAATTGTTGGGCACAACTAGCAAGGCATGTTTATGAAGGCGGAAGACAATTCCAAAGCCTTGCACATTTAAAAACGTGCATAGAACAAAAATGGACAAAAATACGGCCAAAATATATTAAAAAACTTTTTAAGTCACTTCCGAAACGTATGTTGGCTGTTCTAGCAAATAAGGAAGGCCACACAAAATATTAAACATAATGTTATATATTTTATGTACGTAAATCACGTATTTTTTTGTATATGTGCCATCATTTTGTCGTACCAATTTTTTGTTATTTTTTGTTTCCATAAACAAACGGACATTTTCTTTAATTTTATTGTTTGTAATGTAGTTTATTTTGCAAAAAAAATGTATAAGTACCAAAAAAGACTAGATTTATTATGTCCAAATGATGAAAACATTGGATTTTCGTGGTGTGCCATCTTTCTGTCGCGGAGTGTACGAGTGCTGCTGGAGTAGGGTCATTTCACTTCATCGAGGGAATCATGGACCACTAAATATACCTAAACATATTAAAAACCCATATTGTAAGTAGTGCAGAAAAAATGGGTATAAAAGACAACTTTATCTTCACTCAAGATGGCCCCAAACATACAGCACGCAACACAAGAGAGTGGTTGCTTTATAACACACCACAATATTTGAAAACACCTCCGCAATCACCGGACATTAATCCGATTGAAAATTTATGGGATCTGCTTGATAAAAAAATTCGAACCCGGCATATTTCAAGTAAAGAACAATTAAAACTTGCTCTTCAAGAGGATTGGTGCAATATGACACAACGAAATCATATCCAACTTAGTGGATTCAATGCCAAGAAGACAGGACGCAATTATACAGTCGAAAGGCTATCCAACGAAATATTAATTTAATTTATTTTCGCAAATTATAACACGTTTATTGCTAAATTTGTTACGTGTACGAATACTTTTTGCGTACTAATTTTGAGAGACTTCAGACTGTTAATATACCTCACTAACGTTAACTTTTCGTTAATTTATTTATGTCACATTTTGTAGTTAAAACATATAATAAACGTAATTGTATATTTTTTTATAAAAAAATGTACAATTACATAAAGGAATATATGGTTTTCTAAAACTATAAGAGGTGTACGAATACTTTTTACACTCACTGTATGTCAACAACACGGGTCTTGGCAACATTGTGTATCGTCCTTGAGACCCGAGCCGTGTAATGTTTACACTCCTCGGCGTCGGAGGCCTCTCTCGAGCTTCGCGACCCCTCACGGGGTATTCCCCTTGGTAGTGGGGATAATTCCGCGACGTTTATCGTCCAAGTCTTGGCGACATACAGAGTGTTTGGTAACTGGTGGTACAAGCGAGAAGGGGATGATTCTACATGAAAAAATAAGTCGAAAATATAGAATAAAATTTTTTCATCCGAAGTTTCGTTATCGAGAAAATCAGATAGGAATTGTCTGACGCAACTGTCTGATCATGACCAACCAAATCTACTTCCTGCATATACTAAAGCACACAAACCTGACAGATCTTCAAAGTGTTCAAAGTGTTTATTCTATATTTTCGACTTATTCTTTTCGCTTGTACCACCAGTTACCAAACACCCTGTATACAGGGTGTTTCACCTAACTCAAGCATCTAAAATATCTCGCTTGTTTTTTAGAATAGAAAAAAATGTCAAAGGAAAACATTAGTTGGTTCAGAGGGGTAAATTTTATGATAGGCAAAAAAATTTGTTGAAGGTTATATTTTTTGAGATTTCTAGGTCATCGAAGTTTTTTAAACGGAACGATATATTTTTATTGTCGCTGTGTGATAGCCGTGGACAAGACGAATCCAAAGACCTGTAATATTATGACCTCCTTATGACCTTGTCTGAAAACAAACGAGATATTTTAAATGCTCGAGTTAGGTGAAACACTCTGTATAGAGAGATTACTGTATTATGTTTTCCTTTAAGAATTCTATTACTTATATATCATTATTGTTGCACATTGTTTGCATCTATTGCAAGACATAGGAATTAAATATAGGAAGTTGTCTCTCTCTCTCTCTCTCTCTCTTTCTCTTTAATGGTTTTATCAATTTGTAAGAAGTGTGTTGATATTCTTTTAATCTTCATACTGTTTGAAATTGTGCTCGATCATTTTCACCAAAAATGCATAAAATCGACAGCCCAATTAGGATTAACACTGTTGTTCATACATTATCCTTCTAAATCTCCTTCTAAAAACAAATATAAATAAAAGAGACGTTTGTCAAAAATGAATATTCAGTTCTGTCCGTGTCCGAATGCTTCAAACTCGATGCTCAAAGAGAAACGAACGATGCTGAAGGAGGAACCTTTCTTGCCCGTTGTCAAATCGTCAGATCGTCCGCCAACAATGACGGTGATCCTATTGCTCAACATGATAATCCGACACCGGGAATCTCAGTTGGCGGCTTTGGCTTTAGCCTTTACAGCTTCGAAGAACGATCGTCGTTTGAGAAGTTCGGATCGAGAACTGGTTCGATGAAACCGGCCATTCCGAGGCCCTCCAAGGACGCGCATGGTTCTTGTATCTCACCCAGGGACAGCTGGGAGATCGATCAACTTTATCTTCAACTTCTTCGCGATCCGCCGTGAACAGTTTTACCTGTTTCTCTTGGTTGTTTATCCTCGCCCGTGGGGCCACGGCGCACAGTGGGACGACTTATGTAAAATCTCCGACATGGACGAAAAATTCAAACTTCTTTTTCCCAGTAAGAGAGCTCATAGGATCGTTTCTTAGGCTTTTGGAATAAGTAAAATGTGGTGACATTCCAGGACATGTCAGTGATAACGTTATATTTCCGGCATATGTATCTGAAATCGACAGCTCAAGACTTGAATTTTCATGAAACCGTATCTTTCTAATGAATTGTTCCTAATAGTTTCCATCTTTTGGTAATGTTGTTGTATAATTTTTTCCTACTTATGAGGTGTATTTGAGCTGAGAAAAATATGAATGAAATAAAAAATGGCTGTATTACTGTTTAACACTTGACGTTTAGTAATGTTGTGGGCATTTTGCGTACATTTTGTCGTGTTACAAAAAAGTTCCGATTTGTTCCGAAGAATAGACTTTGCAAGTGTTTACAGTTGGTATTCAGTGAGAGAAATACGCAAAAATCATACCCGACTTCGTCCGATTCTTCCCGGAGATCATGTTTGAACAAGTGGTTTCTAGAGTCAAAGTCCAGCAAAACGCAGTATTTTTTGACTATGTATGGATTTCTTAATTCTGCTCTTATCGATCAGTATCAGTTCTCAGCTTTCCGTATCCGTGTGCAGCGAATAGTTTTTGAAACTGTTGGAATTGTGGATTTTCATTGCATGCATATGAACGAATAAAGATTGTAAATTATAAAAGGAGGGTATTTATTCCATATTTCTATGACTTGTTACAAGTTTACATACAATTGTAGTGTTCTTTGTAGAATACTTAACAACAAAGATAACGAAATAATATAAATAAGGAAGACAACGAAACAATATACAGGGTGGGACACTACAAACAGGTCACCTGAATAACTCGCTTACTTTTGAAGATAGAAGGAAATTCTTCAGACCAAACTTAATTGATATCATTTCTGAAGTTTTTCAGTTGCTAAGTAGAGATTTTATTTTACTTTTCTTTTATATGTTCCTATTTGCGCTTTTGTTTTGTATTTTTAATTTGTTTATAAAATTAAACAAATCACACCTACAAAACATTAAACAGAATTAAAAAATCAAACAAAAACTAAATTCTATTCATTCTTCAGTACATATTTAAGTAACCATTAAATGTTTTATGTGAAAATAAAAAATCTAAGATTATTGTTCTATGAATGCGCTGTAGCTTCTTTCGCATAATTCCTATCACCTAACGGACTTCACCATTCGATTCAGCACGAAAAAATACATAGAGTATGACCCACATTTAAATTTTTATTAAGGAATAACTAGATGAAAAAGCCATGTCGAGGGAATCGCCTGTTTCGTCCCACTGTGCGGCGCGCCGAAGGAAGCTGCGATTTCGTCGATCATCGTGGATCGTTGTTGCTACTTCTTCGGTCGCTCGGCGCATTATCTGCAAGGCTGGCGGTACAGGCGGGTAACTGTACACCACGATTTCCTGAAACGTGCGTCGCGATTCACCGGAAAATTGATTTTAATTCGAGGCCACGCGTGCTCGAGCTTACAGTTACGCGACTGGCAGCGTTTCGATAGAAACTGGCTGTGTTTCGTTGGAAATTGGCCTGGGGATTTTTTCAGGAGGCTAGGAGAACCTGTGATTGATTCTGGGATGGATAGAGATCCTGAAGTTGGTCCTGAAGAGGGCGAGTTTTTGGGAATTTGCATTTTTTGGTGCGGGGGTCAAGAAACTTTCAGTAAACTGAGAATAAGATGACGGAAAACTTGGTTCCGATCGAGATTAATTCTTCCACGTTGTTAACAACGTTTTACGTTTTTATTATTAGATTAGGTGGTAGGATACTGTGCATTCTAAATGCTAGTAAAAGTATTTACAGAATCCACAGACCACTTGACTTTAGGAACTCATATATTTCTTCAAATTATTTATACTGTATATAATAACTAGACTGAGGATTCGATGCATTTGTGGCAAAAGTAAATCAAATGCAAAACATTGAAAGAATTTAAAAATACTGCTATATTATTTTCACCCTGCTGAACATACAATTTACTATAAAACTCATATTCAAGTAATTTTTTTATATTTATCCCCATAATTTTAAACACATTTAAAGAATCTGAAAATACTGTCGTATAGTTCCCTATAAATTTATTAAGAAAAGAAGTTAATGTCTACATGTCTCCTATATCCATATAGACATTATAATACCATTATAATTCGTAAAGTGAAAAATCCAGGCAGTCAATTTTAATTTCAGCAGATAAATTTAATTGATAATTCGGATTGGCTATTTAGCAAACGTAAAAAGGAAGAAGTTTTATTAGGTGGAGGGTGAGGGGAGGGGAGGTTATAAAACAAAGAACGTGCGGGATAATCGGTGACGCAGATTCCGGGACACGTTAATCGCATTAAAGCGAAATCGAGTCCCGGGCTTATAGTCGTGGATCGTTACCATAATCTTAGAGATGATGAACTGGTTCCTGTCTGCGGTGTTCGGGTCGTCGAACCGGGTTTACGATTGTTGGCCACGGACGCGGGCAATATTAATTAAATCGTTAGCCGAAATTTCGTTCCGGGTGCTCCCATAGAACCGTTAAATGACGGGTTCGTCGAAAGCAGATGTACAATTACCGACGATTCTCAAAGCTTCTCGGGCCGTCTTCGCGTTCAAAGAACATTCAAATCGGATATTCGAAAACTTGTTTTGCTCGACAGCTACAACACTCTGAGCTGGTGGGTCCATTTCTCGGGTACCATTTCTCCTGACCACTTTCCGAACAGCAATCATCGTAAGAACGAACCGTTTTGGTCTTTAAAAATTATTTTTTACGGCTTGCAGCTTATGTGAGGTTTTGAAAATGTTAATATCAAACGGTGATATTTTATATCTGATCCAATGAATAATTCTACAACTTTTCCCTTTCGACTAGTCGTAACAGTTTTCAAGATGTTCGATAAAATATCTCTTTCGTATGTGTTTTTATAAACATTCATTTCGACTCGATTTGCAACGTTTTGCAGGTTCGAACTGCAATTAAACGAAATTGAAAATATATTTGAGTCTCGTCGCCTGGAACGCGACGTGTAGCATACGCTTCTTCGTTGACAAACTATTACTAAAAATGAATTAATCGACTGCTTGACTGATTTACAACAATACAAAACAGTTGCTGGCTCGAAAATGAATTTTGTCCAGCTAATTACGGCTCTCGAACCACCGTGTATGGTGGCGTACGAGACTGTGTAAAAATTAGTCGAGAGAGTCCTTAACGATCTGTCATTAACTAGACGCTCCTCCTCTTCGTGGCTGTTTATTATACATTTTGAAGACTCCGGAATAGCGATGTTTACTCGACAAATGTTTGCGATCGACGATGCCCGGTGGTCTTCGGCGAAACGCCCATAAATCGTTGACCATCCACGGCCAGTGATAATTATTATCACTCGCGCACCAGCCGTGTATCATTCCGCTCGTGTAATAATTATAGAGACTCCTGGCAAATGGTGTTTGACGAAGGTCGTCGCTGATCAATTACGATACGCAGCTACGTTTCTGTTTTTATGCTACGTTACGATAAGCGGCTGCGTCGGCAGTGAATCCCGCAGTTAAAATATTGGATCGCGCCGTCAAACCTTCCCGAAGGCAATTTCATTCGAATGGAAGGACGAACGCGGTTATTGTACGTTTTTCTTGTTGGTTTACGATTTGCTCTCTTCTGTATACAGGATGTTTCACCTAACTCGAGCGACTAAAATATCTCGCTTGTGCAGAGAAAAATATTAAGAGTAGGGAACAAATAAATATAAAATATTGAAGAGCAGCAATAAAATATTGCTATATAGAGAGGAAAAAATAGCACAGACCGATAAGTACATACTGCGAGAGTTGTTTGGCCAAAGGAACTCTCTAGAGAAAATTGAGGCTCGTACACGGCCAGCTAATGTGTCTGTCCATTACACGCAACTTCCACTTGGAAACGCCGACGATTGCAGCTCGTTTTCCTCGACCTTGAAGCAAGTGGAAAAGCAATTTGCAATTAACGAAAAACGTTCGAAACGTCGAATGTTCCCGCGCATTTTGTTCCTCGCGAAGACATTTCACAGAGGTCCACGCACAAGGATTCCTTTTCGCCGGACAAGACCGGTCGAGGAACGCGAAAGATCTTCGAAGATCGTTCGATCCCAGGAACGTCCCCTGGCAAAAATCACGATCGAGACTTTCTTCATCAATTCCGGAGCACTTGGTCTTCCGACAAGCCCGCTTGGAATGCAACACGCGAACCGTATCCTCCTGTTTTTCGCGCGATCCTCGGCCCGAATCGGGAACATAACGCCGATTTGTATTCAAAGAACGAGCCGCGTGTGAACGGGGCCTGAACCCTCGCCTCGCCGAGTAAGCCGCGCGAAATGTTTCATTCAACGGGGAAAGGCGATTCGCCCAAATCGCTCGAGCCATTTGCCGGGAGAAACAGTCCTGCGCCGAGTGATCCACGACCTAAGCGTTCTGTCCCAACAGGCGCCTAACGTCGTAAAACGCTTTCGGCCGCCGATAACGCGATAGCGAGTGCTTCGGTTAAAACGGTTTCCGAGTCTCTTAACGCGACGAGTAATAATAAAAAGGCTACACCTCCCAGAACATTGGCCGAACCTCCGGACACGTAGACGATAGATCGTTTCGATGAGGATTCAAATTTCTGCCCCTTGAAATTTGCAATAGGAGGAGAAGCTTGCGAGAGTTGCAAATAGAGAGAGAGAGAGAGAGAAGCTTGCAAGAGTTCCAAATAGAGAGAGAGAGAGAGAGAAGCTTGCAAGAGTTCCAAATAGAGAGAGAAAGAAGCTTGTAAGAGTTCCAAATAGAGAGAGAGAGAGAGAGAGAGAGAGAGAGAGAAAGAGGGAGAGAGAAAGAGTGAGAGAGAGAGAGAAGCTTGCAAGAGTTCCAAATAGAGAGAGAGAGAGAGAGAGAGAGAGAGAGAAAGAAGCTTGCAAGAGTTCCAAATAGAGAGAGAGAGAAAGAGAGAGAGAGAGAGAAGCTTGCAAGAGTTCCAAATAGAGAGAGAAAGAAGATTGTAAGAGTTCCAAATATAGAGAGAGAGAGAGAGAGAGAAAGAGAGAGAGAGAGAGAGAGAGAGAGAGAGAGAAGCTTGCAAGAGTTCCAAATAGAAAGAGAGAGAGAGAGAGAGAAGCTTGCAAGAGTTCCAAATAGAGAGAGAAAGAAGCTTGTAAGAGTTCCAAATAGAGAGAGAGAGAGAGAGAGAGAGAGAGAAAGAGAGAGAGAGAGAAGCTTGAAAGAGTTCCAAATAGAGATAGAGAGAGAGAGAGAGAGAAGCTTGCAAGAGTTCCAAATAGAGAGAGAAAGAAGCTTGTAAGAGTTCCAAATAGAGAGAGAGGGAGAGAGAGAGAGAGAGAGAGAGAGAGAGAGAGAGAGAGAGTGAGAAGTTTGCAAGATCCTCTAGATCCTTTCTCCCGCTGGCCGGTGAAAAGGGGATTGCATGAACGGTGTGACATAACTCGAGAATGCGACTTCTCCCTCTTTCTCTCTCTCGCGCGCCTCGGTGACATAACTCGCAAGAGCAGAGTCAATGTCAGTGTCGGCGATCGTGACATTGGAGCGGATCGAGTCGCCGTGGAACGGGACACGATTTGTTGAATGAAGACGGGTTTACATGCATATACGGGTCTGTGCATGCAGATCTATACTGGAATAATATCTACTCCGAGGCAGCCAGTTGTTAACCATTACTGTTGTATTTGCTCGGGATATTACCAAGCTGTTTGTCCGCGGTTTCCCGCGGAGTGCCGCGCTTGGAAGCTGAATGGAGAACTATGTTTGAGCCGAGATCTCGCGTAGGAAAGTTTACGACCGCGCCGTTTGAATAGCCTCTCTCGCACTCGTATTTCATTCTTGTTTAATGCGGCGTCTCGTATACGCTTCGAATAGCGACCGGGAGATCTTGTCTGCTCGATGGGGGATTCGGTTTTTCTTGAATTGTCGTTTGTGTGCGTGACGTACTGCCGCGTGTCTGATTTTATTGAGATTTTAATAGTCACGGGTAGTCACGTGACTTTTACAGAGTCAGCAGGTCGGTAACTGCTGCACAATTTCCGTTCACAGCCTTTTAGCCATTCACTTAAAATCCGTGTTAGTCTTGATCCGACGGGACTTAACCCTTTCACTCGAAGCCATTTTAACTCTAAAACGAAACATCTCTTCCGACCTAGAATATTTCCCTTCTATATATATTTTTTCATGCTATACATACGAAAATGGTGCAATTTACTCGTAGAGTACTGAAATGTTTAGTAATTTTTAGTGGCACCTTACAGTTGTCATTCGAGTGTTAAGGGTTAAGTCTGTAACTAATCTTAAGGGAAGCTTACCGCGTGATTAATGGACTGCAAATCTTTATACAAAGTAAGATTTATATTCGTAATTGTCTAAAGAGAAACAGTGAAATAAAGGGAGCTTCTGCGTAACATTGTTGGAGAAAGCTCTAGTACAAGCTTGCAAGGGAGGCTTACCGCGTGCTTAATAGACTGCAGATCTTTATGCAAAATAGAGTCCACGACAATACTATAAGACATCACTTAAAACGAAATAATTATGTGTTATATGAAAGAACTTCATCGTCTTTCATTTAGAGTGTTATTAGTTACTTCTGGAGACGTCGTTTAACGCAGTGTTTTCGTTTCTAAGAATTTAAAAGTAACACCAACTTACCTTGTATTAACTGTGACAAAACTATAAGATAGGTAATGTTTTTTTGTAAAAAATTAACACGTACAGCTTATTTTTATCGGTTATAAATATTTTGTGTTGCCGCCTTTATTTTTTCTGACATGTAACATTCTTTTTGGAATAGATTTATACAAGTTTTTAATCCTTTTTTGGTTATTTTTTCCATACCATTTCAACGCAGTTTTTCAATTGTTCTACAGTACTAAACTGGTTTTCTTTCTCCCTGGCTAGTGTTCCCCAAAGGTTTTCAATGATATTTAAGTCAGGAGATCTCGCTGGCCATGTAAAACGTCTATTTCCTTATTTCTAAAGTAGGCCTGTACTATCTTTGCCGAATGCACAGCTGCATTGTCTTGTTGGAAAATGTATTTTTGGTTGGCTATGCACTGAGCATGTTTTGCCAATTGCTTATCAGTAACATCTATGTATTTCCTGCTGTTTTTTTGTGTGGAAGTAAATTCAATTTCAGTTCTTCCATGATATCCTATAGCCGCCCAAATCCTTCCTAAATTATTCCTCCTCCACCCATTTGTCGCTTTTGCAGTGTCAATTCCTCTTTTCTTAAATCGTGAAAATAATAATTCAGATTATCAGGGCCATCGAAAGTAAACCGTTTCTCGTCAGAAAAAATTACTTTCCTCCATTTCTTACGCCAATGCATGCGTTGTTCTGCAAACTCTAATCTGGCTTCTTTATGACGGTTGGTTAACGGCGGTCTTTTAAAAATTTTACACATTTTTAAATTATTTGAAGCCTTTATTATTCGCTGTACTGTCCTGACACCTGTCTTTACACCAGTTTCTGTCGCAATTTGTCGTGCCGTTAATGTAGAGTTCGATGCACGTCGTAAAATATTCCGTCTGTATTGTGCAGTTGAAAACTTTAAACGGCCTCCTGGATTCTTTTTACCATAGTTTTCACTATTTTTTAAATAATTATAAACTACACAACGGCTTCTAACAAGAATTTCAGAAATTTTTGCCACTGAATGATTTTCATTTCTCAAATTATTGATAATTTTAATCTCTGTTTCATTCATTTTTTTTCCTCGTGGCATTTTGTATAAACACAAATATTGCATGTTGATTAATATTTTTCAGGTTTTACTTAAATTATTTACTTCAATTACTGACACTTTAGAAGAATATTTCATTGACGATCTTTTCGTTTTCACTGTTTGCGAGTAACTTTTTTATACATTTGTCGCGGCCAACAAGAGGTCAAGCTTGTGCAGCTTTCAGGTTCATAGAAATTCTAACGAAAACAGTGCGTGGAACGACGTCCCCAGAAGTAAATAATAACACTCTGCATGAAGGAGGATGAAATTTTTTCATATAATACATAATTATTTCGTTTTAAATGATGTCTTATAGTATTATCGCGGACTGTATGAGGGGTACCCATAAGTAATCAATTATTTGCAAAGAATGTGTTTTCCCGTTAGTTCTGTACCGATCGTCGAAGAGGAAACATGTATTCTTTTACAGTTTTCAATAAAGCAGCCTGTGTTCAAAATAATCTAAAAAGTATAATTTTTTTTATAACACTGTAATAAAATGGCGGCGTCCGTACCTTCCAAGGATCATATTCGTGATTGCCTACTTTTTCATTTTCATTCGGGATTTAATGCAGCGGTGACAACAAAGAAAAAATGTGCGATGTTTATAAAGATGTATTGGAGGTCAACAAGTGTCATCGTTGGTTCAGAAGGTTTGCTGCTGGTGATTATGATCTCTCTGAGAGAACTCGAAGTGGACGACCAGGTGAATTTGATAATGACACTCTAGAATCTATAGTGGAAGCTGATCCAAAATTAAGTATACAAGAATTATCGAGAAGCCTTGGGTCCACGTGGTCAACTATACAAAGATACCCACACGAAATGGGAATATGGGTACCGTATCAATTATATTATCTGAGACCAACAAGAATATTCGTCGATCAATTTGCACTTCATTGCTATCCAGATTTCGTATGGATCCATTTCTTAGCAGAATCGTTACCGAAGACGAAAAATGGATTCTTTATGATAACATAACGCGTTCCAAGCAATGTAAATTATCACTCAGAAAGGTGTTACTGTGTATTTGGTGGGACTGTCGTGGCATAATTCACTTTGAGTTATTGAAACCTGGAGGAACAGTTACTGCTGAGTTGTATTGTTAGCAATAACAACTGCTGTATTCAGAACTATTGAAAAAGAGGGCATCTTTAGTTTACGGAATAGGTGTAATACTGTAAATTGACAATGCCCAGCCCCATACAGCGAAACTCACTCAGCAAATAATCAAAGAATTGCAATGGGAAGTTTCACCGGACTCCCCGTACTCACCGGATATTGCTCCCTCTGACTGTCATCTTTTCAGATCTCTGGAGAATTATATAAGAAATAAAACTGTAGAAGATGCAAGGAGGCACCTTGAGTCATATTTTGCTTCACGAACGCTGGATTTCTATGGGATTGAAAATTTGCAAGAAAGGTGGCAAACTGTCCTTGATAATGATTGAGATTATATAATAAATTAAGAAATAAAAACTTGAATTTACTACAGTTTGTTTTAGATTTCAAAGTAATTGATTACTTATGGGCCCCTCTTATACGATTTTTATTCGTAATTGTCTAAAAGGAAACAGTGAAATAAAGAGAGCTCTCTCTTTCGCGCATGAAACTCTTTTGCAAGAGCTTGCTCTCTCTCTCTCTCTCTCTCTCTCATCTCTTTCTCTCCTCTGGGGAGAATTTATGATTGTTCCTTTCGTCGGCCGTGTACACGCATATCCCGGACAGTCGTAGGTCGTGCACCGTGCAATTCGTTACGAAGTCGCGCGGCCGATGATATTTATGGCAGCGGATCCGGTGCATCTCGTTGCGTCCGCCGCGTATTGCGTATCCTGCGCCGGCGGAGGTCCTGCGAGAGAGTAATAGGCCCATATACAACGCGAGCCTGATGCATGGCTCGGGTTTTATGGGACTTAATGCTGTCCGGCGTCGAGTGAATCATTAGGCTCGAACCCGCGTTGCTCGGTCAATTAGGTGGCCCGGGAAGGTCCTTCGGGCGATCGCTTGAAGGATGTTCCTCGCGACAGAATGATCTCGCTTCACAATGAATTCGAGGGACTCTTTTCCTGGCACCCCGCGGCGTTATTTGTTCAATTAGGTCCGAGGAATAGGCCCTTGGCGACTGCAGGGGTTTGAGCAATATTTCTTCAAACAGAACGTTGATTTTATTGCTAGACGATGTCCTCGAAATTACTACATTTTTACTGGAATATTCTGTAACATTATTTGTCTAATTAGATCCATGAAGGAGGAATTTCAACGGGCTGAAAAATTGTTCCACAGAGTGTTGATTTCCCAATGAATAAACGTCTTCAAATGTCCAGAAATTGTTTCCGAATGCTCTGATACGTCTAAACCAAGGGTTTAGGGTGGTTTCAAGGACAGAGATCCGTCGATCTGCGCCTACGAGCAGGCCGAAGGCAAAGAGTAGCTCGGTTAGTCCTTTTTCCATGCTTCATCTCGATAAACCAAGGAATTGTGGTCTCGTGGCTTTCCTCGCGCGATATCGTCTCCGATGAGCAATAAGATTGCCTTCACGGGATGATATTTTCTGACAACGGTCGACCAGCTCCTCGGGAATTCCCTCCGAGATAGCATGCCCCTTTATAAATCAATATTTACTATAGCTCGTAACTAATTCGAAGGCGTACTCATTCACAATATCATATCGATTCTCAAGTACCATGGCGAATCAGAGATTCATGAGATTTCTATTGGATTCTCAGCTGTGAGTGTACTTTAGGTGCGGTCACCTAACGTTGGAAAGAGGATACAACACGCTTCTATTGTTTTAAATATAAATTTCATTTAATACTTGATTTGCAGTACCCCAGACTGCGAATCTTTATGCAAAATAACAACTGTCTCCACCCTCAACTTTGAGGACTATTTTCTACCCCTTTGATATAAATCATTCTGAATGAAGAGAAATATATGTAAAATATTTTTCAACATATGCCACATGAATCCCTTTAAAATCTTATGTGTTACACTTAAGACTTACACTCAAGTCCCTTACAACACACACACACACACACACGCACAGGTTACTAAGGCTACAAACAACCAGTGATTCAGAAAAACAAAGAACCGAACCATGCAGAAGACACGCAGGAATTTCAAAGCCATAGTAACTCATGTTCATTCAGCATACACGTCGGTCGGGCTGATCTTCTAATTCTGCTCACGGTTACGCTGATTTACCGATTCCCTGAAAGAACGTATCAAGTCGGATCATTAGAGACGTGTCGGAAATCAATTCTAGCCTAACTGTACAACAAACCCGATGTAGCCTAGTCTTCCTCTTGTAGCTCCATCGATCGTTCAGCTGGAACAATCGAGGTCACGAATCGGTTCGGACGGTGATCGTTTGATCCTGGATCGTCGATCATGTGGGGAAAGGTAGCAAGGTCACGGGATCCAACAGTTAGCATCCTTCGGACGGGGAAGATTGGACGCGGGCCAACCAGAACGTAGGAGTAACTGTGCGGGCCGTTTATCTTCGCCGGTTTATGCGAAATTCTCAAGTGTGGAAATCCACGCCCCACGTCCCAGATAACGATGCAGATTACGTCACTTTGTATTATCCCGTTAAAATGATAGGGTCTGCGAGCTGTGGCGCGCTGTCGATTCACCTGTTGAAACTTTTCGTCGCTCTAACGCAACTGTTTGACATTAACCCTTCATTAACGAGCTGGGTTACGAGATAGTCTCATTCTCTAGATAGGAACATCTTAATTCCGTTCAGTATAATAATGAGTCAGACTCATGACGAATAGACTGCGGATTTTATGCATTTATGGTAAAAGCAAGTGGTTACAATTTAAAGCGAGAGATGGATTAAAAGAATTTAACACTAGATTGCCCAAGGAAGTCATTTTGACTGCTTTTTAATTTCAATTAGAAAAACAGTTATGTACATAATGACACAATTTCTTAGAATTTTGTACAACATATAAATTCGTTTATTAATAATTGTAGTTACCTCCCCCCTCCTTCATTTCCGGTATATAGTGTTATACCTATATTGCCCAAAAGCAGTAATTTTGACTGCTTGGGAAATTTTAAATAATCAAATGACTCTTATTGTTGAATTGAGTAAATTTCTTATATGACCAGTTCGGCTCCGTATTGAAATAACATTTTTCATTTTTTTTTCGATTACCGTCACATGATAACATACAAGTACATGATAAATTGTCGATTTGGGCGTACACTTGATAAGTTGCAGTTGCTCAATAAGCTAAAGTAGTACTTGTTATTCGAATCTTTGTGCAGTGATACTTGTTCTAACAAGTTTATTTTATTTCTTTTGCGGCCTAAATTCATGAAAGAAATGTCGAATAGAAGTGAGTTATTGGAAAAGCTAACTGGTATAAGCGAAGAGTGCTCCAATATAGAATCAGATGCAACAAATTCTTTACACATTAGTTATTCTTTCACAATGCAGTCACTGCTTTTGGGCAATATAGGTATATACAGGTATATATAGGTATATAACCCTCCTATAACACGGTAGATAGGTTCCTAGAAAATGCCGTGTTGTGTGAAACCGTGTTGTATGAGACCCAGAGCCAGTATAAAAAGGGGGGTTACGTTCCGAAAACTTATTAAAAACACATTTTTTTTCTAATTCTACATAAACAACTTACTTTTTATTAAAAATATAAATGTATGTACAACACAAAACAAAAAATATTATTTTAATTTAACGCAACTTTCATTTAATAAATTTCTTCGTCGTCACTGCTCAGTATAATCAACCGAGAACGTTTTTTCGATGGAATGATATCGCCTTCAGTTTCAGAACTTTTTTCTTCATTCAAAGTTCTTGCGGTAATGTTACTTTGCTTGCTGGTTTTCACTAGGTCATTGTAAATTTCTCGGTATGGAGCTAGACAGTTTTGTAGCTCCTTTTTGAATTTTCGGCTTCTTTCAGCGGAAGGGTCTGCATTCAAGAAAAATGACTTCTTTTTTGTCAAAAATTGACACTTTTGTTTTCAGGCCACGGAGATGATAAGAAATACTTTCTGCAAGCCTCGCCGCGGCTGTAGAAGTACAGTGTTGTACAAAGGTTTTTGCAGTTTTCTTATTATGTTAGAGCGAAACCGTGTTATAGGATACCGTGTTGTAGGAGGTTTCCGTAATTTATGAATCGTGTTATAGCGAAACCGTGTTATAAGATGCCGTGTTGTAGGAGGGCTACCTGTACTAAGTTTCAGTCTTTGTAGTGTTAAGAGCTCCATTAGTTATTAGTGGACTGCGGATTTTATACATTTATGGGGAAGCACAATTTAAAGCAGTGCACATATTAACCCATTGCACTCGAAGCTATTTTAACACTGAAACCAAACATTTCTTTCGACCTAGAATATTTCCCTTCTTTTTTCATTTTATACATACGAAAATTGTGCAATGTTACAATACTGAAGTGTTTACGAATTTTAGTAATATTTTGAATAATATGACACAGCAATTTTTAGTGGCGCCTTATAAACGTCTTTCGAGTGCTAAGGATTAAAAAGATTTAAGGACATCAGCGCATTGGTTTCTGCTTAATAAACTAATTAAAAGAAGAAAAAAATGTTTGCTCATGCTTTTGTGTCTTGCAATCATACAAGTATTTTCTATGTTGCATAAAGAACCGCAGAGAGAGAGTCTAGTTATTAGTTTCAGCTTGTTAAAATGATTAAAGGAAGAACGAGAACTCCCTTTTATGTATGTTATGTTTTGTAAAACAAGAAGACGTAAAAACAATTCTTGAGTACCATCTTTTCTGTTCCTCTAGCCGTCTTCAATACAATAAAAATATACAGGGTGTTTCATCTAACTCGAGCATCTAAAATATCTCGCTTGTTTTTTATCATAGAAAGAAATTGCAGAAGAAAACATTAGTTGGTTCAGAGGGGCAAATATTATGATAGGCAAAAAAATTTGTTGAAGAAGTAGCTGATAGTATTACAGGTCATAAAAATATATCATTCCATTTAAAGAAACTTCGATCACCTTGAAATTTAAAAAAATATAACCTTGAACAAATTTTTTTGCCTATCATAAAATTTGCCCCTCTGAACCAACTAATGTTTTGGGTGCTCGAGTTTTAGGTGAAATACCCTGTGTATATCTCGTCTAATTTTGATAGTCTTTGCTTGAAAAAAATCACAGGAGCACGTGAAATACCAGTAAATATTTGTGTGTAAAAACCCAATGGAAAGAGTTAAATAATTTTTCCAAAAAAAATTCCTAAAATTGACGCAAAAACAGGCTCGATAATTAGAGTTCCCCATTAAAGGACCGTACCATTTTATGTTACAGACGAGCGAGATTTGAGCCATGTGGTCAGGACTGCGACTGCTGGGAGTCCTGCTTGCGCTGAGTTTGCACGCGAGGGCCGGTAAGACTTGCTGATTACCATGCGGAATTCCCGTGGAATATTCATGGTTCGAGTTCCCGGCTAAAGATGCAGGCCGAGCAGCCGTTTTTAAGGGGGCGCGTTTGAACAATCTATTTTCCTGACACGTCCATTTAGAGTCCTGCTCAGTGGAGCGCGTGATGCGTTTACTGATTTCATGGGGCATCGCTAGTATTTTTCCCTCCTATCCGCGGGCCGCATCGACGACGGGACCCGTGTTGTTTGCGTTTATCGTTGTTGTTGCTGCCGCTATTGCGGCTGCTACTGTCGTCAAACTGGTTCCAACGTAGACGCAGCCTTGAACGGATCGGAGGATACTTTATATCGGGGAAAAATGCCGCGCTGTATCTGACAGAGTGGATCTCCCCTTCGGAGATTCTTCGCGTCATTTTTCCGCGGGATAGTAAACACTTTATCGCGATCTTTGATAAACGGCGGCTGTTAAAGCAACATAGACACCTCGGACCATCTGTGCGTAGCCCTCTTCGCTGATTTATCTCGATGTTGTTCTCTCTCCCTCTCTGGCTTTTTAGATCCCTACGACTATATCCAGAATCAGTATAGGCAGAGCGCTAACAATGGGTTCGTGTGCACGGAGGAGGGGTATCATCCTGATCCTCGCGACTGTAGGGTGTACTACAGATGCGTTGATTGGGGCAACGGCAGTCCGTTGAGTACCTTCAGGTTCGAGTGCGGAGTCGGTACAGTGTTCTCCAAGGCCAAAGGTGATATCTGCACGCACCCTAATGACAGTGGAAGACCAGAGTGCGGGGCGGACGAGAACGAGATCGATTCGAACTTTCCTAGCTCGTCGGGTACGTCTTCGACGCAATGGACGACTACTAGGACAACTACACCACCCACCACTACTAGTCAGAGTACCACCAGACTACCGCCGACAACTCAGTGGACTACCAGAAGCCCATCGACCACTCAATGGACTACCAAAAGTTCGTCGACCACTCAGTGGACTACCAAAAGTCCGTCGACAACTCAGTGGACTACCAGAAGTCCGTCGACAACTCAGTCGACTACCAGAAGTCCATCGACAACTCAGTGGACCACCAGACAACCACCAGCTCGAGATCCTCCAGAAGGTGGTAGTAGCAATTCCCAGTGCACGCAAGAGGGTTTCCTTTCGGATCCGAACGATTGCAGGAAGTTCTACAGATGCGTCGATGGGGGTTCCGGGAAGTTCATTAAGTACGAGTTTACGTGCGGGGTTGGAACCGTTTGGGACCCAGAGATTCAAGGGTGTAATCATGCTTGGGCGGTAACACGGGAGGATTGTAAAGAAGCCTCGCCGGGCGCCGGCGGTGTCGATAATAGTGGACAATGGAACGGAGATAACGGTGGACAATGGAATGGAGATGCGGGAGATAATGGCGGACAATGGAATGGTGATACGGGAGATAATGGCGGACAATGGAATGGTGATACCGGCAGCCCTGGACAGCCTGGAGACCCTAATGGTCAGCCGGGACAACCTGGAGATCCTAATGGTCAGCCTGGACAACCTGGAGACCCTAATGGCCAGCCTGGACAACCTGGCGATCCTAATGGACAGCCGGGACAACCTGGTGATCCCAATGGGTCACCGGGATCACCTGGATCACCTGGATCACCTGGATCACCTGGATCACCTGGGTCACCTGGGTCACCTGGGTCACCTGGATCATCTGGCTCACCAGGTACGCCATTTTTTCCCTACCTCCTCCAAAGAACCTACCCCTAGGAAACGTTACTATGATATTACTACCACGGAGGTGGTACCAACTACCGGCGATTTCAAGACGCCCCGTATCTGTGCTTCCTTATGTCCATGCATTACATTTTCATCATTTCTCTCTCCTTATTTCCTTTTAATCTTCCATTCCATTCATCCAATTATCCTCACAGGTATATGCCGTTTTCCTCATCTGTTACTCCTCGTTAACAAATAAATACAACAAAATACAATATAGTAACACACCACACTAAAATAAAACAGAATAAATACTTAAATACTTAAATAAATATATAAAACATCTGCATTAACATCCCCAGGTACATCTGGAAGCCCCGGAACACCTGGAACCCCTGGTAATCCAGGATCACCTGGAACCCCTGGTACGCCAGGAACACCTGGTACACCTGGAACCCCTGGTACGCCAGGAACACCTGGAACCCCTGGTACTCCAGGTACATCTGGTACTCCAGGAACACCTGGAACCCCTGGTACTCCAGGTACATCTGGTACTCCTGGTACTCCAGGCACACCAGGAACACCTGGAACCCCTGGTACTCCAGGAACGCCTGGAACCCCTGGTACTCCAGGAACACCTGGAACCCCTGGTACTCCAGGAACACCTGGAACCCCTGGTACTCCAGGAACACCTGGCAGTCCTGGCACATCTGGTACCCCTGGTACTCCTGGTACTCCAGGCACACCAGGAACACCTGGAACGCCTGGAACACCTGGTACTCCAGGTACACCTGGAAGCCCTGATACTCCAGGAACTCCTGGGACTCCGGGTACTGCAGGAACACCTGGAAGCCCTGGTACTCCAGGAACACCTGGAAGCTCTGGTACTCCAGGAACACCTGGAACCCCTGGTACTCCAGGAACACCTGGCAGTCCTGGCACATCTGGTACCCCTGGTACTCCTGGTACTCCAGGCACACCAGGAACACCTGGAACGCCTGGAACACCTGGTACTCCAGGTACACCTGGAAGCCCTGATACTCCAGGAACTCCTGGGACTCCGGGTACTGCAGGAACACCTGGAAGCCCTGGTACTCCAGGAACACCTGGAAGCTCTGGTACTCCAGGGACACCTGGAAGCCCTGGTACTCCAGGAACACCTGGAAGCTCTGGTAGTCCAGGAACACCTGGAAGCCCTGGTAATCCAGGATCACCTGGAACCCCTGGTAGTCCAGGAACACCTGGAACCCCTGGAACACCTGGTACCTCTGGAACCCCTGGTACTCCAGGAACACCTGGAAGCCCTGGTACACCAGGAACACCTGAAACCTCTGGTACTCCAGGAACTCCTGGAACCCCTGGTACACCAGGAACCCCCGGATCCCCTGGCACTCCTGGAACACCTGGAACCCCTAGTTCTCCAGGAACACCTGGCAGTCCTGGTACTTCTGTTACTCCTAGTAGTTATAGTTCTCCTGGTAGTAATAGTTCTCCTTGTACTAATAATATTGCTACTAACCCTTCAGGTTTTTCAGTCCTTGCTAGTACTCACAATATATTCGTTCCACCATAGCCTTCAGATATCACCATTCAGTATCCTTTGTAGGCACTCCAGGAACCTGCGCACAGGAAGGATTCTTCCCAGATCCCGAGAACTGCCGTAAATTCTATCGTTGCGTTGCTAGCGATTCTACGTTAATTAAATACTCATTCGAATGCGGTGCCGGAACTGCCTGGGATCAGTCGATTCAGAGTTGTAATCATGAATCAGCTGTTCCTGATTGCAAAGGTGGATCGGGCTCGTCTCCTCCTTCAGGCTCTTCGGATTCTTCGAGCAGCCAGTCTCCCGGAGGAACAACTAGTCAGCCAGGTACAACTCAAACTGAAACAAGCACAGCATCATCTGCACCGTCGTCTACTAGCACTGCACCTCCCTCTTCACCTACTCGCCCAACAACAGACAGCCAAACAACTGTCGCACAATCGAGCACAAGCATAAGTAGCTCTACAACACCTGCTTCTACATCTACCCCTGTGACGGCTTCAAGTAGTCCATCTGGTCCCCCATCAACTAGCCAATCAACAACAAGTCCTGTAACAAATCCTGCAACAAGTTCAACAGCATCGTCCACGGAACAAAGCAGTACAAGCAGTTCTACGATCATCGCTGCAGATCCAACAGAAACCTTACCACCTGAAAGCACGACTGCATCTAGCACACAATCAACTGCAACCACAAATCCACCCTCGGGATCATCAAACTGCACAGAGGAAGGTTTCTTCGCCGATCCTAATGACTGTCGCAAATTCTACCGCTGTGTCGACAGCAATTCTACCTTCATCAAGTACGAATTCCAATGTGGCACTGGAACTGCCTGGGACTCGAGCATTCAAAGCTGCAATCACGAGTCTGCTGTCTCAGACTGTGGATCCAGCTCGACTGGATCCAACGGCGAAGATCCATCTTCAAACGAAGTTGATGGAACCACCAGTCAACCTGCCACTAGCTCTGCACCGTCATCCAGTAGTTCTGCACCGCCCACTTCATCAAGCAGTCAGACACCGCCTCCATCATCCAGTAGTTCAGCACCGCCTACTTCGTCAAGCAGTCAGGCACCGTCCACTTCGTCAAGTAGTCAAGCACCGCCTCCATCATCCAGTAGCCAAGCACCGTCCACTTCATCAAGCAGTCAGGCACCGCCCACTTCATCAAGCAGTCAAGCACCGCCCCCATCACCAAGCAGCCAAGCACCGTCCACTTCGTCAAGTAGTCAAGCACCACCTCCATCATCCAGTAGTCAAGCACCGCCCACTTCATCAAGCAGTCCTACACCGCCTCCATCATCTAGCAGCCAAGCACCACCCACTTCATCAAGCAGTCAGGCACCGCCACCATCATCCAGTAGTCCAACAACTGGCACGTCGTCAAGCAGTTCCACAAGTCCCTCATCTACCAGTTCACTCCCATCATCCTCTAGCCCAGCAACCGCTGCACCACCCAGCAGTTCCTCAACAGCCTCGTCAACAGCACAGTCCGACGCAAGCACAAGCACTCAATCCACAGATTCAGGTGTTACAGAATCCGTTTCGTATCTACCTCCCACGGGATCAACGAGTACCACATCTAACACCCAATCGCCCGGAAGTACTTCGTCACCAGGATCATCACAGTGCTCCGAAGAAGGCTTCTTCCCCAACCCGGCCGACTGTACGAAGTTCATCCGTTGCGTCCGGAATGAGAACGGCTTCCAACGATACGATTTCAGTTGCGCAGCGGGCACAGCCTGGGACCAGACTCTCCAAACTTGTAATCACATCAACCAGGTAGCTTCCTGTTCAACGGAGAGCAACGAGATCGATAATGGACCACCAGCAAGCTCGCCATCAACCGATTTGACTCCACCGGCCACTAGCTCTGGCACAACTGCGGGTGCCACTACTGTAACCACACCTAGCAGTACTCAAGGGGACACACCTGAAGAGTCAACGACAACATCAACGACGACCCCAGGTTCCGGCACTTCAGGCAAACCTGCAGAGACACAAGAACCGTCCAGCACCGAGAGCTCATCCTCGACGTCTCAGTCTAGCACTGCGTCCTCCTCCAGTGGCTCGGACTGTACCACAAAGCCACCCAACAACACGATAGTTTGCGAGAAGGAGGGATTCTACCCGAATCCAACGCAGTGCGACAAGTTCTACCGTTGCGTCGACAACGGGAACGGTTTCAACGTGTACCACTTCAACTGTGCACCAGGAACCATTTTTGATCCCAGCATCAGCGTCTGCAATTACCCCGAGTCCGTCTACCCTGCGAGGGACTGCCAGATGCCTTCTTCAACCACCAGCAGTACGACCGAGGGTTCTACGACGGAGGCTGAGAGGACCACCGAATCTTCAACCTCGACCACCTCCCAGGATGAATCGACCACATCCGAAGCTAGTTCCACTTCGGAAGCTACCACGGACTCTACTACAGAAGCTGCAACAGAGTCCACTTCAGAAGCTAGCTCGGAATCTACTTCAGAAGCCACCACCGAAGCAACCACACAGTCTACTTCAGAAGCTACGACGGAGTCTACTTCAGAGGCTACGACGGAGTCTACTTCAGAAGCTACTACCGAAGCAACCACGCAATCCACTTCAGAGGCTACGACGGAGTCTACTTCAGAAGCCACCACAGAATCTACCACAGAGTCCACATCAGAACCCAGCACAGAGTCCTCGAGCGAATCCTCCACGACTGAGTCGACCACAGAGTCCACGTCCGAGGCTACCACAGAGTCCACGTCCGAGGCTACCACAGAGTCCACGTCCGAGGCTACGACAGAGTCCACAACCGAAGCGACCACAGAGTCTACCTCCGAAACTGCGTCCGAGTCTACTACGGAGTCTACGTCCGAGGGAACCACGCAGCAGTCCAGCACAGAATCTAGCTCCGAGTCCACGACAGAGTCGACGTCGGAAGAACCTGGCAGCAGTACCGAGTCCTCAGAGCAAACGACTGAAACCACAGAGACTACTCCAGCCTCGGCAACTCCCTGTCCGATTGGGAACCTAACCGACGAACAGATAGTGCTCATTTGCCCAACCGGGTTCCGAAGACATCCAAAATACTGTAACCTGTTCTACCAGTGCACCAACGAAGGCAACATGGAGATCAAGGTGCTGGTGCTGAGCTGTCCGGAGGGTACCATCTTCGACGAGAAGAAGATACAGTGTCTGCCTCAGAACGAGACCAGCCAGGCCTGCGAAGGCACCATTGCTAGTGGGAGATTTTATAGAAAATTGGAGGAGAGCCCCGTGTCACCTGTAAGTAACAAGGGGATAGTGTTGTTATAGTGATAATTGTTGCTCGGTGTTTTATTGATTTGATAAATGAATGTTTGTATTTGCTTTCAGATCAAGGTGACGACTGAGCCACTCTGCCCAGGAGCGGGACACTATCCTTACAGGCAAGGCTGCAGCAACGCGTTCTACAAGTGCAAACGCGACTCCAGGGACGCTCTTCAGGGCTATTTGTACAAGTGTCCGCAGAGTTTCTTGTACTGGTCGGTTTCGAGAAGGTGCGAACGCGCAACGCGTCTGCCGATGTGCACCCACCTGTCCTACAGAACGAAGACCGATTTCTGGGACAACCGATGGCAAATACCTGTCGAAGACTACAATCTCTCTGCCAGAAGTCTGCGCCTCTTCTGATGGTTGACTCGCTAGAGTTTTTCTTTTTTCTTCTTTTGTTTTTAACGGACAGTGTAACTCTCAGGTCGTTTTCCGGTATTGTTCTACGATTTCTGAGGACGTTAGAAGACAGAGAGAGAGAGAGAGAGAGAGAGAGAGGAGAATAGCTAGAGATTAGATGAAATTCGTTCGCAACATGGCTGCGGAAGATCCCGTGAAACCCCGTGATGGATCTTCGGCAGCCATCTTGTCGTGATTTATAATCGATTAGAACGGAATCGCTGGTCCCTTCGACAACGGTGACCAGCAAATCGGTGTTTTCCAACGATTTTTCCTATCGAGTCTGGAAAAGTTGCTGGAGACAAGCGTTGGGATTTTGGTTGTGGGACTCGTATGCAATATGCAGCTGCATTCAGTAATTTATACTGTCTTTGTGTATTTATTAAGCTGATTGTATTCGGTTTTGTATGAGTGTATGATAATTGGCGAACGATAAAAAGCGACAGCGGTGACAAATCTTTTTGAGAATACGGTTGAACGCGCGGAAATTGTTTCTGAATACAGTACAAAGTATCGGTAGTAGCCTTGGAAAGATCGTGTACATAATTGCAGTTTAATGATGATGTGTTAATCATTGCTTCCTCTAATAGAAAAACGCTGCAGATCTTTCTTAGACGACGCGCCGCAACGTTAAGATTGCGAGGCGATGTCGGTGCCAGATACTTATGGTTTAAAAAAGTAAGAATTTAGAGTAGATTATCGAACAGTATAATTGTCGACTTGTGTATGAGTACCGAGTGTGTTTGTATTAGATCTCTTCACGAACTGATATAAATAAACGGTAAGATTCTCGAAGCGCTGCGATTTTGTTTCTTTTCAAATCCGAACATCCCAAACCTTTAATTTTGAAGATTATT
This sequence comes from Seladonia tumulorum, assembly GCA_913789895.3. Lineage (NCBI taxonomy): Eukaryota > Metazoa > Arthropoda > Insecta > Hymenoptera > Halictidae > Seladonia > Seladonia tumulorum. The sequence continues at coordinate 2,369,603 of OU565267.1, forward strand.
AATTACTGAAAATTTTATAAAATTATTTAGTGGTACGACACGTCGTTATTAGATTTATGCCTTGTTTAAGCTTGTTTCAATTGGGAAATTCTTCGATTAAATTTTCGAATATATTCCCGCAGGAATTGTCAAACTTTACGCGGAAGAATGGTACTTCGTGATAGAAACATTTAGGATCACAAAAAATAGAAGACAAGGACATAAGTTACTCTGTATCTCGAGTACTATTAGTCATTTATGCTAAAATAAATTAGACCGCAAAATGGTAAAGCGAAATGGAGATTATCCATGCGAAAAATGATGTAGGTTCTGATCCAGGCTAAAAGTTGATGTAGGTTCTGTTCCAGGCTAAAAAGATGATGCAGGTTCTGTTCCAAACTAAAAAGATGATGCAGGTTCTGGTCCAGGCTAAAAATTAGACTAGGGGGCAGCACTATACTGGTGAGTCTAAAATCCCGAACGTGAGCACTCTCATTTCCTCTCTGGCTTTAGAGCCCCGCGGATGTGAGATATAAGAATACATTGGCAATTGGCACCGAGATATATTGAAAGACTGCCAGCCCCCGTGTTAAACTGCGGGCCTAAAGTGGGTCCTGAGTGGGTACTGGGAGCGGTCGGTAACGGCCCCAATCACCGACGAGATATACTTATTCCTCGTCCGTGCAATTGGTCTATTCCTGTACCTCGTTTGTTCCGAAATCCCATCCCAAACGTGAGCACACTCTGTTCCTCTCTGTGGATATGTTACTGCCTCTGGATGCGCATGCGCGAAAAATGCGTCCAGTATCCAATATCCCATTACTGAGTTGGATGCGCAGTAAAATGATGAGGTTAACAAAGTCTCAGTTCGAGAGATAGAAAAAGTTACAGTACAAAAGACAATACTGTATAAACAACCGTATAGTCACGTGTGTAATTAACTAGTATAAAATACAACATAAATGCATTAATTGTGACATTATAACACGAAACGAACAATATGGAGGGTGAAGTAAAAACGGATAAACATGTTAACCTCAAAGAACTGAGTGAAACATATAAAAAATTACTGGAAAGTAATGACAAGGACAAGAGTGTGTTACTAGAGTATCTGAAAAGGCTAGAAGAGGAGCTAAGTAATATGAGGAAAGAATGTAATGACGCGGAAAAGAAAAAGGAAATCACTCTAGTGCTTGCAACAGTCAATCTAAATCTTGGTTCTGTATTGTCTGATCTGGAGGAATTGAGAGCAAGTGAAGAACACTTGATGAAATGTATAGACTTACTCCAAGATCTAGAATTAGAGATGAAGGAAAAAATCTATCCGCTGGTTAATGCTCTAAATCTATTAGGTATTATTTGGTCCCAGTGGGACCAGCCCGAGAAAGCTAAAGACTTTTTACTTAGGTCAGAGCAAGTCTTCGTTGAATACACAAGTAATAAGGACTATGAACTTCCCGATAATATAGATAAACCCAGACCTAACCCATGTATAAACAACCATGAAACCGAAGATGAGAAAACACGTCGGGAATCGTTTGAGGGATTGTATACAGTAACATTGTGTTATCTAGCTCAAGTATATCGTACTTTAGATGATCATGCTAAAACTGCCCTATACTGTCATAGGACTTTGAGCAGAGAGTTGTGTTATATCAAAATTACAGAAAAGCTAGATTATGTTGATTGGGCTTTAAATGCAGCAACATTATCTCAATATTTCTTAAAAATCGAAGGTTTTACTCAAGCAAGACATCATTTAGCTGCTGCATCTTATATATTACAAACATATGAAAATATATTGAAGAAGAAAACCGAAGAGGATCCAGAATCTGAAGCAATTGCTGCGGAATGGGAAAATTTTAAACACAGAAGCGCAGATGTTGCTATGTGTTGGGCAAAGTATGGTATCTTACTTTTAGATCTATCCTGGCAAAGACTTTTACAAAAAAACGAAATAGATGAAGATAATAACGAGATGCTTCAGGAAACAAATAATACAGACATATCAGAATTGGAATCTGTTAAGGACTTAAAATTCGATGATTTAGAAGAGACGGTAAAACCAATAGCAAGCCAGATTACTGATCAATATTTGTTAGATTTCAATGATGCTAGACTAGTATTTTTAAATATTAAAAAATGGTTGGTGCAGGCTGAGTCCTATTACACTTTAAACGAACATGCATCCGATCATGTATTAATTGCACAAGATCTTGCACAAGCATACTATTATTTATCATTCTTTGAAGACGATGAAGATAAGCAAGCAAAAATGCACAAAAGGAGGGTGGATGTTTTAGAAAATGTTGTAAAAGAATTAAATCCTCAGTATTATCAGTCTGCTTGTAGACAAATCTGGATTAGATTAGGGGAAGCATATTCAAACATACTTGACATAAAGCTTGATCGTCTGAAAACCACAGAAAAGAAGCCACAAGCAGTAGCAAAAATTAATCGATTGGCTCAAAATTCTATAAAATATTTCCAGAAATTTCTGGATTCTTTAGAGCATTGTCCGACTGATCCTAAAATGCCAGAGTTCCCTGAAGAAGTATTGCGACCAGCATTGTCTTCTTATTTTCATATTGGTAGACTGTATAGTAAAATAATATGCAGCACACAATATTCATTGGACTACGACAAAACAGTCCAAATTTCGTACGCTGAAAAGAGTATCAATGCTTTGAATTTTTTTGTTGATTATTGCGAGAAATATCCTGCAGCAGCAGATATTATGAAACCTTTATTATATCTTTGTAAAGAATTTGTAACCTTATCGACAGTCAGACTAGATAACTTAAAAGCAGCAATGATAAAATAGTTGATAAAGCCTCACTCTATTAATATAACATATATTTATGTTGTATTGAATTTCCATCTAATATTCTTTATGAGAAGATGTGATTGCAGTTCACAAATGAGCACATTACAATTGCAATTGGTAATAGTACCATTCCATTGTATTATGTTCAGTGTAGAGTGATATTTGTTTTCTACATACATGTATTATAGAAGTCCTATAACTGTTGTACAAACTTTATTTTGCAGTTTTGTATTAACGTAATAAATTATGTTTCAGTCTTTAAATTAATAACTGTATTATATATTCTTAAGAAGGAAATAAAACTGTTTTAATGTATGTACGTAAAAAATTGTGGTCTTCCTTGAAATCCTAATCTTAGACATAGAAAATATTATAAGCAACAAAAGCTTCAGTGGCTGAGAGTAGACATACAACACGGGCAAAGGGTTAAAGACAACGGAGATATTTTAGGTGAAAGTCTTAAATGCCTTACCCTGTATACTATATAAACTTTATAATAAACAACTGTTTATTTAAATACAAAAGTATAACAGTTTTGCGTCTGTAACTTCGAATATGTCTATTTGCATAGTTGTACGCATGCAGCTTTATAATACTCATCAATGATTCATTGTTGTAGGTATGTAGAAACGTCGAAAGACGAGGTTTTCCAACGAGCGAGTAAAAATGTGTTCAGATTACGCTTCCCATTGGGATTTTGGGGATTTCTCGACCCAACTCTTAATTGCAGGCACGTTAAGGACATTTTCTTTGAGTTGCTTCAAATTCTCGTAGTTCTCAATAATGTCGGACTTCATCATGAAGTTGAGATACTCGAGAAAACCGACAAACGTTGTGTCAGCCCAGGTCAAAGCACCTCCGACGAAGTAACCGCCGTTCTTCTTCACTTGAGCGTCCAAACGTTCCAAATAGTATGGCACCTGCTCTTTGGCAACTTTGAGTTTTTCAGCCTTGGCAACTTCGTTGGTCTCGTACGAAAATGCCCCAATTTCTGAAAAAGAAAATCATTGGTTAAAAAAAATATTGACAGATAAAATAAATTAATAGAATTTTAAAAGAACGTTAATCTAAAATCGACGCTTACTTGTACGAACGTCATTAATATTGTCAACGGTGACATCGATTTCAAGGGCCTCCCAATCGTTCTTTCCAGCAAGACCAAACTGCTTCGCCAGATATCGACAAATAGCCATAGATTGGTTAACTTTCTTTCCGTCGATTTCAAGAACAGGAATTTGACCAAACGGCATTTCTAATAGCATAAAAAAATGAAAAATTTTAATACACAACTATTCGTAATACTTGAATAATTTTGAGAAAATTCGTTAGAAAAACGTATTCGTTTTAGAAAAAAAATGAAGTACAAGACATTGAAATTTATTTAGCTTATTAGAGCTAAAGCACTTAAGGTTTGATTTATGGCTTATTATTACCAGACTTAATCTGGGGCCAATCTTCGAACTTGACACGGTAGTCCTCGAATTCAGCTCCTCCATAGCTAAGTAAAAGTCGAATTGGTTCGCCTAAAGCCGTTATCGGGAAGTAGGTAAGTTTATAAGTCGGCATCTTTCTGTAATGGAAACAATTGAATGTATAACTAACATTTATTACTATAGCTATCATTATAAATATTGTGGGAATATGTAGTTTATTACTATCTATAATTAACATTCATTAATGACTATTAAAAATACATATTACTTCGAAGTAAAATTAATTATTATTGCGCCGATAGCTTATGGTACCCAATACGGTTTTGCCTACGGCAGTCGAGAATCCAGTGAACCAAAGATCTCTTAATTTGTGACGTCACAAGATCAACGCCGATAGTACGCCGTCACGCCATTACACATTGTCGATCGCAAGAAATAGAAACTAAATTGAATGTTATTTCTTCCCTTAATGATTTTAATAGAAGAGAAATCATATATTGATCCCCAATTTTCAAAATTTGTCAACAATTTTTAATTTCATCTTCTCAATTTTGCTACTACAAATGCATAAAGATCCGTAGCCTAATAATAACTACTCAAAAGCAGGGTAGATGTAAATTATGTGAAAATAGCAGTATGTACTACTTTAAAATGTAAATGCAATCGATTTATATGTAAAAAACATTCTGTAACCTGCGTAATATACAAAAGTTCAGAATCAGATATGGATTCCTAGAATAGTTAATATATAATACAACTATTACTTCATACTTCATTGCGATACCTTAATAAAATATATAAAATAAACGTTCGTACTTTATATATTGATTATTTCATGATAAATTGCAACATTCTTTGAAATTATCCTGTCCATTCTTTCCGTATATGTACTGTGTACACAGCGCGCTGATACGCACGCGCGCGCGCGCGCACACACACACACGCACAGAGAGAGACCCGCCGACACATAAGCTAAGCGTTGGCACCGTCCTTATGGTCCGTGGGTAAATGAGGATAGCTTATGCATCTTTCGAGGCTGTGATGTCATAAATTAAGTTATCTTTTTCTTCAAGGAAAATTATCTGCGCCGTGTCTATAGGTTTATATGGTCTAAGTCTAAGCATTTCATCTTTCGGTCCGCGTCCAAGATATTTTGCAAGAGTATGTTGAAGGACGCGCAATCGTACACATCGGAATACGGAACAAATACATAAGGGAATGCTACGAATCACCTTCAATCATCAGACAGAATACTACACATACAACTGTATCTTTTTAAAAAAACACATGTATTCCTTAATGTTTACATTTTGTATACCTACCTATTGTCAAGAATCTCAATGTTACACACAAGACTCCTGCTAGCGAAATAGCAAGACGCATATCTTTCTTTTTTCTTATCATAGGTTCAACAAGTTCCCAAAACTACTCGAAGTCATTTATATTGATAAGTAGGAAGTTATCAAGTCATTTGCTAACTACACAGTAATATTGCGCTATTATTACGCAAAATGTCTCAATAACAGAAATGTATGGCTTTCGTTAGATAATTTTTGTAATTTCTATAACTAGTTCCTTGCATGTATTCCTTGCACGTTGATCCTTGAGTTTCCAAAATGATCTTTCTCACAAACCGTGATGTTTGAATATAGCCGGTACAAACGAGAAGCTGAATTATGCAAAGTAGATTCCTACAGGTAGGCATAGGACTTGGGTACAACCGGCGTGCAAATAATGAAAAGTAAAACACGAATTCGGAATAAGAATTATTTAGTCGTCAAACATAAAACATGTATGAAATCGATGAGGAACGACAGATGAGACGAAGAATGAATACTTACATTTAGTTTTTTACTGGACTCGAAAAGTAAAGCTGTGAAACACTGGCACTAACCAACGAGAACACCAACAGGAAATGTGCAACACTATTGCTATGAGGTCGTATATATACCAGAGAGGATGAATGTCGTATATATACATATATCATCCTCTCTGTATATACCAGACCTGTTCCTATCTCTCGATCCTCGTACCTCATTGGACGACATACCGCGCCGCGGCGCCACATGGCAATTCGATCAACTAATATGAAGTTAGAAATCATTTTCAAATTCCTGTATCAGAGATCTCTGCCTGTATATTTAATTATGACGTAGGCATATAGAATGATAATCGAAATATCATAAAAACTTGATTCCCGAATATTGAGATTATTTAAGAAACTTGAATAGTAAGAGAAACAATAAAGAAGGTTTCAATGTACGAATGGCTTTTTCTCCTCGCGACGAATACGAGATACAATCGAGATCTTGCAGCCGCCAAAAATTTGAAATGTTTCAAATCAAAATATACATAGTTGTCAACTTTTCTGCAAATGTGTAAAAGTACAATGTTGCGTGGTAAAGCCGCTACCATACGATATCTACTTACGTCCTTTAGAGATAAAGTTTTTTCATACTTCACATATTTTAAAATATAACAGCGACGTTCAAGGTGATCTTAACTATATGTAGTTATTGGCTCCCCTGTGTGATTCCGATATCAATGTACGTCGAACGAAGTGGCTCTTTCGTTTATCCATTCGATTATTTTTACAATATCGATCAAACGGCAAACAGGTTTCCCTTATCGTGATTTTGTTATCGGCAGAACCTACATACATATAAGTGGATATGTATTTCTCGAATCCGCATAGTCATCGATAAATCGGCGATATTAAAATAGTATTTGATTTCTAGGAGCGATAATTCAACGTATCTCTACAAAAAAATATGCATGTCACCGTTGTTTACCTATATTTTTGTAACATTTTATTCATCCGAATACTTTTTTTGTTAATAATGTCGACAGTGTAAATGTGTGAATGAAATTATATGAAAATTGAAATTTTTAGTCTGCATACATGGTGTCCCAGGTTTTAATGTTCAAACTTTGTCCGTATATTCTATGGCGCTATATAAGAAAAAAATGTTAGGTACACATAAGTCACATAGAGCTTAATTGAAAATACAGAATAGAAGTATACTTCTATATTATAATATAGAAATAGTAACCGAATTGCTGTTACCGCAAGCATTGGCTCAAATAGATCAGCAATATTTACATTCAGTGTGTTTATGTAAGCTGTGTTAATTAACTGTGGAAGTGGCGATGTTAAGTAGTAACAGAGAGGATGGGGTTCTGAGGATTTTTACAGAAGTCCAAAAAGTGGGATCACGAAAACTCGACTATGAGCCTCTCCCTTCCTCTCTGGTAGTAGATAGATTGATCTATACGAGCTAATGCTTGCAACAACAGCATTTCGGTTAGTATTCCTATATTACTTGTATTTCGTATTTTTGTTATAACTTTTTAATAAAGCTCTATGCGACTTATGTTTACCTAACATTTTTTTCTTACTTAGTGCCATAGAATATGTTGACAAAGTTTGGGGTTTGGACAGAGAGGAAGGGAGAGTGCTCATGGCCGGGTTTTCGTGATCCCACTTTTTGGACCTCGCCGTTTTTAGCAAGGAAAAGAAACCAGGGCCGTCTCTTGACAGTCTTGAAACCGAAGGCTCATCATTTTTTTAACCAGGATTAGAACGTACAGCTTAATTGTTTTATATGAAATATGTAACTGACATGTAAGTCGTGTGTACAAAATCTCTAATTAATATAAATTAAGTATAATATTAATTGTAATGATACGTATTTTACTTTTTCCAATTTTGTAGTTGCAAACTCTAGTTGTAAAAAAATGATAAACCCGGAAAAATTCGAACAAATACAAATTTCATGTCGACGTTTAAAAAAGCGACCATACTGAATATTAATTTAATAATGACCTATTGTCATCAGCACTATCTTAAATTTCTTTCATATATTTAGCTACTGTTATTATTAATTTAAAAAATTTTTCTTTCATGAATAATTATTTTTTCCACCTCGGCACCATAGGATTTTTACTAGATGACTTTAAAAACATATTAGAACTATTTTTAAATAATTTTACTCGAGAACATTCTAGTTTATGTACTCTTTATTTCACCGTTCTACTAAATTTTTATGGGCTGCATTGCAGCTCTGTTTAACTCTCTTTTACAACTCAATACCATAGTACTATCCATATTTAAAGAACAATTTTTTGCGACGATCATTGTAAAAACGAAAGTGTTTCCATATTTCAGTCCTTTACCTGTGTTCTGTGGCACATCTGGAGTTTTATGGTATGCTAACAATCGCTATTGAGTCGCAAGCCAAACCGTACAAACGAATACATTCACAACTTCCATAGGTCTGCCTCCAAAACTAATTAAAGGAAGGGTAGAAATACCGTGTGCACTAAACTCTTCAAAAGAAGCGGATTCTAGTCGCTTGCGTGTTATAAACCTCATTTGATACTTCATCAACAGGGTGATCTTACATATTTCTGTAACAGTTCCAAGTACATAGTCTTTGTTCGTGATACACTCTTTGTAATAATTAAATTAAATAAAATACTACTAGTGACCCTCGCAGAGTTGGGCATTATTTGGGATAAAAAATTATTTAAATAAAAATTCGAATAAAAAATACTTTGTCTTTATTTTTGTTATTTGAAGGTTTGAAAAAACCCTCTTTATTGAACGAGTATCAAATAAATAATTTTATTAGGTAAGAATTTATCCGACGAATAAAAATACTTTTTTATATTTGAAGCTTCAAATTAAATTTTCATTTTTTATCTGTACTGTTATTCGAAGGCTACGACTAATTCTTTCGAATAAATTTCGAATATCTTTCGTCAGCTCGAATAAGCAGCTTCGAGCCCCGTCGGCACAGGCCCAGAATCTCGTGTCACCTCGGTCGCCCAGCGATGCAATAATAATATATCGGTGTGAAACTACTACCAATCAAATTACAAAACTTCTTTATTTTTCATTATTTTTTTATAGGACTTCCACCAACCTATTTGTGGAGTTTTTCTGATTAAAATGGCACTAAACACGATATAATTTGATCTGTATTCACTGGTTTTATCTGTATTGCTATTCAAACGCTTCGAATAACCGCTCGAACAAGCTCGAACGCTTTCGATGCGAGCATCGACGGTGTTTGTATGGGGGGTGTCCCACTTGGACGCCGTTGGTTTGGACGCCGGGCCGATTGGACGCGTTCCTTTTGGACGCCGGGCCGATTGGACGCGTTCCTTTTGGACGCCGGGCCGATTGGACGCGTTCCTTTTGGACGCCAAGCCGATTGGACGCGTTCCTTTTGGACGCCGTGAATTGGACACATTTACAGAATTTTAAAATCGCTGTATCTCCTAAACCGTGTGCCCTAGACAAAAAATAACGAAATTTTTGCTCTTTGCCCTCCCCAAATTCATTTTCGCCCCGCCAAGTCGTAATTAATTTCGTGAAAAAAAAAAGGGTTAGGGTTAGGGTTAGGAACCGCGTCCAAAAGGAACGCGTCCAATCGGCCCGGCGTCCAAAAGGAACGCGTCCAATCGGCCTGGCGTCCAAAAGGAACGCCTCCAATCGGCCCGGCGTCTTGGGCGCGTCCAAACGAACGGCGTCCAAGTGGGCATCACTCCCCGCTTACAAAGTGGAGGGGATTTATTTAGCAACGCGTCGCTTCGTATGGATCTAGTTCCAACATTTATTGTTTGTCAGCGTAGAGAGCGCAAGTAAACGAGTTGTTTTTGTGTGAGACAGAAAATCCCATATGGTGATTGGTCTACTCCTATTCCACCTGCTTGTATCAGATCCTACACAGTCCTACCACAGACGAGGGATAGGAGTAGACCAATCACCATATGGGGTTTTTTGTCTCACATGTAAACAAATGTAGAGGCTACATGCGTTTCCGCACGTTGCCGTGGCGCTAGCGTCGCCGTCACTAGCGCATGCGAGCGACAGGAGAGTGTCGCCCCTTTAGACTCTGCGTGTTTAGCGAATCGCGGCCATTTGCCGCCATCGATCGCTCGATCGTACTCACTCGATCGTAATTGATCGTAATCTCTCGAAGTAATCGCTCGTTATAGTTCCTTCGGTAAAGATCTCGTGTAACGGCCGTAATGTGATAACACGTTGAATAAACGTATCTGCGGTGTCGTACTGTTGCGTTCGTCGTTTATTTTCTCACTACAAACGTGAAAGAAAATAATACAACCAGAGGTAGCATCAGGCAGCATTGAGAAACTTGCAATTTGAGAAATTTATCTATTTTATGATTTGTGTCGTGTTTGTTTCGTTTTATCGCGAGAGTAAATTATTTTCGTTTTTAAATATCTACATCGTTACATGCAAACTTTTTCATTTCTAAATATCTGCACCTTTATGTACATGCAAATTTTTAAAATTTTTCTTATATTCATTTACCATAATTTTTTGACGTCGTCAGTTAATTTTTTCTGCATTTAAAAATGTTGCACCTATATAAACATTATGCGTACATAACCTTAAGAAATGGTTGAGAATCAATTACAAAGAATTTTCATATTTATAATTCTTCTTTTACTATCTGTTGTATATAGAAAGGAAACCAAATTCATTGTCCCGAAACGATACTACTGAGAAGATGCTACGGAGGCGAGAATGGAAGCTGGAAGAAGAACGACAACGGCAGCATGAAAGGTTAAAACAAAAGAAGATTTATGAGTATAAAATGCAACTCGCCCGTGAAATAGGTTTGCTGCCTCCGAAACCTCCAAATCGAAGTAAGAGCCGAAGTAAATCTCCACGAAGTCGACCCGGAAGACCTTGTACTTGTAGCTCAACAAACGCTCTAATTCTTTCTGAAAGGTAAATAAAACTTAATGAAAATCTATTATAGTTACAAGAATGCAAAACTATTTTATTTTCTTTTAATAAAAACACAATAAAACAATAGTCTGGAATATCTTTTATGCATGTAAGGTTACATAATATGGAAGTAGGAAATTTTAGTTATTAAAATTGATATATAAAAGAGATATACCGTAAATTATAGAATGCTTTATTTTCCTATAGAAGATTTAGCATGTGGTCATTAAAAATTAGTTGTATTTTAGATTAGAATCAGCAGATGGAACAGTACCATTATTTAAAGGACCCGAAGACACAAATATTAGTACAGCTGAGCTAAGAAGAATTAGAGTAGATATTCATCGAAATATTCCTGGAAAATCAACTGACTCAGATCTTCAGCGGGATATTATCAATCCTGAAGATGTAGTAGTCAAAAGAAGAGCGGGTAAATTATTGTTTTCACACCAACTTTTTAAGAACATTTTTAGTTATTTAATGATGGATTATATCTGCACTAATTTTTAATCTGTTCAGATTATTTCTTGCAATATTTTATTGAGCTACAGATAAATATCTCAACATGGTTATATCATGATTAGCATCATTTGAAAATGGGAGAATTCTGTCCAACAACTTTTAAAACTCTGAAGATTATGGATTTCAATATGATAACGTGTTGTGCATGATATTTAAGAATTTATGAAGGGTGCTTTTAAGTTGTAATGTTAATAACAGTTTTAATTTATCCAGGATGTAGCAAATTTGGAATACAACGTTGGATCACTGTCAATATTTTTTATTTAGTGTTTAATGCTTTGCTTCGCATATTCTTTGCTTGTCTTTGTGTGAACACTTTTAATTATCGTTTTGCACAAATAATTATGCTCCTAATTAAGCTCCATAATTAAGCTATATTAACAACACAGGTTTTGTTACCAGTTACCAGGTTTTGTTAGGTTTTGTTAAAAGTTAATTTTTCAAAGAATAGTATAAATCCCATAAGTCTATACATACAAGTTTCATGTATCCTCTGGATGTTCTGGTGTGGGAATGTGTGCATGATGTATAATGTATAGTGCTCTTGTCTTTTTAAAAAATATTTCATTTGCTACAATGGCAACAATTTGAAGATCTACCATGAAGATTTTTTACGTTGCATTGTTCTTCAACTGAAAAGGCACAAGTGAATACTCATCAATACGGAAGATTTGTTACTCATCCTTGAAGATATAAGTCATCTTAGAATGTTTAACCGAAGGACATATCACAGACAATTAATTCCATTTTTTTAAATTTGATTGAAAAAAAACAATAATTTTTTAAGTTGCTTTCTATTGGATAATTATTTCAAAATTTAAGAATTTTAAAAAATAATTGAACTTTCTGACTAGTTTGCAAAGTAAAATTGATTTAAATAGAAAAAGTACTTAATATGATTTGTATAAAGAAAATATTGGTGTAAGTTGAAATTCCTATTCAAGTATAATAATATAAATTTAGTATTGAAGAGAAAATGCATTTTATAAAAGTTATCTTTTATTAATTTTTACTATAAATATTCAAATGTGCATTATTTTTTATACATTTAATAATAATACGTTGATTTTGGCATTGAAAAAAGTTGCAAGCTATTGATCCACCTATTGTGTTAAATTTGAGAAATAGTTTTGAAAACAATTAAATAAAAAATGTAAACTGAATGCAAATTATAACGTTGTCGTACTAATATATAATTTGTTCCTTGTGATGAACATTAGCAAAAATTTATTTACTTTATCAATTTGCGATAATACGATTGATTGTTTATACGGTTGGCTTACAATTTTGCAAAAGTGGTCAATTTCTCTGAATAGCAACTTTAACGTCTTCGAGGTCTGTCATAGCTGCCAGTACATATTGCTCAACTGTTTACTTCATATACATTGAAATTATTTTCGTCTTAAAAAACTTATGACACCTAGGAGAAGGATCAAAACCAATATTTGAGAGGGAAGAAATCAAAGGAGTAGTCACCAAAACAAAAGAAGTTGAAGAACATCGTACTGTTGTAACTGTAAATAATGATACTTTAGGTATTGAAGAATTAAAAATTCAATATTTTATATTTCATTTGTATTGGACTGCGATTTCAATTTTACAAGTGTATAATTTTTAATTTTTAGAAGGCAAGTCGAAAACATTTAAAAGACGCTCAGCATCTTTGAGTCCAATCAGAAACCGAAGTCGCAATCCTCGACGTACATTGTCTCGTTCCAGGTTTGTGCCCGTATTGGCAATGTTTCTTTATGAGAAAGCAAAGTTGTTATTATATTTTTTGTTTAGGGACAGGTATCGTAGCAGGAACAGAAGTAAAGAGTATAAAGATAGTTCCAGAGAGAAGGAGAGACGACGTACTGACAATGAGTTACACATTGTTGAAGAAGGGCGCAACAGAATAAGTCGTGACCATTCGCGTTCGAGGGAAAGGGAAGAACGGAAACGGGATAGAGATTCCCATCACAGGTGTGTCATGTAATATTTTGTGTGCGATGCATTTGTGAATTAAATTTAATAAATAAATACTGTTTTGGGATGAGAGGTCTTATCGAGAGTATCGAGAGAGATCTAGAGAACGTTCTCGAAATAGTAGGGGCGAAGATAGATGCAGGGTACAAAGCGTTCCTCCGCCACATTATATGGGACAAATTGCTGTTCCTATTTATTATAATGTATGTATATTAGTGATGATGAACGTTTTCCAGTTTATTAGACAGAATACTAATTCATTATATTTCAGCACTTCCCTCCAAGACCGATGATGACGCCTTTGATGCCAATGCGTGGGCTAAGTCACCTAGGAAATGGGCACCCTTCCATGATGGGACCTCGATGGCCATTCTCGCCAAGTTTACGTCCCTCCAATCTTTTTTGAGATCGATTTAATAAAGAGCTTTTAAATAATTTTGGATTATATACAGGATGTGGACTAGTTTTAATTTATATTTGGATTGTTTAAATTTGTAATGTTTTAAAATAAAACGAATTTATATATATGCCAATTTTATTTTTGCAACTACAAATCTTTTAACCTGTAGTTAATTTAAAATTGCTTACTAAAAAGCGCAGACCCTTGACCGCCCCTTCTCCCGTTTTTTTCTGAGTACTCTTGCCTACCTACCGTATTAATAGTATTCGATCATTTTTTATGTGAAATATTTATGCGACATTCAATTTTTATCATGTTGCCTGTAAATACTATCGTTCAATAAATTAAATAATTACACCAAACTTTTTCAGTATCATGTTACATTTATTCTGTGACTGCTAGAGATGTGCGGGCCGCCCGAATATCCGGCGACCGAATCGTCGGGTCGGGTTGCAGAAAGTCGGGCGGGCTCGATTCGGGTGCGCGATACTTCATGTGACGGCGGCTTTCTCCTACGCTCGCCAGCAGATGGACAAATAGTCAAAGATCGTTCTCGCTACTACCTGATCAGTTACCGATCCGTATATATATTATTCTCAACCGCATTCTCACATCCCAGCGTCTGTGGCAGAGCCCGCTGAATAGTTTTAGCGGAGACGAGTCTCCCAGAGTGATGAGTTTGGGGGGCCCCCTAGGACGAAAAATCCCTCCTCTCCCCCCTAGTCCCTAGGGTTAGAGAGAACCCATTGTATATGATTCAAAATAATATTTGAAAGCCCTTTATTAAATCATGATCTCAAAAAAGTTTGAGGATTATGATGGGGGGGAGTCCCTCGCGGAACTCCTGCGATCCCGCCAAGCGGGGGCGCCCAATAATTGACTTCAAAGGCGAATCACATCATTTTATTGTGGTCTTAGTTAATTCTGTTATCTATCTCTGCCCGAGAGCGACAAACAAAACAGCGTCGTCTCTATCTCAAGAGTTGTGTTGTGTGTTTCTCTTTTCTGGGTCTCCTTGATAAGACAGACCACCGACCCCCCACGAAAGCATTTGTTGCGGTTCTGTTAGAAATGAACCTCACAAAACGACCATCAATAAGCTCCTATTGGAGTAAAGGTTCGAGAAACATCCCGTGGTTTGCCAAAATGTTTGCTGGGGATAGGTTTCAATTGATTTTGAAGTTTTTCCACCTGGTAGACAATAACGGTCTAGCACCATCAGGACATTCAGATTACAATCCGTGCGATAAATTCAACTTCTTAGTGGACTACGCGAATAAAATTTTTCGGGAACAATATACGCCACACTGTCAGTTGAGTATAGACGAATCTTTAGTTGGTACTCATTGTCACTCTGTTATAAAGCAGTATCTTCCCAACAAAAAACATCATAAATGGGGAATCAAGTTCTGGATGATTTGTGATTCTATTTCAAATTATTGTTTGGGATTTTTTTGCTTTCAAGGTGCAAAGTCAAGCGATGATAAAGATGAAATAAAAAAAAATGGTCTCGGTTATGTAGTAGTTGAGAAATTGTTAACACTAGGAGATTACTTAAATAAAGGATACCATATATTCATAGGTAATTTTTTCACAAGCATTCACCTTGCAGAAGCATTGTCACAGAAAAACACATATCTAACTGGCATCATTCGGAGAAATAGAAAACAAATTCCAAATGAAGCAAAATTTGCACAAACTGGTCATCCAAAATATTTCAAAAGCAACAAAATACTTATGTGCTCTTACCGAGACAAAAAATCTAAAAAAAATCCCGTCATATTGATCTCTACCAATTGCACAACGGGAAATATAACCGTTACAAAGAAGAAAGGAAATTTTGTGTATGTAAAGAAAAAACCAATTATTATTCACAATTATAACAGATTTATGAACGGAGTTGATGAATCCGACAAAATGTTATATACATATCTCGATGAGAGACGAACTCTCAAATACTGGAAGAAAGTTGTTTTTAACATTTTTGCCAGAATGGCGCTAAACGCTTATATAATATATTCGGAAAATTGTCTGGGTAAAAAATTAACTAGACTGCAATTTACTTCGAACATTATTGATACTATAGAGGAGGAATGGTTAGCAAGCAAAAATGCCACAGGAAGACTACCAATAAGTAAAAGGTTTTCTTTAGAAAAATTGCCTGGGCGAAACTTACGACAGTGTGATGTATGTAGTAATAAAAATGGTAATGGAATTAAACGATCCAACTTAATTTGCGCTATATGTAAAAAAGGTATTCATGGAACTTGTGCAGCAAAACATTCTTGTAATAAGTGAGAATAAAAAATATTTTTGTTGATCAAAACTACTTGTTATTATAATAATTAGTGTTAATTATAACTATTTTTATTGTTTTCAAAAAAAAATTACTACGCATTTCATTCCGCACTTTTAGCATATATATAAGAAAATTCTTCAGCACTCAAACGGTTAAACTTCCATTCGTGCGGAATTTTCCATTTGCTTACATTGTACGTCGTTTGTCAGTCGCTGGGTCTTTGAAGTTCGGCGCTCGTCGGCGCTCGTCGCCGTTTACTTGAGCTGGCAAAAGTTAATCGAAAATTTATTCGAATCCTTCGAATAAAAGATACAAAAATTATTAATAGTGCCCCACTCTGTCTGGAGGTAGCGCATTCGATTTCCGGTTTGGCGAGGCGCACATTTTGCTATAACTTTTGAACTAAAGAAGATATGCATCAGTGAGATTTAGACTTAAAAAATTTTTTAAAATCGGATGTAATGGTGTACACTGAAATATTTTATTTTATTTTTTAAATAATTCTTTTTTGTTTTTTAAATTTAATTATCCTTGCACACTATGACCGTCCTTATTTTACTCGTTGCAACGATAGGATTTCCCTAGTTCCAAAATCTTTTAAAAACGAAAGGAGCTAATATGCCTCAATAGGCACAATAAAGTAAGTAAAAGGTACGTACAATAAAGGATGTGTTTAACTGCAAAATTCGAAATGTTGTAAACAGCCAAATATTAATATGTACTTTATAAATGTAATGTATACGCGAATAAATTCGTTGTTTAGAACTGTATTGTTATTGTTATAGGATAACATAATTTTGTTCCTTTTATTAATTATCTTCATTGCTTTGAACAATAAGAAAAGAAATAAATAAGAGTATTGTTATATAAATCATATGTGCATTATATAGCATGTGGTTATTATGAAAATTTTCCTGAACATTACAAAACGAATGTTTTAATAATTTACTGAAAACTACTAAGCCAAGCTTTATATTTATATTTGAAATTTGAACACCAATTATTACTATGTTAACAATAAATAAAAGATTCGTCTTAACATCAACTACAACAATATGTAATAAAAAATACTTAGTTCTATATTTACTTAAGAAATTAAAATGACCATAAGTTTTCATTAAAACAAAATATTTTGTAATGTTTTTCTATTGGAATTTATAGATGACTGAGTATCGATTAACTGTTGTTGAAAACATTTTCCTACCAGATTATCCGAAACGTTTAAAACATCCCCAGATGCCTTCTTTTGGGTCACTCATGATGGGCTCAACAGAGCTGGGCATTATTTAGATAAAAAATTATTTGCATTGATACGTAATGTTACGATAAAAATTACTATCTTATTGAAGACGGTCCAAACGATGTCGTGTTTGGACTCATTTTCATCCGGATAAGTTCTACAACTTATTCGTATTAACAATATTATTTTGATTAAAAATATAAAAGTTCAAATTGCCAATAATGCTCGATTCTCCATCTGTTTACATTGTAGGCTGTTTGTCAGTCTCTGGGTCTCCGACGCGACGTTCGGCACCCAACGGGTGTTGTCGGCCGTGTCGTCGAGCTGACAAAAGTTATCCGAAGATTTAGGGTCGCCCCAGACAAGACAGGCAAGATGCCGAAGTTGTTTGGGCGCCCAAAATCGTCGCCCATAAGGGCTGAGCGTGTCCGTTGGCCGCTTGAGAGGCGCTCGGGGTGCTCGAAACAAAGGCCAAGTGCCAAAAATCGTGTCATTTTCTACCAGAACCCCAGAACCGTTCACTCCCCTCTACACCCCTGAGATGCCAATGCTGGAGCGTGTCGACCACAGGCAGGCAACAAGCCACAGACAAAAGTTAGAAATCTCTGCCAATACGGACGCAGTCACGGTGCGGAATTTAATGAAAAAATTCAATATTCGTGTATATCACGATATGAAATACATTCCTTTTCCATAGAATGCGTATGAGGATGGAAATTGTTATTAATAATCATATAATAATCATTTCCATGCATAATACAATTTTGCAATAATTATATGTCAATCATTTTTATTTATTCCCAATTTGCTTTTACTATCCCTAGTAGCACAAAATATTGTATATACATTCATATAATATTAAAAAGAGATTCAATCTTTTTTTAATATTCAAATATACATACAATATTTATTTTATATTACGTAACAAATATTTCTTTTTAAATATTCAGGAAATATCTATGTCATGTTACGAGAAAAATATTTTTTTCTAAATATTAAATGAATCTATTTCATATTGGAAGTAGAATATTTTGGTAATTATTTACATTAGGGGTTTCCTCACCGATTTTGAAATATGTTGTCAAGGTCATCATTATGAACAACTTTTTCCTATACATGTTACCGCCGCTCAACTTTAGTTTCCGAGATATTCGGAAAAAAGTTTTAACATCTCAAAAAGTGATCAGAGTAGGTATGGGTTAGAATTGAAGTTGCAAAATAAGAAAGAAAACCTTGCATCCTTGCATTTATTCTAGATACGAATAATAAAATATAATACTAATGTACTACAAACTACATTATAAAATACTAATGTAAAGTGTACTTACTTCTGAATCTTCTGTACCTCCGTCGGATCCACAGCACACAATTATTGACTCACGAGAAGAGATCCGAATAATTGAACAACAATCACTAAACAACACACACCACACACGCGCACAACATATTTTATAAAATCGTGACAACGAACGAGAAGATGTCACTCCGACCACGAATAAAATAATACTGCGATTTTAACCGTCCCCCTCCCACGGACGTGTGATACGAAAACAGGGAATTCCGGGAAATAGGGTCGGCGCCCCGCCATAATTTTTTTACCTTGGTTTTGTATCTAGTGTTTATAGACCCTCAGCGTCTAACCTTCCTATGATAACCTGACCGTACCACCTCCGTGGAAGGGATCATTGTTAAAATCGCAGTATTATTTTGTTCGTGGTCGGAGTGACATCTTCTCGTTCGTTGTCACGATTTTATAAAATGTGTTGTGCGCGTGTGTGGTGTGTGTTGTTTAGTGATTGTTGTTCAATTATTCGGATCTATTCTCGTGAGCGAATAATTGTATGCTGTGGATCCGACGGAGGTACAGAAAATTCAGAAGTAAGTACACTTTACATTAGTATTTTATTATGTAGGATTAGTATTCGTATGTGGAACATTGGATACAAGGTTTTCTATCATATTTTGCAACGTATATTAACGATCATTAATGATTTGGTATATAGTATAATTTAATGTGGTTCAAATAAGATACTACTTTAAATCAAATATTTTTATTTTGTCAACCAGATAGATAAAATGAAATATTTTTATTTTGTATTTCAAATATTTCCTTACAATGAAAATAAGTTGAGCAAGTAGTTAATATTATAAATCATAACTTTTAACATGAGAAGCAATAATAGTTAGCAAAGTATTATGTGTAGTTTAATTACGAATATGTAACATGTTGATAAACAGACTACAATATCGTAATAACATTACAGGCAACAAAATATCATAAAAATATAAGTTACTGTCAACCATTTGAAATACTATTTTACACAGTCCTACACACACCTACTCCGATCACTTTTTGAGATGTTGAAACTTTTTTGCGAATATCTCGGAAACTAAAGCTGAGCGGCGTTAACATGTATAGGAAGAAGTTGTTCAGAATGATGACCTTGACAACATATTTCAAGGTCATCAAAATCGGTGAGGAAGCCCCTAATGTAAATAATTACCAATATTTTTTCCAAATACAGATAATATTCCCTCAACAAGCAGTGCGCAGAAAGTAATACATATTCATAGTTTCTAATTTTTGTTATAATTTGACTTCTTAAATTTGAAAATTTTATTGAATGTTTTTTAAATATTGAATTCACATTTTTTTAATATTTACTTTATTTTTTTTAAATATCTAGTTTATATCCTCTGAATATTTAGCTTATATTTTTTTAAAATTCAATTTATATTTCTTGTACATGTATACAATATTCAGATCGAATATTTTTCTCATATGAAAAAATGTGGCTTAAAAAATATTTTTCCAATATTTGAAAAAAATATCTATCTAATATTTTTGTGCTACTAGGGATATGTTTTATACCTATTCGAAAAGTAATATGAATGTAAAGATAGATCGAGATTGTTCTTCCAAGAACGTGAATGGGGATCACATTGAAAGCACTGAGAATGAGTCGGATAGCGAATAATAACTGAATGTTATAGTTATATATAATAGTTTTTTTCAATAATTGTTAAAAAGTGTTACTTCGATACTTCCCCTTCGAAATTTCGTTTTTTAATTTTGCGGAGCCTAAAAAATTGCGGTCAGGTAAGACCGGCGAAGGATGCGGCGTTCGGCGATTCAGGTAGCTAATTGCAAGTGCACCGACTGATCGACCGCTATTCACCGGCAGGCTTGGAAAAACCAATGTCCTTTGTACTATGGATTGCATTACCTTTACTGTACTGTTGTTGATAAGCAATTGTTTCAAAACTGATAGCAATAATGGTAAAAGATCAGCTAAATCTGAACTCCTGTATGCTTTTACGATATAACGATAAGTCAAATCAGCAGTAAACAGAATTTTACACAAATTTATTGTTTATAATTAATAAATTCTTGCACAATTTATGAAAATATTTGGAAAAAATAACTAATGATTCAATATGTAATGTCAATATATAATAATAGACACGTCTCAACTTGTAACGAATATGGAATCTCGCATAACAACTGTCATTTAAATTTTTGTTGACAATCTTTTAAATATATTTACGTCCTTCTGAAATTTGTATTTCGCAGCAGAACGTTCAAAGAAGCCAACAACAGTTTATATGAATCAATTTCAAGATAAAAATAGCGCTAAATAGGTATTTCAATTTTCAACAACAATTATTATTATGTTTACTATTAATAAATAAAAGTTTATTTATATAAATTGAAAAAGCACTTATTCAGCTTTAAAATGAGTATAGAAACAGAAAGCATTGTATTTAAACAGAGATGAAATATTCAGGTTGAATTAATCATGTAATGGCTCGTTTGGTTTAGTTTTCCAGAATGCGACTGTAACTTGGAAAGTAGTCGAAATACGCGCTGTGCATTACACGGCAGTAACAGTAAATTGGCAACTATGCGACGAATATTCTCCGATGTGATTTGGCAACTACGTCTTCGATGCCTGTAATTCAATATAATTCCTAAACTCACCACTCTAAATCGTAGAGGGCATACCAAAACCTCTGATTTTTTGAAGCATCGGTATTTCAGAACGTGAGACACGAAGTCCCATAAGATGATAGCACCGTCTGTGATGATAGGTCTATTCCACCGACGAGATATCGTCGGTGTCTATTCTATACCTCGTCGGTGGTCTTAGGTTATGTTCGAATAGATGTCGCTACTGCATGTTATGAGATAAATGCAATGTCAAACAAGAATAGATCTCGCACACGAGTTTTAAAACATTGTCATATTATATATACAACAGGTAAATTAATAGTGAATAATCATGAAAGATACTATATTAATGGTGTTGTTTACTGAATAGCAATTGATTAATTCGTGATAACAGTTGTGTGTTTCTAGACCTTCAAAATGGCAAAAGGGAAGTCGTTGATTTTGAGGGGATTCAAAGAAGATTGCGAACAATTACTAACCCGTTTCGAACAAGCGCAGGATATTAGATTTCAAACATTTTGTGAGATTTGGAAGGACATGAAATTTTCTCTAGTGTTTACGTAAGTTACACGTGAATATATAGATTATCACATATTACACACGTAGAATATTATACATAATATGAAAGATAAGATCTCTAAACATAGCAGTAATCTCAATTTTATCATTAATCTGTTCTTTACACTTCTAGCGGACGTCCATCGTATATTGAACTGCTAGAGTTCTGTGAGGAAGCTCTGCATACCTGTAAAAAATTACTTCTGTTACCTCCACGATTTAAGGAACGTATCGGAGGATTATATCTTTTGTATGGAATCTATTATAAGATGCCCACTGATTTATTCAAGATCAGAATCAAATTAAACGATTGGAGAAGTATTAGTGAACTGCATGCAGAAATAAAGGAAGCTGAGCATTTAGATGCTAATTATATATTATGTAAATTAATACTGGACAATGCGTTTCACTTTTGTATATTTGACAAAGAGGTAATTGACAAATGATAAAAAGATTCAATGTTCTCAAAAATAATGAATCAATGGCTATGGCTTTGGCTATGACTATGCTATTATATCATAATCTTTTTGGTGTATTGTTTTTAGTATGGTTTGGAGAAGCATTATCGTACAAAAGAAATGCAGTCCTTTAATCCATACTCTGTGTTGCCAGTTTTAAAGGATATGACGGATAATCAGCAAATTCTCTCACAAATCAAGAAATTAAGTAAAGCTTACGAAGAACAGAAGCAAGTACTAATATCAAATACTAAGTCAAATAGTAGCTTAAAATTGTTTAATGCAGATATTGCAGAGGAAATAATTAACGACATTCGAGACTTTGAGGAAGATAGAAAAAATCAACAGGTACAGAGCGCATATAATTGTGGTGCTTCTACTTCAAGAGAATTCAAGAAGTACGTACTTCACTGTGTTTTTACAATGTAATTAATATAATGCGATTGTCTATTTACATAATTCGTGTTTAGAAATTGTAGGAGACCTAACTTAAAAACAAAAATGCGGCCGCTACTTCACGACGGCTATCAAACGGATTCAAACGACTCTGCGGACGATCCAGAAATCGAAGAGATCGATTCAGACATATCGACGGATTTAGATTAAAACTGTTTACGAAGAATACATCTGTTATCTGTAAGTTTTTTTATTTTGTGATATAATATAGAATGGTAAGCAGTATAGTGTTCGTACTCAAGTGATTATTTATTGAGAAATGTACAAAGCAGTATAAGAAACAAGTTCGCGAGAAACATTAATCTTTCCGAATTTAAAGGAACTTTTCATAGAATACATTGTACTCCGCACGTCTGATGCTATATGTTTTGAGCTAAATGAAGGCAATTCAATTAAATTACTAAACATCTTTAAAATAGAATTCAATAAATTTCTAAACTTAAAAACTGGTTAGAATCTTTGGTGGGCTTGCTGTAGCGTCGTGTCGCTCTGCAAGTGATCCGAGTTCCAGAATATATGACGTATATATTTTTCAGTTCCACATAGTTGTATTTATGACGTTAAAAGTGAATCTGTATACTGGATGCGATTGAGTCGCGTGTTCTTGTGACGGCAGCTTTCAACGAAGCTCACACAGTAGTAGGAATTCGCATGAAAATTTCTTAGTAGACTTTCAGCTGATTGTTATCGTCGAACCCGGCACTGTGGCCTGCATTTCGGACGATAAAACTGGTCCCGTCATAGTGCATGCGTCGTTCGCCGCGACGCACAAAAAGATGAGATGTCTGGCCCAGAGATGCGGTGCAATGTAAAAATGGAGTAGTCAATGAGGCAGTGCCATTACTGGGGGATGTACGCAACTGATACTTGTTAGTGTTCCGAGCAATCCTGATGGAAACAGAAGTCGCGTATTTTTAATTGTCCATTGCGTGAAACATCAGGCTAAGCGATTGTACAATGAAACAAAGTGAGTTGAAGATACCTAACAAGACCATCAGGTGTCTGGGAAACTCGGACATTATTGATGATCCAATTCTCCACGCCTTCGTTCGTTGACCAGTACTGAGCAGCGCTCAAAGCTGCGGTAGCTTCTTGCAAGCAGACAGGACCGTGTCGGGAACGGGAATAGAAAACGCTTACAGCGAAATCCTGGAAGGCGATACGAAGTAAATACAAATCTTAGCCATACATTAGAATCATTGGTGAACCTGCAGGACAGCTACCTACCCTCCAATTTTTATAATTTTTGGATATGTTATAAATCTCAACATTTTGAACAACTTTTACTTCTACATGATAGTGGCGGTCTCGGTCTCGAAACTAGGCGAGACCGCCGCTAATATATACAGGAAAAAGTAGATCAAATATAAATTTTTACAATATATCAAAAAATAACCGGAGGGTAGGTAGCTGTTCTGCAGGTTCACCGAATCGTAATACCTGACTCATATCAGAGAACGAGTCAGTGGTTGTTCTCGTTCCTGCTGTGTCGACT
This sequence comes from Seladonia tumulorum, assembly GCA_913789895.3. Classification (NCBI taxonomy): domain Eukaryota; kingdom Metazoa; phylum Arthropoda; class Insecta; order Hymenoptera; family Halictidae; genus Seladonia; species Seladonia tumulorum. The sequence goes on from OU565267.1 coordinate 2,393,956, forward strand.
AAGTAGACAAGAGCGCACTGTTCAGAAGTGAAGCTAACTCCTTTGTACCACATCTTCGCGTATCTAACGAAGAACGATATTTGTTAATCATCGTTAACGGTACTTTGTTGGTGTTACAGATACGCCACTAACTTGTTATTGCCATGGGCATCGTGAGCCAAGATTTCAACTCGTGATCCGTATTGATATATTCTTCCATTCGGGTGTAGTAACGCTGCGGCTGCTCCAGAAGCACTCAACGATAATACAATGTTATTCTACGCTGACGACAAATGAAATTCACATGAAAATTGTGTAAGTATAAACTACAATGGTTTCCCTTCATGAATTCTAAGGCGAATCAACGATTTCACGTTTCTCCGTTTTGTAGGAGACTCGACGATCATCTTAAATCCAGTTTCGAAGTGGAGAAGGAAGGAGGTACCTTGAAATTGATCACTCTAACTGCCCGGTCCACCGTCATGTCCACTCGGATCCTGTTGTGGAGTCTCAAGGAAATGGTCCCGTGCGGCGTGACAACAATAGCTGCATCGGTATCGTGTTCCCTCCAGTTCTCCGCGTAGACGCAAGTCTCCTCATAGTAGGGCGAGATGATTTTCGAATTGCGTGGCTGCCGCCAAGGTGCCGTCGAATTCGAGAACGTCGGCGCGTTCGTCAATCCGCCCCATTGCTCCGTCGGAGGCGCTTCAAAATACTTGGAAAATTCACTGTATCGCTAGAGGAAAACAATTCTTATGTCTGATCTATAAACGGTCTCAAGCTACAGCTCAACAAATCAGAAGAGATCTATAGGACCGATGAGGTGGAGCTGTGCAGGGACCCGAAAATCTTGGGATTCTCAAAAATATTCTTGAATGTATCGAGATTCTTAAATGCTTCGAGATTCTCGAGAATTTTCGGGCACCTCTGCTCACAGGACGTTGAACGTTTAAACATCAAAAAGGGAAGAACGCAAAAGGGAAAATTCCAATAGTCTTCCTCAAGTTTGCGAGCTGTACTTGCAGATGTACCTGGTAGTTAGACTCATCTGTTTGCGCGTGATAGCTGTGCGCCGTGTAGAGAGATCTCAATCGCATCGGCGCCGTCGAGTTAGTTTGATTCTGGATCGCTGGCATGGAGCACGGTTGTTGATTCTGCGATTGCGATCCCGCCTGTGTATTACGCTTCTGTATATCTTTTCGGTACTCGCCGCAAGGAGTAGCCATTGCTTTTGCCTTCAAATTCGCGAGGAAATCATTGGAAAATAGATGTAAGATTATGAAGACAGTTTTAATTGACTCGCGTCGAATATACGGTAAATTTTTAAAAGAACTATTAGCGCATGACACGTTAACGTTCATAACGAAAATGGAAATGAATGTTTTCTGGATGCATTCTGAAAGCCTCTTTCGTGAGAGGAGAAAGCACGAGCGCGTTACTGAAACAATTTCGTAAACTATTCACGAATCGTTTTGTAAGGGACCTTGGAGTTGGCGGCAGCGTTTTTCGGCTTCTTGCGACGGGACTTCCGGGGTTTCGACACCACCGTTTGACCACTCTCGTTTATGCGATCCACGGCTGAAACTGGTTCTGTATCCACGCGTTCGGGTCCCTCCAACGAATCCACGTCTTCGGCGGATTTCCGGTCCTCGATTTCACGAAGATCCTCGCATACGTAATTCTTCTAACCCGGAGCTTTCCTATTTAGCTCGTGGATCGCGTCGACTAAGATCAGCTCGTTAGAGATGCTTGTATAAACTTTCAAGAGTGACGCGCTGGACGATGTCTCGATAAAACAAACGAGCATCTTGATTTGCCGTTGCCCTGACAATAAAGTGTGACAAGAGACTGGCTCCAAACGAATCCTATAGACGAAAGAGTAGACTCCGTTTGAACGGAACAGTTCCTGCAAATTGTAATTTCATATACAAACACACTTGAAAAGATCACAACATGCTCCGTTGCTCTAAATACTTTGATGCATGTTTCGTTTTAAAGGAGGAAAGGAATGCGACTTTACTTTGAAATCCATATCCATCTTTATTTCATAGTGATATCTAATACCAATCCAATACACTGTCTTCCACCTTGATGCACAGTAGCATCGTTATCATGCAATTACATAATATTTATGTAGTAATTATTACAAAACCGTTGACGCGTAATATCGCTTTATAATGATTTTCCTCGTCGAATGCATTATGCAATTGCACTTTATCAATAACGTGTGCATTCATGGAGCAGCGTCACGCATATAAATATATCTTTTTAGTATGCTGAACAATGTTGAAGCGTCGTTTATTGTTGGGTTGCAATTATATTCGCATGTCATTAAGAACGAGTCTGTACCGGTTTCGATGCTGGTTCCTTCTCCGTGCGTGGGCGTCGTGACCCGATCTTCGTGCTCCGAAAGTTGCATTTCTTAATTCGTGAATTCCGATGAATCACGCTCGGCGCGGTGGCATGTCTTGAAAAATGCTATCTAATTTTGCGTCACATGTATGTACTCAAGGATAGCAATTAAAATGTCTCTACGATTTTGGAGCGGTTAGAGTTCGATAACAAAGCAATTGTTGCTTAGTTGATTGCATAACTGCGCAATCCTCGTTTTGTTCGCAGTTTTTCCTTCAAACGGGCATTGTTCTCTTTACCGGGAATTATGCGGGATTAAACATGAAAAATACAGTAGTGCCTAAAGAATCTAGAGCAACGGTCTAATTAGACAATCGTAGTTTCATAGTATAAGGAAATATCGGCTTTAATTGTTGTGTTTATTAATTAATAATGTATCCTACAGGTTCCACGAGACGGTAACGATTCGCAAAGGTGGAGAATCAGAGCACGTGCAAGGTACAGTCTTTTATAGTTGACATCAATAGAATAAATGTGCAACACTTGAAGGCAAGTCAGTCTTGTTACTAGTAACATTATAATGTATTGTATAATACAGCTTTTCGCATGGTGGGGACACGGGATTTATCTGCTGGCAGTTCTTAAGGTCCCAGTACGCGCCCGTTCTGCACGTGGAACAGTTCGCGACAGTCAGATGGTCAATGGAAGGCGGTCCTCGAGTGCCTATTTGACATATTTAAAAATGCTCGGTGTCAAATTATTGTTGCTTACAATCGTCACCTACTTGTCGTCAGGTAATTAATTTCCTTCTGACAAGCCCGAACAAACGTCCACAATTTTTCGATAACGCGCTCCGTTTTGCATACAGCAACGAACACACATTGCCGTGACTATTTTAACCGTACCGGGTATTTAGTTTCACCAACGTCCTTGAAATTGTAATTTAATGTATCACGTTCACTTCGTTTCTAGGATCGCCTGTGACACTCGAAGAAGGCGCGACCATTGACAGGGAAAATGAGAACAAAAGTGAAGACACTACACTTCGGCTGGTCACAGTGGTAGGTAGAAAAGAATCCAAGAGAAAAAACGCTGTTTAATTATCTTAAATTTAATCCATTGTCGCGGCGGATACCGTGATTAACTTTATCAGATGGTACATAAAAATGACAGAACTTTTAGAGTAGGTATACAAAGATGCTCCACTTACATGAACTAATTATTACCGAACACTAATCGTTTACGTATTTCGGCATTCGAATGCTTCTATTACAAACTTTATGTCAGTAATAGAGAAACAATAAAAAAATAATCACGCTCGAGAGATTAACTGAATTTTTACTTGTGCTTTTCTATTTCAGTAATTGTTTAGTCTACATTAGAGAAAATCATTTTTAGGTAATGAGGCACGGGGAAAGGGCGCCGCAAGACACATATCCAAACGATCCCTACGTGAATAATTCAATGGAGCCTTATGGATGGGGTCAACTGACGAACGTAATTCCTTCTCGTTATTGGATGACCTAATATTAAGATCCGATTTGATGATACACTTAAAAACCAATGTGTAGGAGGGAAGGAGGAGTCAATATAATCAAGGGCTTTACCTACGCGAGCGTTATAGTGATTTTTTGGGGCCGATATACAGTCCCGATATATTCTACTTGCAATGCACCGCTGTCGATCGTACAAAGATGTCCGCTTTGCTGGAAGCCGCTGCTTTATGGAAACCGACTAAGCAACAATCCTTCAAACCTGATCTACCCTGGCAGCCGGTCACTTTGTTTTATCAACCGCGTTCGGAAGATACAGTATGTAATTTTATGCACACATTGAATTTTCTATACTTGATTATAATAATTTCCAATTGCTCTGTAGTTGATGTTAATATGGGACATGTGTCCGAGGTACACCAAGTTGCGACACACGATTACGTCTTTACCGGAAGTGCAAAAGGTTCAAGAGGATAACATAGAATTGTACCAAGAATTAACGATTCTAACGGGCATGAAAATCTCATCCCCCGAAGATGTTAATTCTCTTTACGGAACATTAACCGCTGAGGTGAGTGTTCCCGTTAATAGACTGCGGATCTTCATGCAAAATTAACATCTCCTGCACCAATTACAAAGTATTGGAGTTAAATATAAATTTTATAAGTTATAAGTTGATGTAAATATATGGGTAGTATTTAATTCCCTTTATCTTTCCATTGTTTTATGTTTCACCTACTTATACGTGCATAAAATCTGCAGTCTACTCATCAGATATTGAATGAATTAACCCTTAGCACTCGTGTGGCGACTCAGAGGCGTCGCTAGAAATTGGTATGACATTATTCAAAATATTGTTTACATTATTAAATTCATATTTAATGAATTACTAAACATTTAAGTATTGTATAAGGTATTGGAATTAAAATAACTACGAGTGCAAAGGGTTGAAATGGCTTCGCGCGAACTTTAAATTCGGTATTTCAGAAACAAATGAATTTGACACTCCCCGAATGGACTGAAGATTACTATCCTGATAAATTGGAGCCGCTGACATTGTACGATTTCGAGCTGAATGGGTACAACGACGTCCTGAAGAGGCTCAAAGGTGGACCTTTCATTAAAAAGATCGTGACCGATATGCTGGCGAAGAGAGATGAGACCATAGAACCTGTAGACAGAAAAATGTTTATGTACGTCGGGCACGACAGTACAGTTGTAACGTTGTTGGATGTTATGCATGTGTGGAACAACCAAATGCCGCATTACAATATCATGACCATGATCGAGTTACACGAGGACACAAATGGCTGGAATGTTCAAGTAAGAAACTTATGTTTAATGCATCGGGGAAAGTATTTAAACAAACGGTTATATAATTTTCATTCATTTTCCTATATATAGGTGTTCTTAAGAAACACAACCGACCATGAACCGTATCCTCTCACTATACCTGGATGTACAACAGTTTGTCCGCTGGACAAATTCATAGAAATCGTGAAACCGATGATACCGGACGATTGGAAAGAAGAATGCAAGGTTGAAGGGGACTATACACCCCCACCTGCTCCGCTTCCTTGACTATAATTATCTAGACCTGCGTGTTTTATTATGAAAAAGCGAAGAACGTTACAAAAAGTGGAAAACGATTACCAATAAGTAACGTCGCCGTTGAAACCTGAATTCGTATAACAAATAATTAAGGAACTGTACACTTTTTCGTATAATAAAACGTATTAAATGACTATGTTTTTCTGGAATAACAACCAGGCTCACATTTCCTCTCTTCGATCCCAGACACTGCGGCCACAGATCCTCGATTCGCATAAGCAGAAATAACAGTTTCATTTTTTATAGAATGTATTTACACTTCATCTATTTCGTTTACATAGACAGTCACAATACTCTTCTGTTCGTGCATTATAAAAAAATATGCAACCGTGTGCGAGACACGAACACACGGATCGGTTATAAACAAACGATTAGTTTGTTTTTAGGCGAATATTTTCTCCTCCCTGCGTTTCTTCGTTACCACCGTGCCAGGCTTATGCTGTGCGTCCGGATGATTCAATAGCTCTGGCGGACAGGTCGAGATCGGACTCGCGAGGATCGTCTGTTTGAGATCGTAGAACAGATGACTATCATCCTTGGTGCAGAATGAAATAGCAAGACCAGCCTTTCCTGCACGACCAGTTCTACCAATACGATGCGTGTAATCTGCAAACGAAGGTACGTAATAATGCCAGTCTCCATTTGTTTAATTATAAACCGATTCGGCTTACCTTCTATGGTCTTCGCCATGTCGTAATTAATGACCATCGAAACGTCTTTGATATCTATACCACGACCAGCGACGTCAGTAGCAACCAAAATGTCCTTGCTACCGCTCTTGAGGGATGCAAGCGCGTATTCTCTCTGTTCTTGTCCTTTTCCACCGTGAAGTGTGCAGGCGTTGTACTGAAAGATAAAATGATATATTTAATTAGATGCCGAACATGCTACACATAATCAAAAGTTAATAATACAAGGAAACGTACGCCTAGTTTCTCTAGTCCTCTAGCAAGCACGTCAGCACCCTTCTTCTGGTTCACGAATATAATCACTGGTGGTTCTACTCCTCTACTAAGGATCTCCATAAGTTTCTTGCGCTTGTCAGCCTCGCCCATAATGTGAACGATTTGTTCTGTCCTCTCTGTTGGTTTGCCTACGCTGCCAATGTACACGACAGCCGGTCGTCTTAGGTAAGTCCTGGCCAATCGTTCCACCGCAGGAGGCATGGTAGCTGTGAACATCACAGTCTGGAAGCAATGAAAGTATAGTTTAAAATTAGAATTTAAATTTAAATTAAAAATTAGGATAGTACAGGTGAAATAGGGACTGCTGTTTAAAATCCGTAAGAAAATAGAACAGTGCAAAAGAGTAGACCCACCTGTCTATATTTCTTCTTTGTATTATAATTGGCTAAAAGTTTCTCCTCATTCTCGGCGTCCTCGTTGTCCGGCTTCAAATTTGTCACCGGCATGTACTCCAAAATCTTTTGCACATCTGGTTCAAATCCCATGTCTATCATCCTATCAGCTTCGTCCAGTACTATGTAGGTACACTGATTCAAAACCAAGTACCGATTTTCTAACACGTCTATCAATCGTCCAGGAGTTGCTATGACAATCTGTGAGGATGGAATTTAAAATATAAGAGTGTGCGTCTTACATATAATGGACATACTACAATATCAAATAATTAATCACCTCACAACCCATTCTTAATCTAAAACCTTGCTCTTCTCTTGAAAGACCACCGACAACAACGACCGTTCTTATGCCTAATGGTTGTCCGAATTTGTTAGTCTCTTCTTCAATTTGCTGCGCCAATTCACTGGGAACAATTTTTATTATTAACCGTTAAGGTATATTAATATGACATCGCTGCTAAAGTTCGTGCCTGATACCTTGTTATATTTTAACACGAAATCGGGCACGAACTTTTGCACTGACCTAATATGTTAATGTCGAATAATTAATAATCAAGTGCGTTAATATACCGAGTTGGTGCTAAAATTATACTGTAAGGACCCTGATCCGCTTCTTCTAGTCTTTCAATTTTCGGTAAGCTGGTGATCCACAGTAACAATGGAATTAGAAATGCGAGCGTTTTTCCGGAACCAGTTTCGGCGACACCAATAATGTCTCTGTTCTGAAGTCCTATAGGAATGGCCTGCCTCTGAATTGGCGTTAGATCTTTGTATCCCACTTTGTCAATGATATCAAGAATTTCTTTAGGAAATCCTGATTCTTTCCATGATCGTATCGGATCTGGTATACGGCCACCTTTTATTGTAATATTATAATCTTCTCGGAATATACGCCAGTCTCTCTCGGTCATTTCGTGAAGAGCTTTCTCAGACCAATGTCTATCATCCCACTTCTGTTTTTCCTCCTTCCTTTTCACTTTCTTCAATCTCATCCTTAAAAGCAATGAAAAATAGTTAACGCACTGCATGTATAAATTATTTTCAATATCAAAACAAGCGCATACTTCTCCTGTTCCTTCTCTGCTTCTGTTCTCCTCTTTTCCAAAAGCTCCCCATAGAATTTACTCTGATCTCGTTTCTGTGCCTTGATATCTATGCCAGCAAGGTTTCCTCTACCAAAAAATTGAACCTGATGTCGTTCCTTATAAATGTTATTATAATCAACAGAAGTGTCTTCAGAAGTGTCCCAATCAAACACGAATTTCCGATCGTTCAATCTTCTAACGCGACGTTTCTTTTTTATCAGTCCTAAGTAACGTTCTTTAATAGCTTCTACTTCTTTCTCTTTATCTTTGTCCTTAATTTCCTCTTCCCTTGCACGCTGACCTTCTCTACGCCTGCTTAACAAACTATGGAAACAGATTTATAAATATTATTTAATAGGGGGAATACATTATGCTAATGTATAGTAAAGTACCTGTCCCTTTCGTCCCATTCTCTTTCTTTTCCAGTGCTCTCATTGTGGAACAAAGATTTACGTACTTCGTCTTGCTGTTTTCTGATGGCATCAACTTCTTCCTGCCTCTTCTGCAATGCTAGAGCCGCACGCTCCTCCTTGGTTAAAAATTTTGGTTTGGCTCTTGCCTCTTCCTCTGCCTTTTTCTTAGCTAACAATTCTTCCAAACTGAGCGGCTCCTTTTTTGGAGCAAGCTTTGCTTTCTCATCCGCTTCATCTTCCTCCTTCTTGGACTCGGACTTGCTTTCCTTTTTATTATCATCTTCCATAATAAATATAGGACTTGGCTTACGTTTCTTGTCATCCTTAGACTTGTCTTTGGACTCACGCCTTTCTCTGGACCTGTCCCTGTCTTTCTCACGTGATCTGTCCCTTTCCCTGGATCGTTCTCGCGATCTAGAACGTTTCCTGTCCTTCTTACGATCTTTGGACCTGCTTCTGGATCGTCGTCGATCACGACGTTCGCGTTCCCTTTCTCGATCACGATCTCGTTCACGAGATCGACTTCGCCTTACAGTTTTCTTGTCGTGTGCCATGTTTCGAGCACTACAGCCTGTTTAATTCGTTTACTATAAGCATCGAAAGTCTAGTAAATGATAAGGTTAGGAAGTTCAAATATTAAGTAACTTTTAAATACTGAATATATTATTATATATAGAAACAGTTTATATTGTTCTAACGATATATTTTATTTATAACAATGACCCTTTTCTAGATAGAAATGAATTTTAAATACCTTTCTTTGAATGTTGTTATGGGATGTCACAACAGTGTGAAATTCACGAAAAAACGCAATTTCTTGAAGTCATCAAGTACGATATTATAATTAATAAACACTATATTTAAGTAAAATCGCCTACTTTTATGCAGTAGATTCTTCACTGCAATAATAATTTTTTTAAATAAACATTTACGTGTCACTCATGTAAGTGTATCGCAATGAACGGCAAAGTACATTTCTGGTTGCATTTCCAATGCAAGCCAGGTCTGCATTTATAAATCTTGAACATTTGTGAATATTGTTTACTTGGTAAATGCTTACGTTTAAATTTTTTATTTCATCGATTGATTAATGTTTACGATTTAAAAAAATTTAATCTTTAAAAATTACTACAATCTACTACAATTATTGTTTATCATGTATTGATTAATATTCAAATCCTAACAGTAAAATAATAAAAATGTATTGCAATAGAATATATAGAAAATATTATTACAATACAAAAAATTATGTAAAATGTTTAGGGTCTAGAAGCTATATTGAATTTTTGGCGGTCGATAATCAGGTGGAGAGCGCTGCATTCATTGGCTAGGCGTGCGTAATACGTTCGGCCAATCGTGTGGCAGCATCAGGGGAGCCACGGGCAGGCTCAATAAAGGGCGCTAGTGTCCGTCAAGTGTCACAGCCGTTGCTCGTCTCCTCAGTATTGAAACTTGAATCGGTGATTTAATTAGGAATAACGTATTTTTTTGCTAGAATTTGTGAAACTTTAAGCAATAATGACCGACAAGAAAGGTAATTATACACCGTAACCGCGCAATAACGACTAGAAGTATGTGTTACACACGTTAAGAGTATCTCGTGTTTTCGAGTCGAGGATATACCCACTTGTCACTCGTACGACGGACAATTCTTTTTTTCTGTTGGCTATTAGCGATTCGACACCTGTGAAGAATGGTGCACATTCAAATTCGATTGAAGCCCTTTATCGTTTGTTCCGCGGACAGATCCCCGTTCTCGCGCGACCAGAAAAAACTTGAATTACTGCCCAGTGACAGATAAATCAATACCGCATTCTGTGTGGGAAATACAAAATGGCTTCCAGAGCTCGTTCTGGATAATTTTCGCGACGACTCTTTATTAAAAGTCGAAAACGGCTTCGGAACCGACGATTTTTGTTGCGCCGTTATCAGTTTCCTTCATTCTATGTCACGTTCCGCTTTATTTATGCGCTTTTAATTGACTCGGCCAACATGCATATCCAAGTACGCATTATGCATATATTCACGAGTTGCGAGTACTTGGAGCGATTGAAAAAAAATTATTGAGCGATCAATTGTTAAACATCGCAGAGATTCGCTGTATGCTAATACCTTTTTGTTCGAAAGTAATAAATATCGTTTTTGCAATTTAATTAGTAGAATATTTACAGTGGGAATGGTTTTTTTGGTGTCGAAATCATGTTTTTTTTTTACTGCAAACAAAGAAATGTGATTCTTCTTTTCGGGCTATGCTCTTAGGGAATTATGGTAACATTAACAAACATAGAGAACAAGTTATCTTTTTTTTTTAATTATGTAATTCATGATGTTCTCATTCTGTTACCAAAATTGGCTGTACATGAATCAATACATAGAAGAGAAGATATGAATATTCATAATACAAAGAACAGAGTAAATTATTACAAATATTGTGTTACGACTTTCCGGTGATACATTATTCTTTGCAGCCAAGAGAAATTTTAATTTATATTTTTACTCTGGAAGCCATGTACATTGATATATCATGGGATAGATAAAAATGATTTATTTTCATTCATATGGTACATGAAGGGTACATTAAAAAACTGAATCCAAACACAATACATTTAATGATTTATTATTTCAGCAAGTAACGAAGAGTAATGCTCTTTACAAGCCAAAATTCATATATTTTCAAACTATTAAACGTTAACCTTGCTATTTTTTGCTTATATGATGATTAGATATAGATAAAACATCATTTATATTGAGATCTTACAATTCTTTTTTTTAAATGTATCAATATTGAATGGTGCAACATTGCTACGGGTATTACCAGTGATCGGTATATACATACACACATATACACAACACAACATGCGCCAAAACTTTTCACAAAGATATCAGCCTGTGGCTCGTACGAGTGAAATACACAATTTTACTTTGGCAACAGACTTTCTCGAGTTTTGTACGTGGAATATGGAAATCTTGAATCGACGTACAGCTCGGAAACCACTACACTGTTTTATAGTAATCCACTATCGTACTTGATTAACAGCTCGGACACTTATGCGATTATTCCTAATTCAGTCGGCTCTGTTCCTAAGGCAGACGTGTGTGATTACAGAGCGTAGCGTTTAAGGGATGTGTAAAAGTTTAGTCTGTAAGTAGATCAGTTTTATACGCTGTGTGAAACGAAACACGCAGGCAAGAAAAATTAATAAACCGAGAACCGAGGATAATACTGGTGCAAATCTCTGCGAGCGTATTATCGTGACACGGTATAGCCGCTAAAAAACCGAAGGATAGCGCCTACAGTTGTGGCTGTCAATATGTTTGCAGCGGACCATTACAAAGACGATTTGATCCCAGTCAGTAGGTGGAGCTTCGGAGACCGGCGTTCGCGCAGCCTAAGCCACGTATCTAACCTCACCTTACTCTATATATTACCTTAACTCACTACGTGTTTATATACCAACATATATTACGTATCACACGATATATATATTATATATATATTCCACCAATATATATATGACGATATAGACGCACCGTGCGCCTCCCGATTCAAAAAGTGAAGACACGAAACAGAATAACAACAGAAAGCTTGCTCTTGATCTAGATTTCCCGCCATCGGCCGTTCGAGATATCGAACTTTTGACCAGCCCCTTCCGGCTCCTCATGTCGTTAATCTTATTGACAGATCGTTGGTACCCAAGCGATCCGTGCATCTGGCTAGCAATAGAGTATGACAATAATATGTGACGACACTTTGAGGAAATCTGGGGAACATAATAGAATGAATGTGACTAATCTCAGTTTCCTCGTTTTTCCAGGTTTATGTTGGTTAGACGCTAAATGCCATCATTGGCAGCGATAAGAGGATCGAGAGATACGCGTTGAATCTTAAAGAGATCGCTCGTTAAAAATCTGTCGCTCTCTGTTACAAACGGAAACGGAAGTGCCTGCGTTTCTTGAGTTTACGTCTGAAGAACGACCTGTACACTTCCGGCCGTGTAATGATTCAGGGGTTCTTCTACTTTAGTGCTAAAAATCTTTTGTAGTTATATTTTTCATAGCTTTATACGATGGAACTTTATTCAATTTTACCGATAATATTTTTATATATTAACCCCTTGCCCTTTGACACCCTATCAGACCCGCCATGACAATTTTCAACAGAATTTATGGATTTTATTAACACTAGAACTACCGGATGAGTCAAAATGACTTGCTTCTAATTTTTTCTTTTAGAAATAACGAAATTGTAAATACGTTTTCATAAGAAAATTTTTTAATAATCTTCTCTATCGAAGTAGATATTTAACACTAAACCTATCATGGTCAAATGACCGCATTTTTAATTCACAATTATTGAAATTATAAAACGTATTAAATAAATTCAAATAACAAATAAAGTTTAAATAAATTCAGTCTTCTCCCTTCTATAAGACATTTCACTTTTATATGTTTTGTGCTTGGTAGGTTTAGTGTTAAACAAAACTGATACGAAATCTAAATAACTGCAATTTTGTTGTTGTTATAAGGCAAAGTATGCTACTTTCATTTACTGCTTGGTAGTTCTAGTGTTAATTTCTTTCGAATCGAAACAAACTTCTATTTGGTTGTTACGAATGTATGATCATTCGAGTAAACTTAGACCTATGATAAATGCAATTGTTAATTTTTCTTGTAGGAAATTAGTAGCCACGACAAATTTCTGAGCTATGAAATAAATATCGTAGTGCAAGGGATTAATTAATATACTGTTTTCTGAATCCAGGAAATTAACATTCATTGTTAACATTACTTTTCCAACATTTTATTTTTTCAAAAACTATCGAACTTGATTTTACTACATTCGCAGCAATATTAATTACATTTTGCTAATATTGATTACGATGTAATTCGCTAAACAACGTGCTTTCTCGTTGGAGGCGTTGATCAAATTTCGATTCGACTCTAAAGTAGGAGGATCCTCTGATCCAATTAGAGAAAAAAAAAAGAAATATGCAAAAATGAAACAGTGATCCTTTAGAAACGACGACGAGGGTATTTTCGTAAGTGCTTCGAGATGAATGCGTTTAAACACGATCGAGACTTATACTTTTTGAATTGGAGACGTCGGCTGCTATATATCCAAATCAATATGAACGTAAGATATTGATATGGGTGTACAAATATTTCGTACTGAGACCGTGGTATTGGCTGATTGCTTAATTTATTCTATTTTTTTTCTCTTTTTTTTCAATTTTTTTTTTCTGGTCGCCCATCGTGCCACGATGATGAATTTTGATGAATTCAAGAGAGACACGAACTCTTCGATATAACGATGGATTAACCAAATGACTCGTGTTGTTAAATAAAAAATCGACGCGATGATTGCCTTCGAAATGATTGTGTCCACGGGGCACGATGGGCCAGCGAGGTGGACACGAATGCTGTATCTAAGCTCAGCGTATTTATATGATACTTCTACTCGATAGAAACTTGGTAGCTCACTTTTAACAATAGTGCATGTCGCTTCGGCTCGGGCTACAAGTTTCTTGTTGTTAACTATAAAAAGAAAATAAGAATGAAAAGGAAAAACGATATATATATACTCGATCACAGCTTCGCGATTAAAAAGAATTTTTGTTCGGCCAAGGACTTTGAGATCGTCAAGAGGACGATGATAGAGACGAAACTTGTGGTCGTTTCTGCACGTGTTTGGTAGTTGATATTTATATATATACATATCCGGATGAATTTCTACTTGTTCCTTCGACGATGGTAGCGTGTTTAGCTTAAATCCCATTCTGAAACGAGAACAGAGGAGACACGTAAGGAATTAAGTAGCGTGTATACGTAAACATATATACGTGCACACTGTGTATCGCAAATTATTAGTGCTCGCCGATTCAAAGAAAACGGAAAAATAAAATAAATCGTAAATCGTTTGAAACGAAAAAATGCAAAAGAAAGCACGCTCCGTCGGTGACGGTTGCACAAACAAAAGCGACGAGGCGTGTTTTCGTGTAGTGAAAAAAAGTCCAATTGTCCGTGCGCTCGCGTCGCACCGCGGGAAGAGATCTCGAGCAAAAATTCGGTTTGCCTGCATCCTGATCGGTTTTCTGTGCAAGTATATAAATATATACATAGCTTTGATGATTTTTCACGTATTTGTAATTTTAGTTTTGCATGCCTTGGAATGTGTATCGGTAGTGGCACGGGCGCGGTTATGCGCGCGCGAACGCGCACCGGCGCGAGCACCTTTTACCTCTTAAAATCTCTGTTATCGTTATCCTTGATCGACCGGCAACAAAACCAGCTGAAAGGATATGGTCTTCGTGCTTGGAATACAATTGCAAAAGGTGCTCGCGCCGCGCGTTACAATGCATGCTCATATAATCTGTTGTATTAGACCTTTTCCATGATTCTATCTTTTTTACGTTCGTACGTTCGGTCGCTCGTTACCTTCCTAATTAGTGCCGGTATTTCATTTGTGAACTGAGCACATGCTTTTTGTGCTCTTTCTCTCTCTCTCTATCTCTATCTATCTATCTATCTCTATCTATCTCTATCTCTCTCTCTATCTATCTATCTATCTCTACCTCGCGTTTGTGCTTTGAATTGTCAACTCGAGAAGATTATTCGCGTGATTAAGAAGGACACGAGCGACCGGTTTTTCGTCGTTTTTTAATCGTCGTGTAGCCGAACAGTTTCGTAGTGTTTTGGAGTTGAGTAATACAGAGACGTTCCTATTCCTGTCGTGAACGAGACATCGAATTCATTAACATCTTGGTGAAAATTCGGCATTAGCCCGCGGATCTATCGGGAGGCGGATCGACGAGACGCGCGATGGATCACGCGCGTAAACTGAAAAACGTGTGTACGAAACGGTTCGATTGGCAACACTTGTCGCCGCAAGATCATAGGAATCTCTCTCGAGCATTTTTGAACTGCATGTGCATGTTTGGCAGAATCTATCATGTATACTGTTAATAGTGAGCTTAAAGATGAGATTGCGAGTCGACGACAACGGTCGACCGTTGCCGAGAGTGTCGAGACGTGCCTCGAACCCGCCGAGACCCAGTGACCCGGACCGATATCCCACGAAAATGGATCATTGATCTTCTCGTCAAAAATTCGAAAGGGAGAAAACTATAGGTCGCGTGTAACTTTGAGAACTCGAGGAGATCGCTGAATCTTACCAAAAACTTCTTTTCTGAACAGGGCGAACGAGTTACTAGAATTGCAATTTTTCTCGGAACAGAATTCTGATTGATTTTCTAACCGAATATAATTTTTAACACTAGAACTACCGAGCATGCAACTGGCATACATTGCCTTATAATAACGACAAGATTGCATTTCTTTAGATTTCGTGTCGGTTTTGTTTAAATATCTACTTGAATAGAGAAGTGCGTGAAAAAATTTTCTCACGGAAACATTTATAATTTCAATATTTCTAAAAGAAGAAATTAAGTCATTTTGACTCATCCCGTGGTTCTAGTGTTAATGAAATACACTTCAAGTAAAATTATATTAGCCATTATTTATGCGATCTATACAATTATTACATATTACACATTTATTATTACATTATGCGATTAATTACATATTTTCTTCTGACCTCGTGCTATGCTATATTACAGTAAAATTTTGACGCTTTTAATCGTTATGTTGAAATTACAAGGCGAGATTAAAATTGATTTAAAATCGTATCACTCCGGATTTTGAACACGAAAGAACGAGAGAAGCATTGCATTGGAAAGGAAAAATTTTTCAACACCCCTTTTTTTGATAAAAATGAAAGGACATTGCCGGAGATGGTCGAGGATCGGTCGCTGGGTCCCGTCGAGGCACGAAGACTGTTCCACCGAAGCATTTCGATGAGATTGAAAGATCGTCTCTATTTAAAACGAACGAAAACGAAAGCAAAAAAGCAAAAAGAACAAAACAAAAAAGAATAACGAAACGGGGCGGCAAGATTCGCCCGGTTTCTCTCTCGAAACGGGCGAAACTGGAAAGATCATCTGGCACGAACGGTAGAACTAGGTCGAATATGCTCATTGGGACAAATCAGGCTTTAAAGAAAGCATACGGAGAGAAAGACGGAGAAGGAATGCGTGCGTGTACGAGAGATAAAGAGGGGTTGAGACCGCTAAAACTGTTGAGAGAAAGGGGGAAGCGGAGAGGGAGAGACTGAAAGAAAGAGGGAAAAATTAGGAGAACACTGAGAGAGACCAAAAAAGAAAAAAAAGATAAAATAAAATGATGAGAAATTTACCCAGTGAAACTCGTACTAGCATATATTGAATATTCTGATCAATTGTTATTGGATTCGATGATTGTTTGCACCGTGGCACTGACACATAAATTTATTATTCGATTGGGGACTGATCCGACCGTGTTGGACACGAAGCCGTCTCGTTTTTCCGGCCTATTCCAGTCCGAGAATCATAAAATAATGACGACTGGCGAACTATGATAAACGAAAGGAAACGGTGTCGTCCTACACACGCGAGGCCATCAAGAGCAATGGAACGTAATTCGAGGAGAGCTCGTTTCCACGCGTTGGACCAGTATTCAATTATCATGGACAATTTGGTGTGGGCTGACATCTATGTTAGAGTACAACATGTCCATCCACCGCTGTCGAGCTTGAGCCATTCATCACACGCAAATCGAACCGAAGAGTTTTCCGAGTGATCCACGAAATTTTCCGAGATCCGAGAGACCACGAGTCTCAATTGTCTTCTTCCTCAGAGCGTTCTTTCTTGAGCGTGACGAATGGCAACGGCACGGAGCGTAACTTAGTCTACTAAAAAAAAATAATAATACAAAATTGGGCGTTCTCGCGGTTGCCAACGGGAACGAGAAGACAGAGGAGAGAGATCGATCGACGCGGGTGGATTCGAAAGAAAAATGTGACTCGCTCGTGGCAAGGTTCGCGCGAGTAGCGCCCAATTAATTAATTATATATTACGCAATTACGGATAACTTTTAATCATGTTTGACCTTTATTTTATGGATATTTGCAGAAATTTGTGGTTTGCTGAATCTTGTCACAAGTTTTTGAATGTGTGGAACTTGATATATACATAAACATTCATATACTCATATTTATATACATATACATATATATACATATATATGTATATACATATATACATGTTGATATATATGTATATAACAGAATAACGTATACATATATAATCTACTTCATTTTTTTCTGTTCATTCGTACCACTGTACTCATTGTATAAATTACACATTCACCGCCCGAACCAAAAACCAACAAAAAAGAAAAGAAAAAAAGAAAAAAACGTATGAAAACGAACGAGTTGTTCTCTCGGATCGAGACCACGTTCTTGTTTGTTTCTTTCTTTTTTTTTTTACCAACAGAAATTGGATCGTTTGTTATCGGTTTTTTTACCGGAAGTGTCTCACTTGACCGAATCTTGATTATTGGGCTTGTTTTTAACATCACTTTTTGGAACAACCCTCCATTTACCCCCTCTTACCAATGGCTTTATTTTGGCTCTGTTTTTTGTCATTTCTTTTTTTTTTCGATGTGGTCGAGCCTGCACGATTCGCGATTGGCCCCGCGAAAACTTTTTCTTACTGTCTTCAATTGATAAAAAAGAAAAAAATTTATTTTCCAGCAAAAGAATGAAAAATGATGCATTTAAAGTAACGAAATAATTTTCCAGTTGCTTCAGAAGTCGAAAAATTTTGTTTGGACGCATTGGGCCAGTCGACGAGTCCCCGAGGGTTCGATTAATTAGACGAATGTATTTGGCTTTTACCTTGATTGCGTAACGCTATTTGCTTTGAGATCGGTTTCGTATTATATCTTAGTTTTAGAAGTAAAAGGTAGGTCGATCAAAACACGCGAGTTTTCATTTGAGAATAGTTTCTCGTTTTCTTCTTATTCTTATTCTTCTTATTCTTATTCCTTTCGTTTTTGGTTTTTCCGTTTGATTCACAAAACCGCCTGATGACTCTGTTTATTTCTTTTTTTTTTTTTTTGACTATGTCGATACATTACATAATACATATGTATTTATATTTTTTGCTCGTAGTGGCTGTATTGTTAGAACTTTACTGTACTTTTCTGTGTATTTACGTTCAAACAAGGTGAAAAGAATTCGAATTTCATTTATTATTTTTTCTTTTCTTGTTATGTTTCCAACTAACAAAAAAAAAGAAAGAAAACATCTTTCCTCGTTCTATCATGACGCGCGTGTGTATTCAATTTGTTCTGTTTTGAATCTGTTTTTCCTACGGCGAACCAGCCCGTGAACTGATCCGATTGATCATCATTGAAATCAGTGACAAGATGTACCACAGATTGCTCCATTCTCAGATTCCAAACGTACACGTACTGTTGTTTTTTTTTTTTTTAATTCACGGCCCGACCGGCCACAAGTAAATAGTTCGCTAAGCTATTCTCAAGTGTCTCGCTTTCAACTATGCCTCTGTCGAGAATCCCACCGGAAATCGAACGACTACCTAATAATTCCCATTATTATCTGCACGACGTTTTTCGATACTGCATATATATATACGTATATATGTATTTTTCTCTTTTTTCTCTGTCCATTGACGATCGTTTTTGGCGAATGAGAAACAAAATGGATTTTCGTCAGAGGCGTAAATGTTTTTTTTTACTATCAGATGCCTGTCTTGTACCAGCGCAGTTTACACGTGGATGCGTCGCGGATACTTCTTTCTTCACATGTATACATACATAGATATATACATATATATATTTATATATATCTATTTATATATATATACCTTTGTATCGTTTACGTTTCTTTTTTTTTCTGTTCTACCGAGATCGTCTCTTCTCTCTTCCGGTTGCCGATTACGGTTTCCATCGAATGAGAAACTTGACTTGCATTTTTGCGTGCCGGCGGTAAACTCGAACGGTAACAAGAGAAGGCAGCGATACCGTTTTTTCGGTTATTTCTTTTCACCATTATTTAGTGACTAACATTGTTTGAGCTTTGAATAGTACCTTGATAAAAACGGTGTATGTCATGTGTAAGATATACTTGGGTGTGGGAGTACCACTTTTGGAGTTAGGACGTAATCGACGCTCGGTCACCTCTTGATTTATTCAAGCTCGCAGAAGAGCGCCGAGCAACAATTACATCCTTACAAAAACGCATGTCTGTTGGATAAGGCGTCGGAGATGTCCTAACATTGATGACGCGAGTCAGCTGATCCCCAAGGCACAGAGAAACTAAGGGAATAAGAGAGTATACGAATACCAGGTACAAAACAGTTTCTATTAGGTGCCCTGTTGGTCCCTGACGCGCGTCGTCGTTTGTCCTTCCTGGCAGTGGTACCACGTACCGTTGGCTTAGAAGAACCTACAGCCAACAAAGTGAATGGACTTGCATTTTCCATTGCATGTGTTACAGCATACCCGGTGACACCTCATCCACCAACAGGTTTTGTCCCTGCGCCGGCACAGCCTGCTACCTACGGTGGTACACGTAAGAGATTCATCTCTGGCTCCATTTCTATTGGTTCCAATGAGCCGATTACATGCGTATCCTACAATAGTTGCAGGTGCCGCACCGTATGGAGTCTTTCCTAATCAGCCCCAGCTCTACGCTGCACAGGGTCCACCACCACCGACATATGATCAGACTCTTACACATCCTATGGTAAGAATTTACATGTACCATAAGTTAAGTAACTGGGACATTAACACATTATCTACCGACGAATGTTCCATAAATTTCATGGCTGAGGATTTTAACCATTTGCAGTCCAGGTTTCCTCTCTTTTATTTTAGAACTGACTTCAACGTCATGAAAATTCAATTATATTCCCACGTGTAGTTCTGCTAGTTTACGTAGAATAGCTGAGAAATCCTGAAATTGTTGTGTAACTATGAAATGTCATTACCGATGAAGGGTTAATAGATCCTTCAACAAGTGCATAAACTTCAATCATAAACCAACAACTTACTTTACGAAGATTTTCAAGCTTTCCTTTGGCACAGCATCTTATTGAAAATTCGATAGGCTTCCGGTAGATAAATTGTTAACTAAGCACCCTGGGATTGTAATGTACCCTTGCGGGGCTGAAACTTTAAACCTTCATGTGTTTCTTGGGTGTGTACGATAGAAATTATTTTTGCAGATGTATCAGCCGATGTATAGTCAAGGATACCCCGGCTATTTAGGCTCATGCTACCCCGCATACGGGCCACTACAATATGCATACCCACCATTAGCTGCAGCTGCAGCATATTATCCAGCGGCAGCAATGCAGCCTCCGGTTAGGCCCCCTACGCTTGTGATGCCTGTAAGGATTTATTTATTTTAGCCATAGTCGGGGACAAAATCACTTGGTCACCCTTTAAAAACTAATAACCTTTTTAAAATTAAACCAAATAACTTAAATTCTGTTGAGATGTTGCTTCTGACATCTAAAAAAAATCCAAGTCGTTTGATCCAATTTTAAAAAATTTCTTAGTTTTTAAGGGTGTCCACTTAACTTTGTCTCCAAATGTATGTCTTCTTTATCGGTGTATCTGCATACCTGTGATTATTACGATTAATTAATTGTTTTTTTTTTTTAAGAATGGGTTCGACGCTACTAATCGATTCGATAGTATCTCACAACCCGTCTTGCCACCACCTCCAACAGTTCCAAACGCCGCCCAACTAGCTGCAATGGCGAGCCACAGCGTGGCTATATCGCAAAAGAAAAACTTCCTAGGAGGAGGAACAGAGGGCGGTTACTTTTGGTAAACCATTATACCTTTTGTGAAACACTAAAGTCTAACAAAGGCATATTGTTGTCGAAATGATCCATGTAGGCAAATCTGATTTCTGTGTTAGAGTTCTACTATTTTTTACATTGGGAGCAGCTAATTATTGAATTAGTATTAATTTTTGAGCGCGGACCGATTGCGAAGCAAGCTACATACCTATAGACAAAAGAGCTTAGCAAACGATGATTCTGTTCTTTCGTTGAGATCATGGATTTTTTTTTAGTAACGTAGGAACAGACAAGAAACACAGACACACACACGCGCGCGCGCGAGCGCGTGACCGGGTGGAGTAAATGTGATCACCTTTTTTTTTCTTTTTAAGATCTTAGCGATCGGTCGGTGCCTCGAACATACTATGAAATTTAGTAAAAGAACCATTAAGCAGGGAAGACTCGTGCGACGCTCGCCATATGGACTGCAAAACAAAATTCAGAGAAACTAACGGCTACTTAAAAAACAAAAAAAAAAAAAAATTAACTTGATGAAAAGACCGGAAGTATATTTTGTAAAAGATGCGTGAAAATTTCTTAACAAGAACTCGGACGTACTTTGACAAAAAAAAAAATACGTCATGGTCTTTGAGCGATGACTTCACGAGAACGATCGAGCGATACATTGAATCTTTCTGACGTACTTAAAATAGAGTCTAAGAAAATGATTATTTAGAAAAGGAAAACGAAAAAAAGGCTATGAGTAAAAGAGTATTGTTTTAAATTGTACGACTGCCAACGTAATCGCATTTCGAGAACGGAGTAATTTAGTGAAGCTATTCGAATTGTCCCAATTCCCCCTCAAAGTACGTTTTGCTCGATCATTCTGCATTTAACGATTTATACTTGAAACGCACGAGGTATTCCAGTTCGTTTATTATTATTTTTTAAATTAATTTAAATAAAAGAAAGGATTAGTGAATGCGAGCGAGAGTAGGGAACACGGTGTTGTTCTTCTTTTTAGAGTTAACGGGGTGAATACGTCCACCAGCGGACGCGAGTTGTCTCATTCGCCTACAGGGATCGATATTCAAAGTGTGTTCTAAGCCTTTTTTAAGCGCGACTTGGTTTTCTGCAAGGCAGGCCGAAGAGCAAAGGGGCTGCTCACGTTATTTCTGTTACTTTTTACACGACTACCGTTCTAGTTTCTTTCCCTTGAGATTCTTTGTTCCCCACTCCTGGTGGCCACCAGCGGGTAGTCTTTCTTTTTCCCAAAGTAAACGTTGTTACTTTACTTTGCGAAAAACGACAAACGAAAAGAAAAGAAAAAGAACTGTGAGAGAGAACGATCATTAATGGGTAGCCCCAACGTTTAGAGAACAAGAAAAGAAAAAATGGATTATGTACGTAATAGGAGCCTGAGGAATGCGTGAGAGTCGTTCGTGGTTGTGACACTATTAAACAATGTGCTTTAAATTATTTCGAACACGCGATTCAATATCGAATACTTCTAACTTTTCAAATCTATTGCACACATTTTGTTTCATATGTCCGAATTTGGTTGTAGATAGTATACCTTGAGGAGGTGTGGTCTACACTTTCAGTTTACTTCGACGGTGAACAGAAAAAAAAAAAACAGAATTAATTATTAAAAGAAGAAAAACGACGATGTTCGAGGCTCCGGAGTGCCAAAAATGAAAAAAAAACAATATATATATATACATATATGTTCTGAATTACCGAAGATTCTCACGTATTCGACGACTTCGAAGATACTTACTACTCTACCTAAAAGAAAAAGAAAAACGAAAGAAAAAAGAAAAAAGTACGCACTCTCTTCTTTAAACGATCAGTAGTCTTTCCTCCTAGTTGTTTGATGTTTCTTTTTTAAACGCAGATTAGCTAGGTCAGCTAACAAAGTTATTATTTAATTGAAAATGAAAGGCTCGACTGCGCCGTTCGAATTTCTTCAAGCAGGTTACAATTGCGCTTTGATTGAAACAGTTACCATGTAGCGTCGTCTCTCACCCCGTACAAGAAACGACGCGTCGTTTCTTAGTTATTATATATATATATATATATATGTTTTTTTTATTTTCTCTTTTATATTATATTCGTACTTTGTTGACTATCCGGACGAAGAAAACTTCCACGAATTTTCTAAGATTTCTCTGTTGTTTAGCGACTGTATGGGAACTGGTTTCGACCGAAGATCGCGAAGGAAACAAATAGTTGACTCAATTTCAAAGTACAAATCGAATATCCATGTAAGTAGAGGGTTAATTCGCGACGACGCGGTCGAGCCTTATCGTCAGCCATATTAGGCGAGTTGCAATGATGATACGGTCAGCAACGCAGCGGGTTCGTAACGGCCACGATTTAAGATACAATACTTATTCCCATAGCGCTCTCATGCGCCCCGTCGAGCAGGATTGTGATACACTGTCTACGCAAAGAGCGCCAATTATTGTATTCATTTTCGTAGTGCTTATTTCCCATTGTACGTTCGACTAAAGCGTCGCTGTATTTGTTAACATTTTACCTATCGGAAGCTTGTTAATAGAGTCTCCTATAATTAAACATTTTCCTTCGAGTAATAGTCCTGACTTATCGACTTCAAAATTGCCATTGATATTAAAATCTATTAAATGGCCGCTGTTAGGTGAAGTGTTACTAATTTTTCTATTTCTTGTTATATCTTCATGAGAGTTATACCAATCGATGAATCATGCTCCCGGCATGCAACGAGATCCATAAACGTACAACAAGAAATACACTGCCGTTGAAAATAAATCACTAAATTCTTGAAATTAATTTGATTAGAAGAAGGGCTCGATTGCGAGACGTATAGCAGAACTATAGTGCTCGCGCAAAACCCCGAGACGAGAGCACCCGTAGCTATCGGAGTAAGTATTGCATTGTGGAGCGCAGAGTTGTTAATATCGGTAACGGAACGATTATTTTGTGAGATGCTAGAAAGATCGTGTATTGTTAAGATTGTAGAGACAGTGACGATGATGATGTGATGATGATGATGATGATGGTCTGATTGCACAGCTACGAAACGACTGTTTTGCTCCGCAATCATAGCATATATAGTGCGATGTGAGCCTGCGGATGGGGCATATTGTCGTTGCTGCATTCGGCAGGCTGCACAATTTAAACTCGATATTAATTAAGCAATGAAGATCGAAGAAACTAATTTACAATCGGTGATAGCTTAGGATAGGACCAAGAGAAGAAAACAAAAAAAGAAACGCAGTTCTATTTAGAAATTTTTCGAAAAATGGGTGTTCTGGCACACAAATGAAGAGAAAAGAAAAGGAGAAGAAGAAGAATAAAACTTGATCAGTACTCTTACACACATATGTTTCGCAAATTTCAATCTTGTACCGGGACGTGTTATAGAAGCGAATTTTTCTGCTCCGAGGATGGAGAGCGTAGAAGAAATGTGGAAAAAGAGAAAAAATACTAACGAAGTTGCAATTGAATTGTACGCGAATCAAAGTGATTTCTATTTTGCCTTAAAAGGGATGGAAACAAAAACGAAAAAAAGTGGACTATTAGTTGAATTTCTACGCGCGCATGCGGGTGTCGAACAGAATTTGACAGGCCATTTTTTCAAAAGAGAGCGTCGCGTCAGCATTTTGAATTTTGCACTTTTTGAGACGCAGGAACTTCCTAATGAAAATCGATAAATACCACATACTCACAGAGAAGGCTCTCCAGGGTTTTCCCGCTGCGATTGTATCGGTATGTTCCACGAACGCAAAGAAGAAGAAAAAGACCAAAAAAAAAAGAAAAAAATGACAATGTTCTTTTTTTTTTCTTCGCGGATAAAATCTCCTTTTTGTTTTAGGATAATTTCTAATTATTCTTTCAATGAAGAAATTGTGACGACAGGATTATTGAATAAAAATGTTAAACGTATTACCGGACACGCTACAATCATAAATGTTATTTCAGAAAGACATTGGGCTCAGACTTTTATTTAACTCCTCCGCAAAACGATCATGTACATGTATATTATGCTACTCTTGCTTTCTGTTCGTTGAACATAGGGCACAGCCTGGGCAGGAAGATTCTGGGACACCCTACGAATATACTGTTCTTTGTATTTTTGTGATATTCGATTACCTCAAAAGTCCCGACGCAGAGCAACATAGGTCTTGTACTTGTCTTTTTGATTCTTTTGTACCGAGTCGATCGAGTCTAGTATGATCTCTATGATCCAAGATGAAAACGGTAAGATGATTAAGCGAGAGAAAGCGAGAATGAGAGACAGAGAGAAAGATATGCGAGCAATAATTGGAAATGAAACACTTTTTTATAAGGCGAAACGCACCATCCGGCCAAAAAAGAAACGTATGTTTCGGAGAGATTGAGAGAGAGAGCGCGCGCGAGAGAAAGAGCGTCGTGAACCTACGTTTTCACCTTGTACCTTCGATTACTATTCTTTTTCTACCAGACGTACCTACTACCAGCTACTCGTATTAAATGTCCAGCGTTTTTTTTATAAGAAGGCGCGTTGATCACAATCTTTGTTGAACAAGAAAAAGAAAAAAGAAATCTAGTCCGAAGAGTCTGACTGAGATTGGGATAACAGAATGTTACATAGACCGTTCTCTTTTTTTTCACAATCCGTGCGACGCCAGGTGCGAACTATAGCCGCAGCATATTCACTTATACCTCGAGAGACATCAGGAGAAAATTCACCTTTCCCCTCTGAAATGGAAAAGCGAGAGACAAAAAAAAATAAATAAATGAAAAACTCATGCCATTCCACTTGACGACATTGAGCTATGGTCATTGACACGTTTTCAAAGAAAATTTCAGGAGAGATGAGGTGATGTCGTTGCTCGACAAATGTAATAAAAAACAGAATAAAAAAAAACAAGAAAATACACTCTCGTCGAATTTTTGCGAGTTTGCATATCAGCGAAGGGCCGCTACGCTTTGCCCTTTACATTGCGCAATAAATGCACCGAGTTACCTAAAATAAAAGAAAATCTTGCAGCTACGACGACAAATTTAATGAAATAAAATAACGAACGAACCGAAGTCGAACTCATCTGTACATTAAAACAGTCTTCACGAACAAAATGGAAAATGTAAAAAAAAAGATAAAAGACAGATATAAAGCCCAATGTCAACTTTCATAAATGAAACTGTTACACTCATATACATACACACATGACCGAAATAAGTGAAACTATTATTGCTTTGATATTTATATTTAAATTATTCTTATTTAAACGATTTATTTGCAGATTTCTACAAGTTTAGATCACGAATTTACCGCGACATATTTTGACCGATTATTTTGTATCGAGCGAGAGTGATGGGAAGGTTTTATATCATGAAAAAAAGTGTGCAATAAGCGTAATGTCTATTGTAACAATAAAGAAATGATATTAATTGCAACGGTGAATTTGTTATTACGTTGAGCGAGCGAGAGTGTGAGAAAGAGAACGAGAGAGAGAGAGAGAGAGAGCGCGAGCGAGTGAGAGAATATAATAATAAAATCAGGAGAAACGAAAATGTACCACTGCAATCATCAAGTGTACTAGTTAATAAATACTATGATCATGGAATTCGTTAGAACCAGCTTTCTCCTTGCTTGCTACAGTCATAACATAACATTCACTGCAACAATTAAAAAACAAATTGGTAACAAAAATTATTGTATTGAGGTACAATGTATTAGCAGTTGACGTGTGTACAAAATGCTACATAATCCGCAATGCAACTGAGATTACCTTCATTTGTAATTAATAAACTGTGGCTGTGTATGCACATATTTCTATATGCTCTAAATGCATGAGATCGCCAGTCTTATTAATCTGGTATAGAAAATTAGTTTTTTTACATAGTGTTTATTTGATGGCAGTCTGGCCACTCCAGTTTATGAATTACTATTGCCATTGGTTCTACTATGATTCATACTTTTTACTAGCTAAAACTTTCTTCATTGTTTTCTCTAATGCAGGTAACATGTCCAAGTAACTATCTACACATTTGGTAGCACATTTATCAAATTCATCACTGTATCTATCTACTTCGCTCTGTGTAGGATTTGGTCCCATGTGATCCTTTATTTTATCATTGCAATCCATGACACACCTTTGCAATCGATTCTACAAGAATATTGTTTATTTATTATGTTAGATTCCAATTAATTCGCTTTTTCTTTTCACAAAGTAATTACCTACCTGAACCCTTTCAAATTCTCCTTCAATATACTTTTGAGCTTTAGTTAAGGAGCTATTACAGTTCTCCACACAGTTGTGTACTTTTTGCATGCTGTAAGTTTCATTGTCGCAGCAAGTAGCCGCACACCTGTGCATGTCTCCCTGAAATACAATATTAATTGTATCGTATGTACTTTTACTATCGAACACCACAGAGGTGTTCAGTTATTCATCATTGCAAACATCAGTGTAAGCATGAATGAAATAACCTCAAAAAATTCTACAATCCAACCGAATATACCTGCATTTTCCTAATGTAAGACTTGTCAATCTGCTCCACCATTTTATTCATATTCTCTTCAACCCGTCTTCTCTGTTCCTCAACCATTTTGGTTTATTTGATTAAAAATGTTTCGATATTAAATAAAAAGAAATTAAATTCCCGGTCCTCTATATGTAGTAGAACCGTATCAACACCTCGCATGGACGATTATAGGTTATGTCAGTACATGTGCGGTTATATAATTGAAGAAGAATTTATACTTGGCGGGCCTGAATAATCAACAATACCTATTAAACATTTCATTATTCAATAAGGAAAAGAAAAATCATAATGTGTTTCATTAAATGGAAGTCCGATTTAAATGGACAATTGTGCGGCGGGCTGCTTAAAGTAACAATACTTGAAATTACTAGTGTCTTAATAAGATCAATACATGGTCTAATGTAAAGTGATATTTTTAAATATAAAGAAACAAAGGGTTATCTTTCATTATTGCATTTTATTTCAAATACGAGATTTCTAAAACCGGGACTCGTTCCATAAAAACACGGCTTACGACGTTACGATTATGCGCAACGATCCAATAACGAATCTGCGCAGTAGAGATGCGCCGAAGTGGAGTCTCTTAAAGCGCACGCGCAGTCAGTATAGGGCACACTCCATACGAATCGGAAACCATTCCGGTCGCCTTTCTTCACTTGACCGGCCAAGATGTTGAGTGCTGTATCGAAGGCAGCCGCTGGAGCCCTGAGGGCCGTCAAACCAGCTCTACTCCAAAATGAAGTCGCCAAAGTATCCGGAGTTCTGTCCGTGAACAGTGAGTAGCCGAATAATCATTTTCTTAAACGTACTTGTCGCCTTCTCACGATCCAACACGTAACACTCTCCTCCACACTGTTCTTCATCGTGCTACAGCCGATAAGTTACAGTACCACCAGCACCACCCCCTAGAATTTTACCGTCCTGATTCGATAATCCAGACTAACTTAACATTTATCTCATTTTTCTCTGAACTGACATACGAATATTGAGGAACAGGAGTATTGTATTGATTATATAATCCATATTATTTGACCGAACCGTAGTGGTGATACCACTGTGCCAACATGGCGGCATTAAGGTCACTTCGACTAATTTTTGACTGCATCGAAAATGTTTTTTGCCGTGACTGCAATTGGTATTAGAAATATTTCGGTCACCGTTCGGTTTTTATTGGAATTTCATTTTCTCTCTTAAATGCCGCTATATGCGAGAAATATTCGATTTTCTTGGACTTCTTAATATCGTCAGTCGTCTCGTGGACAATCGATCATCTATAGAACTTGTATAAGCTATTGAAACAGCTTAAACATTAGGTGAATATACATCGATGTGCTTAACAAAGTAATTACAACCATTTAAGCAAGTCGAAATTCATATTTGATAGGTTTTCATTGAATTTTACACATGTAATTCGTATTATGTAACTTGCTTCTTGTGAGCATTATCTAATATTTTATTGAATTTATTTCAATAATTATTTCATCTGTAAATCCTAAAGACGCCTAATTTCTAAAAAAATAATTTTAACATTTGATATATAATTTTATAGTTTGACAAATGTTGATCCATTATATACAAAGCAAAAGTGTATGAGTTATTTATTATTTATTGCTTGTTGACAATTAGGCAGAGATTATGCGAAAGCAGCAAGCAAGGGTGGGGCCCAAGGAAAAGTTGTGGCTGTCATTGGTGCCGTCGTAGACGTGCAGTTCGAAGATGATCTTCCACCAATTCTCAATGCCTTGGAGGTTCAAAATCGTACTCCAAGGCTGGTCCTTGAAGTCGCTCAGCATCTTGGAGAGAATACAGTGCGCACCATTGCTATGGATGGTAATGTCATATTTCTTTTTTCTTTTCAAATCAAATTTAAACAATATTTACTGACCATTTATAGTTTTTTACAATGTTATATAACTGCATAGGTACTGAGGGTCTGGTTCGTGGCCAAACTGTATTGGATTCTGGATTCCCTATCCGTATTCCTGTTGGTGCTGAGACCTTGGGCCGTATCATCAATGTCATTGGTGAACCCATTGACGAACGTGGACCCATTCCCACTGACAAGCTCGCTGCCATCCATGCAGATGCTCCTGAATTCGTAGAAATGTCTGTCGAACAGGAAATTCTGGTAACTGGTATCAAGGTCGTCGATCTCCTCGCCCCCTATGCCAAGGGTGGTAAAATTGGTAAATTTTATTTTCTACATGTATTCACATTCTCGTGAAAATATTAGAATTGTGTGAGAACCCAAAAATGTCGAGAAATTTTGGGACTCCTGACCATATACAGTTTCTTGCATATCTCTAGAAATTATTTTCTAAATTATAACACCGATTTGATTGGATCCGTCAGGTTTGTTCGGTGGTGCTGGTGTCGGCAAAACAGTATTGATTATGGAGCTGATCAACAACGTAGCCAAGGCTCATGGTGGTTACTCCGTGTTTGCTGGTGTGGGTGAACGAACGCGTGAGGGTAACGACTTGTACCACGAAATGATTGAATCTGGTGTCATCTCCTTGAAGGACAAGACCTCCAAGGTAGCACTGGTATATGGTCAAATGAACGAACCACCAGGCGCTCGTGCCCGAGTCGCTTTGACTGGTTTGACTGTCGCCGAGTACTTCCGTGATCAGGAAGGACAGGATGTGCTACTCTTCATCGATAACATCTTCAGGTTTACACAGGCTGGTTCGGAAGTAAGCGTCACTTACAATGTTTTATTACTTTTTCAAACCAGGATGTTTATTAACAATTGTTTACTTGTTCTAGGTATCTGCCTTGTTGGGACGTATTCCATCTGCCGTCGGTTACCAACCAACCTTGGCCACTGACATGGGTAGCATGCAGGAACGTATTACGACAACCAAGAAGGGATCCATCACCTCTGTGCAGGCTATTTACGTGCCTGCTGATGACTTGACTGATCCCGCTCCTGCCACCACATTTGCTCACTTGGACGCCACCACTGTGTTGTCCCGTGCTATTGCTGAGCTTGGTAATTAAACGAGTTGCTACTTTGATAACATTCCAACGGAGCTTGGAGGAGGATTAATATTATCGTTGAATATCAGGTATCTACCCAGCTGTCGATCCTCTTGACTCCACGTCTCGTATCATGGATCCTAACATCATTGGTCCGGAGCATTACAATATTGCTCGTGGTGTGCAGAAAATCTTGCAGGATTACAAATCGCTTCAAGATATCATTGCTATCTTGGGTATGGACGAGTTGTCTGAAGAAGACAAACTTACCGTAGCCCGTGCTCGTAAGATCCAGAGGTTCTTGTCACAGCCATTCCAGGTATGCAAATCTCCATTTTATTATATTACTACGGTATGCACTATCGTTTGTGCTGTTTAATTACCGTTAATCGTTTTTATTTAGGTTGCCGAAGTGTTCACTGGTCATCCTGGTAAATTAGTACCGTTAGAAGAAACTATTAAAGGATTCCAGAAAATCTTAGGTGGAGAATACGATCATCTTCCAGAGGTCGCCTTCTATATGGTCGGTCCTATAGAAGAAGTAGTAGCAAAGGCAGAATCGTTGGCCAAGTAATAAGCCAAAACACAGTCATCGTAATCATGTCATTAATAAATAATTAAAACGATCTTCTAATAATAAAAGCCTGTTTCTTTTTATCTACAAAAGGAATATTGACTTCTATCCAGAATTGTTAAGCGTCGTTGTATCGAAATTGCAAAACGGGGATTAGAAGATTGTTTTTTTCCGGTGTACGAAAATTCACAGAGGCATACCAAATTGGTGAGAGCGTCGTGAACATAATTAACCACGAGAATTTCTAAGAAATTCTGTGTAATGCTGTTCAGGATGTTTTCTTCCAGCATAGATCAAGTCAAAAAACATTGTTATTATTCAACATATACTTAAGTCACAATAGTATATGTTAGAAATTATAATAAAAATTTTACAAAAACGTACGGATAAATGTGGAGTTTGAGAATCATCCTTCGTTTTCGTAAAACGTTTTTTTTTTTTTTAGTTAGGAGAGAAATAGAAAAAATATACATTTATTTTAACTATAAAAATGAATTTTTTTAATTATTTTAAATAGATATGCTCTTCACAAAAATATTTATGTTCTTGCAGCAGGTAGCACTCAAATCCAATGTCACGTTTTGTTATCGAAATCAATCATAGGTTTCTCCAATCGATAAGTGTTTTTAAGCGTCTGAAATAGGAAAAAGATTTATTATGTTTGAGAATTAACTAATTATAATTTAAAGAGCTGCAAGATATCAAGGTATTGTTACCCTCCACTGATTTATATTTAGGTAAACAACGTTCTGAATGTTTGGAGTTCCTCCAGTTTTCGTTTGAGCTATCATATCTTTTGTACATGGTTGAACCATTAGGATCCCAGAGCTATCTACGATCATTATAACAAAAAAGTATTAAATAACCTTAGACAAGAAACTATATACTTCAACAGTTACTAACAAAGAGAGACACCTTTTGTTATTTTTACATTTCCGTCCCTGACTAGAAAAGATATATGCAGAATATTTTCAATTGTTTTCCCGAAATCAGTAGGGTGCAAAATAAGTTTGGAAAAGTCCAGAGGTTCGTGATGAGTTTTATAGTACCGCGTAATGAACATTCTCATCTTTACAGTCTGTTCTAAGCCTTCCTCTTCTTTATCAACGGCTACAACATTCTCAGGCCTTTTTATCTGCGCCTGAGCATCTCTGACCGCTGGTTTCCTTTTAGTCATTTCCTTCCTTTCCAACGGTGCCAGAGTACCTAACAATAAGATAAAAACCAAAATGTTTCTTACTTGTACCCATTTTTTATAAAAATGTATAAAATCTCATGAAACCTAGTAATGTGCTGTATTGGGGCATTGTTTTGAAACATTTTGTAACTTTGTTTTCCAGAAGTGACCAATCTATTGTTTTTGACTCGATGTTTGGTAGTTGTTTTACATGTTTCACCTAAATGAAATGTAAAAAATTTACTATAAAGACATTCAAAAGAATATATACCACATTCTAATACATACCACATTTTTGGCAAACTCTACAGAATTATAAGAGCTCATATTCTTTGTTAAAGAGCACGCACATTGTTTTAGAACCTTGGAAGATATGTTCATCATTTCTGAATCCATTAGTACCTCCTCTTGATTATGTACTAACAACATATTAAAAAGTTAGATATACAGAAATGTGTACAGTAGAAAATAATAAGGACATATGTACCCTTTTCTTCTAGGGTCGTTTCGGAGTTTATAATATCTGTCTCTTCCATACATATTTCCAAACAGTTTATAGTATTATCACTGACTTCATGTTCTGTAAATTACATACTGCTAATGATTTACTTTCATAAGAATATCTCATATAACTGGAGCAAGTTGCATCTTAAAAATCAGGCGTATGTAAATGGTCTCGAATGATTTACATATATTTTGCAATTATGCTTGTGCATTTGTATGATTCAATGCACCCGAGAAGTGCAATTGCACTGCTTTTTTTCTTACGTAACATAACCATTTTTGTCTACATTATTGAAAATGAAATGCACTTATTTACACCCGACAAAAAATACCAAGCTACTAATGCCATCAAATTATCAATTTGAAAGTTATGACAGTTTGAAATTTGCTACATACACTACCACATTTTTTTTATTTCGATTCATTTTGAAGATACAGCAGTTCCAGTAGCACGGGACAGCCTGTATACAAATTTACGTAGGATCTTACGAAGGAATTCGGCTTTGGTTATTATTTTTCTTAAAGTTTCTTTGCGCTCCTGCGGTGATCGTAAAGCTGAGGTGTTTTCCGCCAAATAGGTACTTTCTCTGGACATTTTGACTTTTCTGTTTGTTAAAAATTCTTCAAACCGCTTGTCAGAAGTCAGAGTAATAACAAAGTTCTTTAGGCGCTGTTAAACTTGATTTGTTAAGCAATCTGTTTCAGTAATGCTTCTCCTCGTTGTTTAACGTCGGATCGACAGAAACTTGTTCACGCTTGACCACAGACGGCCGTTTGTAGCGTGGCGATCGCCAGGACAAGCTGCTCTTAACCTTTCATCGCAGTGAAACCAGCTATGCTAATATTTACGAACTGTTCGCTGCAGTGGCTTGATCGTGTTACATTACAAAACTATTTATTTTCGAGCGATTCGTGTTTCATTATTTCTTAACAGTTCTTGTTTTCATTGTAAAACAGTTCAAAAGAGAAGCAGTGATTACTCGAAAAGGAAGATAAGGAAAACTTTGACAGCTCGTGGTTACAAACGTTTGTGCGTTTCTGTTTTGCGGGAAAAACTTTAAAGAAACGGGTATGGAAAACACCTCGGACAAGGTAGAGTTCTTGATTTTATAATCGAACGAGAAAGCGCAATGGAATTATTATAAAAAATGTATTTTTAGGAAGAACAGAACAATCAAGATGATTCAGACTCGGAAATAGACGAGGTAGAGCCCAGGCTCAAGTACGTCAGGATGCGAAACGATTTGGAATGTATATTGCAGAATGATTCGGCTAGCTGCATTGCTGTACATCCGAAGGTGTAAATTCTATAATATTTTTAATCATTTTTGTAGTTAAAATCCTGTGGTCTTGTGCCATGGAGGTTAAGCCGTTTTAATGTACAGGGTGGGCCAAAGTTCAGAGTAGCATTGTTTTTAGGGATTAGCGTTGCCAGAAAAAGGTTTTGCGCTTTCCTCTCTACCATTGGATTCCCCTCTAGCGACTCTTTGCACAAGGAAAATATGCGATAGCAGTTGGTTACTGTCACTGTCTTGTAACATGGGACTCAGGATGACACAGGGACAAGGGGTGTGAAGCTCACTGTCACATAATGTGATACACCTCAAGTAGTAGTGGAAATCTTCTTAGCAAATAGCATGATGCGAATTCCTTTCGCTTTCCTACCAAATACTACGATAAGAGAAAACAACTATACTAGCAGCAGTAGTGGGAATAGTGCAATGTCACGTTATTTTCCTCGTGCAGGGAGTTGCTAGAGGAGAATCGAGCCACATTTAGTGGTAGAGGAGGAACACATTGTCTGGTAACTCTGGATGGGATTCTAATTAGTATTTACAGTGAATCCGCTTTATATGCCAGAAGCTCGGGTCTTGTCGTGCTCGGGGCACTATTCTTTGATGAAGTTCCGAACATAGAAAAGGACAGCAATAGTCTACCATCTTTCACAGCTCTATTTACTTATCTGTCAAAGTCACAGCGTTGTCAATACTGCCGACGAGACCCTAGTATTCTTTGATGCAGTGGATATTTCGACCTTGGCTAATTCAGAAGCTTTGCAACGTATAACCTGGATTCACTGTAATCCTTTTAATAAAGCGATTCAATTTTTGTTTAGTTTCTGTGCGTGGGTTCTCATTGGGGCGTAATCCACCTTCTAGACCACCAAGGCAACAATATTAAATCGAAGAGTCTACAGGCTCATACTGTTGCCGTCAACCAGATTTCTATAGATCAGAATGGAGATTTCATTGCATCTTGTAGTGACGATGGGAACATTTTCATACATGGTCTTTATAGTCCAGAAAATAATCACAAAATGAACATAGGCAGATTGGTGAAAACTATTGCTATAGATCCAAATTATTATAAAAGCAATAGTGGAAGAAGGTTTATTACAGGTATGTGATGAATTTTATTGTTAATGTTTATATGTTAATGTTATTGTTTTTCAGGAGATGATAAATTAGTTTTATATGAAAAGACTTTTTTATCAAGAACGAAACTTACCGTGTTATGTGAAGCAGAAGGTGGGGTAAGATCGGTTGCATGGATTGGGCAGTTTGTAGCATGGGCATCGGATATAGGTGTTAGGGTTTATGATTTAAATGCAAGGTGTTCATTAGGTTTTATTAAATGGACTAGATCTGCAGAGTAAGTGGCAGAGTAATATTCGAAAATTAGGTAAAACAGGTGAGGAGAGTAGTCCTTATACAAGATTATTTTTTTCATTTTATAGAGCACTACCAGAACACTATAGATGTAATTTGAGGTGGTCAGATGATAGAACATTATTAATTGGCTGGGTGGACATAGTAAGAATTTTTCAAATTAGAAAGAAATCAATGCAGGAAATGGTTAATAGACCTCTACTGGAATATGTAGTAGAACCAGGTATGTTTGTCATTTAACTAAACATTTATTGATTTTAAGAATACAATAAATAATAGCATATTATTCTCAGTCTCTACATTCCAAGTGGATTTTTACATTTCTGGTATTGCTCCGCTAGAAAATCAGCTAGTATTATTAGGATGTTTGAAGGAATTAGATGAAAATGGGAAAAAGCAAAGGCCAACGTTAAATGTTGTTGAACCAAAGGGTCAAGTCTTGGTTGTTGTCTGTGCAAATTCCCTTACACTACGTGGCTATGAGCATTACAGTTGTAACGATTATCACTTGGATTGTTTAAAAGAAGAAAATAGGTATACTTGATGCTTCCAGAATTGTGTGACATCTTGAAATTTTTCTAACACTTTTTTTTTACATTTAGATTTTTTATTGTGAGTCCAACAGACATTGTGGTAGCTAGCTTGTACGATGCTGATGACAGAATTGAATGGTTATTAAGCCACAAGAAATTTAAACAAGCACTAGAAGCCGTGACAATAAACAATGGCAAGGAGTGTAAAAGGCATACTTTAGTTAATATTGGTCGCGTGTATTTAGATCATTTGTTAGCTTGTGGGAGGTACGACGAGGCAGGGAAGCTTTGTGTAAAATTTCTAGGGAAGGATAAAAAATTATGGGAAGAAGAAGTTAGTATCATCTGCTACATTAGACAGTGTTATCATTAGGCAGCGAATTTTATGCATTTACAATAGAGATGAGTAGGCGTAATTTAAAACAGTAAAAAAGCATGAGATGTTATATTATTTTCAACCTATTAAACATATTAGAAAAGAAAATTAATTTCTATTTCCCTCCAGTTTGTTGCTATTCATTTAAAAAAAATTTAATTTGCATAAAGATCCGCTGTCTAGTTACATTTTTCTTTTAATTGCATGACTGTCGTATGTTCTTGCAGGTATATAAATTTGCAAGAGTTCATCAATTAAGATCTATTTCTTCCTATCTTCCAAGAGGCAGTGTACAATTGGATAAATTGATTTATGAAATGGTCCTGTACGAATATTTGAAAATGGATCCTGATGGATTTCTTCAGCTAGTCAAAGAGTGGTCACCGACATTGTATAACGTCGCAGCTGTCGTGAACGGTGTTCTAGAGCACCTTATAGCTCAAAATAAACGACAAAATGTACTCCTAGAAGCTCTTGCTATTTTATACATTCACGACGAGAGGTATGACAAAGCTTTGGCCATGTATTTGAAGTTGAGGCACAAGGATGTGTTTCAGCTTATACAGAAGTACCAGCTGTACTATGCTGTCTCCGACATGATCGAAGGTTTGATGGATTTGGATGTGGATCAAGCTATACAATTCTTTCTAGACAAGGTGCCATCCGAGGTTGTTGTGCAAAAATTGGAGCACAATCAACGATATTTATACTTGGTAAGATACAGAATCCGAATTCTCCTATCCTCCGAAAAAGAACCAAAATGCGTATAATTTACTCAGTTATTTCATTCAATTTATTTATTTCAACGAAAAATAAAATTCAAATGAAAAACAAAAAATATCATTACTACATATCATGAAATAAGGAACATATAAATCTATATGTAATTCATTTTATAGAAACTGGATATATTATTTTTGAAATAAAGAAGTACCGTGTAAATCGGGGGATAGGTGTAATGTAATGTAAGCCTAGCAATGGACATTTATGATATAAAGATCTCGGTCCTACCAGTATTTAGACGCGTTAGATAAAAAGGATACGAAAGATCCGGGCAAGTACCACGGGCGGCTAGTTCGACTCTACGCAGACTACTCTCGGGACAAACTATTGCCGCTTTTACGACGATCCGATAATTACCCGATACAGCAAGCGCTGGACATTTGTAGTCAGCGGCAATTCTATCCAGAAATGGTGTACTTGCTCGGTAGAATTGGAAACACCTCCGAAGCTTTGGCGCTCATGACGCGGGAATTGAACGACATGGAAAGCGCTATTGCATTTTGTCAAGAACACAACGATGAGGAATTGTGGAACGACCTAATTAGCTATTCTCTCGATAAACCTAGTAAGTTACGATGTCTCGTCAACAGCGGCATACTTGTATAACTACAGAGTATCCCACTGACTCTGTTATAAGACAATGTTCCTGATATTTCTTATGCTACAAATCAAAAGAATAAATTACTTGGTTCGAAGGGGCACGTATTATGGTAGGGATCATTTTTTTCATTCAAATAGGGGATCATTCAAATAGTTTGTCCTTTTG
Organism: Seladonia tumulorum; assembly: GCA_913789895.3. Lineage (NCBI taxonomy): Eukaryota > Metazoa > Arthropoda > Insecta > Hymenoptera > Halictidae > Seladonia > Seladonia tumulorum. The sequence goes on from OU565267.1 coordinate 2,431,824, forward strand.
ATTCATAGCATAAAAAATATAGGAGATATCGCCTTTTAACAGATACCCTGTACATAAATGTATTTCTAAATAGAGTTGTGTTTTCTCAGAGGCAATCACGTTCCTCCTTCAGAAAATAGGAACTTATGTAGATCCGAGGTTAATGGTAGAAAAGATAGACCGGTTCTTGGAGATACCAGGCTTGAAGAAAGCTTTAGTCAAAATGATGTCCGATTATAATCTCCAAGTTTCGGTACAAGAAGGTTGCAAAAAGACCTTGTCCAATGATTATTTTAATTTACATGAAAGGCTGGTTAAATGTCATCAGAAAGGAATATTTATCGATGGTTGGTAATTACTAGAAAGCATTAGTCGTAACAGTATTAATTAATCATGATGTTCTTTTGTATCAGATGATCAAATGTGCGGAGCTTGCCACAGGAAAATAATTGTAAGAGGTATCTATAAGAATAACAAAAACTAAAACAGCTGTAACATCATTTTCATTATATTCTTACAAATATTATTTATTGCAGAACCAAGAAACTTAGTTGTATTCTATTGCAAACATTCGTTCCATGAAGATTGCTTACCAAATTTCGAACTAGTGGTATGTATCTTAATTTTCGAGTATTAAAAAGTTCTTACAAGTTCTCACAACGTAATTTTCTATTTTAGGAAAATTGTGTTATATGTAATTCGCATAAGGATATGTCTCCCAGCAGAAAATGATACAGGTAATGTGTATTATCCCTTCAACATACTTATTATATGATCGATTATAGAACATTTCGAACATGTATTGGTTATTTTAAAGCATCCAGGACATTCTGATAAAGGCTAGAAATTAAACGATTATATGAATAAATATCAATATACGAAGTACACTTTTAACATAAACATTTACTTGATATTCGTCACAAGTTTTCATGATTATGTGACACTTGCTGCAAGCAACTTCTAATTTTGAATCATCCTCAGGGGTAGTAGATTGTTTTCCTGAACTTGTTTCGCTTTTAGACGAAGTTGAAGGGACTGCATCATACAACTGAACCGATTTCATAGAATCATAAGAACGCTGAAAATCATTTGTCTCAATAATCATTCAAAATATTTTTTACGTTATCAAATCTGCTCATGTTTAATAAATTACTAAACATTTAAGTATTGTATGAGTAAATTGCATCCGTTTCATATGCATAAAATGAGGAAAGAGAAAAATAAACGTTTGGTTTTCGAGTTAAAATAGTTCCGAGTATAAAAAAGGGTCAATAAAGTACTTACTATGTCCTGATATTCTCCATTAGAAGATCTTGATTCTTTTAGCACAGGACACTTTATGCTCCGTCCACAAATACCGCACACAACTTCTGATACGTCCTCCGCTAGCTGTGATTTTACATCAACATCATCAGTCTCATCGTCTGTACTGGTCTCCCAGGGTATCGGATCTTTTGCAAACGCTTTGAAATGTTGTATTGTGAAGTCAATTACATCCTCGGGTTTCACTGTGGAGACCAGTAAAATTTAAACTCGTTGTAAAATGGAATATTCTCTAAACAAGAGATATGACCTGTTTAAAAAGAAATTGTAGAATGGTTATCCAGTTGTGTTTACCAACGAGCAGCGTTTGAGTGTAATCTGTAATCAGGTATTTCACTTCTGGATGATTAAGTAGATATTCCGTGTGTTCAGCCATCTTAGAGAACTATGAAAAATTGAAAAATATATGTCTTTGATTTTTCTGGTACACTGCAAATATTTATCGCAGTCTTTTACTTTTGTGTCTAAATATTTCGAAAACATTTCAATATCTTCTGCCCAACGATCCTGCAATGGAGTTTCTAGTCTTATTGTGCTACTGGCAATAGCTGGATCTGCCAGCGGATTCATTTTCAAGATATAAGGCACATCCAACCAATTGTGTCGTAGTATTTTGCCATGTGAGCTTAAATAAGTTTTTATAATATGCACGCATCCATCCTGTTTGTGTATTTTACGCTCAACTGTATAGGCATTTAAAAAGTGTCCATCTATTTCCATACGTTCGGTTGGAGTACATTCCTGTTCAGAAGAAATTCATTATTTTCACTGAACAACGCAAATTTATATTTTCTTACATAACTGGATCTTGTCAATTCTCCATCTATGCTGATAGTCTGGAAAGACAATGTCCCTTCATAATTAATTAATGCCAAATATCGCATGAGCAGTATATTCACTGCTTCACTAATTATTCCATCGTCCTGACTAAAATCTAGGTTTTTGGTTTCTTCAGATTGATCACATGGACAAGTTCGTGTCAATTTCACGTAGTAAGAATTATCCTCTATGCCTAGGTAAATTGATTCCTCATGCAAACCATCGTCTTTGTACACAAATCTGAAATATTTTTCAGTATACAAAGCGAAACACCTAACTTGATCACCACGAATAGCTTCTGAATTATCCGTTGTACAAAAAATTATTTTTACAGATGTTACAATGCATGCTTTCTGTATAAGTGGTTGCATCTGGAAGATTTAAAGGTCAATTTTGTTTTTTTAAATGGAGAGAGGGGTGCCCTATCTTTTCTATAGAAGTTCAAAAGTCCATATCATCTAACATCTGTAAAAATAATAACTTTTAAATAAAAATCCTTGGCACATTAACTAACTCCGTTCTTTTCTCTTCCAGGCAGTGGAACTTCGACGTTGCCGAGCCGATAATTTTCGTTCCACCGAAGTGACCGTCGACGGACATCGAAGATTGCACTTGCACCAGAAACTCGTGGGTCCGAGGCCCTATGGACTCGACCAGAATGCAATACCCACCTATCGGCTTCGTGTCCCTTTCAAATTCGCTCTTCGAACAAACTATTAAAGTCTCTCGAAAGCATAACGCTTTTCGTTTCCTATTGTCTGAAGTACAAACGAAAGAAAGGGAATATTTAGGAGATATGAAACGTGATATCTTTTTCGATGTTGTTCATCGTGTATGTTCTGTGTCTGTTGAGCAGTAGGGACAGGCGTAACTCGCAATGAATAGACGCACTACATTCCATACACAAGTGATTTCGCCAACGACGAATAAACCTACCGATGTGTATATTATATATATTTTTCTATATCAAGCTTTCATTGCACACCGTTTTCGTGGATGTTCGTATATTTTTATTTCTCAAGTGTTTTTGTTCGTCGTTGGGGAAATCCTGGCTAGAAAAAATATGTTCGAATAGAACGTTAGACCGATATGTTTTTATCCAAGGACTTTTTCAAGGTTTTATTACCGGTGTATGATCGTTGCGTTTTAAAGTGATTGGTCGTAAGCCTATAATTCGCTGTATATACTTATGTATAAATCTAGACTTCAGAACGAAACTATTCTATAGTAAACATGCAGCAAGAAACAGGACAGTAAGTGGTCCATCAACTATTAATTTGTACAGCGAGGTGCCATTATTGTATAAAACGATTAATAGTACGTTCTGTAGTACCTAAGACTCATTTGATCATTACTCAATTTACGTATGTGTAATGTTATCGATATACCTAGGCATTTGGTCTAGGTCTTTCTGTAAATACGATTTTCGAATCGCAGTGTAGAACAATAATAATATAATATAATATAATATATATATATATATAAAATATATATATAAATAAATAATAAAAATATAAATATATAAATATAAAATATATATAATAAATAATAAAAAAAAAGTAACGCTGTAATATATATAATATATGAATACATAAATATATAATATATAAATTTTTCACGCCGCTTTTAAAGCTGTATATTGGTTAATTGTCGAAGCTTTTTCGCGGTGATTTTTATAATTAAAATCCGTCTGCTCTAGATGAATGAAATTTAATTTGCGCCTAGCATCCAGAAATAACTTTCTATTTACCGATAACAAATTCTGGAATCCATTTTTGGATGTCGAATAGTTTACAAGGAATTTCTTCTTCATCGCGCTTCATTACAGCTGCTGTTGCGAATAAAACGCTTTGAGAGAAAAAAAAATGGAACAGCAAACAGAAGTTAGTAAATAACAAATTTGGAGATAGTGCGTTTGCAAGATTGCAGTGAAATCTTGATATTTGATGAGGAACGTAATACGATGAATGTTAACAAATTATTAAAAAAAGGAGTAGACGTTCACGCTTGCGAGCTACCGAAAACGTCACAGAGCAATTTACCGAAGTTACCACCTAACGCGAAATTTCATGCCCGCTGGAGACGAAAGTTACAAAAGCTGATTCTGGTTTCCGAGAATCATCCTTTAACACGTAACACGTTACGCAGTTATGCTGCGATTGCTTTCGAGAAACGAAGACACGGACGGTCGTCGCATTGGTGGATAATTCATCCGTGCAGCGACTTCAGGTAATTTTCTCTAGCGGCATGTAATTTATATTCTTTATTGAAGTTACTAAATGTTCGTGTAGATTTTACTGGGACATTCTAATGACGCTTACTTATCTCTACACGTACATTACCGTGCCATATATTCTTGCATTTCATAGAATAGCGAGAAGTGGCAGCCCAAAACTTTGGGTTCGCATATATCCTGCGTACACGATTTGTATAATAGACATTGCCTTAAATTTTATAACCGGATTCACCTCAGCCGAGGGTCATGAAATCTTTTTAGACCCAGTTCTAATAACGAAGTAACATAAATTCACATTCTTCTCGTTTAAAGTCCGATGGTTGTTCATTTCTGATTTAAAACACCATGTTTGTTGTAGGCATTACGCGAAAAGCTTTTTCTTCTTTGATCTGGTATCGTCGACTCCCTTGATCTGGTTCCACAAATACAAGATAGACCCACCAGGCCCCAACGCGAATTCATTGTTTTTAATTCCTGAACTGTTACCGATGCTGAAGCTAGGACGCATTTGGACATTGCGCGTTTACATAAGGCAAATCACAGCAGTAAGCGTTGATGGAAAGAGAAATCCTAAAACACTAACAAATTAGAAGAAAAAGAATTTAATTTTTGTAGAGTTTTACAATTTCCCATGCTATGGATAAGGCCTTATGGTTAGTACTGTTTATGATATTATTATTCCACTGGTGTTGCTGTATAACACATGCTGCTCCAATTGTCTTTTCGCACATGGATCGCACAACCATGCAAGTAGGTTTATATACATGTATCCAATAAATGAATAGAAATTCAGTGTTCACTATTTTAGGAGAGCGAATTGTTCTTGGTCACCTCGGGAGTGTACAAAAAAAGCATGGCAGAAATTTATTTACAGTATCTTCACATGGGCGTGAGCAATTTCTTTGGATCTAGTTTTATTGAACTGTACACCCTGGAAACGAAAGACACAGCAATACGTTGCTCGCTTTTAATATTAGGGAAAGGGTGTTTGATTTATATTATAGGTAATTCTGCTTCAAGTTAATGAAACCGCTCGATGAGAAAAATGTCTTTCAATTTGTTTATTATGATAGTAATGATTCTGCAACTGGCAAAATCAGCCGCGGAGCCGGAGCTTAAGTATCAACGAATTATGTACAAAGTGAATGAATATATTCACGAGAAGAAGCTTCCAGAGCGGCTTAAAAATAAACTTCTTGTTTATTACGAATATCGTTTCCAAGGAAGTTTCTTTAAGGAGAAAGCCATATCAAATACTCTGTCAAGTGAATATTTCCTATACAAAGACCTTCAACTATCGTTTTGAGATTCAAGTTTCAAAATTATTTTATTTTTACACCTAGATCATCTGTACCAAGAGATTATGATACACAGTAGTCGTGGACTGTTACACACAGCCACGCTTCTTCATTATTTACCCCGTACTACCATAGGAAATTTAATGGGTAAGAAAAATAATACAGATTCAGAGTATCAAAGATAATATTTTCAACGAAACTTGTAACATTTTGTTATAACATACGAATGTGTCTAGGGATATTAAGACCAGTTATATATTTAAAGGATGATATTATTTATGAGAGTGAATCCGAAGGCGAGGATATGTTTTTTATAGTGAGTGGTACCGTCGCTCTGATTACGTTCGATGGAAAAGAAGTAATGCAGAGATAACGCAAATTTTATACCTTTTCGAAACGAGTGAAACGAAATGATTGTTTTAATGTTTTCCCTGTAAGATATGTCATGAAATAGACGGAGGCTATTTCGGAGAAAGCGCTTTAATTTTCCCCGACCGACGGAGGCTGGAATCTGCAATGGCACTCGAAGTCTGCGAATTGCTGCGTTTAAATCGTCGCGATTTCAAGCGCATGTTTTCGACGTCGTCGAAGTTTTACAAAAGACTCGAAAAGTCCGCGCGAGAAAGACTCGAGAGAATGTTGATCACGAGCAATCATACAATATATTTTAAGCAAAATCAATCTTCGAAGGTGGCCTCGGAAGACACAAATAATCAGGGTGGTGAGGAAGACTCAATAATCGAAAGCGATAATGAAACGGAAAATAACAGTATAATAAATTTGGTTCCATTATTGTAGAAGGTGTTAACACATGATTGTGTTATGTATAACATTCTGTGAGGTGCTGCGGAATGCCACAATTAAATGCAGTCAATAGCGTTACTCTGTGGAGGATTTCATCAGAAATTGCATTTCGTCTACATTAGCCATTTCAGTTTCACGTATTTATTCGCATGCGTGTACTTCGCCAGCTTCTTCCGGTTTCGCGTGTCGCGAAATTTTGGAACGTGAATCGAAGTTGCGCAGTGTAATTAATTTTATTGGAATATTGAAGTGTTTAACTCGTTGGAGTCGGTAACAATTCTTTACGATTCTATTTTTAAGTCTCTTTGCGCTGAATAGCAACCGTAAATTTGTTCGATACTGGTTCAATAAAAATTTACATTAATACCATTTGTTTTAACTATTATTTTCTAATAGAATTATGTTCAACATAGTTACTTTGTTTATTGTTCAAATAAAATGTGGTTTTTGTTACGTTGAAAAATGGACTTAGATATTGTAACAGAGGTTAAGTCTACAAACTTGACAAGCTTGTTACGCACGTGGCCGGCATATGCTTGTCATTTTGTTTGAAAAATATATTTCATCGTCTATCAGGCGCATTAACGAATAATTTTCTTCTGATTTTACTCAGAGTTACAAATATGGTCGAATTGAAGTGGGAAGAGAAGTATGGCTTCATCACCAGAAATTTGGCCGAATGGCTCGGTGATGAGAAGATGAAAAGTATTCTAAAACAGAGGGACCTTAAGCTCTACTGGGGTACCGCAACCACTGGAAAACCTCACATTGGATACTTCACGCCAATGTCGAAGATAGCAGATTTCTTAAGAGCCGGTGCAGAAGTTACAATATTGTTTGCTGATCTTCATGCCTATTTAGACAACATGAAAGCTCCTTGGGAGCTTTTGGACCTTCGTACTCAATATTACGAGGCAATCATCAAAGCAATGCTTAAGTCCATTGATGTGCCCTTGGATAAATTGAAGTTTGTCAAGGGGACTGACTACCAATTGTCTAAGTAAGTAATTTATTTAATATGTTAAAAGCCACTCCAGCCCCTAAGGAACATTTGTAAACTTTACGTTCAATGTTATACTGTTGTGTACACAGCTTTCATTTATATAGACGATGAATGAAACTCCAAAATATGTGTAGCGTTTAACTATTAATGCATACTAGATGTTTTAGATGATATAATTTTAATCAAACTTTCTTTTACCAGGGAATATACATTAGACGTTTATCGGTTGACCTCTGTTGTAACCGAACACGATGCAAAGAAGGCTGGAGCAGAAGTAGTTAAACAATTAGCGAATCCCCTGCTCTCTGGACTGTTGTATCCAGGATTACAAGCTTTGGATGAACAGTACCTCAAAGTTGATGCGCAATTCGGTGGTGTGGACCAGAGAAAGATCTTTACATTTTCAGAAAAGTATTTACCCATGCTTGGATATGAAAAGCGCATCCATTTAATGAATCCAATGAGTATGTACATAATATAAATACAGTGACTCAAATATGAAATATATTCTGTTACGTATAGACAATAAAGAACGTAAGTTTTGTTTTAGTTCCTGGTTTAGCTGGATCGAAGATGTCCTCTTCCGAAGAGGACTCTAAAATTGATCTCTTAGACAATGCTGCAGCAGTCAAGAAAAAGTTAAAGAAAGCATTCTGCGAACCTGGAAACATAACTGACAATGGAGTTTTATCATTTGCCAAGCACGTGATATATCCTCTCTTTAAAGAGGGCGAGTCGTTCAATGTACCAAGAACTGCCGAATTTGGTAGGTATGATTTAAAAAAAATATCACATCAGTTTTATCAACAAAAGTCATCTATTACAGGTGGAGATATATCCTTCGACAAATACGAGGATTTGGAGAGTGCGTTTGCCAAGGAAGAAATACATCCTGGAGACCTGAAGGCTGCAGCCGAAATTTACATCAACAAACTGTTGGACCCGATAAGAAAAGAATTTGAAGCAAATGGAAAATTAAAAACTTTGGCTAGTAAAGCATATCCACCTCAGCAGAAACAAAGTAATATGTTTTTACATATAGAATTAAAACTTTAAAAAGTATACGAGTCGGAGTAGTAATATTAAAATGGTATTACTTCAATGTTTAGAAGCAGTAGAGGAACTAACACCAGCTCGGTTGGACATTAGGGTTGGAAAAATAGTTGAGGTGTCGAAGCATCCCGATGCTGATTCACTTTACGTTGAGAAAATAGACGTAGGAGATGCCAGCGGACCGCGTACAATAGTTAGCGGACTTGTAAATTATGTACCATTGGAGGAGATGAAAGACAGAATGGTAGTTATTCTTGCTAACTTGAAGCCAGCGAATCTTAGGGGTATTCAGTCTCATGGAATGGTCCTCTGTGCCTCTGTGTATGTTCGATTTCAATCATCGCAATTCTTTATTATGTGCCTTGGACCTTGTTTCACGAACTTTGTATCCTAATAGGGATGAACCTACAAGAGCAGTTGAACCGTTGAGACCTCCAGCGGACAGTAAACCTGGTGAAAAAGTTACTGTGGAAGGATACGAAGATGGGACTCCTGATGATGTACTTAATCCCAAGAAGAAAGTGTGGGAAAAATTACAAGTATGTAACTTTCCTCTCATCGTGTCGAAATTGATAGACCTGCAATTTGTTAACATTTAATTCTCCTTGCAGCCTGATCTTATAGTAAATGGTAGTGGAGAAGCATCTTGGAGTGGGAATCTCTTGTTCACTGCCAGCGGTGGTAAAATTACAGTCGACAGTCTTAAAAACGTAGCAATTAAATAATTTGTTCCCAAATACATAGGATTTGTATTTTTCTTATTTGCACATTCGAGAATAGATCGTCGTGCGCTCTATCGAACAAACGTGCTTCATATGTATTTAAGATTTCCGGCGATTTTTATTCTATTGTCGGCAAAACTTTTTTTGTATTTTTCAAATGTGACATTTACAAAAATAGATAGACGCGTCACTGCATGAAAATTTATATATTTATTAGTACATTTTTCATGATATCCTGTCCTTGATGAATTTTGTTACTGCACCATTTGCAATACCAAATTAAATTTGAGTTGAATTTAGATTTTTTCTGGTAACAGTAGATACACTGTTTGGTATTCTACCTCTTTCATTATAGTCCATTCTTATGCAAGGAGAGCGTGGTCTTAAGACATGGAAACAATCCGACTTCAACTGTGAGATGCTGCACGGTTTTGACTCATGCTCCTTTTTTTTACGGATGAACCAGGATGTAACAGAACACAGTGCTAACTCCTTTCTCAGTGAACTGCTGCTACAACCGTACAACAAAGGGTTTATGGCTGCGTTGACCAACACCAGGTACCTGCTTATATACCTGTAATACAAGTTGAATTATTTTGTACAATGTGTCCCACCTACAGTCAGTCCCAAATTGATAGCCCACACTTTAAATCGGAATAACTTTTTTATAAATGGACCAAATGACTTCAGTTTTTCTGCCAAGCTAGATCGATTAGTTTACTAGATGATACGTAATCAAATTTTTGGAAAAATTGCGTTTAGAAAAACTGAAGTCGTTTCGTTCATTTACAAAAAAAGTTATCTGATTTAAAGTGTGAGCCATCAATTATGAGACGGACTGTAGCTCAATGTTTCAGAAGTATTTACCACAGTGGGTACATATCTTCTGCTTGTCCCGGTTTAGACGTTCCTTGTAACAATTGGGCTCTTCTAATTATTAACGCTGTAAATGGTACGCGACATACTATGAACGCCAAGACTATAAGAGCCAGCACTTGTGCTACTCTGCCTTTGTACTTCACTACTATAGGAAATTTACTTCTTAGCGCTTGAGACTCATAGCGATCTAGCTGTACAAAAAACGAAAATGGTACAAAGCTCTAATAATACGTTTTGGAATGGAAAAAAGTTTGGTTCAATACTTTAATTAGAATAGCTGAATAAGATATTGCCATGATGGCCAGTGGTGCCCAGACACTCAAGCTTGCGAATATGTGCCAGTACGGATAAACCAGTACTGTGTCTTCGGTGCAATAAGCTTCTGAATAGTTCTTCCATTGTCTTTCATAATAATGTCTGAAATAGGCCAAAGGAGCAGCTACTGCAGCAGCAGAAATCCAAGTAGCGAAGAGCAATGTGTAGGTCACCCTTCAAACAAAAAAGTACAATGATGTGTAGTTACCCTAAATTTGTTATTTTACTGATACTTTGTAGTACTACCTTTTCGATAGGTGTCCTGAACAATTGAACACAATCGCGGAGACACGATCGTAGCTTATCGCACTCAGATTAAAGACAGCCACCAACGTCAGTGCATGCACCAATAGTCCATCGAGACGACAGCCGATCTCTCCTAAAACGTATTTCTGAAATAGATCTATGCAAAGAAACATCCATGGGCATACTACGCAGGTGCCCAAGTCTGCAATGCACATGTTCACGATTAAGAGATTCGTAGTGGTCCGAAGGAATTTCTTCTTGACCACTACGTAAATCAAGCCACTGTTAGCTACGGATCCGATGATGACGATTGGTAAAAGAGAAAGAATTTTTACGGCCACTTCCCATGCAGGCTTTATCACCCAAATCTTTGCAGGAAACGGATGTTTGCTGGTGTCGATGTCTTCCCACTGAGAACCCATAGACTTGTCAAGTTTACTCCATAAAATTAGATCTATTATTATTGCTTAATTAGAAGCAGAGTCGTACTTCTGAACCGATGGTGCTTATTTCATAGTGATATTCCACATAAAAATTCCATTGCACATCTAACACCATGCTTCTATTCTGTAACGCTGAAACTTCCATGTTGTTCATAGTTGCTTTTTGCTGTACATGTATGACATGAATTCTGATAGACTACTGACATAACAATCATTGTAAGAACTTAATCTGAACACAGCAGATGGCCCATTAGCATTATATAGAAGCAAGTTTGTTTGCACAGCTCTCGAGATACAGTAACTATAAAATGTATTTGCACGCTCGAATCTCTTGTAGCGAGTATATTAAAAAAGAATGAAAAAATATGATTTATTGTAATAGAAAATTCTGATTTAGTTACTGCGTAAATACTAAGTTTATCTACTGCATCAGAGGAGTGCATCATAAGGTGGTAGATGTTTATTATAACACCATTGACATTATTAACTATATTTTTATTTGGTTGCAAATATGTGAACACGCGTGTTTTATACAGATATTTATTGATAGTGTGCAATAAATTTTTTTTAGTAAGTTTGAACTCGTTTATATCTCTTATATACAAGTATATAAATTTGGCACGTCCACATTCAAATAAAAATACAAATTTTCTATGACTCTATTCCTTTGTTTTATATATCTCATATTAGACTCTTCGCGTTTATTTGTACTTGGTTGATTATTTCCTAATCAGTCGTACCCAGAACTATCTGGATGAACGTTTCATTATTATAATTTTCAAAGAATAAGATACAATACGTTGCATTCTGTTTCTATGTATGAAAAATATATAAATATCATGCTCTGAGAATGTACTAAGTTACGTGCGTAAATAGTTCTGTGTCGCTTTCAGTGGTAACAAGTATTGAATTAATTCAAATCGTAAATTCTTTACAAAACAGTTTACATGAATACATCTGTATTTTTACAATATCATAAATTCCAACATCTCAACAGAACTTAGCATAAAGATAAAATTAATCTTTGATCTCTACTAGATTTTACATTTTGTCCAGAGTTCAAAATAAAGTGATATTCCGTGAGTACCTTTTATTACACGTTTTCTTTTGGATCAATATCGAACAAATGAATAATCAGGAAGCGAAGAAAAACGAAGAAAAAAAAATTGAAATTGTGGGGAATCGCATTGCAACAAACAACGGAACGTAACACGTTAAAATAGATTAAGAATTAAATAATATAAAGTCTATTTTACTCCAATATATTAAATAGGCACAATTAAAAATTATAGTTTGTAATAGTACAATCGCTATTCGTATTTAACATTTCTCTATCCATACAATACCAAATGAGGATGTACAAATTCGAAATACGATATTTACAGACCAATACTATCTCATCACTAGTCACAGCAGTTTGTATTAGAATGTCCGTCTTTTAGAATTAAAAATTTTATAGTTCTAAATCCAGCGCGCAAATAAACAAATCCTGCCAATATAGTCTCCCGAGTTCTATGTAAAATAGGAAATTATTTGTTATTACATTTATCGCTATATTGAACAATATTAAACTACAATTTTATAACAAACGTTTTGACTAGCTTTCATAGTCTCATTCCGTGTCCTCGGCTTCTGATGATTGCTCAACTGGCAATGGAGAAGGAATGACTAATTCATCGTCCTCCACTTCCTCCTCCGCCAACAGGAAATCCTCTCCCTCGTGAACCTCCTCTTCTCTCGCTGGTTCCGGCGGAGCCAATATGTCTGTGCCGTGTTGTTTCAGGTGATCCTTCAACGCGAACGCCCTGCCGTACGACGCACCACAAATGTAACAACTAAATTTCAAATTGTTGTCCTTCTTGTGTGTCTGTATATGAGCACGCGCAGCGTATAAGGATGCGAACGGTCTTGAACACTCGGTGCACCGGAATGGTTTCGTGTGGCTGTTCTTGTGGCCCGCTAATTGAACACGCGTTTTAAATGTTTTCGGACAATACGGGCAGGTGTAAGCGCGCTCCTCGCCGTGCGTGAGCAAATGATGATTGTATACAGAGGAGGCCTTGAATCTCTTGCCGCAGTGCTGGCATCCGTAAGGTCTCACTCCAGTATGAGTCCTCATGTGCAAAGTCAAACAATACGAAACACGAAACGTTTTCCCGCACACCTGTTCACAAATAGAAATTCAGTTATTATCTTTATACAGGGCGATTAAGCTAACAATGCCACCTAGAAACACTATAACTTGCACTTATCAATTGAATACGCAAATGTATTAATTGCAATGGAGAACATTTTGAGCATTACCTGTATAAAAATCATTTACGTAGAATATCTCTATTAACTCTTCACCCCATATACGATTATAGTTTTTTTATTCGGGGTTTAATTTTCTCTTCAACCAGAAGATTCAAATTTAACCTTTACGATAAAGAAACTCAGGATGACCTTCATATCTCAATAAAAAAGCAAAATAAAAAGAAACTAATTATTACATTGTATGCTACCATTGAAACCATACAATTTTCGTTTCGACTAATTTTTCATATACCAAATAGTTTGTATGTAATTTAGGTGGCACATTTAGCTAATTTTCAGCCAAGTTTCATCCAATATTCAGCTGAATCACCCTGTATTATGTGAAAAATGCTTAAAGCACAATTCGAATGGTTCCAGAAGATAAATCTATCCTGCTTGTACTCACTTCGCATGCATGTGGCTTCTCCCCAGTGTGAATTCGTTCATGCTTCACCTTCTCATGGGGTCTCGTGAATCTACGACCGCAGTGCTGGCACTGATAGGGCTTTTGATTTTCCGTGGGCTCCGTGGTCATAGTTTCCGTCGCGGGTGGCGTCGGTGAATGCGATTGACTGAGCTCCGTGTGCACCGCTGCATGCATCGCTAAACTATCAGCGGAATCGAACTTCCGGTTGCAAACTGTACAAGTTACAGAGTCGCCGGTGTGCAATGCCATGTGCGCTTCCTTGTACGATTCTGCTAATGTTTTGCCTGTAAGTACAAAAACAGCAGACTTGAAGCATTACGATTTACTAGGCAATAAAGAAAAAATTAGAAAGTAAAAAGTCATCTCGTTACCACACTCGGGACACGTGAACGTGGCGCTGGGTGTTCCCTCGGGTGCATCAACGTGTCTTGCCCTAACCGGCGCGTGCATCCGAGAATGCAAGCGCAAGCTTTTATGCGAACAGAACTCTGTACCGCATGTCTCGCATACGAACGTCTTTTGATTCGGGTCCGGTTCACCCTCATGAACCTTAGCGTGCAATTGCAACGCTTTCGGCGTTGCAAACGTTTGGTCGCAGCTGTCGCAACGATTGTTGCCGTGAAGACACGCGTGCACACGGAAGTTGCCCAATTTGGAGAACTGTTGAAGGCACTGATTGCATCTGTACATTCTCATTGGCGCTGCTGCCAATCTCTTCTCGCGTACCTGAAATTAATTTGTTTAGTTGAATAGTTTAAATTAACGTGTTATAGGCAAGTACGAGTCCGTCCTACTTTTACTCCCTCTACGTTAGAAAAGAACTTTTCTATCATCGGTGCCTTGGTGGTTGACTGCAAAGACGTTTGGGCAGGGGCTCTGTCCCAAAACCTTTCTATTTGCACAACTTTTCGCGTGTACAATCTTCCTTCGCTGTCTACGCATTCCTCCGTGCGCAGCGTATTCATGCTTTGCCTTTGTCTTGTATTAACTACGTTTCCTGACTCTGCTGGTAGAGTATTAGCTACAGGTATGGTAGGAAGATCGTCCAATTGGTCGGCTATCTCCAGAAGCACCTCTTGGCCATCGTGATATTGTTTTATATGCTCGACGACCGAATTGAAACTCATATCACAGCTGGTACAACTGTAAACAGCCTCTGGTTCTAACTGTTAAAGTGAAATAACCCTATTTAGCTAAACAAGTTCGTGTACAGTTGTAAGTGAAAAAATTTCAACTCCTATTTATACCTCACAGAGTTCTTCTTTCACATGTAATAACCCGTCTTCATCTAATTCACCTACATCATTTATGTGATCCATATTTATCAGGGCACCAGTGTTACCATCGAGAAGTTCTGAACCCTCGGGTAGAATAGTAATTATATTTTTATTTCCATCTTTATCTTCCGTCTCTGCCGCCGATATAGTTACTATATGATCCTGGGTCAAGGAATTGTTGTCCTTCTTGGCAGTACTAGGAACTTTCTCCGTCATCTTAAACTCTAAAGAGTTTTGCTCCAACTGTGCCTCTTCTGTGTCCATTTTCTCTACAACTTTAATCTCTCCTGGTATGTTTGTTAGAAGCAATATCCAAATAGATAGAATTAACATAGATTAAATTAGGAGTTCTACACACCATTTTCATCTACTTGTATAGTTTGAGGCCCCCCGACTATCATAATTCCACTGTCATTCACAGTTGCTAGGAAACTTTGGTCTATGCCTTCAACGTTGGTATCCTGAAACAAGAATTATCAAGTACAGATCATGGTCAAGATAAAGTTAGGCGTGAAAGTCTTCATACGAACCATCAGTACTGTTGTATCAGTTTCAGATTCGTGTTGAATTTCTTGTGTAGACTCTTCCTTTTCATTGTTCGATTCCTCGGGATCGACAGTCTGTCCACAGCGATCCAAGTGTTGGATGAGTGCCATTACAGAGTCAGAACGCTGCGAACAACCAGGACAGTATAGGTTGTCCGTCATGCTTAATAAATGATACTTCAATGACTGTGGATTGTTAAAAGTTTCACCACAGCACATTGGACAAACGAGGTTCAACGATCCCATATCTTTTTCGTGTAGACGTCCGCCTTGTAGAGGATCGTTGTTGACTCTAACCTGACCCTCTATTAACCTATTAATCGAACTTGATCTTTTTACGCTAGTCTACCCTAGTCTTAACTCAAAAACGGAACCGGCTTCCCTCCGATGAAAACCTAACCTGACGTCGAATCACAAAAATCAGTGAAATTGCTCGAACGTGTCCGGTACCGAACAATGTCATGTTGTTTCCTCCAGGGACTCGATCACCTCGCGGAAGCTTTGCCTAATTCGAACGAATCCCTTTGCACAAAATCACATAGCACCTCGTCTCCGGAATAACTGCAATAACAAAACTCATTAGAGACGAACTTCAGCGCAAACAAATGCCGCACACAACAATCATGAAGTTAGGGAAGTGATAAGTGAATCGCGAAGTCGGCCATTACATGCGAGTTTCGGAGTAGAACTACGGTAGTCAAATTGATGACTCATTATTTTCGACATAATAACTATTTCGTCGCAAAACGAACGACAGCAACCACGATTTTTAAACATATGGTATTGAAACGAAATCGGAAATATTAAATTTGTTAACAGTAATTGATAGCGATATAGACGTTAAATTGACAAGAGGCGCGCGATGTTTTCGGGTTCCGTTTAAATGAACTGCATGATTGCGAAACTTCCCGTGATGGTACTGAGACGTATAATATCATTTGCAGTTCGATTGTCCCAATGTCTCGTATTACCTATTGCCTTTTTTAATTTTTACACGAAGTTTATATGGCATCTTATTGTTGGCACAAGCTAATATTTAATAGAAGAACGTAGGAACGATTTTCAAAGCAACGTTTATTCTTCTTATTTGATAGGACGTATTTACATGGTCTTAATTAACAATTACCACAAGTAGTATCACGTAATTTGATAAACTTTTAATACCGTAAGTTCGTATTTTACATCATGTTTTGTACAAGGAACAGCAAGTAGTCTTTTTTTCGATACTTTAGTCAGCATGTTCATGTTGCACATCACTTTCAAGCCACGTATTCATAACCAGTTCCACGAACTGTTCCCACCAACTACTTTGGAATATGAAATAGAGAGCACAGGCGGCGATAAAGACCCACGAGAGTACTAAACAGTAATCCGTTTCGTTCGACGGTGTGCTAGACACTGGGCCAGCAAAGTCCAATGACGTGACATACAATGACCCGTTCGGTTGTAGATTAGTTATGTAAGTTATAAATTTTGAGAAAGACTCTAATGTGTAGACATTGTCGTTAAACTTCGCCACGGGTTTCCCATTGTGAATCAACATCAGGGTGGGGACTCCGACAATTCCATACTGAGCATTGAAACTGTAAGAGCAGAAAGTATATTGATTATATTCAATTTTCTTCAACGAGACACTGTTTGTAGAAGTAACAAATCACAGAGTATTACATTTGGTATTTCATAGCATCAATCGCCACTGCTTTGATGTGCGGAAACGAACGTGGCAATGCATTAAAATGTGGTGCAGCTTGGCTACTAAATACACACCATCTTGCGTAAAATAATACTATTATACATGTTCCTGGTACCTGATACCAGGGTTTATTTTCTTTGTTATTCCTACTTCTGTTTGGTGGTCCAGGTTCCAAGATCAACAATTTCATTAAACTAGTCGCATTGACAATCTGTAACAATTATCAAATTATAAATAGTTTCTGTAAATTTTACACAGGAGATTGGTTTGAAATCTCACCTCTACTGGTCCATAAACCGTGTCTGTTAAACAATTCACTTTAGTTACGTTAGTAGAAGAGTTGTTTAATGTCACATTCGTTTCGATGGTTTTGTTTACATCTTCAGGTTTTACTACTACAGCATCCGTAGAAGTTATCACAGGGTCTGTATCAGATTCAGATTCGGATTCTTCATTTAGCTTTTTAGACTCTGGAGGTTCTACCTCAGATTCCAATTTTTGACCTGGGTTTTCGAACAGAATTGTCTGTGCTATCTCTCCATCATCCACTTGTCCAAGGACAACTAGTGTCTGAGCTAAATAAATGAAAGAAAATTAGTAGTCATTTCTTTTCAGTAGACTGCAGATTTTATGAATTTCTAGCAAGTATATACACGTATAATATATACAAATATAAAGACTTTAATCTGTTAACCAACTACTTTTCGTTTTCACATTTATTCGCAGAAAATTCTCCGATCTAATTTTATCCTAATACCTGTAACATAAATCAGTAGCATAAATTAGATCACGTATTAATCGTCAAATCATCGTTAATCGTCTCGGATCTTTCTATGGCCGAAAAAACATCCGGTTAACAGGTTAACGAATGCATGTATAAATGTTGATAAAAAGTACTCTAGAAAATGATTCGCATAAATATCCGCAGTCTATTTGTTACTGAGAACATGGAAAAAAGATATTGGCACTTCACCTAAAACTATGACAAATAAACAAAAGTTCCTTTTAGGGGAAAACATCTTATGTACATAACCTAAAGACTGCACGCACGTCTCTCATATATTGCATATATTTGCGAAACAGATGCATCCAAATCTCGATGAATTTATATGCGTTCACATGCATCCACGGTATTTAGGGAACGATCATAATTAACTCGTAACTCGCCGGGTGACACTCGCAAAAAAGAAATTTCTGCATTATTTTTATTTTGATTCTGAATCATGAACAGAGGTACAATCGACTGTTCTAGGTCTTGTCGATCGCATGCTCGCCAGTCGATTTTCCGTATCGACACAAAACCTTGGTGTATCGAGATATGACAAATCATGGACCACGTGACTTTTTTCAGGGGCGTACTAATTTATACTTTGAGAAAAAGAAATTCTGAAAATTTGTGATACGTTAAATGATGAATTTCTAAAGAGAAAGTAGAGATAAATTCACTTTATTGGTAGTCAATACTGTGATCATGAAGATGGAGTAATCATTAAAAAATTATTTTTAGGTTTTTTAAAAGTATGTCGGTGCTGTAAGAAACGCCAAATGGACAAATAGGAGATCCGTCACGTGATTAAAACTGTCGCCATTGTTACATTTCGCTTCAATCCAAAATTGAACGGACTCAACAAGTTTCATCATTTTTAATTAAAACATTGAACCTTTTCTCATTTCAATAGGAAAAATCGAAAGACCATAATATTTTCAGTGCATTTCCTTTCTGTTTCAGGTTTCCCAGGTGATTCTTTGAACGGTTAATTATGTATTTACCAACTCTTGGATAACAGTGAACAAAATCTGTTCCGTTCGGTGCGTTTGTACTGTACGCACCTGTTCTGTTCCAGAAACATATACAATGACATTGTGTAACCTCATGATTAATGACTTTCTCAGTCACTATCGGACCGTCATAGGCGACGGGTCATTTATATACTCGAGCGTACCTATAGCTCCCCTTATTGAACAGGTATAAGACACGACTTAAAAGTAATCTCTTGAGTGTTGTTTAAACACGTTGAAATAGTTAGAATGTTATGGAAAATATTCAAAATTAAATAGAAAAATTTCCGAAAAGATTGCCACAAATTAACTACTTTACATTATTTTATATAGATAACGAGAATGTCTATTTAAATTTTTAGCCACTTGTTAATAATATAATACAAAGAAATAAATTTGTTGAATAATTCCTTACGGTAGCATCTGTACAATCTTAGTAATCGTAAATTAAAGATATTAAAATATACTGTTACATTTAGAAGAGTCTATAGAATTTATAAATTTGAAAAATAAGAGTGTGCTTTCTGCTCTGTTTTGGAGCAGAAATACTTTTGAAAAGCATGACTGATACCGAAGCACAATGATACCGAGAAGTACAGTGACTCCAACTGATTATTCGGACGCTCTTAAAAATCGCATAATTTTGTCAATATTGGAGTACACTACTTGATTTTTTTTTTTGAGAACTTAGAACAATTGGTTTTCTACATAACGCGAAAAAAAAAATGTTTGATTAGAGTTATAATTGGTCGAAATTGCAGAGAAAGTACTAACAGTTGTATTTTGCAACTTTTTTATGCGGATCTAAATTAAAAATTTTAAAAGTACGTTTTGTACATCTGTATCAATTATACATATTCTAAATATTTCATCTAAATCAGTCAACGTTAAACTGAGCTACAAACGTTTAACGATGGAAGCTTAAAGGTGAGTCGCAAAATTTTGGCCTTGTCAGGGAATTTCGCCCTCATGTGATCATTTTGAAGCATCTGTAGCTCATTGAAACGTTGACTGATTTTGATGAAATTCTCAGAATATGTATAATTCATACAAATGTACAAATCGTACTTTCTAAATTTTCAATGTAAGTCCACATAAAAAAATTGTAAAATACAACTTTTCGTATTTTCTGTGCAATTTCGACCAATTGCAATGTTTGTACATTTTTTTTTCTCTTTATGTAGCGGACCAATTGTGCTAACTTCTTAAGAAAATCCAAGTCGTATGGTTCAATGTTAACAAAGTTATACAATTTTTAAAAGCGTCACTGTATTACTGATGCGGGACCGCTAAAATTTCGATCTGTTTGCAGGTAATGGTGCACAGCAGTTACCAGTTGATTTGTAAATTACGAAAGAGTTAATTCACGGCGGCGATCTCACGCGATGCTACGATCAAGCTCGCGGCTTTCGAGCGTGTTCTACGCGCCGCCGGAAGAACAAGGAAAGGAAGACGCAGGAGTAGGAGCCGCGGCGCGTATCCAGCCACTTTCATTGTTATTCGATCTGCCTTGCCCCGAAGGCGCAAGCTGAAGACCCTGTTCTTCTTCCCGTCACACGGAGGAACACCGAGACTCCTTTAACACCTGTTTCTGCTCGATCAATCGCGCGATCGAGTCATCAGTGAGTACCGAAAAATTAATCAACGTCTCTCACTTTCGCGACTCGCATTTCACGCCTGCTGGTCATCACCGGGACGCTTTCCTTTTGCTGCATCTAGTTGACTAGAATCTTCTTTTTTAGACTTGCTGAAAAACACCTGAAGTGCCGTCCAATAACTCCTTCGTGAACACAGCTGGTCATTAAACATTGTACCGTCAATTAACGTTAGAACTATCGATCATTCGAAGCAGCTAGTATGTTCTAGCTTATAAAAATTACAAGACTGTGCTGGTCTAGATTTTGCAAGTTCAATATTTCTATATATTCATATCAATTTAACATAATTTCAATATTCGATAATTACAATATAAACAGGTTCAATATTTTCCTTCAGAGTGTCATCATTTCAATAATTGTAAAATGGAAAATCTGAGATTAATCGATCTTCTTGGTTCGTTAATTGATTTATCAATGTTCAAACGATTTTTTCCGTTAATTGTGTAGAACAGTTTTCCTCATTTCTGTGCATTGTTCAGTCTGCAATTGTTTTGTGGACAGGTTCGATCACTTTTGGTGTGAGGACATTGGCCAGCAGTGTTAGGAGTAATTAAAGTTTTAATTGATAACAGCTCTAAATTCGTGGAATAAAATCTTTCTGCTTATGTTACCTAGGGAATTATTCGAAAGAGAGTTTAATTCCTCAATTAATCTGCTAGCTCATTGCTCAGAGCTTCTCTCGCTAATCTACATATGCGTCCTCGAATTGATTAGGCTCCGTTCGGGTTTTCTCCTGAAACAGTTAATTAGTCGAATGACTGCACACATTGGCAAGGTCTGGGTTAATAACGTCTTTCTTTCTTTTTTTTTTTTTTTTTTAAGAGGATATAAGTTTTTCTCGATAATTTGATCTGTAGAAAAAAGTCCCGACGCGAAACAGAAACGATGTTTTCGCGAGAAAAAGTTACAAAATCCCGCGTGTCGGTTATCGAAGCGTGAAAATCGTCTGGCAACGAAATCTCTGGACACGCCGAAGTTGTTGTTCTGTTCTCGCTGTATTAGCATACAGAAATAAGTGGAACACTGGCCTTATTCGCCCGAGATTCATTCACTCCTCGGGAAACAATGATGAGATTTCGTATCTGGAGTCGTAAAAAGTATTGCGTTGCGTTGTTGCACCTCCTCGTGTAAGTGTATGCAGCCCCGTTGCGTTTCAATATCGGCCAATTAGGAAATTGGGAAACTCTCTCGCGCGTTGCACCTCTGGGAAATTGTGCATTGTTTTCCGCAACGGTGTGCATGCACCACATACCCAGTAAAATGAGCAGAGCAGCGTGGAAGTCGGCGCTCGGCTTGCAAAAACTAATTAAGCGTTTAACCTTGTTGAAAAACAAAAAGTTCACAGTCCAATTTCGTTGTGATCGCCGACCATCCTATTGCGAGAGATCAAAGAGCATTGAAACAATTGTTTTTACTGAAAATTATTCGCTGAGCGGACGGAAAACTGAAAGATATTAAAAATTAGGAGCCCATGCTAGGCGTTGTTAAATAATGGAAAGATTAATTGAAAATTCTCGCAGCTGTAGTAGGAGAATTGGGAATCTCACGATCGATGCTACGAGATAGATATTCCCTGTGTTAACGAGCTTCCTAAAATCAATGAGAATCACAGCGATAGGGATAGCATAGAATTAATAACAATCGAGCAGGACAATAGAGGCTCTTGTTGAACAAGCGCCGTTCGAATTATGCTTCCTGGTTTTCACCCGATTGTCGTTGAAACAGACGGAAGGAAGACGCATTCATGCTCTGTTTCAGCGGCTCGAATTCACTGAGTTTCTACAGGATATGCCCGGCGGAGATATTTTAATGGCACTAGCCATGTAGATGGCATCCACTAGATGCATCTTCTATATTTTCAGCGACCTGATCTTTTTCTAAATCGAATTTTAAGCTGTTCGTCGATTTCTCCGCGTTTCCCTCGAATTCGCCACAGCCGTTTCTCTGCTGATTCCATTTGTCCTGTTCACAGGTGATGTTGGCACTCAAGCTATCCGCACCGTTGTTGCTGGTGTTATCGTCGATCAGGTTCGCTCGCACAAGCATTGCTAACTGGGAGGCCTGCGGTGGAAGGCTGGAACGTGCCTTGGACGCGCTCCATAGAGATTCCAGCAGAAGAAACCGACTGGAGGAGGAGGAAGCGGGCGCGTCTTATCAGCAAGAACTTCGTTCTGCACCACTTGAGATGTCAGTCTCCCGGATTGCTGTTAAAGTAATATTTATTGCGCAAATCGCATTAAAGTCTGCCACCGCCCCGGCCGGTTTAAAACGTACGCGATTCCTCCAGTACAGTAATTTAATGTCGCACCGTAAATCTGCAACTGAAAAGAACTACTTAGAGCTGTATAGTTTACTCTGCCTCGCGAAATTCTAAGCTATTGTACGAATTAACCCCTTGCCCTACAATATCGAGTCAGACTCGTGATGAAGATTCTGAACAAAGTCTAATAAATATGTATGTTATTAATTTTCTTTAAACCAAAATAAAATTCTATTTTTTTGTAGTTGATATATATCCTTTGGAGAAAACATTGGCATACGATAAATGTACACTATATTTCTTTTTCTTTGAAATTCTGAACGATGAAGAATTTCTGATCATTATAATCACAACATAAATAGTAGAATCAGATAACATTGTAACAATTAACTTGATAAGGGACTCAATTTTTATTGCACAAACCGATGCTGTTAGGCGACAAGAATGTGACACAAAAGTTTCGAAACGAAAGTCCACTTGTTAATGATCCCACATGCTTATATCTGCGCGTCCAGCGGAAAGGAATTTGGCGGATTGGCCATTTAGACGTAATTACTTCGCAAAAATGACAATGTTAGTTTAAAGCAAATTCTTTTCATTGAAATGTAAATGAAGACATACTACAAGCTTCAGGAAATTTCGTCGAGCCATCATTTTAGATTAAAAAATCTAATACAATCAAGCTCTTTAATACTCTCAAGCTACGTCCACACTGAATCAACATCGAGCAACTCTTTCTGTCGCTTCTTGTTAAAAAAAAGAAATTGAAGCAACAAGAGACAAGAAAAAGTTGCCCAATGCTGTTTCATTGTGGACATAGCTTAAGAAAGATCGTCTCCATTAATTGTTTCCTCGATTTTCAGCTGCCACAGGGAGCTAGAGACACAGGGTCTCCATGGGCCAGGGTGGAGAAATGCGTCTACGAGCCGAACAACAATTCTCTGCAGACCCGCGTGATGTTCAATGACCTCTCGGTTTCCGGTTTGGTGTCGCTCATGCCCAGGGATCATCAGCCACCGATCCCAGCCGAGTCCTGCAGGATGAGCCTGCGATTAAGACGCGCGGGAATCGATTTCCTAACCAGTCCGATCGCTAGAGGCAGAGGACAGATGAGAATTCGAACCGAGTCCAGCTTCCTGGAGCCGAGGTTCGCCTCCATTTACGCTTATGGCTGCCAGGCTAGGCGCTTGGACAAGCAGATCAAGAGACAGGACAAGTGGCCGCCGTTTTACAATCCACCTCGAGACGAGGTAACTGGTGGTTAACACTACACGTACCATCACCGGTCAAACGAACAGTTCTAGATTTTTTATTTGACAATTTTTTAAATTATAAAGATGCCTTCATGAGCAATGATTCAATAAATATCTTTAGTAAAGCACGCATTGCAATAAGAACCGCGCAAAGTCTAAACAGAGAGGAAATGAGAGTGCTCTCTCACGCCCGGGATTTTAGTGTCCCGATTTTGCTGTCCCCTAGTCTATTTTTTAGCCTGGATCAGAACTTGCATCATCTTACCTGCTCATTAGTAGCGGATTCCTAATAATGCCAAAGTGTATGCGACTTCTATGTTAAAAGAGGCTCTTCTATAAAGGCTCTGATCCAGCCTAAAAGATGATGCAGGTTCTGGCCTAGGCTAAAAAGTTGACACAGGTTCTGTTCCAGGCTAAAAAGATGATGCAGGTTCTGTTCCAGGCTAAAAAGATGCAGATTCTGTCCCAGAAACTAAAATCCCGAGCGTGAGCACTCTCATTTCCTCTCTGGTCTAAATAAATTAAATCTTGTAATTTTCATAAGACAACATGTGCCCGTTACATTCATAGCTCTGTACGTTTAGTGTTAAATAGAGGGCGAACATTTATGCAAAATAAAAATTGTGGGCGTCAATTGTAAGAAACAGGAGCCAAGTAAAAAGTTCTTTCTTTAACGATTTCAATAAGTTGAAAATAGTAGGACTATGTTTCTAAATTCTTCTAATCTCTACAATGAATCTCTGTACCATTGATTTTACAACTGATCTTGTTAACGTGTTTTGCAGTACATTCCGCCTGCATCGCAGAGCGACGACTACGAGGCGGCGGAACCCCGTCAGCTAATAGGCGTGTCGAAAGAGGTAGATGTCATCATACCGAACGAGACTCGTCATTCTCGTTTCCTGAGTCCGCCGGTTTCAAAATTGGGCATTTGGCGGAAGAACGTGTGGCTGACCAAGTCGCTGCCTCGCGACAGAAGATCCCTGTCCGAATCCAACGTCCTCGAAGGCTCGTCGAGCGTTCGCCGCTTTCCAGGATCTGTCGAAACCGGTCAGGAAGCCGACGATCACAACAAGAGGATCTCTAGATCCATGGAGACAATCACACCGCAGGATTTCGCAAGAGCGTTGTCCAGCAAGAGATCGAGTACGAACGAGACGAACAATTGTACTGCCGATCATCACAACAGCTTGGAGAATAGAACGGAGAGTTTCATGCGGGCCTTGAACGACAGCGAGCCGAAAAATAATGTCAAGAGAGAGAACAGTTATCAGAACGGTCAGGATCCGAAGGAGACTAGGCAGTTGTATCCTGATGATCAGTTGGATAGTATATTTCCTCTTGATTTGGAAAATGATAGCAGAGGATGGCAGTCGAAAGAGCATGTGGCTAGGGAGATGGAGGACGTGTTCCTCAGAGGGGCCAGCCAGGCTCTCACTAAGTTCATAGAACGACAACTGCATCCTGCTATCAAAGAAACTCTGATGGTCTCTATGGGTTACACTATTAGCTACGGATAAAATGATGTATGTTGCCTGTGCTGTTAGTATGTCTTAGAGAAGTTTGTAATCGAGCACAAGTTAGAGACACTGTGAAAATTCAAGAGAAGCCAGAGTCGCGGTATTTTTGTATGTATGTCTAGTCTCGAGAACTATAGAATTGGATACGGTAGACTTTGTTCGAAACACAAGGTGGTAGATTAGTATAGAGTCTTTTGTCCAATAGTATGTGCTACCTTATGGCAATTTATGTATGCTGTTTTGTGCAATAAGTAGTATTGGTGGCTTTTTGTTGTTATAAGTGCAACGGTAATATAGTTTGTCACCGTACGGCAAGTTGTAGCTTTTGTATATTAAATTAATCTGTACTCTATATATATTGTACAATTTTATTTGTA
Source organism: Seladonia tumulorum (assembly GCA_913789895.3). NCBI lineage: Eukaryota > Metazoa > Arthropoda > Insecta > Hymenoptera > Halictidae > Seladonia > Seladonia tumulorum. Next base: position 2,458,028 of record OU565267.1, read on the forward strand.
ATATGTATTTTAATTGTTGGACAGATATTCATACATTTTGAGGAATCAACACGTTTCTTAATTGCATAATTCATTGATTTTATATATTTCACTTTCTCAAACAACGAATGTCGTGTAATTTTGTGAGATGTACATATAGTAAATAAAACGATTTCATAAATTATAAATAATAGTGTTTATTCCCATTTATTTAACTACATACATATTTACCAATTAGTTGTTACCTGACAAGAAGAGGCAGAGCGACAAGAACAGACGCTATATACTATGATCCTCTCCGAAAATTGTTAATAACTAATTAATAAGGAATCACACGTAAATAAAACTGCAGTGGAAATGTACCTAAGGCCATATTCTACATTTTTCAATCATAAAAGTACACGAAATAAGTCTGTAAAATTAGGGAAATAATGATTTGTGATGGCCTGTTACATTTTGTGAGGTTATTTTTAACAAAGCTTTGAATAATTAACAATAACTATTTAATTAGAAACAAAATGGGATTAAAAACTATATTTGAAAGTTGTTAAAGACCTGGTCTATATTCACCAATTGGAAATATTTGTCAATTAAAATTAATAAGAGAGTTATTAGTGAATCATTCATTAATATGATAGATGAGTGAGAGCGGACACTGCCTGTCCTTCTCTCTCTCCGTAAACTACATAAGTCTGTCCTGGTCGGATACCTCCTTGCTTCGCATGAGCGCCTAATACTTACCAGGAGATTCGAAACGTTTAGAAAAAAGAGGTGGCATGAGCGAGACCTCTTCTGTCCTTGTCGCACACTATCGCTGTCCTCGTCTTACACTTGCGAAGGATAGGGAAAATTAGTTCACAAACTCGCCACCATAGATGGCGTCACCGTCGCGCCATTGTTTCTCTCTCTATCCTTGACACACAATCTATCTCTCCTTGTCTTACACATTACAGATATGGGAGAAACAAATACTCTCTGCAACAATCGTTAATAACTAATTAATTACGAGCTAGATTTATACAAAATTGTTACTGGATTGTTGCTAGAGGTTTATTCTAGCTCCTTCCATCATAAATCTTCACATATTGTGTCTGTAAAGATAAAAAATAATTTATTTTTAAAATGTAGTTAATATTTTTCAGCTGTTTCTGGACAAATGTCCAGAAAATTGTTAATAACTATTTTATAACTAACAAACTGTAATCAAAAACCGTACGTGAAGCTAGCAGAAGGCTCGCTTCATATTCTTCAATCGCTAAAGTTTATAAATTGTTGCTAAGAAGCGAATAATTAGTATCATCGATTGATTTGATAGATGAGTGAGACCGGTCAATGTCTGTCCTTCTCTGGCTCCGTGAATCGCATAAGTGTGTCCTTGTCGGATACCTCCTTTCTTCGCATGTAAGCCTAATACTCACCAGGAGATTCGTAGCGCCTAGAAAAAGGAGGTGGAATGAGCGAGACCTCTTCTGTCCTTGTCGCACACTATTGCTGTCCTTGTTTTACACATGGGAAGGATAGGGAAAGTTAGTTAACAATCCCGCCACCGTAGATGGCACCACTATCGCGGCGATAAATTCAAACTATCTTCTGGTATCTGAGTTCTTGGAAAATGTAGCCTTACAAATATATTATAAAATATTCTATATAACAAATATAGGGTAATATAGGACTAATGAGAGTACTATATCGACCTTTTAAATTCTTAATAAAATATTCTATATAATAAAGTTACTGTACAATAGCAGATATTAGGTGGGATTTCAAAGTACGCAAGCTGGACACGGAGTTGTAATAAATTAATATATTTAGCGTGCGTAAATAATTAAAAATATGTATTCTAAGCATTCTTAATTGTATTATTAATGGAGAAAAAATCATTTGAACTCTTATCTTCATTGAAATTGTTATTACCATACCACGGACTAGAACGCTATTATTTGGTAATTTAATAAAGACTTAGACATGAAAGACCTTTTTTTGGAAGTTTTATTATTTCTGCCATAGATGTTGCTTTTAATATAGTCGTTTACAATGCTCAAGAATATAAGAAAGAATATAAGAATAATCTTCGATATTATAACATGTTCAACATTCTCTCTGCACTAAATGTACATTTAACTTCTTATAATATTTAATTCCTAGAATACATGGAATTGAAATACATAATGTATACAATTTCAGACACTACTATTAAGATTCAATTCTTCCACGCCGGTGTTGTATACATACAATTAATTCTTCTCTCTAACGTACTATACACTACAACAAAATTTTTTTCTTATTTCACATTGTGTTTCTCACGCCATTAAATGTAATACTTTCTTGTAATTGTAGTAGCAATTTTATGTGTATTGTGGATGTATTACATTTAATGGTGTAAGAAAGACAATGTGAAGTAGGAAAAGATACTATAGGTATGTATTACTTTCTTGTAATTGTAGTAGCAATTTTATGTGTATACACCTATAGTATTCTTATGACAATTTTCAAATACGTTGAAAATTCAGATTGAGACAACACTGAAAGGAGTCGAAAATCAATTCTAAAACAATTGTTCGAATACGGTACGGGTTTTCTGCAAGATACAATGTTCCGTTTCAACGTGAAGTAAAAGACTCCATCATCCCCCTGGTAGTCGATAATTGACAGTGAATGGTCTACCCAGAGGGGTCGAGGGGCAAAGTGCTCTCGGAAATAAAACGCGCATGCCAAACAATCCCACTTGACAACCGCTGATCCACGAAACGTCAGCGCGCTATCAGCGGTGACAGCCGCCGAAAGAGGGTGGAGGTTCGCGGAGGTTATCGAACTCTCTCCCTCTTTCTTTTTCGTTTTCTCTTTTATTTTCGAACGTCCCGGCGAACCTATAGAGTGACAGAACGCGAGACACAGAGAATCCGAGAGCCTTTGTCCTCATATGTAAGTAGCATTTTCGACAGGGAAACATTCTGTCGCTCGAGGCGTGGAAAACCGAGCCCTTTGAGGATCGACCGATTCATTGGGCCACTCGTTCAAAAATCAGTCTCGTTTGAGCCTTCCTGTGCCGCCAACTGCGGTATATTAAACGTTCTGCTAATCGGTCAATTACAAATTGCTCGTTTACAGAGTTAAACGCGCCCAATTATTATTATACTTAAATTAATCAACGCTGAACCCACCTGAGCTGGTTTTTAGATTTTCTGTTCACAATTAAACTCAATTTAATTTCTTTTTAAAAATTATAATTTTTATGAGCTAACAGCCATTAATAGTTTGGTGGATTCAGTGTTACAATTAACACAGTTCTCAGTTACTGTTTGGCTACTTTAATCCTGGATACTAAATACTCTAAACTAAATATTATTTATTGATATTCAATTGAAATCACTCAGAACAAGCAACTCTTAGTTACTCTAACTTTTTAGCTACTTACATAAATACTAAACGCCTTACAAATAAATCACATAGTTATTAAGCAGTGTACTCAACAGAGAAAATAGTCCATCGGATTTGAAGTTAGCCTATCCCTAAATACTCTAGACCATTCCCAATCTACAAAATGTAAATCAGAAAAAATAAACAGCTTTCAGTCTCTCCAACTTCTGATCTGCTTACACACTAAACGCCTTAAAAATACATCAGATAATTACAAAACGATGTACTCTGCGGAGAAGATAGTTAACCAGGTTTGAAGTTGGCTCACTAATCGCCTGGTCTAGTGGCTCTTGCTTTAACATTATTCAATATAGTGAACTGGTCGTTCGCAGGGCTCGGTTTTTGCAATTGCCTCGACGAAAGATTAAGCTCTCTTCAAGACAGGAGTGAGAGAGAGAGAGAGAGAGAGAGAGAGAGAGAGAGAGAGAGAGAGTTCAGAAAGTTTTAATCAAATGCGCCGCGTGTCGGCGCGGCGTCTCCTCTCTGTTTTTTCTGAAAAGTGTCGCAGGTGAACGACCGACTGGGTGAAAAGCCGAGCTTGAATAAAGCACGAGATGAATCGAGGGAAAATGACCGATGTGCAGAGGTGCTCCAAGTCGACCGGCCGCCGGAAGCGGAAGAAGACCGGCAAGAAACCCGAGTTCTTCAGGTAGTCCATCCCCGGAGATCGCTTTTCTCTGCGAAAAGAAAAAAAAAGGAAATGATACGATCAGGAGGCTGTTCAGATTCATGCATATAGCTATAGCTTCTTGGAGCTTTCCCGAGAGAGGAACAGCGACTTCAAAAGTTTGATGCCGTTCTAAATTGATTGGCTACAAGATCTTTCTCACAGATGCTTTATGCTGGTCTTTCTCCCTCTCTCTATAGGACACAGTATTATTTCACTAAGGGCCATGAACACTTGGGAGAAGCAATTAACGTGAACAAGGAGCAGTCGCCTTTCGCCCACCCACCATGCTCCCTCATGTTCTCCTATTTCCAATATTGGAAGGCCAGAAAGCGATCCGCCGACCTCGAGCGGAGGAAAGGAGTCACCATGGACGTCGAGAAGAACAAAGAATTCCTGCGCACCCTTCGTGTAAGTAGTCCTGAAGAGAATCTCTTCTTCGCCTGCAATTAACAACGGTTACTTTCACGGCTCTCTAGACGTACCTTCACTCTCATCAATTATTTCATCAATTATTTCAGAATTGGGATAGACTTCAGATATCAGAGTTTCGGATATTGAAAGTCCTACCATTTCCTTACTATTTCATTATTTCATCAATTATTTCAGAATTGGAATAGGCTTCAGATACCAGAGTTTTTGATATTGGAAATCCTACTATTAATTTTTGTCAACGTTCCTCTGCGCATTTACTAACTTCCCCATAAATGCACAAAGCCTGCAGCTTGCTTGCGACATGAAAATTGCTGGGTTCTTAGCGTTAATTGCTTCAAAAAGGTGGACGTGGACCTGGAAGCGCTGGAGGCGAAGAAGCACAAGGACCTGGACGAGGCGATGGCCATCACGGACGTGGATCCAGGCTTCTTCAAGGCGTTCTCGAACCGTGTGGTGAAGGAGAAGTTCTCCGTGACCGAATACGTGGACGATCTTCGCTCGATCTTCAAGGCTCGGCTGCTGGCTGGACAGGAAATGGACGACTGTATACGGATCGATCAGCAATTCGTGGAGGAACAAAGGAGGCTGGACGGGATAAGGGTATCTTCTTTTAATGTGCTCGCCAGTAGAAACATACTTACAAGACACCTTTTTATTTTATGTTTTTCCCAGCGTCGCTACAACAGATATATCAGCGGCTTCGAGGACTTCCTGGCCAAGGATCACGAGATCAGCATGAACATCTTGACGAGAGCCGAGGAGGAGGCAAAACTGTCCCGGGAGCTGACCAATGCCAGGAACCAGCTTTCCAGGGAATATGGCCAAGTCAGATTGGAAGTCTACCTGTGGGAAGAGAACTGGAGGACGGTGAAGATGTGCCAGAGGTTCCTGTACCAGGTCTCGCCGATGTCCTGGCGGATGGAGCACGATTGGATCCATCGATCCGAGTCCGGGGAGTGTGTCGTTACCGCCGATGATTTATTCGGTCGCTACAGAATGGTCGAGGAAGTCGCTTCGTTGGACTGCTTGATAGGTGGTCCTTCCATCATCTTATTACCTGTAATTTATCGATAGAAATTAGTTTTCTTAGTTTTTATTCAGAAATAAGCAAATTCAGGACACTGATCCTCAACTTCTAAATTTTAGATAGAGGAATTAAACGTTGCAACATTTATTTTTCACAGTCTTTTCTTAGTTAGGATTATTCTAATTTAAAGAACTGATTCTCAGCGTCTAAATTTTATATAGAGGAATCAATCGTTGAAACATTTATTTTTCACAGGATCTCCTTAATGATGAGTACTCTAACTCTAACTTAAAGAACTGATGTTCAAAAGTGTATTCACTGAGTCACTTCTAAATTAAGTTTAGACTTCTAGGACACAAATTGCAGTCTCCACTGCAGATTAACCCCAGAAAAGCTAAGCTTACAGTCAAACTAGAAGGCAATAAATAATTTAGCTTTCCAAGCGATCTTAAGAGCTTGCCTTGATCCCCAGATATGTTCGAACAAGACATCATGGCGGACGGTGCAACAGAGATGTACTTCGAGGATCCATTCGACTTGATCCGAGTGTTCAGAGCGATCGAGACTCAGAATCTGAACGCTCTGATCCACGTGGAATCCTTGGCAGAACCGATGAGCCAGATGATGAGCCAGATCGAGAGCGCCGAGGTGCAGATTCGGAACAGAGTCAAGGAACTTAAAAGCTCTATCGCCGAGCTTGAGGTAATCACTTCGAAAATGGCTGAAACGAACAAAATAGTCAATTAAAAATCAATAGTTACCAGACCCTCAACAAATAGCGACAGCATTTCCAAATTATCCGAATTAACCAATCAATTCTTTTAGAATGAAAAATTGTTTGTCATTTATGTGTAGACTGCGTATCTTTATGCATTTATGGCTTATGGAAATTTTCAACAAATGCTATAATATAAAATTTCAAAGTATTCAATACGATTTTTATTTATTTTCATTTCATTCCACTTTCTGAAAATTTGTCTATAAAAATTGGAAATTGCATAAATATCCGCAGTCTATTTGCGTAAAGAAAAAGAAAATCGTTAAGTTTCTTTTAGGTACCCGCGCATTCGCTAAAGAACCTATTAACATTTTTGCTGCCGCTGATGTGAATGAACGTCATTATGCAAGCTTCTGTTGCGTTGCAGCTTCTCAGAGAAATGATACAATGTTTACTCTGGTTCTAATATAATAGTTATTTTCACGCTAGTTTAATTATCTAGGGTCAAAGAGTTAACGTTCAACGCGTGCTTCCTGGATGATCCACGGTCTACTGTAAACGAATACCAAAATGAAAGTGGTCAGAAGAATGGAAAATAAAATGGAAGAAATTGCTGTTCGGTCGAGCAGAGAGATTTCTTCGGCAAAATCTGTTTGAAAAAGTTCAAAGCTCCAGGAGGCACGGAACGTTCTGGAATTAGGGGAAGTTTCAAAGCGTAGGAAGCTGACTCTTTCTTCCGGTGGCAGACCACCATCTCCCAATTAGAAACGAGAGCCGCGGATTTAGAAAAGCACGCGAACGCGCTGCTCGAGGGAGCTTTTCGGAACGCCGTGTTCTCCGAAGAGGTGCTCCGGTTTCAAGTGTTCATCGAGGACGCCTACGAGAGCTGCGTCGGGCCGAACGACGCCAATCTGGATAGTTTCTCGATGATGAAGTGGATCGAGAAAACCCACGAGGATCTTAATCTGGAACTGGACACGCTGCCGCCAGAAGTCGTTCTGATCTGCGAGAAAGAAGGGTTCAAGCAAGAGCTCAGGGCTATGAGGGAGACCGAGGAAGCCGCTAGGAAGGTCAGAGGATGCCAAAGTTCGATTACTATAATCCTCCAGATTTTCCCTCCTCGTGGCCGAGGACGGTTAACGATCGAGGTTGCCAGTTCGAAGCCATTTTATTTTATCGTTGGACAGTTTAGGGGCCGTCGGGAGCTTGCAAGCTTGCAGGCGCACAGGAATGTTCCTGGAAAAATATAGACTGAGATTAAAATTCAATTTTGTTTTCTTGACTTTTTAATGGGATTTTTATGAAATGTGGATAATTATCGGCCGAGGTGGAATTTCTCGTGAACGGAATTTAATGATCGAGGACTTCGTTTCAACCCTCCTACGTTTACCTATTTTATTTTTCTCAAGCACTGCAAAAATATTTCATTTGTTTTTCTTTTCGTTGGAAGACTCTTCAGTAAACCTCCTTTACAATCTGACGTTATAAATAAAACATAGTTTGTTCGTTGATAGTGTAAAGCGATATTGGATGAAGTACTATTCCGGAATCTTTTATGCAACCATTTCTGAGGAACTACCAGGGTTATCTACGTGCAACAGTTGAAACTGTTAAAACAATTCATGAACACTTTTACCATTGTGTTTCGGCCAACTTCGAATGGCCATTTTAGAAAATGGCAAATATCAATACAACCAGTAAATCTCAGAGCTTGCAAGCTCCAACCAGCATCGGAGTGCAATCTCATCTAGACTCTTGGAAGTTTCAATGACAATGTGATCAGTAGACTGCGAATTTCATGTATTTGTGAGAAAACTGAGTAGGAGAAATTTAACCCTTTGCACTCGAATGGCGACTATAAGGCACCACTAAAAATTGCTGTATCGTTCTTCAAAATATTTTTTACATTATTAAATTTGTTATAGAAGACATATATTTATATATACAGGGTGCGGCGCAAATTAGTCCCCACGATTTTTTTGCCCCTTCGGATGGTCGGACAGAAAAATGTTTCTTACCAAAGTTAATCATTATTTAACCGACAAGAAATTGCAATATTTAAAATTTAACAAAAAATCAAGGTCGCTGTCGTATTTTTTAATGGAACTGATAGTTCATAATATTGTAGGCGACGTCGGAACGAATTCAACGACCTGCTATACAATGACTTTCAGATGACCTTGAAAGATAATATAGCCATGAATCAATTGCCAGAATATTTGAAATATTTCGACGGTACAAACAAATGAACAAATGACAAAGCGTGCACAAATGTAAAAAGAAGTTCTCTAATGGAAGCTACACATAAGACTTTGTTACAAAGAACAGAACTTTGCGTTACACAAGGTGGGATGCAGTTCGAAAATTTAATTTAATTATTAATTAATTACATGTACATGTTTAACATTTGTGTTTTCAATGTGGCTCCGTATAAATTTGGTTTTTTGTGAGTTAAGTTCTGAAGCAATGTTTACGTTCATTTGTTTACCTTCTATATGCGGACGTTGCTACTACCCAGATAGCACAGAGACGTCTTAAAGACGTCTTTAAGACGTCTGTCAAAGACGTTCAGACGTCTATTAGACGTCTGAATGTCCTACGAACGGCTTCCGAACGGCTTCTGAACGTCTCTGGAACGTCTTTGTGAAAAAACTGTACGTCTTAAAGACGTCTTTAAGACGTCTCGAACAGACGTATTCAAGACGTCCCGAAACAGACCCCTAGTACCACAAAAATATTAGATAGATATGTTTGTCAAATATTGGACAAATATTTTTTAAGCCACATTTTTTCTTGTGAGAAAAATATTGAATTTGAATATTGTATACATGTACAAGAAATATAAATTGAATGTTTGATATAACAAAAAAATTAAATAAATAAAAAAAAATAAATTAAAAGAATGTTTTTCAGCATATCCGCGAACATTAACATTTTATGCTTTATTTATTTATTTAATTAATTAATTTATTTATTTATTTATAAATAAAAAAAATAAATTAAAAGAATGTTTTTCAGCATATCCGCGAACATTGAAATTTTATGCTTTATTTATTTATTTAATTAATTAATTAATTTATTTATTTATTTATTTATTTATAAATAAAAAAAATAAATTAAAAGAATGTTTTTCAGCATGTCCGCGAACATTAATATTTTATGCTTTATTTATTTATTTAACTTATTTATTTATTTATCTATTTATTTTGATATATTATTTTGGATTTTGGATTTGTGATATATAATGTATAGTTTTATTATTAAACAATATTTATTGCTAAATTCTATTGCGATTATATATGTAATATATTATAATAGTACTAAATTAACAATTTAGTTATTTAACTTTCCTAAATAAATAAACGTCTATTCGAAGGATGGAAAACTGCGTTATATTGTGTTGCGTGTGTACAGTTTGTAAAGCTTTTCTCTAGCAGTTTAGAATGACTGAAACGTCAAGAAATGAAACGTCTTAAAGACGACTCGTAAAAGACGTCTTTTCAGGACGTAAGACGTTCAGACCAAAAATGGACGTAAAACAGACGTCTTTAAGACGTCGAGTGCTATCTGGGTACGTACCGTCGAAATATTTCAAATATTCTGGCAATTGATTCATGGCGATATTATCTTTCAAGGTCATCTGAAAGTCATTGCATAGCAGGTCGTTGAATTCGTTTCAGACTTTTGACTTGAAGTCAAAAATATCCAATTCCATTGAAAGATATGACAGCGACCTTGATTTTTTGTTGAAAATCGATTTTTTTTTAAATTTAAAATATTGAAATTTCTTGTCGGTTAAATACTCATTAACTTTGGTAAGAAACATTTTCCTGTCCGACCATCCGAAGTGGCAAAAATATCGTGGGGACTAATTTGCGCCGCACCCTGTATATAGCAGAGAAATATTCTAGATCGGAAGAAATGTTTCGTTTTAGAGTTAAAATATCTTCGAGTGTAAAGATTCAAAACTGTCGGAACATTAAAACCTCTAGAGGGGTAATTTTCAACTCTTTAAAAATTGTTAGAGCACGAAGTAATTTCCCAAGCGACTCCAGCGTCTTGCAACCGATGCAAACAATTTTTATTTTGCATAAAAATCCGCAGTCTGGTTTGTCATTTAGCTTGGAGGTCTAGAGGTTTGTCATTTATCGGGCAGTGATTAAAATTGGGAATAAAGTGGTACGTCCGATGGTTCTCTGTGTCCCCGCAGTTCGAGCTTATGCATCGATTACTGGAGTCCCTGAAGCGTGTCATGGAGCCACCGGCGATAAAGAGTCGGCCTCTGGTGTGGCGTTCCGAGCCAGCGACTCAAAGGGCCAGGCCAACTCCGCCGCCCCCGGTGCCGACCGACGAGGAGTGGCAATATTTGACCTTTTTCACCAACTATTGCCACGACGAAGACTTCACCGAGTATCGCGTCAAGTTCCCCGATGATTTCGACCTAACCTTCCAGTCGAAACAGCCGGAAGTCGCCGAGGAAATCGCCGAGCCCGATAAGGAGCCCGAGGACAAATGATCCTGGCAACTCGCTCGTCGTCGATGATCCTCGTCGTGGAGGTTGTTCGACGATGTTAACGACTGGCTGACACAGGTAGTAGTTGCTAGAAGATATCTATGCAAATTCGTAATTTCACATGGCGATCTGTGGAAAAGAGTGAGTAGCGTGTTGTTTGCTTGAAGCAGAATAAAATGAAAAATAGCAAGGCGATTTTTGCGGAGTTAATTTTTATACCCTTGGTGGTCCGGCTCTCAGAAATTTATTTATAGATCAAATTATGACAGTATTATAACACTCATTCACAATTTTTCATCCGAGATAGAGATTGACCTTCAGTACATACTGCTAGTCTTTAACAAATTCTCAAGAGAAATGGGAGATGAAAGCAGAGGCTTTGCTTTGTAAAATGAGCTTTGGGCATGAGCCAAGGATTCTTTAAAAATTTCAGTCAATTGGTTAACTAGATTTTGCGACATCGTGGTAGCCGTTTCGAAAAAGATGTCGCCGAGAAAAGCAGAAGATTCAACTATTAACACAGTGAATTCTCGATACAAGTGCTATTCTTGTAAATGGAGGCGTAGAGAAAATATAGAGGTCACCTTTCTTTTTTTAAATGGAATGTCCAATTTTTTATGCTCAATTTCGATAGATTGGCGTATTCTAATAAGTATAAAAGTACTAAAGTGTATTTGTCCTAAAACTTACCGTTGCTGAGATATTTGACTGTTTTCATGGAGAATGTTCGAAATGTCGGCCGTCTGCTGCGGTGCAACGTTGTAGTCTTTGAACTGTTGCGTCTCTTACACCCCTAGTAGCACAAAAATATTAGATAGATATTTTTTTCAAATATTGGAAAAATATTTTTTAAGCCACATTTTTTCATATGAGAAAAATATTGGATCTAAATATTGTATACATGTACAAGAAATATAAATTGAATGTTTAAAAAATATAAGCTAAATATTCAGAGGATATAAACTAGATATTTAAAAAATATAAAGTAAATATTTGAAAAATGTGAATTCAATATTTGAAAAATATAAATTCAATATTTAAAAAACATTCAATAAAATTTTCAAATTTAAGAAAATATTATAACAAAAATTAGAAACTATGAATATGTATTACTTTCTGCGCACTGTTTGTTGAGGGAATATTTTCTGTATTATCTGTATTTGGAAAAAATATTCTATTTCTAATATTAAATAAAGATTTGTTTTATAATGGGAAAAAAATATTTTTTTCATGATATTAAATAAATATTATCTGTATATTAGGAAAAAATATTTTACTTCTAATATGAAATAAAGATTCATTTAATATTTAGAAAAAAATATTTTTCTCGTAACATGAAATAGATATTTCCTGAATATTTAAAAAGAAATATTTGTTACTTAATATAAAATAAATATTCTATGTATATTTGAATATTAAAAAAGGATTGTATCTCTTTTTAATATTATATGAATGTGTATACAATATTTTGTGCTACTAGGGACGTCTTATTGTTGGACCGTCTATTGTAGCACACGCTGCGATAATTTGTTGCTTCATATCTTCAGGAGTTGTTGGTGCATCAATATTTTGCACAATATTTTTCAATGTTCCTCACAAGAAAAAATCTAGGGTTGTTGAATCTGGACTTCATCGATTTCGGAATATTTCATTAAGTGTACTTCTCACCCTTCGAGCGTAATATGTTGGACATCCATCGTGCTGATACCACATTGTCTGACGAACGCTTAATGGCATGTTTTCCAATAAATTTGGCAATGTATTTCTTAAGAACGTATCATATTTTTGACCAGTAAAAGTGCCGCCGATGAAATAAGGCCCAATTATTTGTTGCCCTATGATACCACACCACACATTCATGGATCAGCGTCTTTGATGATTAATTTCTCGTAGCCAGTGAGGATTTTGTACTGACCAATAATGCGTGTTATGTAAATTAACGCGCCCAGTGCTGGTAAAAGTAGCCTCATCGGTAAATAGTATTAAAGAGAAAAAAAAGTGGATTGATTTGTAGCTGCTCTTGAGCCCATCCACAAAATCTAACACGATTACCATAATCCATGTCATGTAATTTCTGGCGAAGGCTAATGTGATACGGATGATACTTGCGACGAGTGAGAATTCATGATGCACTACTTTTGCTGACTTCAGATTCGCGCTGAATCTGACGTACACTGATCCGAGGATTACGATGTACCATTGCAACAACATTAATTTTATTATCTTCATCACTACATACAGGCTTTTCACGATTCATCTTACGAACAGCGGGACTTCCAGTTTCTTTTAATTTTTTACACAATTTTTCAAAAATCTTGTGTGAAGGGCATGTGCAGTTTGGATATCTTTCACCGTACAAATTTCGAGCCACAATTGTATTTCTCTTACTTTCTCCAAAAATTAGAAGCATCTCTAATTGTTCTTCGAATGAAAATTTCATATCGACTATCTTATGTTCACTAATTGAGAAACTGACTGACACTCTGTTTCACAATTATTGTAATTATAACCCAGATAGCACTCGACGTCTTAAAGACGTCTGTTTTACGTCCATTTTTGTCTGAACGTCTTACGTCCTGAAAAGACGTCGTTTTTACGTCTCATTTCAGACGTCTTTAAGACGTCTTTTACGAGTCGTCTTTAAGACGTTTCATTTCTTGACGTTTCAGTCATTCTAAACTGCTAGAGAAAAGCTTTACAAACTGTACACACGCAACACAATATAACGCAGTTTTCCATCGTTCGAATAGACGTTTATTTATTTAGGAAAGTTAAATAACTAAATTGTTAATTTAGTACTATTATAATATATTACATATATAATCGCAATAGAATTTAGCAATAAATATTGTTTAATAATAAAACTATACATTATATATCACAAATCCAAAATCCAAAATAATATATCAAAATAAATAGATAAATAAATAAATAAGTTAAATAAATAAATAAAGCATAAAATATTAATGTTCGCGGATATGCTGAAAAACATTCTTTTAATTTATTTTTTTTATTTATAAATAAATAAATAAATAAATTAATAAATTAATTAAATAAATAAATAAAGCATAAAATGTTAATGTTCGCGGATATGGTGAAAAACATTCTTTTAATTTATTTTTTTTATTTATAAATAAATAAATTAATTAATTAATTAAATAAATAAATAAAGCATAAAATGTTAATGTTCGCGGATATGCTGAAAAACATTCTTTTAATTTATTTTTTTTATTTATAAATAAATAAATAAATAAATAAATAAAGCATAAAATGTTAATGTGCGCGGATATGCTGAAAAACATTCTTTTAATTTATTTTTTTTTATTTATTTAATTTTTTTGTTATATCAAACATTCAATTTATATTTCTTGTACGTGTATACAATATTCAAATTCAATATTTTTCTCACAAGAAAAAATGTGGCTTAAAAAATATTTTTCCAATATTTGACAAACATATCTATCTAATATTTTTGTGGTACTAGGGGTCTGTTTCGGGACGTCTTGAATACGTCTGTTTCGAGACGTCTTAAAGACGTCTTTAAGACGTACAGTTTTTTCACAAAGACGTTCCAGAGACGTTCAGAAGCCGTTCGGAAGCCGTTCGTAGGACATTCAGACGTCTTCGACAGACGTCTTAAAGACGTCTTTAAGACGTCTCTGTGCTATCTGGGAAAAACGTGTTCGTAGGAAATTACTAAATTAACTTCTTCATTGAAGCACATATTAGTTTAAGTAAATTCAATCTTCTCCCTCCTATAAGACGTTTCATTTTTCTATGTTTTGTGGTTGGTAGGTTTATTGTGAAATCGCGGAACGCTGTTAGAATATTGCGCTGGCGGATTCTGGGAATTGCCAACCGAAGCGTAGAAAAATTAATTTGCCCGCAGCCGGAACTTGTTCGAACATATATTACGGTAACGTCGCCCGCAAACATCGAGCTAACGTAAACACGTCCGTTCGCGGTATTACGAAAAAGCTGATCGGACGATAATTAACAGGGCAAAGTAATCGGATATTAATTACTGAGCGTAAACGCGAAGCAAACACAGATTTGCTTGTTCGGTGTGTAAACAGAGAGGCGCGGTAAGTATTGATTTTCCATGGGGGTTGCGGAAGACGCGTATCGCGGTGCCATTTCTGACGTACACCTTCAACCTCGTTCCTGTTCCATTTTTTACCGGACCACTCGTGAAATTGCTTCGCCCCTTTTCTTCTAAACTCTCTCTCTCTCTCTCTCTCTCTCTCTCTCTCTCTCTCTCTCTCTCATCCGTTTCTGCTCGCAACCCTTTCTCCCGTTTTCTGTGTACCGAGCGCACGTGCACGTCTTTCTCATCTGTCATCCGGCTGTGTTTTTCTCGCACTAGTCCCAGGGTCCTTTGGGAGAGAGGATGCAAAGGAACCAGCCGAGAGCATTCTACGTGGCACTGTAGCTCCACGGAGTAATCCGGAATTATGGAAACCCGCGGAAGAATCGCTGCGACGAGCTTCCTCCATGAATTCGCCGTGCCCCTCTCGCTCGAGAACCACCAAGACCAAACACTGCTTCTGTTAATTTCGAGACGCGTACTCCTCGCTGTTTCTCATCTGTCTGAAAACGAAACCGTACAGAGATGTTGTATATAGACAATTTGAAAAACAGCCTTCTTTGTTTCATAGAAAACAAGCGGGGGTTTCAATCTGTGTTTGAAAATGTTTACACGTTCGCTACCACCACCTATTCTAATGTTTTATCAACACATATAATGTAATCCCAGATAGCACAGAGACGTCTTAAAGACGTCTTTAAGACGTCTGTCGAAGACGTTCAGACGTCTATTAGACGGCTTCTGAACGTCTCTGGAACGTCTTTGTGAAAAAACTGTACGTCTTAAAGACGTCTTTAAGACGTCTCGAAACAGACGTATTCAAGACGTCCCGAAACAGACCCCTAGTAGCACAAAAATATTAGATAGATATGTTTGTCAAATATTGGAATAATATTTTTTAAGCCACATTTTTTCTTATGAGAAAAACATTGAATTTGAATATTGTATACATGTACAAGAAATATAAATTGAATGTTTGTTATAACAAAAAAACTAAATAAATAAAAAAAAATAAATTAAAAGAATTTTTTTCAGCATATCCGCGAACATTAACATTTTATGCTTTATTTATTTATTTAATTAATTAATTAATTTATCTATTTATTTTGATGTATTACTTTTCTGTGCACTTCTTTGTTGATGGAATATTCAGTTTGATAATCAATTACAGTTTGTAAAGGTTTTCTCTAGCAGTTTAGAATGACTGAAACGTCAAGAAATGAAACGTCTTAAAGACGACTCGTAAAACACGTCTTAAAGACGTCTGAAATGAGACCTCTTAAAGACGTCTTTTACGAGACGTAAAAACGACGTCTTTTCAGGACGTAAGACGTTCAGACCAAAAATGGACGTAAAACAGACGTCTTTAAGACGTCGAGTGCTATCTGGGATGTTTTATCTACTGGCAATTATTCCGTAATTTTTATAAGTCTAGTAAATATTGCCTTACAAAAATGTAAACCCTAAATTGATTGTGTTAATCTGTGATTTTCAATACAATAAAACGCTAATAATGCTTGGACAAGGAAATTTCAACTATTTCCCATACATGAATGTTTACAGTTTCAATAATTATAAAATATAAAACCGGTAATTTTAACCGCGGTAGATTCAGTATTACACGAGTGGGTGGTTTGTAATTTTCGTTCGAAACTCTCGAATCCTTTGATAAATAATATCGTATAAAATTCCAAAGGAATTTCCTGCGTCACTGGTTAATGAAAAGATAAAGGAAGAATCGTAATTAATATTATCGAACCTCGGGGATGAAACGACTTTGTTCAGCTCCATTATGTAATGGACGCAGCTCAAGGACAAACGAAAAGCGTGAACAGCGGCGACCGGTTGCAGAAGAGCGACGCTAACATCCCCCGGACGAAGAATTGATTCGCATGACGGATGTCAGGGTTGAGCTGGCAAGGTACACGAGGATTTTTAGGTCGGCCTTGATAGGCTGTCTCGAGACTGTCGTCTCGACACCGGAGTGCCACAAAGGGAACTGAAAAGGTGAGGGTGGCTCGAGTCACGTCGAGGACCACGTGTCTGCTGCCGATTCCACTCCGGGAACGGAAGCGTCGAGGGTAGGACAGTTGTGTATCGTCGCGAGCGATCCTTAGAGATCTCCCAGACCTCTTTTCACCGTCGAGTTTGCCGACGCTAATCGCGGCAACGCACAGTGGTCTAAAACGCGAAAGTGACATTTTGCCAAAAGTCTTATATTGACTTACACTCCCGCTCATAAGACTTAGGACACCTCTGGTTTTTAGTAAAACTCTGGTCTTTCGTATAGATTATGAACATTTAACAGTATTAACTGCATAATATAAATATCCTCCTATGTTCAGCAATGTCACGTCCGGTGGTTCGACCGCCAATGATTAATCAATCTAATAAAGAATTATTGCAAAATCCGATAATGTCACGAGAAAGGTAAGCTAAGAAATAGAACAATAAAATAATCAACGTTAAATAAATTAATGTTAACAATCAAATAGGTACATATATAATTATACACACATATAATATAAATTATTCGAACTGCGCAATATAGTGACGCATCAACAGGATGCCAAATCAACAACTCAGCCTTCTAATTGCAATCTGATGTGAATTTCAGATGGTAACCCCTTTAAAAATGCTTCCATGACATCGAGGTCTATGTTTTTTTGTAATCCTTCCAAAAATTTCTCCGTATATGCTGCGTTCTCCATCCATAATAGCAAGTCGTAGATTTTTTACGCGACTTATATAGTTCAAAATATTTTCATTAGGTTTTTCAAACATGTTTCCTAATTCGCCCTTATACTGATTAACCGTCTTTTGGGGTCCGAACATAAGTTTTAATTTTGTTCCAAATTCTTCTAGGGTGTCTATGTTAGAGTCTTCGATGGCTATAAATGCATGTCCTCTGAGTTTGTTTGTTAATAATTTAATCAAATATGGTTCCATATCCGGTAGGAGCATTGCTTTAGCTCTTTCACATGCTCTTAAGAATTGAAATATAGAGGGTTTATAACCATCGAACACTGGTACTGTTTCTAACGCGTCTTTGATTCGTATTGGGTAGCCTAACTGTTCTGTCAAACCGAGTGTCGGTTTTTCTGGAGTCGTTTGTTGGATTTTAATCGGTGTCGATTTTGTACGTATTGAATATAATGCATCTTGCATATCTGCTATTTGTTGACTTAATTCTCGAAATTTATTGCCAAGATCGGCTATAAAATCGTTACTTTCTTGGGCCTTTTTTATTTGTTCTATAGCCATTTTTAATACGTCTGATTCAGGACCAGGTAATTTAGAATAGGGAAAACAGGAAGTATTGTAAGATAGGATAGGAAACGTCAGGACAATAATAATAGGTTAGAAGGCGTGTAAAGGCCTTTATGCTTGTAGGACAAAAAACTAAAGAATAGAATTAGGGAAAAAGAAGTACTAATGGTTTTTAGTACAAAAAGACTGAAATAGCTTAAATAATGTAAATGAATGGAACTTGCGTGAAAGAGAGGGAATATTGTATGTGAATGTAACAGGCGTAAAAGCGAGCGAATATTTTAATACTGAATTTGATTGTAAATTGCACGAAATAAAGCAGGAAATTTTTAAAGCAAAAAAAAAAAGGACCAGGTAATTTAGATCCGTCACCACCGGGATTTGCCATTATAGTTTTAATATGAGAAGTTATGGGTAAACTGTATTTTCCAATCCTCCATTCTGCGCTCTATCCCGCCGCTGTCACCAAATTTTGTTACGTCCCATGTGGACTGAATTATAGTTTTGAGGGGATAGTACGCAGTTTTGAACCTACCTGCATTCACCGGCTACGGTTCGGGAAATTGAGGATCGTTTAAATAAAGATTGTACCCTTTTATAGATAACAACTGATTTATTTATTCAAAATAGGAAACTGAATCAGATGTTAGAGGTTGCAGATATTAATTATAAAGCAGATATACACGAGTGCAAATAGCGCGATTACAAAATTAGAAAATATAATATAATATAATATTACCGAGATACAATTTTCCTTGTGATTAACACAATGAAATGTCCTGGGGTATGGTCCTGGGGTATACTGGGGTAACTCCGGGGTTTCGCACCTTTTCACAAACGACACCTTTACACCTTTTACTCAAACGATACTTTTGCACCTTTTACTCAACGATACTTTAACTGCTGTGTTAATTGACTGAACTGAGACTGAGACTCGAGGCGTTGATTCCCTTATTTATAGGATAGCCAATTCTTTGTTTCTTAAAGATGCTGGCTCAGGAGTAGGGGTCCTCATCATCCGATGTCATTCTTATTGATTCTCAGAATGTAAACCGAACTTTCATTGTGCAGTTTGAATTATCATAGTTTTTTCTCGTGGCAATATCTGATATCTCTTCTATTGAGTCTAAGGGTGCAAACCGATCTTTATTTGTGGGTTTCGCAGAAGGCTGAGTTGTTGATTTGGCATCCTGTTGATGCGTCACTATATTGCGCAGTTCGAATAATTTATATTATATGTGTGTATAATTATATATGTACCTATTTGATGGTTAACATTAATTTATTTAACGTTGATTATTTTATTGTTCTATTTCTTAGCTTACCTTTCTCATGACATTATCGGATTTTGCAATAATTCTTTATTAGATTGATTAATCATTGGCGGTCGAACCACCGGACGTGACAGCAATAATTACAACTTCAATGTAATAATTCATTAAAAATTTTGAAACAGTCACACCAATCACCAGATTTGAACTCCATAGAAAAAATAAGGGATAAACTGGACAAAAGGGTACGGAACTTTTGCTCTGCTTCGAAAACACATTTATCGAATATTTTGGAACGAGAGAGTATGAAAAAATTAATCATGCGGATGTCAAGAACTGTGGACATTGTAATAAAGAAACGTGACGGATTCTTCGATGAAAAGAAAATATATCTTTTTACTTTTTAGTAAGATTTTGGTATATGAGAGCAGCATCCTTTCTTTGATGTGTAAACCTTTAAATAAGAAAAAATTTGTTCGCATCCTTCAACGATTATTTCATTTTTACAAAGTTGAATACGAATATGATCACTGTCCTAAGACTTATGAGCGGGAGTGTATGTTGAATGCTTATCACTTTCTAACTACCCATCAACCTTGAAAATGAAAAAATTAATAAAATTTAATAAATACCATTACTATAATAAACGGTCAAAGTTGGAAGTTTTGAAGACAGCCTTTCTCATGGAAAAAATTGCTTTTCTTCTTTGAGATGCCCTGACGATCCTTTTCAATATTTTCCTTCCAGTTTTTTTTTACGAAAGGTTTATCTTTAAGCTGTAAATTACCACTGTGGATTAAAAATTACTGTTCATAATGTATCAAACATGTCATGCCAAATGCAATGTAGAAAATTTTCAAAATTCTTAAGACTTCGCAAGGAATACCTTCTGTATCATACGAGATCATAGAATTTTACAAAATGGAGTATTTTCAGCATACTTTCTTCTACACAATCATGTGAAAATTATTTCCCATCTCGTCCCATATCACAAGTTATTATTGTTTAAAGTCGCCTAGGTTCTCGGATAGCTCAGTATACTTTGTCCATTAGTTTAGTATATCTTCTAAGACAGAAGAGATCATGGAATTTTACAAACTGGAATATGTTCAGTACACTTTCTTCTATGTAAACATACAAGAATTATTTCCAATCTCGTCCAGTATCACGCGTTATTATTGTTTAAAGGCGCCCGTGTTCGTGCGTCTATGCGCAAAGGGTCTCCGGTTCTTCGTCAGGACTGTTTGACAACTAAAAAACACTTTAGGCACTAAACCAAATTTTATTTAAACAGCAATTTTTCAAAAATTAGAGGATTAATATATTTACTAAGCTGAATGAGTTTTTAAAAGTTGTTAAATTTGTAAATATATTTAAAAAATAGTAAAAAAAGTTGTTAAATAAACGAAAAGTATGGTACATTATGCACCATTAGAAAGGATTACTTATATCTTTAATAGTTTAGAAGTTGTATCAAAATCTCACTAAATTTCGCGTTTTAGACCACTGTGCAACGGTCCCGAAGAAGGTAAGAGTTCAAGTTCTGCAACGAAAGATTCTATAGCGAACGCTGGAAGACCCTGAAGCAATCTGGAGCTTCTTAAAATTCACAGAGTACTGTCACGTCCGGTGGTTCGACCATCAATGATTAATCAATATAATAAAGAACTATCACAAAAATCCGATAATGCCTCGAGAGAGAACTGTGTTAACCCAAACTGCGCAATACCGTGACGCAGTAACGAGAAGCCAAAAACAGCAACTCAGCCTTCTGCAAAACGCGCAAATGAAGATCGGTTTACATCCTGAGAATCATGAGGAGAGGCATCACACCATGCCAAGCAATGAGAAAAAATGCCGACTCCTTAGTAAAAAGACCCTGACGACAAGGAGTCGACCAAGTCAAGAAAAGACTAGAAGATGCAAAGTAGAGACTCCTGAGCCAGCATTTTTGGGAAACAAAGAATTGGCCATCCTATAAATAAGGGGATCAACTCCCCAACAGGCAGTTATAATCAAGACCATCATCACTGAAAGACATATATCCGCGAACCGTAAAATCAACTACAGTCAGTTCTAATTGTTCGAGAAAATCGTAAACGCGAAACCGCGTCAACAAGTGGTGTTAAAAGACTCTTATAAAAGACTCTAAGTTCCGTGAGCCAGGAAACAAGATCCAGTTCCTGAACATTGTATTGCGGTAACATTACTACTATTCGTATCATTGTAACCCCATTATTTGCACTCTTGTATATCCGTATCCTAAATATTATATGTAATCTCTAACATCTGATTCAGAATCTTGCTTTGAATAAATCTATAAATTAGTTGTTATCGTTAAAAGGGTATAATCATTATTTAAACAATCCTCAATTTCCCGAATCGTAGCCGGTGAATGCAGGTAGGTTCGAAACTGCGTACTATCCTCTTAAAATCATAGATCTGTCCACTTGGGACGTAACAGCACCATCAACAATCGACCGCACAGTCTCGGAAAAGCTGAAAAGCTACCAGCATTGTTTAAAGATGCCGAGGAACGTTTAAAGCCTCACCGATGAGATCAGGAAAGAATTCGAAGGAGCCGAGGTACAAAATTCCACATCTACCAAGTTCCCATCGAATTTCCACGTCCTCCCAAAGACGCTGAAGAATCTCGATCACCAGATTCGAAGAAACCGATTAACCAAAGAGCTTCAGCTCGGAGTACTTCCGGGAGGCTGAAGAACTCGACCAAGTCCAGGACAAAATTCCAAATCCCCGACCTGCTGGTTCCTCAGGATTTCCCGAGCGGCTTCCCAAAGACGCTGAAGAGTGCTTAGATCGTGGGCAAACATCCTGCGTCAGCTGAGAAACCGATCTTGAAGGAACCGATCGGTCAAAGAGGCCAGCTAGGTCGAAGAGAGCATCGCGTCGGAGGCAATGTTTTCTCGTCGACGTCTTCCGGGTTAACGGTGGCTCCAGGACAGGGCGAGGAAGGTAGAAGAAGAGGTAGGGAAGCCTGGAGTACCGGTCCCAGAAGAATGGCCGCCGTTCCCGTGGAAATCGGCGCTGGAAAGCCCGGATTTTGCGTACTTCGAGGAGGCCTTTCGAGATTATCCCCATGGCAACGAGGATTGCTCGATAGCAGACAGGCTAGGGTACTCTTCAACGAGCCCTCTCCCACCTCCTCCTCCCCTCTTCCTCTCCCTTTTTCCCAACCGTTTCTCTCCCTCTCTCTCTCTCTCTCTCTCTTTCTCCACCGGTCGCTCTTGATCGCCCGTCTGTTTTCAACCCCCTCCGGTGCAAACGGCTGCTTTCGCTCGTTCTCCTCCTTTCTTTTTTTCTTTTTTCTTTTTTTTTTTTTAGCACGCACACCGCGTCCTCGCGTGTATTTTGCCCTTTACCACGTTCCTACCGGGACCAAACCCGCGCTATATTATTCACCATTCAGCTGTCCGTGAACTCTCCGCGGCTAGAAGAGGGCCTTTTGTCTCGGCGCCAAGCACTCATCCTCGCGTTCGAGTCGCCCACGCCTCGTCTTCCCGCCGAATCTTCGCGAGCTGTCTTCGTTATCTTCCCACGGGCTCGCTCTGAAAAGAACCCAGCCTTTGGCGAGTCGTTGCACCTGCTCTGCTGAGAACCGTCCACTAAACGCTCCAGCCTCGTTTCGTTGTCAACAACCTGCGTTTTCCATCCTCGGAGACGCTCCAAATACGATCGAAATTGTTGACATTCAAGCAGGTGTAACTTTATGGAAAAAAATCTTTCCACTTTCGCCCCCTTGTCTTCCTTTTCCTTGAAAAAATTGTTTACACATTAGAAATTTGAATATTGCGTGGGACATCGACGTTCAAACTTAGAAGTCCACAGTTCTCAGAATCATAGGTGAAAAATTGTTTATGATGAAGCTATTGCAACTTAAAAAAAATATTGTAGGGTGGTGTATCTAGGGTTATTCTACGAGGCAAAGCACCTACTTTCAATTGGCCTGTGAACGGACCAAATCGGCCCAAATCGATTAACTCCAGTTTTTGAAATATTTTTAATTTAAGTGTCACAGCACTTGGTTCAACATCATATTTCTCCACTTTCTGTTTTATGGAGTTAATCGATTTGACAAATGAACGACCCACTTTTCTATCTTCATTTTCCCCCGACGATTCTTTTCCTCTACTACAAACTTGAATGTTGCATCACGCTTCCGCGATCAAAATTGAAGGAAAAATATTCGATGGAAAATGGTCAATGTTTAGACTGTTGTAACTTTCCGAAAAAAAAATCGGAGAGTAGTGTATCTAGGGTTATTCTACGAGGCAAAGCACCTACTTTCAATTGGCCTGTGAACAGACCAAATCGGCCCAAATCGATTAACTCCAGTTTTTGAAATATTTTTAATTTAAGTGTCACAGCACTTGGTTCAACATCATATTTCTCCACTTTCTGTTTTATGGAGTTAATCGATTTGACAAATGAACGACCCACTTTTCTATCTTCATTTTCCCCCGACGATTCTTTTCCTCTACTACAAACTTGAATGTTGCATCACGCTTCCGCGATCAAAATTGAAGGAAAAATATTCGATGGAAAATAGTCAATATTTAGACTGTTGTAACTTTCCGAAAAAAAATCGGAGAGTAGTGTATCTAGGGTTATTCTACGAGGCAAAGCACCTACTTTCAATTGGCCTGTGAACGGACCAAATCGGCCCAAATCGATTAACTCCAGTTTTTGAAATATTTTAAATTTAAGTTTCACAGCACTTGGTTCAATCATATGTACATTATTTCGTCACATTTCTCCACTTTCTGTTTTATGGAGTTAATCGATTTGACAAATGAACGACCCAATTTTCCATCTTCATTTTCCCCCGACGATTCTTTTCCTCTACTACAAACTTGAATGTTGCATCACGCTTCCGCGATCAAAATTGAAGGAAAAATATTCGATGGAAAATAGTAAATATTTAGACTGTTGTAACTTTCCGAAAAAAAAATCGGAGAGTAGTGTATCTAGGGTTATTCTACGAGGCACGCACACTGCAAAATTTCATCGAAATCGGTCAATGTCGCAATGAGCTACAAGTGTTCCAAGATGAGAGTTTAGGGGCGAAGGTCGCAGATTTTCAACCTTGCCAGGGAATTTCGCCCTTATGTGATGCATTACACTGCGGATTTTATGCATTTATGGTAAAAGTAGTCAAATGCAATTCAAAACGGCAGAAAGATTTTAGAAAACGAAGGGAATCAATACATTACTTTCGACCTAAACAAATTGTTCAGGGAAGAAGGGCGTTTCTAGATGACCTCGGTTCTTGCAGTGAATGCGGACAATTTTTATTATGCATAAAAGGTCCGCAGTCTAGCGATCATCTTTAAACGTTTGTAGCTACAACCAAATGCAATCCAAAGAAATTTTTGTTCACTCATTGTCTAGTAAACTAGATGGTGTAACATTGAAAAAAGATTCAAGTCATTTGGAGCAACTTTAAAAAAGTTATACGATTCTTAAGAGTGTCCACTTAATATCGTCGTATGTACACTCAACGCTATTCAAAGTTCATCACAATTGCTCGTGTATCTGATAACCGCGAGAAACAATTAGCTGAACCCACAGCAGGACAACACTCGACTATTAAGAGCCAAGACTCCGTAGATCGCGATAAGGTAGAGTGTTCACGTTACCGACAAAAATAGGCGAAAAATGGTTTCACGTGCCTCAACTTTTCGTCCTTATATGAGAATATTTTTCGCTGGGAAAGGGCCCATTCGAAAGAGGAAGGTTCAATCTAGCGCGTGCTGGTCACGAGCCGACGAGATTATGCAGACATTTGGTAATATAAGCGCTAGAAGTAGGCCAAAAATTGACGATGCGAATGCCATTTTTACGCCATTGGATGAGTTTTCTGGATGAAATCGAGAGTAGCGCGCGCTAGAAAATATCTCCGGCTACAAATCGAGCTACACTTTGTCTTGATTCTCTGCGAAATAAAGCCAAAAACTTGAAGCACGATTCTGGCGTCAGAACTCATAATATCGATAATATAGAGCAAAAATGTGACAAAAGTCACAGACTTAGGATCCGTCGGATCAAGACCAAGACGGATCTTAAGTCAGTGGCTGAAGGCTGTGAACGGAAATTATACAGCAGTTACCGACTTGCTGACTCTGCAAAAGTCAGATCTATAGCCATCAAGAGAATTGTCTAAACTTGTACTCGAACTATCCTACACAAACGATTAGCTACTCAACAGTCTATAATCACCAAGAAAACTGTCCAAACTCAGACACTGCTCACTCAACAACAATCGAACTAGACAATAATCACCTAAACCAACCATCAGCCACTAGGATTGATTCCACAATCAAACGGGCATGATTTCGTCTAAGAGTCAGTCACCAGAACGGTGCAACTGACTCGTAACGAGAATTCAGTGTACCTCGACGATCAAAATTAGAGGAAAAATACTCGACGGAAAATGGTAAGTGTTTGGACTGTTGTAACTTTAAGAAAAATCGTATCGCCATGTGCTTGGCCTTGTTTTACAGAGCAGAGCCTGAACATGTACTTTCGCAATAAAAAATTCTCTAACTCAAAAAAATTATACCGAAAAGAGCCGGGACGAGGAAGAGTAGCGGTAAATACCGAGGTGGTTAGGGTTGTCGGGGGAATGAAACGCGCCGTTACCGTTTTCCGCGAGGGGAGGAGGGGGAACGTCGCACAGTGGGCAAAAACGGCCTTTTTCGATTCAAAATCAAAGAACTTTCGATAGGAATGAGGTAGAGCGATGAAATTTTTTTTAAATGAAAGCTTAAACTTTGTAGAATATGGGAAAAATAGGGAGATTACGGTACGAACGTTTTTTAACCTTGAGAAAATTCGTTAAAGTTGCACAATTTCAAGAAAATTTTGTTGTTGTGGTTAATACGCGCGGAAAATCTTTTTTTACCATGCTATATATCGTTTCCCATAGATTTTTTCACGCTGATTTCAAATCTGTTTTCAAAATTTGTCTACGATCTCTGGTTTTTGAAAAAAATAGATTTTTGTGACACAAATTAATGAAATTTTTTCGTTAAAATGACTTGATAACACACTAGTTTGAAAGTATATCGTAGTCTCATATATAAAACACAATACAAATAATAATAATGGAGTATTTTAACATTTTGAGTTACTTACGAAACATGAAGCACTTCACATCTCGTCATCACTTGACGTATCGCTGTCATTACTACTGGCACTTTCTTGAAATTGTGCAACTTTAACGAATTTTCTCAAGGTTAAAAAACGTTCGTACCGTAATCTCCCTATTTTTCCCATATTCTACAAAGTTTCAGCTTTCATTAAAAAAAAATTTCATCGCTCTACCTCATTCCTATCGAAAGTTCTTTGATTTTGAATCGAAAAAGGCCGTTTTTGCCCACTGTGCGTCGGTTCGTGATGTGTTAGAATTATTCAGAAGGGTTGCGGAGAGTTGCCAGAAACAAGGAAGTCCGAAGCAATTACGATCTTCCCCGGTCGAAGACGTTCTCCGTTGCATTAAGCGGGAAGACGCTAAGAGCTCGCGCCTGCTTTCGCCCTCTCCGTCGTCGTCGTCGTCGTCTGCCGTCCAATTTAATGAACCTAATTAACCCGAATGTGTAGCCAGGAGGGACAAGCCATGCCAGGTTCGCTGACCCGAAAGCTCCCTGGATTAACACGTCGCGTGGTACTCGGCGAAACGCATCGGCGAAACTTATTTTTGGAATCGATCTCTCGTTCCGGGGTCGAAGTTTGCGCAGCGCGTTCGTGCGAGCGAACGAACGCGCTGCGCGAGAATGGTACGCGCGAGGAAAGCGAGAGCCGTTGAAAGTTCACTGCGGCGGCGGCTCGGGAAAAAGAAACAGACGCTCGTTAATTATAGTTGTCGTTAACAACGAGATCGGTGGCTCGGTTTTCTAGGCCTCGTGAGAAAGTTTACGGCTCGCCGAGCCCGCTCGCGCCGAACGCTTTGTCCACGAATTAAGACCCATTAAGAAGTGTGTTGCGCACTTTGCTCGCGCTTCTGATCCCTTTTCGGCGAGGGATCTTTTTCTTTTTCTTTTTTAATACTCTTCTTGCCCCTCGCGATCACACGCTTCACGCTGTTTTTTTAAAGGCGGAACTCGGAGAGCTCTGTGCGGTGATTCGGTGTTTGTGAAAAACGCAGAGGATCAGGCTGTACTAATTTTTTGGCAGAGTTGTGCAGAATTATAATTGAATTACTCCACGAATCAAAATTACAAAGTAATTGAATTACATTGTGACTCAGTCGTATTGT
Source organism: Seladonia tumulorum (assembly GCA_913789895.3). Lineage (NCBI taxonomy): Eukaryota > Metazoa > Arthropoda > Insecta > Hymenoptera > Halictidae > Seladonia > Seladonia tumulorum. The sequence continues at coordinate 2,485,690 of OU565267.1, forward strand.
AATTTATAATTCAATCTTCATTCAATTAAATTGCAAAGTAATTGAATTACATTGTGACTCAGTCGTATTGTAATTTATAATTCAGATCTTCATTCAATTAAATTGCAAAATAATTGTATTACATTGTAACTTAGTCATATTGACATTTTATAACTCAGATCTTCATTGAATTAAATTACACAGTAATTGCATTACATTGTAACTTAGTCATATTGTCATTTTGTAACTCAAATCTTTAGTCGTATTGTAATTCAGTCGTATTGTAATTTATAATTGAGGTCTTCAATCAATTAAATTACAATGTAATTCGTAATCGCAATTGGAGGCCAATTGTAAAATACTTTGTAATTAATTTACATAAAATAGCGTTACGTATTAAGAACAAGGACGAGGAATAGAGAATACAAGTATATGCACATATAGTATATACATACAGCATATAAATATAGTATATACAAAGACAGTAAACATGTATAAGAAAGAAAAACGTAAAAATTTATTGTACTTCTTCAAACTCGTGGGCTACAATTTGGACATCTGATTAAAACAGTTAGTAATTGAATTAATTGAAGGGTTTGAATTATGTAATTCAGTTACAACGTGCTTGAATTACTATGTAATTCAAGTAGAATGTAATTCAATTGTATAATTGAACACATTTCATTACAATGTAATTGAATTAGCACAACTCTGTTTTTTGGGGGATCATGCAATGCAGTATTATTAGCAGAATGATGCACTCGGTTGAAGTAGAATTGATACGATCATAATTGTAATTATTCAGAGGCATCATTGAAAATTGAAATGAACCTTTTTCTGTTTAATATGCAAGTCCTTTTTCTTTAAAAAAGGAATCTCCAAAGTTTATCTATCTTTTAGCATTTTGTCAAATACATACCGAAAGACAGATCAATCTAAACACATTAGGGTAAGGGACCCAATTACTGTGGGGGTACCAATGCCCTTAGTACTGTGCCTACATTAATTATACTTATTTTTAAAGGATATTAAATATTAAAAAAGAGATACATAACATATATAGTAACTAATTTTAATCAAAATAATTTAACGCTACACTTTAAACATATGTGTAGATAATATAGACATAGTAATTGGTACCCCTACAGTAATTGGGTCCCTTACCCTATCAACCGATGATTATTCCATAATTTTTCAAGGTCTATGATCCGTGGCTAAGATTTTTTCAAGAGACCCTTCAACAGCAAATTTTCATTGTAAACCAACAAGCCACTTCCTACATAGTAATCTAATAATTTCACTTGGGATTATTATGAAAAAAAAATATTTTTAAGCTCCCTTTCGCTACAGCACAATTATTGAAAGTCCTGTTAACAGTCTTCCGGTAGATAATGTGTTAATGTGTGATAGTGTGGGATGAATAATGTCTTATTTTTAAAGTCTTCTACGAAAATTGCTCATCTTCTCTTATCATCCTACTAGCTTAACAACAAAGAAGATTGAATTGGGACATTGAGAAATATACCAGGATTCATACTCATTGTTAGTGTGAAAGGATAAACCAAAGTTTTTGATAACTTGGTAACAAGAAAGTAAATTCAATTGAGACATTGAGATACATATATACTAGGATTCCTCTTGACTGTAAAAATAGACCGGAAGTGTTTGAGAAACCAAAGAATTTATAAATCGAGGACGACGCTTTCATTCTAAAAGCGTTAGAAGATCCGAGAAGAAATTCGGAGAATTTTGGGAAACGTGGATTCCGGGCAGTTAAAAGGATCTAGGACGCTCTGGAGGATCGCAGGATCTCTCGAAGTCTACGTAGAACCCTTCGTCAACTTCAACATAGCTGGCGTAAAGCGAAGATATTCTTAGAATTCCGAGCTCTCCGAGAACCCTAGGAGATTGAAACAATTTTCTGAAGTCTAGAGGATTTTGGGAGATGTATTTTTGCCTGAGAACCTCGAGAGATGTTCTGTAATTTTGGGAAAATTGGTAAACTTCTGCTTAATCATCTCGATCAAATAATTAATTCTAAATTTCTCTTGTTTTAATTGAAACTATAATTATTACCAATGCTAAATGAATGTCCCTGGATTTCCTAAATAATTCCGAGGGTGTCACCAGTTTCAAGGTTCCCGAAGAATTTCTAGTTTGACATTTTTCTCGAGCTGCTACGTCTCGGTGAGTTCATTTGCGATTTAATTGTCGCTGGAATTGCCATCTCGACACGAATGCTTCTGCGTCGTTTAAATAACTTGGAATATGTACGCTGACTTAAGATTTTCAAAAGATCTTCCTCTGCTTCAAGGTTTTCAGAGAATTTTCACGTTGCCCTGACTCTGACATTTTCCTGCGCGATATCTCGGCGGATTTATTTGCGATTTAATTGGCGCGCGAATTGTTACGCTCGCGAAATTACCGTCTCCGGGCCACGTAAATACCTCGCCGCCAGACATCGCGATCCTTTCATCCGGACAACATTTTCACCGAATACTGTAAATAGTCCTAGTTGGCGTGGAACCGGGAAAACAGGGGCCGCCGGTATTGAAACGCGTGGACGCGTAGCACTCGAGACAAAGGGCTCTTTTATTCAGAGTTCACGGACGGCTGAATAGCGAATAAAGTAGTTCACCAGGACTACGGAGATCCATTGTTGAAATTGCCTAGTCTGTGTTGGATTAGCAGATTCCCTCCTCCGCGTTTTTTCCATGGATACGGAAGGAACGTGATGCCGCTGGAAATTGTACAACGGCCCTCGTTGTACAGTGTCCGACAACGATTCTTCATGCTCCGGGCAATTTCATCCTTTTTGCCCTGTTGAATCATCGCAATGATTTTTTAGTGTGCCTCGACATTTTTACAGTTTGCTAAACTCGAAGCTAAAGTAAATCTCAGCCCGTGACTCTTCAATTTTCTTTCTTTCACTGAAAGACAAATTGGTTAGAAATGAATTTTTGTTGTTATTAGAAATAATCGGTTTTTTATGCATTCACTTTTATAGAAATGATATATGTACGTAAAATGCGTGAATTAAATATTTACAGTTCCTCGTTAGTTACTAGAGTGTGTGTAGAATGCAAGTCTTTTATAGCGCATTCACTACGGCACATGGAAAATTTATGATACATTTGCTAACAAAGATTAAGGAAATTCTTAATCCCTTGCACTATTATTTATTTTGTGGTTATACTGATTAGAATTTGTTCGTTATTCAGAATTTAATAGAAAAAAAAGATAGTTTGTATCTATTGTATGCTAATGTTTTTTCCAAAGCATATACAGGGTGGGACACCACATATAATATTTAAATGTTTAGTAATCTATTCAATACAAATTTTGTAACGTAACAAATATTTTGTAATTTCTTTGAAATAATGCCACAACAATTTCTAGTGGTGCTTCAGAATCACCACTCGGGCGCAAAGGGTTAATGAATATTTCTCTGTCTATCTTCTCTGCTGAATGTATTGCAATCAAAACCGCTATTGAGCTTGCCTCTAACTGCTCCCATCAATATGTGTACATCTACTCTGACTGTCTGAGTGCTTTAATAGCACTAAGTAACTACTCGGGCAATACCAAATCCAATCCTTTTCTACTTGACATCCATAATTTGATAAACTCCTACTTCACGGAATCCAAGAAATTTCTTCTTTTTTGGATCCCTTCGCATATTGGAATCACACATAATGAGAAGGTTGACGTACTAGCTAAAGAAGCATCTTTGTTGGCTATTTCTTCTAATATCCTGATTCCCTACTCTGATTTTTCCCACAGCTTTAGGAAGCAAGCTAGGGAGCTAACAAAAAATTATATTCTTGCTGAAGCAGGGTTCAAGGGCATAAAATTTTTCAGTTCATATTATCATCCTGGGCCTAAACCTTGGTTTGCTCACTTGAGGTTCCCCAGAGAATTCATTTGCTGGGTTAATAGACTTCGATTTGGACACTTTCAACTAGGGGCTTCCCTTTTTAAGATTAGACTTGCTGCTGACACGGGTTGTCCATGTGATTGTCTAGTACAGGATCCTAATCATGTGCTATGGCAATGTCCGATCTATGACAGTAATAGAGACGCTTTGATTCGCAAACTCTGCAACAAGGGTTTCTTTCCACCCTATACAATAGATTCCTTTTTGTGTGGACCCTTTCTTTGTCCTCTATTTTTCATATATTCGTTTCTTAAGTCTCATTGTTTATATCTTTAGTGTCAATATTGTATTCGAAAATGTTCATTATATTGTCTCAATCCTAGTTTATAAGCTACCTATGTAATGTAATGTTAGCATGCACAGCCATGTGCATGCTGCTAATAATCCCATGTGGGGTTTTATAGCTTAATAAAAAAAAAAACAAGAGTACATGAAGCACAAAAGTACACAACAAAAAAGTATTGTTTAAAATAATGTATGAAAATTACTAGGAGAACAAATCAGTTTCAATGTTTAATCCCTGCCGCAGAAAATGTTCATTTCGCGTACAGTCTACGAGATGCATGCATATTATTTTGTGTGTACCTTTTGTATTTCTGGTTGAAGGATAATGTACGCGTTCGTCCAATTTTTTCCACGAACTGTTGCACCATGCTTTCCGCCGGTCGTCGGAGCTGTTAGGATTATTTTCGGCGGCGGTTTCGCATGGCGCCAGGCCTGTGGGCGTGCACGATACATCGGAAGAGATTAATTTCAGAAAATAGTGCGTCGCCATGTACGTATGTAGGTACAGCGTGCAACACGGGTGGATACGCGACGCCCTTTTCTATCGTTCGTTCCTATACAAGGAGCGAACTATAACACGCGTGGCGCCCACGAATCGGCGCCCACGTCGATTTTCAGCGCTTTTGATTCCGGATGCGTGTGCACGAAAACGACACTACTCGCCGCGGTGTTTACGACATCGCACCGTGGTCCTCACGATTCGATCGTTACATTTTAACCACCTTGTATTCTGCCGAATCCTTCTACAAACAGCTTTTAAATCCTTTTGGCAAATTTGTGGCCGGATTTTCTTTTTACGAGCTGCTCTCTTGCGAGATTCATATTTCTGCATGGATTTTTTACAGTTAATTGGTCGACTGGGCTCTTTTTGATCTTTTAGGAATTTTTAAAAAAGTGTAATACACTTGTTTTTAGTAGGAATACAATTTTAATTTGAGTCTTACTCTTTTGCAATTCGTGAAGTTATGGAAATATTTTCTTGAGGAAGTTTTTAGTATACTTCTTTACTTAAGTGTATTATATTGATACCATAAGAATCCTCTGGAATCTGAATAAATTCGATCCTGTTATTATTATAAATATATATCAGTTCAGGGCTAGGTAGTTCTAGTGTGACGAGACGGAATTTATTTGGATTTTGTACGGTTCGTGTTATAATATATGATCTGCTGAATATATTCATTAAATATATTTATGTAATCATTTCCCATGAAAGCGTCTTTATCATTTCAGTATTTGTAAAATAAAAAATCTGGAACCGGTCATTTTGACCGGCGGCGGTAGGTTTTAAATGGTGTTGCTTATTTTAAAAAAGATAATCGATTTGAAAAAGACGTGAAAATGTCACTGTTTAAAGAAAGACACTTCATCAATAATAAGTGGTGGTTTACTTAGGAATAATTGAATAGATTACGAGTTTATACCGTGGAGACTTGTTACTTCACGCTTCAGTTTGAAGACGCGTACGGTTGAATAAAATTAAATCGATGTACCATCTACGTCCAAATAATGTAAAACAACCATGAATGCGAGTAGGATGTGAAATAGTCGACGACCGGTTGGAATAAGAAATATTGTAACGCGAAACTGATATTTGATATGTATCGTATACATTACCACAAGCGTTAAGAGGCTAATTAATTGGGATTTACACAGTCTGATTATCGTTTGCACATTCTACTGAATTACTGTGGCGGTGTCGTTTCTCTCACAGTGTCGCAAATCTGTAATTTTAAAGGCTGTTTACTTTGTACATCAATCAAATTAGGTTCGTGCCTGCAAGATGTCTGACCGTGGTTAACCGAATCTACTGCAGCACACTGATTAAAGTTTTAATTCTGTTGTAACAGCAGAAAGTGTACCATTTTACAGAGACTTTGTTGCTTACTTTATTAATAAATGAATCAATATTTTCATGGACTTCGGCTGTAGTCAACAGATTCTACTGTACTATAATAATTAAAAATAAAGAAATTCTACCACAATGTTACCAGGCAATATTATTCTAAGATTTTTCTTGCTATTTTCATCTATCGACTCGCACAAACTTTCTTATAAATGGTCTAACTCTGACAGACCGATTCTACTGTGAAACGGAAATTAAAAATAAAGCAATTCTATCAGAATATTACAAAGCAATATTATTCTACAATTTATCTTGCTATTTTCATCCATCGACTCACACAAATCATATAAGTCGCCTGACTCTGACAGACTGATTCTACTGTGCAACAGAAATTAAAAGTGAAGCAATTCTATCCCAATACAACCAAGCAATATAATTCTAAGATTCACTAATTAGATTAACTAATTCGATTATACAACAGCAATTAAAAACAAAGCAAGCCTACTACAATATTACTAATACAACCTACTCAACCTATTAAATTATATTTATTAGGCCTACTACAAAATTCTTGTTCGCTACGTCTATCAACTCGTAAAAATTTTTCACAAGTTGTCTGACCCTTCCAGACCGATTCTACTCGAGCTGAATCTCAGCGTGGCACCGCAAAAGCAGAAACTGCACAGACAGTTTTAATTCCCTCGACAACAATCGTCTCCAGCGGCAATCAACCGAACACTCCATTTAATTGGTCCGACCAGGACTGTCCCATTCTACTTGAAGAATAGCTGCGCGCTCTGTTTCGCCGTTGGTAAATCGAAAATAGTGCTCTCGCCGAGTAAAACGAAAACACCGTGCGATTTAATTGACACTGACGTGTGCCGAGGGAGGGAGGGAGGGAGGCTGACAACAGAACAAAGTGTGTTGCCGCGGCGTCCTCTATACTACAGTCGGCCGACGGGCGGCGTCTTTCACTTTTTGCCGCAACTGTACGCACATGTGCATCTAAATATATTCGCATACGGTGCACGTGCTGCTGCGCCGCCCACAATCGGAGCGCAGCGTGCGCGCACGTATTCCACGATGATCCGAGGAAAGCACTCGTGGTGCCGAGGAGAGAACACTTCGCGGAAAGTTTCTCGGGGAAAAAACAAATCTGCTTCGAGAATCGTTTCTCTTCTTTCTTTCCCGCCGATTCCACTCTCCTTCTCTCTCTCTCTCTCTCTCTCTCTCTCTCTTTCTCTCTTTGTCCCGGACGGATTAGAGAGACGGAAGAAAAACGACAAAGCGGAAAACATCGTCGAAAAAGTCACGTTCGCGCGGCCAGGCTTAAACGAGACCAGGAAAAAGTTCGTCAACCAGATGATGCTGTATTTAACACTTCTCCGCCCTACACTCCAACTTCGTCCAAATCGTACGACCGCGAAAATGTCCCTTGAAGAGCTGAAAATCCAAAAATTCAAAATATTGAATGTGGTAAAAATGAAAGGCAATACAGTGCGAATACTCGATGTACAGTGTATAAAAGTACTAAAGTGTACTTGTCCTAAAACCTACCGTTGCTGAGATATTTGACTGTTTTCATGAAGAATGTTCGAAATGTCGGCCGTCTGCAGCGATGCAACGTTGTAGTCTTTGAACTGTTGCATCTCTTACACGTCTTATTGTTGGATCGTCCATTGCAGCACACGCTGCGATAATTCGTTGCTTCATATCTTCAGGAGTTGTTGGTGCATCAATATTTTGCACAATATTTTTCAATGTTCCTCACAAGAAAAAATCTAGGGTTGTTGAATCTGGACTTCTTTTCAACCTTCGATCGTAGCGTGTTGGACATCCATCGTGCTGATACCACATTCTCCGACAAACGCTTAATAGCACGTTTTCTAATAAATTTGGCAATGTATTTCTTAAGAACGTATCATATTTTTGACTGGTAAAAGTACTGTCAATGAAATAAGACCCAATTAAGGGACCAGACTAATGGAGAGACGTCGAAAGCCTGCCAATGTTTACATTTGACGTAGCGAGCATAATCCAGACATTGGAGACATATACAGGATGTTCAAAAAATCCATTCAATACCCTAGTAGCACAAAAATATTGGATAGATATTTTTTTCAAATATTGGAAAAATATTTTTTAAGCCACATTTTTTCATATGAGAAAAGTATTGGATCTGAATATTGTATACATGTACAAGAAATATAAATTGAATGTTTAAAAAATATAAGCTAAATACTCGGAGGATATAAACTAGATATTTAAAAAATATAAAGTAAATATTTAAAAAATGTGAATTCAATATTTGAAAAATATAAATTCAATATTTAAAAAACATTCAATAAAATTTTCAAATTTAAGAAGTTTCAAATTATAACAAAAATTAGAAACTATGAATATGTATTACTTGTAACTTATATTTTTATGATATTTTGTTGCCTGTGATGTTATTACGATATTGTAGTCTGTTTATCAACATGTTACATATTCGTAATTAAACTACACATAATACTTTGCTAACTATTATAGCTTCTCATGTTACAAATTATGATTTATAATATTAACTACTTGCTCAACTTATTTTCATTGCAAGGAAATATTTGAAATACAAAATAAAAATATTTCATTTTATCTTTGTGGTTATCAAAATAAAAATATTTGATTTAAAGTAGTATCTTATTTGAACCACATTAAATTATACTATATACCAAATCATTAATGATCGTTAATATACGTTGCAAAATATGATAGAAAACCTTGTATCCAATGTTCCATATACGAATACTAATCTTACATTATAAAATACTAATGTAAAGTGTACTTACTTCTGAATCTTCTGTACCTCCGTCGGATCCACAGCACACAATTGTTGACTCACGAGAATAGATCCGAATAATTGAACAACAATCACTAAACAACACACGCGCACAACACATTTTATAAAATCGTGACAACGAACGAGAAGATTTCACTCCGACCACGAACAAAATAATACTGCGATTTTAACAATGATCCCTTCCACGCAGGTGGTACGGTCAGGTTATCATAGGAAGGTTAGACGCTGAGCGTCAATAAACACTAGATACAAAATCAAGGTAAAAAAATTATGGCGGGGCGCCGGCCCTATTTCCCGGAATTCCCTGTTTTCGTATCACACGTCCGTGGGAGGGGGACGGTTAAAATCGCAGTATTATTTTATTTGTGGTCGGAGTAACATCGTTTCGTCTGCTGTCACTATTTCGTTAAGTGTGTTGTGTGTGTGTGTGTGTGTGTTGTGAGTGGTGTTTAGTGATTGTTGTTCAATTATTCGGACCTATTCTCGTGAGTCAATAATTGTGTGCTGTGGATCCGATGGAGATACAGAAGATTCAGAAGTAAGTACACTTTACATTAGTATTTTATAATGTAGTTTGCAGTACATTAGTATTATATTTTATTATTCGCATGTAGAATATTGGATGCAAGGTTTTCTTTCTTATTTTGCAACTTCAATTCTAACCCATACCTACTCCGATCACTTTTTGAGATGTTAAAACTTTTTTGCGAATATCTCGGAAACTAAAGTTGAGCGGCGGTAACATGTATAGGAAAAAGTTGTTCATAATGATGACCTTGACAACATATTTCAAGGTCATCAAAATCGGTGAGGAAGCCCCTAATGTAAATAATTACCAAAATATTCTACTTCCAATGTGAAATAGATTCATTTAATATATAGAAAAAAATATTTTTCTCGTAACATGACATAGATATTTCCTGAATATTTAAAAAGAAATATTTGTTACGTAATATAAAATAAATATTGCATGTATATTTGAATATTAAAAAAAGATTGAATCTCTTTTTAATATTATATGAATGTGTATACAATATTTTGTGCTACTAGGGTATTTACACTCCCGCTCATAAGTCGTAGGACACCTCTGGTTTTTAATAAAACTCTGGTATTTCGTATAGATTATGAACCTTTAACTGTATTAACTGCATAATATAAATATCCTCATATGTCTTGTATGGTAATTATTACTTATATGGTAATTATTGTAGTAATTACAACTTCAACTTAATAATTCATTAAAAATGATGATACACAGCCACACCAATCACCAGATTTCAACCCCATAGAAAAATTAAGGGATAAACTGGACAGATGGGTACGGAATTTTTGCCCTGCTTCGAAAACACATTTATGGAATATTTTGGAACGAGAATGGAATAATATAACAACAGAAAGTATAGAGGAAAAACATTATCAAGAATAATGGAAATTGTAATAAAAATATGTGGCGGATTTTTCGATGAAAAGAAAATACATTTTTTCACTTCTTAGTAAGACTTTTGATATATGAGAGCAGCATCATTTCTTTGACGTGTAAACCTTTAAATGGGAAAAAATTTGTTCGCATTCTTCAACGATTATCTCATTTTTACAAAGTTGAATACGAATATAATCACTGTCCTAAGACTTATGAGCGGGAGTGTATATGGTATATAGGATACACTACCGATTGTGAGTAAAAAAGCGTTAGTAAACATAGGTCGAAAGGTCAACCGTTTCTGAGATATAAACATTTTTGTTTGCTAGTATCATGATTGAATTACTACTGAATTTTCGATGTTTACAGAAGTTTTTCCACGTGTCCACCTTCCATTTCTACAGACGCTTGCTTCCATCGCATGCGATGTTTACTTTAGTGTTTATAAACCGCGTTCTGAATGTTCTTATTCAAGTGCCGACAGTAGATTTCATTGAAAACCACTAGTAAGTCAATCATGATACTAGCAAACAAAAGTGATGATATCTCAGAAACGGTTGACCTTTCGAACTATGTTTACTAAAGCTTTTTTACTCAGTACTACAGTGTACCCATATAAATATTTAATGGTTTTTTTTAACACCCTGTATAGAGAAATCATATGGCGCATATATTGGACACACGTGTGAAATATTTCTGAAAGAACGAACGTTTAACGTTCAACTGAATATAATATCTCTCTGAAAAGAGATATTAATGCGCATCTCTTTGCTCTGTTAATCTGATTAATGAAGGGCTTTTTCCTAGCTGCTCGACCATGAAAATTTTCAGATCTTAATATTCTCCGTCAAGTTTCAGCAGAAACTATTTTATTAAACATGTTGTTGCACATTCTGACTAATTTAGGGGCGCTAATTCTTGGATTTTTTTTGCACTTGACGTATTAAAGTCTTTCCTTCCCGAGCAGTTAACTTTGGTCTTCCAACACGTTTTTCGTTTAACAAAATATTATTAGTTTCTACACGTTGAATTATGTATTGGATAGTAGATATACTTCTGCCAATTTTTGCTATCTCAACGTAACTTTTGCCTTCTTGGTGCAATTTAAAAATTATTTTACGTTCATCTACAGTAGTCTCGGCCTTCTTTCGACTCATTTTCGTGTGTTATTATGTAGATTAAAATTAATATAATTTTCTTATCAATAATTCAATTTTGTTAAAATTTTGTATACATATAGTTTATGCATCTGTTTATACGCTTGCTTCCATCGCATGCGATGTTTACTTTAGTGTTTATGAACCGCGTTCTGAATGTTCTTATTCAAGTGCCGACAGTAGATTTCATTGAGAATCACTAGTAAGTCAATCATGATACTAGCAAACAAAAATGTTTATATCTTAGAAACGGTTGACCTTTCGAACTATGTTTACTAAAGCTTTTTTACTCAGTACAGTGTATCCTATATACTACATAAATATTGAATGGTTTTTTTGAACACCGTCTATATCTTCTCCACTTGCAAGAATATCATTTATACCATATTATGTAGTTTCTTAAATCCTACAACTTCCGTAAGTAACATTTTCTCGTATTGTTTGAAATAACCAAGACATTCAAGTGGACAGAGCTCGTAGGACACATTGTATACCGTTTAATCATTTCCCATGAAAGCATCTTTACAATTTCAGTAATTATAAAATGAAAAATCTGGAACGGTCATTTTGACCGGCGGTGGTAGGTTTAGTGTTAATCAACGTCTTTTTTGAAGTTTAACGTTTAAGGAAAAATTCAGTGCCCAGAAACTTTGTTAACCGACTTCATCGTTACAGACCTATTAATCAGCATTTTCTTTCACGTTTGAAGTCTAAAGAAAATTCACTGTACCGTAAACTTCCTTAACAGACTTCATCGTTGTAATACTGTTAGTCAACATCTTGTGTATCCTATATACTACATAAATATTTAATGGTTTTTTTTAACACCCTGTATAGAGAAATCATATGGCGCATATATTGGACACACGTGTGAAATATTTCTGAAAGAACGAACGTTTAACGTTCAACTGAATATAATATCTCTCTGAAAAGGGGTTGAAGCGTTGGCTGAAGGGGTCACAGCTCGACCAGCGGCGAGACACGTGGACTATTTGGTCGCCGGCTAATTTACAAGCTCAATGCACTCGTTCCCTCCGAGCATTTCGAATGCAAAGAGACTTTGATCACTCTCTTCCGGCAATTATGCTTAGCACTTGTTCTCCTGGGCACGTTAATAGGCAACCAACGGCTATTTTTGCGACAGTGCCGCCTTTAACTTCGCTCGTGCTTCTTTGTGCGTTAATTTCCGGCGGAGTCTATTATTCCGTTGGCGACAAAAGGTGATCCGCGAACGGTCAGGTTCTCATCGAAAATCCACGGTGAACGGCGAAAACGGTTGTCCAATTATTCGTGCGCATCGGGCAGAAGTGGTTGCGATCCGATCCGCGGCGATCGAATCACAGAAAACAACGCGTCGTTTCCCCATTGTAACGACCGCGAACTTTCTATGATTGTTTCCGCGAACGCGTTCACAGCTGTCGACTCTAACGAGCTGCGAAACGCGGATCGTGCGCTGTTATGGTCGTCCGTGTTCCCAGATTTGCGAATTTCGTGAGACAATGTCGGAGAAAAGTGACGGCGATGAATGACGACGGAAATGCGAGAGGAAAAATGTCGAGAGGAAAATTGGATGTTGGAATTGTTGTAACCTCGGGGAAAAAAATCGGGGAGCAGTGAATCTAGGGTTATTATACACGTTAAAGCCTCTACTTTCAATTCTCTCTCTCTGCTTTTTTCTCGACGATCATTTTCCTGTACCAGAAAATTCCATTATACAAGCGCGATCAAAAATGGAGGAAAAATAATCGTTGGAAAATGATCAATGTTTAGGCTATTCTAATTTCGAGTACAAACATCGTAGAGCAATGTACTTGGCCTCATTTTACAGAGCAAAGCCTCTACTTTCATTCACCTAAGATGTTTTTTCCATTAGAGTGTTTACATCAGCGAGCGGGTAAGAAAAACGAAGATGATGTTTCGTCTTACATACATTCTCGAATTGTACACAATTATACGGACAGAAAAAATTCTCCAGAGCTTGAAAATATTTTTCGCGACTTAAATTATGATTCCAAGCCTGTAAAGTCCGATGTACAATTTTTTCAAACCGTGGTATCGAGGCTCGAGTGAAAACTGAGCCACCAAGTGATTGTTACACCCTCCAAAAAATAATTGTATCCGCGAAGAGGCAAGTTTGTAGCTACGGGCTCAAATGGGGAAAGTTGCAAATCAATATCTCGCATTAGAGGAGTTGGCGAAAATCCTCAGACAGCAGGAGGCCATCGACAAAAGGATAACGCGACCGGAGTCCCTCCAGAAAGTTTCGTTGTAAACCCGTCGAACTAGTTATATTTTTTTTTTTTTTTTTTTTTTTTTTGTTTCCCTCCCGCGGCGAATACACAGGCCGTATTGAGTCGTTCACCGGCGACGCAATGGAAATACTTATCAAGGAAACGTTCCACGCAGATGCACCCCGGGAAAACACGATCTCTGGTCGTCGGTGCGCGGCGGCACAATGACACCGTGTTCGCTGAAAGACAACCTTGTTCCGCGATGCGACGACGACGTCACGCGGCTCGGGTTTTTGTCGATGTACTCTGTCCCATATAACAGACAACGGTGTATGACGACGAGGAGAGAGAGAGAGAGAGAGAGAGAGAGAGAGAGAGAGAGACAATGTTCGAGCATCGGTGGCATCGCGACGCCGTCCTCTAACGAGCCTTCCGGTAATTACATCGCGCGGTGCGAACTTTCTACGATGAATTTGAACGCGAGTCCCCATCGCCGCCCACGATCTTACCGATTCGAGCAATTAACGTCGGGCCTTAATTGACCCTCGTGAAAATTCAGTGTTTCTGCTACGTTCTTATTTTTTCGTTTTCAACGTTGCCGAGACTAGGCACACTCTTGACGAGGACTAATCGCACGCTGATCGAGTGAAAGCGAGACCACCGAGACTGTTTCCTCCTCGTGCTCGAGCGGAAACTGATCCGGCGATCGGTATCGCCGGCTGAAAACGATCCCTGTGTCCTCTCTGTCCTGTGACTGCTGTGAATCTGAGAGACGGACACTCTGAGAACCATTTCTGAGACACCGTATATCGTGATTTTTAAGTTTGGTAAATAGTTTTGCTCGCCTATAGGCATTTGCATCGTTGTGTGTTCTTGTGCTCAGAAAAGCGTTTCTGTGACTCTGAGAATCGATTCCGAGAGATTGTGTACTATGATTTTAACCAATTAACTGCGGAGTTTAATTTTGAAAATCCCTCCCGGCACGGAATTAAAATCAAACAATGACGAATATACATGTCGAACGCAGGACAATTGCCGCTGTTATAAATTTTACGAAAAAAGTAAAGCAAAATGAGAAAGATTATATTTTTATTCGATAAGAAATTAACAATTCATTAACGTTAACTCCACCGCAATAGAGATTTGGTCCGACGTGTATACACGTCAAACGCGCTTAACTGGTTAACACTAAACCTACCAGGCATTAACAGTATCTGGAAAATATTACCTTATAAAAATGGTAGCCCTAAATTCATTGAGATTGTCTGTAATTTTCAATATAATAAATGCCTGGATAAGGAAATTGATTCCACTAGTTTCCATAAATGAATTTCAAAAGTTTCAATAATTGTAAAATATGAAACCGGTCACTTTGACCAGGATAGGTTTGGTGTTAATGTTTTTTAAATACATATTTATAGTGATCTATAGGCAATTGCATCGTTGTGTGTCTTTGTGCTCAGAAAAACGTCTCTGTAGATTCTGAGAGATTGTATACTATGATTTTTAAGATTGTTAAATATTTATGGTGGTCTATAGAAATTTGCATCGATGACTGTCCTCTCTGTGCTCAGAGAAGAGTGTCTCTGTGAGCTGTAAACACTGGGAATCGTTTCTGAGAGATTATGTACTATGATTTTTAAGACTGCTAAATATTTATGGTGATCTATAGAGATTAGCACAGACGATTGTCCTCTCTGTGCTGAGAGAGGAGTGCCACTGTAAGCTAGAGACAATGAGAGTCGTTTCTGAGAGATTATACACTATGATTTTTACGATTGCTAAACATTTATGGTAACTTGTCACTACAAATCACTATTTGCAGAGTGTTTCTGTGAACTAAGGCCTCTGAATGTTTGCTAAATATTTACCATATAATATTTATATATTTATGTACTATAAAAATAAATAAATATTTATTATATTTATATTTGAGATCTATATCAATTTGCATCTATCCAAGAATAGTGCCTGTAGAGACTCTACAGTTGCTTGTATATTCTAGAGTTTGATTTGTAACACTAAACGTACCACCATCGTTCAAACGACCGGTTCTAAATTTTTTATTTGACAAATTTTTGAAATTATAAAGATGATTTCATGAGCAATGATTCAGTAAATATGTTTAATAGAGAACACATTGCAATAAGAACCGTGCAAAGTCTAAATAAACTAAATCTTGTCATTTTTATAAGGCAACATGTATCTGTCACATTTATAGCTCGGTACGTTTAGTGTTAATGGATCTGAAGGATGAGTTTTTCACATTTGAGAGATTTCGAATCTGCAATGAATTTTCCAAGAGGTTTTACAATAGGCATCTTTAAAGAAGCGATTTTCTAGTCTCAAGATTGAGAAACTTCTCGCGTGAAAGCATTGTGCTCCACATATGTGGATCGTGGGACTGTGAATGTGTTAATGAGTTGTTGAACGAGTATTCTATTATTCTGGTTCATTTGTTCAGCTGAAGTTTCGTGCAAGTACCTTCTCGCAGTTCTCGAGAAAGTCTTCGAGTGTTTAGTTTTAAAAGCACCGCTATTTTCTCCGGCGATCGATGCGCCAGGAGTTTGTACTCCTCGTCTGACCGGGGTTCGCTGATTCTACTGAAGTGTAATTGACCAATGCTTCACTAATTCACAGTGCTACACGTAGAAGCAGCACCCTATTGATATTCTTCTACAGTGGTAATTAAGTCACTATTTTTTGGGGGATTGTCTGACTCTGGCTTTCCTTTTCTACTCAAGTCTAGTTTGAAGATTATTTGCAATATTCTCTGTGATAGCGGCACTTCAATTTTATTGTTTTTTAACACTAGGTTTACGGAGCACCAAAAGTGACTATTTTACGTTTCTTTATACAAGTAACATGAATGTATCTATCAAAATTTTTGGCCATTTTTTAAATTACATATGCCCAAATCAATTTGTTAACTAATTGCTCGCTGAATCTGCTGAAGTGTAATTGACCAATGCTTCGCTAATTCACAGTGCTACACGTAGAAGCAGCATCCTATCGATATTCTTCTACAGTGGTAATTATAAGTCACTATTTTTATGGGGGGTGGCTGATGCTGGCTTTCCTTTTCTACTCAAGTCTAGTTTGATGATTATTTACAACATTCTCTGTGATAGTAGCACTTCAATTTTATTGTTCTTTAACACTAGGTTTACGCAGCACCAAAAATGACTATTTTACGTTTCTTTATAAAAATAACATGAATGTATCTATCAAAATTTGTGGTCATTTTTTAAATAATATGTACCCAAAGAAATCAATTTAAATAATTCCTCATGTATCTTTTCAATCTCAATATTCGTAAATTAAAAATATTAGTAATAGTGTTCACTGTGTCATATTGGCAATGGAGACGATTTTCATTTTGCATAAATGCATAAAAGTAACACTATAATTATACTGTTTCAAAGTTTCGCAATCTTCTTACAATTTGTCTTACTATTCTTATTACTCTCTTATAAACCTTTTGTGCTGAATAAACGTGTCTTTCGAGGATCTATTTTGAGTGTCCTATTAATTACGACTTTTCGTAAGTTGATCTTCCAATAAGAACTCTGTTTTGCAGACGAGCCTATAGCGAGCAAGTGTCGCGATTCGCTGCTTTAATCTCCACAATTTTCCTCACTTTATCTCCTACTGTACCTACATCCTCTGAACAAATGCCTGGTAACATGTCCTCCGACTATTATGAAAACAGGGACCGTAGACGAGCCTATATCGAGCAGCAGTCTCGATTTCCCAACAGTCCCATTATCGAGGCACTTTGTTCCCAACTTGCTCGCTTCGCCAGCGATCGACGAGCTGAAATAAGCGTACCTACTGTTCCATATCTCTTTCATAAGTTAGAAAAGGCCATGCGCGGTAGCGAAAAGATCATCGAAGCGTATTTATAGAGAGAAAGAGCGTACAGACGATGAATTATTCAAACAGCAGGACGGTTCCCAGGTTGGCTGGTCGGCACGGGACTTCTTCCACTCGAGTAGCCTGCCTTCGGGAAGTCCGATCGACGCGTGCTACGTCATTTCCATAAAACAGGCGAAATCAACTCCCAAAAATGTCCAAATTAAAGAGAAGGTATTGGGTTGTCCGGAAAGTTCGTGCCGCTTTTCTGTAGGTGGCATTAGGATAGGTCTGAATATGTTGGAATGATTGAAAACAAATGCTATGTGTACATAGTCTAAAAAGCTGATCTTTCAGGCATATTTAGAAAAAAGTTTGATTAGGATACATTAATTTTTGTTAGTTTTATACGCTCCCAAATATGGAAGGAAACAGAGTGAATTATTCGATGCTTTTTTCTTCCGAACGCTGTTGCACCTTGGCTGGGGTGTGCTACCCCATTCACTCTATTAACCAGACATCACACCCTCAGATTTTCATCTCTTTAGGTCAATACAAAATTCCCATAATGACAAAAACTTTAACTCTTTGGTCGACATAAAAAACTCTTACTATAACTACTTACTCTTACTTCAACTATTTAACTCTTGTAATAATTCAATAAATGTATATCGAAATTTAAATGTATGTACTGCGTTTCAGTTTCCCTTAAAAATCGGCACGAACTTTCCGGACAACCCAATACATTAAACAAGTGTGAACATTTCTTTTAACACGTTCGCAAAATATTCTATCAAATGCAATCGTCTGACAAAACACGAAAAAAGATATTAGCGCACCACTCTGTCTCGGATGACAAATTGCCAATGTTTAGGCTGCCGTAACTTTCACAAAATGAATCGCACAACAATGTACTTGGTCACATTTCAAAGGGCTAAGCCTCTACTTTTACTCGCCTAAGTGGTTTTTCCCAGTATGCTTTTATCCCAGCAAGCGGGTAGAAGAATGACGATGGCGTTTTTTCTTATACACTTTTTCGAATTGTGCATAATTCTACGAGTTCGAAAAATTCTACAGAGCTTAAAAAATTGTCGCACGATTAAGACGCCGGTTGCGAACGCGTTGACACTATACGAATAGCAAAATTGTTTTCTTCAACTTGTCATTGTCTTCAGGGACCAACGCCGCGTTAATTAACGGTGTATAATTAATAGGAGACAGGACTTTTTCTGCAGCGTTTTGCGGGCAGCTTGAGAACCTCGGGGCGAGTTTCCATCGCTCGACTGGCTGCTCCCGTTGAATGGGATCCTCCTCCAGGATCCGCAGAAGCGTCCTGTCGTGCTCGCGGTGCGTGCACGGCGTAAATGGCCACGTGCCGTGTATCCGATCCTGAAGAGAACAATAGGGACTGCGAGACGCAACGTTCGGCCGTCTTTCCTCCGCCTTTTTCTTTTCCTCGGCGACGTCGCTCGTGCTCGGGCTGATCCGCATGAATAAGTAGCCCCGACGACAGAGCAACTGGAGGAGGAGGAGGAGGAGGTGGAAACCGACGCACACCGGCCGATTGTTATTGACCGGATGAAGGTAATTTCAAGGTTCGAGCAGAGCGAGAGAGAGGAGCTCTTCTTCCTTGACTGCCGACCAGGGAATGGCTCGTGCTGCACAGGAATCCAGGGAAATTTCGGCCTGTCTTTGACCGGGGTAATTGGCCGGGGGTAATCAACGAGCTTCCGCCTTCGAGAGTCTACTTTCGAGGCCTGCTACCAAGCCTGACTCGAATAAGCCCTTGAGGATTCGACGGTTCCTGATCAATTCGGCTGCCGACCGGTTTCAGGATGTTCCATGGGCATGGTAGAATCTCTGAAGTGTGACGTAGAATGTCTGGGGTGAATGGAACCATGCCCGTTTGATTGTAGAATCAATTCTAGTGTTTATGGTTGGTTTAGGTTATTATTATTTAGTTTGATTGTTGTTGAGTGAGTAGTGTCCGAGTTTTTGGACAGTTTTCTTGGTGATTATGGACTGTTGAATAGTTAATCGTTTGTGTAGGATAGTTTGAGTACAAGTTTAGGCAATTCTCTTGATGGCTATAGATCAAGCTGTTTAAGAGCCAAGGGTAGTCAAACGTAACTTTTGCAGAGTCAGCAAGTCGGTAACTGCTGTATAATTTCCGTTCACAGCCTTCAGCCACTGACTTAAGATCCGTCTTGGTTTTGATCCGATGGAGTCCTAAGTCTGTGACTAAATTTGTTCTGACGCCAGAAACGTGCTTCAAGTTTTTGGCTTTATTTCGCAGAGAATCAAGACAAAGTATAGCTCGATTTGTAGCCGGAGATATTTTCTAGCGCGCGCTATTCTCGATTTCATCCAGAAAATTCATCCAATGGCATAAAAATGGCATTCGCATCGTCAATTTTTGGCCTACTTCTAGCGCTTTTATTACCAAATGTCTGCATAATCTCGTCGGCTCATGACCAGTGCGCGCTAGATTGAACCTTCCTCTTTCGAATGGGCCCTTTCCCAGCGAAAAATATTCTTATATAAGGACGAAAAGTTGAGGCACGTGAAACCATTTTTCGCCTATTTTTGTCGGTAACGTGAACACTCTACCTTATCGCGATCTACGGAGTCTTGAGTGTTGTCCTGCTGTGGGTTCAGCTAATTGTTTCTCGCGGTTATAAGATACACGAGCAATTGTGATGAACTTTGAATAGCGTTGAGTGTACATACGACGATATTAAGTGGACACTCTTAAGAATCGTATAACTTTTTTAATGTTGCTCCAAAGGACTTGAATCCTTTTTCGATGTTACACCGTCTAGTTCGCTAGACAATGAGTGAACAAAAATTTCTTTGGATTGCAATTGGTTGTAGCTACAAACCTTTAAAGATGATCGCTAGACTGCGGACCTTTTACGCAAAATAAAAATTGTCCGCATTCACTGCAAGAACCGAGGTTATTTAGAAACGCCCTTCTTTCCTGAACAATTTGTGTAGGTCGAAAGTAATGTATTATATAGTATAGTAGTATATTATATACTATAGTAGTATAGTATTATAGATGCATAAAATCCGCAGTCTAATGATCACATAAGGGCGAAATTCCCTGGCAAGATCGAAAATCTGCGACCTTCACCCTTAAGCTCTCATCATGAAATCCTTTGTAGCTCATTGCAAAATTGACCGATTTCGACGAAATTCTCAGTGTGCATATATATGTTACCGAAATCTACGAAACGCATTTTTTAAATTCTCGTTATAGACTCAGATAAAAGAGTTGAAAAATTATAATTTTTTTCAACCAGTTGCAATCTGAAGAAATTGTTGTGTACTCATTGTCCAGCAAACTAGTGGGTCTTACATCTAAAAAAAAATTCAAGTCACTTGGACCAATTTGAAAGAGTTATGCGATTTTTAAGAGTGTCCACTTAATATCCCCGACTGTAGATGTAGTTGACTGTTTTTTTTTTTTTTAGAGAGAGAGTGGAGATTGAAGAGTCGTGAGAGTAGTGGGGGTAGATTTGAAATTGAGCAGTGCAGTCTTTTCTCGATATATGTCCCAAATATCTAGCCGATAAAAGTCCTAGAACTATTCCCACTGCCCGTGGGGTATACGCCTTTTCTACGTTCGGCAGTGTATCAAAGAATAGAATCTTCTACCCGATACATGTTCCTGGGTAGACCTGTGTTGTGGACATACAATGGCGGCCATATACTTACGTACACTTCATATTTTAACTTTAAAACCTGACTTATTTCTACGGAACTCAGATAGTAGTATCAACAATTTATTTCTAAGAGTGTTAGACCCTGATGTATATATCTGCAGTAAAACTTTGACTTATTTCGAGAAAATAAGTATTTTGTAAATATTTTGTTCCGATCTGTCGGTTTTGTAGCGGACAACTACTTACGTACGCTGCTGTATCGCACAGCTAAGCCAAATGTAAACAATATTTACTAGTCTCTGCTGAGCAGTGTTTACAGTTAGACGTGTTACAATAGTGCTGTGATGAGTAAAGGAAGAAATATCACGCCAGAACAGCGGCGATTAGTGCAACAGCTTCGTAAGGATGGAATGTCCTTCCGAAAGATTTCTGCAAAATTAGAAATATCAGTTATGGCTTGCCATCAAGCTATAAAACATATTAAACTTCATGGAACACCAGACAACGTTCCTCGTAAAGCGAGACCTCCAAAAACTGATCAAAGAACTGATCGCAAGATTCATCGATTGTCTGAAGCGGACAGATTAAAAACTGCAGTTGCCATCCACAATGAAATATCAATAGATCTCCATGAAAAAATAAGTGTTAGAACTGTCCAGCGAAGACTTAATGAGTTTCAATTATACGGACGCCTTGCCAGAAAGAAACCGCTCATTTCAGAAAAAAAAATCGTCGGGCTAGGATTGCTTTCGCGAAAGAACATTTAAACTGGACGCCCCAGCAATGGTCCAGAGTAATTTTTACAGATGAATTGTTATTTAATCGATTTGGATCTGATGGAAAAGTATACGTGAGACGTCGCAAAGGAGAAGAATTTCATAAAAATTGTATTAAACCGACTGTAAAAGGTGGTGGTGGCTCGGTACTCGTTTGGGGGGCTATGACAGTGAAAGGTACAGGACCTATTCATCGGATAACTGGAACCATGGACAGATACGTGTATTTGGATATTGTACAAAATGTATTGATACCATTTGCCGAAGAATACATGCCAAAAGAATGGATCTATCAAGCGGATAATGATCCGAAACATTCCGCAAAAGTCGTCAAAACATTCTTGAGTGACAATAATATTCCCGTAATGAAGTGGCCGGCACAATCTCCGGATCTGAATCCAATCGAGATGCTGTGGATTGATGTCGACAAACATATAAAAAAACAAAAACCGAAAAATATTAATGAATTGTACACAATTGTACAGGAAGCATGGAATTCGATACCTGTTAACAGATGTGCTAGACTTATCAAATCCATGCCGCGAAGGTGTGCTGCAGTTATCAAAAATAAGGGCTTACATACGAAATATTAATGTATTATAATTATGAGTTAAAGAAACATGTGAAAATATAGGTGTTTCGATGTGTACTTAGCTATGTGTCCGCAGAAAATTTGACACTTCAGTATAAAAATATAAAAAACTTTTTAATTATAGTAAATCAAGGAAAGCTATTTTGATATCTTATTATATATATTGTAAACTTATAAAAAATATAATTGATTTTCGTATACTTGTTTAACGTATAAGTGTACAGGAAATAATATTTAATTTTATTAACTGTACGTAAGTATATGGCCGCCACTGTATGTAAAGAAAACAATGTAATACGTAGACTGCGGATCTTTATGCAAATCTTTGGCTTATGGAAATGTTCAAAACATGTTATAACATTAAATTTGAAATAATTTAATACGATTTACAAGGGCTGTTCCCATTAAAAATAGAATTCCATTTCATTCTACATTCTGAAAATTTGTCTATTAAAATTGCAAATTGCACAAACATCCGCAGTCTAGTAACGAGTAACTAGTAGTACGAGTAATAAGAATAGATTGCAGAACGAATAGAATGGCATATTCGCCGGCAGGCAAAAATCCATTTGCCCCGGTGACTGGTATTTGCCGGTAAGTATAAATGGAGCGACTCGGTGCGCAAATTGGAACATTGGAAGGCCGAACGGCGACAAAAGGTAGCTCGAAGGGATATCTCTGGATCGTGGAGCAAGGTCGGTGACAAACAAACGTCCAATTAAAACATAACGGAATTAGCTGATTTATTTGGAGAGAAAAAAAAAGAAATCCTCGCTCACAGTCGAAAAAGGATCCATTCAGTCTGTCGGAACGAGAGAGCTCGTCCCGGTTTTTTAATGCGACATCCACTTGGCTGCAGCTACGACGACATACACGTGGGCATACACGCACAAGAAATCGGCGGCGAGAGCCTACTACATAAATATACGAATATCGAAGCGGCGCGAGGACGAACGACAATATATGATAATTGTTCTCTCGTTTCTTTCTTTCTTCTTTTTTTTTCACAGTAAAAACGCGACTCGTTCAGCATCCTGTTTCCCCATGTTCTTCTCCATATTTCTTTTCCCATCTTTCAAACACGGTCTCTCGTTACAAATCTTTACAAACCGTTCTCCAACCAACATACTCTCCCACTCTTTCTCTCTCATTCACTCACACACACACATGACACATACACTTTTTTCTCTCATTCTCTCTCTCTCTCTCTCTCGTTCGTTCATTCGCTATGGGGTTAGCCGTACGTATAATACATAAATATCGTAATCTATCGATCGAAGCACGAGATAAAATATCGAATGATAATAAAACACAACAAGGGCAAGTATTATAGTGTACAATAGAATTTTGAACGACAGTCGATATAAAAACAACAACCATGTTCGACAGATATTGTTCGCTCCTCTCCGAGCTTGGAAGATCGTCGGCGAAAACCTTCTTTCGAAATCTTTCAATTTTCTAGACTGCGAATTTCATTCAAAAAAATTAGTTAACACGCTGCCACGCGTCTCTACTTTGCAAACTCTCGCCGTTTGCGTGAAAAAATCCTTGACAACGTAAACTATACAAATACTTAACAAATATTCTTTCGTCTTCGAAAATCACAGGAAAGTTCAATTCGCCTAAGGAAAATCATATTTAACCCTCGCACGTTCCTCCCCATTCAATTATTTTCTTTTTTTTTTAACACTTTCAGTGCCTCCCAGTAATGGAAGATGAAATTATTTGTCGACTTTTGTAAATGAATTTTGGCGTTGTTGTATCCAGTGCAATAAATGTGGAAGAATTTGTAATATGCACGAAGATTGAAAGTGTACTTTCAATTTTACACGCCTTAATTTTTTCACTATTATTTCGTCAAATACTCATTAATTTTTTATGGAGTTTTTGAGGGACCATTCGAAGTGTTAAATACTGTTTAATGTTCAATTGCTTCCCGTCACTCATTTCCTTTTCTTAGATACTGTGAAATCTTCAACCCTTCCCCATTCAACAATTTTTTTTAACACTTTGAGTGTCACGTCTCCCATTACCGGTAGACGGAATTATTTGTCCACTTTTATAAATAAATTTTGGCGTTATTATATCGAATCCATCACATTTGAAAGAATCTGCAAAATCTGCACGAAGATTGAAAGTGTACTTCCGCTCTCACACGTCCTAATTTCTTAATTTTTATTTCGCCAAGTAAATAAATTTCTCATGGTATTTCTGAGGGAGCATTCAGAGTGTGTAACGATCCATTTCCGTTTGTGCCGGAACATGTGCCTTCGAAGCGTAAAATTAAAAACGAAGCACGATGCGTTAAATGAAAGAGTGAAACAAATCTTTAGATTCTATCCTAGGATTTTTTGTGCTATTTTTCAGGGACGTACAAGGGTTAATCGTACCACCGTAAATGTTAACGATCCAATTCCAACGATGTACAAGTATCGAGAGAATCGTTTGCGTCGCCAGTTTCCCGACAATTTAACAAACTCCGCGGCCGTCGAGTCCCGTGGTCGTTCTCCCATGAAAATTAACGCAACGGCCCGTTCTAAAATTCCATTTAAACTTTTCTAACTGTCGCCGACGGTTTTCCGTTGCCCTCGGAGAGAGACGTCAGCGAAACTTACAGCCTGGTTACCTATTTACAAAGTGTCCTTACAGTATAAAGTTCATTTTGGCGTACGCTACACGTACTCGTCATCCTAACATCGCATTTCTCCTTCTCTCCCGTTTCTTCCTATTTCTCAATGATTCTCGGGTCGACTAGCATCGTCACTCATTATAGTCGTTAGAAATCTCCATTCTCCGCTATTCTCTATCTATCCTTCTCTCTGTGTTCGTTAGTTTCTAGCACCTGCACGACCGAAATCTTTCGCGCGCGCCAGCGTTCTCGATCGCCATACTTCAAACCCGTCACACAAAACGATCTGACAGCGATCAATCATCGATTTTCCTAATATTAATTAGGAAATTATCATTTTCCTAACATCAATCGTATCATAATATGGTAAACTTCGTTTTCGAATTTCCTCTCGTTTTCGTCAGCAGAAAGTCACTGTCACTGATCTTATGCTTCCAAAATTTTATTTCATGGTACTGAGAAATCTGATTTTGGAAGATCTAGTTTAAATCAGTTACATAGATTATTCTATGTACATAAATTATTCAGTTAGGTACACAAATTCGGATAAAACGTTAATAATTTTCCTAACAATAGTGCGGAAGTCAGAGAATTAACAAAAGCTTCGATTAAAAGATAGACCCCTCGTTGAGCTTCAATGAAAATATTTCTTATAATATTTAACACCAGAACTACCGGATGGTTCAAAACTTCTTCCTAAGACTTCTTCCTAATTTCTTCTTTTAGAAATATTGAAATTATAAATATCTTTCCGTGAGAAATTTTTTTAATAAACATGGCTATCGAAAGTAGATGTTTAAACAGAACTGATACGAAATCTAAATAAATGGAATTTTGTTATTATTATAAGGCAACGTATGCCAGTTGCACTTAGTGCTTGGCAGTTCTAGTGTTAACACATTAAAGGCCGGGGATCTTGACGAAAGTATGCTAGGTAACGCAAGGTAAATCGTAGTACTACGACTCCGGCCTTTAATGTGTTAATATATTGATTAAAATATTCAGAACGCTGGAAATATTCTGTTCAGATTTTTGATCGCCGCCAAGTCGTCTCGCCGCACTCTGCGTCGGCCCAGGACACGCTAATTAGAAGCTCGGGGTAATTAAGCCGTGGTGGTGATCGGTGCCACCGGAAGTTTGCAGGAACTGGGTTAAGGCGACGCTGCAACTGGGACGAGAGCCGAGAGGAGAGTCTCCTGTGTTTGATCACACCGAGGACGTTTTCGTCCTGCAGGATGTGCCTCCCAATCTCCATCGGGAGGGAAACCGAGGCCGCTTTGAATAGCAAACGCGAGCTGAATTATGATCGCGACTCTAATTTTTCGGCCTGGAAACCCGGGGATATTGGTCCTCCCCTGTGTGTGCCTATTCTAATTCCCAGGACGAGGAAACGAACCAGGACATCGAAATCACTATAGTGTTCCCTCGGGTTCTTTCATCCAATTTTAGGATCGATAGTAAATCGAACAAATGCTACAATTTTTCTCTTGAAAAAATCGACCCATGTAGACTGTGGATCGTCAAATAAAAATTGCAAGAAATAGTCAGCTGAAAATAACGTACATTTACATTCTCCAAATTCTTTAGCTGTCGAGCGTCTCGTTTTTGCCATAAATGTATAAAATCATGTATAAAGGATCACTAGCTTTTGTAAAAGTTTTTCTCATGCGTTGTGTAAAAGATTGTAAGAAAGATCAATTTGTCGAATAGAGTCGTGTAGAATTTTTATTTATTAGTAGACTGCGAATTTTATTCATTTATGACAAGGATGAATCGGTGCAATTTAGAACAATAGAAAAATTCGAAGAACTATTTTCAACTTATTAAAACTAGGAAGAACGAAGCGCCTATTTGCTGTCTCTTTTGCATAATGGTCTGTTTATTAGGAGGCATGAAAACTGGGAATATTTGTAGCCGTAATTAAGCGATATTTCAAAACACCGCGAGCCCGCCGATATTAAATGATTAGAGCATAAGAATAAGTTGATGAATAAGTTGATTGAATCAGGATTACGCGATAGGATCGGCGCTCGCGATCAGGTGTACCGGAAGCGATAAATCTTCGGTCACTCCGCAAACATGTTTAAACCCCAGGAAGCGTGTCCGATGAAGTTTGCGGCGCACGCCGGCCAACAAAGTGTGAAGGGAACAGGTTCCATTTCACGTGTTTCGTCCTCTTTGCTATGTAAACGAGGACTCTCTTTCTACCTGTCTCTTGTTCTCTCTTGCCAGGACTGTGAAAATAGTCCCCGATTTAAATCAGCATTCTTGGAAGCACCTGTTTGATAAGAGGAGAGGAGAGCCCGCCGGGAGAAAGGTGTAAAGTCCAGAGCATTGTTCTCTTTGCAATTCAGGAGGCTTCTCACGCTTGCGAGTTTCGTGTTTCTTCGAAAATTTTCATCTCGCGTCGAGTTATGGTACACAGTCGGTTCCTTTTCCTTTTTGCTCCCTTTTCCAACGATAAAACGTTTAATAAAAATAGTCCACTTTTGTGTCTCGGAGACTTTCCACAAACCACCCAATAGTTTCAACTGAATTTTTCATTTCAGATTCTCCGATAGAAAGGCTCGGTTAAAAAATTGCTATAAACAACACCGATGACAAAAAGATCCCAAAAAATGTTCTTAGCATCTGAAAGACTGTATCAACGAAACCCAAAAAGATTTTGTACGGTACTCTATTATCCTCTTACCGTAAAAAATTTATAAATATCATATATTCTTTTTGACCCGGGTAAGGTGTGCTTTAGGGGAGAACAATCTGAGGTGGTCGGTTAAAAAATTGCTATAAACATCACCGATGACAAAAAGATCCTAAAAACTTTTCTTAGCATCTGAAAGACTGTATCAACGAAACCCAAAAAGATTTTGTACGGTACTCTATTATCCTCTTACCGTAAAAAATGTATAAATATCACATATTCTTTCTGACCCGAGTAAGGCGTGCTTTAGGGGAGAACAATCTCAGAGGGCAGGTTAGAAAATTGCTATAAAACACATCGACGACGAAGAGCTTTCAAAAAATGTTCTTATCATCTTGAAGACTGTGCCAAGGAAACCCAAAAGAGGTTTTTTACGATACCTCGAGCTCCCTCTCCGTGAAAAATTCGTAAAGTTCACCCATTCTTCCAGGGTTTCGAGCAAGAGGTCCACTTTAAAGCTTTCTCCTAATCAGTCAAATGGTATAAGGCGATTACAAATCTTCCGAGCGTATGGAGCACTTCTCCAAAACGACTCCAGGAATTCGAGAACCGAAACGGATGGTTCCAAGCGGCCCGGACACGTCGGAATCGGTCGTAACGCTCGTGGTCGTTGAATTTTCCAGAGAACGACTCGCGAGGAGGCAGGAAAAGAAATTCCGCGTGTCTTCGTGCCGCGCGGGAAATATCACTTTGCCGCTATCTGATAACACGGGCCATCGGCCATCATCGTTTCCCGTTTCCAGTTTCTAGGGACGCGCGGTCGTTCCGTTTCACGGCTCGCTGTCGTATCTTTATTTCCTCGATCCTCGTTCTGCCCGCCTCTGCACGGTGACACGAACCACCTACCTACCACCGCCATTTTCCGTCACCGCCGATCGAATTTTCCATAGAAACGACCGGGTTACTCCCGTCACCGGCACCGGTTTCCCCTGAATATTCAAAAATCGCGTGACCGCGCCAGGAATCGCGCCTTCGCGACCAGTTGCGACTCGAGACTCTGACTCACTGTGCTCTTATCGATTCCACGGGCTCCTTCGAGACTTCATTTGCATCTTCTAAGGGCGACTTTCGCCAGGAATTGCCGCCACCCTTCACCCTTTATTATTTCTTCGCGACCGGCGACTTTGCTGGCTGTAGTTCGCTATTTTTGCCATTTTTCTCCAAGTAGATTTTATTTAATATTTAAAGAATTTATTCAAGTAGATTTATTTTAATCGTTTTATTTGTTGGCAATTACACGTACATACGCACATGTAACATGTATTAGGATGAGCGCCGTAGTTGGAGTGGGGCTGGGCATACCGACGCCCGGCGCGATTCGGCAGTCGCTCCGAAATCGTTAAGAGATAAATACAATATTAGCGTCGCTCCGCAGTCGTTGAGAAGGAAGCACACAAATCGTCTTATGTATCCATCAGATATATATGTATATATACATATAAAGTTATATTCTTTTGTTAAATATATCGAACAAATATATAAGTATTCTACACCACATTAAATACAACAAATCTGGTAACAGAGCGTGGTTGTAGAACAGAGCACGGAAAATGAGGTTATAAAAGAAGAGCACGTGCACGTGGTTATAAAGAGGAACAAGTGCAACGAGGTTATAGAACAAAATACGAAAAACATGGAGAATCAGAGTCTACCGCCAGTCCCACTATTGACTAGGAACAACTATTTAGTCTGAACAATGAAAATGGAAGCAATATTATGTCTGAAAAGGCTTAGTCAGGTATTGAGCGAACCTAAGCCAGCAGTTACGGAAAGTGAAAAGGTAAAAACTGAGTGGAACACAAGAAATCAAGAGGCAGTAGCGTACATAAGACTACACCTCTCAGACGAACAAGCGTTACAATTCGCAACAGAAAGTGACGCGCAAGCATTATGGGCAAAAATAAAGAAATCATACGCAGGAGCGGCGGAAGACCAGAAAATAGACGCTAGTAACGATTTAAAATTCCTGCGAATGGAGCAAAATGAATCGGTGAGCAATTACATACAGGGTGGTCCAATCATAATGCACGATGTTAATTATAAGTCACACCTAAACGTCAAGTTTTTTGCCTAACTTAATTTGACATTTCTTTGTTTCTGTGTTTAGCAAATTCAACCATGGAGAGGTACACAATTGAGCAGCGCGTTAAGATTGTTGAGGCCTTTTACGAAAATGGGCGTTCAAATCGCGAAATGCATTTCGAGCACTTCGTGATTTTTTTGGTCAGCATAATCGACCAAATGTGTCCACAATCGGGAGAATTGTGCGGAAATTTCAGCAAACCGGGTCTGTCGGAAATGTGAAAACATCGGTGCATACTCGTCCAGTTCGTTCTGCGGAAAACATTGCTGTTGTTCGCGATAGTGTGGATGAGAAGGATGAGATAATTCGGCACATTAACGACATTGATCCTCAATTATGTCTCAGAGTCATTGAAAATATGTACCATCGGATAGAAGTATGCCAGCGAAGCCGTGGCGAGCATTTGGCCGATATTTTGTTTCATACATAATTGCCATGGATCCTTTTATCATAATAAAAAATATTAAGATAATTTTCTGTAAACTTTTTGTTTTATTTACAATTAACATCGTGCGTTTTGGTTGGACCACCTTGTAGCACGTGCCAGAGGACTCGCAACGAAATGTGCTTCGCTCGACGTGGCAATAACGCCACGCGAACTCGCGTATTATACAGTGCGAGATATCAATCAAGGTTATAGAGAGATCAAAGAAATCCTCAAAACTCAGAGGGAAAAATCGCTGGAAGAGATAAACGAAATACTTAAGGAGCGTGAAAAGGAAATCCAACGGAAGAGCACCAAAAGCGTACCAGTATGAGCTGCCGCCTATGTGATACAAAAACATCACACAAGGAATTGCTACGTGTGCGGCAAACCGGGACATCAGGCGAAGATGTGTTGGCATCGGAGACAAGACGGAAGGTCGAATCAGTATCAACATAACAAATGGAGAGGTCGAGATGTACCGATCAACACGAGGACAAGGGAATTCGGTAAAAGTAAACCAGCGAGCAATGTAGTCGAGAACGTCGAAAATGAAAACAAAATATACGCGTTTAGTATTAAGAATGCGGACAACCGAGGTAATATCCAAAATTTACGTAATTATTGGCTATTCGATAGCGGTGCGACCAATCATATGGTAAACGATTTGAAATGGTTTAACGATATTAATTTTCAACATGGAGAACTCCACCAAGCTGGGAAGAACTCAATACTATGTTACGAGGGAATAGGTACCGTCGGTATTAAAGTAAGTATGCGAACAAAGATGTAATAATAACGATCAAGGACGTCCTAATTGTACCTAAGCTAAGAGAAAACCTGTTGTCAACGACCGTACTGACATCCAGAGGATACACACTCGTACAAGGTGAAAACAAAATAATCATTTACGACAGAGAGGGAAATACGGTGGTAACCGGTGAACTGATAGATAAACACATTAGATTCCTAGCAGAACCGTACAGCGATAAACGCGATAATTACGAATCGTACAACGTAGAAAAAATTGAAACTAATTCCGGTTTGGCATAAACGATTAGAAAATATTAATAGAGAGTACTTATCGAGAATGCGTAATGAAAATTTAGCCATTGGTATAGAGGTAATTTGTATTGACAAAGAATTCAATTGCACTACTTGTAACATTGGAGAAATAAGTAAAACTCCTCATAAAACAATAACGAGAGCTCAAAGCAAGGTACCATTAGAATTAATTCATTGCGATGTATGCGGGCCTTTGCCAACCCTGTCATTAAGCGGATCGCGATACATGTTAGTATTTGTAGACGATTACTCCGGAATGTATTTCACATACTTCTTAAAGGATAAGAGTGAAATATTCGAAAAATTGGTCACATTCAAAGAAAAATACGAGAATTTATTGAATAGAAATATTAAAAGAGTTAGAACGGATAACGGGGGTGTATTCGTGAACCAAAACTAGCAAGAATTCATAGAAAAGAGCGGAATAACGCATGAAAAAACTATTCCATATAATCCCGAGAGTAATGGTAAAGTAGGAAGGGCCAACAAAACAATATTAGAGTCGCTCCGCAGTCGTTGAGAAGGAAGCACACAAATCGTCTTGTGTATCCATCAGATATATACAGGGTGCGGCGCAAATTAGTCCCCACGATATTTCTGCCCCTTCGGATGGTCGGACAGAAAAATGTTTCTTACCAAAGTTAATCAGTATTTAACCGACAAGAAATTGCAATATTTTAAATTTAAAAAATAATCGATTTTCAACAAAAAATCAAGGTCGCTGTCATATCTTTTAATGGAACTGGGTATTTTTAACTTCATAATATTGTAGGCGACGTCGAAACGAATTCAACGACCTCCTATACAATGACTTTCAGATGACCTTGAAAGATAATAATGAATCAATTGCCACAATATTGCCAATATTTGTTATATATATATATATAACATCAATAACTACAACATTCCCTGAGCATATTCTAATTTTTAATCGTTTTGTTTTCTTTAGTGTACATGTAGAATTTCCTGGTTCAACAACTGCGCTAACAGCTGCCATTTTGATAATTAATACAGTTTACTTCGCGGCCGGCGAATTTGCTGACTGTAGTTCGCTATTTTTGCCATTTTTCTCCAAGCACAGATTCCAATTTTTAATCCTTTTAGTTTCTTCAGCGTTCATCTAGAATTTCCTGGTTCAACAACTGCGCTAAGAGCTGCCATTTTACTTGGCGAACAATAGCGACGTGAAGAGCAGAAAATCGTTGCAGAGAGGAGCATCGATTTCTTACGAAAAGTGTAACGATCGATAGATCGAATCAAGTAGAAATCTTTCGCATGTACAGTCCCGGTAACTTTATACGGAGTTTTTTGCCGCAAGATATTCGAATCGACGCGCTTTCCCGCGTTTTTCCTGCGAGACAACGCGCTTCCGGATTCTGCGGCGTGTCCTGTCACGAGAGATCGTCGCTTCCGGAAAAAACGAACGCGTCTCGTCGTATATCGTTCGCCGCAGACCGCGACTTCCGGTCTCCGTTCTTCCCCTGTCTCTCGACTTAAATATCGATTCTCTCGTCGCGCCGGCAAACATCGACTAGAAACAGGCGACTTCTCCGTCGTGGAAAACTCCTCCAGCCTCGAGGCATCAGCGATTTTCTTTGCCGATTGTTCCTCCCCGGCGACGATCGGGGACAATTCTTTAATGAAAATTGTTTGCGGCTTCTTCGATAGTTCGAAGGGAAACTTTCCGAACCTCGGAACTTGCCCTATTAATTATTAATTCTGTTGTTTCTCTTCTTCGGTTTCTCCTCTCTCATTATCTTCCAAAAGAGGAAACTGTGAATTTTCGTATCTGAAACTCGAGCGGAAAGAATTTCTGATTTTCATTCGATCATTTTTCTTGGTAGAACTTCTGTACTGTTTGCTTGGGAATCTTCGGTTGGTATTGTTCGATAAAATTCAGTAGTAAAACATCTTGGATCGTTTCTGCTCGGTGGAGCTCTTCTTTATGGAAGAACTTTGAGGGAAATTGATTAAATTTAGGCGAACGAGGTCGAAATAAATTTTGACTGCACCCGAAACTCGAGAGAAAATATGGCGAAAATTCTGGGTCGCCTGGTCTTGGTGATTTCTTTCTTGATGGAACAACTTTCAATTTTTCATTCTTCGGGAGCGACTATTTCATTTTTTTGTGTGGAATGGAGGTTAGAGAGAGAATGTTGCGGGAATATTGCGGGATTGTGGACATGTGGGAATTAAGTTTATATTAAATCATTTAAGCACTAAGTACTATTATACTAAGCATTATATTAATCACGTTATAATAAACAGTTTCTTTTCTATATTAAATACAACCTCACATTTTTCTGGGTATAGAGTAAACTGAAGTTGGTTAGATTTAGGTGAACAAAATTGAAATTATTTTCTACTGCCCCTAAAACCCGAAGGAATATGTAGAAAATATTCTGAGTTACTTTTTGGTGGTTTCCTTCTTTACGGGGCTTTCAATTTTTAATCCTGGGAGTGACTTTTTTATATTTTTCTGCACCTGCAGTGAACTCAAGTTGTTTAAATTTGGAGAAATAAGACTGAAATAAATTTGGGTTGCCCCAAAACCCAAGGGAAAATTCAGAAAATATTCTAGGTTGCTTCCTGGTGGTTTACATCTTTCTGGAAGAATAAATTTTTTAATCCTGGTAGAGTGACCATTTTACATTTTTTCTGGGTCGATAATAAATTCAAGTTTTTTATATTTGGAGGAATGAGATTCAAATAAATTTTTATTGTCCCTAAGACCTAAGAGAAAATTCAGAAAATATTCTAGGTTGCTTCCTGGTGGTTTCCTTCTTTCTCGAAGAATCAACTTTTTAATCCTAGTGGAGTGACCATTTTACATATTTCTGTAGCTGTAGTAAACTAAAGTTGTTTAAATTTGGAGGAATGGAATTGAAATAAATTTAGATTGCCCCCAAAACCCAAGGGAAAATTCAGAAAACATTCTAAGATAGCTCCTGGTGGTTTTCTTCTTTCTGGAAGAATAAATTTTTTAATCCCAGTGGAATGACCATTTTACATTTTTCTGTGTCTGCAATAACCTCAAGTGGTTCCAATTTGAAGGAATGAGATTGAAATAAATTTTGCCCCCAAAACCCAAGGGAAAAATCAGAAAATATTCTAGGTTGCTTCGTAATATTTACTTAATTTGTAACTTTCAATTTTTGAATCCTAGTAGAGTGACTATTTTGTATTTTTCTGTATCTGTAATAAACTCGAGTTGTTTAAATTTGAAGGGATGAGATTGAAATAAATTTTTCCCCCAAAACCCAAAGGAAAAATCAGAAAATATTTTAGATTGCTTTCCAATATTTACTTATTTTTGTAACATTAAATTTTTCGATCCTAGTGTAGTGACTATTGCAGACTTTTCTGTATCAAACTGATTAAATTTAGAGGAACGAGATTGGAATAAATCTAGATTGCACCGAGAACCCGATAGGAGATCTGGAAGACATTCCTGCTCGTTTCTTTCTCCTTCGGAAGTTTCGTTTCCTTCCGAACTCCGTGGCATTCATAAGGAAGTTTAAAA
Source organism: Seladonia tumulorum (assembly GCA_913789895.3). Classification (NCBI taxonomy): domain Eukaryota; kingdom Metazoa; phylum Arthropoda; class Insecta; order Hymenoptera; family Halictidae; genus Seladonia; species Seladonia tumulorum. The sequence goes on from OU565267.1 coordinate 2,520,700, forward strand.
GAAGAAATCAAACTGAATGCGCGTGGAAGGCCGATTCCAGCTCGTTCTATACATGCACGAAGACTCGTTCCCTCGTCCGTTTTATTTCTGCTTGTTTGCTTCAATTCCGTCGTCCTACTTGGACACTTTAATTAAACGAAGTTCCATCTTCGCGGGAATCGAACGCGAAGACACGTGCGAAGTGTCTTCTCCTCTTCTCGTCGCGTTGGAAGATCGATTTTGGTATCTGGGTTGTTTGACATTGAATCGAACTGGAATTTGCTGTTCAAGGAAGAACTTGGAGGATAGAAAGGATCGGCTACGAGAACGCTGAACGAAATCGAAAACTTGGAACAATTCTCGCGGTACAGGCGCTTTTAATTAAAACGGGCGGCTCTTACTTCCAACAATGGAAACTCTTGCAAATCAACAGGAAACGATTCGATCTTCGCAAATATACTAAAAGATTTTCTGACGCAAAACAATTCTCTCTCGTTCGAAAATCAATTGTTGTGCTCAAAGAGAGAGAGAGCGCGGTTTGTTTGGGCTCTGTGACAAACAGGAGCAGATTAAATGGTAACTTTCATAGCCATCAATTTGTGAAACAAGTTACGCTTTGATCCTGTAAAATTTTTCATTGATTTTGCTTGGGCTCTGTGAAGAATTAATTTTTACCGCCTCGTGGGGATTCTATGGGGAATTCAAAATATTCAAAGAGAAATAAATGACCGCGTGTACCAATTACTAGGATATAAATTTTAAAACAATACGTAGGGGGCTCTGATATTTCTAGGGTCCACGTAGGTGACAGGAAAGTCCCTTTAAACCCCGCAAGGGTTTTAATGACTCATCGACGCCGGTCTCGGTGACACGTTTCGAACGATGACTCACCGACTACTATCCCAGCATCCTCTAGTCCTCGCTCTTCTCCGATATCCGACGCGAACTCAAAACAATAGCAGACACGAGTGCTTCTACACTGATTAAATTCACCATCCTACATCGTTCGATAGATCCTGTTAGCTTCCATTAGCATTACACATTTTTCCCTCGGCTTCCTAACAAAAACTGATCGGTCGTTTTGCTTTCGACCGTTTCATAAATTCTTGGCCCTCATTTTTCATCGGAGCCGATCGATCACTTCGGCTCCATTAACTTTACACATTTTTCCCTCGGTTACTAACGAAAATTGATCGATCAACCTCCTTAATCGTTTCTCAGATTTCTCAGAAAAATTAATTACTCTGTCAGAAGCAGTCATCGTTACGCTCGTCAAACATCGATGGGAGTTCTCTCTAATATAATTAGAACCCTGCGATTCTCAGAGAAATTAATTATTCTGCTAGAAGCGTTCGTTGTACCGAGTATCAATGCTATTGTAGTTTTCTCGGATAATGGCTGTTTAATTTTCAAGAAAATTATTTGTGTGTATTGGAGGCAAATTTCACAAAAATTAATTACAGCGTTTACTTTATATATGTCACAAATGCCTAGCCAATAAAAGTCCCAGAACTATCCTCACTGCCGCGGACTGAAGCCTCTAGAGCTCCGCTGTTTTTTTTTCTACGTTCGGCGTGGATCAAAGAATAGTATCTCCTGGCCGATACATGTCCCTGACTAGGCCCGTGTTTTGGACATGTATCGAGTAAACACTGTATTCCGCCAGAAGCATTCGCCTTTAACACTAGATTTACCAGACCTGTCAAAATTACTGGTTTTGCAATTTCAATTCAAAATTCCTACTGAAATTATGTCATGTTTTTTGTAGCCATAACTAAAGAATCAGTTTTATGAACTTTATATTATTTTATATGTATTCGTAACAAATATATTTTTTGTTATTGACACTTATACCAGTACCAGTCAAAATGACTGGTGCATGTTTCTATGTGATGAAATGACATTGGGGTAGCTACAACAATTGATAAGTACTGCAACGTTTTTTCGGGACAGAATATATGATTCCGGGAAAATCATGATTCTGATGCAGTACGCTAGCGGCCCTTGGAATTGTATATTTACTCAGGGTTTTGGGCCGCACATAAGGTTCTCCTTGGGTCCCGGACACTTGGTTATCTGTAAGTGCGAACTCGATACTCGGGGTTGTGATCGATGAACTACAAACAATTAAGCTTTTCATTAATTGATAATGTCTATAAATCTATTTTTGTATTACAATTAATATTATTCAACTTTTTTATCATTGTTTAAAAGTAAATAAAGACTGGAAACACCACTAAGCACCAGTCATTCTGACTAGTCTTGGTAGAAATAGATATACTTAAATAGCCGGTAAATCTAGTGTTAAAGTTGCCAAATATCAGTATCGATTTTGTCAGATAATTACCATTTATTTCTCACAAAAATTAATTGCGTATTTGGTTTGCGTATTTTGCAATTTTGGTTAGTATATTTGCGAATGATCGATGCGTAGCCTAGTTTCCATTTCCCATAGCCGTTTCCCGATCGAGAAACGCAGGCGCCCCACCTAAACAGATAACCACCTGACAGATAACGATAGTCATTCGCATGGGAAGCGATTTCGAGTTCCATTAAGCCGCGTTCCCACGTGTCTAACTGGCAGAACGCACTCGAAACGGTGGAGAGCCGTTAAGAGATCGTCACAGACACCAACACAACCATCTTCGGGAAAAAGAAATCGGAAACCGGGAATATTGTCTGACAAAGCTGCTGGTCGATAAGAGCCACTCGTTACCGGAAGTTAGTGTTTCTGAGGGGCCCCGGTAAACACTGGCAAGAACCATGCATCGTTTTGAGCCGGCTCTGTCGTTCGGGCTACCTGCGAGATCGACAGTCGATCCTCGATACTCGAAATCCTGACTTACTATCGGCGCGCGGATGAGCGACGATTTTTATCAAATCACGGAGAAATTAAAACGGTTTCTCTATATATGTACTCTTTTGAGAGAAAACGTTTCTCGAGTTTCTCGATCAAACTCTCTCGAACATTCTCAAACTTTGTCAAACGAAGCGCGATCTTCCAGCATTGTCTCAAGGTATGCGGGCTACCTTGTCAAAATTCTTCAAACGAGACGCGATCTTCGTTCGAACCGTCTCGAATAGAATGTATTCTTCGTCAAACTCCTTCAAACAGAACGCAATCTCGGCAAAATTTCGCAAACGAAACGCCATATTCAAAATTTCTCGCGCGAAACACGTAGCTCTCGTAAAATTTTCTTAAACAAAACGCCAACCTCGACAAACTTACTTAAACAGAACGCCGTCTATGCTGATAGTTCTCCGAAAACGACGGTAAAATTTTTCAAACAAAACATCTGTCGAATCTGATCAAACAAAACACAATTCTCAACGAATTTTCTTACATAAAACGTGTCAAACTTTCCCAAACAGGCATCCGCGGCAAACTTAGTCAAACGAAACACCGTTTCCCTCATTTTTTTTCTAAAAGAACGCCGTCCCTTCAGATTTTTTTAAACGAAACGCCACCCACGTCAAACTTACTCAAACAAAACTCGTAGAGAATCTTCTTCAAACAAAAAACAACTCCGTCAAACTCTCTGCAAAGCGCCTAAACTCGCAAAACGCGTGTAACATATCGCGGAAACTCAACGAACCGCTTGCCTAGCCTAAAGTGAAATGATATTTGTCCGTACGTACATATGTATCATGATCCAGCGCGAGCACCGTTCGACATTTCTCGAGATATGTATGATTTCCGAAGCTCAAAACGATCGGTCCGCATGATTCACGAACTGCTGTCCCCGTCCCCGGTTAAATACCACGACAGACAACGAGTACAAATATACAGGTGTGCGCGTAAACGGTTCTCCGATGACTCTTGACGCCAACTATTGTAGATAAGACAGCCGGGTTTAGGAGCGGCGAGAATCATCGGGAGAAATCATCGCGTGACGCTACGGGGATTCGAGGGGGGGGGGGGCGTTTTTATCACATCGTTTTACAAAAATCGGTTTTACACGGTGGGGGGAACGTCGTTCTTCACCACGTTACAACGTATAAAGGTGCAAAAATCCGGAGAGGCACGGTCGTCGCCGGGACACCTAGGTCCGCGATCCACCTCGACATCTACGAGCTCCTCTAGGTCGATATAGAATCGATTACGATGATTGTTTGAGATTTATTGATGCGCAGAGACCGTTCGCCGAATGTCCGAACTCGAAACTTGTCGAAAGACCGTTTGGCAGCTGAGGAGAAGCATTTTGAGCGATTTCAGCGATGGGATTCGATTTATCAACAGCTAATTAGCTACCCGAGTTTCCTCAAGTTTCCATTTTCTCAAACTTTTTACACGTGGTGCACATAAAACTTGAAGCTAACTCAGAATTTACACGTCATAAACACAGAATAACAGAATAAAATCAAACAGACTGTAGACTGGCAATAAGTCAAGATCAAGATAAGAGGATTTCAAGGCAGCGAGACAATGTCCTTATCACAGGCAGAGACGACAGAGAATGTATACAAGATCTCTTCGTTGAACAAACGTCTGGGCACGTGGTGCAATTAATCAAAGAAAAAATTAAAACAGAGCGGCTCTTATCAGGTGAATCGTCACGTTGAACTTCTCTATCTGAATATTCACGCGAGCGTTTGCGCCCCATCGCCGACGATCGCTCAAGCAGCTTATCCTCCGGCTCAGGCCGTCGCTCCGATTACCAGATACCCAGAATTTCTCCGCGAGAGCCGTCATTGTTATTAATACGGGCCGACGTCATCGTTATCAGCGACGAGAGGCCGCCGTAATCGCGACCTGCCCCGTTGACCCTTTCTCGGTAGCAAAATAGGCGGTCGATTTTCTCGCGCGCTCGGTCATCGTCATCGACGACGAAGCCGAGAGGCTGTGGCGCAACAACGCCGTCGTTTAGGAAAAGAGAAGTCTCCCGGAGGATCGAAAATAGAGCTTGAAGAAGCATTTTGTCGTTTCGTTGTCGTCCGGAGAACAACGCACGGTGTTCGATCATCCTTTTCTTCCCGCGGAAGATCCTCGGGAACAATTCAAAGACGACGAGGACAAGCGTCCTGGACTCGCCTGATCTTTGGAAGAACCGATTCTCCGTTGACAAGTCTCTCCTCGACTGCTCCCCGCCATGGAAGAGACGCAACATGGAGAACGCGACGCGTCAGCGATCGATAGATCCGTCCGCGACACAAGTCAGCCCCCGCCGGTACACGTCTGGCCGAAAAATCGTTGATCGTCGGGAATGTCCACCGACCGTAGAAGATTAAAGGACTGTCCACAAGGCGAGCTTTAGCTCACTCGAGCACCTCCGGGTCGCGCGACGCCGAAGACGACGAGGACACCATCGAGGGCGTAGCTGGCGCCAAAGGAGAGACTGTCCGCGACTGACAATATCAGAAGACGCACGTGCAGTCCTCCGTGGCCCTGGCCTACCTGGCCCGCTTCCTGTTCAGCTTCGCAAGCTTACGTCGCTTCAGGATCAACTGGTACAACGTGTCCAGACCCTCGTGCAGACCCTCGCCGGTGATCGCGCAAGCTGGCTGCACACGGATGCACGCGCTACCAGGCATTCCTGCCAGCTCCAACACGCCCAGGTGCTTCTCCAGCTCGATCACCTCTTTCGCACCTGTGGACACCAGAACGAGTCGTCTGTCAGTCCAGCAGAACTTCATGCGAGAGATCAAGTCGCTTCGCTGGGGCTCAGGACATTGTAGACTTAGAGGATCTTCGTGGACTTTCAATTCGTGAAGAACGAATTCGAGGCTTTCGGGATCTTCTTGGACTTTGACTTCGTAAAGAAAGAATTGGAGGCTTTGCGGATCTTCATGGACTTTGACTTCGTGAAGAAAGAATTGGAGGCTTTGGGGATCTTCATGGATTTTGACTCCATCCGTCAAGAATTGGAGACTTTGAGGATGGCTCAAGAATCTTCGTAGAGTGCTTTCATGAATCAAGAAATTGAGGCTTTGATTTTGTTCGTCAAGAATTGGAGACTTTGTGGATCTTCTTGGACTTTGACTTCATCAGTCAAGAATTGGAGGCTTTGAGGATGGTTAAAGAATCTTCGTAGAGTGTCTTCGAAAACGAAGAATTGGAGGCTTTGAGGATCCTCTTGAATTTTGACTTTGTCAGTCAAGAATTGGAGGCTTTGGGGATCTTCAGGGACTTTGACTTCACCTGTCAAAAATTGGAGACTTTGAGGATCTTAATGGACTTTGACTTCATGGACTTGGGTGGACTTGGTGTGCCTTCATGAATCAAGAATTGGAGGATTTAAGGATCTTCATGGACTTTGACATTATAAACTAAGAATTGGAGACTTTGGGGATCTTCATGGATTTTGACTCCATCCGTCAAGAATTGGAGACTTTGAGGATGGCTCAAGAATCTTCGTAGAGTGCCTTCATGGATCAAGAAATTGAGGCTTTGATTTTGTTAGTCAAGAATTGAAGACTTTGAGGATCTTCTTGGACTTTCAGTTCGTGAAGAACGAATTCGAGGCTTTCGGGATCTTCTTGGACTTTGACTTCGTAAAGAAAGAATTGGAGGCTTTGCGGATCTTCATGGACTTTGACTTCGTGAAGAAAGAATTGGAGGCTTTGGGGATCTTCATGGATTTTGACTCCATCCGTCAAGAATTGGAGACTTTGAGGATGGTTCAAGAATCTTCGTAGAGTGCCTTCATCAGTCAAGAATTGGAGGCTTTGAGGATCTTAATGGACTTTGACTTCAAGGACTTGGGTGGACTTGGTGTGCCTTCATGAATCAAGAATTGGAGGCTTTGAGGATCCTCTTGGACTTTGACATTATAAACTAAGAATTGGAGACTTTGGGGATCTTCATGGACTTGGATGGACTTGGTGTGCCTTCACGAATCAAGAAAATTGGAAGCTTTGAGGATCTTCATGGATTTTGACATTATAAACTAAGAATTGGAGACTTGGGGAGATTGGTTAAAGAATCTTCGTAGAGTGTCTTCAAAAACGAAGAATTGGAGGCTTTGAGGATCCTCTTGAATTTTGACTTTGTCAGTCAAGAATTGGAGGCTTTGAGGATCTTCAGGGACTTTGACTTCACCTGTCAAAAATTGGAGACTTTGAGGATCTTAATGGACTTTGACTTCATGGACTTGGGTGGACTTGGTGTGCCTTCATGAATCAAGAATTGGAGACTATGAGGATATTCTTGGATTTTATTTTTACGAGTCAAAGATGATTGCAAGATCTTCTTGGACTTCGTCTTCACGAGCCAGGATACGGAGACTTTGAGGATAGTTGAAGGATCTTAGATTCTTCAATGATAGTCTCAAGGACAGCCTAGCTGGAATGACTTGACTGCAATAAGCATTGGTAAAATTGGAACCGATAGCGGAATCCTCTTGCATTCTTAATCTACTTAACCCACCTACTATTTATTTTGTGATTATAAAGACTAAAAATTTCTCCTCATTCAGAATTTCGTGGACAAAAAAAAAGATAGTTTATATTTATTGTATGCCTATGTTTTCTCCAAAGGATATACGTCAACGGCAACAAAATAGAATTTTATTTTGTTTTGAAGTTAATTAATAACACACATATTTATTAGACTCTGTTCAGAATCTTCATCACGAGCCTGAGTCGATATTATAGAACAATGGGTTAACAATATCTAAATGAACTGAAACTTGCAGGACCAATAAACCGATAATCCACGAAATCCAGATAATCAAGCACAGTCCTGAAGTTAAATTTGCGAGTGACACGTCCCGTAAAACGATTCTCAGTAAAATTATGTTATCTCCCGATACTGTAAGCCCTTACTTTGCGTACCACGTTGGAACGCCAGACAGCGATTCATGTTTGATCGTCAGTGCGACCTATGCAACAAAGACCATCAAACAGCTTAGCCCGACAGACCATGCTCCGATCAGATCAGATTAATTTTTCTACAACGGCTTTCTTTCAACGTTATTAGAAGCAACCCGTCCGAGAGGATGAAGAGCGCCTGATCTAGAATCTAAACATGTTCCACTATAAATTGCGGTCAAGTGCATTCGCAGACTTCGAAGCCGAAGCCGTACACGTCGAACCGATACGACAGTGTTTTCTCGGCCACTTGATCCTACATTCTTAAGACTTCAATGGAGATTCTATTTTCTGGCGGATCATTTATGGCGGTCACCTAATCGGGGATCATCTTGAGAAATCTATAATTCTCCATTGGATGATTGGATTGGATTATTCACATATGTGTGGTCTGTCCAACGAGATGAAGCACCCAGCGAGTTAGCAACACGGGTCTTGCCAGCGTCAAGAATCGTGCAGGAGACACTCCTCGGTGTCTGAGGCATTTCTCTCGGTACTGGGACATCCGCGACATTTATCATCCAGGCCTTGACGACATATATAGAGAAATTACTCTATCTGAGAAGTATCTGTAACTTTTACTCTGCCGCACTCGAGTGCCTATGTTACAGTACGTATGTTATCTTACATTTACAGCCTCGTCTCGTTAGACACACTATAGTTCTAGATTGTTCTACAATTTCTAGCAAAGATTTCTTATTCCACCTGGTAGGTCCTGCTTGTTGGCCAGGATCAGAATGGGCACGCCAGCATTGTCAGGGCTCCTAGCTGTCCTGGTCAGCTCCATCTTAGCTTCTTCGAGTCTCTCGGCATCGCATGAGTCAACCACGAAGATGATCCCATCGGTGCAACGGGTATACGACTTCCACAAAGGTCGCAGTTTCTCCTGACCACCCACGTCCCACACGAGAAAATTCACACCTGCAAGCAGACAACGATTCCAATCTATTCATTATCAATGGTCCGATTGATTAACTTAAAAACATGAAATTCCTATTGAATTGATTTAGCTGGCGGCTGCTTGAAAAGTATTATCTAGCTCTTGATCGCTTCATAATTGATTAGAATCAGAATGATCGGTAATCGGTGAACGCGCGGATAAACATTCTTCGGCTATTTCGTTTCACTGCTCCAACGAGGAAAGATTCCGAGAAAAACAATGTAGAAAACTATCGATTAAACAATTACCGTAGCCATTAAACCGATTCCGTCCAGCCGTAAAACCGATGAAGAAACTTGCGGGCCGACTCCTATTATCTTAAGCACAGTTGTTCGCTAAGTGCGCGTAATCCCTTTTACTTTTACGTGACCCTAATTTTCGGTGACCCGCTCCACTTCCGATGCACCTTAAAAATTTCCCCGATATCCCCGACAGAAACTACCGCGGGTCCCGAATCTTCGAACAACTTTGCCATTTTCTGCTTATGTTCGGCAAGAAGCTTCATCGGTCTGTAACTTCAGATGCACCAGACCGCACAAGTCGTACGATTATGGTACACGAAATTTTTCTCTAGAGAGTATAAAATTAATAAATTATAAATTCGAGAATTTTAATCAAGAGGATTGCCAAGATGAATTCTATTAGTCAAGGATATGGTGCACTGAATTTTCTTTAGACGTCAAACTTGAAACAAGATGTTGACTAACAGGATTACAACGATGAAGTCTGTTAAGGAAGTTTACGGTACAGTGAATTTTCTTTAGACTTCAAACGTGAAAGAAAATGCTGATTAATAGGTCTGTAACGATGAAGTCGGTTAACAAAGTTTCTGGGCACTGAATTTTTCCTTAAACGTTAAACTTCAAAAAAGACGTTGATTAACACTAAACCTACCACCGCCGGTCAAAATGACCGTTCCAGATTTTTCATTTTATAATTACTGAAATTGTAAAGATGCTTTCATGGGAAATGATTAAACGGTATACAGTGTGTCCTACGAGCTCTGTCCACTTGAATGTCTTGGTTATTTCAAACAATACGAGAAAATGTTACTTACGGAAGTTGTAGGATTTAAGAAACTACATAATATGGTATAAATGATATTCTTGCAAGTGGAGAAGATATAGAGGGTGTTTAAAAAAACCATTCAATATTTATGTAGTATATAGGATACACTGTACTAAGTAAAAAAGCTTTAGTAAACATAGGTCGAAAGGTCAACCGTTTCTGAGATATAAACATTTCTGTTTGCTAGTATCATGATTGACTTACTAGTGATTCTCAATGAAATCTACTGTCCGCACTTGAATAAGAACATTCAGAACGTGGTTCATAAACACTAAAGTAAACATCGCATGCGATGGAAGCAAGCGTATGTAGAAATGGAAGGTGGACACGTGGAAAAACTTCTGTAAACATCGAAAATGCAGTAGTAAGTCAATCATGATACTAGCAAAGAAAAACGTTGATATCTCAGAAACGGTTGACCTTTCGACGTATGTTTACTAAAGCTTTTTTACTCAGTACAGTGTATCCTATATACAGTCAGTCTCATAAGTATTCGTATCCTCGTTGCATATAAGAGAAATTTGCTGATATCAAGTGATACATATAAGATTCTGCAGTAAGTTTTTTGTTACGAATAAATAGATGTATAAACTATATCTATACAAAATTTTAACAAAATTGAATTATTGATAACAAAATTATATTAATTTTAATCTACATAATAACACGAAAATGAGTCGAAAGAAGGCCGAGACTACTGTATATGAACGTAAAATAATTTTTAAATTGCACCAAGAGGGCAAAAGTTACGTTGAGATAGCAAAAATTGGCAGAAGTATATCTACTATCCAATACATAATTAAACGTGTAAAAACTGATAATATTTTGTTAAACAAAAAACGTGTTGGAAGACCAAAGTTAACTGCTCGGGAAGGAAAGACTTTAATACGTCAAGTGCAAAAATAATCCAAGAATTAGCGCCCCTAAATTAGTCACAATGTGCAACATGTTTAATAAAATAGTTTCTGCTGAAACTTGACGGAGAATATTAAGATCTGAAAATTTTCATGGTCGAGCAGCTAGGAAAAAGCCCTTCATTAATAAGATTAACAGAGCAAAGAGATGCGCATTTGCGAAAGAATACGTAAATAAGAGTAATACCTTTTGGCAAAAAGTTATTTTCTCGGATGAATCCAAGTTTAATATTTTTTGATGTGACGGAACAGGAAAAGTTTGGATAAAGCCCAACAAAGAACTAGAATTAAAAAATCTACGACCGACTGTCAAGCACGGCGCACAGTGGGCAAAAACGGCCTTTTTCGATTCAAAATCAAAGAACTTTTAATAGGAATGAGGTAGAGCGATGAAATTTTTTTTAAATGAAAGCTGAAACTTTGTAGAATATGGAAAAAATAGGGAGATTACGGTACGAACGTTTTTTAACCTTGAGAAAATTCGTTAAAGTTGCACAATTTCAAGAAAATTTTGTTTTTGCCGCTAATACGCGCGGAAAATTTTTTTTTAACATGCTATATATCGTTCCCCATAGATTTTTTCACGCTGATTTCAAATCTGTTTTCAAAATTTGTCTACGACCTCTGCTTTTTGAAAAAAATAGATTTTTGTGACACAAATTAATGAAATTTTTTCGTTAAAATGACTTGATAACACACTAGTTTGAAAGTATATCGTATTCTCATATATAAAACACAATAAAAATAATAATAATGAAGTATTTTAACGTTTTGTGTTACTTACGAAACATGAAGCACTTCACATCTCGTCATCACTTGACGTATCGCTGTCATTACAACCAGCACTTTTTTGAAAAATTGTGTAACTTTAATGAATTTTCTCAAGGTTAAAAAACGTTCGTACCGTAATCTTCCTATTTTTCCCATATTCTACAAAGTTTCAGCTTTCATTTAAAAAAAATTTCATCGCTCTACCTCATTCCTATCGAAAGTTCTTTGATTTTGAATCGAAAAAGGCCGTTTTTGCCCACTGTGCGGCGTAGGCTCGGTGATGGTTTGGGGCTGCATGGCAGCATCCGGAGTGGATAATCTTATATTCATTGATGGACTTATGGATAAATATAAATATAAAAGTATTCTTGAACAAAATCTGCAAGAAAGTGCAGTTAAACTGGGTATGCAAGACGATTATTACTTTCAACATGACAACGACCCGAAACATATGTACTGCTCAAATAGTTTGTGGGTGGATACTTTATCACATTCCTCATTTTTTATCCACACCACCTCAGAGTCCGGATGTGAATCATATAGAAAATTTGTGGGCAGAAATAGAGAAAAGACTACGCAGTTTGGAATCGTATTGAACAAAGCACCACTGAAAAATTAATAAAAAGTATGCAAAATAGATTAATTGAAATAATTAAACACAACGGTGAACTGACGAAATACTAAAAAAATAATAAGTTATTATAATATGCGATCTTTCTTATAAGACGTATACCGGTACGAATACTTTTGTGGACTGTTATTATGCACTACGTAGATTAAAATTAATATATTTTTGTTATCAATAACCCAATTTTGTTAAAAGTTCGTACAAATAAAGTTTATGTATGTGTTAATTCGTAACAAAAGAGTTATTGCAAAATCTTACCTGCATCATTTGATTTCAACAAATTTTTTTTCAAGCAATAAGGGTACGAATACTTATGGGACTGACTGTACCATATAAATATTGAATGATTTTTTTTAACACCCTGTAGAGGTAAAGAAGATATAGAGGTCACCTTTGTTTTTTTTTTAATGGAATGTCCAATGTTTTATGCTCGATTTCGATAGATTGGAGTATTCTGAGTATAAAAGTACTAAAGTGTGTTTGTCCTAAAACTTACCATTGCTAAGATATTTGACTGTTTTCATGAAGAATGTTCGAAATGTCGGCCATCTGCAGCGATGCAACGTTATAGTCTTTGAACTGTTGCGTCTCTTACACGTCTTATTGTTGGAGCATTTTTTGTACCACACGCTGCGATAATTCGTTGCTTCATATCTTCCGGAGTTGTTGGTGCATCAATATTTTGCACAATATTTTTCAATGTTCCTCACAAGAAAAAATCTAGGGGTGTTGAATCTGGAATTCGAGCTGGCCAGCAAATAGTGCCACAGCGTCCTATCCATCGATTTCGGAGTATTTCATTAAGTATACTTCTCACCCTTCGAGCGTAGTGTGTTGGACATCCATCGTGCTGATACCACATTGTCTAACGAACGCTTAATGGCACGTTTTCCAATAAATTTGGCAATGTATTTCTTAAGAACGTATCATATTTTTGACCAGTGAAAGTGCCGTCAATGAAATAAGGCCCGATTATTTGTTGCCCTATGATTCCACAGCACACATTAATGGACCAGCGTCTTTGATGATCAATTTCTCGTAGCCAGTGAGGATTTTGTACTGACCAATAATGCGTGTTATGTAAATTAACGCGCCCAGTGCTGGTAAAAGTAGCTTAATCGGTAAATAGTATTAAAGAGAGAAAAGGTGGATTGATTTGTAACTGCTCTTGAGCTCATCCACAAAATCTAACACGATTTACATAATCCATATCATGTAATTTCTGGCGAAGGCTAATGTGCTACGGATGATACTTGCGACGAGTGAGAATTTGTGATGCACTACTTTTGCTGACTTCAGATTCGCGCTGAATCTGACGTATACTGATACGTGGATTATGATGCACCATTGCAACAACATTAATTTCATTATCTTCATCACTACATACAGGCTTTTCACGATTCATCTTACGAACAGCGAGACTTCCAGTTTCTTTTAATTTTTTACACAATCTTTAAAAAATCTTGTGTGAAGGGCATGCGCAGTTTGGATATCTTTCACCGTAAAAATTTCGAGCCACAATTGCATTTCTCTTACTTTCTCCAAAAATTAGAAGCATCTCTAATTGTTCTTCGAATGAAAATTTCATGTTGACTATCTTATGTTCACTAACGGAGAAACTGACTGACAATGAGACATGTCGTACCAATCTTTACATTTGACGTAGCGAGCATATTCTTGAATACGTTCCATAATGAAAGTAATAGAATGAAAACAGTGAAATATCTCAGCTACGGTAAGTTTCAGGACAAATACACTTTAGTACTTTTATACACAGAATACGCCAATCTATCGAAATCGAGCATAAAACATTGGACGTTCCATTTAAAAACACAATAGTGACGTATTTTCTCTACGTCTCCGCTTGAAACAATATCATTTATACCATATTATGTAGTTTCTTAAACCCTACAACTTGTATAAGCAACATTCTCTCGTATTGTTTGCAATAACCAAGATATTCAAGTGAACAGAGCTTGTGGTACACATTGTATTTAAGAGAGCACATATTATAACGCGAGCCGCACAAAATCCAAATAAATAAAATCTCGTTTTTCTAAGACAATATGTACAGGGTGTAACAAAACTTAGTGTCATGATTTTGACAGATGGTTGTACACTTTCGGATCGGTGGAGATTTGTTAAAAGAAATTGCCGCAAAATTGATTTTGACCTTGAAATTCAAGGTCAAACAATGTTAAATATTTTAACGTCGTCTTCCGTTATCAGAAATGTTTGGAAGTCGATGGATAGGACGAAGACCTGCACCTCATTTGTGGCCGCCACGTTCCCCAGACCTTACGCCTCTTGACTTCTTTTTTTGGGGAGCAGTGAAGCATATTGTTAACCGGACAGGACCGCCAATAAGAACTATGCAGCAATTAAAATCACGAATTGAAGACGCTTTTCACCATGTGCAGTCTATACCGAACATTTACGAAAAAGTTCGCAAAAATTTGGAAGAAAGACTAAGGATCTGTTTGCGTAATAATGGTGGCCATATCGAAGCCGGTGATCAAGCACGACTATTAAGAGCGATAAACCTTGATGGTTCTATTCTATGGCAAAGAACGAGAAACCCGAGGAACGGAAGACGACGTTAAAATATTTAACATTGTTTTATAAGAGAACGGTTGAGTTGCGACCTACGGTTCCTTTGACAAGTTTAGTCCCCATGGTGAGTAGAATGCGATACAAGCATAAAAAATTTGACCTAGAATTTCATGGTCAAAATCAATTTTGCGGCAATTTCTTTTAACAAATCTCCACCGATCCGAAGGTGTACAACCATCTGTCAAAACCATGACACTAAATTTTGTTACACCCTGTACTAGTCACTTTTAAGGCATGGTAGGTATAGTGTTAACAATATTATAACGATAGAGAAGAATGGTTTTACCTTTGGCCTTGCCAATGCCACCGCGGATTCTCTCGCAGTTAAAGCCGATGGTGGGCACGGTGTTCAGGTACTGGTCGAACTTGAGGCGGTACAACGCTGTCGTCTTCCCAGCACTGTCCAGACCGAGCATGGCCACGTGGAGCGGCGTTCCCGTAGGAAGTGCCTCTAGGAACCCGCCGCTCGTCCCGCTCCTGCCCATCCCGGCACCCATTCCTCTCCCTCGGCGACCACCTCTTCCCTAGACCTTCTCTTCCTCCTCTCCTATCGCCCGTTTATCAGGCATTTAGCCCCTCTCCCTCGACGCTCCCTTAATATCGACTCCTTTCCACCTCTAATCAATTTTTATTCCTCGGGCTCCCTCTCCTTCTCAATTTCTTTTCCTTAACTCGAGTTCTTCTTCCCCTCGCCCTATCTTCTAGCTCTCATTCTTTTCCTCGGGCCCGACTCTTTTTATAAATCCAGTCTCGAATAGTTCAGCTATTCCCGTTCCTCCCTATTCTTCACAATTTCTTATCTTCTCGATGGATTCTTCTTTTCTGTGCCTCTATTTGCCAGGTTTCATTCTTCTTTAGGCTTCTAGCTTTCCGTGGGTCCTCTGCTGGCGTCTCTTTCAATTAATTTTTTTGTTCCTACAGTTCTTACTTGTTCTCTTAACTCTATTTTCTTGGTTTTAGTCTTCGCTGAGCTTCCAGCTGTCTACGGATCTCTTCAAGTTCCCTCTCCCTCTTCTTTAAAATTTCGTATCTTTTCTCCAAGTTCTTTTCTCCTTCGCTCTATCTTCTAGCCTTCATTTTTCACCAGTCTCCTATCTTTGTGTGTACGACTCTCTAGACTACTCCGCCGTCTCACTCATCGGTTTATCGACAGTTCCTCACTGTTCGAGTCATCCACTATCAGTCTCGGTTCTTCTCAATCTCTCCTCCTATTTTTCTTCCTAGGAACCATACCAGATCTCTCTACACAACCCGGTGTCCTATTTCCTCGTACCTCTTCATCAAAGGTTCCTAGGCATTGCTATCTAGCTGGCCCTCATCTCGTCAGGGTCTCCCTTCGAGTATAGTCTTTACACCGTCTCAATTTTTCTTCGTTTATCGTAGTCAACCTGTCCGACTATTCAGTTGCAGTTCAATCCTCTTTACCTCTTCTGAATTTCTTCAGGGTCTTTTTTCAGAGTCTTTCCTTGTCTTCGCCTGAACGTTCCACCTCTGATCTTTCCAAGTGAACGTTGTACCTCCGGACGTTGCGATCAATCTCTAATTCCCTGTCTTCTTCGGCGTCTGAATTTCTTCAGGGTCTCTCTTCAAAGACTTTCTGTATCTTCACCTGAGCTTCTCCCCTCTGGACTGTCTTTCCAAAAGACTCTTGTACCCGGAAACGTTCTAATCAATCTCGAATCAAGTATATTCTCTGACCGACGAATTTCCCAGCTCTTCAGGACCTCTCCCCCGGATTTTCACCCGCTGTTTAACTTTGGATGCACCTATTCCAGCATCCCGGGGTTCACTTCATTTCTGCCGGAGCCAATGCAGGGCCGAAGAGAGGTCCCCCACCGAATCCTCTCTCGGTTTATGATCCCGCGGCGCCCCTTTATTCCATGCTGGCGGTTGTACCTGCCGTCCCGAGACGTTTCTTCTTCTTCCTCTTCTTCTTGTTTCTCGCTGTTGTTCCCCCGGAGAGAGAGGATAGCCGGGGCGCCTTTCGTGTCTCTGGGCCAAAGTCGCTGACGGAGAGAGAGAGAGGGGGTGAGAGAGAGAGAGAGAGGGACAGAAGAGAGAAGAGAAGGGAGGCTCTGCTGTCTCCGCTTTCGATGCTCGTCCCCGCCGTAAAAGGACTCGCTTCGAGGCCACGATCACCACCACACCGGCTGAAAATGAAAGGAGAAACGCGTTATCGATGCCCGCACTGTCTGCCGATTATCGGGCCGATTTTTCCCGAGCACGTTTTTCTTTTCTTACTGATCGCAGAACCTGAGCCGCTAAATCGCCTCGAAACACGATATCGAACTTTGGTCTCTGGATCGACAGATTTATCGATCATCGGCGGAAATCAAACCTCGTCGTTAACACGTTCGAGATCACCGTCACACGTGTGTACACTCCGCGACAAAAAGATGGCACACCCGTAAATATTGCTATTCCTGAAAACTGTGATAAAATTTGATATGTTTCTCTCCGTGTATGTATTTCGGTGGAGCTTCGAGGCTACTTACACCGGCGGATTTAAGCGCAGGTTACAGATTCTAGTCTAAATGTAAACATCGGGGGTCACCGAAGCGACAAAATGATGGCACAGTCTTAAAATTCTTTCTCTGCAGTTGACACTAGACCGTCAGACTGTTTATATCGTATACTGTGTTACTGTGCATTAAATATTGTGTGTGTTTCTTATTATCCTCTATTGAAACTACACTATGGGTAGTGGAAAATCTTTATCCGATGCTGAAATAAAAACAATTTTGACATTGCGTAAAGAGAATTACTCAGTTTCGAAAATTGCACGTATTATACATCGGAGCAGAAAAGTGGTGTATAATTTATTAAAAAATCCCAAAACATACGGTACAAAAAAGAGTTCCGGTCGACCGAAAGCAGTAAGCAATCGCGGAAAACGTGCAATTTTAAAAGAAGCTTCGAATTCTTCGGAAACATCACGACAAATTGCTAAAGCAGCTGGCGTACACAGAAATATACGTAATGTGCAAAGGATAATAAAAGAATGTCCGCACTTAGTTCGAATGAAATTGAAAAAAAAACCACCTTTAACCGCTCAGTATAAATCAGAGCGTTTGAAATTTGCTCAAGAGCATATACATTGGAGAAAAAAGTGGCGTCGTGTTATTTTTAGTGATGAAAAAAGATTTAATCTAGATGGGCCGGATGGTTTCGCACACTATTTTCACGACCTGCGGAAAGAAGAAAGGATATTAAGCCTCAGACACATGGGTGGCCGAGGAGTAATGCTTTGAGCCGGAATTGGGTATCGAGGAGTGACCGAAGTAAAATTTATAAACAAAACTATGAATAGCAAAATTTATATAGATTTGATAGACGAACAATTAACTAAATTCGGACAGACAATTTCCGGGGAAAATTGTATATTTCAGCAGGATAATGCAAGTGTGCATACTGCGAAATGCGTTAAGCAGTACTTTGAGCAAAACAAAATTAGTGTCTTAACGTGGCCAGCGAGATCGCCAGATCTCAAGATAATTGAAAATTGTTGGGCACAACTAGCAAGGCATGTTTATGAAGGCGGAAGACAATTCCAAAGCCTTGCACATTTAAAAACGTGCATAGAACAAAAATGGACAAAAATACGGCCAAAATATATTAAAAAACTTTTTAAGTCACTTCCGAAACGTATGTTGGCTGTTCTAGCAAATAAGGGAGGCCACACAAAATATTAAACATAATGTTATATATTTTATGTACCTAAATCACGTATTTTTTTGTATATGTGCCATCATTTTGTCGTACCAATTTTTCGTTATTTTTTGTTTCCATAAACAAACGGACATTTTCTTTAATTTTATTGTTTGTAATGTAGTTTATTTTGCAAAAAAAATGTATAAGTACCAAAAAAGACTAGATTTATTATGTCCAAATGATGAAAACATTGAATTTTCGTGGTGTGCCATCTTTCTGTCGCGGAGTGTATGTGTGATGATCACGATTTTTCATGTCACGTACAGAATATCGATTTAATACTGTCCATGTTGTTGTTTGTAATTACCTATAGCTAGACTGCGGACCTTTATGTCAATGCAGAGCTTTATATATCATTCTATGAAATCTAAAATTAAGGACAAATTAGTTTGATGGACTATAATATTCCTTCTGATAAGAGCGGAATAAAAGCATTCTTGACGCTAAACCTACCAAGCACGAAACATACGTTTGAAAACTTTCCAGCCGAATATCTCGAAAAGTAGATTTGGAGAACTTGAAACCTTTCTGTGTCAATACATTTCTTCATATTTTACACTACTTTCAATTCGTGGTTTCATTGAACTATTATACAAAAATTGTATTCTTATAATTCCTAAGCTGTACTGAAACTAGAATTTCTACTTTGTAGCACGTCTGCTCTGTATCTAATTTCAAGAATGTTTTTTAAAAAATGTTTCATGAGCCGTTTCAGCAGAACGTGTTTGAATAATTCTCTGAGTTTCTGGTTTTGTTGGACACTTTTCGCAGCAGCCAGTAGCGGGGCCCAGCGCATCAACGTGTCGAACAAGCGAATTTATGATTAAGCCGGCGTGAAATATCGTTCTTTTCGGTTTCTAATTCGTGGAAGAGGATTCAAGAGCCGACGGAAGGGCTCTTAAACGGTCGACAAAAGCGAATTCACCGTTCTCCAGGGAGCGAGAGAGCTCGAAACGGCCAGGTGAGCTGCCCGGAGCGATCGCAAAAGCGACTCTCGCCGATCTATAACGACCACGGAAGGATCGTTGGAAGATCGAGCAGCCTCGAAAACTACTGAATCTGGTCTGGTCCGACTCTCGCGCGTTATTCTTTGCGGCGAGGGTCGAACCTTGTGATCGATAGCCTCTCGAGGAACCAGTCCTGCGTCCCGGGAACTTTGGATCGAGTCGAGGATCGAGTCCGGGGATCGATCGGTGGGCGGAGTTGAGGGAATTAAAGAAAAACTGCTAACCAGGGAAAAATCGGAAAACCCGAGGAGAATGTTGGAGAAAAATCCACGATCCCTCCAGATATGAAATCTGTCAATTATGAGCTATAAAAACGTTCAGAATTCCATGTAGGATTTTTCAAATGTTTCTCGGAGCGTGAAAAATTATTACAAAGATGTACAGCACTGGCGTTCAAAATATTTTTCCGACCGTGAAGAACGGTGAAAAAATTGGAAAAATGGATCGAGATGGAAGAGAAGCCATTCGAGCATGGACCGAGTCTATTGTGTTAAAACGTGCAGGATGTTATGCAACTTACGATAAAAATTAATCGGTGACGTTTAAAACAGTGAAAAGATTCAATATAGAGATTAATCCTTATCAAGTTATCGAGATTATTTCACAAAGAATGTAACCTCTATTTTTAATTCCACTTCTCTACAATTAAAGCGGACAATTTTTATTTCACACAAAGATCCACTATGGACGAATACGAGGCCACAATTTTTCATGTGATTATTTTTCAAGAACGTGTTATAAGGGTTAAATCTTCTGTGACTGATAAACTGCACGTGTTTGAGGAATATTGTCTGGTTAAAGAAATGGGACAGGAGGGAATTAAAGGACAACGGCGATTAATCGATTGAGATAACAGGCAGTTATGGCGGACAATTAAGCAGAGGGATAGTTTATGATACGAAAAGCTCGTTAAGGGGAAGGAGAGAGAGAGAGAGAGAGAGAGAGAGAGAGAGAGAGAAAGAAAAAAATAGAGACGGTGGAAGATCGGTAACCTTGGCAAAGAAGTGGACGGACTAACGAGTGCGCATGCAAATCCACCAGCAACGTATTCCAGTTTCGCGGGACGCGATTAATCTCTCTTTCGAGGCTGCCGCGTTTTATGGATAACGACGATTACGGGATACGGGAATTCTTTGCCTCGTTCATTAAACATAACCCGAGCCGGCGAATATTAGGCTGTCGCGCGACAATAAATACGCCGATATAGCCGGCGGTTTATAAAAAGACTGCGAAACTTTCGTTAGAACTGGGCTTAAAGTGTCGGCGAAATGTCGGCTGCGTTCAACCCGGAGAAATATTCATTTTAAAGAGAAATATCCAATTAATGTCAAGGCGAGGGATTTTTAACGAGGCCGGGATTTAGTCGTGAAATATTGGTTGGAGTTGACTGCATATTTTTAGGACAAACGCATTTAAATGGGGGGATTTTCTCATCCATCGCAGACCATGCAATTTATAATAATATCATGTGTGAAGCATGTTAATAAATATCTATTGCAGAGTTATCAACTGAAAGGCTAATTTTAGATACTGTTTCAGGTACTAAATTATTCGAATATACCCTCTAGCTTCTGCATTTGTAAGTGTACAACATTTACAAGAAAATATATGGACCTCATGCTATTCAACTTTCTTCTCCTCTGCATCTTTTTCTGCTTTTCACTAAAGAGGCATAACCCGTCCTAATTAAGCGAGTTGCCCTATGTATACGGCCCTGGAAACTGGCTCGCGAATGCTGCCTCGTAGACATGTCGAATTGTCGGGCAGTATACCCTAAGTCACGTGGCATCATTAACGAGTTTGAAACATGCTTCATTTTCATACACTCCCGCTCATAAGTCTTAGGACAATGATCATATTCGTATTCAACTTTGTAAAAATGAAATAATCGTTGAAGGATGCGAACAAATTTTTTCTCATTTAAAGGTTTACACGTCAAAGAAAGAATTCTTACAAAAAAGTAAAAAGATATATTTTCTTTTCATCGAAAAATCCGCCACGTTTCTTTATTACGATGTCCATTACTCTTGGCATCCGCGTGATTAATTTTTTCTTATATACTTTCTATTGTTATATTATTACATTCTCGTTCGAAAATATTCCATAAATGTGTTTTCGAAGCAAGGCAAAAATTCCGTACCCTTCTGTCCACTTTATGCTGTATTTTTTCTATGGGGTTCAAATCTGGTGATTGGTGTGGCTATTTCATAATTTTTAATGAATTATTACAGTGAAGTTGTAATTATTGGTGAACATAGGAGGATATTTATATTATGTAGTTAATACAATTAAAGGTTCATAATCTATACGAAATACCAGAGTTTTACTAAAAACCAGAGGTGTCCTAATACTTATGAGCGGGAGTGTACATACTCTACGTTGATAACGGGCAATCAACTTTAATAATACTGCAGAAATAATTTTTCAATGTGTCCTAATCCACTTCGAATCACTAATCCTCCCTTTCTGAGTCTCAATTAAATTAAGTGCTCGATCTAATTAACTGTTACCAAGATAGGCATCTGTAGTTGCTAGAAAAAATACCCTAAGCCGGGTAATTTCGAGAATATTATTTATACCATGTTATATAGTTCCTTAAACCCTGCAACTTCTGTGAGTAACATTTTCTCGTATTGTTTGAAATTATCAATATGTTCGTGGGACATACTGTATACAGTGAGTGTAAAAAGTATTCGTACACCTCTTGTAGTTTTAGAAAACCATATATTTCTTTATGTAATTGTACATTTTTTTATAAAACAAGAACACAATTACGATTATTATATGTTTCAACTACAAAATGTGACATAAATCAATTAAGGAAAAGTTAACATTAATGAGATATGTTAAAAACAGTCTGAAGTCTCTCAAAATTAGCACGCAAAACGTATTCGTACACGTAACAAATTTAGCATTAAATGTGTTATAATTTGCAAAAATAAATTAACTTAATATTTCGTTGGATAGCCTTTCGACTGTATAATTGTGTCCAGTCTTCTTGGCATTGAATCCACTAAATTGAATGTGATTTCGTGTGTAATATTGCACACTTGCTCTTGAAGAGCAAGTTTTAATTATTCTTTACTTGAAATATGCCGGGTTCGGATTTTTTTATCAAGCAGATCCCATAAATTTTCGATCGGATTAATATCCGGTGATTGTGGAGGTGTTTTCAAATATTGTGGTGTGTTATAAAGCAACCACTCTCTTGTGTTGCGTGCTGTATGTTTGGGGTCATTGTATTGAGTGAAGATAAAGTTATCTTTTATACCCGTTTTTTCTGCATTACTTACAATATGGGTTTTTAACCCCTTGCACTACGCCGAAACTCTGAAAAAGCCGTGCCAAACATGTCCGCCGGAATGGACAAACAATTAATATGTCACGAGTCAGACTCGTCAAAGTAGTGCAAGGGGTTAGGGTTAATATGTTTAGGTATATTTTGCGGTCCATGATTCCCTCGATGAAGTGTAATGACCCGACTCCCGCAGCATTCGTACAACCCCAAACCATGACCAAACCTCCGCCGTGTTTTACTGTAGTACGTAAATTTTCTTTCTGTAGCTCTGTATTTTTCTTCCTCCAGACCGTACACTTGCCATCGGAGCCAAAAACATTAAATTTACTTTTGCCAGTTGATATGACTCTACGTCAAAACTCGATAAGCTTATTAATATTCTTTTCTTCTTATATCTTTCGCGAAATCAAATCTCTCTTCTCTTCGTCTTTTCAAATACTGCTTGCGAGCACCTCGGCCGTGGTATTCATTATTTCGTAAACAATTACGAATAGTGCTGGCACATACACTTACTGCAGCGTTGGTCTGCAAGCACAGCAGCGATCTTAGGGACACTAATTTTAGGATTTGTTTTTATTTCACGCACTATAAAACGTTCATCGCGTGAACTAAGTTTTCGAGGACGACCAGATCTCGCTTCATTTTTATTGGTTTCTCGTTCCTCATATCTATCTATAATTCCTTGTATAGTGCTATGTGGCCTATTAATTGTTTTTGCTACTTCTCGCAATGATTGGCACTGATTATAGAGTTGTATAATAATTTTTCTTTTAGTCTCATTTATTTCCTTACCTTTACTGCCCATTTTACCGAATGTTACAAAAATTGATTGGTTTTACAGAAGGTTGCCACTAGACTGCGCATCAAAGACCCCGTTCCGCTAAACCATAATATAAACTACCGGATGCTCCTTTCAATTGCATTCTAGTACCTGTACGAATACTTTTTGCGCGCCAATTTAGAGACACTTTTCATACTTTCTAATTTTTCTCGTTAACGTTAAACTTTTTCAAGTATATTTATATGTCAGTATGTAGTTAAAATGTATAACAATTACAATTATGTTTCGTTTTATAAACATGTGTGCAATTACATAGAGAAATACATGATTTTTTAAGCCTACAAGAGGTGTACGAATACTTTTTACACTCACTGTATCTTAACTCAGAATTAAAAATTCTAATCCTGCTTTCAATTAAATCAAACGCCGGATCGATGGAACTTTTGTCAAACAATAATTCAATTTCCGCTCGCACAGTTCCTCTCGAAGCGCATTCGACCTCGAAGTATTCTTCAGAATATTTTCTAGAATTCTTCGGATACGATTGTCGCCGGGCAAAATCGCTCGGTAAAAGTTCCACAGCCGAGAGGAAAGCTTAACGAGGACACACGTCCTTTCCCAGCAAGGACCGGGCGACTTCTCCAAGCGAGCTTCATAAAGGGAAACTTCAATTCCGTCGGAAAATTGCATTCGACGGTGGAAGCAGGAAACACGACTGGCCCGGGGAAACCGGAAACCGGGTGTTTCTCCAAAGATACCTTCTCCTCGGAGTTTCGGGGTTTTTCCGGCTCGTAAATCAACCCGCGTCGAACTTTCCGCTGGCGAAAATTGTATTCTCGATGGGGAGACGGTGGATGTTCGTTTTGGGCCGTCCCTGGGGGTAGAATGACGGTAACGAGCCTCAGAAATAACACCCTGCAGTCACATACACCAGTTTTCTTTCGGCTCTCCCAATGGATCGATTGCTCGTGCAAGATATTGACCTCAAAACAATTTGCTCTGTAATAGTCAGGCTTACAGTCAAGATTTCAAACAAAATTCGCTATTACTCGTTAATGAAAACGTAGAAATCAATGTAAATTTTGGCTTCACTTTACTTCGGTAAACCAGACTTTTTTAACCTGTCAAAGTCTCGTCAAACAACTGCAGAGCCGGACTATTTCGAATTAAAAATGGAAGATTGAAATGCAAAAAATCTGTCGCGTTTTCGATCGAAAATTTTGCGCGATTTCCATCGGGACCGAGGACAATAGGAAAAAGAGAAACATCGGGCACAGCCGTTCGGTGTCTCTTCCGGCCTATTGTCCCCGTCATCCGGTGTCTAGCATTCTCTTTTTTTCCAGCAAGTCAGGTGAATCCTTTATTCTTATTTCCGTCACGATCGGATCTACAGCTCGGACTTCCGCGTTCGATCGCTCGATTACCGCGTTTCTATTTACGGATCGAAAGTATTTTGCCCTCCCCTCCCCACCCCACCCCCAGCAGGATATGGGAGGGGCAATTAGGACCGCTAATCGAGGCAATTATCGGCTAATCGTTTTACTTTCTTTCCCCGTGCACGGATCCTCGGGCATTGTTCCAGAAAGACTATTTTCTCCGATGACGCAACTTCGCTTTTGTTCTCGCGTTCCTAACGAATCGTTCCGTGTTTTGTGTCTCCGCTTTGTCTCCTGCTCTCTTTCCTACTCGCGATAGCGTATATTCGCCTGTTTAATTCGAGACGGCTCGGCGCTAATTTCGTGTAATTTCCGAGGATCGTTGCGAAAGCGAGAACGCGCGAAGAAATGCGAGGACATTGTGTTCGGATCGTTGCTACACGCGCCGACTATATTAAATGACTCTGTGTCGCGCGTCATTAAAACTGTCGTAAATTAAATGTCACTGGGACCTGCCTTCGATTGTCGCAATTCGATGATTAGCAGAACTTTCGAATTGCTGCAAACGTCCGGACAGCTGAAAGTTCGTAAATTTCGCTGGTAATGAACGCTCCTCGGCTCGTATAATTTCGATGATATTTACATTGAAAAAATCCCGCGTATACTTCCGACAATAATAAATACCCGCGCAAAATCCCAACGCAAGACCTTCAATAGTTTCCCTGAAAAGAAAATTCCTAAAAATCCGAAGAAATATATTATCCCTTACAAACATTATCCCTGATCGTTAAAACAATTTTACGCTAAAATATTATCAACGGAGACGAAATATTATCACACCCCATTAAGATAACTTCACTGTGCGTCGATTCGGCGATCAGCGAAAATTGTATAAGATCAACTATACATTAACATACAGTGACTCACGAAAGTATTTGTGCACTTACCATGAAATACTTTATTTATTATAATAAGTATATTATACATTACTTACAGAAATATTATTAACATTGTAAATAGGTACGACTCCCTAGATTATGCAGGTCAAGTTGCAAGTGAATGGAGATATGTATGCAACAGTTATGAATTATTTCTCGCAAACATAAACTATGCTGATGCCATAAAAGTATTTGAATACACAGAAATGAGCTCCAAGAATGAAAGAAAACACATTTTTTCAGACACCGAATGCAAACATTCATTGTTGGTGGTTGTTCTGCGTGTGTCAGTCGTAGTCTTTTGAAACTTGACTGTATAATCCAGAGAGTCATACCTACTTACAATGTTAACAATATTTCTGTAAGTATTGTATAATATACTTATTATAATAAATAAAGTATTTCATGGTAAGTGCCCAAATACTTTCGTGAGTCATTGTACATTTAACACGTTGACCGCTGTGTCACCCATATGTGGGTGACGGAATTATTTGTCCAGGTTTCGAAATGAAGTTTTACGTTAATACCCTAGTAGCACAAAATATTGTATACACATTCATATAATATTAAAAAGAGATTCAATCTTTTTTTAATATTCAAATATACATGCAATATTTATTTTATATTACGTAACAAATATTTCTTTTTAAATATTCAGGAAATATCTATGTCATGTTACGAGAAAAATATTTTTATCTAAATATTAAATGAATCTATTTCATATTGGAAGTAGAATATTTTGGTAATTATTTACATTAGCGGCTTCCTCACCGATTTTGAAATATGTTGTCAAGGTCATCATTATGAACAACTATTTCCTATACATGTTACCGCCGCTCAACTTTAGTTTCCGAGATATTCGCAAAAAAGTTTTAACATCTCAAAAAGTGATCGGAGTAGGTATGGGTTAGAATTGAAGTTGCAAAATAAGAAAGAAAACCTTGCATCCAATATTCTACATGCGAATAATAAAATATAATACTAATGTACTGCAAACTACATTATAAAATACTAATGTAAAGTGTACTTACTTCTGAATCTTCTGTATCTCCATCGGATCCACAGCACACAATTATTGACTCACGAGAATAGGTCCGAATAATTGAACAACAATCACTAAACAACACTCACAACACACACACACACACACACAACACACTTAACGAAATAGTGACAGCAGACGAGAAGATGTTACTCCGACCACAAATAAAATAATACTGCGATTTTAACCGTCCCCCTCCCACGGACGTGTGATACGAAAACAGGGAATTCCGGGAAATAGGGCCGGCGCCCCGCCATAATTTTTTTACCTTGGTTTTGTATCTAGTGTTTATTGACGCTCAGCGTCTAACCTTCCTATGATAACCTGACCGTACCACCTGCGTGGAAGGGATCATTGTTAAAATCGCAGTATTATTTTGTTCGTGGTCGGAGTGAAATCTTCTCGTTCGTTGTCACGATTTTATAAAATGTGTTGTGTGCGTGTATTGTTTAGTGATTGTTGTTCAATTATTCGGATCTATTCTCGTGAGTCAACAATTGTGTGCTGTGGATCCGACGGAGGTACAGAAGATTCAGAAGTAAGTACACTTTACATTAGTATTTTATAATGTAGGATTAGTATTCGTATGTGGAACATTGGATACAAGGTTTTCTATCATATTTTGCAACGTATATTAACGATCATTAATGATTTGGTATATAGTATAATTTAATGTGGTTCAAATAAGATACTACTTCAAATCAAATATTTTTATTTTGATAACCAGATAGATAAAATGAAATATTTTTATTTTGTATTTCAAATATTTCCTTACAATGAAAATAAGTTGAGCAAGTAGTTAATATTATAAATTATAATTTTTAACATGAGAAGCTATAATAGTTAGCAAAGTATTATGTGTAGTTTAATTACGAATATGTAACATGTGATAAACAGACTACAATATCGTAATAACATTACAGGCAACAAAATATCATAAAAATATAAGTTACAAGTAATACATATTCATAGTTTCTAATTTTTGTTATAATTTGAAACTTCTTAAATTTAAAAATTTTATTGAATGTTTTTTAAATATTGAATTTATATTTTTCAAATATTGAATTCACATTTTTGTAATATTTTTTAAATATTTTCTTTATATTTTTTAAATACCTAGTTTATGTCCTCCGAGTATTTAGCTTATATTTTTTAAACATTCAATTTATATTTCTTGTACATGTATACAATATTCAGATACAATATTTTTCTCATATGAAAAAATGTGGCTTAAAAAATATTTTTCCAATATTTGAAAAAAATATCTATCCAATATTTTTGTGCTACTAGGGTATAATATTCATTGTACCAAATTCGATTAGGATCTGTAAAATGCAGAAAGTTGGGGGACTACTCAATATCATACGTTTCATTTTTTTTCAATTTTTATTTCATTAAATAACTCACTTTGATTTTATGGAATTTTTGAGGTTTCTAGTGTGGCAGTCAAAGTGTTAATTAACACCAATCTTTCAAAGCTCCGGCCTCACAGGTCGACGATCAATAAAATTGTTAGCAGACTCTCCACGCTCCGCTCAATTCGGCTTATTATAAATCAATCTATTAAAGCATAAGTTCGCCTAGTCATGCCCGCATCTGGACGATGATCGACGACGGCGCGTAAGTGGTTCACGGTGCTTATTACTCTCTTTTTCCCTGCGCGGCCTGTCCCTTTTTTTCTCGCGGTTCTTGCAACATAGTGGCGCGCGATCGCGGCGGCAAACACCCATAATCATAAATCGTCTTGAAAACAGACCGAAGAGACCACGAGAGACTCTGTAACGTGTAAACGGACAAAACGAGTATATCAGCCGTGCGTTCTGCGGTTTATTGGCTTAGCATTCGGTGACTCGTGTTCTCCTCGAGGCGTCGCCGCCTAGTCGAGAAGCCTTAAAATTCTCCTAAGGCTACAGGCACGTTCGGATTAGGTGTTTCGTCTGGTCGGGACGGTCCACGCGGGGCGTTTCTGCATCGCGAATGTCGCTGCACCTGATTCCGAGTGTCGTTTATGCGACTCGGTCCTGTCGAATCGCAGCGGAAGTTTTTACGGTGCTCTAAAACCAGTCTCTTAAAAAATTGGAGGCTGCGAGATTGCGGCAGAAGTTGCTTCATTGTTGTAAATTGAACATGCAAGAAAATTGGAAGCCTCAAATAATTTCTGAAGCCCTGATGCCGATCCAGAGCTGTCAAATTGCAATAACAATTGTTGTTGTGCTCCGAGTCTAATCTAGTTAAGAATCGGAAGCTTCAAATAATTTTAGAAACTTGCAGAAAAATGCACTACAGTGCTCTATATATAAATAAACTAGCGTATCTATCATCTCGTATTATAATACAAAACTGTAGCGTTACATTCTCCTCTGCAAACGAGAACAAACATCGCACGGTTCCTTTAAGAATTGAATTTGGAAGTGGAGCCGCTGTGCGAAAGTTTCGCCGCAAAGAAAAATTAGAATCGTCCGGTAGAAAAGGGTGAAAAAGGGCTCGAGCACTCTGTCCTTTCAGGGACACGCGAAAGAGGGGGATAAAAAAATGAAAGGACTCGGGGAACGCGTGTTCGAAAATGTTCCTGCTGGCAGGTGCGGCCGACTGGTCCAGAAAAAAAGAAGACAAAACTGGGCCGGGATGCAAGCCAATGCAGATGCACATGCACCAGATGCAGTTTATCGATATCGCTGCCAATACTTTTATTCCCTCGTTTCTCGCTCCGGTCCCATCTCGGGACTTGTTCTTCGTCTCGGTGTTCCAATTTAATAACGCCGCGGCCGTTTTCGCGCGACAGCCCGCTGACTCAATATTTAACAACTGATAAACAGCCGGGCGAAATTAACCAGCTCCCTCGATGCGCAAAAATCCAGTTCGCCTGGATCTCTCTCGGTCCACAGATTTTCCTATATTATTTCCTTTGAATGACGACTCGCCAGAAGTATCGATTAACAATTTCGTAGAATTCTTCAAATTATGCAAACGAGAATTAGCTAAATACTCTTGTTTCATTGGTAATAACGAACTTTGAGAACGAATTTTTGCACTTTTGGTTTAATTAAACAGAAGTGCACGTGGTTCAAGGTAGCATCATTTCGAGATTTTTGCGAAATGAATCTGTTTCCTACGTTTATAAACACTGTAAACGCAAAAAATTCTCATTAATGAGATTTATAACTCGGCGCACTGTACTTTCATAAGAACACGTGTGTAAATCAATTAGTTCAGAGATACTGAAATCAAATAGAACCGGATTGCTATATCCCAAATCGCACAAAAACTTCTGACTACTTCAAGTTTTCGAGCACGTGTGCAACTTCATAAAACCTGCTCGGCGCGCAAAGTACCGATTTCGCGCATTACTCCACGAAAGCTATAACAGCGTGGAATCTCGACGAGCTTCGTTAAAAGTTTCATAAGACGGGCGGTGAATAAAATCAAGCCTCGTCTTAAACAATCCACTTTTTTTGTTTTTTTTTTTTTTTTAATTAAGTTTGAACAGGGTCGATAAACCAGCCTCATTACGCCACACTCGGCGTATTCTTTCTCGCGATTTCGCCCGGTGCCGGAGCGTTAACATTAGGAGGACCCACAAGTAATCAATTATTTTGGTATCTAAAACAAACTTTGTAGTGAATTCAAGTGTTTATTTCTTAATTTATTATATATAATCTCCATCATTATCAAGGACATTTTGCCACCTTTCCTGCAAATTTTCAATTCCCCTCTTATAAAAATCCAGAGTTCGTGAAGCAAAATACAGTCCGCGACAATACTATAAAACATCACTTAAAACGAAATAATTATGTATTACATGAAAGAATTTCATCGTCTTTCATGCAGAGTGTTATTATTTACTTCTGGGGACGTCGTTCCACGCACCGTTTTCGTTAGAATTTCTATGAACTTGAAACCTACACAAGCTTGACCTCTTGTTAGCCGCGACAAATCTATAAGACAGTTGCTCGCAAACAGTGAAAGCGAAAAGATCATCAATCAAAAATATTCTTCTAAAGTGTCAGTAATTGAAGTAAATAATTTAAGTAAAACCTGAAAAATATTAATCAGCTTGCAATATTTGTGTTTATACAAAATGCCACGAGGAAAAAAATTAAATGAAACAGAGATTAAAATTATCAATAATTTGAGAAATGAAAATCATTCAGTGGCAAAAATTTCTGAAATTCTTGGAAGAAACCGTTGTGTAGTTTATAATTATTTAAAAAATAGTGAAAACCATGGTAAAAAGAATCCAGCAGGCCGTCCAAAGTTGACAACTGCACAAGACAGACGGAATATTTTACGACATGCATCGAACTCTACATTAACGGCACGACAAATTGCGACAGAAACTGGCGTAAAGACAAGTGTCCGGACAGGGCAACAAATAATAAAGGCTTCAAATAATTTAAAAAGGCGTAAAATTTTGAAAAAACCGCCGCTAACTAACCGTCATAAAGAAGCTAGATAAGAGTTCGCAGAACAACGCATGCATTGGCGTAAGAAACGGAGGAAAGTAATTATTTCTGACGAGGAACGGTTTACTTTACAATGCCCTGATAATCTAAATCATTATTTTCACGATTTAAGAAAAGAGGAATTGCCACTGCAGAGGCGACAAATGGGTGGTGGTGGAATAATGATTTGGGCGGTTATAGGATATCATGGGAGAACTGAAATTGAATTTATTTCCACAAAAATAAACAGCAGGAAATACATAGATGTTACTTATAAGCAATTGTCAAAACATGCTCACTTCATAGTCAACCAAAAATGCATTTCCCAACAAGACAATGCAGCTGTGCATTTGGCAAAGATAGTACATGCCTCTACTTTAAAAATAAGGAAATAGTCGTTTTACCATGGTCAGCGAGATCTCCTGACTTAAATATCATTGAACACCTTTGGGGAATACTAGCCAGGGAGGTTTATTCTAAAGGAAACCAATTTAGTATTGTAGAACAATTGAAAAACTGCGTTGAGATGGTATGGAAGAAAATTAAGCAAAAACGATTAAAAACTTGTATAAATCTATTCCAAAAAGAATGTTACATGTCAGAAAAAATAAAGGTCGCAACACAAAATATTAATAACCGATAAAAATAAGCTGTGCGTGTTAATTTTTTACAAAAACATTACCTGTCTTACAGTTTTGTCGCAGTTAATACAAGGTAAGTTGGTGTTACTTAAAATTCTTAGAAATACTAACGAAAACACTACGTTAATCGACGTCTTCAGAAGTAACTACATAATAACACTCTGTATGAAAGGCGATGAAGTTCTTTCATATAACACGTAATTATTTCGTTTTAGGTGATGTCGTATAGTATTGTCGCGGACTGTATAATTCAAGGTGCCTCCTTGCATCTTCTACAGAAGTGAATGTTTTATTTCTGAAGTAATGCTCCAGAGATCTGAAAGATGATAGTCAGAGGGAGCAATATCCCGTGAGTACGGGGGGTACGGTAAAACTTCCCATTGCGATTCTTTGATTTTTTCCTGAGTGAGTTTCGCTGTATGGGGCTGGACATTATCAATTTGCAGTATTACACTTTTTCTGTGGACTAAAGATGCTCTCTTTTTCAATAGTTCTGAATACGGTTGTTATAATTGCTGACAATACAACTTAGCAGTAACTGTTTCTCCATGTTTCAACAACTCTAAGTGAATTATGCTACGACAGTCCCACCAAATGCACAGTAACACCTTTCTAAGTGATAAGCTAGGCTTAGGAGTTGATATTGCGGTTTGATTTGCAGAAAGTCATTGCTTGGGACGCTTTATGTTATCATAAAGAATCCATTTTTAACGATTCTTCTAAGAAATGGATCTCTACGAAATCTGGAGAGCAATGAAGTGCAAATTGATCGACGAATATTCTCATTGGTCTCAGACAATTGATGTGGTACACATATTCCTTGCCAGGTGTGTACCCTAGTAGCACAAAAATATTAGATAGATATTTTTTTCAAATATTGGAAAAATATTTTTTAAGCCACATTTTTTCATATGAGAAAAATATTGGATCTGAATATTGTATACATGTACAAGAAATATAAATTGAATGTTTAAAAAATATAAGCTAAATATTCAGAGGATATAAACTAGATATTCAATAAAATTTTAAAATTGAAGAAAATATAACAAAAATTAGAAACTATGAATATGTATTACTTTCTGCGCATTTCTTGTACATGTATACAATATTCAGATCCAATATTTTTCTCATATGAAAAATGTGGCTTAAAAAATATTTTTCCAATATTTGAGAAAAATATCTGTCTAATATCTTTGTGCTACTAGGGTATAATATTAACTACTTGCTCAACTTATTTTCATTGTAAGAAAATATTTGAAATACAAAATAAAAATATTTCATTTTATCTATCTGGTTATCAAAATAAAAATATTCGATTTAAAGTAGTATCTTATTTGAACCGCATTAAATTATACTATATACCAAATCATTAATGATCGTTAATATATGTTGCAAAATATGATAGAAAACCTTGTATCCAATGTTCCAGATACGAATACTAATCCTACATTATAAAATAATAACGTAAAGTGTACTTACTTCTGAATCTTCTTCCTCCGTCGGATCCACAGCACACAATTATTGACTCAGGGGAATAGATCCGAATAATTGAACAACAATCACTGAACAACACACACAACACACGCGCACAACACATTTTATAAAATCGTGACAACGAACGAGAGGATGTCACTCCGACCACGAACAAAATGATAGTGCGATTTTAACAATGATCCCTTCCATGGAGGGGGTACGGTCAGGTTATCCTAGGCAGGTTAGACGCTGAGGGTCTATAAACACTAGATACAAAACCAAGGTAAACAAATTCTGGCGGGGCGCCGACCCTATTTCCCGGAATTCCTTGTTTTCGTTTCAAACGTCCTTGGGCCCGAAGCGGTTAAAATCGCAGTATTATTTTTTTGTTCGTGGTTTTATTCGTGATCTTCTCGTCTGCTGTCACGATTTCGTTAAGTGTGTTGTGTGTGTTGTTTAGTGATTGTTGTTCAATTATTCGGACATATTCTCGTGAGTGAATAATTGTATGCTGTGGATCCGACGAGAAAAAATATTTTTCTCGTAACATGACATAGATATTTCCTGAATATTTAAAAAGAAATATTTGTTACGTAATATAAAATAAATATTGTATGTAGTACCACTAAATCTTGGTTTTGGTTAGTATGGAGTACCACTAAATCTTGTTACCATTATTATTTCTAGTATCATAAAGAATATGGAAACAATGAGTATAACTAGTAGTCTGTTGGATCGAAGAAAATCAAAAACCAAGCTTATATCACTGTTGCCTAGCTCATTACTCTTAAATACCATTACTAGTATACCCGCTAATGAAAAATACAAGATTGGAAAAATTCCTGACATGATAACATAGTCAATCACACTTGCTATAATACGCCTAGTTATTCCTATATAATTTACTTGTGTATTCATTTTTATACCTCACATAATTACCTAATATACCATACTAGAAGTTAAATAATAGTAGAGTTGGTTGTTTGTACTCCTTATCTTCTCTTGCTTCCAACCGATTTGAATATTAAAAAAAGATTGAATCTCTTTTTAATATTATATGAATGTGTATACAATATTTTGTGCTACTAGGGTAGGTGCCTTTGTATAGTTGACCATGTGGACCAAAGGCTTCTCGATAATTCTTGTATACTTAATTTTAAATTAGCTTCAACTAGAGTTTTTAGGATGTCAAGATCAAATTCAACTGGACGACCACTTCGAGGCCCGTCAGAGAGATCATAATCACCGGCAGCAAACCTTCTGACCAACGTTGATACTTGTTGACCTTCGATACATCTCCATAAACATCGCAATTTTCTTTGTTGTTACCGTTGCAATAAATCCCGCGTGAAAGTATGCAATGACGAATATGATTCTCGGAAGGTACGGATGCCGCTATTTTATTACAGGGTTGTAAAAACAAATTATACTTTTTAGAATATTTTGAACACAGGCTCTGCTTTAGCGAAAACTGTAAAAGAGAATACGTGTTTCAACGATCGGTACAGAAGTAAAGGCAAAACAAATTCTTTGCAAATAATTGATTACTTATAGATACCCCTGATAAACTGTTTTCCGCGGCAGAGGGGATTGAAATTCGAGTTTGACGACGGTAAAGTTCCGACAAACGAACTATCCCGGACAAAAACGGTGCCCGTGCTGGATTCGCTCGCGTGTCGACTCCTGTTTCATTGGTTCGACGGGTTTCTAGAGTGTCGGCTGCTGGTTCTCTATTTCTCTCTCTCTCTCTCTCTCTCTCTCTCTCTTTCTCTGTTGCGGAGCAGCGCTCTAGCGGTCCAGAGCAAACAGTTATACGTACAGGTTGCATTGTTCGGTGTCCATTGAGGACAGGACCCCGGTGATGAAAATTCTGACGGCCGTTTCTTTCTCGGTTTTTCTTTTTTTCTCGTTTCGCTCGCCGCGAACGGCGAACGGTGTTACGCGCGCACACCTTGCCCGGTTGAGCAACACCGACGCGCGACACCACCTCGCCGATGAAACTGTCCTCCGCTCTTTTATTTTCAATATTTGCGGTCCGTGAACGGGCAACAGTTACGCGACAGTAATCCCGCGACGCTTCGCACGAACGGAGTCGCGAATCTGAAATGATTCGCGTCCGATCAGCGGAGCTGTGTGTCGGATTGATAAATTTGTTAACCATTTTTTATAAGAAACTGCACAATGTACCCGTTCGCATTCAATTTATTCTTCGTTCGATCGTCCACAAATTTTATCATTTAATTGCTTCATTTCTCTGTCTCGCCTTTCTCTTCGACTTTAAAGGAGTATTCTTCTAGAAATTTTTTCTAGAAAAACTATTGAACCTCCTGCATCAGAATTTTACACACATATTTATTGGTACTCGAAGTACACGTGTGATTTTTTCAAGTAAAAATAATCGCGTTACGTTCAAGTAATTATCCGAACTATTCATTGGTGCACAATTCGATCTTATAGGCAAATTTTCGCCACATGCTGCTGTTAAGGCAGCAACAAAATTTTGTTTATAATGACGAATCGTATACGAAGGGATAGCAAAAAGTTTTTAGCTCAAGGTTGTTTTGATTTCTCATAATAAATTCAGAGAAATGACCTTTCTGTTGAACGATGCCGAGCGTCTCTTTAACTTGTGCTCGATTGCAGTTTGCGGAAAGCAGAGTTTGAATAATAAAAATGAAAGGGACGTTGGCTGTGGGATTTTCCGGAGGTTTTGCGAGCGAGATTTGCAGGTTGTTTAGAGGTTTCCCGTGGAGGAATCAAGGGGATCCGCGATGAATACCAGAGAGCCCGAACGATGACCCAGAACGCCAGATTTCTCTGGCCGCATCCTTCCTCACGGTTCTCCCGGTTTAAATTTGATTTGCCTACTTTTGCACGTGCATGTGCATGCAGCCTCTACCTGTCGTGCGGTCTTCTTGGCCACCGCGTGCATTCGGGGTCGCATAAATTACAGCCTCTGAATATTTATAGAAAATCACGCTCGCGTACCCCGTTTTCGAGGCCAATGTTGCGCAATCGTTGAATAACTCTCGATTCGAGTGTTTCCGAATGCTGTGCAGTCACAGTGACGCGCGTCTCTTGTATTGGTCATTTTTTTAATCCTCGGTGGCTCGCTGTTTTGCGAAATATTGCAAATTGCATCGACCTAGCCATTCGCAACAATACATGATTCAATTTAAAAATAAAAAAAGCAACAGACTGGAACCGTTCAATTTTTTCGGATCACCGACAGTTTTATAAATATTTGAAGGGGTTAATCCGTTGTTAACTCAAACGGCAATTCTAAAGGACCAATGAAAATTTACACACCACAATTGCATGCAATTTATTACGTTACTAAATTTATTTGCATTGGATAAATCGATCAGAGCATTTATAAGTAATTCAATTTAATGAAATAGCTGATTGTACTAATATTTGTGTAATATTTTCTGGTATCAGCAACTGTTTTATAAATATTTGAACAAATTAACACTGTTTATTCCCGAATGGCAACACTGATAGGTCATTAAAAATTATTGTACAATAATTTAGCACAGTTTTTATTTTCGTCCGTACCGAATAAATTTTATTAACTCTGTTAAGATAGTTCCCACTGTAAATAATTAAATAAAATAGTGTACATACCCTTACACGTATCAGTGATTGAAAATGTTCGAAAATTGTTGTACTGTATCAGGGTTAGTAGATCGTTGTGGAATATTCTCTAACCGGAGTAACGACCCAAAAATTCGAAAAGTTGGTCAAAGCGATTCCTTAATGGCGTAACACTAATTGCACCAGAAACCAGGCGTACAGAAAGAGTGAAAGAGAAAGAGAGCGGTCACAGCGTTATTCAGCAGTGATAGCCGGGATCGATAACAGGTTCGTGGATTCCTTAAATCTTGCTGCGACCGTGTAACGGCAACGGTAAATGGAAATGCCGAGATTCTATTTATGGTGAAGTTTATGGTGAATAAATTCGATCGGAGTTACGCGAAGTACCGTTCGCTGATCGACGTCGCAGAACGTTCGGCAATCGGTTTCGAGCCGATCGGAACACGCCGCGTGCGTGTAAACGATAAAAGAACGTCCACAATTCATCGTTGCAATTAATGCGACTCGCCTATGCGCCCGTCAGGATTTCACCCTTCGATTTACTATGCGATTCCCTGCTCTCACTCCGCATTATCCGTCGCGAAAAGCTTTTCCTCACCGGGAAACTTTCGACGCACTGATTTTTCAAGTGGAAATTCGTTTTTCTCGAGATTAAGAGGCATTCCATGAATCAGAGAGCACGTCGGGAACTTTCGTGCACTGTAAAGCGAACTTTTACTCGAAATTGAACCCTTTTCTCAACGATTTTCCACTGTTTCCATTGGACTCCGTGTAAATTCGATTTTTAATTTTTCGTCCCCCGAGCGAAGCTCCTCTCTTTTAAATTTCATGTCTGCTTGTAACAAACTGAGTAATTCGAACGTTTCGATCGAGTGAAAAAATTTTTTTCTCGCGACACAAATTAACCAGAATATAAAAATCTCCACATTTTTCAACGAATTCAGAAAATTGCACGTACGATTTTTTGTTGAAATTTTATTGCACTTCGAATGCCAAGCGAAGCATTATTATAAGGCTGTGAATTCTCATCTCAAAAATTTCATGTAGATTCAAACACCTCCACACAATTAAAAAAAATTTTTTCCGCTATTAAAATCAACGCCAACTCAAAGATTAAAGTCTCCTCTCTACAACAAGTCGAAGAAAATGTATGCACGATTTTTCCTTACCGCAACATAGTACATACAGTGATTTCTCCATATATGTCGCCAAGGTCTGGATGATAAACGTCGCGGAATTATCCCCACTCCGTGATGGGCCCCGAAGGTCGAGAGGCCTCGGATGCCGTGGAATATCTCCTGGATGATATACATATGTCGCTGGCAAGACCCGTGTTGTTGACATATATCGAGAATTCATTGTACTTTGATCGAATCGTGTGTCGCATGTCGCCGACAAGTTAATTAGACCGACCAATTTCGATTGACTACAACTTTGGAACTTGTATGGACTGCATAAAAAACAGTGATTCTAGAAAAAAAAAAATATTCGCGCGAACACTCGGGAGCCGTTCGACGCTTCCGTTTCCACGGCGCGGAATTCCTCGCGTGCCGCGGGATTACGTGAGCGGTCTGTAATTTGCAGTAAAAGCGAGCCAATTAACCGATACTCCCGATCCACGTCGTTTCGGTGATTCTCCTCCTTGGAACACGCCTCGCCGCCAACCCGACACAGCTCGAACACCTGTGAACGCCTTCCGAGAGTTTTCGTGTTGTCTCGAGCAAAATTGCTTTAATAAGCAATTCTTATAAGATAATCCTTATGAGAACCAGTCAATTATTCCTCGCCGTTGAGCCTCGAGAAGCTGTGCGTCGAACGGACACGTAAATGATGTCTTGGTTTACCGCAGAGTCTCTCAAATTGTGAATAGTTTCTTTCAGAACTACATACAGTGTTTACTCGATACATGTCCGAAACACAGGTCTAGCCACGGACATATATCGGCCAGGAGATACAGTCCGCGACAATACTATAAGACATCACTTAAAACGAAATAATTATGTGTTATATGTAGACATCGGATCTTTATGCATTTATGGCTTATGGAAATGTTAAAAAAATGCTATAATATAAAATTCGAGAGAATTTAACACGATTTTTATTTGCTTTGGATCTACAAAGGCTGTCCCCATTAAAAATAAAATTTTATTTCATTCCACTTTCTTAAAATGTTTCTATAAAAATTGGAAATTGCATAAACATCCGATGTCTAGTTATATGAAAGAACTTCATCGTCTTTCATGTGTTATTTCAGAGTGTTATTAGTTACTTCTGGAGACGTCGTTTAACGCAGTGTTTTCGTTAGTATTTCTAAGAATTTGAAAGTGACACCAACTTACATTTTATTAACAGCGACAAAACTATAAGACAGGTAATGTTTTTGTAAAAAAGAACACGTACAGCTTATTTTTATCGGTTATTAATATTTTGTGTTGCGACCCGTATTTTTTCTCACATGTAACATTCTTTTTGGAATAGATTTATACAAGTTTTTAATCGTTTTTGCTTAATTTTCTTCCATACCATCTCAACGCAGTTTTTCAATTGTTCTACAATACTAAATTGGTTTCCTTTAGAATAAACCTCCCTGGATAGTATTCCCCAAAGGTTTTCAATGATATTTAAGTCGGGAGATCTCGCTGGCCATGGTAAAACGTCTATTTCCTTATTTTTAAAATAGAGGCATGTACTATCTTTGCCAAATGCACAGCTGCATTGTCTTGTTGGGAAATGCATTTTTGGTTGACTATGGAGTGAGCATGTTTTGACAATTGCTTATCAGTAACATCTATGTATGTATTTCCTGCTGTTTATTTTTGTATAAATAAATTCAATTTCAGTTCTTCCATGATATCCTATAGCCGCCCAAATCATTATTCCTCCTCCACCCATTTGTCGCCTCTGCAGTGGCAATTCCTCTTTTCTTAAATCGTGAAAATAATGATTTAGATTATCAGGGCATTGTAAAGTAAACCGTTCCTCGTCAGAAATAATTACTTTCCTCCGTTTCTTACGCCAATGCATGCGTTGTTCTGCAAACTCTTATCTAGCTTCTTTATGACGGTTAGTTAGCGGCGGTTTTTTCAAAATTTTACGCCTTTTTAAATTATTTGAAGCCTTTATTATTTGTTGCCCTGTCCTGACACTTGTCTTTACGCTAGTTTCTGTCGCAATTTGTCGTGCCGTTAATGTAGAGTTCGATGCATGTCGTAAAATATTCCGTCTGTCTTGTGCAGTTGTCAACTTTGGACGGCCTGCTGGATTCTTTTTACCATGGTTTTCACTATTTTTTAAATAATTATAAACTACACAACGGTTTCTTCTAAGAATTTCAGAAATTTTTGCCACTGAATGACTTTAATTTCTCAAATTATTCATAATTTTAATCTCTGTTTCATTTACTTTTTTCCTCGTGGCATTTTGTATAAATACTGATTAATATTTTTCAGGTTTTACTTAAATTATTTACTTCAATTACTGACACTTTAGAAGAATATTTCATTGACAATCTTTTCGCTTTCACTGTTTGCGAGCAACTGTCTTATAGATTTGTCGCGGCTAACAAGAGGTCAAGCTTGTGTAGGTTTCAAGTTCATAGAAATTCTAACGAAAACGGTGCGTGGAACGACGTTCCCAGAAGTAAATAATAACACTCTGCATGAAAGACGATGAAATTCTTTCATGTGATACATAATTATTTCGTTTTAAGTGATGTTTTATAGTATTGTCGCGGACTGTACTATTCTTCCACCTTACACTCCTCGGCGAATGAGGTCTCTCAAGCTTCTTGGCCCCTCACGGGGTATACCCCAACGGAAGTGGGGATAATTCCACGACGTTTATCATCCAAGCCTTGGCGACATACAGGGTGTTCATGCTATTACTAGCCAGCGTTTTTCTTGCAAATAGTAAATATTAGAAAAATATGAAAGAAGAAAAAGTAGTACTGTTTTTTATACGCAACACAATGGCGTATGTAATTTTGTTGTGTTTATACTATTTTGTTAGATATGAAGGTGACCTTCAATTATCTAAATTGAATGCTGTATATTTTTTTTTATATCGCATGAAAGCGTGTGTCTAGACGAATTCATCCGTATACTGCACAGTGACCTTCAAAGTCATGCAAGCTCAGGAATGGAAGAAACATTTTGAATATTTCATAGCAATGTAAGGCTACTTTTCGTACCGAAGTTGTCGGATTTTCTTCAAAATATAAGAGAACTTCTTCTTCTTTTATCCTCAGAAAGAAGACATTTCCGATTATGACACTTATTCTGGAAAGACCCTGTTTTCTTTAAACGCCTTGCACACAAAACAAACTGATTTTCATTTGGTTGTACTCTGTCCGGATATTCTTCTAGGTATTTCAATTTACTTCGTCTTTTATTTCCTTTGCACTGCTAATAAATGCGTACCATATCCATCTTCCCGTCCACCGAATAACGATACATTCGGAAGTAATACTTAAATTGTCTCGTCATAGTAGAAACTACACTCATGGACAAAAAAATAGCACAAGTGTGCTATCATTTAGTTCTCAATGAAAAATCAAGAATTCTCTGAATCCTACAAATGGTACATAAACATCGTCTCACGGTAGTATATTATATAGCGACAAACTGGAACTACTCTGTCCGTACTTGTAATTATCAACAAAAGTCGTGTAACAGAGGTCGGCGAAATGATAGCACACTTGACTTTCTATTCGGATTTCTCACTGTTTCTACGTTTCGAGTCATATAAACATAACGTTGTGTAGGCACTCAGTCTTGGTAGAATTTCCAATCATCATTGAACAAAATGGGACGCGGCAAGAAATTAAAGGTAATTAGGAACTTATTTTCATTGTAAATAAATATTTGATTTTATCTATCTGATTATCAAAATAAAAATATTTGATTTAAAGTAGTATCTTATTTGAACCACATTAAATTATACTATATACCAAATCATTAATGATCGTTAATATACGTTGCAAAATATGATAGAAATCCTTGTATCCAATGTTCCACATTCGAATACTAATCCTACATTATAAAATACTAATGTAAAGTGTACTTACTTCTGAATCACCTGTACCTCCGTTGGATCCACAGCACACAATTATCGACTCACGGGAATAGGTCCGAATAATTGCTCAACACATTCACTAAACTCTACACAACACATTTTATAAAATCGCGAAAACGAACGAGAAGATGTTACTCCGACCACGAACAAAATAATACTGCGATTTTAACAATGATCCCCTCCACGGAGGTGGTACGGTCAGGTTATCCTAGGCAGGTTAGACGCTGAGGGTCTATAAACACTAGATACAAAACCAACAAAAAAAAATTATGGCGGGGCGCCGACCCTATTTCCCGGAATTCCCTGTTTTCGTATCACACGTCCGTGGGAGGGGGACGGTTAAAATCGCAGTATTATTTTATTCGTGGTCGGAGTGACATCTTCTCGTTCGTTGTCACGATTTTATAAAATGTGTTGTGTAGAGTTTAGTGAATGTGTTGTGCAATTATTCGGACCTATTCTCGTGGGTCAATAATTGTGTGCTGTGGATCCGACGAAGGTACAGAAGATTCAGAAGTAAGTACACTTTACATTAGTATTTTATAATGTAGTTTGTAATACATTAGTATTATATTTTATTATTCGTATGTAGAATATTGGATGCAAGTTTTCTTTCATATTTTGCAACTTCAATGTCCCTTTAACACTAGATTTACGAAGCACTAAAACTGACTACTTAACATTATTTTACAAAAATAACAAGAACGTGTCTATCCACATTTGTATCAATTTTTTAAATAATATATACCCAAAAAAAAAATAATTTTGTTGAATAATTCCCCATGGATACGTCTTCATAATGTCAATAATTGTAAATTATAAATATTAGATCCCGTCATTTTGACAGGCCCCGTGAACCTAGTGTCAAATTTCGTTTGTCTCGAGGCACGCACACGATTATGTTCCATCTCACACACTGTACACTTTACATTAGTATTTTGTAATGCAAGGTTTTGTGTACAAGGAAAACAGACAATTCCAAAATATGAATGAGTTAAAACAGTGTCTTAAGGATGAATGGAGTAAATTGTCACAAAATTATATTCGTAAATTGTTTAATTCTTTGCCAAAAAGAATGATCGAAGTCATTGAAAATAAGGGAGGTCCTACACACTACTGAGAAATAAAGTACTTGTTTCAACTTATGTCATTTTTGTTACATAAATGTTTAATTTTTGTTAAATAAATGCTTCATTTATTAATATGTGCTATCATTTCGCCGACCACCGCTACGAGATTGTTGTTAATAAATACAAGTACGGATAGCGTACTTCCAGTTTATCGCTATTTAATATAATACCGTAAGATGATATTTACGTACCATTTGTAAAATTTAGAGAATTCTTGATTTATCCTTGAAAACTAAATGATAGCACACTTGTGCTATCTTTTTGTCCAAAAGTGTAGAAGTAAACACTCTGAATGTGAATGACAACATCATCTGATTCGTATAAATAAGGAACACTTGTAAACACATTAGTATGAAATATTCTAAATGTTTCTTCCATTTCTGGCTTTGCATCATCTCGAAGGTCACTGTGCAGTATACGGATGAATTCGTCTAGACACACGCTTTCGTGTGATATACAAAAATATACAGCACTTCATTTAAAAAATTGAAGGTCACCTTCATATCTAACGAAATAGTATGAACACAAAAAAATTATATACGCCATTGTGTTACGTATAAAAAAAAGTACTACTTTTTCCTCTTCCATTTCTTTCTAATACTTACTATTTACAAGAAAAACGCTGGCTAGTAATAGCTTGAACACCCTGTATATACAGAAATCATAGAAGGGTGATTATAGAAGCGTGATCATAGTTGACTA
Source organism: Seladonia tumulorum (assembly GCA_913789895.3). Lineage (NCBI taxonomy): Eukaryota > Metazoa > Arthropoda > Insecta > Hymenoptera > Halictidae > Seladonia > Seladonia tumulorum. Next base: position 2,564,633 of record OU565267.1, read on the forward strand.
GACTGGGAGTCGAACGGACACGTAAACGATGCCCCCGTTTCAGAGCTCTATAAAGAATCAATTATTAGATGAAGCCAAGAAGTAATGAATGAAATAAAGGATTTGTAAAATGCAACAATTCCTCCGAGGAAGGAACAAACATTGAAGTTCAGAGTGCATGATGTGAAAATTCGGTCTTTGGCCCACGTTTTTGTAAATTCATTCCTCAGCTATTCAGATTAGCCTAATCGCGCGGCGAGTGCCCTAGGCGTAAGCATGGGATAGTTGAAATGCCATGGCCGATCGGCGATTTAAATTGAAACTAAATGGGACCGTTTCGCGGTATTTACGACCCGATTTATGGTGTTTGTTAACCAGATGGAATTTCTCGCGCTCCGAGTCGATAGCAATTCGATTCGATTCCATCTGCCGGCTCGCTCGGATTTTATTGTGCCCTCCTCTCGCTATAAACTCTCCGCGAGCACGTTTACGGGTGAAATCCTCGCATATTTCGCGATTGTTCCGGTCAAGTATAGCGAGCGCGTCGATTTTACGCGTTCAGGAAACACCCCGTGACCCCCTGCGAACACTCTGATCGTTCTACGGCGAAAAATTTCGCAAACTTCGGTAATCTACCTCGGTTATCATTTAATGGAACCTTTAAACAAACACATAAAATTCTCTCTGATCACAATTCCACGAAATCTGTGCCGCAAGAGCTATATTTTGCATAAATAATCTCGATCTGGCATGGAAACAGACTTACGGTTTCATTATAAATTTTATTGTTCCAAACATAACCAAAACTCGTATTAAGGGGCGCACTGATCTTTGTGCTACGCCGCTTTACGAGCCATAAATGCATAGAGATCCGCAGCCTAGTTATGGCAGCCGATATTACCGTTTGATGCGAAACTCTTCTCGCCGCCTGATAAAATAAGTCCGGCTAGCATGATCGCGCTGCAGACGAGTTTATCCGCGTGTTTCGAGGCCGAGCTCCGCGTCGACAAAATGGGGCAGAAATTTATTCATTTCCGGTGCGATTTTACCGGTGATAAATTGCACGCAACGTCAAAAATTTCTTGATGCCCGGATTTTATTCGGTTTCGGTTGATGCCATAATCGTCTAGGCCGGTGCGGTCTAGCGGCGATTACACCGTCGGCGGTGGCTTTAACGTCAACAGAGCGAACAGAGTCGTCTACACTTTGATTAACCAACAATCAACGGCTCTCATTACGTGGCTAGGCGCTCGCCTCGCTACTCATTTCGTTCGATCGATCGATTCTTCCTCCGCGTTCGATTCGAATTCCAGAACGACGATTAACCCAAATTTCGAGCGTTCGCTGTTTCAGCCCTCTGCTCGCGATCAACGCGTTCGGAGAGCTCCATTAATCGTGTAATCGTTGCGACGTTAAATTGTGTTACAATTTCGTCCGCGCGAACGGGAACGAGAGATTTGCGGTGGGGAGATATCGAGGACGAGTATCGACATGTTAATGACGTCAGTTATATTAATTCGTACAATTATTAACACTCAAACTACCGCGTCCGGTCAAATTGACCTTTTCAAACCTCTGCGTACAATTTCGCACATACAAAACATGATCACGTCGCCACTTACGATGTATTTTTCAGGGCTCAACTTGGGAAAATGCCCCCCTTCCTTTCTACACATGACTTACGCCATTCTATTCGTTTTGACAGGCTGAACGCAAAAAGTACTTGTCATTTTCGGCGCAAATGAATACTTTCAAGAATGCTTTCTGAATGCTTTCGAGATATTCGCGTAAAACTACCGCTACTACTACACTCCGCGACAAAAAGATGACACACCCGTAAATATTGCTATTCCTGAAAACTGTGATAAAATTTGATATGTTTCTCTCCGTGTATGTATTTCGGTGGAGCTTCGAGGCTACTTACACCGGCGGATTTAAGCGCAGGTTACAGATTCTAGTCTAAATGTAAACATCGGGGGTCACCGAAGCGACAAAATGATGGCACAGAGTCTTAAAATTCTTTCTCTGCAGTTGACACTAGACCGTCAGACTGTTTATATCGTATACTGTGTTACTGTGCATTAAATATTGTGTGTGTTTCTTATTATCCTCTATTGAAACTACACTATGGGTAGTGGAAAATCTTTATCCGATGCTGAAATAAAAACAATTTTGACATTGCGTAAAGAGAATTACTCAGTTTCGAAAATTGCACGTATTATACATCGGAACAGAAAAGTGGTGTATAATTTATTAAAAAATCCCAAAACATACGGTACAAAAAAGAGTTCCGGTCGGCCGAAAGCAGTAAGCAATCGCGGAAAACGTGCAATTTTAAAAGAAGCTTCGAATTCTTCGGGAACATCACGACAAATTGCTAAAGCAGCTGGCGTACACACAAATATACGTAATGTGCAAAGGATAATAAAAGAATGTCCGCACTTAGTTCGAATGAAATTGAAAAAAAAAAACCACCTTTAACCGCTCAGCATAAATCAGAGCGTTTGAAATTTGCTCAAGAGCATATACATTGGAGAAAAAAGTGGCGTCGTGTTATTTTTAGTGATGAAAAAAGGTTTAATCTAGATGGGCCGGATGGTTTCGCACACTATTTTCACGACCTGCGGAAAGAAGAAAGGATATTAAGCCGCAGACACATTGGTGGCGGAGGAGTAATGCTTTGAGCCGGAATTGGGTATCGAGGAGTGACCGAAGTAAAATTTATAAACAAAACTATGAATAGCAAAATTTATATAGATTTGATAGACGAACAATTAACTAAATTCGGACAGACAATTTCCGAGGAAAATTGTATATTTCAGCAGGATAATGCAAGTGTGCATACTGCGAAATGCGTTAAGCAGTACTTTGAGCAAAACAAAATTAGTGTCTTAACGTGGCCAGCGAGATCGCCAGATCTCAAGATAATTGAAAATTGTTGGGCACAACTAGCAAGGCATGTTTATGAAGGCGGAAGACAATTCCAAAGCCTTGCACATTTAAAAACGTGCATAGAACAAAAATGGACAAAAATACGGCCAAAATATATTAAAAAACTTTTCAAGTCACTTCCGAAACGTATGTTGGCTGTTCTAGCAAATAAGGGAGGCCACACAAAATATTAAACACAACGTTATATATTTTATGTACGTAAATCACGTATTTTTTTGTATATGAGCCATCATTTTGTCGTACCAATTTTTTGTTATTTTTTGTTTCCATAAACAAACGTACATTTTCTTTAATTTTATTGTTTGTAATGTAGTTTATTTTGCAAAAAAAATGTATAAGTACCAAAAAAGACTAGATTTATTATGTCCAAATGATGAAAACATTGAATTTTCGTGGTGTGCCATCTTTCTGTCGCGAAGTGTACATGAATCCTGCGTATACTTACGCGACATGCATGCAACGAAGCCCCCCCTCGTTTCTACTCCTCAGCACGGCCTTACGAATTTTCTTAAAGTATGCATACGATGTATTTTTGAGGGCTCAACTTGGGAAAATGACCCCCTTCTTTTCGACACGTGACTCACGCCATTCTATTCTTTTTTACATGCTGAACGCAAAATGTACTTGTCATTTTCGGCGCAAATGAATAGCTTTCGAGATATTCGCGAAAAACTACTGCTACTACTACATGAATCCTGTGTATACCTACGCGACATGCATGCAACGTAGGCCCCCCTTCGTTTCTACTCTTCGGCACGGCCTTACGAATTTTCTTAAAGTATGCATACGATGTATTTTTGAGGGCTCAACTTGGGAAAATGACCCCCTTCTTTTCTACACATGACTCACGCCATTCTATTCGTTTTGACAGGCTGAACGCAAAAAGTACTTGTCATATTTGGCACAAATGAATAGTTTTAGATATTTGCGAGATATACTGCGATCTACAAAGTTGCAGTTCGACGGATGAAGAGCGAGCCGTGACGAATTTTTCAAGGAGCGGAAAGAAGTATGCGCGAGGCGCGTACTTCTCTCGACCGATTTTCTCCCCCGTGACTTATCTAGAAATCATAGGTCCGCGGCTGTGACGCTGTTATTACCGCGGCACGGCACGGTACGGCGGATAAGGCGGATAAGGGTGCAAGAAGGATGTCGACGGATCGTACACACACCGAAACGGCCCCGGTCGAGCGTTATCAACGCGATCGTGAATTACGAGGCCCACTTTGCTCGACAGACTGATTTCCCCTCGCGAACTCCCGCGTTCCAGATACCACACCGCCAATATACCGGGAACGAGATTTAACTAACGCGTTCTAACGGGGCTGGTACTGTTACACGATACTATTATTAGTCGTAGGCCTGTATAGTTCGCGCGCCGAGGGACACCACCGGTGATCTTCAATTGCCAGATGGATTTTTATTAATCGGAGAAAGGTCGATTCATTTAACCCCTAACAAGCTGGCATACAAATCTTTCTATCCTAACTGACCGGTAGTGTTCGACAGACAGATTGATCGAAGTTTCGATATTGTTCGATGGACAGATTAATTCTTGCGAGTGATTCTCTGCCGACTTTATATGTAGAACATGTTTCGCTCACTTGTAAAATGAAAATGGTGGAGATTCGAAACTAGTACACATACAGAGTGTCCCAGCATCGGTGGTCCAACCGAGAAAGAGGTGATTCTACATGAAAAAAACAAATCGAAAATAAGGAATACAATTTTTTCATTTGAGGTTTCGTTCTGAAAAAAATCGATTTTGAATATTCAGCGAGTACGCGTACACTTGACTATGGCCTAGATAGACGGATACAGTCGTTTGTTTATGTTTCCACTTCTGTACATTCCTGTTGACATGACGTTCTGAGCACTTCTCACAGTTTCATTTGGTGCCTTAGTATGTTATTATCTTCGGTTTTGACTAACAGTTTCTATCAATCCAAAACGTACCTCTAGCTATTTGTACTGTAAAGGGAACGGGATCTCTGTGTAACCCGTAAGGGAACAATAAATATACATACAGTGACTCGCAATAATTTTCGGACGCTTTTAAAAATCGTATAACTTTGTTAATATTGAACCATACGACTTGGATTTTTTTTTAAGTGAGCACAATTGATTTGGCATATAAAATGAAAAGAATTTTTTACAAAAATTGATTCAGAATATGTATAATTGATACAGATGTACAAAACGTACTTTTTAAATTTTTAATATAAGCACGCATAAAAAAGTTGAAAAATACAACTTTTAGTATTTTCTCTGCAATTTCGACCAATTGCAATTTTTGTAAAAAATTCTTTTCATTTTATATGCCAAATCAATTGTGCTCACTTAAAAAAAAAATCCAAGTCGTATGGTTCAATATTAGCAAAGATATACGATTTTTAAAAGCGTCCGAATATTATTGCGAGTCACTGTACATACATACCTCTAGCTATTAGACAAAATCTCATTTTCCAACATGATGGTGCCCCACCACATTTTTCTCGAGAAGTTAAGAATTTATTAAATGAACTACACGAAGTTTGGATTGGCCGTGGTGGTTCAATAAACTGGCCACCAAGATCCCCAGATTTGACACCCCTTGATTTCTATCTGTGGGGTCATGTTAAATCAAAAGTGTACGAGGAGGAGATTACAAGCCTTCCTCAACTAAAAGCGAGGATCGTTTTAGTATTCGAAAAATTAAAGGTACAGAATACATTAGAATATGCGTTCATATTCATACGAATTTAATTCGGCGGGTACAGTTATGTATGCAGCACAATGGGCAGCATTTCCAACAATTTTTGCATCAATGAAGTACGTTAGTAACTAAATTACATGTCTTATTTTCATTTAAATTCACTCTAAATCCATAGGCAGAAATGAGTAATACAGCACATCATCTTGATACTAATGATATTAGTACTACTTATAAGTGACACGTATGACTTGTATCGGGATCCATCCATCTAAACCATAGTTACGTGTACGCGTACTCGTTAAATATTCAAAACCGATTTTCTCGAGAGCGAAACCTCAATTGAAAAAATTTTATTCTTTATTTTCGATTTGTTTTTTTTTTGTGTAGAATCACCCCCATCTTGGTTGTACCATCTATGCTGGGACACCCTGTATACAAGTAATATACACGTAATCGATCCACACATTCGTAGGACAGACTACATATATTTTTTGGAAAAGAACCCTGAATTTCTATAAGAGGGGGATTTTGCAGGAAAGATGGCAAACTATCCTTGATAATGATGGAGATTATATAATGTATTAAGAAATAAAAACTTGAATTTACGTTTTTTTTTGTTTTTTTTTTTAATTTAAAAATAATTGAGTACTTATGGGTCCCCCTAATATTTAGGGTAGAAGTGGAAGAAGTCGAGAAGGTTTAGTATATTTACTTTGAAATTTCACCTTAATGTATCGTGTCATAAATATTATCATATTCGGATTATGTACGGAATTATTTTACCAAACAGAACTGAGAATGGGATTTAGGAGCACGAGAATGCCACTAGCACGGACAACTGAATTGTCACGAATTGTGATCGTGAAACGCGTCGAAACGAATTCGCAGAGAGCGAATTATTTGAATGTTAGAACAATATTTGCGCGAGGAGCATGAATATAAATAGCGTCGATCGCGTGAAAATTCCCGGCTGTGCTGAAATTAAACCGACGATTTGGCAGCATATTGTGGGAACCGAGAGAGAGAGAGAGAGAGAACGCATCGTCGAACAAATTCGTATCGTGTCAAGGCTAGTCCCGTTTAATAATAGTAAATAGGATACTAAGATCGCTGACGAATGCGTCGACGCGATCGCTTTGCGTGTTGTGCTGCATTTTCGATCATTTTTCATTCACTTATCTGTTAAATCAACTGCTATGTAAATCTGATATCTTAACACTAAATCTATGGAGCCTTAAAAGTAACATGTCGTCTGATAAAAATGAGGCGTTTAAAATTTGGATTTTGTGCGGTTCTTATTATAATACATGCTCTGCTAAATATATGTATTTAATCATTTCGCATTATAAAAAGTCCGGAACCGGTCATTTTGACCAGCGGTGGTAGGTTTAGTGTCAATCATGAACAGCAATAATTTAATTTATCATAAATCTATCATATTTTCTGAAGTGCCGAGAATTCTATACAATAAGAGGATTGGTGATTGACTTGGTAATCATGTAACAATACGTCTGCGAACGGAGTCGACCAGAAACAAGGTTCCGGATTAGAAGAGGCAGCACAAGTCTCTCAATTAGAAGAACTAACAATGAATCTCTGACCCGAGGGAGCCAGTAATGAGTTTCTGAAGGTCCTCAAACCAATTTCCACAGTTCCCAAGACTCCCAAACCACGAAAGTCGCCGAGCAAGTACACTGCAACGAATCACGGGCCTAACCAGCAATAAACAAACAAATCAAGGAACAAGTTCAACAAAGAATTCTCCACGAGTGTAGAAACAATTTATTTGGCATTAGAAATTTTTTAATCCCCGCTACGATTTTTTACAGGGACTAGAACGTCTTTGTGATTCGAACCTTCTTTATTCAATATTTATTTCTTTGACAATATATTATAGGAAAGTCGCTATAAAATTTTAATAAATTCGTATTTTCATGAGAAACTATAAGATAGTGTGACTCCTAGTGTTTCATAACTAGATTATGGATTTGATGCATTTATGTCAAAAATGAGTGGGCGCAATTTAAAGCAGTAGATAGATTTCAGAAAATTAAGTACATGGACGTGCTAATTACAGCTCATGAACATTACTAAAGGTTGATTTGAACTTTTTACGTGGCTCCTATTTTTGCAATTGATGCAGAAAATTTGCATTTCGCGGAAAGATCTACAATCTATTTTAAGTGAACGTTTTACAACAACCCTCTCTGTTTCAGCAATAAATCATGCAACAAATTCAACAAATAATTCTCCACGAGTGTAACAACAATTTATTTGGTATTAGAAATTTTTAACTATGATTCACCACTATGATTTTTAATTTTATTGAAACATGAACCCCCTTAAATATATCAACCCGAGTATACAGTCGAGTCGGAAAGTAAGTTAACATTTGGTGATATGTAGGCAATGAATATGATGAATAAAATCAAGTTATTGTATTGTTCTTATTTAGGAGGTGTAAGGAAATAAAAAAATATGTTAGTAAAACATATATTATCATTATTAAAGATTAAAGACATGTCATATTCATTTGCCTGCATACACCAGTCGTTAACTTACTTTCCGACTCGACTGTAAGTGTACTTACAGCCACTTTCAAAATAAATGGCTCAGTGCAATGATAGTGACCCTTAGCGTTTCATAACATTGCCGAAGGTGTTCGAATCGACGCTAAGTGAACGCAACCGCGAAACTAACATAGCTCTCGAGGAGTATCGCTGGTATCAAAGTTCCGAACGATCGCGCAATGAATTATCGGATCGTGCGGCGAGTTATCGGGTCAAACGGCGAGTTATCGAGTCCCAGTTCCTAGTTAAACTGAAAATCTCGGATCACGTGAGCGAGCCAACCCCCCCCCCCACCCCGCCCCTCTTCCTCTCCCCGAACTGGGCGTTGCTCAAGAAATTTCCATTGAATCGCGGCGAAACTGAATGGAACGAGATCCACTTTCATAGTGGTTGTCCCTACGAAAGCGAACACCCGTGGCTTTCCCAGGGAGAGACAGGCACAGTCAGACTGACGGACAGGCCACGCTGCTAATTCAGTCATTCGTCTAATTAACACCGCGTTTCTCACGAACACACGACACCGGGGAACGTGTTCTCACCGCGTGCCGCCGTTTTATGCTCTTGGCGCGGCGCACAGTGGTCTAAAACGCGAAATTTAACGACATTTTGATACAACTTCTAAACTATTAAAGATATCGAAGTGATGTGTTTCGGGTGTAGAATATTAACAAGCGATCCTTTTTACTTTTTGTTTATTTCATAGCCTTTCTTACTATTTCTTAAATATATTTCCAAATTTAACAACTTTTTAAAACACATTCAGCTTAGTAAATATATTATTCCTATAAATTTTTGAAAAATCGCTCCTTAAATAAAATTTGGTGTAGCGCCTAAAGTGTTTTTTAGTCGTCCAATAGTCCCGACGAAGAACCCGAGAACTTTAAAAAGTCCTAGAACCCTAGGACTTTAAACAACAATAACTTGTGATATGGCACGAGATGTGAAATAATTCTTACATGATTGTGTAGAAGAAAGTATGCTGAAAATAATCCGTTTTGTAAAATTCTATGATCTCGTATGATACAGAAGATATTGCATTTGGCATGACATGTTTGATACATTATGAATAGTAATTTTTAATCGACGATGGTAATTTATAGATTAAAGATAAACCTTTCATTAAAAAAAAAATTGGAAGGAAAATATTAAAAAGGATCGTCACGGCATCTCAAAGGTGAAAAGCAATTTTTTCCATGAGAAAGGCTATCTTGAAGACTTCCAACTATGACCGTTTATTACGGTAATGGTATTTATTAAATTTTATTAATTTTTTCATTTTTAAGGTTGATGGATATTTAGAAAGCAATAAACATTCGACATAAGTCAATATGAGACAGTTGATTTTTTGGCAAAATGTCATTAAATTTCGCGTTGTAAACCATTGTGCGACAGCCGCACACGCTTGTTGTCCGCCATTTTCTTTTTATCGGTAAACACCGGTTACCTGATCTTTCGACAACCACCAATACTAATTCCTTGTATCAACGGGATAAGAGTGCAACCGGAACTGCTAATTGAGAAGAAACTTTCTCGCGAACGCGATACCTCATTTTTGTGATCATTCTTTATTTGACACCCGGTACAGTTAACCAGAAACTATTGACACTGTCAACTCGATCTTCAATTTGTACAATTATTGGCGATTTCGCTAAATCGTAGAATCATTGGTCCTTTTAACCCGTTATCCGCCAATGTCCTCAAAATGGGACACTGAATAAAACGAATATATAATTTTAATTTTGTTTTTTCAGTATACTATAGTACGATCCTCCAATGTCCCAAAAATGGGACGGGCTTTAAATTTTATATTCAAATAAAAACAATAACAATTATGGCAAAAATAGTTCCAGCTGTCATTATACAGTTTAATTTTCTTTTGTGTTTTTGAATTGCGGCGGATTAATTCACAAGGATACGAGTCATCTGCAGATTTTATGCGTTTATGACAAAAATGTGTAAATCGAATGCAAAACATTTAGCAAATTTAACACTAGATTCACTAAAAATTACTATTTTGCATCACTTTATCAAAATAACATGAATGTATCTATCAAAATTTGTAGCCATTTTTTTAAATACCTCATAGATGCATCTTCACAATCTTAATATTCGTAAATTAAAAATATTAGAATCCGTTATTTTGACAGGTCCTGTAAATCTAGTGTTAAAGATACCGTTGTATTATATTCAACTAGAATTATTCAGAAGAGTAATAAATGCTTAAAACAATGCAAAAATAAAAATTTCTGGCAAAGAGACCTTTCATAAATTATTTACACCCTTAATTTAAACTCTCTACAGAACAAATGATTAAAAAATTTTAGAGCCCGTACGAACGCTATAAAATCAACGGAGTGACCACTCTGATGAAATAATTAAAAAATAATTGACCCATTGGTCGCGTTAATAATAGAAAAATGTACACGTGCACAGAATATGGTACTCTCTGATTAACTCTGCGCTGGACACATGTTCGAAATGACCAAGACAGTCGCCTAGCTGGTAAAACAATGGTTTCCCATTGATTCTCCGTTTCTCCGGTGTTCCATAGGCCGATGGTAAAAAGCGAGCGATATCGAGGCAGACACGCGAAAAATACACTGGCATCGTTACTGAAACATGGCGTAATCTGTAACAAGTACATAATAACGTTCTTTGCCGGGGAACGATCACCGATCGCCGATCGCCGATCGCTAATGCACGCCGCACATTCACGACCCAGTTGAAACACGCCGCGGGCGTTCACGCGAATCGAAATTTCTATCCACGTTCATCCGCCGGTTTATCCTCCTAACACATAATCGTGACTCATAACGCGCGGCCGATCCTATAAACTGCGAAACAATTTGCGCGAAAATAACACAGTTTTCATTCATCGCCGTCCGACTTCTCTTTCGATTCCACCGACACGCTTCGACACTATTCAATCAACAAATCGACTAATTTTTTCGCATACTACAATACAATATTCACGCAATGAGGCATAGCAAAATTTATTTTCAGCACCATAAGATTTTTATTTCAATTATCTTTGGCACGATTTTTCTAATATTTTGGGGTGGTTGCAATTCTGCAATTGCTGAACAAACATATTTCTGCATTTTACAGTTACTGATCCTCACAGCTGTGTGACTTAATTTTTAAAACGCATAGTACACTGCAATATTCACGCAATGAGGCATAGCAAAATTTATTTTCAGGACCATAAGATTTTTATTCCAATTATTTTTGGCACGATTTTTCTAATATTTTTTGGGGGTTGCAACAGGTGCAGAAAATTGGTGAAACTAAATTGCAGCAATTCTGCAATTGCTGAACAAACATATTTCTGCATTTTACTGTTACTGATTCTCACAGCTGTGTGACTTAATTTTTAAAACGCATAGTACACTGCAACATTCACGCAACGAGGCATAGCAAAATTTATTTTCAGGACCATAAGATTTTTATTCCAATTATTTTTGGCACGATTTTTCTAATATTTTTTGGGGGTTGCAACAGGTGCAGAAAATTGGTGAAACTAAATTGCAGCAATTCTGCAATTGCTGATCAAACATATTTATGCATTTTACTGTTACTGATCCTCGCAGCTGTGTGACTTAATTTTTAAAACGCATAGTACACTACAATGTTCACCAACGAGGCATAGCAAAATTTATTTTCAGGACCATAAGATTTTTATTTCAATTATGTTTGGCACGATTTTTCTAATATTTTTTGGGGGTTGCAACAGGTGCAGAAAATTGGTGAAACTAAATTGCAGCAATTCTGCAATTGCTGATCAAACAAATTTATGCATTTTACTGTTACTGACCCTCGCAGCTGTGTGACTTAATTTTTAAAACAGGTCGCCATTAATTTTTCAATATTTTATTGAGCACACTGAGCAGACTTCGGTTTCTTTGTTTGTTTCGCTTATTATGAGCTTCACTAAAAACATTCCAAAGCGTCTGACAGTTTCGAATACATTTTAGATAAAAACACAAATTTTCACGGAAACAGCAAGTGATCAATCTTATTCCATGATGAGAAGCTAGGCTTGAAAGTATTTCAATGGAAATTCATTCAGCGGACTGTTTTCTTCGATGGAAATTTATTCAGTGCATAATTTCGCTGAATGAACCGTGTTTTGTGTAATGAAATTTAATGAATTTCATCGCCGAGTATCTTCATTCTATTAACGTTTGCATTTTTAATGGGATTATTTAAATGTTTCTCAGGCCTGATGTTTGGTTTCGCGGAAAGTTCGAATTTTGTAGGTTTTGGCACACGAGGCGCGAACTTTCGCGTAAACTCCGCGTCCCAGGATGTGAAGATGAGTCCAAAGTACAGCTAAACGAAGAAAGGGAAACGACACTAGGTGCCAACGGATTCCTAACGAGCCTCGTTACATAAACGGCGAACGATTTCTTCGGAAAAATGCGCTGCTTTCGTCAGAACGATTTACTTCACACGCGATGGATTTTTGATGCAACGATACACGGTACAGACAATGAGGAATTCCTAGGACTCATACGAGGGAAATGTTCTGTGGTTATTATACAATTTTTCGCTGTTCATTCACTGCTGGAAAAAATTGTTTCAATCGAACCGAGCACGCAACCATGATCGCAACAAAATCCTCCGATTAAAACCTAACTTATTCGTCTCTTTTACAACGACTCATTTTGTCCAATAGAAACTGGTGTGCACTTCTGTTCGTTCAAGCTACATACAAAATTGAAAATTTTATGCTAAAATTAATGTCACCGAAATATTTTAAACTTGATTGCAACAAGCAGGAATTAAACAGAAATTTATTTCCATTCTTAATACAAAAGAATAAAAGTAATATAATAAGCTAACAAAATACTAATATAATTTTTTTAATATAATATAATAGTAATATAGTAGTAATATAATTTTTTTTTTTTTAATATAACAGCCTTTTTAAATTTTTTCCATGCACTTACTGTTTTGCACTCCACTCACTCACTTTCCTCGCAAATGCGCAAAATCCACAGTCTACTTATTGCACTTCATTTGAATTTATTATTTGAACAAACGAGAGTCTTGTAAAAGTCAGAGCCTCTGACAGAAGAATTAGCATAGTTTTCAGCGAGGCAGGCGGATAATAATAAATTCTTCGAGGAGGCATAATTGTTCGATTTGGTGAACAGAGACGGAGTACAAGGTTTACAAAAGATGAGATACATAATTTCATTCTTAATTTCGTTGGTTAGCTCGAGGAAGCTCGGCCCGGCCGTTGTCCCGGCGCATTCTGCACCGATGCGCTCGCGCCACAGAATAATTGCAGTTTCCGTGTGCGTCTTACGCATTCGTGATTATTATTTTTCCGGTGAACTGGTCCCGTTCCCGTTATACCCGGCAGTGTGCACTGCCAGCGCGGACTGGCAGCGAACACGGGAACGTTTCCGTCCGAAAGTATCCTCTTGTAATTAAAATGTCCGAAATCGTGACAACACGTCGACGGGCCTCGCAGACGAAGAATGAAAAAAATAAAAATCTTGCCGTTGCCAAAATAAAGATAATACAAATTTCCCGTCGTCGGACAAAGACGAAAACATTTGTCGGACAGGGTGGATCCTTTTATGCAAAATCGAAACGGCTCGAGTCGAACGGGAATTCGCCGAAGAATTTTAATTAGATCGTAATTACAGCTATACGCGCTGCAAGAGATTGCAGTAATATTTTTAGCGATGTATGTTTAGCGGCGATTAGAAAATAAGGATACTTCCAGCGGCGATCATAATTGGAGCAGAACACGCTTTTAATTGTTAGACCTCCGACGATAATTGGACCACGTTCCTCAGAGGCTTTTATTGTTATTAACTGGACTGAAACTGTTTATGCGCTTGTGGATCGTCAACGTTTCAGGAAATTGATAAGACTAAAAAGTTTATGGCAATACTGTTTTTATGGGCACGTCTTCATTAGTTTTACATTGCCTGAATCTATTTGTGAAAACTTGTGTGAGAGGTAGATCGAGTATTGTATGCACTTTTTAAGACTCAGAGTGCATGAAGTACGTGACTGTATATTTAATCAGAAGTGCCAAGACTGCATTGCAGGGTATGCACTTCTTAAACATTGAAAAGCATAGAATATTGAAATCTATGTCGAAGATGGGACACCTGAATTATGTGTTGTTTACACTTTTTAAACACCAGAGTGCTTAAATTACGAATGTACAGAATGCACAAATTGCACAGAATGTACAAAATGCATAAAATGCACAAATTGCACAGAATGCACAAATTGCACAGAATGTACAAAATGCATAAAATGCACAAATTGCACAGAATGCACAAATTGCATAGAATGCACAAAATGTACAGAATGCATAGAATGCACAAAATGCACAGAATGCACAAAATGCACAGAATGCACAAAATGCACAGAATGCACAAAATGTACAGGATGAATAGAATGCATAGAATGCACAAAGTGCACAGAATGCACAAAATGTACAGGATGAATAGAATGCATAGAATGCACAAAGTGCACAGAATGCACAAAATTCACAGAATGCACAGAATGCACAAAATGCACAGAATGCACAGAATGCACAGATTGCACAGAGTGCACAGAATGCACATATTGCGGAGAATGCACAAAATGCGGAGAATGCACAAAATGCGGAGAATGCACAAAATGCAGAGAATGCACAAAATGTAGAAAATACACAGAGTGCACAGAATGCACAAATGGAAGATTGCTACCATTCGCCCCGGAATTATAACCTTTTTAACATTTTAATAAATTAGTAAGCGAATCCGCGTGACCTGCAGGCTAATAACGATAATTAAATGGCACAAAGTAACCGTTCCTTTGTACTTTGCTAAAAATCATTATTCTCGCGAGAAGAACAAACAGAATTTTTTCAAAGTATGATCCGAGAGACGGTCCGATGGAATCGCGATGGCGGCGCTGGCGAAAGGAGGAACTTCTTTGTCGAGGACTCGCGCGTAATAAGAAGATTACACGCCTCTAAGAAAATCTGCATAACGGCGAGCCCGTTCCTCTTTGTTCGAGAGAGAATGATACGAATCCGAAGACAGTCGTCCGCGAGGATCCTTCGGATACCGGAGACAATGACGCTTTTTTCGACGACGGAAGAAATTGCATTCTGCTAATGGACGTTCCACTGAATATGCCAATCGTCTACTAAAATAATAAATAGACTGCATTTTCGACAAAAATGGGCAGACTGAATGCAAAGTATTATGTTCAACTTATTTAAATCATCAAGGAAAGAATTACATGTCCATGCTACTTCGCATAAAAATAATATTAATAATAAAATACTTCTCTTTCCTTGAAACCATTCAATTGTGATTCTCAACATTAATAAAAGCCGATATCTGAACGAATCGATTCTGATTCAGACACATTTTACAACGTGTACGAATACGAACCTGAAGACTATGACTAATTACCGTAATCATACTTTTTCGAAGAAACCGATATCGCTATCGGTCTGCGAGATAACAGAGTGTGTACAACTAGACCGTGAAAGTCTATACGAATATTTATTGCTCTGATTCTGGAATCGAACACGCCGTTTCTCCGCTGTTAAGTCCTATCAAGTTAAAAGTGTAATAATACGGTATTAAAATTTTCATGGTGATTATGAATGACTCGATAAGTCTAGAAACTAGAGCACATCTGTTCAAGCAAAGGCTTCCCTCAATTCTCAGAAACGTCACTGTCGAGCGCATCGCGTTCAAAACACAACAAAACGAGGGAAAAAAACATATCAAACTGCATCTTCACAGTGCACAGCATTGAAATGCAGGCAACAAATGCATAAAATCCATAGTCTACTTGCTGTCGGGGGAAAAAAAATAGGAAACGACGACGCGGAATCGAGAGCAGAACGAGGCCGGTCGATGCAACACGGGGAAAAAGTTATGCAGAAAGCGATCGAGTCGATTGCATCGATGCATTTGGATGAGGATCGGGTTACAAGCGGTCGCTGTTTCTTCGTGGATGTGGCATAGAGACGGAAAGCTCTGGAAAGACGAAAACGCAGGAAAATAATATCGTCCAGTGAGAATATTCAACGCAGATGCACTACGCTGCACTGCACTGCACAGCACTGCACTACGCTGCACTGCATTGCACAGCACGACGCACAGTGGGCATTTTGGACAAAATCGGATTCAAAATCGAAGAACTTTCGATAGAAATGAGGTAGAGCGATGAAATTTTTTTTTTAATTAAAGCTGAAATTTTGTAAAATATGGGAAAAATAGGGAGATTATGGTACGAACGTTTTTTAACCTTGAGAAAAATTCGTTAAACTTGCACAATTTCAAGAAATTTGTGGTTTTTCCAATACCACGCGCGGAAAATTTTTTTTTTAACATGCTATATATTATTTCCCATAAATTTATTCACGCTGATTTCAAAACTGTTTTCAAAATTTGTCCACGACCTCTGGTTTCTACAAAAAATAGATTTTTGTGACACAAAACTAATGACATCATTTTTTCGTTGAAATGATTTGATAACACACCAGTTTGAAGGTATATCGTATTCTCATATATAAAACACAAGAAAAATAATAATAATGAAGTATTTGAACGTTTTCAGTTTACGAAACATGAAGCACTTCACATCTCGTCAACACTTGACGTATCGCTGTCATTGCTACTGGCACTTTCTGCAGGCTGTGTGTGGCTGTAATGTAGTATAAATTAGATGTCTATTGTTTATAAATATATTTTCATTTACAGAGGAAGTAAGGTAAATATTTAATCTTTTTAACTTACGTATTTTCATCAACTGTGCAAGTTTAACGATTTTTCTCAAGGTTAAAAAACGTTCGTACCATAATCTCCCTATTTTTCCCATATTCTGCAAAGTTTCAGCTTTAATTTTTTTTAAATTTCATCGCTCTACCTTATTTCTATCGAAACACAATGGTCTAAAACGCAAAATTAAGTAATATTTTGGTATAACTTCTAAACTATTAAAGACATAGAAGTGATATTTGGGGTGTAGAATATCAACAAGTAATCTTTTTTTAATGGTGCATAATCTCCCATACTTTTTGTTTATTTCATAGCCTTTTTTACTATGTTTTAAATATATTTACAAATTTAACAACTTTTAAAAACATATTCATCTCAGTAAATATATTACTCCTCTAAATTTCTGAAAAATCGCTCTCTGAATAAAATTTGATTTAGTGCCTAAAGTGTTTTTTAGTCGTCAAACAGTCCCGACGAAGAACCCGAGAACGCGGGCGACTTTAAACAATAATAACGCGTGATACTGGACGAAATTGGTAATAATTCCTGCACATTCCTGTAAAATTCCATAATCTCTTCTGTCTTAGAAGATACCGTGAACTAATGGACAAAGTATACTGAGGTATCCGAGAACCTATGTGCATAGCCGCACGGACGTGGGCGACTTTAAACAATAATAACTTGTGATATGGCACGAGTTAGGAAATAATTCTTACATGATTGTGTAGAAGAAAGTATGCTGAAAATACTCCGTTTTGTAAAATTCTATGATCTCGTATGATACAGAAGATATTCCTTGCGAAGTCTTAAGAATTAAAAAAATTTTCTACATTGCATTTGGCATAACATGTTCAATACATTATGAGTAGTAATTTTTAATCGACGATGGTAATTTATAGATTAAAGATAAACGTTTCATAAAAAAGAAAGTCGGGAGGAAAATATTAAAAAGGATCGTCAGGGCATCTCAAAGAGGAAAAACAATTTTTTCCATGAGAAAGGCTGTCTTGAATTTATTAAATTTTAAGAATTTTTTCATTTTCAAGATTGATGAATATTTAGAAAACATATTCAACGTAAGTCAGTATGAGACAGTTGATTTTTTGGCAAAATGTCATTAAATTTCGCGTTTTAGCAGCGTTTGAAACTCGAGGGCGAAAACAAAAACAAGAAACAAACGAGATGAGGAGAAAGAAAGAAAAGGGAGGAGGGAAAAAAAAAATAAAAATGCCAAAGGAGGCTTTCACTTCACGGCCGATGAACAGATGGAGGCGTCTCGAGGGCTTTTCGTTTCGACTCCGCGGTCCCGCGAGGTTTTAATGACCTCTGAAAAATCCGCGGGAACGAGCGCACCGCTTCGTTACTATTAACGGACGCCAATTAAACGCCAATTAATCGAACGGCCCCCTGCTCCGAGCTGCGTGCGGAATTTCATCAACTCCCCGCGGAGGCGAACCCGTTTTTTTTCTGAGTCTGAGAACCCGAGTCTCTTAAGCTCGGGGAAATTAGAATTTCCAATCAGGTCTTCGAATTGTGCGCACTCCGACGCGGAAAAGTTCGTTGCACTTTCATATAATCGAGATTTTT
Source organism: Seladonia tumulorum (assembly GCA_913789895.3). Lineage (NCBI taxonomy): Eukaryota > Metazoa > Arthropoda > Insecta > Hymenoptera > Halictidae > Seladonia > Seladonia tumulorum. The sequence goes on from OU565267.1 coordinate 2,583,175, forward strand.
CATCCCCTGTCTCTGGGACGCTGATCTTGTAATCATTTTTAAAAATTGATTTTCAAATTAGTCTACTAGTTGACAACCAGATTCTGGATTTAGTGAAAAATTTTAGTTGTTTATTTATGTGGGTATAGTGAATTCGTGGCTGCCTATTTAATATTTGACAACTACCTCGCTATTTATAACTTTCTAGGCTTTCTACAGTTCTCCAAAATGGTTTGAAAGCCTGTATGCAAATCCCCCTCGACGGTGGAATTATTAAATATTTTGCTATAATTCGTTGATACGACACTTCCGGTTCGCCTCGCGGACATAGTAAAGTATCGTGCACACTCGTAAACAAACTGAAGGAAAGACGCGAAAGAAAGTGTTCCGTTCGAAGAAAGATACTCGTTACTCCGGGGAAAGAAAATAGTTGATTGTAGAATGCAAGCCGGCGATGAAAAGGAGAGAATAGGCGGAAGTAATTAATCTAGAGCCCTATCTAGCCGGGAGTCTAGATCGCGAGGCTAGGTCCACTCGAACCCCCTATTCAGACGAACGACAACGAATAAAATGAAAAACAAACGAAAAGATACTCAATTATTCCGTGAATGAAAGAATCCAGCTGCGTAGAATACAGGGTAACGATGAAAGGCGGAGAATAGGCGGAAGTAATTAATCTAGAGCCCTCTATAGTACAATCTTGCATGGAGACCATTGTGTGCTCGTGTACTATAATCTAGGTACCAAAACAAAACCGATAACGAGGAGACGCAACGAAGTCGAAGACATTCAATTACGTCAGCCGACGATGAAAAATGACGTATGATGATTCGATTAGAAATTAATTTGTACGACAAATCACCTCTCTTCTGTGGTCCAGCTCGAAGACTATTTCAAAGTTAGCACCATAAGTCCCATAAGATCGTGCCGTGGATATGTTTATATTATTCACCATTGAAAAGTATTTTAATGAAAAACCGCAGAAATTTTATAGTGACGGTATGATGTCTTTGCCAAAAAGGACAGAAAAGGTCGTGGAACGAAAGAATGATTACATGTTTTATTTTTAGAATTTAAATGGTACAAGAGTAAACGGCACGAACTTATGGGACGACCTAATAAATAAGAAATGAAGAGAAAATAAAATGACAATCGAAGAACAGAACGTGCATTTTCTGTGAACGAAAGAGAACAAACTGTAGAACAACGTAACTATGAAAATCGGAGAAATGTCGCGGTGAGTAATTGATCTAGAATCCTCTCTTCTAAAGCCTAGCTCAAGCTACTTCGAAGCCTACAGAGTGTCCGGGGAATAAGAAAATAAAAAAAGCAATTCAAGAAAAGAACATGCATTTTCTATGGACGAAAGAACCAACTATGAAACACAGCTTAACGATAAAAATCGAACAACTGTCACACGAGTAATAAATAGACATCGGATCTTTATGCATTTATGGCTTATGGAAATGTTAAAAAAATGCTATAATATAAAATTCGAGAGAATTTAACACGATTTTTATTTGCTTTGGATCTACAAAGGCTGTCCCCATTAAAAATAAAATTTTATTTCATTCCACTTTCTTAAAATGTTTCTATAAAAATTGGAAATTGCATAAACATCCGATGTCTAGTAATAAATCTAAAATCCTCTTTTCTGAAGTCTAGCCTAAGGGAAGGTCCACTCTAAGACCAACTGGGAGCTCCGGGGAAATAAATAAGAAAAATAAAGAAAATAGAAGAGAATTACACCCTTAATTTAAACTCAATACAGAAGAAATGATTAAAAAATTGTATAGCCCGTACGAACGCTATAAAATCAATGGACTCGCCACTCTGATGATATAATTAAAAAATAATTGACCTATTGGTCGCGTTAATAACAGAAAAATGTACGTAAGAAAGATGAAGAAAATGTAAGAGCGTTCCACCAAAAGAACGTTTACTTTCTATGAATGAAAGAACCAACTACAAAACACAACTTAACAATGAAAATCAAAGTGCAGTCACGGTATGAATGGATCTAGAATCCTGTTCCCCCATCTCTGGCTATCTGACCTCTCGAAATGAGAAAAAGAATTCACCGGAGGAAAAGATCGAGGCAAAAGAAGGCGCTCGATCGTTGATCCGAGGAATCGTGGAAACCGTGTGGACACTGACATTGGAAAAGGAGAGAACAGGCGGAAGTAATTAATCTAGAGGCAGGTCTTGCGACTGGAGAGACTAGGTCCAGTCCAGGTTCGCTCGAGGTCTAGTCTAGATAGTCGAGTCAAGGTCTAGGTCTGGTCTAGACGGGCTGCACACAGAGAAGCATTTTCTCGAGCGGACAGATCCATATATCGGGTCGGGTCGGGTCGGCACCGAGATCGGAGAAGTTGACACGGAAAACGGGGCATCATCGTCCGAGACAAAAAGAAGCTGAAGACGATCGGAGTCCTGTTCCAGCGAACACTGTTCACCCGGAGAACTCGTGACGCAGTGAACCGGGATGATGCTCGATAACATACCGTTACACTGATGTAACATACCTGTCGGCCCGTAAACTTACCTCGACACACACACACACACACACACACACACACAGAGAGAGAGAGAGAGAAAGACACACACAGGCACGCGGCAGAGTTAACGACGACGAAGACAACGTCGGCGCGCGCACACCGTTTGGTGATCGCGAAGTCGAAGCTCTGCCGGCGACTTCAAGGATGAACGATCGACCGCAATTAACACGAGAAGAGATTTTTTCTTTTCATTTCTTTTCTTTTCTTTTTTTTTTCTTGTTTGTACTGCGCACCTTCGCCGTCCAGATTCTCCAGGAACGACAAGTGGAATTAATCTGTTAACCGGATGATGATTGCTCGAGCATGAACCGAGACCGAACCGGAATATTATCGTAACTATTTCGCTTGGATAATCCGGCGATGGTAAATATTTGAGTTATTGCTGCGATTTCGGCTTGAAGTTGCGCGAGCCTGGAATATTATCTTGAGATCTAGCTGTAATAAAGCAGAAACGATAAGAGATCTAGGAAAGCTTTAAATTCAGCTTGTTTTGATTAGCGCACTTGTATCGATACGAAGATTTTTATTAAATAGTATTATTGGAAACGGTTTTCTTATAAGGTTTTTATAAGGGTATTATTAGATATAGTATGAGTAGATACTGTGACATGCGATAATTATTACCTCATTCTCTTCTTCAAGTTGTGCAACATGGAGGATATTTATAGAGAATGTTATACAACAATTATTTACGATCTGACGGCAATAAAGTAGTAATAACGAGAGGTCGGGAGCAGCTTCAATTTCAAATTTCACTCATATTGCGACGATATTACGGAAACGATCAGGCGCTACGAGATGTAAAAATTATTGCCTCGTTTCATCATTGAACTTGTGCAAGCCAGGAATGTTATTATGTTTAGATCTCGCAGTAATTAAGCAATAAAGCGTAGAAATTGTCGGCTGAATAAACGAGAAAGCGAGAAATTAGGAAAATCTTCAAATGCAAGTATAGTAGCTTTACCGGTACGACGATTTTGTTTAATTAATCTCACTCCGTGACAAGTAAAACTGATTGCCTCATTTTCCTTGAAGTCGAACGAGGAATATTACTTTAATACTTTCCAATAAGGTAGCAGCAAAGTATTACCAATTTAATAAAGAAGGAAATAAGAGGTCTGTGCAGCTTCGAATGTAACCAATCCTGATTAAAAAATCGCGTTACCCATCGACGCAATAATTTTGCTCGAATAACCTGCCGCTGTAAAGCACAAGAATTATCGCCTCATTTTCTTCGTGCGGTTACGCAAGTCAGGAATATGACTGTACAAAGATCTTGCAATATTAAAACAGGGAAGTGAAAGAACTGTTGATCGATCGAACGAGGAAGAGGTCAGGAAAATCCCCAACCGAGATAAATTTATCGTTGCCTACCAAAGGATTGCAATTTTCCAAGAAAATAAATTATACAGGAAACGGGGTTGGCCGAAGAGGCGATAAGATCCGCAAAATATTGCACAATTTTCTTTTATTTTTAGAGAGTCGCAGGATCGTCCGAGGTTCGAGACACGCAGTGGTGGTTTCGTTAAGAGCCAAGGGTAGTCACATGACTCTCGATTTCATCCAGAAAGCTCATTCATTAGCGTACAAATTTTTTGCCTACTTCTAAGGCTTATATTTATTAGGGGTACCAATAAGTAAGCAATTATTTGCAAAGAATTTGTTTTGCCTTTAGTTCTGTACCGATCGTAGAAACACGAGTTCTTTTACAGTTTTCGGTAAAGCAGCCTGTGTTCTAAAAAGTATAATTTTTTTTTTACAACCCTGTAATAAAATGGCGGTGAAAGAAGAAATAAAACATTCACTTCTGTAGAAGATGCAAGGAGGCACCTCGAGTCATATTTTGCTTCACGAACCCTGGATTTCTATAAGAAGGGGATTGAAAATTTGCAGGAAAAATGGCAAACCGTCATTGATAATGATGGAGATTATATAATAAATTAACCCTCTACGGGCCCGTGTAACTTTCAGGTCACATGCTAATACATCGACATTTTCCCAAATAATTCCAGTTTTTTCACAGGATGATGTATCGTCTTAATTATATAATGTCTCTGAGATAACCAATAACAATATTGATGACAGTTAGCAGCATCATCAACTTGAAATATCACAGTAAATGCCTTGCAAGTTGTCTGCAAATAGAAACCAACGGAACAAAATCCGGCCCATAGAGGGTTAAGAAATGAAAACCTGAATTTACTATAAAGTTTGTTTTAGATTTAAAAATAATTGATTACTTATGGGTCCTCCTAATGTAAGGACGAAAAATTGAGGCGCGTAAAACCATTTTTCGCCTATTTTTGTCGGTAACCTGATCGCTCTACCTTATCGCGAATACACGGAGTCTTGGCTTTTAAATGCGATCGTTTTTCGCGCTCTATATTTTCAGCGGATGGAGAAACGGCCAGGCTCCCGGCCATGTGTTTATGTCGTTAGACAATATGAGCCGGTGGAATGCGGTTTTCTACGGTGGTCTTTCCTCGTCTTTCTTTTTTTTTTTTTATTCTTTCTCTTTCGGGAACGCCCATCCCCGGAATGAAAATCATGCGCCCGTGGAAAATTACGTGAAATCGTGACACGCTCGGTTTTCACGCATGCATGCGCGTAATGAACTGGGTAAATGGGACACATAAGCCACCGGGGAGGATGCAACGTGTCTTTCCGATCGTTTAACGGCCGAGGAAAGCGGGTCGTTCCTTCGCCGGCTTATCGGTTAATCCATCGCTCAATCATCCTGTTAAATACCTCGGACAAGAAACGGGGCCCGGGAAACGATTGCCTAACCAATTACAATGTCGTTCCGAGGCTTTTACAGATACACCAGGAATCTTTGAAATGCGCCCGCGGTGTACTAAACGCTACTGGAACTGCCAGGATTCGCTCGACCGGCGACAGTTCTTCTCGAGGGACCAATTAGAATCGTTTATCGAGATCCATCAAGGTCTCCCGGATCGTTTAAGAGCAGACTCTGTAACACGTCGGAGTCGGCGAAACGTCGAAGATCTTTTCGTGAGAGAGTTTCGGGATTAGTAGGATCCTCTGCTAAACTCTGCCGAGGTCTTCCGAAGCGTTTAAGATCCCGCTCTGCATCCAGGGCTTTCATTAAGATCCGTCGAGGTCTCCTGGATCGTTTAAGAACAGACTTTGAAACAAGGATGACGCCGGATTCACTGAGACGTCAAAGATCTTTTCGAGAAGTTCAGGGATTATTAGGATCCTTCGCTAACAACTCTATCAAGGTCTTCCAGAGCATTTGAGGATCTACCTTGCGTCCAGCGCCTTCGCAAATGGCCATCGAGATCTCTGAGATCATTTAAGGATCTGCCACAGCTGTACCTGAGGTCTTTCTACGGGCCACACGGATCGACAAGGACTTGGTAAGATCCTTTCAAAATAATTTAGGACCCATAGAATATTCATGGATCCTTCTACAACTATCACGAAGCAGTTTTGTTAGATTCTCTAGAAATTCCCAAATGGCATCAATTCTGTAGAGCTTCGACAAGGTTTCCAAGGATCAAATGGACATTTGTAAATCCTTTAATAACTATCGCGACCCTCTAGAAACTCTATAAGTCCCTCTAGTAATTTCTAAACGTTACCCAGAGCGCCACAAGACTCTATAGATCCTTCAGCAATTTCTAAGAGCAACCAAGGGCCGCATAAGATCCTGTAGTAGTTTCTAAGGACAATGGAGGACTCCATAATATCATCTAGTAGTTTCCAAGGATCATCAAAGACGACATAAGACCCTCTAGTATCTTCCGAACATAATCAAGGACGACATAAGATCCTCTAGTATTTCCCAGAGGCAATCAAGTACTCCTCTAATAGCAACTAAGGACAATCAAGGAATCTGTGCAAGCCTCCAATAATTTCTAACAACAATCAAGGACTTCGGACAATCATGCAATGACTCTATCCTCTAACATTTTCCAAAGGCAATCATCGATTCCAAAATAAATCCTCCGCTATTTTTAAAGGCGGTGATCTCGAAGATCCTGAATCCGGCTCCAAGGACGATCAAAGCCACCATAAGATCCCCCGAGATTTTCCTCAGACAACCAAGTACTTCAAACGATCCAAGGGCCCCCATAGAACCTTGCATTAGCACCCAAGGACTAGCAGGAATTTCACAGAAAACGAATCCGACATTCGACTGACTCTCTTTCACGAAAGTGTTGCAGGGAATCAATAACTCCCTAAATATTCTAGCAAGCCTAATCTCGCCGGAACGATCGCTGACGCGGCTAATCTGCGATCTGCGCTATACTCCATTCTCGCCTAACAGAGGTCCCGTCAAGGATCGTTAGACGACGACTCCTCCGTGTACGTTTGTCCGATTCTCTCGTTAGGTAACAGGAACGATCAAAGCGGCAAAGACAAAGACAAAGTCGTTGTCGGGGTGCGACGAGCCGCTGGTAACTATGCATGACCGTGTCACGTGTGAATTTTTACGGGGCGCGACCAGGTTTCTGCGTCAATAAATTGATACGGGGTTACGGGAGAAGTGAAAGCTGCGCGCCGGCGAGCACGCGGGCCGAGGCTCCTTTATTATATAAACGCTATGGAGCCACGAACAATAAATCGCCGACGCGAGCGAAGCTGCTTTTGCCTCGGCCTCGGGATCGAGATCCACCGTCACGAGCGATTTTGTAATTATCCCCGTGTATCTCGCCGACGGATCGATGATTTCTCGGCCTCGAGACAAAAATTAGCGACTTTCTCGCCGGGACGTTTCCTCCCCCCCGGACGAGAAAAAAGAAAGAAAGCACGTGTCGGACGATTTTTAACGATCGACGATAAATCCCCCCGGAGACAGAGAGAGAGAGAGAGAGAGAGAGAGAGAGAGAGAGAGATTCGTAAAGTTTTTCCCGGTGAAACTTTTGCAAAAGCGGCCGAATTCGGAGAAATGTTTAATCGCAGCGATCGATTCTAGGATACGGCGCACAGTGGTGCCAAATGACTAAAAAGCGGTAAAAAATCTGTAAAAACGAAACTATCCAACAAAGTTTGAAAATTTGTGAAGAGATTGATATAGGGACAACGCTTGTTTGACAAAAAAAATTTTTGTTAAAGTTGTTGATATTAAGTAATATGGGCTAACCGGAAATCTCTGTCTTCTGCTCATTTTTTATTTATGAAAGCATACAATAAATCCTTCAACAGATTTTGGTCTAACACTAACAGTTTTGGCAAGGTATAATATTGATCTAACTTTGTGTAAAAAAATCTTGAGACCCTTCCAAATCCTTTCGCCGAATTTAAGTTTAAATATCAACCTTCAGAATTTCCAAAAACGAATCGCGCGGAAGTTACGATTATTTGATGCCAGGTGAAATTTTTTAGGGATATATAATTTCTAACGAAGAAAAATGTGAAATAGTTAGTTAGAATTAATTGTTTAAAATAAAAGATATTTAATAACAATTTTATTATGTTAAATAAACAGTTTTCGTTCACTGGACCAAAAATGCAACAGGCATTTTTCTGACAGCGGTTTAATGAGCGCTATAAAAATAATTTATATAACAAAAAAATTGTTAATAAATATTTTTTATATACATAAAGAATTAATAAATCATATGAGTTTTACATTCTTCTTTATTATTTAGAAATATTCCTAAAAAAACTCACCTAAAACCAAATACATCGTAACTTCCGCACACTTCATTCTTGAAAATTCTAAAAAAGTTGACATTTAACCCTTAGCACTCGAATGATGACTGTGAGGCGCCACTGAAAATTGCTGTATCGTTATTAAAAATATTTTTACGTTATTAAATTTGTTTGGATTTAACAAATTACTAAACACCTCAGTATTGTACGAGTAAAGTACACCATCTTCGTATGTATAACATGAAAAAGAATATATAGAAGGGAAATATCTTAAGTCGGAAGAGATGTTTCGTTTTGGAGTTAAAATAGCTTCGAGTGCAAAGGGTTAAACTTAAATTGCGGCGAAAGGTGTCAAGATTTTTTTACACAAAAGTTAGATCAATATTATACCTTGCTAAAACGATCAGTTCCAGATCGAAGCTTCTCCAAGGATTTTTTGTATTCCTCCATAAATAAAAAATGAGTGTAACGCAAAGAGGCTTCAGCTGAGTCCATATTACTTAATATTAAACAACTTTTTTTGAACAATTTTTTTGCCAGTTAGTAGTTTAGGCTATTTGTAATAACCCATATGATTTTTAGACCCCTAAGTATCCAATTATAGGCGAAGTGTAATTACATAATTATCACACTGAAAACTGATGTATTCCTGGGAGAGAAGAAAAGATTATTTACCATGCGTATATCTCCATACAAATTTTTTTTCAAATCGGATTTTGGCACATTATATACGCACTATTAGGCTAAACAAACATAATTTTTTTTATAAAAATCGAAAATTTGTAAAATGGATTTTTTGCTGCCTTGGCACCACTGCAGTGGTCCAGAAGCCCGGTTTTTGTGGCCAAAATTCAAAATGTTGTCATAATTTTCTGAAAGTTGGTAATTAGGAGTTTTTGGAGTCGCTGATAACGAATCTGGCATTAAAAATTAAAAAATTTTTACGGCAGGATTATTATGGCGATCTAGAGGGCGCCGTATTTCGTGGCCCGATTAAAAAATTTTGTAAATCGATGTTTTTCATCATTTTCATAGAACAATATCATTGAGATACTTAATGCCATGTTTTAAATTAGTATTACCTAATACAATAATACCTTTTTAGTTTTCAGTTATTCGATGGCCCTCGAGGCGTCAAGAACGCGTGAATAAAAGAGACCTTCCTACCGTAACCTTTATTTCATAATCCCGCTATTTTGTAGTTCTATTTGAACACAAGGTTCCCTTTAAGAAAACATCACAGTTATGGTCCACAGACGCCGAAACAGATAAGGCGGGTTCAGGTCCCGAACGCGTCAAAATACCTCGGACGCCTTTATTAAAATTAATACAGAGTTAAAAGTTGCAAGAGGGAGCAGCTAAACTTTGCATATTCTTTTTAACAAATGTTTAAACTTTCGTACAAAATAAGTCCAAAGTTTAGCAGTTTTAAGCATTTTTTTAAAACCCTTCTTAAAGCTTAAATTGTTACAAACTTGGAATATTTGTTTATGGATTAATAAATGTTTATGATGGCATTTAGAACTTAAAGTACATCTACTAACATATAAAAAATCATAATTATAACTTGTTTTCTGATATCCTATAAGTGGTATTTAAAACGTGTAATAGAATGCTCAATTTTATGATTTTGTTTTTAGAACGCCGTATCTTATTATACAATTACCTAAAATCAATAATATTTTGGATTTAGGAGCTTTGAAGAGTTACCAGTTTATAGCAAAAAAAATTTTTTTAATCTATTAACCTTGAAAAATTGAATTTTGGCCACAAAAACCGGGCTTCTGGACCACTGTGCACTGTGCGCCGTTCCGCGTACTGCCGCGTCAATAAAGATGTAAAAAACAACTTCTGCGGATAACACGCGTTCCTTTATCTTATGCGAAGGTTTTACCCGCTCGAAAATTAGCAATTAGCCAGCTACTAACAGCGACAGCAGAATTTCAAACCTATCTCGAGGTGTATTGTTACAGAAACGGCTTCCACTTGTCCGCAAAGTTAATTTTATTCGCTTTAAGATTTAAATATCGGTGCAAATTATAAATTAAATATTTTCCACGTGCAAAATATTTTTTCAGCAGTTTTTCCCGCTCGAAAGTTAACCGATGTTTAGCCAGCTAATGGACAGCAGAACGTCAAACGTGTCTCTCGATTGATCGTTGCCGGAAGTGGCGTTTAATTTTATTCGGGACGCGAGAGCTTTTTCGGCGGGAATTATAAATTCTGCACCGTGAAACCTGTGCGTCCCGAGACCCGTGAATATTTTTTCAGCGGTTTTTCCCACGAGCAAAATTAACCGTTGCATAAAACCAGTCCCGTTGCACTTCCAGCTAATGGACAGGAAAAGGGCTCGCGTATCTCGCGATTTATTGTTACAGAAATGGAGTTCGCTTGTCCCGTTGGAAAGTCGGCCGAGTCCCGTTTACCCGGCCGCTTTCCAATTCATCTCTCATCCCGGTTGCGTTCAAACGATAACATAATTACGGAGGCAGAGGACCGACGGTGCCCGGTATTTTCCGACGCGTTTTACAGCTTCATTAAGGAACGTTCTCTCTCGCGTTCGTCGCGCGGAACTTTCACCCCGGTTTCGGCGGCCAGCCTTAATTCGGTTATTAGCATACCCAGAGAGCCCAAGCATCGCATGAATCGGCTCCCCCATTACTATGCCGGAACCTTGTCCGCGTCCAAAGATTCACCACTGGCGAATAAACAATGCACCTACGAGCATTGTTCGAGACCCGCCTTTGTTTCTCTACCCTCTCCAAGGAAACTACGCGCGCGCGCGCGACGCTGAGAAATCCTGATCAGAGATGATCATCATTAACTCCGTGCGGATCCTTTGATCTCGCTTTACTTGTGGTGTCCTCTTTCGATTCTATAAAATTCGCCGAAAACCATTTTCACGGAAAAATAGTATTTTTAGAAATCTTTAATAGACTATCCGAGAGATTGCAAATGTTTTTTCTGGGACGTAGTGTATTGTGTCTGTTTTGTGTGTCCATTGTTTGTAGTAGCTGCCTGCTCATTCAGTGTTTCTCGTTTAGTTTCCTCGTGTGTTTGCGCGAGTTACGCGGATTTTTTATGCAGAATAGAAAATTGAAACGATTGAAATGGAAAAATTAATTTTAGCTCCTGTATCTTGGAATTAAATATCGAATGGAAGTATTTAAAATATTGTTTTAATCTCAACGACGCGACCGATCGGCCAAGATGCCCGATTTTCTCAATCCTGTTCTCTGAAGAATTATGCTTTAATTGCAGCACGATTCCGCGGAACGGTTTCAATTTATCTGTAACTGCGTCTACCGAAAGATCCGCGGTGGACAGATAAAGGGGGAGTAGCACGATCGTTCTAATTAACGCCGGGACGGTAAATACCGAGAATGTGGAGCCGGTGCAAAAGTAATGGCGTCTTTTTGTTGCAATTCCTTGCAATTCCAGGCCGGAGTGAAAAAGCCCGGCAATAATCTCCCGGAATGATTTGCTCGCCTCGCCGGAGAACGTTCTTCTTCGGTAATTCTCTTCCCGAGTCCGAGAATGAAATTCACGGGTTTTCCGTGACGGGATCGTAAAAAATATGCGCGCCGTCTTGTGCAAATCGAATCTCAGGAGGGAGGGCAGGGGGGAGGGCAGGGGGAAATGGAACGAGCCTCGTAAAAGTGGCCGGGACACGTACCCGCGAGAATGTTGAATGGCTGGACAAGCTCGCTCGCCTATGAAAATTGATTTGCATGAGCGGAACGATCGCGACAGGTGGCCCTTTGTCCTGGACACGCTGATCTCGTCGATCTTCTTACACCGATTCGAGCACCGAATCCGCCGCTTTCCAGCCGGAAACGATAGTGGGGAAAACTCTACCGATAACATTTTCTATAGGCCCGTCGCAGCCCGATTTAAACCGAACCGGCGCTAAAGCGTTCGCGAGAAGATCAATGAACGAAATCCTACTGTTCCGCAATCATCCCCTTCTTCGATAACAAATTGTCTGAGGACGTTTATACAGGGTGTTCGTTTGAAAACTTTCATCTACTTTTTTAAAAGTAGAAAACAGGTGTCCAAGGATTTCGAGACGGAAAGAGAGGGGCAGTATCAGTTTTTTTCAAATGGAAATCAATACTTTTTGTTGTGGAATCTTATCGTACCGTAAAAAGACCGTATCTATAATACGATGTTATTGTAATACTTATTGTAAATCTTATTATAATACGATCTTATTGTATCATTTTTTTTTTTTAACTGGACCAAACAACCTCATTTTTTTTTTAGCAATTGAAAGAATTGGTTTGAATAACGTGCAAAAAAGATTTTTAAAAAATTCCAAAACATTTTTAATTGAGCCTGTAATGAAAATTTAAAATATACGTTTTGTGGATCTATGCTAGTCACATACACACGTGCTGAGGATTTTATAATTCATGTAGTTCATGATTTAATACTGGAAATTTTATTCTTTTTATTACTTTAGCAATATTGACACTAAACCACCACTGGTTAAGATCACCGGCTCCAGATTTCTTACTTTACAATTATTGAAATGATAAAGATATTTTCATGGGAAATGATTAAATATTTCAGTCGAGCGGATATTATAATACGGACTGTGCAAACTCCAACTAAATTCAATTTTCTCATTTTTATAAATTCATAATATAATTTTATACAACATACACCTGTTACTTTTAAGGCTCGATAGGATTAAGGTTAAGAACACTAGTCAAGCAAATCAACCCATGACTTCGGAACAGAAAATTATTCCCAATTAAATCCGCGTCTAGGTTTCACGCCGAGTTTATTTTCCCTGGTAAATTATAGTCAATGATGAGACTCGGATATGCATAATCGTAAAAAAAAGTCGTAAGATAAAAGATTAAAGTTTCTCTTGGAGTTCCCAAGCGAAGTGATTTTATTTTTCAGAATTTGAAGAACCAATTGAGTTGACAAGAACTGTTTTGATAGACCGAATGCGAAAGAGCAGATAATGAGAAGTTTACCGGTGCTTTCCGAGAGACAAGTTTTGCATGTACCCGTGAAACAAGCACCTGTCTCGCTTCCGACATAGCCGAAACGAAGTGGAAATCAGGCTAACGGTCCTTTCGGAGAAAGGACAACTCGTTTCTCTTGTTCGTTACCTAGATTAAACCCGGCAAGGTAAAAGTCGATACGCGATCGACGCACGTGTGCCCAAAATCCATCGCCAGCAGGGCCCTTTCTCTTCATGACGATTTATCGAGCATCGTGTTGCGAATCTCGTCGACTTTGATAGAGAACCTCGTCGGCCTATTTATTAATTCTAATGATAATTATTGCTTGTTCGAATGGGGAACAGGATGCGCGATCATCGGGGAAACACGATGATCGAGAAATTAGCTGTTACGGAAATGAAATCGACATTCTTACTACTGGTCTTCTCGATTCTGGATTAATGTACAACCATCTGAATATTGTAGAACATTAATAGCTACATACAGCGAAGCAATTTAATTAATTGGGTGTGACACACACCTCGGGAAATATTGAAGTAGCTTTTATTTTTGACTTGTACTTATCTTATTACGGCTTATTTTCATGCGATCGAAAATCTTATTCGCCATCACGTTTCTTATATTTTTCTCTTAAAATTTAACACATTTTTTCATTTTATTATTCCATAATATTCATATTTATACGATGCATATTTTACACGCGTTGGTTGTGAGAAAATAATTTCTAAATCACTTTTAATTACCACGCGTTAAACCTTTTTAGGTGCGTGGAATTAAAAACACACCTGGTTCGCAAGTGAAAAACAGGTTTCACTTTGCAACCATGTGTGTTGCTGTCCATTTCGTCCGACAACTTTATTGCATAGTTTCCTATTTTTCTGTTCGCTTGTAACAGTTATTTCCGTCCCGTGGTAAGAACAAAACTGTACAAAACAAGAAGTCGACGTTTCCCAAAGAGGAAAGTTTCGTCAACTATGTTAAGGGTTTGTCAGGCATAATCGTAAAACAGAAAATTCATGTGACAACAGATAAAAGAGGCGAAGGGACGGACGTGACGACAAAAGTTGCGAGAGAAGAGGCGCCGGCACGTCGCCCGAAAATACTTGGCCAGATCGAGCAAGTTAAAAGCAACAAATCAGCCGGCGGAGCGTGATTCAGTGTGTCCGAAGTGCGACGACACCGGCGGGGTCTAATTCGAGCAATTTTAATTGCATTTCGCCGAGGCAATCTGACTCACTGGGAAATTGCATCAGTGGCGCCTGACAATGTCACCGAGGTGAACATGTGTGTACTGTGTACAGTAATCCAACGGGATAAATGAGGAAACATTCGGATTAGGTTCTGGCTCTCAAAACTGGCTCAGTATTAGGTCAATTGCGACACGTGTCGCATTTGATTTGAACTCTTTCAGAACATCGATGCTCCACCCACGTCCACCGCCCCCATCGAAAATTCGATAACATAATAACTCGGCTAGAACTCATAAAGAACATAATTTTCTCAAAGGTAGACTTTTATAGGGACTTCTATTCTCAGGGGACTCAATTCGAGGAGGACTCAATTCTCAAACCACTCAAATTTCAGAGGACACGACTCTCGGAGGACTCAATTCTCAGAACACTCAATTCTCAGAATACTCAATTCTCAAAGCACTCCATTTACAAAGCACTCCATTCTCAAAGCACTCGATACTCAGAAGTCTCAATTCTAAGGGAACTTTGATACTCAGAGAACTCTATAATGAGGGCTCTCAATTTACAGATGTCTCAATTCTCAGGGAACTCAATTTTTAGATGTCTCAATTCTCAGGGAACTCAATTTTCAGAGATCTCAATTCTGTGGGAACTTGATACTGAGAGGACTCCATAATGAGGGCACTCATTTTACAGATGTCTCAATTCTGAGGGAACTCAATTTTCACAGGGCTCATTTCTCAAACACTCAGTTCTCAAAGCATTCAATTTGCAAAACAGTCCATTCTCAAAGGACGCAATTCTGAGGGGACTCCATTCTCAGAGGACCCGATTCTGAAGGAACTCAATTCTGAGGGAACTCGATTCTCAGAGGACCCAATTCTGAGGGTGTGCAATTCTCAAGGGACTCGATTTTCGACGGAAAAATTGTTCAAAAGACACAATCCCCACATGTAACAGTCACATAATTAAATGCTGAGAGAATTCAATATTCTCGGGATTCAATTCTCGCAAGATGAAATTTCCACAGGATTCAATACTCAGAGGACTCAACTGGTAGTGGACTCAACTGTCAGAGGACTCAGTGCCCACAAACAGACTGCGCACACGCCACAAGTGCACACGGTTCCGCAGTGCAGCAGTGAATGCACCCGGATCGTTTCTCGGACTTCGTTAGTCTTTATTATCTGGTCTTTATGATGCAACAACTGAACGCGAGCATAACGAGAATATAATTTGTGGAGCATTGCGCAACAGGATCGACTGTTACCATAACCGACTTTAAGGTTACGTTAGGAACAGCTTATAGCTTGTCACGTCACACTTGGAACAGAGAGCAGACAGGCGGCGTGGCAGAGTGCAATCGCAGGTCCTATCAAGTTCTCGAAATTGAATTTCAAATATGAAAGTGGCTCGGACATTCGTAAATTGAAAAGGATACCAGGGAATGGACGTTTTGCGGGGAGACTAAATTGCTCGAAAACTTCCAACAAGGAGAATCGAGTGTCCGTTAAGGGTGGCATCATCCCTCGGACACGAAATATTGCGGCGCCCGTCTTTCCGTCTCGTGAACCCTATAGGTGACAAAACTCGATTAAAATCGATCGGGGTATGGACCCGGTGACTTCCGATTTCAACGGATATCGATGGATCACGCAGAATCTGTTTTTCCTCCTACGGAAATCGTGCTATTTCGATGTGCGGGGGTGCGAACTCTGATATTATGGAATGTGCATCGAATTCCGGTAGCCGGTAACTATTGATTTTAGTTTGCCTCTACGGAGAATTTCAAGAATAGATTTTTTAATATAACAAAGTTCTGTAGACTCCGGATTTTATGCATTTATGACAAAAATGGGTAGGTAAAATTTCAAATAGTGAAAGCACTAAGAATATTCAGAAACTGTATTATTTTCAGCTCGTTAAAACTATTAAAGAATTATTTACTGGACTCCTGTTTCTTTCAATTGATGCAGAAAATTCACGAACAGCAGCCAAGCAGATAAAAAGTGTGCTATACAAATTTTGGGTCGAAATGGACCCGGAGTCCATCGACCAAGTATCAACCCTTGCATGATGGACATTTTTCTCAAGCACTCAAATCACAGAGGACTCAGATCTCATAGGACTCAATACCCAAAGCACTCAAATCTCAGAGGACTCAATTGGCAGAACACTCAATTCTCAAAGCACTCAATTCTCAATGTACTTGATTCTCAGAGGATTCAATTCTGAGGGAACTCGATTCTCAGAGTACTCAATTATTAGGGAACTCAATTTACGGTCTCAATTCTGAGGGAACTCAATTTTCAGAGAACTCAATTCTGAAGGAACTTAATTTTCAGAGGACTCAATTCTGAGGGTATTCAATCTCTCAGAAGACTCAATTTCCACAAAATGCAACAGTCGCATAATTAAATGCTTACAGAATTCAATATTCATAGGATTCAATTCTCACAAGATGAAATTTCCACAAGATTCAATGCTCAGAGGACTCAACTGTCAGAGCACTCAATTGTCAGAGCACTCAATTGTCAGAGCACTCAACTGTCAGAGGACTCAACTGTCGTAGGATAGGTAAAATTTGAAATAGTGAAAGCACTAAGAAAATTGAGAAAGTGTATTAGATTTCAATTCATTAAAACTATTAAACAGTTCTTTACTTGACTCTTGTTTCTTACAACTGATGCAGAGAATTCATGAACATCAGCCTAGCAGACAAAATATAGAAATGCCTACACAAATTCTGAGTCCAAATGAACCCGGAGTCCATCAACCAAGTGTCATCTCTTTCAAAAATGGACACTTTCGACCTTTACTAGATTTATTAAAATTCTTATGCAACAATCTTTTCCTACACTGACCCTATTTCTTTCGAATCAACATAGATCTTCTTCTTGAACGTCATAAAAACGGCGAATGATCGGAACTCTCTAGCAGACAACCAGTATTTAGATGGAACGTTTTCAACTTTGGACCGATCATCCAAATATTAAAAGAAGGCGGCGTAGGATCGTAGAGAATCGTGTGACGTCAGCTCGTAACAGCGGCTAGAGCAATTTTGCTCGCTGCGCCTATGTTGGTCCCGGCAAGAATACATCGACTGGCGAATCGGGATTAGCAATGTGGAGTTGTGTGTCAGTGTTGCAGCTGGCAACCGAGGCTGGTTGCCTGGCTGGTATCGGTGGTGTTATCGACTGGCAAAGGGGCGCATGCGTTGCCAACCAACCCCATCCTTCCACGGGACACGTCGACGTTGGACGTGGTCGTCGTTTCCAGGGGGCCGTTAAATTGTCTAAACAAATGATACCTGGGTCCTCTCTGTATCCTGGTTACCATGACGCCGTGCGAACCGGCGCCCTCCAGCCTGGTTCTGGTTCCCATTGGTATCAACGGGTGAAATTACGCAGGGATTTTCAAAGGGGCCTCTTTACACCCTCTCTCTCTCTCTCTCTCTCTCTCTCTCTCTCTCTCTCTCTCTCGCAGCATTCGTCGCCTATGTTCTTTCTACACGTGAAAGATAAACGCTGAGAACCCGCACACATTTTTCTTTGACTCTGTCCTGGTCTTCGCAAATTTATAATCTATGCAGCGAGCAATTTGCGCCGTTCACTGTGCATTCAATGCTAGTGAATGCTGCTTTGTCCTATGGTGCAATTGACTGGTAAAACAATGTGTTGACTTATTCCCTTTTGTACACTGTTTGATCTTGGAGAGAGTGGTTTTTAATGGAATTTGGAATTTTGTACCCTGAGTGAAATTAATTTGAGAGTAGCCAATATTTAGGGTGCAATTTGCATTTAGTAAATGACTTATAAAACGTCGTGTTAAGTGTCAACAACAAATATTTCAAATATTTCTAATCAATGAACAGTAAAATAGTTGGCTATGCATTTACAGAATCTATGAACAAGTGCGTCAACAACACTCGCATTTCATTTTTATAACCAGGAATATTGAAACCAGAGAGTGAACAGTAATTCTAACAATATGAACAGTAAAATGTAAATACCTAGGCATTTACAGAATCTGTGAACAAGTGCGTCAACAACACTCGCATTTCATTTTTACAACTAGGAATATTGCAATCAGTGAACAGTAATTCTAACAATGAACAGTAAAATGCAAATACCTATGCATTTACGGAATCTGTGAACAAGTGCGTCAACAACACTCGCATTTCATTTTTATAACAAGGAGTATTGCAACCAGTGAACAGTAATTCTAACATGCATTTCCTGATGCATTTCTAAAACGCGTGAATCACACCTAGCATTTGCATTCCGTTCTCATGCCAGGGAGTACCATGATCAATGAAACAAATCTCCCCGGTTTCGATAAAATGAATCGCGAACGTGGTAATTTCACAAGGATCGCAATTGAACGGCGTTTAACACTAAACGTACCGAGCTATAAATGTAACAGATACGTGTTGCCTTATGAAAATGACAAGATTTAATGTATTTAGACTTTGCGCGGTTCTTATTGCAATGCGTGCTCTACTAAAGATATTTATTGAAAGCTCAAGAAAGCATCTTTATAATTTCAAAAATTGTCAAATAAAAAATCTAGAACCGGTCATTCGACCGGTGGTGGTACGTTCGGTGTTAAACGGACCGATTGCAATTAACCGAGGTCCGATTGAAAAATCGCGAGCGCCGACGTCCGTGCGAATAAAGCAGTCGAAAGGATCTGCGCTCTTTGTGGCGAGAGAGACACACGCGTGCCATCTTTGTATGCAACGGATTGCAAAGAAGAAAGCCTCAAGATGCAGCACGAGCGAATCGCGGCGAGCAACGCGGAATAATTGCGCAATCGGATTACATTTAGCCGTGCGACTGGCTGGTCATTGAACGTTGATGCACCGTCGCCCGAAAATATTGATTTCCCATAGCCCTCTCTCTAGACTCGTCAAAATTGAACTCCCTCCCCCCCTCTCCCGTTTCCTCCCCGAGGAACCAATCTGTGCTCACACGTTCCCGTTGATCGCTCTTTCAGCCGATTTTCTACGGCTTACCACCAGAAAAACCCCGGATCCGGCAAGATTCAATTTTTATTTATGTTTTTACACTCGATCGGAAATCTCTCGACACTTTGATCCTCGTCCCACGCTCTCGTTCTCCTCTGCCATAATCATTCCCATCTCTAACCGGCAGTTTTCCTGCATTTTTCTAGATGGAGGTTTTCATTGATTCTGCGAAAAGTTAAAAATATAGAATTATTCCGTTCGTTATCATATTTTTCGCTTTACTTCAACGTTTGCTTCACATTTCTATCCACTAGGATTCCTCCATTTTTGTAGACGACGTCTTTCCAAAAGAATCGTCTTGTCGAAAATTAAGAAACACACGTTATCGTGCGGCTAAAAAGCGTAGCAATTAAACTGGCTTATTCTGTAGGGAAAAATGCATTTAAAACGAATAATAACATTTTTTCGTGAGCGGTCACCGTTCCGAGATAATCGATTTCGAAAGCCATCCGACGGGCGCGCCGTTGAATAACAATAGGCGCGTCTGATCGTCGCTCGTCGTTTCCACTTTCTTCAAAAACTAACCCATGCGCGTCGAATGAATATTCAAAGTCGAATGTAAGAGCTTTATTGTTTGTTTCTGACTTGTTCAAGAATATAAATTTTTCTCCTCGCCATTCATAGCAACAAGATATGTATGTAAATATTTACGTAAATACGCACTTCCAGACATATCACTCAATGAAACTGGCGATTCAAGCCCGTTAAACAAAAGATAAAACAGAAACTGTACTAATAATCCTTCCTAAAAGTGTTTCCTTCCTCGTGTGTATTTCGCCTAATTGCACGCTCGGCGAGCCAGCGCTGCATCGATGGGACATAAAGATAAGAAAAAGGTGTTTCCAAAGACAGAAAAAATGTGAAATTCTGCATCCGCGATGTAAAAATATCCGTGCGATTGTAATTACCGAACGCGGAACACAGACACGCCGACACTTTTCTTTGACGGATTACGAAACGCACAATGAATTTTCGATCGAGGAATCGGCCGTAGAAAGCCGTGGACATTATAATATTAATTTCGTGACCAATTAGAGGCTGATCACCGCGTTATCTTGATCGCGATAGCATTCTGCACGAACACGCTTGGTTCCTCGCGTGCGTGTCTTCGTCGTGATCCTAGCCAACAGATAACGCAATCTTATTTAAATTTCTGATTTTCTAGGCAGGCTATCCGCACGGCCGCGTATCCACGGCGACAACGGGCATAGTCGGTGTCTAAACAAACTATCGCGTCTCTCCCCGAGACGTTTGATTAACATATCGCCGGGAACACTTTCCAAACGAATCTATAAACAAGTAGCTTCGTCAGTAAAGAGAACGTCATAAAAGAAATATTAATTTCTTTGTATTTGCTGCAATGTCCATGTACAAAAAGCAACACGATTCTCAAAGTCGTTGCCATAAAACTCCTGATGTAAAGAAATATGGTATGGATAAAATTTATAACATTATATTCGGAACACACTTGCTTTGGAAGTGCCTAATGAACGTCCAATTTTTCGACAACTTGTAGTAGGATCAATATTGACTGTAGCCAGTAGAAAAGTTTCGGCATCTTCTCCAGTAGCATAGTTTGATCATTTTGCAAATGGTTAATTTTCCTATTCTCGAGAAACTGTCGATACTTGAACGACGATAATTTCGTAAAAAAAAATAGTACAATAATAGACTCATTTTGAAGCTAGAAGCCTCTACCTTCGCACCCCAGAAATTCATTTTTGTCTAGGGTATCTGTGCATGATGTAGCAGGTGGAAACCTGATGGAACTAGTTTTTGTGGATTAGGTTTTAGGAGCGAGACGCGATGAGAATAAGACATTAGGTTATATATATTGAAAGCATGCTGTGTGGATGTCATTCTATGTTCTATAATGTTTATGTTTGAGTACGTTGCGAGCGAGAACCGGGAGAGCGAGGAGTATGCCACGAAACGCGAGAGAACAAACATTGATATATTGTGAGAGAGAACTATGAGTGAGACGAAGTGAGAGTAATGTGTGAGAGAGAGAGAGAGAGAGAGAGAGAGACCGTTGTGCGAAACACGTGTCGCGAGAGTTTGTGATAAAACGTCTTACTGTAACTTTTTAACTCGATATCTACTTATTAAACAGTTACTCATTTCTTTGTCTAATCCGCGACTCGTTTATTGTGATCATCCACAGTTTTGGCTCAAAAAACTACAAATTGAATCGTCTGTAAAAGCGTCAACAAATTTTTTTTCTGAACGAATCTATAACAGATTCGAATAAATTTGACTCTTCCTCTGTACAAGTGCGCGAAATTGAATCTACGATTTTTTTGCAGTCTTTAAATCTACGATATTATCGCAGAATGGGAAATTCAGTGTTGAAATACTTGTTTGAATCCACTGTACGTCTGGATCGAGGAGTCGTGGATCTATGAGACTGTGAGGACTGAATGGGGACTTTCGAACAAGACAGTCAGCAGTATCTGTCGGCATCCTCTAATTCCTGTGTAACCCCGATTCCCAATTTCCTTGGCAGGCCTAGTCAGCAACGAAACAGTTCGGCAAACACGCTGACCAAGGAACGCTCCCGAAACGTCGTCGTCAAATATCCGTTGTGGGATCGATGGCCGAGTGGACCGGCTGTGTTTACAGAGGAGAAGCAATCCGGCAGCGAACTCTTTACCCGGTCATCGTGAAGCGCAACACCGGCTAGCTTCGGGATGCAGAACGACCGGATAATCTCCAGGCTTCTCCTATCCCTCTTGTTTCCCATTTTTCTTTCTCTTTCCCTGGCTTCCACTCTACCTGCCTCCCTCTTCACTTCCCCACTTCTCTCCGCCTCTATTTTTCTTTCTCTTTCCCTGGTTTCCACTCCATCTGTTTCTCCTTTTACTTCTCTAGCCGCATCCACCCCTTTCTATTTTTCTTTCTCTTTCCCCGACATCCTCCATGCTCTATATTTTACTCTTTCCCTCTCTAGCCTTCTCGACCTCATCGTGTCTCTCTCCTTCCAGTTTGCTTCCTCTCTATTTCTGTTTCTCTCTGTCCCTTGATGGAAAAAGATCCAAAGTTCCTCGACAGTTTCTCTCCTCCTTTATGGCTTACGGATTTTACAAAATGGTGAAAGTATTTAAACAATATTTAAATATTCTTGTATTGCCTCCGGCTCTATACTTTTAGCGAGAAAAGAAGTAAATGTCAATGGAGCTCCTGTACCTTAAAAATCACCTTTTGAGAAACTTTGGACTGCAGTATCGGTCTTAAGAAAATGCCAGAAAAGTTTAAAAATGTGCAGAGTCGGACTGAGCATTTTTCAACACCGTGAAAAATTATTGCAATTAACAATGTCTTCAAGATCACTTTTTGAGAGACTTTGGACTGCAGTATTGATCTGAAGAAAATGCCAGCCACTGTGAAGAATGTGCAGAATTTTCGGCTCTGTACTGTTATCGAGAAAAGAAGTAAATGTAACTCCTGTACCTTGCAATTAATGCGAATAATTTTCGCATAAGAATCCCACAGTCTCTCGTCTCTCTACAGAGCAGCGAAATAAAGCTCCCAGTGTCCGGCGAGCTATGATTTTTGGCAGCGCGCTTATGCCAGCTGAAAGGGGACATTGTTCCTCCGCGGTGCTCACTGCGAGACCGTCCCCCCATTGTTCATGGTTTATTTCGTATCGCTGCTGCGTGGATTTTATATGCGTTCGCTCTCGCGTTGATGCAACCGTGCGAATTACGCGGGGCTAGAGCAAACTTTGTATGCAAGGCGCCCTCCATGTTTTTCTTTCACGAAATTTATGCGAGTAATTACTACCGTAGAGTGTTACATTGTGTAACCGGCGTTTTGAGAAGCAGGTGGACTTAAGATTTTATAATTAAATCTCTCGGAAATCGCCGCGGCTCGGTGTGAATATTCATTGATAATTTTGTTGCGTTTTTCAGATGGTAGACGACTTAACGGCCGGCGACTCTTCGAGCATGAACCGAAGCAGCATGAACCAGACACCATAACAGCGTGGCATTAATTGATGAAGACCGCGGAGTGTAACCTTGGGCGTTTTGCTTTGATGTGTCTCTCTCGTGAAGTAACACGCAGAAAACATTTTATTTAATTTTTTTAATGCACCTCGTCCTACACAATTGCGTAAAGCGTACTAGAATAAGGTTCAGTGAATATTTACGTATACTTTTTCTTGCATGATCGATTAAAACAGAAATTGCAGGAAATCTGAAAAATGCATCAACTTGCTTAATTCCTGTCGGTACAGTAGGAAGTGCATCCCCCGTGCAATTAGAAAAAACACGGCCTTAACACAAAACCTACCAAGCACAAAATATGTATATAAAAGCAAACGTTTCATAGAAGGGAAAAGATTGAATTTAGTTAACACGTTAAGTACCAAATATCAACTGCAGAGATTTTTACAAAATCAGAGTATTTTAATTAATGAAACCAAAACTAGTTTAAAATGTATTATTGGAGATGCTGTTTTAACCCTTTTTCATTCGAAAGACTCCAATAAAGTTCGGTTTATTTCGATATCTCATAATAAAAATGAATTTCTAAACCCAGTCAAAAAAATCACTGTCAGTTATATGCCACTGACGTGGCAGTTAACGTGTTAAACTTCACAGTAATTTCCTATGAAAACATTTTTTATAATTTCAATAATTGTGAAATAGAAACCGATCATTTTGACCGTGGTAGGTTTAGTGTTAAGCGCATCTCGAGCTCGGAAACATCGACTCGAAAGAAACTCCACGGACCGGATGAACGTGCGAGAATAGGATTTTCGAAAGTGAAAACTGACCAGCTTTTGCAACGCTGTCGTCGGTCTGCGACCTCTGCCGATCGTCACTTTTTTTTTATTGAGTTATTAGGGCTCATCCGCGCCGTTTCCCAGCAGTTCCCTCGGATCCCTTTGACCGCCCTCTATTTGTTTAACGAGTCGGACGAGGCCGGTGCTGCTGGAAATTCGCTCACGAAAAAGGATCCCCCTCCTGGGCTTTTAATTGGTCGCCCGATTATGCTCAATTGCCCTCGACATAGAATAACGTGTCTGAACGAGAGAAAAAAAGAAGAAGAAGTAATTAGCTAGAGGAGGAGAGGAAGGTTCAAAGAAACTTCGTCAGCAAGCGGCTGTCCCTTAATTTAAATCCGAACGCCGTTCTTTGTGAGAGGGATTAATTGATAATTTCATCAATGCTCTTCCGGGTTCGGAGAGGATCCGAGATCTTCACCGAAATGCAACAATTTTTTTGTGTGCATCTTTGTCGGAGTTTTGTGGAGGATCCACTTGAAATTTCGAATGAAAAGAGACCATGCTTTTTATAAGAAAAGCACATTCAGTGCTACGAGGATGTTTATGCGTTTATTAAATAGAAAAGTAAAGAGCATGATGAAGTTGAAGCTTGATAGAATCGTTGAAAAAGTGCTCAACTACTTTATCATTCACAAAGATTTATTTTCCGTGGAAATTCGTAGTGTAACTGTTATCCTCGAGTGACTGGAATTATGTGGACAATTATTGCAATGAATAGCGTCTTCGAAAACGCTGCTTTAGAGAACCTGATTGCAGTCAAACTGACCGATCGGAAGATGTTAGCAAGATTTAAGAATGTGCAGAGTTGAACTGAACATTTTTTGACAACGTGGAAAATTATGGCAATAAGCAGTGTCTTCAAGATCACTTTTTGAGAGACTTTAGACTGCAATATTGATCTTAAGAAAATGTCAGAAAAGTTTAAAAATGTACAGAGTTGGACTGGAAACTTTTCGACAACGTAGAAAATTATTGCAATAATCAGTATCTTAAAAATCACTGTTTGAGAGACTTTAAGACTGCAGTACCGATGTAAAGAAGTTGTAAAAAAAATTTAATAAATCCCAGATTTCGATCTAGAAGGCATAAGGATTCGATATGCATTCCGGGTGCGTCTGAAGCGACTAGTATCGCGATACCAAGAATTTCGGAAAAATGGGAAAGGTGTTTGCAATTCAGCATCGATCTCTGTCAGTGCTGTTTATCGAAAGCAAACGATCGTAACGAGTACGAGATGATCGCGGCTGAGAAAACAATTGTCTAAGTCTAGGCGGTCTACGTCTATCCCCGCCGGCAGGCCTCGTGTTCGAAATAACACCGGGTTCGTCTAGCATCGAAACAAGCTGCTTTCGCGAGGGAACGGCACCGAGAATGCCGTTACTAGGTGCACGTGGCGATTAGAATCGGCCCTCGATCGGAGAGCAAGCCGACTCACACAGGAAAGTGATTTCTACCGTGTACTGTGGTCCGAATCGGGCGCCGATCGCAGACAAACTTCGTGAATCATTGTGCCTCTACAAGCATCTAAAACAAAAACTTCAAAGCTTTTATCACTCTCAATATTCAAACTCTGAAGGCTCAAAACCAGACAAACTCTGCTTCCGAGAGAAATCACTATGCTCCCACGAGCAATCAAGAAGCTAAGACTCCAAGACATGGAATTTTCAGTCCTCAATATTTTGATTATCCTTGATGTCCAAATTCAGAAGAATCAGAGGAGACAATCACTTTTTCTCTGACGAATCCATGTTTCAAACTCTGAAGGCTCAAAACCAGACAAACTCTGCTTCCGAGAGAAATCATTATGCTCCTACGAGCAATCAAAAAGCTAGGGCTCCAAAATATAGAATTTTCGGTTCCCAATATTTTTATTATCCTTGATATGCAAATTCACAATCACTTTTTCCTTGACGAATCCATGTGCTTACCAAACAATTAAAAAACTAGAAAATTTACTTTGTTGGTCTTCAATTAAAGTCTGAATTAAATGAAGAACTTCTGAAATGAAACGCAGTAACCATGCACCCAGCATTTCCCGCAATCGCGGTCTAATTTGTGCAGAATCAGATGCAGTTGCTCGCACGTGAATCTCAGTGCGTAACGATGATTGCAGAAGCAATGACGCAACATCATGTTAATCTTCTCTCACCACGCGCACACTGGTATAAGTTTGCCAGAGAGGATATTGAGACTTGAATCTCGAACTGCATCCAAAGATCTACAACGAACGATCCTCGGCGACTTATTTCCATTTGGCAGTCGAGAAAATTGGTTTCGCAGCTCCGAAAACTCGGCAGATCTACGGGAACGTGCCTGCCCGGTAGATCGTCCATAAATCGTTTCAGGCAATTACCGTGGTGGCTTAGGGACAGGCAGTCTTTCACGTGGAACCAGACAGCGATATCGCGATTAGATTAGACGCGATAGAGACTGCGTCTCGTTATTTATTTCGTCGGAGATGAGGTTCTTGAAACTCTCGAGGGACGAAACGGTACACCGAGGCACGTGCCCCCAAGATACCAGGCGTCGTGCAATATCGAAATTGTTTAATTACAGTGTCCTGGGTCTACTGATTGCGTCGAACGTGACTCTTGACAACTCGTCAATCTTCAAACTGCTGACCGTAAAAATTGTAATCTGTTCCTCGAATTGGTCGAGGAGTCACGAGTAAGCTTACACTTTAACAAACAAGAGAATCATTGTGTATTCCTGACTACGGGGCCATAAAAATAACCATAAAAATTTGTAATCAAAGATCGTTAAACGATACAAGATTTTGATATCGAGTTGGACAAACAGGAACAAATTTCATGGACGAGGATTGCTCGAAGGAACCTGAAAGTATTATTTAGAATTCACAAATTAAGGAGAAAAGTGTTTTAAGGAGCCCGAGCTGGTGGGAAAGGTTAGAATGTCGAAAATAAGGGTAAATCTTTTTTTATAGGAGGGCTGGAAAAATTGTTTATGCTCCAAAGAGTTAAATAACCGTGCGAGTGGATGTGTATGTTTAGTTGGACCCCACAGATAATTAAAACAAAAATAACGCCTCCCAGGCGAGGAACAAAATTGTTTTTCGCGCGTGGGGTGAGACAGACGAGGGTTGCTATGATTATTTACTCGAGTCGGGGTTACAAGTGTTCCTCGTTTGTCAGGAATCGCTACAGCTGTTTGTACAGATGATCGTGAGATAGTGCGGGACATCGTGAAACACGGAACACGTTGCTCGATGAGAAAATAAATGGGTTTTCTGTTTCATATTGAATGAAACCCTGTGTTTCTTTCAGACAACTTGATATCCCTTGGTGCCGTGAACGTGAAAACATCAATAAATGCCTTCGAAATTTTCATCGAACTCAAAAGCATCTGAAGAAGAGCATATTTCATATTGAAGGTGCCAGCGAACTTTTAATACAGTCTGCACTTCGTTCATAAGTCATTGGAACCTTTGAGAGAATTTTACCTGCAAAAGAACATTCTTCTATGAATTAACATTTTACCATTATTACAGAAAAGAATCCTGAAAATATTCCTTCAAATAATAATCCCCGAAAGAAATCGATAAACTATTTTAAGAAGAAAGAGTACAGCTCTAATTTTTAAAATATACAGGTAGCCCTCCTACAACACGGCATCTTATAACACGGTTTCGCTATAACACGATTCATAAATTACGGAAACCCTCCTACAACACGGCATCCTATAACACGGTTTCGCTCTAACATAATAAGAAAATTGCAAAAACCTTTGTACATCACTGTACTTCTACTACTTTTTCATCTCCGTGGCCTGAAAACAAAAGTGTCTCACGCTGCTGGTCGGCAGTCTGCGTCGAGCCACGGTGTGTTAAAGAATAACTTTTTCGTCTTTAAAACATTAAGTTTCAGTCCCAAGCCATGTCCGATAAAGATAAAAAAGCAACGTTTAAGAGGAAATTTATTTCTTTAGAAGTAAAGATACAAATCTTGGATCGTCTTTTGCAAGGAGAAAAAGCATCTCACATTGGAAAATATCTTAATTTGAATGAAGCAACAGTCCGGACTATTAAGAAAAATGAAAAAGAAATAATTATTTCTTTCGTCTTCGAGGACGGTTAAGATTTATTAGTGGAAGAAGAAGTTGACGAAGCGGATTTGATGGAAATGGCATCCGAAGCTGTAAATAAAATCAATTCTGAGGACACTAGCACTGATGAAGATTGTGCAGTTAATAATTTAACATTAAAAAAATTACAAGAACGTCTAACCTTAGCTGAAAATCTTGAGTCATTTTTCTTGAATGCAGACCCTTCCGCTGAAAGGAGCCGAAAATTCAAAAGGGAGCTACATAACTGTCTAGCTCCATACCGAGAAATTTACAATGACCTGGTAAGAACCAGCAAGCAAAGTAACATAACAGATTTTTTTAAGAGGGAAGAAGATGCAAGAACTTTGAATGAAGAAAAAAGTTCTGAAAGTGAAGGCGATGTCATTCCACCGAAAAAAAGGTTTTCGGTTGATTATACTGAGCAGTGAAAACGAAGAAATTTATTAAATGAAAGTTGCGTTAAATTAAAATAAAATTTTTTGGTTTTTTTTTTTGTTTTGTGTTGTACATACATTTATATTTTTAATAAAAAGTAAGTTGTTTATGTAGAATTAAAAAAAAAATTTGTTTTTAATAAGTTTTCGGAACGTAACCCCCCTTTTTATACTGGCTCTGGGTCTCATACAACACGGTTTCACACAACACGGCATTTTCTAGGAAACTATCTACCGTGTTATAGGAGGGTTACCTGTACTTTACTAAAGCCTCTACCTTGTTATCAATAAAAAATAAAAATTTTATGCACTAAATTAAAAAAAATGGGGGCTTTTTCCCTTTGAGAGTCTTTAAAAGTGAATGGTTCACGATCCTCAGCTGTGCATCATAGGCTTTTACCCTTCGAAGAGGAACGCCGTTAAACAACGTACTGTTTCAACAATTTCCCACAACCGTGTGCAATAATCATGCAGAACTTAGAGAACTACGTAACGTTCTTCGGAACTTTTATAATAAATGTCCCTGTAAAGCTTGAACGGGCAAACGCGTCCGTGATGGTGCAATGAATGACGTTACCCGACGATCATGAATAAAAAGGGGGAAAAAATAGGTATCCAGGCCTTGGCTTTTAACCCCTTGGTCACGGGGCGCATGCATCGTTCTTTGATGGTTTTAGTTGCCCGCGTAATTATCGGAAATCCATTACTTCTGAACGAGGAGAGTCTTCCCCGTGCGCTATCCGATATTTATTTTTCCAAACGATACTATTCGCGCGTGTTTCCACGAGGCTGAAAATTCCGCGACAATCCGGCGCGTGTATAGCCGCCCGCGCACGATGAAAAGCCTCGAAAAAAATCCCTTTGTCGGAACACACGAGACACGGTCCCGACACAAATTTTTGTTCCCTTTTCTCTGTCTTCTGAGAGAGAGAGAGAGAGAGAGAGAGAGAGAGAGAGAGAAATATTTATGGGATCCCAAGCACGCGGGATCCACGGCCGGCGTAAATAACTCCTAGCGATATTAATCCCCGGCAAGGAACAACGTAGTCCGCGAAATAGTTGACGCGCTTTTCCGCCCGGCAATTTGGAAACTTTCAGGAAACACACTGTCTCGTTCTGTGAACGTTTCTGTTTTACATGAAACGTGATAATACAACCTATTTTTCAATCGAATGATAAAGATTAGGTACTAATAATTACAAAGTGAATAGGATAAACAAAACACAGCAGTTTATTTTCGTTAATATTAATACTATACGGAATATTTATCGAAAATAGGGATTGAAAACAATTTTTACAGTTTTGCACTTTAATTGTGTTCGTCGAAATAAAGCTTTAAATTAATATTTTGTCCATTTTCCTTTACTTTCTTGTACTGCTTCTAGCCTACGTGGCATACTATCTATTAAATTTTTAATCATTTCCGGCTCAATGTTGTACCATTCTTGTTCTGTCCTCTTCCACAATTCATGAACACCTGAAGGTGGATTGTCATGTTTTGCTAGCCTTCTTTTCACAATTGACCACAAATTTTTGAATGGGTTCATATCTGGATTTTATGCTGGCCACTTCATCACAGAAAACTTTTCATTTCCTAGCCAGATTTTTACTATCTTTGCAGTATGCTTAGGGTCCCCGTCTTATTGAAATATTACTTCGTCTTCAGCCAATTCAATAGAATTAACAACAGAACAGTCAATTATTTTGAAAAATATTTAAATAGTACTCTTTGCGCATGATACACTCTATCCGTATTAAGGGACCAACACCCTTATGAGTTAAACAACCCCAACACATAATTGAGCCACCCCCGAACTTTATAGTTTGTTTTATGCTACTTGCTTGATTGCTATTTTCGGATGAAGTCCAGTACCAAGACATTCCATCAGATTCAAATCTATTAATTTTTGTTTCGTCGGACCATATAACTCTTTTCCAATCTCCTGTTGTCCATTCATTGTATGGATGAGCAAATTTTTTACATAGTTTAATAGTTTTGTCTGAAAGAGCTGGTTTGCGTTTCTCTTCTTTCACTTTTAACGCGATTCTCTTTAAGGAGCAGCGAATGGTCCATTCACTTGCATTTACCCCAACGTTTTGAGCCGTGATTTTTGGAGTTCTATGACTTCCAGACCGAAGACGATGTGCAATATCACGTACAGCTCTGTCAGAAACAAGTTGCGGTCTACCGTTTCTTGAAAAAGTTGACACACTACCATAGGCTTTCTTTATCGTATGACTTACACCACATTTTACTGCAATTTGCCGTAGTGAAAAACCTTTATCGCACGATTAAATGATACTGTTTCTTTTATCTGCTTGACTTAGGCGTGTCAACTATCTTTCAAATAAAAGAGAAACTGTGTAAACACCAGTCTAAACGTGTCTTACTACAGTTGACTATCAGTGTTTGTCGATAATTTCCTTTCCCTACCATTTGTGTGGTATCTTAACCGTTTCTCATGAAACGTACAAAATTGTAACCATTGCTTCAAATCCTTATTTTTATAAAATATTGTATATATTGTTAATATTATCTAACATAAACTGTTATGTTTTGTTTATCATATTCACTATATAATTATTAGTACCTAAGCTTTACCATTGAATTGAAAAATAGACTGTATCATCACGTTTTATGTCAAACTAACGAAATGTGTTTACACTTTTGCTCGTCACTGTATGAGTCTGCGCTGGCTTAATTCTTTGGACAACCGGAATCTTTTACAGCTTCCTCCTCGAGTACGTGTACCGTGGATCAAGTCTATGCGACTGGAATTCGCGATTAGACGATTGATCCCTGTTTGGAACCAGTTGAACAGCAAAGCGGAGGTTTGAGAAAGTTTACGCTCCTCTTGGGCGAACTTGAACGGCCTGGATCGAGTTAATTAGTTTTCCAGCTTGGAGTCTTACTGTAACAATATTTATTAGCGGTTTTAGAGAGCCAATTTTGTCGGGACTATTTGTTGAGATAATTTGTCGAGACAATTCTGATGGAACATTGCACGTTTTTAAACTTTTACTGTTATTTGTGTCGTTCAGTTCTCGAAGGAAACAGAAGAAATTGATAGAAGAATGTAAATGGTCCTTTTGTAAATTTCTTTTAGAGTTTGAGTGCGTATAAACATTGTGAGAATGCATTATTGGGGGCGTAACACTTATCTAACGCCACATAAAATACTTTAAAATAAGCATATATTGTCTAACCTAACTAGATTATTAATATTGCCAATTTTTGACAAGAAAACGATTCATATTATGAACTCAATTACATACCTTGTAAAATTGAGTTTAACCATTGAGTAGTTTCACATTTAGTCAGACTATAAAGTATCGCACTGGGATCTTTCTAAAATTGTGTAATAATTTACTGACATACTCAGGCGCCTAATTTACGACTGAAAACCCCAAATGTTCTAATCAAGTTAAAGAAACTGCAATAAGTTCATACTTAGTATAAAAAATATTGTTGGAGTCGGAGGAGTCCCCATAATACCGTTGCAAGGTTAAACTGAGTATTATGTTCCATAAATTTTTGTACGCAATGAAATTGTAACATTCTGCAGTCTAAAATAGTCACTACAGTGAATTCGCGATATATGTCAACAACACGAATATTGCCAGCGTCGTTTATCGTCCAAGAGACATACTCGAGCCGTGTTATGTTTACATTCCTCGGGGTCCGAGACCACTCGAGCTTCGCGACATAGTGGGGATAATTCCGTGACGTTTATCATCCAGACCTTGACGACATATGTACATAGAGAAATCACTGTATTTGACCATGAATCTTCCTAACCGAAATTCCAGTCTGAAAATCGTAATAAAAATGAAACTGCGATCCGAAGGATGAAACTTCCAGTGCCTCAAATGGCAATGACTATAAACCCGTTTATAAAAATTTAAATTTTTACTTATATACTGTTCCCTAAACTAGTATACACTACCGGCCATAAGTGTTTACCCACCCACATATTTTTTAACATTGTAGTCCACGGTTCTACGGTTCAGCTTCAATAACTTTGCTATTTCTCTGTTACTTTTTCCGATGCTATGATGGGACACTATTAGAGCGCGCGTTTCAATCGATAATTCTTTTCTCCCTGACATTATTTGAAATTTTCGCAAAATTCTTTAGGCACGTGAAAATCAACTGTTTACTGTACGAAAGCTTAATGCAGTATGAAATGCAGTATGAAATTTGAGAAGACTAAGATACATGTATTACCTGCGTTCATATTCCCTACTGACCGTTATAAAAATTTCCGAAAAATGGGTTTCTTTACCTGAACTCCAAAATTGTCGTTTTTCATAAAAAGCTGTGAACTCATTTACAGTACCTGATTGTGTATGTACAGAATATTTTGGATGTTTTTTATTAGCCTTATAATTAGGATTTAATGCTACGGACATGTTCATAACAATAAAATACCTATTATTTGATAGTAACGAAATTTGAAGGTGGGTAAACACTTATGGCCGGTAGTGTACGTCAATGTACTGATACAGTTCAGAGTCGGTAAAATTCGGAAATTGAAAGTATAGTCTTTTGTGGGTCGACTGGTATTCGATTCTCGAGTTTTTCTCTGACCAAGGCCGTCCGTTTCTCGCCAGAGCCATTAAACAGAATTCTCGCATTCCCTGCCGGTTTCCCGGCCGCCATCAATCTTCGGAGCAATATAGCGAGGCGTAGATAACTCATCGATAAGCCCTAATGCTCGTCATTACCGGATTCCCCGCGAAACAATAACTCGAAACGGTGCCCCGGTTCCCGTCCGACGATGGAATCCTAAGTCGCCGGCGAGAGACCCGTTCCGGATAAAATGTTGAAAGGCCCATTATGTCACACGTTTGTCGATCTAACACGGGGACAAGCAGCTCGTTACATTTATGGGGACAATTAAGGGCGGGCTACGACGTCCGTGCAATTAATGCGACGACGCGAATGCTATGCGTATGCAGATGCAACGCGGCAGATACGATGCAACCCAGAATCAACGGAAGATCATGAATACAGCCACGATAAAAGCCGAACTCTAACGATCAATGAATTATTGATAATCAAGCATCTCTGCCTGACGTTCCTGCGACTCGCGTATATTCGTTTGCAATGTACCTTTATCAAGCTTAATTAATATTCACTGTGACTGTTAATATTATATGTCACAATAATTTCCAAACTTTTTACCACTGAATACAAAATCCATTTGAACTTATTATTAGCAATTTTATGAACGTACGTCGTGCTGTACTATTGCAATATGCAGACGGTGGAATTTGTGCATAAAATTCCTGATATTTAATATCAGTCGCAACTTAATTTATTCATTTATCAATGTTTTAATACAGTCTTTAACAGATCTTCTTGATGTTTTTATATAGTCTTCGTAGATCGTTTTTTGTCACTGAATACAACATGTATTTCAGTCAGAACTTATTATTAGCAATTTTATGAACGTACGTCGTGCTATAATATGCAATATGCAGACGGTGGAATTTGTGCATAAAATTCCTAGTATTTAATAACAGTCGCAACTTAATTCATTCATTTATCAATGTTTTAATATAGTCCTCGTAGATCTTACATTTTATGTATTCAATGTAGTGACCAAAAATTGAGTAATTGTACGAATAAGATGAATTAATTATTCACGAATTCGGGCGAAATAGAGTACCGGAAATGCACACGAATTTTTCAGTGCAGTTTTTAAAGTAAGAGACATAGTAAGATTAAAGTTGTGGCACGTTTTCCGGAATATTTTACAGAAGTTAGTATAGCGGTCGACGTTGTACCAACTCGCGGGAAAAAATTTCACAAATCTGGCCCATTTTTACATGCCTGCGAGAATCGAACGTGGTTCCAGCGATCGGGCACGATACGCCGAGCTCCTCGGAAACGTATCGACACCGAATACGCAACAAACCAGATGCGAGAGAAGCTCTGCACGTGAAACGACGCCAACCCATCGGGTTTATAGAACGATTGAATATTTATAAAGCGTGGCAATGACTCCGGCCGAATGCTAAGCGCGGCCTGAGTGCATCTGGCAAATATACCTAAAGAAGCGTCTTCCACGCAAAACATGACGAAAATCGTCTGGAAAATCACCAACCTTTTCCACAGCATTTTTCACAAAATATCAAATCGGTCCCTCCACCGATGCCCTCGATCATAACAATTTCAACCATTCTCCTCTGTCCCACATTTCTAATACTACAAACCAATGTCTCCAAGGGATCGATAAATTCATTAATTTGGCTTAACAATCCACTGACGGTGTGGATTATGCTTTTTACGAGTATTTCGATTAATATATTCTGTAGCCAATTTGAATTTAGTATACAGAATATATAGAAATATAGAATATGTTCAATATATTCAATATATTAACAAAATATATTGAGAAAGCATACTGCATATAATGAGAAAGTATACTGAATATAATGAGAATATATTTAGAATGTATTGTGAAAATTTATCATTTAATATATTAAAAAAATATATTGAAAATATCTTGAATAAATATGGATCCTTTATTTTGAAAGTGGTGTAAGTCCCTTAAAAAAAATGAAATATCACATAATATGTATATTTATATTTTTTTTATCAACAAAAAATGGACTTGCACCATTTCCAAAATAAACGGTCCATATATTGAAAATACTGAGAATATATTGAATACACAGACCATTGTATAGAAAATATTAAATATGCAAAATATATTCCACAAAGAATATGTTTCATAGAAAATATTGAATTTATAAGATATAATAAATTTTTTGTATGCATTTCCACATAAAATATTTCCGTATTATGTACAAAATATTTGTCCATCACAAACCGTCCGATAAAATGTCCAAAATCCACAGTGGGGCAACGTTACATACAGTTAGCTCGACGAGGGTCAAGATTAAAAATCGACCGGGCATTGTAACATATAAATTTTCCGAACGGTTGCCTAAACGTGTCAATGACGTGCCCGATCGAATATTTCGAATTGGCGAGGCGATTGCAAGCCGCAAACGGGCAAATGGCAACGTTCCCCGTTGCACGAGAGAGGCAAACGAGTACACGTATATAATTTTCCATCGGGGCGCAGCATCCGACGCGGTATTTCTACATCTACGTCGATTAAAGGGCACAGGGAACAGGTATATCCATTCATAAGGCACGGGCGAGGGGAACGCAATAACCTTGGTTACACTACCGAGCTGTCACATCGGCGTGCAGTCACCGATTCATTCACACGCGATCCCCCCCCCCCCCCCCCCCGCCTCGACAGCCAGTTAGAACAATTATTCACAGCGCTAATTTCGAACACAAAAATGCCGATCACACCTGTCACGCCGTGCCCTCACATACGCGAGACACACACGCCGCTGTAACTCTGTTCGTTTCGGGTTTTCCCTCGGGCACGAATCAAAGACAGCATGCAGGCACACTCTGTGCCAAGTGTGTCAAGACTCGGCTATTCTCAAACAGAATCCTACACGATTTTCCCGCACGTAACAATCAAAAGACACACAGTCAATGCTTAACGATCGAAGGGTTGACTCGTTAATTTCCACGAATTTTATTTACTCGATGACTATTTTATTTATTATATGACTTCACCCTCCTCACATATGTGTACGTTATCGTTTACATTCAGCTGAAATGAAATTTTACATCTCCACCATCGACTAGGAAATCATACACCATAGAGTTCTATTAGCTAGGTGCGAGGGGTTGCTTGTTCAGTGACTACAGGAATTCGTAATCCAGGGATTTAGAGATTACGAGAATAGCATTTCGAAGAAAATTATTGCACCCATTCTAGGCACAGCAGCCCGATATTGACAAAAATTGAACAGTTTATCGGCAAACGAATTTCGCTTATCTATGACCTATGTATGTGGGTGATCCTAATCAGGAAATAACCGGGTTAACCTGACAGAAAAGTTGTCGAGGCAGGCTCGATATCGTTTCGGAACCGTTATCAGAGCTTCGGCGATTCAACTCTGTATCTAGATAACGATTGAGCCCGGTACATACTGCTCCCAATATCCGTACACCCTGCTATTTCCCCGGCGGTGATAATACGTGACAGAAAAGTGGCACCAAACGTTTCGTGCCCTAAGCGGTTCGAACACGATTGAAGTTGCGAATGTGTGATCGGAACTCACCATTTTTACTCGACGGAAAACGTATCCGAAACTGAGCGGACCATCGCACGTCTACGCTGCCTATGGACGCACAGAAAACACGTTACCGTCGACTTTGACACACTTGCCGCGATACTCGAACGAACGATTAAGGGTGTCGATTCCCGCCTCGAAAGATCGTCGATTATCGCGCGGGAACACTCGCGGTGAAAACGTGTTTGATCAGTTCAAATCAATGACATCAGTGCACAACAAAACAATCGTCCGCCGGTTTACACTTGCGAACACCACCCTACCACATCCGACTACCCCGAGTTCCCGAGACAGACTGGCCGACTGTGGATGGACCACGAACCACACCTGCTTGCTAGTAGCGCCGACAGACTGCGCCACCGCTCAATGCCGCGCGGCGCGCCATTTGAATCGTTTGAACCAAGAAACAAACGTTCCATGACGAATCCGCGTTCTGAGACTTATCGATAAGACAGACCTTGTTGTAAATACTACGTCACTTGTATTTTAGATTCTCGCATACATATTTATTGTTGACCGATCGTATATTCGCAGGAAATTGTTCTTTTTCTATTTTTATTTGCCCCTTGCAGATCGCGCCACGGAGTACGCAGTATTGCCGCCAATAGAAGCGACACTCTGCGAACGATCTTCCAATCAAAAACGAGAGACACGCCAAAAATTCGTTTGGAATATCTATAGGGCGTCTGAGAATTTTATGGCTCGAATTTATCGTATGATTATCAATTAA
Organism: Seladonia tumulorum; assembly: GCA_913789895.3. Classification (NCBI taxonomy): domain Eukaryota; kingdom Metazoa; phylum Arthropoda; class Insecta; order Hymenoptera; family Halictidae; genus Seladonia; species Seladonia tumulorum. Next base: position 2,620,755 of record OU565267.1, read on the forward strand.
AGATTAATAAATATTACAGTTAAAGACAGATATTTTATATAATGAAATAGAGACTGTAACTTGCTATTCTTTCTAGTATTCTTTGGATATTTTTTGTACATAATACAGTTGGAAAGTTACTGAAAAATTCCATTGTTAATGGTCATACACAGTCAGTCACAAAAATTTATCTAAATATATGAAATTCATCAAGTGTATGTGAATTCATCTCTGTGTATTCTATGGACCTTTCACTGAGCATTGTTTAATAAATTACATGTTCACAGTACCGTGTAAAGAACAGTTTATGAAAATAAATTGACTATGAATTAAAAAATGTACTGAAATATCAAAAACAGGAACTATTTAAACATCCTGCGGTACTTGTTATGTCACTTGATTTATATTTTGTATTGTAATATTGTACGGCCGTAGGTACACAATTAATATATACACAATGTTGAATACAATGGACGGCGAAAGCGGTGCGCGGAACCGGACAAATCACCCTATATAATGGTTTTATGGGCTGTCGGCATTCCGAGATTGGTCCCCCCCACCGAAGAAGCGACAGACCGGTCAATTGTTCTTAAATAATATAAATTGGAGGCTAAGAACAGCGACCAGTCTGGAACAAGCAATCCGTCTTTCGGTCATGCGATCGAGCGTAACACAATGCACGAGAAAAAGGATGAGAGCGAACGCCCTACTCGATTCATCAAATAATTTATTGTGCTCCTCTGGGGCTCTGCCCTTATTTGCTGGATCCGAGGTCGTGGGACTGGATCGTTTGCTCGATCGCGAACCATTCCCTCGTTTTTTTATATTTACCAAACACAAAATCACCGTTTGGTGTACATTCGTTCAAAAATTCAGCAAACATATTAATACAATTAATCTACTGTAGAACTGTTTATGACATGACTATATCATTCGTTGATGATTACGTGAGCAAATGCTGACCAAGAATAGTCTTACCCTGGAATAAGTGCAAAGATTAATATAATTTTCAATTCAAATACTGCTCAACCTACATTCGCAACTACCATTAACATATAATATCATTACGTAGATACGAGAGAACTTCAAAAGGAAAACACTGCAGGAAAACATTGCGTTACGTAATGGAATTTATGGAATAATACAATGAGCCGTTAAGTTCGAAATAAAAACTCCAAGTACCTGCCAATGTAAACAGCTGCATGACGATCTTTGAATTCCACGTTTCCGTCTGAAATGTCATGCTATCGTGACTTGCAAACGACATTCAATTTTCCACATGTCATGAATGATTACGGACAGGTCATGGATTGACGATCGAGTCTGGAAAAACATGAAGACACGGAAATTGGTACATAAACCCTGCAGAAATTTTACAATATGGTCGATCATTCAAAAACGGTTCTGCAGGGTACCAATTTTGTAAAATGAAAGATAAATAAAATTAACTCTGATATCAATTCCACGAGCAAAAATTTAATACACTTTTACCGTCCATTTTCCAGAAAATTCTACTTAAATTAAATATTTAATTCGTTAATTAATCTCAACGAAAACGCGTAGTTATCAAGCATGAACTGCGCAGTACAAGATAAGAAAACACCTCGCAGAAAGTACAAACCCGTTGCGTAAATAGATATTTTGCGATAACAGTATAGGTTGATTGTACAAACTTTTTAGATATGAAACAAATTGAAAAAAACAAATACTTCTTTGAAATATTAATAGAGAATTCGACGAGAAACGGGTCGGACGCAGGCCTCGGTTTGGCGCGGTTTTTTGTCGACACCTTAATTGAAGCAAAAAAATAACGTTTGATATATCGGCATACGTAGTTGTTTATTAGAAAGTAGATAAATCGTACGAATTTATCTTCTCTGTCCTTGGAACATTACAGCAGGATGATGCAAGCTTCTAACCATACTCACGAGTGTTTCGTGCAATGCTTTTATGCCGCTAGAGCTCGTGGTTGACGTTGAAATCAGCAGCAGCGCAGTGTTGATCTGACATCAAACGAAATTACCGTTTCGCATTGAGAAAGGGAGCTTTCTCACGAGAAATTTTCGTAGAATATCGCTCAGGCTGCTTCCAGCCTTCGCTACAAAAAAATGCCGCGCGGTAAGCGCATAAATTATTACGCTTTTCGCCCGAGACAAATGTCTCCCTGTCCCCACCACATTTACTCCGATTCGGAAACGCAATTTCGTACGTTTTGACCTCGGGCAAAGGACCTTCGATCAAATGAAATCTTCTTCCAGGTAAATATGTCAGTCACAAAGGCCGTAATCGCCACTTTACCAGCCCGGAAGAGTTGGAGGAGCAACGACGCCAGGAGGAAAAAAAGCTCCAGTGGAGAGTCAGTATTTTTAGGTTAACCGACAGCACAACGGCTTAGATATTATTGTTAAGTACGTAAGGTCGAATTGTCCTTTGATGGTCGAGTCTGATTCCATGCACTACTCGCTGACATTTTGTTTGGAGCACGATACTCTACGAACAGTGCGAGTTCTATTCGCAAGACAGAGCACGAAACTCTCAGAAATTCTTAAGAGTCGTAAAACAACGGGTAGAACTCTCAGAAATGCAATTCGTGGTCCCTATTTGAAATCGTGTTTAATTCCCTTGTCTCTATTGCATAAACATAATTTAGGGAACTGGTCAACAATCATTTTTCATTGCAGACTTGAGACGCTACATTAGAATTTTCTGTTACAGAAGAACAAAGGCGAAGAGAGCGAAGAAGAGGAAGAAGAGCCGAAAGCTTCTCCGACCAGTGGCTCGGACAGTGAAAGTGAAAGCGATTCTGAATCTGAATCTAAAGGAGAGGTAATACTATAAAAAGTTAATAAATGGAAGACCACGATATCTAAATTGTAATCATTTACAGGGAAAGGCGAAGGGTGTAGAAAATTTAATTCAAGTTGAAAATCCAAATAGGGTACAAAAGAAAACAAAGAAATTATCCACGTTAAATCAAGCCTTAGACTCTGCGAAACCAGAGTTGTCTCGAAGAGAAAGGTAACATTTTCTGAATTATTTAGCGGACCGAGTAGATGTGTTTCTTAAATATTAATCAGTCAATGTTCCTCTGTTCAGGGAGCAATTAGAAAAACAAAAGGCTTACGCGAATTACCAGAAACTACACGCGGCAGGCAAAACCGATGAAGCTCGCGCGGATTTAGCACGATTAGCCATAGTTAAACAACAACGAGAGGAGGCGGCCAAAAGACGAGAACTCGAAAAGAAGCAGAAGGAACTCGCCCAGCAAAAGAAAACGGAATTGACGCAGAAAGCCCTCGGCAAAAAGTCCTAGAACTTTCAAAACTGTGTCAATTATACAAAACACTTTGCATCACTGCTACTATTACATTAACATTACAAGCAGTTCAATCTCTACTTTCATATTGATACTATTTGACTAAATCCGCGCATTTTCGAGCATGCATTCGATGAAGATGCCCTTGTTTGTATAAATACAATTACTATAGTAACTGAATTCATATTTGTAGTTTTCCACTCTATTCTCCCACCGGATCTGCTGTTTCTATCGAATCACTACACAAAACAACGTCGAAAGAAAATTGATCTAAATCATACTACTGCAACATTTTAAACAGGCAACATCTATTAAAAGATTTCCGAAGAGAAACCGAACCATTTGTAACATTTTATCCATTTATTTTAAGGCAGAAGTGTAAATGACTAAACTCTGAATCTTTACAGAAAATAAAAGTGTTCTGCACCATTTGCAAAAAACAGAAGTCAAACAAACCGATATCTCTCTCTTTAACCCCTTGCCCTCCACGACATTTTTGCAATTTTATCCACGTGATATTAACTTCCTCGTGCTCGACATTGACCTTGTTAATCATATATATAATCAAATTATACGTGACGATAATGCCATAAAATTGTTCGTGGAATGATTTTATGCATCGCTTTGAAAATATAACGTTGAATTATACATTCGATATAAAACAACGCAGTATAATATCCAGTCATATTGTACATAAAACCAAACATTTTAAATGTACAAATTAAATTTTAAATTTAAACTATTAATTGTTGTGATAAAAGCATAAAATCCACGGTTTATTAATCGCGTTAACCATGGCTGATAGGGAACGTAATTTTGGGAGTACAGACAAATCCACAGGATAATAATTATCTCGGAAGCTGCAAAGGTTTCTTTGAAGAGGCTATAGCACTGCCGTATACAGAGCGAAATGCAAGACAGTGGGAGACGCAGTCACGCAGTCGAGCTGCTGCAGTCGAGCCGATACGATGTTTTGGTCGGATGTGTTCTATGTGGTGTTACTTGTGAGCTGTGTATTTATCGGAAAGGTCTATCGACAAATAGAAAATGTGCAGGCGAAACAATGGGCGTGCACGAGTCTCGGCTTCCTTCTGACCACGATAGTTTCTGGAAGTCATGTAATTCATCCTGTAATCAGTACCGTGATTAACGCGATTATTATAACCAAGCTCTCTCCAAAGTACGATATCACGATAATATTATATAAATTAACTCAGAACAGCATCGCATTTCGGCATTTACGTCCTCGTACGATCGTTTCTCATTTTGTATCGGCAAACTGCCGCAGTATCGTATAAACACGTATACCGATTTTTATGCGGTACATCTGCAGTCTATACGGCTGCAGTCGGATTCTGTTCACGATGCAATCACGCGTGCATCCAGTTGAATTAATAACGACGAAAGTACGAAACCGCTAGACCGAGAAATTTTCTCACAGCTTTATTGAGAGAAATTCGATCTTAATGGACGGTGTACATGATCGGTGTAATTCAATACCAATCATGAATGACGGTATTATTAATAGTACTTGATTGCTCTAATATCAAAGTTCAAGAGGTTTTCTAATGTAGAGATTGATTAATTCATTCGAGAATTTGTGCGTGCGTGAGTGGTAATGAGCTGAAGAGTATATAATGTAAAAATACATACATACATACACCGCATCCGCTAAATGACTTTGCATGTAATTTTTACATGAATAAATACCGAGGACAGAGATAATATCTTTGAAACGCTTGATTCATAATTATCCTTTTATTTTCTTGTATTAAACTCCAAAGTTACTTTGAAATTAATTTTTTACAGAAAATGTCATCTGGCAAGCTTCTTTTTTTCATTCTTCTACCTACTGTTTATATTCCGTTTAGGGGAATATATTGGTCTACCAGAATCTCCATCCCACACGAACCTCGTGCTCATGATATTAACACTAAAATTATCTGGACTAGCCTTCGAGATCAATGCAGCTTCCAATCAATCACCCGATGACGATCCGCAAGGAGTAAATTCTGAGGCAATGAAAAATATAGGATTTGTAGATGTGTTTCACTATGGCTTCAGCTACATGGGAGTCTTGACCGGTAAAAGTTTCATTCAATTCAATGAAATTTTTGTATCATATTAAACATCATATTTCTCTTTTAGGTCCCTACTACCGTTACAGAACATACTGGGACCATTTGCACAGGCCATTCACTAAACATGCAGACCCTGAGCCTCTCACATACTTCAAGCTCAAGCAAACCGGAGTCTTTATTTTGTTTTATCTTCTAATGAATGCAGTTTTTCCCACCAGAGTAATATCAGTTTCATTTAACAGACTTTGATGAGCGAAATCATGTATTTTATAGTTTTTGTTCAATTTCAGTATGTCACTACAGACGCATTTATGGAACAGTCTTTCCTTGTTAGATACTTTTACATGTATCCCACGTTTTTCAGTTTCAAATTAAGAATGTATATCGGTATGGCTTTAGCCGAATGTGCTTGCCAAATGGCTGGGCTTGGAGCATATCCTGTGGAGGCCACCCCTGTGATAGGCCTAGGACCTAAGGATTACAAGGCCATTCAGGCTATGTAAAGATCTCCCTCTCTTTTCGTTGCATCCGAGTACAATCACGTGGACGATTACTAAATCAATGAAATTCTAGGTCAAACGAAACGGAAAAATTGAAGCACCTAGAGTACAATTTTGATACTGTATATAATATGAACGTGAAGAAGCTGGAGACGTGTCACTCGACGAGGACCGCTATGAGGTCGTGGAACGCTTGCATCCAATACTGGATGGGCGTTTATGTATATAAAAGGTTTCCCTACAAAAGTTTGCGAACTCTGGCGACATTCACGCTTTCGGCCGCCTGGCACGGTTGGCAAGCCGGTTACTACTTTTGCATTTGCCAAATTCCTTTGTTCCTGATGAGCGAGGACATAGGAATGAAATTCTACAATCAGAGCAAGGAGGGTAGTTTGGTGGGTATCGACTGGAAGTGTGCGAGAACCTGAAAATATCGGAATTTTTAGGTTCTCGGCAACTAACGTGTTAAAATTCTAAATTACAACTAATTTTAGATTTTAAATTTCAATTTATTTTATTGCTTTAGGAGAGGCGGGTATGGCAACTAATCTTGTGGTACGAGAAAACAACCTGCATGGCATATTTAGGAGTACCATTCCTATTGCTGGGAATGGAAGAGTCAATACATTATTACAAAAGCGTATACTTTGGGGGTCATATACTAGCGATAATATTGTACGTAGTATTCCGCTGTTTGAAACCCATTATTCTAAAACCGAAACCTATAGATAGTAAAGACAAGGACAAGGACAACTAGTCTGTCGCGCTAGAACGAAATATTTAAAAAAAATTGCATGTACGTATCTCTCCAAATAATACAGTCACAATCGTCTTTTTAAGATAGCTTATAGCGCGTTTTTTTTTAAGTACCGAATTTTTATATTATATTGTAGTAGTATGATATCGACACTAAGTTGATACAATAGTGGTTATGTTATATTAAGATCGTGTATGAATAACATACTTTATCAAAATGATTGAGCTAGTCAGTCAGTACGATAGAAAGTAATATTATTCCGACTTAAAATACTTCCGTAGCTGTTATTCAAAAAAGAAAAGGACAAAAAAAAGGTAATGAAACGAAAGTGTTCACGGATATATTGAAAGGGTTTCTATTCTTCCATTTGTAAAGATGAGCAAGTCAGAAATAATAAAAAATTCCATTTGTTTAATGATCTTTATTGATTTTACCCATCCACGACTCTACTACAATGCTTCACTCCTCTCTCCTCTAAGAAAAGAAATTTTTAAATCATCTGTATATTCCAACATCACTTTTTTACCACTAAACATATACTTACTCCAGTGACGTACGTTGGCACCTGAAAAGAAAAGCACAGGAAAAGCGAAAGGATTCCATATCCCCCAACCCCTTGAACTCTCCCCAAATTATTTCGAATGTGGCGGCAAGTGTTTCAAGCGATGATCACAAAATTGGAATACTTTTTTTTTATAGACTCTACACTTTCCCCGAAAAATCTAAGCAGTCCCGTGAATAAAACGTATATCAAAAAATACCACAATTAAAACGACAAAATAACCTTGCAAAGGAAATGTTGGATGCCGCGAGAGGGACGAATTTGCAAAATAAGGACTTGTATTTCGAAGTGGTATCCTCGAGGGGGGACATTCTCGATTTAAAGATCAAAGAATCGATTTTTGGAAGCCAAAGCAAGCCAATTATTTAACAATTACTTGGTAAGTTGGCTTTGAAAGTTTAGCAACTATACAGTAATTGACGTAGAAGCTCTTACAGAATATTTTAGAAACAGACGATTTTAGAACAGCTAATTCTTTTATCGATTCATGAAAAATACCCCCTTGAGAGATACCAAGGATAGACCACACAACTTACAAAATGGAACCTACACTGCTGGGACGAGAAAGTATGTTCTCTATTCAACACCAGAGCTGGAAGTGATCATCAAGAAACACGCGGAGTAACTGGCAAACGTAACACAGTTGAAATTGTGAGTCGTTGCTCGCGAGGTCTGGTGATGCTCACGTGCTACCTGCAAACCGGACGACGGCCGAGAAACCAGCAACCGCGGCGGCTTTGGTCGTGTACCCCTCTCTCTGCTTTATTTCTCAGCGTTCTCTCGAACCGTGTACCCTCTCTGCGATTTTCTGCACGCCGACCCCCCAGAGAGACAGCTTTCGCTCGCACACTTTCTCTCTTTTTCTCGCCCTGATCTCGACTCGCGAACCTGCTTTCACCAGACCACCAACCGCTCGCTACTGCAAACTGCTTACAGCCCTGCTACTCTCGGCTTACTGCTTACTCTCAGCTACCCCATCATCGGCTACACTCGCCACGCCACTCCTTTCCACCGCCTGTGGCACCATAAAATTACAACTTAGTTACAACGAATAAACGTGTTATATCCGTGTGTGAGGATTTTTTTTTTAATATTTTTCTTTTCTTTTTCGGAAGGCATTGACAATCGTAAATGAAACTCAATAATTTATACAATCCCAAAGATTATTCTCTAACTCGATGAGTCAGTGTTACTCTCTTTTCTTTAATTCACAGCGTTAATCGTGAATTTGATATTGTGCTTTTCTTCTAAGGAAATATATCTTGAACTTTGTTCGATTAGTATTAGGAGAGAGTTGTTTTGTATTTATACATTTTACAACATATCGTGGGGAACTTATAAACTCGTTTTCAAGAGTCAAGTAATGTGGACTGACGTGAAAGCTTAGTTTCAGCCAATGGAGAGTTGAAAGTAACACAAAGTGATTGATCGTGTTTTTCTAATGCTGCCTACATTACACTTAGCTTTTAATCACTGTCTAACACTATGCGAATAGTTCCGTCTTCCGCATTTTATTACACTTTATTGTAAATGGCAAACTTACATAAATAAACCTGTATACTATTACAGAAACGCAGAACTTATCTCTAAAAAGTCGTGTGTGTACCAGAGGATTTCTAATATTCCTTTCTTTCAGTTTGCTATTCAAGGTCGATAGTTTTCTTTTTTTTTTTTATAACGATAATAGAAAAACCAGACCATAATTCAATTAGGGGTTCAGTTTAAAATTTGTATAGACATTGGATTCAACCGACCACATACGTACTACATTACCTGCTAATTACCATTACACATCAACACCCCGATGTTATTCCAGGGATATCTAAATCCACCTTGCTTGGTATGAACAATTTCATAATGACGGAAAAACGATTTTTTTTCGCAATTGGACATGTTTGATCGAAATAGATGCTTCCCTGCAGTTAATTACTTATACACGCCGGTACGGCTTAAAATAGTTATAACAAGATCCAAGAAAAATGGAAGAGAAAGAATAGACTTGTGTTATCTTATAACTCACTTACGCCGACAAAGTACTAGAAGTTGTGCACACTATGCTTCGATTGTAAAAACAAGAAACGTTGGTATGGTCGAGCTAACAACAATCTTTCTTTCCTCCTTTTATTTTCTCCACAGGGTGCGAAACTCAAAGTTATTATGCCTGTTCTAATTTCAAAGATCAATCGCGAACATCGAATATATAATGCTAATAGTGCACATTATCTAAAACTCTCTTGTCAAGGACACAATGAAAACTTGCAATTCAATGATCAGAACACAAGCTGTTTTAATTGTCACGACAGCTTAATCATACATAAAAAAAAATAGGAATACATGTAGTACTTTTCTCTCTGAGCGAAATAAACACGTGACCAAGTTGTCACTTAACGAAGTGAAAGGAGCAATTACGAGAGAATATGAAAGAGAGAAAAAAAACTTGCAAACGAGAATCTTCATGAGCTCTTTTAAACTCACAGTCTAGATACAATTACATTAAAATTATTTTTGGGTTCTGTTTCGAACCCAAAGAAGTGCGTCGTCGTAATTAATATGTAAGTGATAGAAGAAATGTGAACGTGCGACAGTGTTGCTCTAGGTATTAGAGGGTAATAGAATACCTTTTCATTCTCAAGAAATGATTATTCTGCACTCGCGGCACGTGCATCTGTTCACAGTCGTACTCGCTTATGGTTCAATTACTTCAGTCCCTGTAGAAAAACAGAAAGACACAAGTATTATTATAACAACTGTTCATACAATATATATATTTATTTCAATAGTATTTACCTTGATTTAGAACGACTGTCCTTTTGTCTGTCAGGAGACTTGCTCCTGGAACGAGACTTTCCACGTGAGCTCTTGCTGTCAGAACGTGAGCGACTTCGACTACGACTGTAGGACCGCCTTCGGTCTCTATCACGGCTTCGGGACCTGCTACGTGACCTGGAACGAGAGCGCCTACGGTCCCTGCTCCTGCTGCGGGATCTAAAAGCAGTTAAGCAAATTATATACTGAATGAATTTTTTTAAATATGTTGCATTGACGCTTAACAGAAATCATGTGATCGAAATATTTGTGCTATATGAGAATTATACAAATTTATAAATGTTAAATTTATTAACAACAGAAAGGTACGGAAATTAGAAAATAAGGGATCATTCTGGAAAAACCCAATGTGGGTTTTGTAATAGTATATGATTACTATAGCATTCACAGTAAGCTACGCTCTATAAATATGTGTTATCAGAGGGTTCAATGTAAGAAATTATAGAAACTAGAAACATGAACATGTGTAGAGACCAACGACCCAGGAAGTCTGCTCTATTATCAGTTGTGCTTGATTGGTCAAGAAGTTATCAGCGAGATATATTAAAGATAATTACCTTCCTCTTCGACGGCTGCCGCGGCTGCGGTGTGGGGAAGTTGGTCGTCCATATCGTGCCATCTGAACTCTAAGCTCCCTGCCATCCAGCAATCTTCCGTCCATTGCGTCCAATGCATCTTCCGCGTCCCGTTTATCGTAGAATCTAAAAATTCACGGAAATAATGAACATGACTCTCTCAACCAACATATATATGTTCAGCATATATATGCGTATATACATATATGTGTAACCGATAAGACGCAAAACGCCTGGCGGCATCGAAGCTTGTATCTACATATACTAAAGCCGTAGCGATCATACAGTAGATTAAACAATTATCTACAGCTTTCCGGAAATAACTCCCTAAGAAGAAATAAAACGTTAACGCAACGCTGGAACTTCTTAGCGGAAGCTACCTCTTCGGGAAGCCGAGCGTTCGAACGCATTTCAGATTAATTAACGATTATGTTTAGGAAATGAAAAGAGTTTTACCTGACGAACGCGAATCCACGGCTCTCCCGAGTGAAACGGTCCCTGGGTATGTAAATGTCGCCGACTTCGCCACATCGTTCGAACACACGTCTCAGGTCCTCCGGCGTCGTTCTGTAGGTGAGATTGTCCACCTTCAGGGACACCATCCCGTCGATTCGAGGCGGTGGCCTGCCGTAACTCATTTCAATAAGAGTTCCGGACTTGTTCGACGAAACTGAACCAACACTCCAGCCGGAAAAATTTGTTCCCGATTAAGTGGCACACGTCCACAGACGTCAGAGACAAGATGGCGAATAACGGAAGAACGAAGCGTACGCGCAGCACTGTGGGAAATGACGCGGACAAAACTCCTCACTGCGCGACTCAAGTGCACGTCCGTGCCGTACCGTTTCCACTATTTCCGCAAATGAATTACACCCTTTCTCTCGTTTAAACAATAACGATTATTCGACCGAGAAATTATTGATTAATTTCGTTCATTTGTTTCGGCCCCGGAAAAAGTTGAACGTTGGAATTCATTTTTTCGCTCGAACAAAGTTGCGTATATACGTCACGAGAACTATCGAAATTGTTTCAATGCGGTTTTAAATATCAATATTATAATCTCTGCGGTTTTTATCCGTATACTTTGTGGGAAAGTAGGATTCATATCTCGGTCGGCGTTGTACTTGTTTCGCACGGGACGCGGAACGACTTGCGTAGTACACTTCCGGTGGATTTGAATTTGAATACACGAAACGAAACAGGAAATTAATTTACGACACGTTTTTTCACGTAGTAATGAAATTTCGATGTAAATATCCGTTTAAACTCGAGAAGGCAATTTAAAAAATTGAATGGAAGAAACGGTCCGTACAACTTCTCTCAAAAACTCGTTCCGTTGCCACAATAATTTTTTTTTAGAATTGAAACACTGCAAGTATTAATCTCTTAAAATTAAGCTAATTTCTCGAAGTCCGAGGATGTAGCATAAAGAGAAATTTCTGGAGAGTTGTTGCGTCCTCATTAATGCTCTCCGGTTTCCGAACAAGTTTTTATATAAAAAAATCAAATTTATACAACGTACTCGCCGCGTTAAAATGGTGGTGAAACACTGATCGCAACACGAGTCCATTAACGCATTACTTTTGTTTTTTATTTAAGTTTTCAATGAAGCTGCATCTGTGGTATCACAACAATGCCCTTTTGCAATAAGATGCTCCCCAAGAAAAAAAAAACACATAATCTGTCAACGTCGCTCAAAAAGATTGTTCACAGCTTCGATCGTTTCTTTCCTCTCTGTTCAACGCGTCGTACAAAAAAGAAAAACGGATCGGAGAAAAAAAAAGAAGGGCGAACGCGATTGTTGTACATTTTGGTCCTTTGCCCGCCGATCGCCTGTGTCTGTCGCGTCGACATAGATTTTCGTGGATCATTTACCCGGGATGATAAGCTCGTCATGTTTCTCTTTTCGAGAGGAAAGATCGAAACATGATCGAGGACGTTCCCGGACACTCTAGCGGAAAAGAAAGAAACAAAGGCAAACGACGCCAACGACAAACACAGCGTCCGCTCGAACATTCATTGACTTAGGCGGTAGGCGCAGAAAAGTAAAGAGGCGTCGAGTGATCGCGAGTCTCTCTCTCTTTTTTGTTTGTTTTTGTTTTTCTTCTTTTCCTCGAAATCACTGTTTGTTTTGACCAAGCATTTGTCTTCTTCTCGACACGGGGAAAGAGTTGTCTCGAAACGGAAATGGACAGAGAAAATCAAAACAGTTCGTACCTAATTATCCGTGACCGAGAAAAGTCGCGTGGGTTTATCCGAGATCGATCAAACAATCGTCTGGAGTAGCGCGCTCATGATTATTCGATGAGCTGTTGATGGCTAGTAGAATGCGGAGCTTCATGCAATTATGGATTATCATCGAGTCGAATTCGTTGATCGAAATGTGTCAAGGAGAATATTGAAATGATAGAAAGCGCGGGCAATTGTTTGACACTCGGTCTGCTAATACAGAATTTCAACGAGGGCAAAAAAATTGTAGAGTAGCTTCATTTGTAGGTACTACCTACGCGTACTATCTTCGCTGAGAAAGATAGTGATTTATTGGTACACGTGCTTCGAACGCTATTCACGTTTGTAATTCATGCGAGCAGAATAGTTCTCGTACGTTTCTGATTGATTTAAACAGCGTAGAGATTCGTTTGCAGGTTCTAAATAAAATAGAAACCTCAATTAAACTTTATTAAACTTCATACCATACTGAATTCAAAGACAATCGTGTATGCCATAAATGCATAAAATCCGCAGTCTAATAATAAGTTCCTTATATTCTCTAGTTAATACATCTGTCCATCTCAGCCTCGAATTAATTTCCAACAAATCACATAGCAGCCCAATAAATAGCTTAAAATGTCTAACAGGGTTTTTCGCTTATCGATACAATATAAAAAAGAGATTTCGAAATAGTATATAGTAAGGAAGATAGAGATTCAAAAGACAGAGATTTTGAACTGAAGATACAAGTGGATAAAAAGATGGAAATAGAGAAAGAGGGAGAGAGAGAGAGAGAGAGAGAGAAGAGAGGGGAAGAGGGAGAAAGACACGATAGAGATTCCAGTAAAATTTCATGGATTCAAGTTAGACCCGTAAGTTAATCGAAGTTAGGTACCACTGTCATGGGAGGTTTCGCATACTGTGCTTCGGTATTTATAAATTAATCTTGTCCCAACGATATCGCGCGTGAGACTCACGACTCATTACATTACGATATTAAAATATATATATTATGTGTGTGCATGTACAGTGTGTCCTGTTATTCATGAAACAACAATTCCTCGTTCATGGATTATCAAAACCAATAACTCTAATTATTACCGAACAAGGAATCGTTCGAAACACTTGCGAGACTGTCGGTTATCCTATCAACACCTGGACTGCAGATTTTATGCAATAGATAAAACTGTATAGAATGCGCAATCAAAACAATGATCTCAATAAAATGTCGCCAATAGAATAGATTTCTACCTCTTACATAGACGTTAATGTACAAAAATGTAAATATAAAAATCAGCAATCCGGTAATCTTGTAAAACGAAGAAGAATTAGTAATCACTGTCGCCACTTCGGTCTCACAAATCACAGGACAGTCTGCACAAGATACAGGCGAAGTGAACTCAGCAGGTCGATCGTACGGGGCAAACATCATTGTCATGATAGAGAAAGAGCTTCGATACAGTTGGTGGACAAGATCTAACGAGCTTTGCGAAGTTCCTCAGCGACCGTGTGGAACCATGTTCCTTTCTGTCAACAGAAATTCCAGCTGGGAAGATTCCGGCATTGTAAAAAATGCCTTCACCCTCCGAACTAGATTCTAATTCTTTCAGTTGCCGGTTTGAATAATTGAGATCTCACAGAAGAAGATTTAGAAGTAAGTCGATTAACCCATTAACTGCCAAATTTTCGAATGAAAGAATGAGACTAAACTGTCAGGCTTACCACAAATATATTCCTGGCGTCGAGTGGTGTACGTAAAATTCCAAAATCCCCAAATGGGGATCGTGGCAGCTAATGGGTTAAGAATGGCTGCCGTAAAGAGTTACAATTCGTGACTATGGTTTAGATTCAACAAGACAACGATCACCCATTGATTCTACAAAACTCTTCAGATCCTGTCCGCCAAGTATACGTCTGAATACTTGAGAATACCGAGCTTGGACGACGCGGCGTCTCGCGTCGAAATGCGCTTTCGCGTCGCCTCGTTCAAGCCGCTGCTTACACTATTTACTATTCAACAATTCAAAATACTTATAATGATACACACAACCTTGAATAATCTCAACAGCTGTTGGCCTTAGCCCGAACTAACTTACATATCGTAGATCGTGGATACAAAAGTAGTTTATTTCTCATTTTTTCTCTCCGCTATTGCTAAAAACCCGACGTGGGTTCCCGCTTCACCTGCCGGAACACGCGCCGAAAAAAGTTGTTTCAAAGTTAGCTCCGCGACAACGCTCTACGAGCTTTCCTCTCGTCTCGCTATTATTTCTCTCTGTTTGTTGCTTCTTGTTCCCTACTAAAGCCTGTTTAATTTCAACTTCTTTTTTCTTTTTTTTCTCTCTATATATATATATTTTTTTTTCTCTCGTTCTCGCTCGCACATATCGCTCGGTTTCTCTCATTGTTGTATACAAAATATTGTAATCAGGGCACTCACAATTCATCCAGTCGCGTGCTGGCGTTCCTCTCCTTTTCTCTTGTCCTCTCTCCCTTTCTTTCTCTCACTCTTTCGAGGTTTTCTCTCTGTTTAGAGGAGAGAAAGGGGAAAGAGAAAAGAAAAAGAACGCATGGCCGCCGCCGCCGCCGTCGCCTCGCTTAGGTTCTCACGAGTTTCGCCTTACGATATACATTAACCGTTCTGCCTCGCGTCTCATTTACCCATTATTTAATATTACACTCGATATAAAAATAATACTCAGTCGATTAGTACAGATTTAATACTCGGCGTAAAACCGGGAGGGAAGGGGTCTTGGCGCTTCCGGTCGTGCGGCCACCACGATTTGCAATCTGCTGCATATCCTTTCATTTTTTTTTTTCGTTTTCTTTTTGCCTCTTGCTTCACTTACTTATGCATTATTAAGTTACATACATTGTGACTTAGGAGGTCCACCAGAGGAGTCTGACGCGATATCAGAATGTCCACGGTCGAGCAGGCGGACGGAACAGAGCCTGGCCCGACGTTGAAATCACCGATCATCAACCGTATCGTCTACGATCCGCCGAAAACGTACCCGTACACCGATCGAAATTTTTATTCCCGAGTTTTGTGAGCATCAACCTTTTATTTTTTATACATTTATTAGAAAATATCTCTACTTGTAACAAAGCTGCTGTTCACGGCGTAAAACGAATATTCGAGGATAAATATTTGATACACAAAAATACTCATTCACAAAATTTTGTGTTTTTAAAACGTACAAGTCACGTAATCTGGTCGTTCTTGTTAGTACAAAGACGATGTTTAACACTAAACGTACCGAGCTATAAATGTAACAGATACATGTTGCCTTATAAAAATGACAAGATTTAATTGATTTAGACTTTGCGCGGTTCTTATCGCAATGCGTGCTTTACTAAAGATATTTATTGAATCATTGCTCATGAAAGCATGTTTATAATTTCAAAAATTGTCAAATAAAATAACTAGAACCGGTCATTTGAGTGGTGGTGGTACGTTAAGTAGTTCAGTGGTAAGAAATTTGGAAAAATTCCCGGCATCTGATGATTTAATAAAATCGCTTTGTACTTTCTAGATAAATCGACACAGATCGAACGGGTGTTTACGGTTTAAATACGCCAGCGGTGCATGACCACGAGTTTCTTTCACAATATGCAGATTGATTCCCGGAATCGATCTCGGAGCAGGTCGCTCGGCTCTCGAGAAATGAATAAACGTATCGCCGATGACGCGCCACACGCGTGCGTCAATGAATATGCATGCATCAATGAATAACGCCGATGTCTGAATGAAACGATGTCAACGAGACGCATGGGTGATCTCAACGCGGCGCCTAATCGCTCTATCAAACAGGGTGTATCGAGCCTCCCTTCCTCGCGAAAACCCCTTCTTTCTTAGTCGTGTTACAATTATGCATCGTTTACGTTCTCCACGCTCTCGTCTCGAGGCTTTCGTATACAATTGTTCATTACGGGCGCTCGTGTTTGAACAGTTTCTCTCTCTCTGTCGCGACGAAGCCTCGTGACCGCGTTTTCCTCGGTGTCGGAGACCATAATCGGACGGCGACGAGGCATCTCGCAGCGATTCGAACTGCCTTCGATCGTTCGAGTCGTTCGGTACTAATTAAGACGGGTTTCCTCTTAACTTATGCTTCAGAGTTCACCCAAAGTGTAAGGATAATTGAGGGTGATTAAACCGAACACCGTGTTCCAGAAAGAAAAATTTCTTCGTTTCTGGCGAGCCTAAGCTTTAGGGATTCATTTTTTTGTCACGGTTCAGACATTCATTTTCGAACTTCATTACAGGAGCCAGACATTTCTTTCTCATCTGAATCATTGAATTAAGTTTAGAACAATCTATCAATGTTCTCAAAGATCTTTAATCTTCCGAGTGCACAAAGTCCATTGTTCGTTATAGTTTTGTAAAAAGAGTGTTCGCTAGACCGCGGATTTTTGTTTAAAATGAAAATTGTCTGCGTCGGTTGTAATGCATATGAGACGAATAGAATTGTCATTGTTCCTTTGACACTAAACGTACCGAGCTATAAATGTAACAGATACATGTTGCCTTATAAAAATGACAAGATTTAATTTATTTAGACTTTGCGCGGTTCTTGTTACAGTGCGTGCTCTACTAAAGATATTTATTGAATCATTGCTCATGAAGGCATCTTTATAATTTCAAAAAATTGTCAAATAAAATATTTAGAACCGGTCATTTGGTACGTTTAGTGTTAATCACTTCAACGAGATGAAAATAATGTATGTATAATGTACTCGTCGTTGTGATGAATGAATAAAATCCGCGCTATAGTGATCACTATGATAAATTCAATCTCTCTGTGTCGATCTCACTCGATTAATTTTGTGAGATATTTTAAGAGAGTAATTCGTATTAATTCCTGTTTTAAATGGATGAATACGATATTTTCGGCAAATTTTGCAACGTTGGTTTCGTGAATTGTTTAAGGGGCGATTAGTTCAACGGCAATTCGAATGATCGAAGTGAGAGCCATGCCGATCGACGACCGATCTGACGGAGAGGTGTCGCGTGTTCGTATCCGAACCGTTCTTATTTAAAATATTATTACTTGAACATTATTCAACGAAATCTCCAGGCGAAGGCACCTAAAGCATCGACCGTACACGCGACACTTTGTCAAGTGCCGCGTGTATTCTAGATACACGTGTATACCGAGTGTGTCCCGAAAGAGAAAGGAGGGAATGACCATACGCGCGCAGTGCCTGATCTCTCTAACGAACTAATGAACTCGTTTACGAACGAAAAAAAAAGAAAAAAAGAAAGAAAGAAACAGGAAAAAAGAGGGGAAGAATAATGGAGTAAAAGAGAGAGAGAGAGAGAGAGAGAGAGAGAGAGAGAGAAACAGAGAGGAGAAATGAAACTCGCGTTATAAACGTAGAATACGGTAGAAACAATAAATTAAGCCAGTCGTTGCCAAATGTCTTACGCAAACGTCGGTGCAAAAAACAGTGAATACAATAATAAATTATAGTTTAAATAAATTCAGGGGAGGGTCACTTATGTAAAAATAGACGTACAAAAACAGGGACGGAGGGTTGTTTGGGAGGGGAAGGGATGAAAGGATTAAAAAGGTACGGTTTGGCGGCACGGGGAACAAGGAGGAGGGGGGCGAATAACTAAATAATTTAATAATTAAGTAAGACAAAATCTCGCCGTCGGGGGATTCGTTTAAGTAGTGTTGGTTAAAACTCCTTATCAGCTAAAGTCAAACGCGTAGAATACTGATACATAAAAAAAACTCTATAAGAAGCCTCAGCTTATTTTTTTTTCTTTACCATTGTTAAAAAAAAAAATTAATAAAAGAAAGAAAAAAAAGAGGAGACGAACCGTTCGTGCGTGGGCGGTCTCTCTGCAACTAAATCTTACTTCGTTTAAAAATGAACATTATCTTGTAAATGTTCTATCCTCAATTCGTACTCGATAATGTGTATCCGTACGTGTATGTGTGTGTGTATGCGTATGTCCTGTGTACACGTCACGTATGTAAATATATATATATATATGTGTATATATATATATAATAGCAATACTCGATTTCTCGTGTTCTAATAATTATAAAAAATATCCTCTAGTTTTCTTTTGAATTAGTAGAGAGCTCAAACCTATGTTCTACTTACGCGCCTACGTTGGTAATAATAATAATGATAAAAAATATATATAAGAATAATAATAATAGTAATAATAATATTAATAATTATTATTATGTATTTTTCGTGTGGTTTAACAAGCTACCGCGAGCCGAAACAAAAAATTACAACTGAGGGAGAAGAAAAAAAAATGCCTAACGAAGTAACTGTCCATTTCTTCCGTTTGTCCTCGCCTATCGATGTTATTCTGCATAAATAAGTTCGTTCTCTTCGCGTATGGTACACTTATAAAATGGTATGCTACACACAAGTGTTTCTGTCGACGAAATTTAAAACTGGCGGTCCGGGGGGCCCGGCAATACCTGCCCCCCTGTGTACTTTAATAGTCGTTTACTTTCGATCTCGTCTCCCCGTTAAGGAGATCCTGTTTAGCCTAAACACGTCCCGTATCTTTTCAAACAAGCACCACCCGTTCAACGAACGACTGTTCCTAGTGGGAAAATTTTATTACAATCTGATTTAAGAAAAAATCGGACTGCAACACTTTCCTAAAGTCAGGAAAGAAATTTTGTTAACACTAGAACTACCAAGCACTAGATGCAACTGGCATACATTGCCTTTTAATAACAACAAAATTATACTTGTTTAGATTTGGTGCCAGTCTTGCTTAAATATCTATTTCGATAGAGAAGTTTATTAAAAAGTTTTCTCATGAAAACATATTTATAATTTCAATACTTCTAAAAGAAAAAATTAGGAGCAAGTCATTTTGACTCATCTGGTAGTTCTAGTGTTAATTATGAAATGACTTCTTTTCGATATCCTTGTTTGGAAGTTGTTTCTATATCCTTGTTTGGACACCAGAGACAATTATAATAACTGACTCTGAGTGAAATGCACCGATGTAACATTGTCTTGAATTTTTGTCGACGGTGTGAACAAATGAGAGGTGGCCAGGACTTATTTAAAAGATACGTGACTCCCGAGCCTACTTGTGAAACAGGAAATACATTGAATACGTACTAAGTGGAAGGATCATTTCGACGCATGAGAGAGAAAGCTTAGCAATCTGTCATTCGGATCGCACTAGTGAGAAACCTCATCATCGCTTATGTCTCTTCCTCCAATACTCGGGTAGTCAGGTAACGAGACACCACACGCACAGTGCTGTTCTTATGAAATCAACGTCATTCAAAATCCATTATGTATATTGCCAGACCGCGCGTGATTACGCCAGCCACGATCGAATAAAAATCTCAACGCGGCTGTTTCCCTTTTCAACGCCGATCTTATGAAACCCTTAACAGAGAATGCGAAAGGTTGCCTCTTATCGTGGGAGCTGGCATAAACGCACGCAGTCTATGCATATTACTAGACTGCACGGAACGCTATGCAAGATAAAAATGGTATCCATCGACCACAAAAGACAGACTTCTACAAATAATAACTTCTACAAGTTATAAATAGTGTATCAATGTTCCTCGAATATGTTAATTCGTCCATTGTTTTGAACTGCACCCAGTGATGTTTGTCATAAATGTATATAACCGGCAGTCCACGCATTACACGGCTAATCGTTAAACAGATACATGTATATCTAGACTTTTATGAAACATTGAACCAATTATTTACAATTGTTCTTGTGGAGAAACGGAAGAGACAGCACTGCGCCGTGGTACCATCGGTACTCGTACATTAATATAGAATTAGTATATTTTGTATATGTATATATATAATATATATACATATGTATATTATATATATATCTATACGAGTGTGTTCATAAGGCTCCTTTGATAACGACTAAAGACTAAGTTTGCTCCACGGGTTACTGCAAGCGAATTTTTAATAGCTCTGCGCGAGAGCGGCCTTAACCAAGAGTTATCACTGATAAAGAAGACTGAGAAAAAAGGTGTCGAAGGGCGGAGGTGGGGGGAGGGCAAGGTAGAAAAAATGATGAGGGGGCGAGGGGAGAAATGAATAAATGTTGTGCATGACGTCGTGAAAGAGAAAGATAAAACGTTAATTTTTATCGTATGCCCTTAACTATACTCTATGTTACACAGACTAAATCTATTTTTGGCAAAGTTGTTTATGTATACAATGTTAGATTATTACGATACATGAGTAGATGCACTGGCCATCGTATTATGTGCTATTTAGCTTCCCTTAATACCTGTTTATTAACACATGATCTGTACAATCTGGAAAAAAAGTAAATCAGTGATAGCCCTTAGAGAGAAAGAGAAACAAACAGACAGAGAGAGAGAGAAAGAGAGAGAGAGAGAGAGAGAGAGAGAGAGAGAGAGAGAGGGGAGATACAGAGACGATGAGCATGAAAAGATAAACCCCTGGCTGGCAGGCACATTTTACACCCAACCGATGGAGATACTATTGCCGTATTCTCGAACCGTAGTAGCCGCGAAACGATGATCGGACTGAGAATATAGTATCGTCTATTAATAAAAGAGCGATAACGATTTAACTATTTTTACACTGAACACGAAAGAGATTCATACGAGGAGAGCACAACCGTTCTCTGCCTCGTCCAATAAATACTGTACTTATCTACCTACAATTTGGCAACAACCTGTATCAAATTTTCCCGTCTTTCCACCTGCTTATATCGTTAAGTTTCGTTACGGGTTAAAATGACCATCCACCCTGAGAGGAGTTAATTGATTAACGAGGGCGAAAGAAATCACATTTTTCCTATTCTTCTTTTTACAATCGTATCGAATCGTAACATAAATCGCTTCTTTTTCTTAACTGACTTCCTTATCAACCCTTCTACAGTGTTCATTTAATTGTTACACGCTTTTGTGAAATTAAAATGAAAAATTAATTATTGCTAATTAAATGTGGCGCACTTGTCGAAGAATCAGTGCAAGGATTTGTAATTTCTAGAATTAGAACATGAATAACATGCGTATATACTTGCCACCAAAGTTATTTACGTTACGATCGAATAGCGAACAAAGTCGGAGGTGAGAATTTAAAAAAAAAAAAAAGGAACGGTTTGGCGGATGCTCGCAGCAACCGTGGAGCAATAAAAATTTGTTACTTTTAACGTCCGGCATACAGAGATGAGTTGTAATCTAAGTATTATTTCCTGAAGTTTCTTGTATGTTTGTTCATTGTCGTCGAGAGAGCATGTGAACGAGTATTGTGTGACGACAATCTACGTACCATCGCGTTTCTTATTGCTTTCGGAGTCTTAGCTTATACATGGTGGTTGCGCTGTTTCATTTATTAAGTACAAATTATTCTGCATCGACAACAGCCGCAAAAAAGAAAGGCTTCCGAGACGTTACGGGGGGGGGGTCAAGGGGGGATTCGGTAAGAGTGATGGGGGCGAAGGGGGCAGAGATAATACGTAAAAGGTAGAAAAAAATCAGTATTAAATGTGTTCACACCGGCAGTCTCGTGCTCACGTAAAAAAAAAGTACCTACATCGTCTAAATGAAGATCCTGTTTATCTTGTAAGTAAATATTCGCGCGGGTTTTTCTTTTGTTTCGCCGCGCCTGATAAGACCTAAGAGGGTAAAAGGGTAAGAGGGAAGAGATAAATCGCTGAAAGGCCACTAGAGTATGATGATACTGGCATTAACGTAATTTGGCAAAGCTCAAATTACCGAGTACGCATCGGACAATTATTACAGTAACACATTTGTCACGTCGTGTAACCGTATTTGCTGTTTTCCTCGTTGGTTTTCCTCCCCGCGCCTAACCGAGAGAGGAGAACACATACACATATCCCTTTGCGTTATTAAAGCCGATTTAAAAAATACATTCTCTTTCACAGTTTTCTCGCTCACTAATTATAGAATCAGCTGGGTCGTTTCTTTCACTTAATAATTACGCAAGACAACGAGAGTATTATGATTGTTACCGTCACTGACAGCTAAAAGCCCGTGGAACAAAACGGTGAGAATTTTTTTCCGTTCACCAAATCCATTTTATACTTCATCATATATCATCGTCTACGTTTTTTCGTGTTTTCTCTTTTTTTTTTTATTTTGTTTGTTTTCGTTTTATACTTCGAAGCCTTCCCGAACAGTAAATCTAGCACCGTTCTTAGACACTTTCACTGGTGACTGTGTTTCTTACGTCACTAAGAAAACAGACAACGACCACCATTACACATCTTTGTCGTCCCGTACGCGGGAAATACGTGCGCGACACCGAAAGAACAATTTGCGCGTGTATGTACAACGATTCTCGCCCGTCGCTCTCTAGCTGCAAGCGTACAAAATTTTGTATAAAAATATTCTTCGTATTATCCGTGTGTATATATATGTACATAATTCGAATAACCACGTAATTAATACTGTGTATTTAATATCATCGTTCCTTCGTGCGCTCTGCACCACGGGCTTGGTAGCTCGCGGGAAAAAAATTATCGTTCCCCCACCCCATAAGGTATTCTGCTACCTTTCGATTCTCGCGTTCACCACGGGAATATAGAGACAGAATCAGAGAGAAAAAGAGAGCTCAAAAAACGGAGACGGGTCTCCTCGAACAGGAGAATCGGTAGCAGAAACCACGAGGAGAACAATCTCATCTTCTACACCCTGTGTATCACTGAACAGAACTCTGCTGTCTAGAGATTCTTTGTTATACATATTTATATATAGATATATACCTAGCAAAGTCGTTCTGTAGCTGGCCAAAAATGTGTTTCAGTGTGTGTCTTCGGATAACGACGTCGCAACTAAATTCAACGGTACGTCCGAGACATTTTCTTCATCTCCCTCCTCTGCTTCTTCGGCGTCCCCAGATAAATGACATTGTTCTCGGCCTTCTGCTTTCACATGCTGCCACAAAAATTCAATTAGTGTCCGACGTTCGACAACATTAGCTAACTACATCACCTGTCGCATTTGCTAAATATTTTTTTCAAAATTCATGGAACACACTTTCAAAATTAATATACAATTATCTGAATAATGTGGACATTTTTCTCAAGGAGTTAAGAAATTCTAAAATTTCTTTGAAGAGGCTACATATAACTTGGTGAGTATTTTCTAATACGGGAAGTTATAGTTTTTGTTTCCCAAAAATCAAATTTCGGAATCGAAGTAGCTGCCATTTTGCGAAGAATCAATATATTAAAAAAGGGCTATGACAAAAACTTCGTATGTATTATAAGAGAAATTTTTTTTCAAACAAAAGCTGCAGAAATTACAATGGCTACTGCTGACATTCTTTCCGCTGGCCTTCACAAGACCGCATCTACGAGACTCATTACTTGACATTTATCTTTAAAAATTGCAATGTATATACATGAAAGTATGTACTTTACTGTGTATATATACACATTTTATAATAAAACTTATTTTTTAGGAAATAAAAATTATTTTATTTGGCCCCATTTTTCACGCTTCATGGTGCATCTATTCCCTGAACCCCAAAGTCGTTTCGAGTTCGTAAAAATTTGTATATGTTCTACTAAAAATGCAAAATACTTTGAACTCACATGCATCATGTATGTAGGCAAGGGGAGGGAGTAATTAAGTTGAGCGGCAGAGTGTGGTGGATGTGCACCAGGTATACGTGGCGGTGTTAACGCGGCAGCCATCATCAAGTGAGGCTGTATTTGTCTTCGTAGAGCTGCCAACATGTCTGCACTTTCTGCGTCCATTTGTTCCGATTGCGGTGGCAGAATCGCGTCTCCTTTTTCTGGAAAAACGTCCATGTTGAGATAGAAATATTTGACCGGTTGCGTGGAATACAAAACGTTTAAAATCCCTACTTCTATGCCTCGTTGGTTTTTCACCCTTAGGTCTACGTCTACGTGTGTGTATCGTATCCCTTCGCATAGTGGACGGACGGTTCACCCCGTGGAGTTTATAGTAAAGTCCACAAGCGTTACAAACCATCTCCCCCTTCATGTTTCTTCTCCATATAGTCGTGGTCATGGTGCCGCAATTTGTGCAGGACATGTCTACCTTTTTAGTCATGTTGCCGCTATGCTGATCGAACTGTTGTTTCTGATCCTCCACCTATAATGACGATATTACATAAATACAAATCGAATGTATGCATTACTAGGACGTTAAGTAATTAATCGTACCTTCACCTTCATTTTATTTGACCACGCAGTAAAATCTTGTGCTTGTTCTTCGTTCGGTTCGTGCTGGTAATTAACAATGTCCGGACTCATTGGAGCTTTGCTAGGGTAACTTTGTTTCCTACGGCCCTTTGTCTCCTTTCGTCCGACGCTGGCTGGACTGGATGGATTACTATCCATGGAAGTACCCTGAAGAAAGTTAAAAATAAATATCGCATTTAATTGGAAGGTCCAATTAATTCTGTAACACTAGATTTATGAGGCACTAAAGATGATTATTTTACATTACTTTTGAAAAATAACGAGAACGTGTCTATCCTAATTTTCAGCCATTTTTTAATAATATATATTCAGAGAAATAAAATTGTTCAATCGTAAATTAAAAATATTAGAACGCGTCCCGTAAATTTAGTGTTAATAAAATATGTATTAAAAGATTGAAACTTTAATTTTATTTCTCATTCAATGAAATTCAGAAGTCTATTTTTACTCTAATTTTTGTAGGAATCATGAGTCTATGATTATTTGTAAATTCGTTCGAAAAGCGTGGGGCTAGAAACGCAAACGGCCTGCACCTTGAAAATCGGGCCAGGTACGAGTATTTTGGCCGACGGTTTCCGAAAAGTAGCAGTAATTCCCCGTAGGTACCTGTTATCAGGACAAAAAGCCAATATAATGGAAAACGCCACAAAAGATACTGCAGTCCTATTTCTTATTCTACTAGAAATTGAAGAATTCCTCGCGCCGAACAAAGTACGCTCTAAAATCTATAGAAACCCCAACTTATCCGAACATCTGTTAACAGCGGGTTGACATGGTGGGCTCAGCGCTTATAGCCTATCACAAAGAGTCTCTTCGGTTATCTATTATCTACAAGGCCTACCACGTTTCTTACCTGCAGGCAGATGGGACCCTGAATAGCCCCAAAAGGGAACCCCTGACACCCTAAGGGTCACCTGACCTGTCTTCCTTTCTATACCTGCAGATCTCTCCTGGTATTTGCATTGAACAAACTGCAAGGACTTCCCAGGGAAAACTGTTATTTGCACGGAGATCAGGCCCGGGAGAACAGTAACAGCAAGGAAAAGCAAAGGTCCCTCCCGTTTCTCCATAAATCTCGGAATTTTACCTCAACTTATAACTCCCGAAAAAAGTCGGCGTTCGCCGCTGTGTTTGCACATGCTAACGTCGTACGTTTCATTAACCCCTTGCCAAATAATACCCAGTCAGACCCGCGATAACGATTTCAAACAAAATCTACTAAATATGTACGTTCTTCATTTCTATTAAATTATAAACTAACTTTTATTCTATTAACAATATAAACGGGATACGTTCTAATATCTTTTATTTACGATGATTTTTTTTTATTATTTTAGGCTTTTAAAAGGTCTACAAAAATTCTGGAATACGTATTGAAGTTCCTATTTTAATGTATAATCGTTGGAAAGTCGAATGTTTAAAGCATTAATAGGAAAAAATATCGAAAAAAAGAAATTAAACGACCCTGGTTGCCCACGGAAAGTTAAGAAAAATGGCTAAAAATTTGGATAAACACATTCTCATAATTTTTTTTTAAATAATGTAAAATAGATGCTTTTAGTGCTCCGCAAATCTAGTGTTACACGAAGGACAAGTAGATATAAAGAAAATTGTGGTGCAAGGGATTAACATCAACAAGTAGAAAGATAAATGTTAAATGGCACAAACCTTGTTTTCTATACAAGGGACATTGGTGCGATTGCCGAGTACCGAACAGTCCGGTACTGTACGCTCGATTGTAGTCCCTTGAGTGTCTCTGTAGAACCTGATTTGCGGCGACACTCGATCCGAATCGACAGCAGTAATACCGATCTGTCTGTTATTAATTAAAGTACGTAGAAGATTAGTTGCTTCGCCGGTAAATCCGTTATTCAGTTTGTCGCCGTTCGTCCTGGTAATCTCTAAACTCCTATTACTACAAGAAAAGAAAACCGACTGTTACAATTACACGATTACACGAAAGGACAATAGAGCAATAATCAAGTGCAAAGATAAAGCCGTGCAGGTCCTTCTCCATGAGGTAATTGGTTTCCTACTATAATCCCAAATAATGACAATGGTATCTTATCTTTGGGACTACACCTGCTGTAAGTGGTTGCTACTTAAGTAATCCATTAGGTAAATATGTGTTAGCCACACAAAGTTTGTTTAATTATCCTTAATTAGTAACTGGCCGAATCAACAGTAATAATATCTACTAAACAAATAAGAATATTCTTGAAATTTTTATTTGAATGAATCAAAATTTTTCTGTTTCTCCAACAGAGTTTGATCAATGGAGTTATTCTACGTTTATCGGATTCTTTTATTTAACGCAGTCTTTATGCAAAATAAGAATTTCTTTAATAACGTTTGCAAGTTGAAAATAACATACAGATGCTCTTCAGTTTGTTTAATCCACCCACCTATTTTTTTTATGAATTGATATTTTATTTTTGATATTTTATTTTATTGATATATGATATTTTATTTTATTTTTATTGACATTTTATGATTTTTTTTATGCCTGATATAACATTATACTTACTTTGCTAATGCTTGCCACAGTTTAGTTGTTTCTTGGTCGATATTGGTGTCAGAACAATTGCTTTCTGGTGTGTCCATTCTATTCACTGGACTGTGATTGGGGGTGCTTGGCTTGGATTCCTCGTAATTCGTTTCTACTTTCATTCTTTTGTTGATGGTCATGTCGTAACCATTTTCCTCCCCCTCTGTATCCTGCTCATCCCGATCTTCAATTTCTAATCTGTCTGGATCAGAGCTGTTCGAACACGTGTCATCCTCTGGTTCACACTTAATGTTATCATGCTCTGGCATGTCATTGGTGCGCAGCTCCAAATGATGCGTTTGCGTCTGAGGTATAACGTTTTGATTAATGCTGGCCGGAGAGTTAGGCTCCTCATTGAACAATGTTTTGTTCAATTGGAGAAATGACTGTAGAGGGCTTAAGCCTGCTACTTTGGCAGTGGAGAAAGACTTCTTCTAAAACAAAACAAAGATTCTACTACATTTACGACACGGTGCTACAGACTAAACAGGTAAGACTAAAATAATAATCGAAAAGCGTGTTAAACAACATCAACAGAATATATAGCAGGATTATTTACCAATAAAAACCAGACACATGCTGAGTAGTTTCTTTTAATTCTAGGAATTAGATACAGTATTTGTACCTTGTACCTGATCAGTAGTAAATAGCAGGAAAATAATTAGCTATGCATAACTTTTTTTATATTCTAGTCGCTATCAAACTGATAAGGTTAAAGTTGATTGCAATAACAGAAACCTTGAAGTGTCTTATGTAATTACTGATATATCAGGGCACAGAAGCAAATAAATGGTATCCTGCACATTTATTGCAGACGTGTTGGAATTACATAGAACACATATGTGCCCAAGCATTCTTATCTACAATCACACATTACATGTTCACGGTTGCATCATTACTAGGAATGGAATGACTACTACCTCTGTCAGGAGTGTTAAACTAATTTTTATTCGTTAGTCAATAAACGGCATGCTCACATTATAAAAATCCTATCGTATACCGCTCTTGTTAAAACTACATGCAAAAATTACTTTACAAATATACCTGATCATCGTGCGATGATAACTGCTTGGCATAATCCAGGTACTGTTTGAGTATGACATCAGATTTATGTGACACCTCGCGGAAGTTGTGTAGTACGTCCAACTTGTACACACAATGGTGACAAATGATCGGTGGCAAAGAATCCCCATCTTTCACCTGAATCAAACGCAACGGCAAGATTGATTTTATAATCAACCCAGATCCCTTGATTTCATATAGAGCCTACATTGTTTGGTGCATCGTACGCACATGTAGGTCATATTCGTGGAACGAACAGATTCCAAGCAACTCGAAATAGTGGGAAAAAAATAATTCAACTACCCCTAGCAGCAAGTCTTATCAAAGATCGAGAAAATAATCGATCGCGAAACGATCTGACCGATCGTTCGGGATTTATACGAAAGTTTCGGAAGTCTCGGTATCGTAAAAGGAGTTCCGAGAGTCGTTAAGAAAATAAAGAATTTCCGGGAGGATAAGAATACGTTCGGTCCAGACGGGAGTGAAGGCGATACCGAACGTGATATGTGTATGTGTGTGTGTGTGTGTGAGTGTGTTGATCGTTCGAAGTAGGTTGGACGGAAGCAGAGCTTTCCTCCAGAAGAAGCATATATAGCGAACCCGTGGGGACGGGAAGACGAATTACAGAAGGGAGAAGAGCAGAGCGCTGCAGGGGAGAGCCAGAGTGAAATGTGACAGGGACTCGTGGAATCCGCGTGTGAAACCTGATAACAGGCCGTCTAAATAAGGAGCTGGCTCCCCTCCCCTGTGCGGATCCGCACGAGCGAGGAGCAGAGCTTATCACTGCCATTTTAAATGCCCCCGTGAGTAGTCGGCTTATCTCGCGGACACATCTCTTGCCAAACTTTCTCCCGTGGCACGCGCACACACATGCACACACACGTGCGCACGTACACGCACAGAGACACGAGCGCGCACACATGTATTTACGGACACACACGCACCCTTGGGAGACGGCGAACGTCCGAGAGAGACGGAACATGACGTAGACGAGGACGGACCAGGCGAGACGAAGCGAGAGTGATGGCAGAGCACGCGAGAGAGAGGGAGACACGCTGATAATGCGAGCGACCACAGATGGTCGCGTCTTGATTTATCGGTATCGCGAGCGCACGAGGACCCGGTGAAAACTCGGGAAACGGGACTCACCGTGATCGAGAGGCACGTCAGTATCTTGTCGGCGAAGTTTCGCTGGGCGCCCTCCTCCTCGAATATGGACAATTTGACACCGTCCGACGATAAACAAAGGCGACACAGCTCGTAGAACTTGGGCGGTACATCGAACATAATTGTGAGCTCCGGCTACGTTGCGCCCTGCGTAAAGCGCGAGTCATCAAGAGGTAGACTCTTTCCTTGGCCGACGTACTATCTTTCTCCACTGCCACTACGCGTTTAGCGACGAGGAAGGGTACGCGATCACTTATCACAGTCACCGCCGCGGCTCATTGTCAGCGGCACAGTACATACGATCATGCACTCTCGATTCTAGATAGAAAGGAGACTACCATCCGGTCCATGCGACCTCTGCTCACGCACTCCGCCAGACGCGACACCCCGACGCGCTTCCGCGATCGATCTGCAGTGCGCATGCGCCCCTAAGTGGGTACACTAGGAACGATTCAAATTCATTGTTTCAGAGCAAAATTTAATTTCATCATAAAATCGTTTCTGTTTTGTCTTGGTAGAAAATATTTTCATCACACCCGTTACACTACGATTCACTTTACCGTTGCAATGATTAGAACTTCTCCGTCGTTCATGAGAAAAAAGTTTGTTTATTAAGCGCCTGTGTACCCTTCTACTGGGGTTAGGGGTTAAATATAAACAAATCTGCTTTTTAAAAGTGCTAAATAATCAGCAGTAGGTAAAGTGTTAATAGGGTTTAAATATTGACGCGTTTTCCAACGTTTTCCAGGTGTTCAATCCTTTTCTTCTCTTTCATCGAATAGCCCGGAGAAAAGGATGAAAATAAAAATATATAGTAGGGTGTCAAGGTCATCAGATTTAGGTACATGTATGATCATCAAACGTTTTGACAAGAGTTTTACATCTAGAGTGCTCTATGTTTATTGGTTTCGATTCTCGATCATCGCCAGTTGGTGGCGCTCGGATACCCGTGGAACCATTTTGAAACTGAAATGAAATACAATGGAAGATTGTAAACAATAGTTAAGACATTTAACTTTCAAGAATGTTCTTTAAATTGTTTTTTACTTGAAATAAATAATCACTAAATCCACGCAATCATCCTTCTTCTACAAACACCAATAAACAAATTAATAGTCGAAGCTATTTCGTTTGACATTCTCAATTCATTTTCCTTCAACAATTTCTGAGGATCTACTTGTACATTTATGGATGAAAAAATTCTTTAACATAAAGAGACAATATTACATTTTGATATCAATCGCATGTTAGATATACTAAGATTTCGTCTAAAATATTTGTATAAAGTAACAATAATGTTTTGGGTTCTTAATTTCGCAGGAGTCCTCGCATTTCCGATCAAGCACCGCGCCATCTTTCTTCTACCATTTTTCTGGACCGTCTGATTTTCCTGTTACACTTGTTATGTAATTTAGCTCACGAAAAGTGCAAGAGATCCTATCGGTATCTTGTAAACACAGAATTGAAACTAGGAAATCCAATTAAATTTTTCTAATTAACCCTATCCTAATCCTAGATAACGATTCAGATCGTTTCGATCGTGGAGACTGATACGCGTTCCAGTTTTCGGATTACGTCGTTAAACTTATTTATATTCGCGTAACAGATACTTCTTTCTCGTCTCTATGCACCTTGTAAAAGGTAACTAGTAACTGTACTTTCGCATCGCGGGCGATGAATTCAGGATAAAAGAGGATTCTCTGAACATGTAGCCAGTTGAAAATTTACCGCTAAGACGGCAGAACGATGATTCCCGATCGCATCTCCTGGAAATCAGTTCATCTTCGTCGCAAATGATTTCGATAGATGATGCTATTCTTTTGCCCGTGATGTAACGCGAGACAAATGTATTATTAGTCAGGAATCGGACAACGGAATTGTCAGGAATTACGTTGAGACGATGTCCTGCTACTGTGGTATCGTAAAAATGATAAAAAAATTTAATTGACTACTGATTGGTCCAATGTCACGCGTTAATCGGAAATCAGCAAGCGAATCGATGGAAGAAACCTGTTTCTTATCACGCGTCATTTTACTAGGAATTTCATTACATCGAATAAGTAGCCCAACCCATAAATAAATCAGGCAAACGGGGGGAATGACTAACGCAAGATTACGCGACCCATCGGCCACTTTCGGCCCACGCTATTTTATCACGCGTTTAATCCGATCTTCATACGTATAAGGTTATGATACAACGGTCCATGGATTCCGCGTGATATTCTAACTGTTTATACAATGCACTAACAATTACAAAACGATATTCAAATTTTTATTGCAATCGCGGTTTGTTACCGTTCCTTACGCCACTCTGCTTCCTTTTTTAATTCTCTTATTACTAAACGACTATAAAGTTGGTTGCATTAAGCCTTCATATATCAACATATAGCTTTTATTATTATTATTTATAACAATATTTACATAAATGTACACGTGACACACATTTCAGTGAATGCGTGTTCGAATCACACAGAATGCCAGGCAAAGGTGGAATTGTACTAGGCAAGAATTGAATAGTCACCTTCCCTTTTAAAAAACTATAATTATAATTTAGTCTGCCCTCAAGTATTTAATATTTCAAGAAATGAAATATGTGAAAAAAATCAAGGCTCGTTGCGTATGTCGTTTATTCATGCCGAGCTTCATTGCTCTGTTCTGGCATTAGACATCATGAATATTAATCAAAGATGAGTAATTCTACCACATGTACACTCCCTGCATAGAACCATGATGCACTGGAAAAAATAGTCTTATCAATGAGTTACTATCTTCGTGAGAATAGTAACTATAAATACACATCCTTCTTGGTAAATCTTTATAAAAGTTCTGGAACGAAAAGACGTCTTGAATTTCGTTCACAATGGTACACTGCGAAAATTTGACTGCCATATACAAAATCTGTTTCTAATTTTTCGAATATTACGATAGAAAAAACTGAAAGTATAATTGATTCAAATATATTCGGAGATTCAATTCTGAGTATTAAAAAGGAATGTTCCGTTTCAATATCATAAATAAAAGTGTACCCCTTTTGTGATATACGCTCGCAAAAGCAACACGAGTGTGTCCAAATATACAGGCGCATTCATTTGTAGAAAATATGTACATTTTGAATGGACGTGATTCACCTTTGCAGAATAACGTTTTGTGAGGTATATACTGTACATACTGTACGAGGTCATGAAATAACTTAAGTAAAATAACATTTACCAGAATATATCTATCATTAAACTTATATCACAATTCGCTTTTAATCGTCTCCCTTCCAGAAATGTGTCGCCGTGGAATAGCTTTTTCCGTTCGAGTGCTATTCATTTGACTATCTAACTCGAGTAACCTAATATTTCTATAATATTTCCTATATTTCTTCCTAATAAGTTTCACTTTACGTTGATCATTTCTGAGATCGTTGGTGGAGCCTAACATCAAGTGTATGTCCTTAATATGCGCTAACTTCGACAATATGATTTTCCTCTTGTTTTTCGCACTGTTCCTTCCCAGTAAGTTAACATGCCTGATAAACTTTCGATAATCCCGGAGCAATCGTTCAATGATATCTAAACACAGCCAACGTGTTCGAGCAATGCACGTGTCTGGTTGCTCGCCAGCTCCAGACTCGCAAATATTTACAAGAGCTTCGACATGTGAGTCTCCGTCCAAATTCGCCAAGACGAAGTTAACAAGATTAGGAATGGTAATTGGCAGAGAAAATGGATACATCGTGCTATCTTCTTTTCTGAAATAGTTTAGAATGAAGCATATCGCAGAATTCGATTAAATTGGCTACGTTGTAATTACCTTTTGGCAGGAAAAAATAGAATGGATGGGAATCGATTTATATTATATTCCCATGGTAAATCATTGTTATCACCGTCAACCCTGACGAATAGAAGATGATCCATTTTACGTAGATAATGAGCCACTGTTAAATATGTATATGAAATCGCGCTACAAAATGCACAATAAGGAGAATGGTACATCACAACCACATCCTGCGTGTAAAGATCATTAGGTTTAATAAATGTTCTAATTACTATTTTACTTCGTGCCATTGTGTGTTAATTATGTTGTCCAATTTACCTTTGTTGAATCTAAAATCGTGTCTAAGAAGGTTTCTGTTGTTAATTCTGGTATACACACGCTCTGCGCGTCTTTCGTTTCGCAAGTAACATTGCTTTTGAACTTCTGAGCGTAACGCCTCGAGTTACTTGACCGTAGAGTCCTTTGTAAAAAGCCTTGAGCATAGTTATTTATAAGTTGTATAAGTGTATATCGATTAAAATCCTCCTGCAGGACATATTGACTTTCGTGCTGCAAAAAAATCATTGCACATTAATAATACTATTAAATCGTGATAACAAAAAACAGCGACGAAGCTGGACTTACAGCGGCGTCTAATATGACGACAGCAGTCTTATCTTTTCGTTTCAGAACGTCTATTCCAAGAGCCTCCGCGAAATGAAAGTAGTGCAAACTATCGATTGCTATCAGACGCAATGATGTATTCATTTTACACGCCGAAACTGTCAAATTTATATCCGGTTGGTTGTGGTAATCGTGTGGAAATATAGGCGGATGATATTTGTTTGCAGTTATCCACCTTATACACTCTTGTTTTAAATTATTTTGCTTCACAGCGTCCGCAGATTGCGCGTCATATTCGTTCCCAGCGAATGACGACGCTTTCTGTCTCTGACTAACAAATGAAAATAAAATCAATAACAGCTGACCAATATCGTCTATCGCACAAACATTTTTTATACCTTTTAAATTTGAATCCTTGTTGTAGCTTCGCAGGTACGTGAGCTTTCTTGCAGCAAACATCATTCTTCTCTTGTAGATCATCCATAGTAGAAACTTTAAAAATATCTGCACCTTTACACACGTGGCCTAATTTATCTGAGTCAAGTCTACAAACGGATGTTTCCCTTTCTGCAGTTTTCGCTGCGTTTTTCTTACACGAAGAACATTTATTCATTACAACATTAGCACAACAACTCTCATTGATCCATCGTTGGATAGACACATTGATAACTGGTTCGTTCGATTGAGATTTGCTCTCCTTCAGGATCTTCATACATTGTCTGTTTCTCTCGGAGTGTCTATCAATAGCAGTGCGGCGATTAAAACCGAGCCGGATGAAGATATTTTTAGCCAAGACACTGTCCGCACAGTTTAAATACTGAAGCCCGACTTCTCTAATCTGAAACATTGATAAAATTGTATTATATATCTTCCGAGAAGTAGAAAAATCTTTGCTAAATTACTACCCACCAAATTATAATTGTAATTTTCAAGGTGTAAAGGATTACGAGGTGTGAAGAGAAAAAGTACAGGCCTCTCTTTCAAATATGGTGCTAAAGTGAGTGCTTTTACCCCGGGAGGCTGTAGCCATAGCGCCGGTTGGTGCAAGGAGCTTCTAATCCAACTTAATATATTTTCGGAAGTCCATTCAGAGTCTTCTGGATACCTCTAAACATTTGAATTCTCAAACTCATTTAATCATCCTATATACGCAAACGTTTCTGCTTTATGTATCGCGTATTCACACAGATTTCTTTATCAAACATTTTCCTGTACTTACAAGAAACTCGTTCCACATCATCAAATCTGCGGATGGAAATTTATAGACCTTATGATCCCTTTCACCGGCTAATGCACTGGTAACAATAGCAAATACCAATTCTCTGTTAGGATCGGTCTCTAAAGCACTAATAGCAGCCTTGTGAAATTCTTTGTAGCCAGGAGTTCTATCTAACCTTGTAAAATTAAAATACCCTACTACTACAGCCTGCAATAGTGCATACAGGTGATTATATATTCTTTGCAAAATAATTTACAGTGATTAATGACATTTGTATTTACATCATAATTCACAAGTAAATCCATTAGCTGATCTGGATGGGTGACCCTAACTATTGGATTCATTGCTGCATTAAGAAAACGAATCATGTACTGCGAAGTACGAATGCCTGTGTACTGTATACCAGATTCTATCGGCGGATAAAGCATCAACAGCGGGTATCTTTGAATTTTATACAGTCCTCTACATTCTGAGCTTGGATGCCAGCAGTTAATAGCAGCAAAGAATATCTGAAACAACAATAACAACAATTACTTTATTCGTACAATATCTTCAAAACTATCAATGCATACCTGTGAATCATAGTACTGAGCAACTCTTTCAAACTCTGAACGCACAGCTTGACTCTCAGCATCCCATGGGGCATAGTACATAACAAAACTAAAATCTGCTTCACGAACCCTCTCTACTGCTGCTCCCATATGACCTTTATAAAAATCTAGCACAATTGAACTATAATTAAAAAATGGCTTGGCTATAGGTGGTTTTGACACCTTGGGTGATCTAAAAATTAAAACAAAAACTCATTCATGGACCCTTCAAAACGAAAGCCAAAAAAAAAAAAAACAGAATATCAAAATAGAAAAACCACATTTGCGATTTTAATACCAACCATCTGGTCGTCGCGGAAAGTAATTAATAAATCGATTTTCACGCAAATTCCAATTTTTTATAATTAATTTCAACAAATTAGGATAAAGGAAAAATTTCTTCTCCAAACCCGAAGATTTGTTACAGCAAGAATAAAGTAAAAATCTTATGAAATTTCCTTGTATTTTTCAATTTTGTTTACACCATAAATACATAAAGATCCGCGATGTAATGATTCAACATAACCTAAAACTTACGAGCTGTGTAACGCGGTCAAGACGGTGAAGGTGACCGCGAGGTAAAAACAGATTTCCCTGGCGTAGGAGAACATTTTGCTGGCCAGCCTCTCTTCTATCGCAAGCCTCTGGTTTGACTCCTTGGCCACGTCGTTACTTCCTGAGTCCGGTGCGATCGTGTGCGAGTTATCAGCATTTCTTGGCGTGCTTGTTTCCAGCTCTTCCTTCAACATTATCCGTGACAACCGAAAGGAAATTAAGGGACGAGAATGTCGCCGCGTGTTACAACCTCATCACACTTTCCTCATTTACTCGATCTGGTCGGTCGAGCCGCTGCTTATTTAATTAAAAGTACCTAATTAGCCGGGTTTTTCGTAGTTCTCTATTGAGCCACCTGTATTTTCATATCAGAGTGGTCAGAGGTAGCTGACATGTGTGCATCGTGCGGTGGATTCCGGTACTAAATCAACAATGCCACTTTGACTTTTATATTACATTACAGTCGCTAAAAGACGTTTGAACGTTTCAGACGCTTTCAAGTTGTGAATTGTTGAATCACAGCAACAACGGGAAACAATCTAAATTTTATTTTGATTTGTTAAACTTCAAGTACGGATAGAGACAGATTAGTACCACGGCCCACCGCACAGTGTACGTAAGTCGTATTAGTGTTTATACATACATCAATGTGACGTCAGCGGGGGGCGCAGTGTTATGGTACTTCAGGCTACCCTGATTTCCATGGACCGGAAACAGCTGATCGCTTGACAACATATCATCCGCGCGGAACACAAGAACATAACATTGGAATCGTTGCGATACATTGTGAAGTGAAATAATCAACGAATGGGAAACAAATTTATCCAAAAATACACGCAGTTGTTTGCAGCACGAAATTATCGAACCACAGTCTTCTGCTAAGAATTATTTGTATGGTCAAATGCAACGAATAATTTGAGTTGAAGTAAGTTTGTATTTTAATTTGTAGTTTTATTGTTTGCAATAAGAGAATTATTGTCTTATACAGGTTTTTAAGTGATGTAGTTTCTGTATTACCATGCATATGAAATTGATAGCTTGTCAGTATCTTCAGGCAGCTGAGATTGAGGCTTATGCGCACTGTTCAAGAAATGCTTTGTAATCGTAAGAATTACTATAAGGAAAATATTTGTAAATCTCATTGAATTGTATTTTTAATAGACTGATCATTATAAAGAAATAACATGAAGAGTCTAT
Source organism: Seladonia tumulorum (assembly GCA_913789895.3). Classification (NCBI taxonomy): domain Eukaryota; kingdom Metazoa; phylum Arthropoda; class Insecta; order Hymenoptera; family Halictidae; genus Seladonia; species Seladonia tumulorum. The sequence continues at coordinate 2,658,470 of OU565267.1, forward strand.
TGATTTTTTTACCAAATAAACTTTTCAAAGGAAAGCCAGGATACCTGTTTGGCAAAGTACTGTACGATGAAAATACTGGGGTGATGAAAGTTTATGTTATTGGGATAAGTAAAACAGAGAATTTAGAAATGATGAAATGCAGTACCGATATTATTGGATACTATTCTGGGGTAGAACAGAAACATGGATATGTAGATAAGAAATGCATAGACTGGATTCCTACATTTTTACGCTCTGGTACTTCCAAAGAAGATAATTACGATGATGGTATAAAGAGCATTACCATATATAATAAAAAGATTTCAACCGTAAATTGCCACACAGTTTTTATTATATATGATCAAACAGCTCTTAGAGAAACAGAATTGTTGAAACAGAAAGCAGCATCTGGAGATCATTTTTATGAATTAATGAAAATTGTACAGAATAAACAAGTGGAAGGAGTATTACAAAAGAAAGGGAAATTTACTTATATAAAGGAATCTCTGTTGGTGTATCATATGTTTCTGTATTTCTATCCAGTTCTTCTTCTCAATAAAATAACACATAAATTGTTACCAATTTTTAAATACTCTTTCCTTGGTTTACACATTCACGGATGGTTGGAGAATGTTAAATGGATGTTAATCGCAGTGATACAAAATAAGAGGTTTACACTGAAAACTGGCAATTATGTGTTTGCATTGATAATGGATATGTTATTAGGAATATTTATGTTGCAATTGTTGTTGCACTATTTGGAGCATACATTCCCGTCTGAAATTCTTTTGAATAATGCAGAGGCAAGTTCGAAATTTAATATAGCTATAACAATAACATATTTTATTAATATGTAACTCTGTATCTAATTTTTTACAGAAAGTTGTGACACTACTTAAAGATTTAATTAATTGGTTGATGGGCGCGCCAGCTGGATTAAAATTAAATCATGCCCTGAATAATATGCTTGGAAAATTTTTTCTATATCATATACACTTATGGTGGACATTTTTGATATTTATAAAACCCTTAATGGATTTTGCTTTCGAAGTGTTAGTACTACTTGGAAGATTGGGGGTTACATTTCAAATAGCGATAGCTGCAGACCTTCTAGCTCTTGTCAGCTTTCACGCATATTGCATTTATGTGTATGCAACAAGGTAATTAAATATAGCAATTAAGATATTTGAGTAGGCAATTAACTGGGTTTTTGTGTTAGGCTCTTCAACATTCAATTAAAGGGCATCACAGGATTAGTCCGACTGTTTTTAGGTAAAAAAAAGAATCCACTACGAGGGAGAGTAGACTCCTGTCAGTATCAGCCAGATCAATTGTTTGTTGGTACATTGTTGTTCACAATTCTTTTGTTCCTTATGCCAACAACATGGGTGTATTATGCAGTTTTCACGATGGTACATAAACCAGTAAATTATTATTAGTTTAATAATTACCATGTATACAATGTGAGATATCTAACATTTCAACTTAAGTATCAATAGCCTGTATAATGATTTATTACAGCTCAGATTAGCATTGATTGGGTTTGGAGGATTCCTAACTAGACTGAAATTTTATCTTCAAGTTATGCCAGTGTACACATTTTTTAAATGGTTTCTGCAGTCGTATAGTACGCGCAGTAAGTAAAATAATCTATAGTTAACTGGCCTATTTCTCTATTTAAATAACAATTCTTTCCACTTAAGGTATTGTCAATATTAAATTACATTCACACCGTGCTGATGGACCAATTACATTAATAATGTCAATGGTTGTAGCGCCATGGCAGCACACATGGAAGAAATGTATGCCAGATACAATTGCGCAACATCCACCCATCGAATGGAATAAGATAGTAAACAATATAATATGGGGTGAACTACTATACCCTTTGTAATTATTTATTTACAACTTTTATAATACAATAAAAATACCATTGTATTTACTAAGCATATACTTTCTATACAGTTTTCATATATTCAATCCTAGCTTTTTCCTGTTGTTTTTTGATACCATAAAGAAATTCTTGCATTTCTGGATTCATGTTATTAGTAATTTTTTCATCAATATCATTTTCCTCTCGAAGTATGCAGAAATAAATAAGGAAAACACCAATACTGAATGATACAATCATTCCTTGGAAATATGGTGGATCAAAAGTTAGACCATTAGCAGGCCATGTGGCTGCTTCAGAAGTTGAGAATTTTATCGGTTTGTTAATATCATCTTCATCGTCATTTATGTTATTGGTATTAGATTTGGAGGTACTGCCCACATGAGAGGTCGCGCATCTAAAAAAATATGCAATAAATTTTCCAATGACATAAAAAAATAATATAATACATGTCGTATTTGTCAGAATATATGTGTTTATTAATTTTGAAAACAAAACATTTGTTGCGGCTCATAACCTCAATGATATCACATTTCATAGAACATCAAATCCTTACACATTTCAAAATACATACCTTTTTACCAGCGACGCAGCACTTTTAGGTCGTAATGCAGCTTGAATTAATTTTAAACGCAACATTTTTTAAACGATGTGAGTTTGCACTCGACGTATGTTGTAATGATGAAAAACTGTCTGCTCTCACGTAATAAATATGTCTATACGTCTACGCTCGAACGACGACATTGTAAATATATAAGTATATAATTATATTTTGCGCTAAATTATTTTTTTTATTAAATAACAGCCGCTTATCGTGGCTTAAGCCAATAACATCGCGTCTCTGCTTCTTTTTTTTTAATAAACAAACAATTCTTTCTAATTCTGGTCTCAAAGCTCTTATTCTTGTTTCTTCTGTATCACAGGTTCGAGCATGCACATGTACTTGCGGCGGTAATCAATTTTAAAAGTGGTTAAAAATTCTGTATATTTTCTTATACGTATTATTCATTTCTTACAAAATAACAGCTTTAAAAATTTTACCTAAACGTAGCAAATTCATCATTAAGTTCTTACAAAAAACAAATTGAAAAGTGCATGCAATGGGATCTGATGACACGTCAGAAGTTGAGGTTAAAAATCCGAAGTTACGAAAAAGGAATAAAAAAAAAGATAAACTCGAAGGTGAATATCTAGAAATTTTCGTTTACAATTAATAATTTTTTATCTCGCATGTTATGCAAATGACATAAACGCTACCTCGCATTGTTTGTCAAATTAGATCTCGTTAACGTTACGTCCAATACTCGATCTTAAAAAAGGATATTCTGATTCATATTTTACGGAATGTATAAATTAAATTCTATTGCAGATGCACCAGACAACAATGTTGACCAAATACAAGAAAGTAACGAGCAAAAAGTAATACAGAGAAGAAGAAGGAAAAGAAAACAAAAGTCAAATAGCAGCCATAATGGCACCAATAACGAGGAAAATGATGGGGAAGAAAATAATTTTGTTGGTGCACAAACAAATAAGAATGAACAAGATTCGAACGATGAAGTAATCTTCCCGAAAAAACATCAAAGATCAGCGTAAAGTGTTCTTATCTACATTGTCATTTCCAGGCTTCAGGCTGCTGGAATTTCCCTGTAATGTCTTTTATTTCAGTGTTACGAATGTAGAGAGTGATCCAGACAATATAGAAGCTGAGGAGAGCGAAGTAAAGAAGCCAAAGCAACCTTCCAAGAGGCAATTGAAAAGGGAAAAGGCTGAGAAGAAAGAGAATGAAAAGAGAGAGGCCCACAGACTGGATGCAATGAAGAATGGACTGACATATGTTTCAAAGGTGTTTTATCAAAATTCAAAAAGTCACGGATCCAGGAATATTTTTAATCAGTATTTTATCTTTGCAGTGGAAACATGCAAGAAGCGAATGGAAATTCGAAAAGCTGAGACAAATATGGTTAATAGATAACTTATTCGATGAAACTTGCATTCCAGACGACATTTTCCCCACAGTTTTAGAATATTTCGAGGGCTGCAAAGGAATGGCAAGAGAACAACTTCTAAAAAAGGGAATGGACATTATAAAGAAAATAGAGGAGAACGAGGAGAACAAAGACGAAATGGAGACTGTTGCTTATCAAAGGGCAAGACAGCTTTTACAAGCTTTACCCACAGAAACATAATTAGCTCAGAGAACATACTAAAAAGTGTCAGATCATTTTGTACTTTGCATTCATTAATGATCATTAGATGTACTAGAAAAATTAAATGTTGAATGTTAAATTTCCGAATCGTTTTTAATTGTATGTGTATAAATTTTTAGTTGTTTTTTTATCGCTATGCAATGCATCTTTGCATTTGAAACTCATAAATTTTGTTGTACATGTAACTGTATTAAGTATTTGTAAATAATAAAATTTATCAGTTTATTACATGTACAAGATTTTATTTAACAATTTCAATAGTTTCCTATAAATTAATAGTTTATAAACACACAAGACTACATAGAACATACACATACATTCATACAAGTGTTTCATCAACTACAGGATATTTCAATTGCGATCATAATTAAAATTACATTACTCTGTATACTTTTCTACAAACTGTTTAAGCTTATCTACATCTTGAAGACCAACAATTCGATCTAAAACCTTTCCATCCTTCATAGCAATTAATACTGGTACAGAGCCAACCTGTGTACAAATATAATCTTTGTAATATATGTACATCTATACACATATTATAAACGTCATTTCACATTTCTTACTTCTATTAATACTTTGCTTAGTAAACTCTATTAACATTTTATTTACTTTACTAATAATTTCTTTTAGGATTAATACATATTTAGAAAAAATTGTTAGAAAACCTTTTAAAACTAGCCTGGCCATCTGTAAAAAGGTTATGTGGACAGTCATTTGCTGGTTTTTCTAAATCCAGATATTTCTATATTAATATTTATTAAATTCAATTATTTTGTAATATATACTAGAGTAGACTATTTTTAAAAAGTTTATGTAAAAGATATTTACAAAATATGGGGTGTTTTATGAATCCTCACCACAAATTATACATTCTACATTTGTTGTTTTTCTTGAAACTGTGATTTCTGGGTCTAAGGCCTGTCGATGGCCATACGAGTGTTAATAGATTTTTTGTATAGCGCATCGAATTGTTTACCCTTTAAACTAAATACTGACCTCATAGTCCAAAGCCAAGTCGCTGTTCTCGTCAATGTCGACTTTCGCTAACAAAACTTTTCCCTGTTTTTCCGCGATGACTGATTCTATGCGTGGTGTGAGCATACGACACGGATTGCACCATCTGTAACAAGGTTTTCATACGTTAGAGGTTATCTTCTACAGAAATAAGCTGACAATAAGAGCAAAGATATCAACGTACGTCGCAAAAAAGTCAACGATCACAGGCACCTTGGACTTCTTCACGCGATCGTCAAAATCTTTTGGGTCCTGAACTTTAAAGGCTGTCGAGACTGGTTGTGCTTGAGCCGGGGCGTTTGCAAAAGTTCTGCTTCCCAAAGCGTTACGAACAGTCCTAACTCCGACACGCAACATTGTTTCTTACGTCTGGTAAGCACACAATGGTAACAACGAATAATATCTGAAACGGCAAGGTGGTTATTATAAACGTTTCCAAAACGCAGTACAAAATGCGTCTATGTAGATCTAACCTATCCTCTCACGATCACACAGCGGATAAAGTAGGTTGCATCAATAAGGGGTGGCAGCACCAACATTGCAAAGCGAGAATACGCATTTCCAAATTTTCCAATCTGAGAAAATCAGCTCAAAAATATTTTCATTGAATAAAGATTTCAGTAAATACACACGATTTAAAAATCTGCACTTGATCGTATGCATCTTTCTAAATTGATTAACGTTCAGAGGAAACTTCAGGGATTCTAGAATGTAGCAGAAATTTGTTTACCGGCTTGAAGCATTTCATTATTAAATTTACGCTATTTATTGTTCTGTCAATTTCTGAGGAAAATAAAAGATTTACCGAGCTCTGTTCAACTATTTATTGTACCGATTTTATAGAGTAGAGTTATATAGATTACTGTTTATGCAATCCGAAGAGGCTTCCTCTCCGCTGCAAGGAAATAGTATGTCTTAAGGGGCTCAAAGTGTATAAACTTGTTTTGGGGAACCCGATCATTTTATTCGGGATTTCCTGCAGGCTTACATTCAGAAAACCTTTCCAGTGTCCCACATTCGTTTTCGACTGTCACATTTGAACCCCGACGATGGTGTTGCAATCATTCGGACATGCGTCACGCATCGTGACACCTAAGGGCGACGTATTGTCTACGCCCGGAAACGCATTTGCGACACATTAAACGCATTATCGACTGAGCTACCGCAGGAACCTCCATGCTCGGCTACTAAAGTCTTTGCTGCGCACTTAATTATGTTGTTAAAGCGGCCGTGAAGCTAGTATTAACGTGAGAATTGTGACACTTGCTTCTATAGCTGCCATTTTAATTTTACTCCTTTTCAACTCGCGTTAAAATAAACAAAGGAGCGACTTTAATCTACCTCGATCATCTTCGCAGGAATGGTCAACGCACTAGCACGGCTGGCCGTAAGGCGAATTTTAACACGAACATGAATGCATCAACGCGCACCGAGCAAAATTGCGGCCTTTTGTTAAAATGACTAGCCATTTACATATGTATTTATGCATTTTGTCTTCTTGCGTTGCAATGTTGCTAGAGACAGAATAAAAATAATTTAGTTCCGGACACAGTCTTCCTGGTAATAAATATTCATAAATAATGCTGTATCTTTTTGTGATCTAACAGACACTAAAATTGATTCGAATTTACTGAACATATAGACAAACGGCTTCATCTGATTACCACAAGATTACTTATAAACGGAGCAATTTCATACTAATCACTGGGATCTTAGAAATGGGTAAACATCAGGATGACTAATATCCGGTAGTCTATGCGAGCCAAGTCGCAAAAGCGTGCGACCGAGTATCGCGGCGGTTGTTTCATTTCCGCGGGCATAATCGCGTTTACTTTCCAGTAAATCAGCGGGAAATCGATTCTTCTTGATTCTCTATTCTTCCGGCTCGTAGAAATATTGAATCGCCGCTATCACGCGCCGATTGTCGGACGAATTAGTTTGTAGCATCGGCTGCTACTGTGGAGCACAACAATGCTGACCGTATCCCATTCATTATCGTCTATTATTGGATTCACGACTAATGATGTAACTCGATGACGGGTACGCGTCCAAGGTACACCAAGTGTTTTCGTCGACCGAGTGTCGCTGTATGCCGGCTTAATTGCTGAATTGAATCATTTGGGCGGCGAACCTCGCGCCCGCTGTTACCAACTACCCCGTGCATCCTTTAATAGCTCCGACACGGCTCTGAAACGAAATTCGTGGAGCTCTAACTGGCATTCCAAACAAGGACACGCTGCTACAAACTAGCGGAGACCATTCTCCCACAGAATCAAGCCTTGCCTTCTTCAGCGACGACTCCTCGAAACGAGTGATTCTTAATCGTTGCAGATGGACGCATTTGTTACCTGTGCAAATCCTCTACTTTCTACGAATTCAACTGGCGCCTAATTTTTCGTCGTTCCAAATAAACCTGGAAAGTTCAATGGCTGTATTTAGCGACATTCCTTATTAGCAAGTTGAATAGTTTAGTGTAATTTTAATTTTTATATGTGTATTTCCTAATTCAGAGGACCGATAGTTGTTCCAAATAAAGCTGGCAAGTTCAATGACAATATCGAGCAATATCAAGTTGAAAATGTTAGTGTAATTTTACCATTAGATTGCAGACTCGCGAGGACAATGGATTATTTATAGACCCGATGTTTATTCTCGCTGGATTGTTCCATTTAATTCGTAGCTTGCGTGGGACAGTCTACTTTGTTCAAAGAGACAATTATAGTCAAAGCAATGATAGATCCTTTAACGAGCAGTGTTTGTTTTCCAATCGACTACCTCTTGTTCTTCCTCGGCGTCGTTACGTAAAAAGAAAATACGTTAGGTAACTTCCTGTCTCTGTCGTGACGCAGGACAACCCGCGAATTAGAGGAGGAGCACATGGGAAATTTTTTTCGAGCTGCTTACGACGGTGAAAATGATCCTTGCTACGATCCGATCGGCAGCGTAATTAAATAAATAGCTCTCGTAGATCGCGTGCGCGATCGTTCTCGCTTCTCGTTCGAAAGTAACAAACGAGGCTTTTGCTCGGCGTACATGCTACATGTATAGTATACACGCGTGTCGACCGGAGATCGATCCTCCGATTTTCAACGTTCAATGATTCAATGCGAGAGCTCGTCTGGCTTCGTTAATTCCATTTCGACGTTACGCGAAACGAAAATCTGTTGCGCAAGCCGTTCTCGGTTCTACGACAGGGCGCACTTACGAAAATAACAGATTTTCACCGTGGGAAAGTCGCAGTACGCGAGCAGGAACGCCCGAGGACGAGACAATCGTCTTCTCCCTCCCTAAAACAATGTCACGACAGTCAGCGAGCGTTCGTATTGCCATAACGTGCACACGGGAATAATTGTTTCCTACATCGCCATTAATCTTCGGCTTTAAACCTTGTCGTTATCCTTCGAGCATGCTGTTAATTTCAGCACGCTATTAAGAGAAGAAATACATTTTTATTAAGTCCCTGTTTCTCGTGATCAACGTAGACAGTTTTCGCGGACATTGGTTGAAGGTGTGCATATGTATCTTCTGGTAAATTAAGACGAGGTTTGTATTATGATTATATTTGTTGAACAACACGGGCACTTATCTATCAACAGTTAGAGCTGAAAAAAGGATGAAGTAGATCCGAGGAGAAGAACAGAGTTATGTTATTCCACAGTCGCCCGAATAACAAAGTCTTTTTGATTTTAAATGGATTACCTTAAGCTGAGGAGTCAGATGAAGCACTAGAAAGCTCGTGTCGAAACATCTTCCAGCCATCGCCAGCTGTGACACCGACCATCCTCAAATATGTTCATAAATATGCATCCACTGGGACAAGATTAATTCTATAAGTAATTAATTCTAATTCTAAAAATCGATCTAAATAATTATCCATTGGTAAACTTAGACCCTGAATATCTTTAGCTGAACTATAGACGTTTTTGCGCGAATATTCGCGGAAACCAGAGGCAGAAACAGCTAAATACAATTACGCGGATAAAAATAAGCTCGAGTTGATGCTTCCTCTGAACTCACAATTCCGCGACCTATAGGCGGTATCGCTTCGGTGGTAATCAATTTAAATAGATGCAGAGTTTCGCAACACGCGCTCTTCAAACGGAACGATGAAGTTGGTGATAATGGAAAACGAAAGTTCCTTCTCCGGCCGTCTGGTTTGTTCAACGTAAAAGCAAAGACAGGCTGCCGGATTAATTTCTCGAGCAATTAATAAGTCGATCGGTTGCTCGTTCCGCACCTGTGTCCACAAAAAGGGTTGCCAAGATCGATGGAACGTAGGATTGTGTCGGCGCTGTGGATAGGTACGATTAAAATGGATGGGATGGCGCAACGAATCATGAAGCGGGTATGACTCGTGCCATTAACGCTCAGCGCAGATACATACGTCGCTCTTGTCTTCAAGGTCCCGGCTACCTTGGTCTTCGAACTTTTTCCTCCGCCGAGCCGCGGATCCTAGAAACGGTTCCAGCCGAGAACGCGTTCAAGAATTGCGTAAGCGTTTATTGTTTCCTTATATGAGCTTCCCCGACAAAAGCAATTCCCCCCCTCTCTCTCTCTCTCTCTCTCTTGTACGCCTACAAAACAATTTCTGTACTGTTTATATTGTAGACAGGATCGCCGGCGAATTTAATATTCATACGCGGTTTTTGTGTCGAGGACTTTGCGCGAAAACCCTCGTACACTTCTCTTCGTCGAGCGAACGGACGAAGTTACGTAATTAATGGACTGTGGGACCCCTGTGCGCCTGCAGCTGACCCCGATTGCCTAAAACATGGCACAGTGAAAAACGTTGCACGGAGTTTAATGAGGTTTTTATCTGTGCGTTGATAGCGGCGTCTGAGTGAGGTGATACGTACCTTTGAAATCTGATTTGTCGCAGATCAAAGTGTTTTTGCTCAGAACTGCCAAGCTCCTCTGGACCAAAGTAACAAACAGGCTGCGGACTTTCATGCAAAATAAAGATTGTCCCCATCAATTGTAAGAAGCAGGATTAAGAATTACTTAATAATTCCAATAGGTGGAGAACAACATAACAGTACTATAAACGCATAAGATCCCCGGTCTAGTAATAAAATATAAATAAAATAATAAAATTGAATAGAAGAAGAGTAGAATTGAACATCCTACAGCCTATGTTTATACGTTTACACGGTAGTACACTCCGAGACAGAAAGATGGCACACCACGAAAATTCAATGTTTTCATCATTTGGACATATAAATCTAGTCTTTTTTGGTACTTATACATTTCTTTTGCAAAATAAACTACATTACAAACAATAAAATTAAAGAAAATGTCCGTTCGTTTATGGAAACAAAAAATAACAAAAAATTGGTACGACAAAATGATGGCACATATACAAAAAAATACGTGATTTACGTACATAAAATATATAACATTATGTTTAATATTTTGTGTGGCCTCCCTTATTTGCTAGAACAGCCAACATACGTTTCGGAAGTGACTTAAAAAGTTTTTTAATATATTTTGGCCGTATTTTTGTCCATTTTTGTTCTATGCACGTTTTTAAATGTGCAAGGCTTTGGAATTATCTTCCGCCTTCATAAACATGCCTTGCTAGTTGTGCCCAACAATTTTCAATTATCTTGAGATCTGGCGATCTCGCTGGCCACGTTAAGACACTAATTTTGTTTTGCTCGAAGTACTGCTTAACGCATTTCGCAGTATGCACACTTGCATTATCCTGCTGAAATATACAATTTTCCCCGGAAATTGTCTGTCCGAATTTAGTTAATTGTTCGTCTATCAAATCTATATAAATTTTGCTATTCATAGTTTTGTTTATAAATTTTACGTCGGTCACTCCTCGATACCCAATTCCGGCTCAAAGCATTACTCCTCCGCCACCCATGTGTCTGCGGCTTAATATCCTTTCTTCTTTCCGCAGGTCGTGAAAATAGTGTGCGAAACCATCCGGCCCATCTAGATTAAACCTTTTTTCATCACTAAAAATAACACGACGCCACTTTTTTCTCCAATGTATATGCTCTTGAGCAAATTTCAAACGCTCTGATTTATGCTGAGCGGTTAAAGGTGGTTTTTTTTTTCAATTTCATTCGAACTACGTGCGGACATTCTTTTATTTTCCTTTGCACATAACGTATATTTGTGTGTACGCCAGCTGCTTTAGCAATTTGTCGTGATGTTCCCGAAGAATTCGAAGCTTCTTTTAAAATTGCACGTTTTCCGCGATTGCTTACTGCTTTCGGTCGACCGGAACTCTTTTTTGTACCGTATGTTTTGGGATTTTTTAATAAATTATACACCACTTTTCTGCTCCGATGTATAATACGAGCAATTTTCGAAACTGAGTAATTCTCTTTACGCAATGTCAAAATTGTTTTTATTTCAGCATCGGATAAAGATTTTCCACTACCCATAGTGTAGTTTCAATAGAGGATAATAAGGAACACATACAATATTTAATGCACAGTAACACAGTATACGATATAAACAGTCTGACGGTCTAGTGTCAACTGCAGAGAAAGAATTTTAAGACTGTGCCATCATTTTGTCGCTTCGGTGACCCCCGATGTTTACATTTAGACCAGAATCTGTAACCTGCGCTTAAATTCGCCGGTGTAAGTAGCCTCGAAGCTCCACCGAAATACATACACGGAGAGAAACATATCAAATTTTATCACAGTTTTCAGGAATAGCAATATTTACGGGTGTGCCATCTTTTTGTCGCGGAGTGTATATAGTGGTACAAAAAGACAAACTGGGACACTCTCTATGGAGGTTTCCTGGACGGAAGGAAATAAAAGTCCCGCGTGTCCTTGACTTGGATTAAACAGCGAGGAAACTTCCAGATGGAAATGTTATTGCCGTGCGACTGATTGACGGTCGTGCTTGTTCTGCGTCGAATGGAATCTGTCGGTGAATTGTCGCGATAGAAAAAGCCCCCCGAATAGAAAAAAAACAGCATGGCATAGGGGTCCTGAATGGAGGGACTCGACCTGTAATCGCACGGAATAGAAAGGCCAGGGGGGTTTCTACGGGGTTACCATGACATAGACAGACCTATGGGGCGAGTAAATCATAAAGGGAGAACCGTTGGTCGTTATGGTAACCGTCGATCTAGGATTTCATCTGGCTGGCATCAACGCTGACTAGAATAGGTGACCCACTCCTCCGCTCCCGAGAAATCTCGATTCTATGTTGGCTTCTGCGAGTATTCCAACGTATTTCGATCTCATGTCCCGTTCGCGTGCGAATGTCGCCCGATGCGGATTATCCGTGTCTTTTTACCTAATATTTAAACACGCGCACGAAGACATAGGAGCGTATTATCCTGTTTGCGCGGATTATTGCTCGCGGAAGCTCGCGTTATTTAATCCTCACTTGTCCTTTGTAGGTTCTTGCAGTCCCTGAAAATGCAGCGCGCAATTGTTATTATTTCTCTTTCTGCAATATTGATTCCCCTGGACGCTAAGGGACAAATTATCCCTTCTGTGGACTCCTGGCACATAGAGTAATATTTGAGCCGTTTATTTTGAAAGTGGCCTAAGTCCATTTATCTTAAAATCGAGATATTTAAGGGTTTGCGTTTCAATGAATTTAAAAATATACGTATAGGACATTAATGAGTCGCACTGCTTAAGTGTATCTAAGGGTGTTAAATTTATAGTTCCTATTAAAATAGTGGCAATTATTAAGTGAATAATATGCGTTTTCTTATCAAGAATGGAGTTAGGCCACTTTCAAAATTAACGACCAGATTCATTATAAAATTTGAAGGTGCCCAAGTCCATTCAACATAATTTAAGATGCTTCAAATTGAAAAAAAAAACAATACTGAATTTATTTTACATATCCTTAAAACACTTCAGGAACATAATTTATGCGATTCAATTAACTACATAACGTGCAAAATTACAAACATAAATTTATTACAAAACAATTTACTACTCATCTACATTTTGTGCGTGTAAAACGGATTTGAAGTAATCATGATGTTCCGGTGGTATATATCGTAATAGGTCCGGCAATCTTTGTTTTCGAAAATTTTTTCCGGTACAATATTTCCGGTTTGAGTACAATATCTTTTTCCTGAATTCCGTTTAATCTTTCGCACTTTTTGGATGTGTGATTCATCAATTTTTTCTCTATTGTCATTCATATCTTCATCCTCTGAAGATGAATATTGTTCTATAATTCGGTTTCTTTTTCGATTCTTTTTTAAATCATTACTTACTATTTCTTCTTCACTATCTGAACTAAATAATAGCCTTGTTCTGTTCTTCCCCATGGGTGAAATAATTTATAAAATTTAATATTAAATTTTAAGTTTTATATTAATTAAACGTACTGGTTATTCAACTAACGCAATTGTCCAAAAACTGAGGTTAAATTGTAAATACTAATTAATTAAAATTACCTTCATCACTACTTTCCGACATTATCAATAGTAAATATATTATCTTGATTATTTAAGTATAAATGGAGTTAGGCCACTTTCAAACTACACGGTTCGATTATTAAACTAACTCTGAAAACTTATGTGTCAAGAATTATCGTATTTGCTCGGATTATAAGCAACCTGAAATGCTTTACTGATAAATAACATAAAGTTGTACACGTAACCATGATAACCGGAAAAAACTGAAAAACGGAGTTAGTCGGAGTTATCGTCACTTTTAAAAAGACGATAACCTTCTTCGTATTGGACCAAACGAAGAATTAGTTTCCTAGCTGACACGAAGAACTTTTTTTGAAAAAATTGCAATTGGTTAGAATCGTGGAGAAAATTTAAAAAGTGGATCTTTCAAATAAACATTGTTAGCACCAATTGCAAGGAACAGTAACCACATAGAACATTCTTCTCTTCTTAAACAATGTTTTGAACTGGTTTTTGTCGTTAACGCATAAAATCCGCAGTCTAGTAATAAAACAAAGAAGTTTGCTATATCGAATGTCTGGATTCAGAAAAGATTGCCTGTTTGGGAAATTATTATTGCAAGAGGGTTGATAAATTTTAACCCTCCAGTTTTATTGAGAGAATGATTACAATTTGGGGAATCTTTTCAGGGTCGCGATGAACGTTTTAATTCGGAAGTGCTTTCGATTCCAACAGGTGTTCACAGGTTCCCCAGGGCGATAAATAAAAAAGATAGGAAAATTGTAGTCGAACGATGGCAACTTCTGAAAAGCTGGCCAGCGATAATACGGGCACGTAATCGTTTAGCGTGTTAGCTCTCCGATTGGATCATTACCGCTTCGGAGCCCAAAGCGACAGAGGATTCGAGGCTCCGAGCAGATTTTCACGCTCCGCCGGGGAACGCAGTCTGTCTAATCAAATTGCACGACGTTTCACGGAACAGCAGCGTGTTCGTACGCGAAAAATATTCAGTGAACGCCCTGGCTTCTGAACCGAACCGCCACCATCACCACCACCACCATCACGTTCCTGTACCTACCCTTTTCCATTATCGATAACTGTGTAACCGGATTAACTATCGTCCGGATTTCGACTGTCGTCGCTACGAAATCGAATAACGCTTTAATCTACCGTTCATCGATTCGGGCACCTCCCCGTGAGGAACTTTGGGGATCAAGTTCCGACAAAGCTGATGGGAGCGTGATCGATGGGAGAGGTGCTGCAGTGTAGTCTCGTGCGATCTCGGATCGTGTTGGACACGACTCGTTACCTAGTTTACGGCACAATAATTAAATAGCTTCCTCTGTTCTATAATATCGCGGATTATAAAATTTATAATTATCAGTCGACATTGCTGTTCTTCAGACAACCCAAGGAAATTCAAACATGGAGCAAAGCTGATTTAGTTGATGGTGCTCCTATAAAATTGTTCCGTCACTCGTTCCATCATCTCCTTCCACTAACTGTACTCAAATTAAAGTTGCAATACTGAACTTTTGCTGTTGATTTGCTCGACCATTTCGGACTGTGGATTTGTTACAAAAATATATATAGATTAAATGGAGAAAGTAAAAACGTTTAGAGAACTTAAAAATATTATTGTACTATTTTCAACTCGACAGAAGCATTCAGAAAGAAAATAAATGTACACTACCGGCCATAAGTGTTTACCCACCTTCAAATTTCGTTACTATTCAAATAATAGGTATTTTATTGTTATGAAAATGTCCGTAGCATTAAATCCTAATTATAAGGCTAATAAAAAACATCCAAAATATTCTGTACATACACAATCAGGTACTGTAAATGAGTTTACAGCTTTTTATGAAAAACGACAATTTTGGAGTTCACGTAAAGAAACCCATTTTTCTGAAATTTTTATAACGGTCAGTAGGGAATATGAACGCAGGTAATACAGGTATCTTAGTCTTCTCAAATTTCATACTGCATTTCATACTGCATTAAACTTTCATACAGTAAACAGTTGATTTTCACGTGCCTAAAGAATTTTGCGAAAATTTCAAATAATGTCAGGGAGAAAAGAATTATCGATTGAAACGCGCGCTCTAATAGTGTCCCATCATAGCATCGGAAAACGTAACAGAGAAATAGCAAAGTTATTGAAGCTGAACCGTAGAACCGTGGACTACAATGTTAAAAAATATGTGGGTGGGTAAACACTTATGGCCGGTAGTGTACATACAACACTTCTGTGTCTTGCAGTTAGTACAATTTTAGCATCGCTTTTTTGCCAAGAGGTTCGACGGTCTCGGAGGCGCATGAAATGTTTACGGCTGTTTGAGAACGTCTTTCGTTGAGGGAATAGAAGTGTTTGTGGAATAATAGCGGTGTCGAGAGATTTTTGTCCTGGCTGTACCTAATTGAGTGCGAAACGGACTCGATCGGCAAGCGGGAACGAGCGGTTCTAGCCGGAGGCGGCGTTTGTCCCAGTTTCGCCGCGTTTTTTCCCTTTTCTTCTCGTTTCGGTGCGATGCGCCCATTATGGCACGCGGCACGAAAACGCCAATCGGCGATCGAGTGCCGCGAGAACTCCTTATCACGTGATGTTCCGTGCGCCAGGGTCGTGCAAACTCTCAAACAGTGCATCGGCACCTGCACCACCCGGCGTTTTCGCTAACAGCAGCGATTCTTCCTTTCTATGACGCGCTACGAAGCGACCTGAATTCGATTCCACGGGGTGCGTAGAATGCTCAACAAACATCCCGGAGAAACAGCGCACCTGAGGATCAAAAAGAAACGAACATGATTTCCAGAACCTCCACAGGCTTCTCCTATACAGGGTGCGGCGCAAATTAGTCCCCACGATTTTTCAGCCCCTTCGAATGATCGGACAGAAAAATGTTTCTCACCAAAGTTAATCAGTATTTAACCGACGAGAAATTGCAATATTTTAAATTAAAAAAAAAATCGATTTTCAACAAAAAATCAAGGTCGCTGTCGTATCTTTTAATGGAACTGGGTATTTTTAACTTCATAATATTGTAGGCGACGTCGAAACGAATTCAACAACCTGCTATACAATGACTTTTAGATGACCTTGAAAGATAATATCCCCATGAATCAATTGCCAGAATATTTGAAATATTTCGACTGTACAAACAAATGAACAAATGACAAAAACAAATGAAAAAAGACGGTAAACAAATGAACGTAAACATTTTGAATGCTCATTTTCTCAACTGTTGTCCGTTTGTGTCGCAAAATCTGTTAGTTCATTGCATGAAACGGTGAGATACGTTATAACAATGCACCGGTACGCTAATAGTGAAAAAATAGATATGTTAAAAATATTTCACGAGTGCAGAGGAAATGCTCGACAGGCTGCAATGTTATATGCGGAACAATATCCGGATGTAAATCATCCATGTCCGAAAACATTTCGTAATGTTGAACGTTATCTACGTGTCAATGGAAAATTTCAAGATGGAAAGCATCGTAGTCACCGTAAATGTGCAACAAATAATAATAACGCTGTAACAGTGTTAGTTTGTTTTGAAGTAAATCCACATACTTCTACTCGTGCAGTTGCTGCAGAAACAGGCATATCAGATAGGAGTGTGAGAAGAATTTAAAAAAATAACAAATATCATCCGTACAAATTTACGTTAGTACAACATTTACGCATATCTGATGGTCCACGACGTTTAGAATTTATTGCATGGTTAGTTTGCCAATACGAAGAAGATTGTCACATACTAGACAATATATTATGGTCCGACGAGTGCAAGTTTACAAATAATGGTATCTTTAATCGACATAATCAGCATTTTTGGGCAACAAATAATCCACTTGTGACATCTGAACGTAATTTACAAGTGCACATTAGTATAAATGTGTGGTGTGGAATAATAAACGGCTGCCTAATCGACCATATTTTTACGATGGAATACTAATAGCACATCGATACATAGATTTTTTGCGATATGAGCTTCCAACATTGTTGCAAGAGATCCCGGAAAACATCAAAGAAGTTATGTATTTCCAACAGGATGGCTGCCAGGATACTCTGCAATGCTGCAATTGTAAAAACATACTTCAGTACAGTTTTTGGGGATCAGTGGATCGGAACATACTGTCCAATTCGATGGCCAGCTCGCTCGGCGGATATGACCCCTTTAGATTTTTATCTTTGGGGATATTAACAATCGATTGTGTATGGAAGACCTGTGGATAATATGGAAAATCTTAAAGAACGCATAATTCAAGCGTGCAGAAATGTAAAAAGAAGTTCTCTAATGAAAGCTATACGTAAGACTTTGTTACAAAGAGCAGAATTTTGCGTTACACAAGATGGGATGCAGTTCGAAAATTTAATTTAATCATTAATAAATTACATGTACACGTTTAACATTTGTGTTTTCAATGTGGATCCGTATAAATTTGGTTTTTTGTGAGTTAAGTTCTGAAGCAATGTTTACGTTCATTTGTTTACTTCTAAATGCGAGGCGTTGACATTGCGTACCGTCGAAATATTTCAAATATTCTGGCAATTGATTCATGGGGATATTATCTTTCAAGGTCATCTAAAAGTCATTGATAGCAGGTTGTTGAATTCGTTTCGACGTCGCCTACAATATTATGAAGTTAAAAATACCCAGTTCCATTAAAAGATACGACAGCGACCTTGATTTTTTGTTGAAAATCGATTTTTTTTTTATTTAAAATATTGCAATTTCTCGTCGGTTAAATACTGATTAACTTTGGTAAGAAACATTTTTCTGTCCGATCATTCGAAGGGGCTGAAAAATCGTGGGGACTAATTTGCGCCGCACCCTGTATATCAGTAATATAAACGAACACTTCAGAGGCCAAGCTCTCGCCTTCCGATGTTTTTTTTACATTTTTCTACAAAAACGCTTGATCGATTCTTAACTTTCTTCATCTAACATAAACTTCACTGTGCAACAAATTTTAACTTTTTCCTGCGTCTCGATTCCCGAAGTCGTTCTTCTTCGTCGTACTCAGTTTCTGAGAATTTCGAAGAAACAGCCGCACTTTAAGAACTTGTTCCGCTTTTACCGAAAAAGTTATGCGAATGTTTCCGCAGTAGGATGATTACGTAGACTCCTAAGAACGCAATGGTATATTTCTTAGTAATAAACGGTGCTCAAAGAGAATGATACACGCGCCAATTGTCTCGGACATTGCTCAGAATGCTACTGAACTAAAACTAGAACTACCAAGCCTTAAACTCTTGTAGGATTTCTACAGTAACGTTTACTTGAATAAAGAAGTATACTAAAAAATTTTTCTAGAAAATATTTCACGAATTGTGGGAGAGAACATCTGAAATCCGTGATTTCGTCGGACTTGATAGTTCCACTGTCGAATATGGAAGTTTCACAAAGTAAACTGAAATTGCTAACTAACTTCTGCTAAGCGACGCCGTGCATACAATTTCAGAGTGTATTTTTAGTTCATCAATGGCCATGAACGAAACCTCCATACCACCGCCGAAGACACAGTCTTATCGCGTTCGTTATGGCATATTTTATTGTATGCTTATTAGCGGAAAAATTCCACGACGTTACGCGGCCAGGCGAGTCTTCGAGAATGGTGCCCGGTGTCCTTGGCAGCCTCTGAGGAAAGTGGAAGCAACATTAAATACGATATCGTATTTACTTGAATTTTTCGAGAGAATTGTCAATATTATGGAAGAGACCGTGTTTGAAACAAGGCGAGCTCGTTTTGCCAGCTGGTCGGAAGAACGGTTACGAGGACGAGGTTGACACAATTAAAAGAGTCTAGGACAAATATTTGACCGTGCGAATTTTCATTCTCCGGAGGTTCCCCGACAGATCTAGGGCTCTCGTAGATCGCGTGGCTCGCGTGATCCGCGGATCGTTTAGCGTCGCGTTCTGCTTTTATTACTTGAAATCCTGGTGCACCGCCGCGACGGCGGCGACCCTCGCCTGGGCTCGTCCCTTTGTACCTTGCGGTTCTCCTGCCTCGGTTTAATGAAATTACCGAGCACAGAGTAAAGTTGACGCAGACACGAACCGGCCGTTCTCGCCTTCAAGACGTCCAGGAAGTTCAGCGGCTCGATAAGCTGGATGCGCAATTCCCTGGGACCCGGCAAAAATCCCCGACGAAACTCACTGACCAATCATTTCACGGTACCGGGATGCTTAAAATCAAAGGTAATCTGGCGTGGCCGGGCTGCGAAACTTCCAGATAACCGGGGACTTTCCGAACCATCGCTTGTCGAATTTACCAGCGATTCTGCTGCTCGTCGAAATATCACGGTAGTGCTCGGTTGAAGGGCCTAGCCGATTAACCACCATCACGAATATGCGAAATTTTGCAGTCTACAGTCCTCTCCCAAAGTCTCACAAGCTGATCAGATTCCTCTTGTTTGGCTCTTCTTCGAAGAAGGTCTCGAGGTCTCTGAAAATTGAACGTACACTCCCGGACAAAAAGATAGCACAACAATAAATTTTATGAATGTTCATATTTAAGCTCAAAGTTCTATAAACATTTAATAGTATATGTATACATTTCACTTAAATAACATGATACGAAAGTGACAAATGAAAATAACGACAGTCCTTCCAGTTTCTTAACATAATTATCATATTTCAGGCCGGCGAAAAGATAGCACACTTGAACTAATTCTTAAAACAAATGAAATTCTTACAAACAAAATGACATTGTTTATCAATTTAACAATGTGTCGAACTTCCTTTGTTTTGTATTAATTCCACCATTCGTCTCGGTAAAGATTTGTATAAATTTTTTATTTTTTTTTTGTGCAAGTCTGTCCCATTCTCTTCTAATGCACTCCTTTTAATCTTGAATCGTATCGAATTGTCGATTACCGGCGTAAACAGTTCGTGAGAGTTCTCCCCAACAATTTTCTATAATATTAATGTCAGGGGACTTTGCAGGCCAAGGGAGAACAGATATATTTTCGGACTCAAAAAATTCCTTCACAACTCCAGCTTTATGAACGGACGCGTTGTCATGTTGGACCACATAATTTGGTCCTCCGATGCAAACTGCATGATTCTTAAGTTGCTCTTCAATTAGTTTTTTTTATAGATTGCAGCATTCATTCGATAGTCAATGAATTGTATATCTGTTCGTTCGTTGTACCCAATTCCAGCCCATACCATTGTGCTGCCTCCGCCCATTTGTCAACGAACTTTTGATAATTGCTCTTTTCTAATGTCATGGAAATAGTAATTAAAGCCATCTGGACCGTCTAAATTAAATCTTTTTTCATCGGAAAAAATTACATATTGCCATCTTTTCTTCCATTAAACGTGTTCCTTTGCGAAGTTTAAACGATCCATTTTGTGGCGTACTGTTAGTGGCGGTTTTCTCTGAATTTTCTTCCGTATAAGATGTTCACAGGTTTGAATGACACGACGTACATTTCAAAACGTTGATTTTGACATCTGTTTCATGAGCAATCTGTCTCGCTGTTAGGCAAGAATTCGATGCCGTACGAAGAATTGCTCTTTTCTCACGTTTCGTTAATGCTGATGGCCGGCCAGTACTTTTTTTCCGTCCGTAATTTTTCACATTTTTTATCAAATTGTAAATTACTTTCCGACTTCTTTTGATAGCTGAAGCAATTTTAGAGATAGAAAAGTTTTGGTCCTTTAAAACAAGAATTGTGTTAATCTCTTCTTTACTCAATCTCTTTCCTCGTCCCATGACTGCCAAATGCTTCAATCTTTTAAACTTCTTGGGATTTAAGTGTTTTAAACTGACTGACACGTCTAGCCTCACAGAAAGTTTGACAAACACTAGTAATTGTTATGAAAATTCTAGGTGTGCTATCTTTTCGCCCCCCTTCTTTTATAGCATATTCCGAGAAACTGAAATAAAAACAAATACTTCCAGGTTCGAGCTTGTTTACTACGCTCCCAAGACGTGCTGTTTACATTCAATCTATAACATTTAGGAAACTATGAACATGCCATTCAAAATATGGAAATATTGCCCATGTGCTATCTTTTTGTCCGGGAGTGTATGCACCTAATCATCCAATAAAATCACGGGGATTACAGACACACTTAACACATTACTTACCGGAAGCCGATTAGCATGATTCTCGATGACTATGCTCTGCCAGAAAGTATTCTTTCAAAATAGTAATCTCGAGAAACGATCGGATTACATTCTTGAGGACTTGCTGGTTCATTACTATAATTGCCATTGCATCATCTTTTTACAAATTCTCTGCTATGAATTGCAAATATTCCCAATCTACTAAGTAATGTATGGACTGTGGATTTTATGCATTTAGGACACAAATGGGTAAGCACAATTTAAAGCAGTGGACATATTGAAAACATTTAAAAGCACCAGCGTATTGGTTTCAGCTAACTAAAATAAATAAAAGAAGTAAGAAATTCTTATTTCGCTCCTGTGTCTTGTGACCAATGCAAATATTTTTTATTTTGCATAAAGATCCGCAGTCTAATAATAAAACTGAATCAGTCAAATACGAAATTGTGGAGACTATTGTGTCACGTCCGGTGGTTCGACCGCCAATGATTAATCAATCTAATAAAGAATTATTGCAAAATCCGATAATGTCACGAGAAAGGTAAGCTAAGAAATAGAACAATAAAATAATCAACGTTAAATAAATTAATGTTAACCATCAAATAGGTACATATATAATTATACACACATATAATATAAATTATTCGAACTGCGCAATATAGTGACGCATCAACAGGATGCCAAATCAACAACTCAGCCTTCTGCGAAACGCACAAATGAAGATCGGTTTGCACCCTTAGACTCAATAGAAGAGATATCAGATATTGCCACGAGAAAAGAACTATGATAATTTAAACTGCACAATGAAAGTTCGGTTTACATTCTGAGAATCAATAAGAATGACATCGGATGATGAAGACCCCTACTCCTGAGCCAATATTCGGTAATATTATATTATATTATATTTTCTATATTTTTATAATCGCGCTAAATGCACTCACGTACAGTGAGTAACGAAAGTATTCGAACGCCCTTTAAATCAGTATAACTTTTTTTTTTAAGTGAATCAAACGACCTGACTTTTTTGAGGAGTTAGAAGAATTGGTTTTACAAATGATGTGTAAAAAAGATTTTGAAAAAATTGCAATTGGTAAGAATTACATGAGAAAACAAAAATGGCACTTTTCACAACTTTTTTATTTGAACCTGTAGTGAACATTTAAAATATGCGTTTTGTAGATATATGTTAGTTATATACATACTGAAAATTTCATTGAAATCGGTTAACGTTGTCATGAGATACAAACGTTTAAAGATGATTACATAAGGGCGAAATTCCCTGGCAAGATCAAAAATCTGCGACTTTCACCCTTAAACTCTCATTTTGAAATGTTTGTAGTTTATTGCAACGTTGACCGATTTCGATGAAATTTTCAGTACGTGTATAACTAACAGAGATCTACAAAACGCATATTTTAAATTTTCATTACAGGCTCAAATAAAAAAGTTGTGAAAAGTGCCATTTTTATTTTCTCATGTAATTCTTACCAATTGTAATTTTTTAAAAATCTTTTTAATACATCATTTGGAGAACCAATTCTTCTAACTCCTCAAAAAAGTCAGGTCGTTTGATTCACTTAAAAAAAAGTTATACTGATTTAAAGGGCGTTCGAATACTTTCGTTACTCACTGTATATCTGCTTTATAAATAATATCTGTAAACCTTAATATCTGATTCAGCTTCCTATTTTTGAATAAATAAGTCAATTTTTATCAATAAAAGGGTACAACCTTTATTTAAACGATCCTCAATTTCCCGAACCGTAGCCGGTGAATGCAGGTAAGTTCGAAACTGCGTACTATCCTCTCAAAATTATAATTCAGTCCACTCGGGACGTAACAATTGTCTATTAAAATTATTTAAAGGAAAAGTATCGTGTCTCTTACAATTGACTTGGAAAATTTTGCATAAAAATCGCTTGCATCTGTAGCAAGATACAGGAGCCACTTAAGGAGCTTTTTTCTTTGCTTAATAATTTTGATAGATTGTACGTGATACATCCATCATCTTGAATTCTTTCATTCCATCCTGTCTCTCGCAATCGAAGCGGGGAATTAACATTTTGTGCAGAGACTGGCGGTCGAACAACAATAAACGGCCCCCGATTAGGCACCGAGTAATCTCACAAATGGAAGCGCCGCTATTAAATCTGTGCAACTAGGATTCATACGGTCTTCGAGCTCGCCTAGAGCTACAGTCGAGTCGGAAAGTAAGCTAACATTTGGTGATATGTAGGCAATGAATATGATGAATAAAATCAAGTTATTGTATTGTTTTTATTTAGGAGGTGTAAGGAAATAAACAAATATGTTAGTAAAACATGTATTATCATTATTAAAGATTAAAGACATGTCATATTCATTTGCCTGCATACACCAGTCGTTAACTTACTTTCCGACTCGACGGTATATAGCTCCTCGAAACTTCGTAAACATTATTGCTAATCTCACAAAAGCCGAGTCGAAAGGTGTTCCATCGAGCAGATTGAAAGTTCTTACCGACCTCGAGGTTCTCTTTAAATCGCCGACTGTGCTGTATTAGCCGAATCTTTTGAGACGTCAGTCGTCTAATTTTACGTCGATCGTGTTCGCCAATCCGGTGGTTTCTACGGAAGAGGAACGAGCCGTACGTAAACTTTTCTGTCACGCCTCTCGATTAGAATCCGTAAATTAGAAACACGCGATCGTGACCGGAGCGTTATTCTTTGACCGTGATGATTCCGAGTTAGGGCACGCCATACTTCCACGGCACAATATCCATTAGCGGATGCTTTCGGGGTTGATAAGCTTGGCCGATGCGATTCGGCCCCATCCAATCGGCAATCGTTCCTTCTCCTTGCCCGGTGTTCTTGGGAGTGTTATCGGTGTTCGTTTTGACCGGTTTCCTCCTTTCGTTTCTAATCCGCGAACCGCCAAGCCCTCTCCTTCCTGCTTCGACGGTTCTATTTTCATCGACTATGTCGGAGAGCAGCGTGGATTTTAGTAGGCCACTGGGAAACGGGCGAACCGAGGCGCGGCCCTCGCCGCTCCACACACGGCGAATTCGCGCTCGCGTTTATGCTCGGTTAAATCAGGCTGACTTATTCCACGAGCCACATCCCATTTCTCTCGTTTATGGCTCGGCTCGGCCGGAACCCGCTCCATCACACGCGCTGGAGCAGCGGAAAATTATTCCGTTGACCTTCGACGCTGAATTCTATCGTTCGCCTAGCAGAGACAAGCGTGCCGACGCCGTGGAAAATTCGAGCACCTGTTAAGGACACCCTGATGTAATCTGGAGCAAAGTCGCAGCCTTCCCTTGCCCGTCACCTGAATTTTAATCGTCCGGCAGTCCTCGTCGCACTCGCTGAAAAGAAATGTTGTGTGAGAAAGGAAATACTGTACTCGATCATGGGAATAATGAATAAATAAATTATTGGATTAAAACCCGGAGCTTTGAACATTGTTATTAGCCTGCCGATCAGAGTAACAAATGACTGCACTGTTTGCCAGAAATAGTACCTGTATAGCAGGTTTTTTCTTTCTTTTGTAATGATAATGTTAGGTGTACAGATTAATCGGTGACCCTGTCTCCATTGTTCATTTAATTTCTACATCCGATACCCACATTCCTAAAAATGCATTCGAAATGCATAAACATCCGCAGTCGAATACCGAAGCAAGATCCGTTTTATTCGGTTTACCCACTGACTAAACAAACGTACGCCATTATGCAATATTCAAAACACTTTTTCTAAATAAAGAATCCGCTCCTTGCCAGTGATTGACACGATCCGAAAATAGTCTCCAGTTTAGCACATCGTCCGGGAACTAAAGAGTCGAGGCTGGGAACCATTCAATGGAACTATCTACAGGACTAGCCATTAACTGATTGTTCCGAGTGTATTCAGCCTTTTCCTGGAGCTTGTTTGCAAAAAGCAAAACTGTGAGCGATGCTCCAAGAATAAATCGTATCAATCTTTTCCCTCTCCAAAAGCATTTTAAACTATCCATCTTATGTACGTATGTATGTGTAAGTGTATTTATTGGTCCCTCACGGGTTACAAAGGTGAATCTGTTCCCTTTGAAATTTATTATTATTAGACATCGGATGTTTATGCAATTTCCAATTTTTATAGAAACATTTTAAGAAAGTGGAATGAAATAAAATCCTATTTTTAATGGGGACAGCCTTTGTAGATCCAAAGCAAATAAAAATCCTGTTAAATTCTCTCGAATTTTATATTATAGCATTTTTTGAACATTTCGAGAAGCCATAAATGCATAAAGATCCGCTGTCTAATTATTATCATTGTTACGTCCGGTGGTTCGACCGCCAATGATTAATCAATCTAATAAAGAACTATCACAAAAATCCGATAATGCCACGAGAGACGTAAGCGTAGAAATAAAACAGTAAAATAAACAGCGTAAAATAAATAAATGTTAACCATCATACAGATACATACATAATTATACATATATACAGGGTGGGGTACCACATTTTGCCATCTAGATTTACGTCATTATTATTACGCATAGCAAACAATTTTTTAGGTGAAGTTGAATGGTTTTGGGAGGGGCACATTCTGATGGTACATTTTTTTTGTAGGTGGACGTGTAAAGGACATATGAAGGTCATTCATTTTTTTTTAAATGGAATCATATATTTTTTATTGCATCGGCTGATGCTCCTTCATATTCTTTACAAAAAAGTATTAATCTATTTGTGTAAAAAAATCATTAGTTTAGCAGATATTTAGCTAAAAAATAGGAGATATTTGTGCCTTTTGAGTATGCGTAAAATGCTTTTGCGACTAATTCCAGCTTGTTTTTCGATTTCGCGAGAGCTAACGGATGGATTTAACGTAATTGCGGCTAACACTACAATTTCTTTTGCTGCATTTGTTATTGTTTTATTACGAATTGCCTTTTTGCGTAATAATTGCCCCGTCTGGTGACATTTTTTAAAAACATAATCAAAGGTACGGCGTGATGGATGATTTCGTTGAGGAAATCTATTGGCGTATAATCATTCTGCATGTGTAGCACTTTTCCCAGCTTCAAAATAAATTGATAACATGTCTATCTTTTCTTCTTTAGAATACTTCATTATGAAGCGATCAGAGACGTAAAAGAGATTAAATTTCACAATAAGCAGGAGAGCAAAAATTATCAACACAGAAAATGTAAATATTTCCATTGATAATTCTTGCTCTCCTTCTACATTACCACATTGAATTCATAATATTGACCAGAAAGTCGAGATTTCCTAACAAATTAGAATTAAAATATCTCCTAAACTAATGATTTTTTTACACAAATGGATTAATACTTTTTTGTAAAGAATATGAAGGAGCATCAGCTGATGCAATAAGAAATATATGATTCCATTTAAAAAAACATGAATGACCTTCATATGTCCTTTACACGTCCACCTACAAAAAAAATGTACCATCAGAATGTGCCCCTCTCAAAACCATTCAACTTCACCTAAAAAATTGTTTGCTATGCGTAATAATAATGACGTAAATCTAGATGGCAAAATGTGGTGCCCCACCCTGTATAATGTAAAGAACTGAAACCTATGTTAACTCGAACTGCGAAATACCGTGACGCAGTAACGAGGAGCCAAAAACTGCAACTCAGCCTTCTGCAAAACGCGCAAATAAAGATCGGTTTACACCCTGAGAACCAACAGGAGAGGCATTAGATCATGCCAAACGATGAGAGAAGACGCCGAATCCATAGTAAAAGGATCCCGACGACATGGAGTCGACTAGTCAGGAGAAGATTAAAAGATGCAAGGTAGAGACTCCTGAGCCAGCATTTTCGGGAAACAAAGAATTGGCCATCCTATAAATAAGGGGACCAACTCCTCAAAGAGTCAGTAGAAAATCTTTCAACCTCGACATCGGTAGTAGAAATTGCTCAAAAGTCGTCAATAGTGTGGTAAATCGTTAAACCGTGAAACGTGCGAAGGCTCGAAGTTCCGCGAGTCGGCCTCGAGTACTATATCCTAAACACCAGTCGAAGATTGTATCTTGGTATTATTATTATTATTTTTTTTTCCTGTAATCACGCTAATCGCACTCTTGTATATCCGAATTACAAATAATATCTGTAAACTTGTAACATCTGATTCAGAACATCCTACTTTAAATAAATTTATAAGTTAGTTGTTGTCAATATAAGGGTACAATCTTTTATTTAAACGATCCTCAATTACCCGAACCGTAGCCGGTGAATACAGGTAGGTTCGAAACTGCGTGCTATCCCCTTAGAATCATAATTCAGCCCACTTGGGACGTAACATTATTTTCTTTTCTTTTCTCTCACGCTCTTTCTCTCTCTCTCTCTCTCTCTCTCTCTCTCTTTCTCATCTTTCCACTCTTTTCCTTGCCCTTATCCTCCCTCTCTCCTTCTCATTTTCCTGCAACTATCCATCTTAGGAATAAAAATACATAACATTGTTTAACTTTCTGTCTTCAGTGAATACAGTTAAATTATTATTCATTGAGAAAGTTACTTTAACGGGAAGCGAGAAAACGGATTGCAGAGAGACAAGAGATTAATACTAATTACTAGACGGATCTTTATGCAAAATAAAAATTTTCTACCTGAATTGCAACAGACTGGAGTGACATAGAAATTTATTTTCTTTCTTAATATGTTTAATAGGCTGAAAATAATGTAACAGTATTTAAAAATTTGTCTAATGTTTTTACTGTTTTAAAATACGCTTACCCATTTTTGTCATAAATGCATAAAATCCGCAGTCAATTTATGGCAAACCTGTATCGACAAACTGCAAAACTGTGAACATACTACAAGAATTTAAATTGTACTATTGCAACATTCTTGGCATATTAAAATTGTCAGAAGACAAATTGAATGTAATAATATTTTGAATAATGACACAGCAATTTTCAGTGGTGCCTTACAGTCGCTATTCTAGTGCTAAGGGTAAATGCTATTTATTGAAATAATGTTACGCTATTGGTTGATTATTCGAAGTCTGGCGACAAGTGTACCCGCAGAATCGGTTGGCGCAGGTGTGCAAAATCAAACAGCAGAATTTGATCGTGTTTCCACGGTGTGGCCGATGTGATGGCGAATTACCGGAATTCGCGCGCGGAGAACTACCGAAACGACGAAAGTTTCCGTTCGACGGACCGAAGAACAAATAATTCGGGCGACACGCCCCTCCAGTTTTAACTGGGAAACTTGCTGCACGATTTACGAGCACACTTTCGCGATACACCGAACGGATCGATTGGATTCCGGGGCCGTCGAACTTTCGTGCTTTAATACGAGAAAGGAAAGTCGGAAGCGGGGCTGGTTCGAGCGGATGTCGAGGAATCGACCGAACGGATGAACCGTAGGGGGCAACGCTAGAAAGAAACGTTCAATATAAATGGACTCGCTGTCGAATTGTAACAGCAGGGCGATACAGCCTGGACAGATTCGAATAATTCCTGGCCCGATGTCACGACTGGGCAATATTTATCTCCATCGTGCTCGATCGCCTGTAATCCTTCTTGTGAACGCGCGAATCTAACTGCCATCGTACACCCCTCGGACATCTGCGCTTCTCGCGACTCCGCAACCCTTCGTTTCACCAGCGGCTTTATTTTCAACCTGTTCCAATTGAATTTCTCGGCCGACCCTGCTGGACAGCACGCAGAACCTGCTGCACGATTCTGTTTGTCCGATTTTCACCCTCGTTCCTTATTTTCGCGGCGCAATTTGCGCCTCGGCGTTGAATCGACGCCAGTTTAATTTGTGGTCACCTTTTTGCTGAAAGTGGGCAAATGAAATACGGTTAATAATGTTGGCCTTTTCACGCGACACTCTACAAAATTTGTCCCAAATTGAACCTAACACTTTACAGAACACTAAACGCGACTACTTTGCATTACTTTATAAAAATAATCCGAATTTTTAGCCATTATTTATATTAGGGATACCCATAAGTAATCAACTATTTGCAAAGAATTTGTTTTGCTTTTAGTTCTGCCCCGATCGTTGAACACGTATTCTTTTACAGTTTTCGGTAAAGCAGCCTGTGTTCAAAATAGTCTACAAAGTATAATTTTTCCGAGGATCATATTCGTCATTGCATACTTTTTCATTTTCATGCGAGATTCAATGGTAACAACAAAGAAAATTTGCAGTGTTTATGGAGATGTATCGAAGGTCAACAAATGTCAACGTTGGTTCAGAAGGTTTGCTGCTGGTGATTATGATCTCTCTGACACTAAACGCGACTACTTTGCATTGCTTTATAAAAATAATCCGAATTTTTAGCCATCATTTATATTAGGGATACCCATAAGTAATCAACTATTTGCAAAGAATTTGTTTTGCTTTTAGTTCTGCACCGATCGTTGAACACGTATTCTTTTACAGTTTTCGGTAAAGCAGCCTGTGTTCAAAATATTCTACAAAGTATAATTTTTCCGAGGATCATATTCGTCATTGCATACTTTTTCATTTTCATGCGAGATTCAATGCAACGGTAACAACAAAGAAAATTTGCAGTGTTTATGGAGATGTATCGAAGGTCAACAAATGTCAACGTTGGTTCAGAAGGTTTGCTGCTGGTGATTATGATCTCTCTGACAGTCCTCGAAGTGGGCGACCAGTTAAAGGGCCTAGCCGATTAAGATGGTCAAAACTGCCCTTAGACGTTTTTCAATGATTAATGAACCATTCGAAAGCTGACCAAGAAAAACCCCTCTGAACAAAATTTCAACCCCCTATCTTGCTCGTGAGGGTAGATACAGGGTAAATTAGATTTTGAGCTTTTCCGCGCATTTTCCGCACTCTGATGCTTCCTAAAATTCTGAAAAATGTGGTATATTTTGGACCGTAAGGAGATTTTTGAGAATTTTTTCAGATTTTTTGGATGCGAACTGTGATCGTAAAAAATGAAAAACCCCCAAAAAATCGGAAAAATACTGGTTTCTAAAAAATATGAAAACATGCTATTTAGCTGTTTAGTGCCCCAATATAGTACTGTAACAGGCAGTGTTGTCATTTTTTTTTTAGATTTTTTGTTGTGGGACATCATTGTTAAAAACAAGAAAAACCGAATTTTTTCGACGTTTCTGCTATTAGGAGGAAAGTTACACTTGTTGATTTTATCGCAAGTATATATTAAGTCATTTTTAACATTATTACATTGAAACAAGTAATTGTTTGACCCAAGAAATGTGATTTAAGAGAAAGAATAATTGTATTTCGTGTGATATGTTATACCAGAATGTTTGATACCGGGGTTTTCCAACTGATACCGGGGTTTTCCCGCTGCTACCCAAGCAGCCGTTTTTCTCCCCAGTGCAATAAAATTACAGTACTACTCGTTTGTACCTAAGTGCTTAGCAATATGCAATACTAGCCTAAGATAGTTCACTAATATCCTAATCACAAAATGGAAAAGGCATATAGGCAAGGAATATGGGTACCGCATCAATTATCTGAGACCAACAAGAATATTCGTCGATCAACTTGCACTTTATTGCTACCCAGATTTCATAGAGATCCATTTCTTAGCTGAATCTTTATCGGAGATGAAAAATGGATTCTTTATGATAACATTAAGCGTTCCAAGCAATGGCTTTCTGCAAATCAAACCGCAATATCAACCCCTAAACCCCTTAGAAATGCGTTACTGTGCATTTGGTGGGACTGTCGTGGCATAATTCACTTTGAGTTGTTGAGACCTGGAGAAACAGTTACTGCTCAGTTGTATTGTCAGCAATAACAACGACTGTATTCAGAACTATTGAAAAAGAGGGCATCTTTAGTCCACAGAAAAGGTGTAATACTGCAAATTGACAATGCCTGGCTCTATACAGCGAAAACCCACTCAGGAAAACATCAAAGAATTGCAATGGGAATTTACCTATTAACCCCCACACTCACCGGATATTAAAGACTATCATCTTTTCAGATCTCTGGAGCATTATTTAAGAAATAAAACGTTCACTTCTGTAGAAGATGCAAGGAGGCACCTTGAGTCATATTTTGCTTCACGAACCCTGGATTTCTATAAGAAGGGGATTGGAAATTGATTACTTATGAGTTCCCTTAATAATAATACAGAACCAAGGAAATAAATTTCTTAAATAATTAATACTGAATTTACTAGCGCCAGTCATAATGATCGGTCTGAAATTTTTTATTTCAACAATTCTTGAAATTATGAAGATGCTTCCATTAGATATGATTACGTATTAAGATAAAAATCTCAAAAATATTAAATAAATTCAAACTTTTCATAAGGCGATCTGTTGATTGTAGCCTACGAATTTATTGATCGTGGAAAATATTTGCAGTAATTGTAAACAATGGGAACGCTCGTTAAAGTGTAAATGAAAGTTCATACAAGCGCAGAATAAGAAAATTGAACACCTTCTCTAGGAAGCGTTCAATCATTTCCAGGCGTGCAGGAAATTATTCGACAATTTCTATAGTCATCTTCATCGTTCGTAGTGTTAAATTGTGCCCCAATGCTTTGTCATGATACCTAAATTTTTATACAATCCTCACGTATCCAAGAACAGTGAGTTATTTTACAAAAATAAAAATATATAAAATATAAAATATATTTATATATAATATACGGCATAAAAATATATTTTATTTTCACTCTGTGTGAAAAACATCATTATCATGGCCTTATGATAACAACAACACTGCGTGCGCCCAGATTAACCCTTTGCACTCGAAGCTATTTTAACTCCAAAATGAAACATTTGTTCCGACCTAGAATATTACCCTGCTATATATATTTTTTCATGTTATATATACGAAAATGGTGAAACTTACTCGTACAATACCGAAATGTTTAGTAATTTATTAAATACGAATAAATTTAATGATTTAAAAAATATTTTTAATAATGTTACAGCAATTTTTAGTGGTGCCTTACAGACACCTTTCGAGTGCTAAGGGTTAATGTCAATAACATACGACAACATTGTCTCCCAACTTCAACAATTGCAAACTATGCAATCTGAAATCAGTCGATCCAATTGCTGGTTCTATCGTTTAATATTTGAATAGCATTTTCAAGCAAGATGGCCGCGCTAAAAGTAGGACTTTGCTAATGCAGAAGTCAATTGAACTAACAAATAATGCACGGAGCACACGGCCGCAAAGATCAACTTCCGTGTTCATCCGAGGTCATGTCGAGTCTTCTTGAAAAACAAACTGAAAATCGTTGGAAATGACCTTGAGCAAGAATAATCATGTTGAAGCGAATGAAATGTGGAAGTTGTTTTTATAGTAAATTGAATTTTTAAGTTTATGAGGATGGATTTAAAATGAATTTAAATAGAAATTTTTATAATAAATTGAATTTTAAAATTGATTAAAATGAGTAAATAGAAATTTTTATAATAAATTGAATTATAAAATTTATTAAAATGAGTTTAAATAGAATTTTTATAGTAAATTGAATTTTTAAGTTTATGAGGATATGTAAAGGTCAACTCGACGTAAACAACGCGCAATCTTTGCTGAAACACGCGAGTTTTAAACTTCCCCATTTCATCCGTTTCAACATGATTATTCTTGCTCAAGGTCATTTCAAGGTTAAAAAGGTGGTATCCACTAAATTCAGCTTTTTATTGTCTATCATGCTATCGTAAAAAAAATATACTATTCCATTTAAAAAAACATCGGTGACCTTGAAATTTCATTAAAAAACACGACATAAAAAGTTTTTTCCTTCGCCACTAAAATGGCCTCCTGCAATAGTGTTGCTTTGTCCTCTGAATTTTTCTGATAGGACTGTAAATACGATAGATATTTAGGTGTTCCCATTTATGTGGAACACCCTGTATATAATGAAGTATAACACCTTTAAATTTCTCTTGACTTTCCTACAATTTTAAATTTCTTCTACTCAATTTTACCCAGCCTAATTATTAAGATTACTTTTTGTAATGATGGTGGTTTAGTGTGGACACAGCTTAACATTGTGCAACATCGTCTTTCATCCGAGCAATTGTAAACTAAACAATCTGAAGTCAATCGATTCAAGCTAGTACCGTTTCATATTTGAGTGGAGCATTTTCTAGCAAGATGGCCGCGCTAAAAGCGGTATTTCGCTAATGTAGAAGCCAATTGAACTAACAAATAATGTACGGCCGCGCAAAACAATTTTCCCGTTCGTATTTGAGATCTTTTGGAGAAGCAAATTGGAAAGCGTGTTGCGAATGGAAGAAAGCTTCGCCGAGTATAAAAAGGCTACATCCGATTACGATTCGAGTTACGTCTTCGTTGCGTCGCGTCGCAAGAAGATGAGTAAAACGGAAGTGAGCAACGAGTAAGTGGAATCGGCGAATTGCCCATTGTCCGTCGTGGTTCAATGACGGAACAATGGCCCTCGGACCGAATTACCGCATCGCGAAATCCAAGGGAAAAAGTGTGCCGTGACATGGAATGCTTCTCTTTTTTTTTTTTTATTTATTCTCCGCGTCCGCAGTAATGTTTGCTAGCGGAGGATGTGGATCTGCGTCGACGTAAAAGCACGACAAGGCCGCCGATCGTTTTCAAGCCTACGGACGTGCTCGACGCGATATTTATTCATGACTCAGGATACCCGGTTAATTAGTCAAGTCTGTTTGCAATGTTGCGCAACGAATCCAAGTTATTAATACATTGTTCGCGGTTATTTTCCAGGATATCGGGCATGACAGTAGCGTGATTGCCTTTCGCAGACGTAACCAATTTGCTTCTACCTCAGCCAATTCAATTTTATTCATCATTTTATAGAGTAGATTTGAACATTTTATAGAGCTTTCTAGATGGCCTCGATGGATTTATAATCATTTTCATACAGCGAAGCTTTCCGAGGACTGTGTATAAATTATTTTGCAGCGCTCCGCTAACAGACGCCACATCTACTCGTGCTTGTGTTCCACAGTCTCGGGAGAACTTTGTGCAGTGATTAAAACTTAATGCACGCGATAAGTAGACCGCGGATTTTCCATATTTACGCTACATTAATTTTTATTACACTTTTCCAGGTTAATCATATTAGTTTAGGGTACCTTGAAGCGAAGGGAATTGTTTAACACTGATGCTGATACAGTGAATTCTCGATATATGTCATCGTCGTGTATTGTGCAGCAGACGATATTCAAATTCTCTTGGAAAAACAGAGGACCTATAATATCATTTCCTAAAATGCCTACCCAAACATTTATTTTTCCGGCCATTGAGTATTCCTTTCTCTAATAAGATGTAGATTTTCGTCACATCAATAACCACAGTTATGACGATTTTACAGCATCGTTTAAGAAAAAAGTGCATCCGTCACTAAAACAAATGTTTTTAATTAGATCGGGAGCGACGTTGATCATATTTGTTAATTCCTCACAAAACTCAATCCGCCTGTCAAAGTCATCTTCCAATAACTTTTGATGCAACTGCATTTTATAAGGATGAAACTTGTTATGTTTAGGTAATTTATGCACAAATTCCGCTGGCACACCATTTACCATTGAAACTTGTCGAATTGAACTAGTAGGATTCACAGTAAACTGTCCTATAATTTCAATTTGATCAGCTTCTTTTATAAATTTTGGCTGGTTTCTTTTAAAATTTTTTCGATCCTATTTCCTTGAACTTTGCAACTAATTGTAACACGTACGTACGGGAAACATGTGTATCAGGATGTCTCTCATTAAACGTTGCGGCAGTTCGACGAGCACACTCATCAGCTCCATAAATAAAAATGATTTCTACTCGTTCTTCTAAAGAATACGCCATTTTATACAATTAATTGTAGTACGATATAGTATCTCGTACACACTGGACAAAATAGTACAATCTTATATTGAAAGACAGACAACATAAACAAGAGATCAATAGAGAACAATTTTGTTTGAAACGACACGTGCTAGTACAACTGGAAAACATTAACGATTTGCGTCATAAAATTTTACATAATAATATGCCTCGCTCCACTTCTCTTTAAATATCTCCGAAACTAGTGCGCGGATAAAAAAAAGCATCTTACGAAAATTGTTGGTCTTTTTACGTACAATAAGATCCCACAATAAAAAGTATAGGTTTCCATGTAAAAAACAAAGTTGACCTTCAAATGACCTCGAAATCCTTGCACACGTGTTTTACACTTTTTTAATACCTTTGATACTTTTCGAGATATTCTGCTGGAAAGTTTTCAAATGAACACCCTGTATAGAGAAATTACTGTATACCAGAGTTTGTACACGTAATTGGTTCCCAATTAGAGACGGAGATTTTTAATCGATCTGCTGGACAATTTAGTCATCAATTAAGATTATCGCTGCAATCAGATGAAAAGAACAGAACTCTAGAAAGCCTGTATAATTTTTTATATCGTAAGAAGGCGTTATGCGTTCGGTGCAGGAGGTCTCTGCGGTTTAGTTATGCAACAATGTTTGTAGCTGGACCTGAGGAGGCTGAAATCGTTCTTCTATAACCGACTATAAACCTAAGCTACTTAAGGCGACTCTAGAACCGCGATTTGTAGCGTTTGCACGTGCCTGCAGGAATCCGTTGATGCACCTGCGCGTAGCCGCGAGGCAAACCGCGAGATCGTGACGGTTTCGCGAAGGATCCGCGTATGAAATTCACGGACGTATCCATTAGGACGCCGGTGTCACGGTAAAACCTCGAAAGGAGGATTTCTGCGACTGCGGTTTACATTTCTCGGAGGTTACGACGGCACACAATATTTGCCCTAACAAGTAGCAAGCCGGGAACCGAGGAGCCTGCGAAACGACGAATAATGTTCGCCGTTGTATTATACGGAAATCTTGAACAATTTTCGAGTGTCGTTGAGAAATTACCGAGCAGACAAAGCTTTCTAACAGAACATTGAAAAGAGACACAATCGTTGCAGCATCATAAAGGATTCGTATTACACTGTAGGTCTTAATTTTATTAAAACTAGGACGATGGTGCACATTTTCTAAACTGTTCCTTGGAGAAAAAATTAAAAATATAATAATCAACAATCTTGTATTTTTCCCCATTTTCTGCAACGTATTAAGTGACACATAGAACAGGTTGTGATTCAATTTTTCTATTTTACAAAATACAAAATTCCACCTTTTGTATATTATAAAATACAAAGTCCACACTGTTATCACTTTAAGGTAAAGGCACCAGTAGTTGACCATGTATTTACCAGTAGTTGACCATTTTATAGAAAAACATGAAAAATAAGGTTTTCATAAGCAGTACACTTTTGATGAAAGTGAACCTCGGATGTCATGCCGTCTGTTGTTTCAATTGCAAAACAATTGCATGCGAAGTGAAGTATTAAAGTTAGTAATATGCTGATATATCTCTATTTCCTTAACATTTCTGTTAAGAACAGCTGTACGGTTCAGGTAAAAAAATCCATACGTTGTGAACTTGTCGCGACTGAATTATTTGCTGTTTATATTCTCACAGACTTTTATAAGTGATAAATGCATTGTTTTTGTCATTCTAACCTGAAGAACAATAGTTTATTAGATGGTCAAATACTGAATATTGTTTTTGAATAATTTTCAGAAGTTGACAGGCGTGGTCAATTGTGAATGAAACAATAAAATATTAAAATATATAATAAAATATTACGAACACGCACTATTTTTATATGAAGGAAAACATTTCCCTGGAAAAATTCTTCGTGTAACTAAAACTAAAGCGACTATTTCATCCATGGAAATGTACGGGCGATTAGGGAAGTGACCAGAGAAGCCTGATGTGCTGGACTACGAGTGGAAGGCTCTACTTTTTCATATCAATGAGCCTACGAAATCGAGCAGAACTCGCAACATCTATTCTGTTACTGAATTGAACTTTTTATGGAATTGATTTCTTTTATTTCTTATTTTATTCCTTAATTGTAATTTGTGCTGGTAATTGTTGAAACTAAATCATACTAAAATGATTCCCAACATTATTGCTTTAACCCTCTTTCTAGCGTAAGTGGTCAATTACTAACGAACAGAAGGTCAATTACTAGATTTTTCATTTTTAAGAGTGGTCAACTTCTGAAGCAATTACTGAATTTTTAAATACGTTTCTTAAAGTATAAGTAAACTTTTTTTTAAAAAGTGGCCTTGTTACATGATCTAGAAGACTTAAAGAGTATCTTCAGGCACCGACTCTCGCTATTTGATGACAGAGCAAGTGGTTACTATTGTTCACGTGGAAAACTTCTCTTAACTGGTCAACTACCGGTGCCTTTACCTTATCTAAAGCAAGCCTATTAATATGAGTTTCAAAAGCTTAAAAATCTCTCTCTCTCTCATAATAATGCCAAAGTAGATTATTAGATCGCTTTACTAGAGGTGGTTTGTCGGTCTACGATTAGAGTTGCTATTGCTGTTGAAGGATCCATTAAAAAGTCCTTAACCATGGACTTCACGAAATTACGAAACAATATCATAACGCGTTAAAATCCTACAGCAAATTCGTAATAAGTTTTCCAAACGCTGCAACATTAAGCGACCGGTCTCCAAGATTATTGATTTTTGCGAACGACGCAGTAGCCGAAGCCGAAGTAAAACCCTATAACTATGTTTGTGATGATCGTCATCGTACACATTGGGGGCAATACAGTCGTCGCAAACACTCGTAAACGTTTCATTAGCTTAACAATCACGTCATGGATAATATCGATGACAATAATGTCCCGTTACGTATAGAGGTATCCGTTGCACCGCGGACGAAACACAATGTCGCCGTATGGCTGCTTAATTAACAACCTAGAACTCGACCTAGCAGATAGAGAATGGAAGGGTGTCAATTAACCGAGCATTCTTGCACGTCCATCTTCGAAAATGGCGCAGCATCTACGGAGTAACTGCGAGCAATTCGCGCCGTTAATATTAATCAGTCGTCAATTAGCATAAATCTGTAATTCCGGTCCTAGTGTTGGTTCAGTTCTATGCATGGCAACGCAGCGAGCGCTGGCTGACCGCTCCTTAAAAAAACCGAATCATATTGCCCAGCATTAAAACGCTGTGTCTCATAAATCCGCGTAGATTCCGAAAATAAACATTCGATAAGTTCCCTGATAGACGTGCATTCATAAACAAGTCATTTCTTATCTAGTAGTTGCCTCTTAACCGTGTTCATCAGCTGATGGAGCGTGAATTTCCGCATCAAATAATTGAACGCATCGATACTTCCTCAACCCAATCGTAGAGCGTCGCTGTAATTAAAATTTCCAATTGTATTAGGTTGTTGCATAGGAAATGACCGATTTCAGAATTTTAGATAGCGTTTCTAGATACCATTTTTCAGTCCCAATAATTTGCATTAAAAATTGAGGAACTTAAATAACCGACGCCAAGGGACACACCCCGTGTCTCTCGAGCAGTGTCGGCCACGCTGGTCGAGGAAGCGATGATCTAAATAACTTCAAAGGGCCGTACGACGATGATCCAGGATAGAAAAGCCTGGTCGAGCGGCTCGAATCGCGACCCGTATAGCATAACTGTTGACTCACGATCATGTGACCTGTAACGTAATGTTATAACAGTAATAAAATACGTGTGGAGCGTCGGTGTCTGTAATAGGTGTTGGTGATTTCGACATCACACTCATCCAGATACCTCCATACGAGCGCCGGATCATTCTTATTCATCGTTGTTTTCATCCATTATCGTTTGTGCCGGTGATCCGTGTCGCTGGCAGTCTCGTCGCGTCCCTATAATTATATAATCTAGATATATATTTTCCTGCTCACGATTAATTAAAGAGGATTCAATCGCAGTGACAGTGTCGCTCGGTGAATCGTAGTACGTCCACTCAAGGCCGAGCGTATGAAATTTTCTACGAACTCTGTCCACTTGAATATCTTATTAATTTCAAACAATACGAGAAAATGTTACTTACAGAAGTTGTAAGATTTAAAAAACTACAAAATATGGTATAAATGATATTCTTGCAAGTGGAGACGTAGAGAAGATATAGAGATCACCTTTTTTTTAATGAAATGTCCAATTTTTTATGCTCGATTTGGATAGATTGGTGTATTCTGAGTGTAAAAGTACTAAAGTGTATTTGTCTTAAAACTTACCGCTGCTGAGATATTTGACTGTTTTCATGAAGAATGTTCGAAATGTCGGCCATCTGTAGCGATGCAACGTTGTAGTCTTTGAACTGTTGCGTCTCTTATGCGTCTTATTGTTGGAGCGTCTATTGTAGCACACGCTGCGATAATTCGTTGCTTCATATCTTCTGGAGTTGTTGGTGCATCTCGATACACAATATTTTTCAATGTTCCCCACAAGAAAAAATCTAGGGGTGTTAAATCTGGACTCCGTGCTGGCCAGCAAATAGTGCTACCGCGTCCTATCCATCGATTTCGGAATATTTCATTAAGTGTACTTCTCATCCTTCGAGTAGTGTGTTGGACATCCATCGTGCTGATACCACATTGTCTGACGTTTTCTAATAAATTTGGCAATGTATTTCTTAAGAACGTATCATATTTTTGACCGGTAAAAGTGCTGTCAATGAAATAAGGCCCAATTATTTGTTGCCCTATAATTCCACACCACACATTAATGAACCAGCGTCCCAGATAGCACAGAGACGTCTTAAAGACGTCTTTAAGACGTCCGTTCGACGTCTTTAAGACGTCTCGATACAGACGTATTCAAGACGTCCCGAAACAGACCCCTAGTACCACAAAAATATTAGATAGATATGTTTGTCAAATATTGGAAAAATATTTTTTAAGCCACATTTTTTCTTGTGAGAAAAATATTGAATTTGAATATTGCATACATGTACAAGAAATATAAATTGAATGTTTGTTATAACAAAAAAACTAAATAAATAAAAAAAAATAAATTAAAAGATTGTTTTTCAGCATATCCGCGAACATTAACATTTTATGCGTTATTTATTTATTTATTTATTTATAAATAAAAAAAAAAAATTAAAAGAATGTTTTTCAGCATATCCGCGAACATTAAAATTTTATGCTTTATTTATTTATCTAATTAATTAATTAATTAATTTATAAATAAAAAAAATAAATTAAAAGAATGTTTTTCAGCATATCCGCGAACATTAACATTTTATGCTTTATTTATTTATTTATTTATTTATTTTGATATATTATTTTGGATTTTGGATTTGTGATATATAATGTATAGTTTTATTATTAAACAATATTTATTGCTAAATTCTATTGCGAATATATATGTAATATATTATAATAGTACTAAATTAACAATTTAGTTATTTAACTTTCCTAAATAAATAAACGTCTATTCGAAGGATGGAAAACTGCGTTATATTGTGTTGCGTGTGTATAGTTTGTAAAGCTTTTCTCTAGCAGTTTAGAATGACTGAAACGTCAAGAAATGAAACGTCTTAAAGACGACTCGTAAAAGACGTCTTTTCAGGACGTAAGACGTTCAGACCAAAAATGGACGTAAAACAGACGTCTTTAAGACGTCGAGTGCTATCTGGGGTCTTTGATGATCAATTTCTCGTAGCAGTGAGGATTTTTTACCAACCAATAATGCGTGTTAAATAAATTAATACGCCCAGTGCTGGTAAAAGTAGCCTCATCGGTAAATAGTATTAAAGAGAGGAAAGGTGTCTTGATTTGGAGCTGCTCTTGAGCCCATCCACAAAATCTAACACGATTTACATAATCCATGTCATGTAATTTCTGGTGAAGGCTAATGTGGTACGGATGATACTTGTGACGAATGAGAATTCGTGATGCACTATTTTTGCTGACTTCAGATAAGCGCTGAATCTGACGTACACTGATATCAGGATTATGATGTACGATTGCATCAACATTAATTTCATTGCCTTCATCACTACATACAGGCTTCTCACGATTCATCTTACGAACAGCGAGACTCCAGTATCTTTTAATTTTTTACACAATCTTTCAAAAACCTTGTGTAAAGGGCACATACGGCTTGGATATCTTTCACCGTGTAAATTTCGAGCCACAGTTGCGTTTCTCTTACTTTCTCCATAAATTAGAAGCATCTCTAATTATTCTTCGAATGAAAATTTCATATTGACTATCTTAAGCCTACCAATGTTTACAATTAACGTAGTGAGCATATCCTTGATTACGTTCCCACAATGAAAGTAACAGAATGAAAACAGTCAAGTATCTCAGCAACGGTAAGTTTTAGGACAATCTATCGAAACCGAGCATAAAAAATTGGACATTCCATTAAAAAAAAACAAAGGTGACCTCTATATCGTCTCTACGCCTCAACTTGCAGGAATATCATTTATACCATATTATGTAGTTTCTTAAACCCTACAACTTCTGTCGGTAACATTTTCTCGTATTGTTTGTAATAACTAGACATCGGATCTTTATGCATTTATGGCTTATGGAAATGTTAAAAAAATGCTATAATATAAAATTCGAGAGAATTTAACACGATTTTTATTTGCTTTGGATCTACAAAGGCTGTCCCCATTAAAAATAAAATTTTATTTCATTCCACTTTCTTAAAATATTTCTATAAAAATTGGAAATTGCATAAACATCCGATGTCTAGTAATAACCAAGGTATTCAAGTGGACAGAGTTTCTCTCCACGAGTTCGATCGTGCATTTTTCTCTGCGTTCAATTGTACATTTTTCACCGGGCGCGGGCGGTTCGATAGCCCCCGAGCAATTACACTTCCTCGCCGACTGTTTGACCAGCGATTTGCGGTTGTGTATACGCAGATTTATTTACGGGATGGTCGTCTAACGCAAAGCAAACAATCGTCCGGGAAAACTGGGCTAGTCCACAGTATTATTGGTCGCCTCGTTATTTCAGCGACACCGTCACACTCGCCGCGCGGCGATCCGACGGTTTTTATCAATTTATCGCTACCCTGATCTATCGAGCGAGAGCCGAGCCCGTTTTTCGTAATGCCGGTACGCAATTGCATCGACTATACAATCCTGGTCATCGCTCATGCTACGATAGTGGACGCAGAAATCGCACCGCTTCGAAAACCGCAATGTTTCTTGCTACAATTCTTTACGCTCGCTAACTTTCCTCGGATCACATAACGCCGACAATTTATACGCATTTATTTACCGACTATTTACACAAATAGTGTCCGTTTGTCATAATTAGCCTGCGGGTCTTTATGTAAAATGAAAATTGTTAGCCTCGATAATTTCAAGGCACGGTAATCAGATAGAAACCTATTTCTCTCTTTAGTGGGTTTGTTTAGTTCTTATTTAGCGAGAGATATGTTGATATTTTTAAATTTTAATTTTAAATTCTTTCAATCTTAATGTTGTTGTAAATGTATAAACAGAGCCTAGTCATGGCATAGGTTTTATGGAACAAACGTTTTAAATCTTGCGAGTAACGTAATTGCCATTAATTTTTGCATGACCTTTGAGAGAACGGAAACGTTTTTACGCATCTAGTGTACAGATATGGGTAAAATTTAGAGAAAAACATGTCAGCAAATAAATAGTTTGTGCAGTATACAGTTTTGTAAAAAACATTCACTATTTACGTGCAACAGGATGACATTGTGCAACGAAAGATAAGCATAGTTTATATTCACTACTCCCTGTAATGGTTCTTTATCGTTATCAACAAGAATGTGACAATAAATTAGGGTACCTACGAAACGCTTCGAAACAAAATGTTGAATATCGTAGAAATAATACATATTTTTATATAAAAGAGCGCATGATTTTAAATAAAATATACTGTTTACTGTTTGAGATAGCCTTTTACCCATTTCTGGTGCAGCAGGTGTTTGTAATAGTATAATATATTGAAATATATATTTGTAGGTCGCTTATAATAAAAAAAAAAACGCATCAAGATCATTTAGCTAGCAAGTGAACAATGCCATTTAATACTCGAAAGACTGCAATTTTAAAGTGCCGCATTAAGTAACAGATACTTCTTCCCGCAATAAAACCCACTCACGTCATTAGAATTGCAATTACGGTACAGAAGTGCAATTTAGAACGCAATGATGTGTATAAATCACTGAAACAAACTTTTTTCTATTTCATGCAATTTATCTACTTAATCCATTTCTGCATTCCGCTTTAGTGTGCACATATAACTGTTTTCTTGATATGAACATTTTAAATGAACCTATCACAAATCTTCTTCTCTCTTCTACAGAATGATCAAGTACAAAGAAGTTGTGTGCACATAATCACACTGCGAGGGATCGTACAAAAAACAAAGTGACAAGTGCGGATTTTATGCATTTTACATCAATTGTAAAAACATTTAAAGAATTTAACAATGCTATTGCATCATTTCCACTTTTATAAAATGGTTCAGAAAAGAAACGAATGTAACGCATGTGTCATCCAAACAATTCAGACAATTTATGTTTTGTACGATAATGACAAAGACATTACTCTCGCTTATGGCGCGATTGGATTAAGTAAACAGTTTTCTCGCGGATTCTGGCAGCTTTTCGTTAAGGTATAGCGACCGAGGCGCAAATTACGATAGTCCGTCGTGCGAGAGGTTCATGCGGCACGAGCACGTGCCCGTGGATTCTTTTCGCTCGGTGAATTTTTATAGATACTTGAACCGTTGCCAGGGAACGTAATTGTACTCGTTTCACGCGCACCACCGTTTCGCATTCGAAG
Organism: Seladonia tumulorum; assembly: GCA_913789895.3. Taxonomy (NCBI): domain Eukaryota; kingdom Metazoa; phylum Arthropoda; class Insecta; order Hymenoptera; family Halictidae; genus Seladonia; species Seladonia tumulorum. Next base: position 2,702,628 of record OU565267.1, read on the forward strand.
GTACGCACAGAGTCGATCAGATTCGGCTCCAGTGACCGTCAATCAACCAGGTTGCCCGCTGGTCCGACTATTTTTACCGCGAAACGATGACGTAACGATTTGTTTCTAACACCGGCGACAGTTCCGCGGGAATTCGCCTAATCTGGCGACTCGCGTGACTGACCTTCGCGTTATGCCACTAAATGACGAAGCAGCGGACAGCTCACCGCAAAACTGTCATATGTATATTGATAAATACACGGAATAGAAACAAGACATCGAAAAATAAAAAGGAATTGTTCACGATGAGTTGCAAGAGCCGAGGAACGTTTCACGGACCGCGCGAATTCTTGGTATAATGATTACTGAAAGTGTCTACACACGGTTTAAATCCTGCTTACCGGACTGTGTCCTGTGTCTAAGATATCCCATAATTCTATTGTTAGTCATCAGACTGCGGATTTTATACATTTAGACAGCGGACTTTAACCATTTATGGCAAAAATGGGTAGGTATGTAGCTCCTATGTCTTGCATTTAATACATAAAATTTTTATTTTGCATGAAAATCCGCAGTCTAAAAATCAACTAGTATAGAGTATTGTTATTTGAAATTATAATTTAGAAACTCTTTTCGAAAGCCTGCTTGAGGGATCGTTGTCCCGTTAGGCGCATTGTCTAGGTGGTTGGGAGGTTCGAGAGCAAGGACTTGAAGGATCGCAGCAACGGCGAACCGCGCCCGAAGGATATCGCTTGCAGGCATGATCCTGTGCAGTCATTGATCCATTTCACTTGGTCGAGATCAATGGATCACGAGGCAAGAAGCCTCGGGATCGATCAGCGTGTGGTTACTCGACGCGGCGTGACGCCATCGGCGAAACTTGCAAACGGATAAACAGCAGTTTCAGAGGATCGTTCCGCTTGATCCAAAGGATACCTCGTCTACAGATCTCTGAAACAAGCATTCAAAAATCACTTTACATTCGACTGCATAACGCAAAGGATATTCCATTAGGTCGGTGTATATGGAAACGTCCGATTTTAGAATGCAAATGTAGTGGAGCCCTTTGATCTAGAAATGCTGAACTAGTTCACAGGTCTATTACGTACAGTTGTAAATCACAAAACTGATCCTGAGGATCCTATGTCCAGTTTTTATTTAGATACTACATTTAAAATATAATTTACTTCCATGTTAATCAGTGTGATTATATTATATTAGGGGAACCCATAAGTAATCAATTATTTTGAAATCTAAAACACACTTTATAGTACATTCAAGTTTTTATTTCTTAATTTATTGTATAATCTCCATCATTGTCAAAGACAGTTTGCCATCTTTCTAGCAAATTTTCAATCCCCCTTGTATAGAAATCCAGGGTTCGTGAAGCAAAGTATGACTCAAGGTGCCACCTTACATCTTCTACAGAAGTGAATGTTTTATTTCTTAAATAATGCTCCAGAGATCTGAAAAGGTGATAGTCATAGGGAGCAATATCCGGTGAGTACGGGGGGTGCGTTCTTTTTCAATAGTTCTGAATACAGCCGTTGTTATTGCTGACAATACAACTCAGCAGTAACTGTTTCTCCAGGTCTCAACAACTCAAAGTGAATTATGCCACGACAGTCCCGCTAAATGCACAGTAACGCATTTCTAAGGGGTTTAGGGGTTGATATTGCGGTTTGATTTGCAGAAAGCCATTGCTTGGAACTCTTTATATTATCATAACGAATCCATTTTTCATCTCCGGTAACGATTCAGCTAAGAAATAGATATCTACGAAATCTGAGTAGCAATGAAGTGCAAATTGATCGACGAATATTCTTGTTGGTCTCAGATAATTGATGCGGTACCCATATTCCTTGCCTATATGCCTTTTCCATTTTGTGATTAGGATATTAGTGAACTATCTTAGGCTAGTATGGCATATTGCTAAACACTTAGGTACAAACGAGTAGTACTGTAATTTTATTGCACTGGGGAGAAAAACGGCTGCTTGGGTATCAGTTGGAAAACCCCGGTATCAGTTGGAAAACCCCGGTATCAAACATTCTGGTATAATATGTCACACGAAATACAATTATTCTTTCTCTTAAATCACATTTCTTGGGTCAAACAATTACTTGTTTCAATGTAATAATGTTAAAAATGACTTAATATACACTTGCGATAAAATCAACAAGTGTAACTTTCCTCCTAATAGCAGAAACGTCGAAAAAATTCGGTTTTTCTTGTTTTTAACAATGATGTCCCACAACAAAAAATCTAAAAAAAAAAAATGACAACACTGCCTGTTATAGTACTATATTGGGGCACTAAACAGCTAAATAGCATGTTTTCATATTTTTTAGAAACCAGTATTTTTCCGATTTTTTGGGGGGTTTTCATTTTTTACGACCACAGTTCGCATCCAAAAAATCTGAAAAAATTCTCAAAAATCTGCCTTACGGTCCAAAATATACCACATTTTTCAGAATTTTAGGAAGCATCAGAGTGCGGAAAATGCGCGGAAAAGCTCAAAATCTAATTTACCCTGTATCTACCCTCACGAGCAAGATAGGGGGTTGAAATTTTGTTCAGAGGGGTTTTTCTTGGTCAGCTTTCGAATGGTTCATTAATCATTGAAAAACGTCTAAGGGCAGTTTTGACCATCTTAATCGGCTAGGCTCTTTAACTGGTCGTCCACTTCGAGGCCTGTCAGAGAGATCATAATCACCAGCAGCAAACCTTCTGAACCAACGTTGACACTTGTTGACCTTCGATATATCTCCATAAACATTGCAAATTTTCTTTGTTGTTACCGTGGCATTAAATCCCGCATGAAAATGAAAAAGTGAATGACGAATATGATCCTCGGAAAAATTATACTTTGTAGAATATTTTGAACACAGGCTGCTTTACCGAAAACTGTAGAAGAATACGTGTATCCTCTTCAACGATCGGTACAGAACTAAGGGCAAAACAAATTCTTTGCAAATTATTGATTACTTATGGGTAACCCTAATATACTCTTCCCATATGAGCAGGGAAAGGCACACATCGACAATGGCATTAATGTTTGGTCAAATTGTCTTATAAACGATGAGATTAAATATTCCACTCTCCACCATAATACAATCAAGATATTAATATTGAGGATGGTCAATGAGTTTCATAAAACTGTTATGTTTGTTTAACGTTATTGTTCAAGATTGGACGTTTCATGTGTAACAACCTAGTGGAAATACCCCAAGCGTCTGACGAGTAGTTTCTTTTTTCATTTCCTTTTCGTTCAGGATCCGTGGAACGAAATTGTCTCGGAATTGGCTCGGAATTGTCCCATGATTCTCGGACAATTTTGATCCAGTGATTACATTAATATTCTTCGTGGAATACAACGATTTTCTTCCCAGTACGGTCATTGTTAGTCTAAACGAGAGACGTTGGTGATTGATAGAGGCGTTTGGACCGGGGAACGGATAAAAGATATGTTGTAAGGCCGGATCCGTTTGAAAAGAGGACGCTGAAAGGGGTGAGGTGGCTACGGCTTAGAAAAGGCTGCTCGTTTCGCGGTCCTTCTTTATCTTCCCCTCGTCACGGCGAGAAAGATGAGCCCGAAAAATCGATTCAATGGCTGTTTCGTCGTATCCGTTGCGCGCGATTGCGTTTGCCGCTGACATCCCTGCAAGCCTGTCCTCTTTCTGCACGAAGAGAGACCGTGTCTAAAGTCATGCTGCTCCTTTGAGCGTTACCGTTCGCATTAGGCTCAATTCACGCTTCGAAGGCTGTTTCGCAATAGTTTGCCACTGAGTTACCGGCCGATCGTCATTGACTACGTCCTCATCCGTACTTCTCAATGATCCTACGCCCGTTTCTCTCCTGATTTGCGATTTCACATCGGCGAACTGTACCACGCACTGCAAAAAAAACGTGTTACGTTAATCCTTCCGTTCAACAAAAATTGTTGACACCGATTGCGAGAAACAATAACCATACAGACCTTCTTTTCCTCAATTAACAATCTTAACACGTTCGCTACCACCGTTTGTTCCGCTGCTTGTCTTTGGACTGCGGATCTTTATGCGGAATAAAAATGTTCTACGTTGGAAGAAACTAGAGCAAAATAAAAATTATTACACAACAGAAACTCGCATAGCAATTGCATCATGTGTATCTACGATTAAATTCTGGTACTCCGGGAGCAGAGCCGAGGAAAAATACCGGTGAAACGCGAGGAATCTATCGAGACTATAGATAACGATCAATCGTCGTGCGGCGCAATCGGCGTCGGAAAGAATGTCGCGAGCATCATACTCGATCAGTGATTCAGTGAAGAATGTTAATTTACATTTCCACAATGCATCAACATCTCGGTTAGAACACGAATCCGCGTTTCGCGTGTGTGTCTGTTCATTCAGTGGGGTACAGCGAGGGGAAGAGGGGTGCCTTGGTGTTCCCTGTTGCACGTTCCGTCCGCACGCAAGCCTGCGCACATACGTTTGCGGATCGTGCACGTGCATGGGGAGATCGCTCGTGTGTAAATAGGCGGGCGGTTCTGGTGGGGATACGACGCCTCTCTAAGCGACGCTCCGCGTCTTCGTCAGTCAAATTGCGATCGTCTCCGCGTGACGGGCCGCTCGTTAGAACGCCGCGAGTTTCGAACCTGAGGTAGCACGCCGCGCGGCCGAATACACAGAGAGATTTAGTTCGCGACAGTGTTGGAGAACACACAGTATCAGACTGCTCTGCCAGAGCACGTTTTGGCACGCACCGATATTCCGTGGAACACCCGGGACCAGAATAAACGCTCCGGAGCGGAGACCCTTCCGGATCCCCGGCTCGGCGACACGCGTTCCGGATATCAGCTTTCAACTGGACCGCAGCTCGCTGAACCCCTTCCTAAACAAGGAACTAGTATCAGTGGCGAGATTCTTTTCTAACTTTGAATAAGAATGAAGAGCTTGACCTTCCTGCTGATGGTCCTGGTCACCGTGACCGTGTGTCACGAGCCGTTCCAGGTGATATTCCAGTGGAACACCATCGAAGTGGTGTGGCCGAACGAAGAGGAGAAAGAGTATGCGGTCACCCACAATGAATACATAGCCGCCAACAACTTCATAGCGGGTATCAAGTTCTGGAAGGGTAAGATGTACCTGACGATCCCTCGCTGGAAGGACGGTGTGCCGGTGACACTCGGGGTCACGTCCGCAACGCCCGTGAACAAGGTGACGGCGCCGGCACTCGAAGCGTTCCCGAGCTGGGAGATGCAGAAGATCGGGGATTGCAGTGCCTTCCAGTTCGTGCAGAGCATGGAGATCGATCCGATCGGTCGTATGTGGGTGATCGACTCGGGAAGAATGTCACCCTTGTCGGTGGAGACCAAAACCACCTGTCCGGCTCGTCTGGTGATCCTCGACTTGGAGAAGAAGGGAGAGATCCTGAAGACGTACGAGTTCCCTCAGCACGTGGCTCGCGCGGGAAACGCTTACCTGAACGACATCGTGCTCGACCACGAGGACGGCGGCATGGCGTACATCTCGGACAGCGACCGCGACGATCCGGGCATAATCGTGTACTCCCTACAGAACAACACCTCGTGGAAGGTCAGACACGACTCGATGAAAGCGAAGCCCGAGGCGGTCAGGTTCATGATCGCGAAAATGCTGATCAACATGCCGCTGCCGGTCGACGGGATCGCGTTGTCTCCGGCCAGCGTGCAAGACAGACAGCTATACTATTCGCCGTTGTCCTCTTTTCATCTGTACTCGATGCCGACGTCCGTGCTGAAGAACAACATGACCAACATCGACGAGTACGTGAAGGAGCTCGGACGAAAGAATTCGCAGTCGGATGGGATGATCATGTCCGCCACCGGGGTGTTGTACTTCGGACTGTTGGCCGACGACGCTGTGGCCATGTGGGACACCAAGATGTCGAACTCGTTCACCACCGGGCAGAGGGTCATCTCCAGGGATCACGAGAGGATGCAGTGGCCCGACACGTTCGCGTTCGACGATTCCGGCAGCTTCTACTGCGTGACCAACAGCCTCCAGAACATCCTGAACAACCGTGTGAACATCACCGCGCCGAACTACAGGGTCGTCCGGTCGAAAACCGGGATGAAGAGCTACCAATACCTGGAGAACGGCAACGCGCCGGAGCAACCGGAGATACCCACTTCGACCGCTAACAGGATCAGCCTCGGCCTGGCGATGGGATTAGCCGTTCTGTTAGCCGTCGCCGTTCAGTAACGTCTTTCTCCCTATCGCCGTCGTTTCAACTCTTTTTTAGACAGTAGACTGTTATCGCACGGGTATACCAAAGACGCTCGACCCACAGTCAAATAACGCTCGACGATAAATCCAGTGCTCCTCCGGTGACTCTGATCGTCCTCGCCTCGGTCCACGGATGACACACGCGCGTGACGTTATGGTTGTTTGGATGCATGTCGTATGTACAAAGGCTCGACGAGCGCCGGTTGGTTCCGCGGCAGCGTGACTCGGTCGCGTGTTACTGTAACGTGCGGCGTTTCCGAATTACACAGTGGATCAAATAAGTATTAAGGCGTACTAACAAAAGAACATGTTCGAGCCAAAACCTCCCCGCACATTGTCCGGGCTTTGCTGAACAAACGTTTTACCGTTTTCGCCGTCGCTGTTGTTCATCTTACTATGCATTACTTGACTGTACTTGTAGTTAATGCGGCCAAGCAGAAAACTGGTTAACATAGTTGCGGGGTTGTTCTCCTCCGTTTAATTAACACTTGGAGTGCCGCTGCTCATAAAAATGGGAGACAGAATTATTTCTTCAGATTTGAAAATGAATTTTAATATATTGGTATATTCAGTGAATCAAATTATCTTAGAATGTACAAAATGCAGAAAAGTTGAAAATATTCTCGGCGTAATACGTCTCAAACTTTCAATCCATATTTCACCAAATAAGTGACTGATTTTACGGAATTTTTTATGTTGATGGCACTCAAACCGTTAATGTGAATGATAGTCTACAAAAGAATATGCGGAGCATTTTTCTCAGAACTATTTGAGAAATGTTCCTATATATGTAATTCTCTGAGAAGTGTAACTTGAACATGTTCCCTTGTAAGTTTGTTTTTGTGATGATGTATATTATAAAGGTAACATATTGATACGATTTAGTTTTTACAGTAGATTATTATACATGGAAATATTGTGCCGATTCAGAAATGTTAATGATTTGTCGTTAAAAAACAGAAAAAGGTGAATATCACTGAGGATTGAATGTCTTGTGGTGTAGAAAAGTATATGGCACACTGTTCATTTGTATTGTACCTTTACATTATAAGCTTTTAAATGTTTGAGTTTTTCCAGACCAAACCAAAAGAATATTACTACACTTTCCGGTTCGTTTTCCCACACGGATCTATCCGATTTCTGTAGATCCAATTTCACTGCTGTCTTTTGGCTGTTCCACCAAATACCTGTACAACAAACAGATTAATATATTTTATACATTATTGTTTCAATAGTGAATTATTAACGTTTCCTGGTCAGTATATCATTTCTACAATAAAGTACTAAACAATCCAGACTGTATCAATGCGCTACCGTTTCAGCTAACATTATCATTCACATGGAACGATTCCGAACCGGGAAAAGTAAAAAAATTATGAAACTTTGGGGATATGCAGTGCACATGTAGGTAAGTATTACGCGATTTTTTTTGCTGACCAAATTCACTTTGTGGTGAAATCGACTGTCGAAAATTCGGCTGATTTTTGCATTCTAACTCGTAAACTATTACGAAAGAAGTTTCCAGACGAAAGGTGTTTTCTTCAACAAGAACTATGGTCTGGCAAAACATTTATCAGTTTTTTATATAATTGGAAGAAAATATAGACAAAGCGAATTTGGGAGACAAAAAAAAGAATTATGTAATACATTTGCACTACATATCCCAAAAATTCATAATTTTTTAAATTTCCCGGTTGAGAATTTTTCCTTCTCAATGCCTGTTTGATCCATAGCAGGTGAATCCGTGCAAACCTCGGTTAGATCCTCGTCCTCATCGCGGACGTTGTGTGCGAGGCTGTTTCACCTGCAGTTTTTGGAACACCTGTGCCCGTAATTTCACGGTTTGTAGGATCCTCGGCTTTCCATCTGTTCTGTCAAGAATGAGAGAAAATGAGTGAGAGAGAAAGAGAGGATATATTTAATTCGATACTTATAGGTGCACAGGTGTGTCGCGTTCGTATTTATGTATACCCGTGTAGATCGCAACCAGCACGTGTACAATTCGGAGGCTCTAGTCTATAGGGTACGTCTTGGACAGTGGGAACTGCGAAGACTACTTGTTACCATAATCTTTGAAGCTAATTGATCGTACCCGTCGCAAGCTCGAAAAAAAAACTCGCAAAGTGTAATCAGATTGGACGCGGCCGGGCTCCACGTAAAAGATCATTCTAATGGAACAAAAGAAACGCCCAGGATCGCAATAGGACACGTGTCTCTCGATGTAATTCTGATTGCCATCCGAGTTTCCCGGGCGAAATTAATCTCGAAGCGTTCATCGGTAGAATTACCGAACGAAATGTTCAATTGTTCAATTATTAACGCTAAACCTACCGAGCCTTAAAAGTAAAGGATACATGTTGTCTTAAAAAAATTACTCGGATTTTGTACGGTTCGTATTGTAATACATGCTCTACTATATTTATTTAATCATTTTAGTAAAATGAAAAATCTGGAACCGGTCATTAGGCGGTAGGTTTAGTGTTAATGAAGTACGCAAGTTATTTAGCTGCACTTTCAGGCGCGTTCACAGCCCAAATAATTTAAACTCTGAGAAAAAGAGCAGTGACAGGCAATTTTTCTAGCTCTTATTTGGTCAGAACATTTTCTGAATTACATTTACATTTTTTCCCAAATAGTGAAACTACCATTTATGGCAGAAATGGGTAATTTCTAACAATAAAAAGATTAGAAGAGTTCAAGAGTATCGATACATTTGTTGCAGCTTAATAAAAGCATTAAAGAGAGGAATTCTATTTGGTCCGCATGAACTTGATCTGTTGTTTTACTGGACTGTGGATTTTTATACAGAACGTTCTATATCGATCGTAAGAAATGAAAATGTATTTCCACTTATATCTAACAGGTTGCTGCGAATTTGCAGGATCTAAACGAGTTTCCCGGTTCGAATTTGATTGATTCAATTAATTCAGGATAATTGAACGTGTTAAAATCATCGCGATCAATGGGTCTGTGAGCGCGCGAAGCTTTCTTCCGAAAATACGGCCGAGAACAATACCAAAGAGTCGAATCGATTGGTTTCACAATTGGAAAGCGTGTCCCGCAAAAGAACCGGCCGTGTTTCCGCAAGTTTCCGTAACTTTTTCTCGGGTGTAACGAAAGGAAATCGATTTGTCGAAGCTCCGAGAGAGGAACGGCCATCCGGAGCCAGCAGCGGCCTTCCCCTCTGTGAACGAGAGAATAATTAATTCGACAATCGACCGCGGTCCGCGTGAAATGGAAACTTTCACTCCGCTATGTATTAATAATAAATCTATCAGTATTCCAGACGAGTCTACATTTAATCAGGCGACCGAATTGAATCGGCACGCGTGCCCGCAGAAACAATCGGGCTTTCATAGTACCGGGGCGAAACTTTCGCCACGACACCGACGCATTCGCGCTTAATTGACCTCGAATTAACACCGCCAATAGGCGGTATTAAATCTGCTGGCCGACGTTAACGCATTTCCGACCATTGTCGACCGGGGACATCAATTGGCGTCCCTCGTTTTCCGAACATCGTTCACGCATTTGCAATATTTTCCTGTTCTCGCATGGACAATGTCTGGATCTTTACATATTGTTTGTACCAACTGCAACAGTCACAGTAATTTTGCGACGCTCTCAAAAAGGAGACAACTTCCTTAACACTAAACGTACCGGTCAAATGACCGGTTCTAGATTCTTTATTTTGCACCTATTGAAATTATAAAGATACTTTCATGAGCAATGATTCAATAAATATCTTTAGTAGAGCACACATTGCAATAAGAACCGCGCAAAGTCTAAATAAATTAAATCTTGGCATTTTTATAAGGCGACATGTAGCTGTTTTTTGTACAGCTCGGTACATTTAGTGTTAAGATCGGAGCAAACCGTCTTTAATCTTTTCGAAATGTTAGGATTAATTTCCTGACGTAAAGAATTGGTAAAAATCATGGAGAAAATTCTAAGCTTGCTTCATAGAATTTCTTTGTCTGTATTGAAAATTTAAAAACTGCATTTTCGTAGTAACTTCACTTTCGTCATCACCGGCATGTGATTATAACGACAACAATGTAACTTGCTAATGAATCGCATTATTACCCGAGAAGACAACGCGCTTCGGTAACAAGGACCAGAAAAATAATTAACGGGTAATAGCGAACAGGAAAATAGGGAGCACGGATACACTAATGATGCAAATGGGTTAACATTATCACACGATCGAGCCTACTTCTGCACGATTGCGAGCGAGAAACCGCGAATCGGCACCGATCCGTTCTGAATTCGCCGAACGGAGATGGAAGAACCGATCGACGATCAATGGAGCACCTTATTCTCATCGGTTCAACCGCTTCGAATCGTAAACACGGACGCACGAGTGTACGTATAATTAGTGTGTACACCGCATGTAACACGTACGAATAGCTTTAATGCATATGGCCTTATTTTGTGACGATGAATTGAAACCGTATACCGGGAGGCCGGTCGGAAAACGCGAGTTATGAGTCATTTGTCTAGGCCGGCTCGGTGAACGCAACTTTCCGCCATTTCGCGGCGTTTGTTTGTTGCAATTATTGTTCCCTTTCTCAGCCGGATCGACCCAGAATGCTCGCCTGGTTAACCGCTTCGGTGATGTCTGCAAAAATTCCCGTCGAGCTTCTCCCTTTGAACAGTTTCTCTACTTTGGCGGTCAAGAAACAGCACGGCTTTGCGAGTTTCTGCGGTTTCAATCTTTGAGAACTGATTTGGCATTTTTTCGCGAATGCAACAGCATTTTTTCAACTACTGGTAGTTAAAGCATTCACTACCAGCAGGTGTTGGGTGTGTGGAGAAGACAATATTGTAACTAAATTTTAATTAGCACTAGGTTTACGGGACCCGTTAAAATGATTGCATCTAATATTTTTAATTTACGATTATTCAGATTGTAAAGATGGATCCATGAGGAATTATTCAACAAATCTATTTCTTTGGGTATCTAAGTAATGGCTAAAAAGTTTGATGGATTCTTGTTATTTTTATGTTATTTTTAATGCTCCACAAACGTAGTGTTAAAAAAGATTCCCTTGGACCATCAAACCGGGGAGACGCTTTATCTCTTTCGCGTTCTCGGCCCTAGAAAGCAGGAAAGCCATAGTCTCGTGAATACCATGGAAAGTGAAAGTAGCTTGCACTTCACCGGGAAGCACTGCAGCTTGCATATCAATTCGGTCATTTTCCCGGAGACTTGACCATAGATCTGCGGAGATTACAATGGCGTAAGTAGCCGAGAACAGAGAGAGAGAGAGAGAGAGAGAGAGAGAGAGAGAGAGAGAGAGAGAGAGTAGCCAAGCAAGCAGCGTGCTGCGGGAGATGAATGTTTCATACGAGCGTTCGTCGGACGTGTCTCGAATCCATGTCTCCAGGTGCATTTATTAATTGATGGAAAAACGTGGACACGTCCATTATCGGTGCAGGCATCTGCCTCGGCACGCGGCGTCGTTGTTCGGAAAAGGGAAACTCGAAAGACGAGGGGCGCGGGGAAGAGCCATCGGCTCGGCAATCTCGCTTTCAGCCTCTTCCCACAATTGTCTCCTCTTTCAGCCACGCAGCGTCCCAGTTTTGCGGCGAACTGAGGTGTACGCACATTATTACGCGGCGCAAAACGGAGCCGGAGCCTAGCCCTGAACCGCGAGTCAACGAACGGCCAGGGAGAGGCTCGGCAGATTACAAAACTTCGCTGAGAAAACACCGTGCACCTGAGATCCGATCGTACGTCAAATCTGCGAGTGCTTAGAGTACCGATGCTGCTGGTCCAACTCCAACTTCACTTTTCGACAACCGGCAGGCGATTCTTGTACATTTTTAAGCGCTGAATACAAGTCCTAAAGTCGTTCTTCTACATCACATTTTTATAGACATATAATTTGGCAAAGTGTAGATTTTTTAAGTGTGATATTTTCTCAATAACCATTGGCGGGCAGTTTAATTCTAAACCCTTCAGCTTCACCTTGATCTTGCATTATATCATATATCCTGTAGAATCCTCAGCACCGGTGGCTGTTCTAAAAAAAAAACCGAGGATAGGAAACGAGTGATTACACCTGGTTAATGATTCACAAAAGAGGGTAAAAAAATGGTGAAACATAGCCTTCGCGAAGAGACGCCGCCGGTCAATCGCATCTGCAATAAATGATGTCAGCCGCCTATGAAAAGAATATTAAACGGGTTTGACTCATAGGCGGAGTTCGGTGTTCAAGGCGATTTCTATTCACTTGTTGGATGATTAAGCGCTAACCAAAAGACCGAGCAGACTGGTCGATCGACCAGTTCGTCTAAAGTTAGTATATACTTCTGGCTAGGAGTGAATCGGTGCAACCATACCGGGACAGTTGACGAATCAATAAACCCTGGATTAATGCGAAGAGACTTCGGAATGGAAAGAGAAAAGAAGGATCCCATTAATCCGAGGTACCGAGCTGATCCGAGGCTTACCGTACAGCGTAGCTCCCTTTCTTTTTGTCGCACTAATATTGTAATTCTTAATCTGTTAACCGGGTACGACGAGTTATTTCGTTGATAACGTTCGTCTGTGTCCTTTTGATTGCAGTTGGTATTATTATGCATTTAACAGAAAAATTTTTCACCTCTTGTACGGGCAACCAAAATAATTTTGAGACTCCGATGTAACGTTATTTTTAACGATATTTTTAAGCAAAATAAAAATTATTTTCATGAATCAAAAGGAACAGTTGCCATATAGAAAAATAATATATTGGCATTTGTAGATTTAACGTTACATCGTTCATATCCATTGTGTAGGATATTTTTAAGCAAAATAAAAATTGCCTTCATCAATCAAAAGAAACAGTTGCCATATAGAAAAATAATATATTGGCATTTGTAGATTTAACGTTACATCGTTCATATCCATTGTGTAGGATATTTTTAAGCAAAATAAAAATTGCCTTCATCAATCAAAAAGAACAGTAGCTATATGGAAAAATAGTATATTGGCATTTGTAGATTCGATTTTAATCCTTCCACTGATTTATAGTGTACTAGTTTGTTTTTGCCGTAAATGCATGAGACCCTTTGATTAAGATCGTTCGGTTAACAGATTAATAGTAAACTCGAAATTGTCGACGGCTGGAATTCTAGTCAAGAGCAGCGTTGACTGTTTTTTGATGATGGGACAGCGGTATACGACAAAGTGTTTCATCGTAGATTAGGTTTACGAGCGGTTGCCGTTGATTTCGTCGAGGATTCTGCTCGGTTGAGACGAAGTTGATTTTCGGATTGGATAGGTTCCTGTTTATTTACTGGGCAACATGAACAATCGTTGAATAGACTCCATTCTAATGGTGATCCAGCTGATCCTTGACAAACGGAGCAACGGCGAGCGTGTGCATGTTAATTACATGCTCGTTCAATGTCGGTTTACATAACAATACCTGTAAGTCTGTACACCGGGAAGATTAATATATTTTCTATAGTTATAAACATCGCGGGTGTCGCGTAAGAAATGGCGCGAGGCAGTAAAGGATCGTAAGAGAAAAATATAGTTAGCCTCGAAAATTGTATCTTCGAATTGTACTTGATTCTTTTTTATATGATTACGTTATTGTTACACTACCGATTTTTACAAGACACCTGTGTATTATGTAGCTTAGGGATACGCGTAGGATTCGGGCTAGATGTATCGACGCTCGTGTTCGTTAATGATTGATTACATCGTGTACTAGAGAGTAATGTAACTATCACGTAGTGTTTCTGTAAATCGTGTCTTATTAATAAAAAGATAGATGTTAGCAGACCTTGGATATCCTCCTTTCATCGTCACGTCGGGCTCTTAATTGTCTCTGTTGCATAACTGGGTGTTCTCACCTCGTTAGATATCTCGGTGCATCTTCGCCAGATCTTATGAATAGAATTACCACTGTTTCTTCATCGGTTAATTGATGGAACTCGTGGCGGATCTCTCATTATTAAAAAAGAAAGAGATCGTAAATAAAAATTCCGTACAAGGGTGAAATATTTTTAAAAATTTTAATCCAAAAAGTGATCACCGACTAACCATCAAATCTGTTATTTTTGTTAAAATACATACTCATTAGTACAATGACTCTACAAAAAAGTAAGACTAAAATAAAAATAAAATAAAAAACTTACCGATCGACAACATTTCACGCTTCGTAGAGTCCAAAAAGTTTTCAGATATTCTCGAAGATGGCGCCACAAGTCGTAAAAATTGTGCTCTGTTGGTAATATTCGCTGCAACAATGTTGATGATTTTGTAAATTAATATTCGCGTGCTGGTACTAATTAAGTATAAAATATAATTACTTATCGTAGCTCTTACTTCGATCTAACGTACTGGTATGCCCGTGCATGCGATTTTTCATCAATTTTCCTGGAAACATACTAGGTTATTTAAAATAAAGAAAAAGACGGGCATTGTTCAAAATAATTGTGCAAGACATTTTTATAGGTTGTCAGATTAGAACTGCTGATTTAATTTGATCGACACGGCCATTGTTGATAGAAGGCGAAGCTGTAGAATAATAGCATTAAATTTGTTATGTGTCACGCGACTATGGAATTATCAACGGTTTCGCTTGTGCGAACCGGCTAGAATGCGATTCTAAAGGGATGTATACTGTGAGCAGCTGTTCGTTAGGGCAAGAGGGATGGGAAAAGCGACTTCAGGGCCGTACACAGATTCTCATAACTTACGCATACCCAATATATTTTCCAAACTTTTCCCTCTCCATTTTATATACGACGTACGCAAATTGTATAATATCGTAATTATTAATTAATTTAAAAGAAATATTTCAATATAGATCACAACAGACCCAGCAGCGTTCCATATGACAATTTAGAATGTTCTAACGAAGTCGCATATCGTTTATTGTGACTGTGGTAGTTAATTAGATGAATTGTCACAATGATATTCACTTCAGTTTCATTTCTTGCTACCCTAATTCCAGTTCGATTTTCGCGAATCGTTCTACTACTTTTGCTGAACGTATCAGGAACGGCCGTTCAAGCTTAATTACTTCATAGTATGTAAAATATTATTTACTTTATACCTTACTGAATAATTCTTGACAAAGGTGTCTTCATTATCACGGTAATTGTTAAACGAAGCCTCTGAAATTGATCATTCCAACCGAGTTGATAACTGCGAACAGTAATATTCGAATAGAACACGAATCGTTCCTAGACCAATCGCGAGACAATTGCAAAACCACGGACCTCATAATTGGTAGAAATCTCTCGTCTCGATTAGCAATTTCCGATTTCGAGAATCGAAAGCGCGCCAATCATAGAGCGAGCAATATTTGAAATGAACTTACAAATAAGTCTGCATTGTTTCTATACCTTCAAACTCTTTCTCTAATTCGTTTCGAATAATTATTAATAATTATATTATAATCATATTAACATATTATATCATAAATAGTACAACAATACATTGATTCTAATCCTCGGTGCCCTGTCAACGATACGTTCCTGCATTCATTCTACCGTTAATGATGAGAGCACAGAGTGTATAATAGATGAAATTCCTGTTGCATCCCTTGATGCTTGTTTCCCTAAATTGAATGACCTTGACGGCCTATATACAGACATCATTGCCGCTTCTTTATGTTAATATTCCCATCTCCTTCTCTGGATAACTGGTTGAAGAAGAAAGGAGAAACTGCGTGCAGAAAATTTGAAACATTGGAAAGCGCGGCAAGTTTGAACCGTAACGTGGTAGAGAACGATATTTGATAAGAATATTATTCAAAACATTATTCGTTGACAAATTGTACATCTGTACTCGTGTAAAATAAATAAAAATATTCGAAAAAATGAAAATGTTTGTTTAAAATTGACATAATAAACAAGAAATAGTGATGAGAGCATTATTTTCCATTCTTCCTTACGATGCTCATTTCGAACGATAATGTTGACAGAAGAATCCACTTCGGCGCGCATGCGCACCAGCGATTCCCAAACAGCGCCGTAGTTTCGGCTCTGCAGTAATCGCGTGTGGTGGGGGCAATGAGGGGCTGGCTCGAACCGGCGGCGCCTGCAGTGGCCGGCTGGTGTCCGTGAGCACCCGGGTGTCGAAAACGTGGACACGAGCGATCGTACGAATCGAGACGGTATTTTCCGTCGGAGAGGTCGTCACCAAGAGCATTAGTGTCCTCGGTCGAGTCCTGTGGGTGTCGAGATAGAATATCGGTCTGGTTGTCTAGCTCGCTCGCGCGCCTCTCTCTCCCTCTCTCTGTCTATCTCGATCCGTCTGCCTTTCCTGTGTCTGCCCCTTCCCCGAGCCCCGGTTGATCTGTCTCTCTCTCTCTCTCTCTCTTCTCTCTTTCTTTGTCGAACGGGGACAGATCGGATACGGCGTGACAGCGATCGGCTGGCTACGACACTGCACGGACAACCCTTGCGCTCTTTTTTTTCCAAGGTTCACGCGGTTTTCCATGTCAACGACACGCGCGCTCCTGCCAAGGCCAGCGTGCTACGCCCCGCGCAGAGCAGCCTCTGTCGCCGCCGTCAAGCAACCGCTCCGCGCATCGGCCGTGCCCGTCACCGACGAGCCGTCGTTGTCCACGTCGTCGTCGCCGTTGTCATTGTCGTCGACAACCCGTCGGCGGTCGGAAAGGGCCGGCGAACAGCCGCCGCGTACGTGCAGGCTGAGGAGAAGGAGACAGGGCAGCGTCGCTCACGCCAGCCTGAGATGAGCGACCATGGCTGCATACACTTGAATAATTTCAAAGCAGCCAAGGGTATCCAGCCGTACAAAGTGATACACTCTTATTTCGTGACCAGCACGTCCACCGAGGCACGCGTAAGAAAGGTGCGACTATCTTTTTCTCGCGTGATCCGTGGTCAAGGTTCCGTGTCTTTGTCTCTTTCTCACTTTCGCTTGTACGCGCCCCGTCTCTTTCTCTCTATACATATGCTGTACCTGACGATCAGCCGTCCCGATCGTCTTTCCTGTTCCATTATCTCGCCGATTTCGTCACCGGATTCTCCGACTCGTGCGAACGATAAAAACAGATGTTTCGGAGAATCGGAAACTGTCGCAACAACGTGAAACCCGTAGTATCAGAAATCGCGAGATCGTTTTCTTTCTTTGTCGTTCTACGGTCCCACTCGCGGGACTCGGTCACGAGCCATGCAAATTGAAGAAGGAATGACAACCCCGTTCGCAAATATGTCCGAGCATTGTTTGCATAAATTATATTGCAAAATTTACGACTGATTTGTATTGCGATGATAAGATGTCTTCCTTATTTTTTTTAGTCAATTTTTGCCGACTGTCTTCTCCAATCTTTTATTCATTTCTTTGTTTTGTTCCCGACAGATTTCGATCGCGTGGAATCGATCGAAATTCTCTTGAAATGTAATCGCTATTAACTGTTCCAGTATAATTTTGGAACAGATACGCTTTCACGAAGATAAAACGCGTTGCGTAGTCAATGAAAACATCGTGAACGGTGTAATTTATTTGTTTGGTCTGTACTGTTACTTTCATGGACGGTCGTGTGTAAAGACGGATTTAAAAATGGCCGCCGCAGACGATTACTCGGCCGGTACAAAGTTCTGGCAGATTTGTTGCTCGCGTAAAGTAACGGTATTGCAGATTTACGATTCTACTGGTACCGTTGCTTTGATGAATGTTTTATTACGCTTTACAGCACTATGAAATTATGAAATTGCATCGAATAAACCATATGTTCCGTATTTTATATAGACACAAGAATATCTCAGCTTACCTTGAACAATATTTTTATCTTGTCGACGCAACCGTTCTTATTTCTGTAATTTTTGCATAGAAAATATTACATAAGCAATTCCTACATTTTTTAGGCTGTAAGCTGTTTATGTCATACATGTAATACATACAAGGACCGTCTTCATTCGTGTCTTCACTGCATATTCTTTGGCTGCTATGTAAAAGGTCACATACAGGAACATGCGAAGACGAAAAAGCATTTCTTAGGTAATTCTGTATAAAATATAATTTGCTATGTTTAATGAATTATCTTCTTAATTTTTATATAAATGTTATGTTGCAGCTGTGGACCTTTGTTATGGAAATATCTTGTGCTTCCAATGTGGAGATTACGTATACGATAGAGAGTTATTGGCCGTTGCCAAGGCACAGTGGAGCGAATCTGCAAAATCGCTGAGCTTTGGAGAATTTTATCGAGCATGGGAACCAACGCAAATAGAGGCAGAGTTGTTGAGGAAACATCCGCGCAGAAGGCGTGTGGTAGAAAATTCCACTATAGGTAATCATTTCGATAAGACGAAATGCATAAAACTGTTGCGTTAGGTGAAATCAACGAACATCAACGCGAATCCGACATATTTTAACCGACCTAAAAACTTTCAGGTCTGAGAGGACTTATAAACCTTGGAAGTACATGTTTCATGAACTGCATTGTACAGGCCCTTATCCACACACCGCTGTTAAGAGATTATTTTCTTGCTGACCGTCATCACTGCCCACAACCCAGTCGCTGCCTAGTCTGCGAAGTGTCCCATCTTTTTCAGGAATTTTATTCTGGTAGCAAAGCACCGTTGACGCTTCACAAGCTTCTCCATTTAATATGGACGCACGCCAGACATTTAGCAGGTTACGAACAGCAGGATGCCCACGAGTTCTTTATAGCCACGCTCGACGTTTTGCACAGGCATTGCGAGGCAGCGCCGATTCTAGTGAAAGATAATCCACATCATTGCAATTGTATCATCGATCAGATCTTTACCGGCGGGCTACAAAGCGACGTGGTTTGTCAGGCATGCAAGTACGGCATGAAATTCCACGCTCCCTGTAGGGTGTAAAGCTAGATGTATTATAGCCGACTACTGTATACAGTCGGTCTCATAAATGGTCTTCGTAATCTCAAGCATTCGGCTTTGCACCCTGAATACTAGACAGTACAATGAAGAGAATTGCCGGCTAATGTCATTGTTTTTTAGCGGCGTATCGACTACCATAGATCCGTTCTGGGATATATCATTGGATCTGGGTCCAGCAGCTAGCGCGTCCGGTTCGGACAGTTCTGGTCCTCCTACCTCATTGTTGGATTGCCTGGAAAGGTTCACACGTGCAGAGCATTTGGGATCTAGCGCTAAAATCAAATGTAGCAATTGTCAGACCTACCAAGAGAGCACCAAGCAACTGACGATGAAGCAGCTTCCTATAGTGGCCAGTTTTCACTTAAAACGATTCGAGCACTCTAGCATACAGGACAAGAAGATCTCCACGTTCATCTCGTTCCCGGAACAGTTGGACATGACGCCGTTTATGTCGCACAGGCGGAACGGCAACAACAATAGCTCGATGATGGATGGCCTGCCAAAGAACGGGGAAGACACGGCGTTCAGCGACAACAGATACTCGCTGTTCGCGGTGATAAATCACGAAGGTTCTTTGGAGACTGGACACTACACTGCCTTTATACGGCAGCAAAGAGATCAATGGTTTAAATGCGACGATCATTTAATCACGAGGGCAAGACTAAAAGACGTCTTGACTAGTGAGGGGTGAGTCCGCGGCACTGGCCAATCAGTCCGCAGTTAGTATTATTACCAAGGATCCAGTGAAAAAACCTTTCCTTTTCAGGTATCTTCTTTTTTATCATAAACAAATTTTGGAGTACGGTCGAAACGCCAAGGTGTAAAACTTAGATCATGTAATTAATTTATTTATCACGACGAATCATGGGCGGTAGACTTAAGTCCTTTAGCATCCTAAGAGATATACGCACGAACAACTAAACCTGTTCTGGAAACTGTATCTCGGAAATTTCGTCCGACCTACGCAAATTTGCTTTTATCGGTCGGACGCGCATGAACTGCGCGACAGAAAAGTATATATTAACAAAAAGAAAAACAAAGAAACGAAAACAAGGGCCTCAGAAAAACACTGAATCGATGAATGAAAATATAATAGATGAAGATATATTCAAAATTTAAAGAGTAAATTAACAACAACTCCACTATTACGCTTTGATCGTGAGATTGCGGAGATAAAACTAGAAATTAATTACTGTTACGAAAAAGAAAAAAAATATAGTCTAGATCGATGGAACGCCGTTCTGTTAGTATAAATGTTTGTCGTGATGTTCGAACTTTTAATTGTGAACATTCTGAAGAGTTTTAAAGATTTAAGGAGATCATCGTGTTCGCCGTAACTTCTCGTTTCACTATTTTCTTTTCTTTTCCACCGTTGTGTTTCGCGTTTGACGAAATATTTAGGCTGGCGCACACGGCGATCGATTTCCCTGTTCTTGTGTCCTGAAATAACGTAAGCGTAGTTTTTAAGATTAGCTCAATTTTTTTAAACGACCGATCGCATTTTTGTATATCGCTGACTGTTATTATATTCCTGCCCTGACACTTGTATACACGAAACACCAAGGATGGATCACACGGTCATGATTCTTTTCTCTGATCAATCATTTCCACCTGTTCCTATAAAATTTTTAATAGTTCTAGCATTACATTACGTACAAGTGACTATTAAAACTATTCTTTGACCTGCATAATTCGTCGTGTTAGACATCCTTCGGTGAATCAATTTTGTACAAACGAAGTAACGTATATATATACAAAAAGAAGGGATAACGATGTTATCCAAAAAAGGCGAATTATTTCGCGTGACTGTGTATAATAAAAAATCATTGTCTAACTTATTTCTTTCTGGTTGCCTGTTTCACCTTTTTTTCTCAATGATTCAGAATTAATTGTGTTTTGCACACCAGAGTCTACAGAGAGTGCCAACCGATTGCACTTCTAAGTCTTAATTTATTGCTTGTCACCATTATTGTTACAGTCTGCTTTGTAATGAGTTTCTGTTGGGTGTTGGAACGAGTATTTCACTACATTTTGCTAAAATTTTTCAGTTTCATTCTACGATAATTAAGCGTCTTTTGTAGTATATCGTTGTTTTTACAAAAAGGTAATGGAATATTCGTTGCTACCTCCGGTATATTGTGTTCACTGAAATTTTGTGTACATGTTTCATCAAGACCGCCAAGTCCTGTACAATCTGTTTGGTGTTATACAATATTTGAAAATGGTCACCGAAAAGGAAGAAAATTGTACAATCCTCCGTAAAAGTGTCAAGACTAGTAAAATTTCTAAATGTATTAATCTGAGAGAAAAATTTTAATTTCAACTCGTACATCAGCGCACAGAAGCGTAGCAAAGAAACGGAGAAAATTGTATACACTTGGAGAAAAGATGTCCTAAATATTGCAATTTGCAAACTGCACCTGTGCGCCCATTCACAAGATGTACCGTTTTCGACATGACCAATAATACTGTATGTCTGAGAATTAATATTACGCGTACAGTTGTAACGCGTTTTATATAAGGCTGAAGTAAATATATACAGAAATAAAGTTATATTTCGTGGAGAAACAGATTCATTATTTCTTATCAGTACCCTCGTTTTTTATCTAATCCTTGTCAGACTGGATGTGTTTATCAAACAAAAAATTCTAATTTGAATGAAAACCCGCGCATTTTCGTCGAGGTATAAAATAATTTTGCAAATCAAAAAATTGGGAATACTATCCTATAATATCGGGTCAAAAAATATGTGTTACACTTTCGTAAGGGGAAAAATGTTTACGGTAATCTAATACCGTACACTCTTTATTCAACGTTGTAGTAATGGAGGAAAGATGGACGACTTGACGTTTGGCTTGCACAGGTAAATGTGTGACTGGTTGACAGAAATTTTCGAAAAGCTTCTGACCGAGGGAATGACGCGTCACAGAAAAATGTTCTTTCTTTTCCAGGCTGGTTCATTTAGATCTGAAAGGTGCTCCACCACGAGTCTGTTACTTCGAAAAGGTCTGTTACCGTGCCGAACTTTATTGTTTACACACTGTATCCTCATTCTGACAGCCGCGTCGGTCAATCCCAACTACAACAATGTCTTTTCTATTGTTCGTCACATGTTACTAATATCCCGACATCCTTTTCGAACGAAATGATTGCATAACTTTTTCATTTACGAAAATCAGCTGTTACCTTTTCAGTTCTGGAACGAAATCGTATGCGTCATAAATTTTAATGTTATCTACAGGGTGTCTTATCCAATATTACCATTTTCATTTACATCATTATCATTATCCACTGTTAAAAATATTATAAACGAAAGTTATATCCTCCTTATATTATTGGTTTTGTGAGTGGATGCGTAATGGATTTTTTATTTATTTTTTAAAAATAATATCGTATATTTCACGTGCGTACTGCAGCTTGATGTATTCTATAAAGCAGAACAGTATAATCTTTTACAATCATTTCCAGTTATTTCCACTTTTGAGGACATGGGGTGCCACTGGTATTCTCATAGAATGGGAAGACACGTTTCCGTACAATCGAGAGCTGTCTCTTATAGGAAGCAACGGATTGAGCAATTTCACCAGTGGCTACACAGTCCAGGAGGCTAGACATATCCTACAGATAGCTGGAGATTGCGGGTTAGCGATTGTTCCTTTAGTACAAACGTTTGGTCATATGGAGGTAAGTGAAATCTTGCTTGTAATCTTTGATTGAATCATTCCTTACTAATATCGATATCAATTGCAGTTTGTCCTGAAACACAATGAGTGGAAATCTTTGAGAGAAGTGGAGCACTTTCCGAGTTCAATTTGTCCGTCTAACACAAGCACCTTGCCTTTGATTAAGTCCTTGATTCGGCAGATAGTTAGCTTTCATCCAGATATCCAATATTTGCATATAGGCGCGGATGAAGTATGGCATCTAGGTCTGTGCGCAGTGTGCACAAAACGCGCAGCCTCTAGTAAATACGGGAAGCCGTCTCTGTACCTGGAACACATTCTGGCTGTTGCACAATACGTGCAAGAAACATATCCCTACTTAAAAATTATTATATGGGATGATATGTTAAGATCAATAGATTTACAGGTTTTGAATGGTATCTCAGTGATTTCTATATGTTAATCGGCGTCACTTAATTGCTTCATGAAAGTGTTTTTTTATGATTTGCAGACCACTATATCGGAAAATATGTAGAGCCTATGATTTGGCATTACAATCCAAGGGATAATTTTGCGCTACCTCAAGGTAAGATACTTCAGGATAGTTTTGTGTTCGATTGAATCGATTGGCAAATGCTTGACTCCGATTTCATTTTAAATACGAAAATATAAAATTGTTTGGTAGGAATGTGGGATAAATATACTGCAATCTTTCCGCGTATGTGGGCAGCCACAGCATTTAAAGGTGCTACTGGATCTTCACAACATGTTCCGGTTATAAGGCATCATATAAGTAATCATGAAAAGTGGCTGGAAGAGTTGAGTGTACACGTGAATAAAGTTCACGAATTCCGAGGAACAGCTTTCACTGGCTGGTCGAGGTAATGTTTCATTCAATTACAATTCGAAACTGTTCTACTCTATTTAAAATTCTAGATACGACCACTATGCCACGCTGTGTGAATTATTGCCTACAGCGATACCGTCGCTAGCGTTATGCTTGAAAGTTTGGCTCCACGGTTATTCCGAACAAATTCACAATCAAGTGGCTAAAAGCTTAGGATACATAGACCATCCTTTGCACATAACTCCACAGCCAAGGCCTGCTCCGATACCTAGTAACTTGCTCTATCCTGGATGGCAGGTTGCCGTAGGTGTAGAATGGTTTTTAAATTTTAAAGCTAAATATCATAATATCGTTGCTAGCGAACAGTAAGTAAAAATTTAGA
This sequence comes from Seladonia tumulorum, assembly GCA_913789895.3. Lineage (NCBI taxonomy): Eukaryota > Metazoa > Arthropoda > Insecta > Hymenoptera > Halictidae > Seladonia > Seladonia tumulorum. The sequence continues at coordinate 2,726,592 of OU565267.1, forward strand.
ATTTGCAGCTCCAACATGTTATTTTCCTTGTTACAAGATTACAATATTACAGGATCTCGACATGGATGAATCCATGGCAAGTGGCTAACAATTACACAAATCCTATGCAGTTAGAAAATTTGATTCCTGTTTTCACAGAGTATGTTTCATGATAACTGTTTGAAATAATGTGTATAGGCAGGCAGACAATAACGCGATGAATATCTTTCACAGATTATTATTGGAGTTATCCTCCTTAGAAGGCTACTTTAGGTTTCAAATGGAAAGTATTTTTTTTTCAACGATGGTGGATGAGTGGATAGGTACAAATATTCATCCTATGAAGGGAAAGCTCGTAGAGTTGAAGCAGACTGCAGAAAATCAAATTATGTTGAATAGTCGTATCTAGGGTTTTAGCGAATATCTCTCAGAAATCTGTGCTTGCATCTCAATGACCAACTCTTATACAGGTAAAAGAAAAGAAACACAAAAAGATAGGCTGATGAACAAAGTACGAAAATCTAGTGAATTGTACAATTTTACCTTATAAGTAGTCGTAGCAAAGTGAAAAGAATAGATTTTTAAGAGAAGTAATGATTCGTGTTGGACACACGGGATATATAATTTTATAAAAGAATGGACGATTATTTTAATACTTGGCTTAGGAGTGAACGAATTCATGACAAATGTCTTCATCGTCGAGCTTTGTCATTTTGCGAGCTGTTCTGTGATATTTGGCTATGAAGGGATTATAATATAATATATTGGGTTGAGTCATTGATAACTGTCGCTTCTTTTCTTCAAATTTATTTCGATCCAAGAGACTAGCGATTACGATCAATCAAGTGTCGAAGAGAGTACTATATTATTAACTATTCGCATTTATTTGGCACTCGACACACAAGTCACGTAGCTTTCTCCCGGAATAGTGAACGTCATATCCATATGTAGTTGAAGTTGCTTATGATTCGACCCAATAATCAAGCTCAATAACCATATTTGTCGGATATTGTGCTCTCTATACTTGCTTCAAATTATCAGCGTTTCTTACATGCACATAGTACGTGCAAGTATTTTTTCTACTATTAGGAAAACCTCTTCAAAGATCCTCTGCAAATATTATTGATCATCTGTAAGAAAAAAAAGATTGTACGCAGTAGATAATATATTTCATGGAGTCTTTTTTATCAGTATATTTATTAACTAATCTAATAGTTGTCTTCAATCTCTATTAATTGATGTAACGTGTTAAACATCTGTACAATATATAGGAAGATCTCGAACATACACGAAGTATAGAGACAGAAATGTAATAATAAATGATAAATTTAAATACACACGCTCTTTCACCTATTTGCCACGACTCTGGACCGTCTTGAAATTATCGTTTCGGTGTAGAAACAAAAGCGACGATTCGTTGAAAGGTGTGGAAACCTCTTAAAAATGTCGTTTTTTATTCATCTCAATCCACGTCACACTTTAAACGATACGAATAAGGACCATGCAAAAAATTGAAAAGTGCGATGACCAAGAAGTCGAAAAATTGGACGAAACTTATAAGGAGATTCTGTCGCATGTTAGGCCCTACATATTGCAACTGACGTCTGCTGAGAGTGTGCAATTATGTAGGGACTGGCTTGAGAAATTGCACAACGAGACCTCGCAACGTCGTCTGAGAAACGAGTATCTCCTGGAGTTATGCAGACAACTAAGAACAGGTCGCGTCGGAGGAGTTTTCAGCAGACTTCCGCCCAATGGACTACTTCTGCCACTACCTAAGTCATATCACATGGTACATATGCTAGTATTGTACGTTCATTTAATCATGGTAACGAAATAATCAATGTATAATACAGATCTGTACCAGTTCGTCTATCAGTGATCTATCAAACTACGTCGTAAGACCGTTTCATAGTACTTTAAACAACTACAAAATGTCTACGAGATGTAGACAACATCAAAGGAGCAAACCATTAATGAAACACCGTCCAATGGACACTAGTAGTATGGGGCAATGTTTAGATTCTAATAACGCATCGCCAACTGTTCGTTGTCACCATCGAAATGCAACGAGAAAGAGTCAATTGAAAATTTATGAACAACGTATCGATACACTGAATACGATTATCGGAGAACTACAGACACAAAACGAGTATTTGAGAAAACAATTGTTAGAACAACCCGAGAATTATAGTCATCATTCCGACAAGCATTTATACTCGAGCGTTAGCCAGTTAACCTCCGATGTTACTACTTTAAAAGCTAAGTTAGTACTCTTGTTAAATGTAATCCAAAAACAGCAATGGAATTTATATGCTTTTGGAAATTGTTAAAGGCTATTAGATGTACAAAAGATGAAAAATTCGTTGGAGAAAAATTGTAAAGAAATTATGGAAGAATATCATTCTACAGTTATAGAACAGTTCAATGAGTTAAAGGATCAGTTGGATGAAGTTCGATCAAAGAACGAAGAATTGAACAGTAGTGTATCTGTAATAGATGAGAAATTGGAAGAAATCATCCATGGTAAGGTAAGAAGAAAAGCCATTATTTTTGGAGTAAAAAATCTAATAGATATTTTTGCAGAATGAACAAACTGTGGAAATGGAAAATCACTTGATGGAAAAAATTAAGACATTGTACGATCAGTTTGAACAATTTACACAGCAGAGAACCAAAGAATTAGAAATGAGAGAATCGTATCTTGAAAAGAAAGACTCAGAGTTGTCTCAGAAAGATGCAGAGAAAAAGAAAGATATAGAAATGCTGAATAATAAAATTTTTGTTTTGGAAATGAAACTGGAAACAAAGATAAAAGATGTATGATTAAATGATGTACTTTTATACATTATTACATATTATATTTTAATATTATATTTAGGAAGAAACATTGCAAACTACATTAGCCGAGCAATATAGTATCCTGAGGGACGAATTTATTAATTGGAAAAGTGAGATAGAATGCGAGACACAACAACAATATGAGAATCTGTTTTCCAAAGTTTCTGAAACGAAGAGAGCGATTGTAAAGCTTGAAAAATCTAAAGAGAAAAATGGCTATGAACACGAGAAGAAAATGTTGAAAGTAATTCAGGTAATTTGAAAAATTCTATATTGATTTTATACGCATTTCACATAATCTGTATTGCCTTGCAGACCAAAGACCTGGAAATAAAAAACTTGCAACTACAATTGCAAGAGCAGAAGAATGAATTTTGTGCGATTCTAAATACTAAAAAGCAAAATGAAGTAGATAATGTTGTCACATTTTTAGAAAAGAGGTACAAAACATTATTCGCAGAAATGGAAGCATCAAAAGAATCTCAGACACAGGAATATCTTAAGGTATTCAGCGCTGCGTTATTGCATTTAGTAACTTATTTTATGAATTTGAATACTAATTTATAACGTTAATTATTTTTTAGAAAATAGCAGAATTAGAAGATCAAGTACTTAATCTCAAGAAACTTTGAGTTAGACTTATAGTATAGTGATCATAAACTATAGTTTGTAACACCTTATAAATACTATAATTATATAAATTATATCTTTATTATTAGTCTTTCAATAGAAATATAACCAGTCCGAATAAACTGTAGAACATTTGAATTAATTTATAATATTATTGTACCCAATAATATATGCAGAGAGCAAATAAGAATTTTTCCTGCATCATCTTTTTAGTCTGGAACAGAACCTGCATCATCTTTAGCCTGAAACAAAACCACAGACGAGATATACTTAAAGACTGCCAGCACCGACGAGATATACTTAAAGACAGCCAGCCCCTGTGTCACCGACGAGATATACTTAAGGGCCAGGGTGAGTCACGTGACTTTTCAAGATTCGGAGGTCGGTATCTGCCGTACAGTTTTCTTTACAGAAATGGTATTACCTACAAACGTGTAGCTGATTGATGAACACGAGATGGAGCTACCGTCGCATTCTATTTCGAATCAGAAAGAGAACTCGATTGACGTTGCAACACAAGATGTGTGTGACGAAGAAGCTAGATTTTACTGCGTTGTCAGCTTTCAAAAGGGCAATGTTGCCGCATCGTATTCATACAAACACCGTCGATGCTTGCATCGAAAGCGTTCGAGCTGGTTCGAGCGGTTTCTTCTCTTCCTTTCGGATCTGGCGAAATTAGGAGGCTTATTCTTTCTTAATTTAAAATATGGAATTTTGAATTGTAAATAATTGTATGAAACGATCATTTGAATATTCGTTGACTTGTTTAAAAATCTTCTTAATTTTTTAAACTTTCTATACGAATATAACATTGTTAAATATTTTTAAATTTTTAACTCGTGGATTTTTAATACATCACGCGAACCTAATTATATGTGTACATCCTATGTAAATGTACAAAAGAAAAGTATAAGTTTACAAATTATGTTTTGTATATATTTTTAACAAATGTTAACATATCAATATAATTGATTTGAATTTTAATACGAAGAGTATTATTTTCCGACGTGGAAATGAAAGTTATAAACAATCACGGCATGATAATTGTTTCAATGTAGACAGCAAACATAAAAAATGTAATTAATTTATTGAATATATGAATAAACTAATTGAATAAACTAATTTATTGAATAAAAGATTGGTAATAAATAAAATAAAAAATAAAATATAAATATAAAGTATAAATTATTAATAATTCTTTTCGCAGTCAGATTTTATGTTTTATTAATAATATTTTTTATTTTTGTCTTTAGCATATGTCGCGGTCATTATTAAAATTATTAATTATTATTTTATTTAGATAAAAAATTATTTAAATAACGATTAGAATAAAAGATACTTTATCTTTATTCGTTATTGTTAGGTTCCAATGAAGAAAAGTATCTTTATTCGACGACCATCGAATAAATAATTTTATTCGACGAGAATTTATCCGACGAATAAAGATGATTTTTTTTTGAAGCCGATTGATTCGAAACTCGAGAGCTGTCGCGGCCACAACATTGTCGGCTACAACATTGTCGGCTACATCGGTGTGAGACTAGAAGACCACACTAATCCAATTACAAAACTTCTTTATTTCTCATTATTCTCTGATAAAACTTTTACCAACATATTCGTGGCAATGTTCTGATTAAAATGATACCAAATATGATATAATTCCGATGATATTTAATTGTGTAACAAGCGATAAAAATTACGAACACAGAGAAGGACAGCGTATATGAAAGAAAGAGTCGCAGAGAGTCGCGGCCGGCGGCAAAGATCAAAGCTCGCGTGATCGCAGGCCATGAAAAATTTAACTTCTTTAATATTAATTATTTTTTTATGAGACTTTCACCAATATATTTGTGGCATTATTTCGATTAAAATGATACCAAATGCGTTATAATTCGGATCACATTTACACTAATTTTCTATTAGTGTAATTGTTATGGGGAGCAACGTTCATCGTTCATTACAGAAGTAAATATCATCGGAATTGTATCATATTTGGTATTATTTTAATCAGAACAATGCCACGAATATGTTGGTAAAAGTTTCATAAAAAAATAATGAGAAATAAAGAAGTTTTGTAATTGGATTAGTAGTGGTCTTCTAGTCTCACACCGACAATGTTGTGGCCGCGATGGCTCTCGAGTTTCGGCTACTCACAGCGGTGGTGTGAGATTTTCCACTGCCATCAGCATGGGCATCCGAAACGTGCGCGAATTGCCTCATCTGGACAAGCTCTGAAGGTTCGACAAGGAAAGCGAAGAGGCATAGCGAAAGTGAACAAGATAGACATACTACGACGACGAGCGACCGCGATCGAGCTCCAACACTTGGGAAAGATGCTGCGCGTATTACAATGCAGACGTGCAAAGTTAGATATTGATAATAATATAATTCTGATATGTCTCATATTTTTTACTATTTCTATACTTACTATACTATATATAAATTACAATAAAAAAACTGAGTTCTAAGTTATAATGTAGTATATGTATATTTTATTTGTTCCCTTACTGTTTTCTTTTTAAATTAATCTTTCACCTATACAAAATCTATAATATCTTTAATATCTTATAAATATTATATCTTATATTCCTATACTATCTTTTCTTTCTTTCTCTTTCACTCTCTCTCACTCATTCTTCCATTCACGCCTGTCTTCTCATCTCTCTTCCTCTCCTTCATATTTTCCGTCCTCTATTTCTTTTCTCTCCCAGTCTATTTTTTTCATCCACTCTTCCCCCCTCCCGTCCTCAGCCACTATTTCTTTCACCTTCTCGTGTATTCCTACTTTCATTCCTTGTTCTCTTGCACACCTTTCCAGCAAATATGAAATGGTACTATATAATAATATAAGAATATAAGATATTGTATTTATAAGATATTATAGATTTTGTATAGGTGAAAGATTAATGTAAAAAAAACAAAACAGCACAGTGTAAAGGGAACGGGATCTCTTTGTAATCCGTAAGGGAACAAATAAAAGATACACATATTACATTATAACTTAGAACTAATTTAAATAATTAACTAATATAATAATTTAATATATTAAATATTTAATTAATTGATTAATTTCATACTTTAACTAATTTAACGTATGAAATCAGTATACAAATTTGAACGCAATTTCATATGATACACATTGCTTGCATGAGTCCGAAACATCAAACTAGCGAAGTATTTGTATGTATAGGAAAATTATATACATACACAGACGCACGCTGCTGATGAGCGAATAGGCGTCGTACATAACCACAATCTACGCTTGCAGTTTCTTTCAATACCACGTCGAGGGTGATGCCCACTTGGACGCCGTTCGTTTGAACGCGTCCCGATTGGACGCGTTCCTTTTGGACGCCGGCCGATTGGACACATTTACAGAATTTTAAAATCGCTGTATCTCCTAAACCGTGTGTCGTAGGAAGAAAATAACAAAATTTTGGGAGGCTTTACCGGGGGCATACCACCCTTACCAAGTGTTTCCCTAACCCTAACCCTAACCCTTTTTTCGTGAGGAAATGTTTTATAACGATCACGACTTGGCGAGGCGAAAATGAATTTGGGGAGGGCAAAGGGGTGGCGAATCGACTTTTGAATAGGCCTAAGGGGTAGTGCTGGGGTGATATGCTTTCTGTAAAGTCTTTCAAAAATTTCGTTATTTTTTGTCTAGGACGCACGGTTTAGGAGATACGGCGATTTTTAAATTCTGTAAATGTGTCCAATTCACGGCGTCCAAAAGGAACGCGTCCAATCGGCTTGGCGTCCAAAAGGAACGCGTCCAATCGGGACCGTCCAATCGGGACGCGTCCAAACGAACAGCGTCCAAGTGGGACACCCCCCACGTCGACAGTCTTTCGACTTAGACGCCACCTGATGAAATTCAGCTCAACTAAATTTTTGCTCTATGTTATCGATATTCTCAGATATCATGAATTCTGACGCCAGAAAGCCATGTCCAAAACGCCCATAAACTTTTCTCCTTTATTTTGCAAGAGAATCAAGACAAAATATAGCTCAATTTGTAGCTGGAGATCTCCTCTAGCGCGCTCTGGTCATTACAGCATCCAGAAAACTCATTCAATGGCATAAAAATGCTTGGATTCAACGGCATGCACATCGTAAATTTTTGGCCTAACTTCTAACGCTTATATTACCAAATATCTGCATATTCTCGGCACCTCATGACCAGAGCGCGCTAGATTGAACCTTCCTCTTTCGAATAAGCCCTTTACCAGCGACAAAATATTCTTATAAGAGGACGAAAACTTTATGGGCGTAAACCCATGTTTTGACGGTAATGTAGGCACTCTACCTTATCGCAAATCTGCCATCACCCTGGCCCTTAAGGGCCAGGTCTGCGGATGATTTGCGATAAGGTAGAGTGCCTACATTACCGTCAAAACATGGGTTTACGAGGCACAAGTTTTCGTCCTCTTATAAGCATATTTTGTCGCTTGTAAAGGGCTTATTCGAAAGAGGAAGGTTCAATCTAGAGCGCTCTGGTCATGAGGTGCCGAAAATATGCAGATATTTGGTAATATAAGCGTTAGAAGTTAGGCCAACAATTGACGATGTGCATGCAGTTGAATCTAAGCATTTTTATGCCATTGAATGAGTTTTCTGGATGCTGTCATGACCAGAGCGCTCTAGAGGAGATCTCCAGCTACAAATTGAGCTATATTTTGTCTTGATTCTCTTGCGAAATAAAGGAGAAAACTTGTGCCTCGTTTTGGACGTGGCTTTCTAGCGTCAGAATTCATGATATCTGAGAATACCGATAACATAGAGTAAAAATTTAGTTGAGCTGAATTTCATCAGGTGGTGTCTAAGTAGAAAGACTGTCGACGTGGTATTGAAAGAAACTGCAAGCGTAGATTGTGGTTATGTACGACGCCTATTCGCTCATCAGCAGCGTGCGTCTGTGTATGTCTGTATATGTATATAATTTTCTTATACATGCAAATACTCCGCTAATTTGATGTTTCGGCCTCATGCAAGCAATGTGTATCATATGAAATTGCGTTCAAATTTGTATACTGATTTCATACGTTAATTTAGAGTATTAAATTAATCAATTAATTAAATATTTAATTTATTAAATTAGTTAATTATTTAAATTAGTTCTAAGTTATAATGTAATATGTGTATCTTTTATTTGTTCCCTTACGGGTTACAAAGAGATCCCGTTCCCTTTACACTGTGCTGTTTTATTTTTTTTACATTAATCTTTCACCTATACAAAATCTATAATATCTTATAAATACAATATCTTATATTCTTATATTATCATATAGTTACATTTCATACGTGCTGGAAAGGTGTGCAAGAGAACAAGGAATGAAAGTAGGAATACACGAGAAGGTGAAAGAAATACTGGCTGAGGACGGCAGGGGGGAAGAGTGGATGAAAAAATTAGACTGGGAAAGAAAAGAAATACAGGACGGAAAATATAAAGGAGAGGAAGAGAGATGAGAAGACAGGCGTGAATGGAAGAATGAGTGAGAGAGAGTGAAAGAGAAAGAAAGAAAAGATAGTATAAGGACATAAGATATTATATTTATAAGATATTAAAGATATTATTGTGGGATCCGCGGGACAACGGGTTTAAAACCCAACGGTCGTTCGCGAAATCGGTGCGTAAACACCACAATAGTTCGCGAAAGACAAAGAGCGGTGTCGAAAGGTGAAATGCGAAGAGCGTGCGTGCGAGAGAAAGAGAGCGAAGTGTGTATGCGTGTGAGAGAAAGAGAGCGAAGAGCGTATGCGTGAGAGAGGAAAGAGTGCGAAGAGTGTGCGTGCGAGAGAGAGAGAGAGAGAGAGAGAGAGTGCGAGCAGCCGAGACGTTGGCGATGAGCGCGACAGTTAAGAGAGAACGATTCGCGGAATACGGTGTGCGAGACGTATAGAGACGATATAAGAAAGACGAGAGAAAAGACGATAAAATAGACGATTTCGGTGGAGTCGAGATTGCGAGATTGACCTCAGACGGAGGCAAATTTCATCGTCGCGGACGCGGCTCGGCTAGTTAGTACGTTTGTGTTCTTTTTGTTCCTTTAACGTTGAATAAAGTTCTTTTTTTATTTGTCCTAACGAACAACCAGTATTTCCTACCACCTCTGTTCCCACAAATTTTGGGGGCTCGTCCGGGATCAGAGCATCGTGTGGCAGAGACCGAAATATTGGTGTGTTTGTGCGGGCCGAAAACCGTTAACGGTCGCGGGTTTGAAATGGACACAAGGGAAGCGAGTACGCTCACGGTATCCGAACTGAGGGACGTTCTAAGAGACCTCGGTCTATCGACGGCGGGTGTGAAGTCCGAACTGGTAGCCCGATTAGAAGCGTTCGATCCGCTGGGTGGAGTGACGAATATAACGCACGGAAACGACGATTCGATCGTAGGGGACGCCGGGAAAAACATGGACGAAAAGGACCGGCAAGACGACGTGATGCGAAGTCGGCGCGAGCTGGACCTTTGTAGGCGAGAGAAAGCCCTACTGGAAAGGGAAGTTGAGCTGGCGAGGCGCGAGCTCGAGCTCTTGCGAAGCGCGCAACGGACGGACCCTTACGGTCAAGCGGGGGCGGCGACGACCGCGCGCGGACGGATGAGCGTGAAATCGGTCGCCGAGTTGCTCAGCTATTTCGACGGAAAATCCGAAGACTACCCTACGTGGGAAAAGCAGGTAAAAATACTGCAGACGACAAACCGATTGAGCGACGACGAGACGAAAGTGCTAATCGGAATGCGGTTGCGCGGGAAAGCGCAAGAATGGATGCATGCGCGGCCCGACTTTCTGGAACTAGGTGCTCAGGAATTGTTGGCGAAATTCGAACAAATGTTCTACCACCGGCCGAGCAAGGTCCTAGTGCGCCAGCAGTTCCAAGAACGGGTGTGGAGAAGGGAGGAACTCTTCGAGGACTATCTCCACGACAAATTGATAAAGGCCAGCCGCATACCAGTAGATGACCAGAGCGAATTGGTGGACCATGTCATCGAAGGCATACCCGATCCGGCGTTGAGGATTCAGGCGAGGATGCATTGCTTCAGCACACCAGAAGCTCTGTTGCGAGCCTTCGAAAGGGTAACGCTTTCGGCGGCGTGCGGCGCGGGAAATGCACGGGCGAGACCACCGAGGGACGCTGGATCAGCGAGCGGTGGAGAAAATCGACGGACCGACGGATGGCCGCCGAGGAAGGAGACGAGGAAGTGCTACAACTGCAACGAGCCGAATCATCTCAGCGCGAATTGTCCGGCGAAGGCTCGAGGCCTGAGGTGTTTTCGGTGTGGACAGCACGGACATATCGCACCGGCGTGCCCGAGGCGCGGCGCCGGGGCCGAGAAGAACGTAAACGTCGTGGCGCAGTCACCTGCCATGAAGTCTCGTAAAATGGTAAGGGTGAACAATTACGCGGTAACGGCAATCGTAGACACCGCGAGTGATCTGACCTTGATGCGGGCGTCGTGTTATGTGAGAATCGGCGTGCCTTGTCTGCGCGGTAGCGAAACGGTATTCGCGGGTATCGGGTCTAACGGTAACGAGACGTTAGGAAAGTTTACGACGGACGTTGTCATCGACGGATACACGTACGCGATTCAAATTTTTGTAGTGTCGGACATGTTATTGAGACATGATTTGCTTTTAGGGGCCGACTTTCTGAATACGGTCAAACTGACGAAAAGCGGGAGCGAGATCATAATTACGAAACTACAAACGGAGGTTCCCGCCAATGACAACGCTGTTGACGTCGTACCCGAGATATTTCATATCGAAGTCGAGCGTCCCGCTATAGATGTCGCGCACATCAAAAACGTTGCGGTGCGAGAAAAACTGCGGCGGGAAATCGCTAATTATGTCCCAAAGAAAATCCGCGAGGTAGACGTGAAAATGGACATTGTTCTAAGGGACGACGAACCGGTGTATCAGAGAGCGCGGCGTCTAGCTCCGGCGGAAAAGGATGCTGTAAATGAGCAGATACGCGAATGGTTGAAGGATGGTATCGTCCAGCCGTCGCTCTCCGATTACGCCAGTCCTGTCGTACTAGTGAAAAAGAAGGACGGCTCAGCGCGCCTATGCGTCGACTACCGGAAGCTAAATTCGAAAATTGTAAAAGATCGGTATCCCCTCCCACTGGTGGAGGACCAACTCGACGCGTTGCAGGGTGCGAAGGTGTTCAGTACACTCGACCTCAAGAATGGATTTTTCCACGTACCGGTCAGTAAGGCTAGCCGAAAGTTCACGTCGTTCGTCGTGCCGGACGGACAGTACGAGTTTTTACGCGTGCCCTTCGGGTTGTGTAACTCACCGGCGGTGTTCGCGAAGTTTATTAACGCGGTATTTGGGGATCTTTTACGACGAAAACTCGTGTTAGCGTACATGGACGATCTCATTGTACCGTCGAGAGACGTCGAGGGCGGGATGCGGAGTCTCGAGTCGGTATTATCGGTAGCGCGGGACTTCGGGTTAGAAATTAATTGGGGAAAATGCTCGTGGTTACAAACCAAAGTCGAGTTTCTCGGGCATATAATCGAGAACGGCACTGTTCGACCGTCCGAACACAAAACATTAGCTGTGGCAAGATTTCCGACGCCCAAAACAGTCAAGCAGGTTCGAAGTTTCTTAGGCCTATCCGGATACTTCCGGAAATTCATTGAGGGTTACTCGTTGATCGCGAGACCGCTGACTGATTTGTTGCGAGCGGACAAGAAATTCGAGCTCGGACGTAGGGAGATGGACGCGTTCGACACTTTAAAAGCCAGACTCGTCGAAAAGCCGGTACTGCGACTATACACGGTGAACGCGGAAACAGAGCTGCATACCGACGCGTCGAGATTCGGGTTCGGCGCGATACTTATGCAACGTTGCGATGGCGACGGTGAGTTCCACCCGGTATATTTCGCCAGCGGCAAAACCTCGCCGGCCGAGATGAACTATGCCAGCTATGAGTTAGAAGTCCTAGCGATAGTGAGGTCGTTGCGAAAGTTTCGTATTTATTTATTAGGTATAAGGTTCAAGATTGTGACGGACTGTAGGGCGTTTTCCCTCACGATGAGCAAACGAGACTTGTGTGTGCGCGTGGCTCGATGGGCCCTTTTCCTGGAAGAGTTCGACTACGCCATCGAACACCGCCCAGGCAAAAGGATGGCTCACGTGGACTCGTTGAGCAGAAACCCCCTACCCACGTGTTTTGCGATATCGGCCGGCCAAGACGACATGACGGCGAGGATTCGCAAGGCGCAGCAGGACGACGAGGCGACGCGACGGATTTTCGAACTGACCGAAAGGGGTCAAATGGACGGATATTTGACCAGAGGAGGACTACTGTTTCGCCAGGTCGAGGGCGACATCAGGCTAGTGGTTCCGAAAAATATACAGACGCAGCTCATCCGGCGTATCCACGAAAATGGACACTTCGCAGCCGCGAAGGTAGAAATTCTGCTGAAGAGGGACTACTGGTTTCCTGGGATGCGTCCCCGAATCGAAAGGACGATTCGAAATTGCATCCAGTGCATATTGGCCGAAAGGAAAGCGGGAAAACAGGAAGGTTTTCTCAGGCCGATTCCAAAGGGAGAGGAGCCGCTCGACACATACCACGTCGACCATCTGGGGCCGTTACCATCGACGAAGAAGAGTTATCGACACATACTAGTCGTCGTCGATGCCTTCACCAAATTCGTATGGTTGTATACCACCAAGACGACCAGCACGAGCGAGGTAGTGCGACACTTAGAGAAGCAGGCCGTCGTATTCGGAAATCCGCGACGCATTGTTTCCGACAGGGGCACCGCGTTTACCTCCGGGGAGTTTCAGGAGTATTGTGAGCGGGAGAAAATCCAGCACTCGCTCATCGCGACAGGAGTGCCAAGGGGCAACGGCCAAGTAGAGAGGGTCAATCGGACGCTCATTCCGTTGCTGACCAAATTATCGGCGCCTCGTCCAGACGAATGGTACCGACACCTCGGCGTGACTCAGACGTTCCTGAATGCTACGCCTCACCGCAGCATCAATACCACGCCCTTCAACTTGCTTTTCGGAACCCGAATGCGATATAAGGACGATCCGCAGATCCGAGAGATGTTGGAGCAAGAGTGGGCCGCTATGTTCGAAGAAAACCGCGAAGAAATCCGGACGAAAGCCAGAGAGGGCATCACGAAGATCCAGGAGGAAAACAGAAGAACCTTCGATAAAAAACGGAAAAAGGCGACCACGTACGAGGAGGGCGATCTGGTAGCCGTCAAACGGACACAGTCCGGCCCCGGACTGAAACTCGCCGCGAAGTATCTGGGCCCTTACCGCGTCACCAAAGCCCTCAGGAATGACCGATATCTGGTCGAAAAGGTCGGGAGCCACGAGGGTCCCCAGCAGACCTCCACCGTGGTAGACTTCATGAAACCCTGGGCCGGAGAGGACGACGACGATACCGACGAAGGTGGTCCAGAAGAAACAGCAGCCGATGCAGCCTCTGAGGGCAGAGTCTGAGGTCGGATGGCCGAGTGTGGGATCCGCGGGACAACGGGTTTAAAACCCAACGGTCGTTCGCGAAATCGGTGCGTAAACACCACAATAGTTCGCGAAAGACAAAGAGCGGTGTCGAAAGGTGAAATGCGAAGAGCGTGCGTGCGAGAGAAAGAGAGCGAAGTGTGTATGCGTGTGAGAGAAAGAGAGCGAAGAGCGTATGCGTGAGAGAGGAAAGAGTGCGAAGAGTGTGCGTGCGAGAGAGAGAGAGAGAGAGAGAGAGAGTGCGAGCAGCCGAGACGTTGGCGATGAGCGCGACAGTTAAGAGAGAACGATTCGCGGAATACGGTGTGCGAGACGTATAGAGACGATATAAGAAAGACGAGAGAAAAGACGATAAAATAGACGATTTCGGTGGAGTCGAGATTGCGAGATTGACCTCAGACGGAGGCAAATTTCATCGTCGCGGACGCGGCTCGGCTAGTTAGTACGTTTGTGTTCTTTTTGTTCCTTTAACGTTGAATAAAGTTCTTTTTTTATTTGTCCTAACGAACAACCAGTATTTCCTACCACCTCTGTTCCCACATTATAGATTTTGTGTAGGTGAAAGATTAATTTAAAAAGAAAACGAAGAAAAGAAAACAGTAAGGGAACAAATAAAATATACATATACTACATTATAACTTAGAACTAAATTTTTTTATTGTAATTTATATATAGTATAGTAAGTATAGAAATAGTAAAAAATATGAGAGATATCAGAATTATATTATTATCAATATCTAACTTTGCACGTCTGCATTGTAATACGCGCGGCATCTTTTCTAAGTGTTGGAGCTCGATCGCGGTCGCTCGTCGTCGTAGTATGTCTATCTTGTTCACTTTCGTTATACCTCTTCGCTTTCCTTGTCGAACCTTCAGAGCTTGTCCAGTTCGGATTGCACGTTTCGGATGCCCATGCTGATGGCAGTGGAAAACCTCACACCACCGCTGTGAGTGGCCGAAACTCGAGAGCCATCGCGGCCACAACATTGTCGGCTATATCGGTGTAAGACTAGAAGACCACTACTAATCCAATTACAAAACTTCTTTATTTCTCATTATTTTTTTATGAAACTTTTACCAACATATTCGTGGCATTGTTCTGATTAAAATGATACCAAATATGATACAATTCCGATGATATTTACTTCTGTAATGAACGATGAACGTTGCTCCCATAACAATTACATTAACAGAAAATTAGTATAAATATGATCCGAATTATATCGCATTTGGTATCATTTTAATGAAAATAATGCCACAAATATATTGGTGAAAGTCTCATAAGAAAATAATTAATATTAAAGAAGTTAAATTTTTCAGGCCTGCGATCACGCGAGCTTTGATCTTTGCCGGCGGCCGCGACTCTCTGCGACTCTTTCTTTCATATACGCTGTCCTTCTCTGTGTTCGTAATTTTTATCGCTTGTTACACAATTAAATATCATCGGAATTATATCATATTTGGTATCATTTTAATCAGAACATTGCCACGAATATGTTGGTAAAAGTTTTATAAGAGAATAATGAGAAATAAAGAAGTTTTGTAATTGGATTAGTGTGGTCTTCTAGTCTCACACCGATATAGCCGACAATGTTGTGGCCGCGACGCTCTCAAGTTTCGAATCAATCGGCTTCGAATAAAAAATTATCTGTATTCGTCGGATAAATTCTCGTTGAATAAAATTATTTATTCGATGGTCGTCGAATAAAGATACTTTTCTTTATTCGAACCTAAGAATAACGAATAAAGATAAAGTATCTTTTATTCGAATCGTTATTTAAATAATTTTTTATCTAAATAAAATAATAGTTAATTATTTTAATAATGACCACGACATATGCTAAAGACAAAAATAAAAAATATTATTAATAAAACATAAAATCTGACTGCGAAAAGAATTATTAATAATTTATACTCTATATTTATATTTTATTTTTTATTTTATTTATTACCAATCTTTTATTCAATAAATTAGTTTATTCAATTAGTTTATTCATATATTCAATAAATTATTTAAATTTTTTATGTTTGCTGTCTACATTGAAACAATTATCATGCCGTGATTGTTTATAACTTTCATTTCCACGTCGGAAAATAATACTCTTCGTATTAAAATTCAAATCAATTATATTGATGTGTTAACATTTGTTAACAATATATACAAAACATAATTTGTAAACCTATACTTTTCTTCTGTACATTTACATAGGATGTACACATATAATCAGGTTCGCGTGATGTATTAAAAATCCACGAATTCAAAATTTAAAAATATTTAACAATGTTATATTCGTATAGAAAGTTTAAAAAATTAAGAAGATTTTAAACAAGTCAACGAATATTCAAATGATCGTTTAATACAATTATTTACAATTGAAAATTCCATATTTTAAATTAAGAAAGAATAAGCCTCCTAATTTCGACAGATCCGAAAGGAAGAGAAGAAAACGCTCGAACCAGCTCGAACGCTTTCGATGCAAGCATCGACGGTGTTTGTATGAATACGATGCGGCAACATTGCCCTTTTGAAAGCTGACAACGCAGTAAAATCTAGCTTCCTCGTCACACACTTCTTGTGTTGCAACGTCACTCGAGTTCCCTTTCTGATTCGAAATAGAATGCGACGGTAGCTCCATCTCGTGTTCATCAATCAGCTACACGTTTGTAGGTAATACCATTTCTGTAAAGAAAACTGTACGGCAGATACCGACCTCCGAATCTTGAAAAGTCACGTGCCAGCCTTACGGGAGAACGTGTCTCACGAAAAATACGGTGTCTTCTACCGCCCTCTAGAATAGATTTTGGCTGGAGTAAGAAACAGCAGGCCAACTGCGGTATTTCGTCGGTGCAGAAGACGACTAAGGAAATTCTCGTCGGCGAGAAGGTGAATCATCACGGAACCATATCGATTATTTATTACATTCTCCGACGAACGTATTCGAATTAAACAGATATTTTTTTAGTATTGCTTTTTAAGACGTAAAATATTAAAAGTAAAACTAATATCAAGGACAAAAAATTCCTAGAAATATTTTACGTAAGAAAGTATTAAAGCATAATTTAACGATAGCACAATTTGTAATTTAAAAATATTTCATAAACAAGCATTATTTCCTTACACTTTTTTTTATAGTTAA
This sequence comes from Seladonia tumulorum, assembly GCA_913789895.3. NCBI lineage: Eukaryota > Metazoa > Arthropoda > Insecta > Hymenoptera > Halictidae > Seladonia > Seladonia tumulorum. The sequence goes on from OU565267.1 coordinate 2,743,672, forward strand.
TTGTTCCAAGAATCGATCCGTGGGAACAGAAATATGTTGAAAACCAGAATAACGTTCATTTGACATACCATTCCGAATAATAAAGAGTTTGAGAGAGAATCACACGGAAAAACTAATATAATATAAAATAATGTAATTGTAGGAGCAAAGATGGGCAAATTTTTGATGAAATAGACATTTAAAATAACGAATAAAAGATAAAAAAATTATTTGTCACGCGGCAAATAAAAATAATTATGTTATCTCTATTCCACACGTAATAAGTTCATTCGACGAATAAACAAATAAATATTTAGTGTTGAATAAAAAAAAAAAGTGTTCATTTTCATCTGTGTCTTTATTCGGTGGTTTATTTGATTTCGAATAATTTTCGGAGCCACGTTCAAATGCTGTAACGAGGTCAGAGCAGTCAAAGACCGACGCGAGCGTTACAATGTATGTAGTTGCATCGCCCAATGACCAAAACAGGGATCGAATAAAACTTTAGACACTTATAAATCGCAGTTCTTTCCAAACCTTTCAAATTTTGAATCATTTCATTTTTGGTTTAATTTAAAAATAGGATCGATGTCCTTTTATAATTTCTATAAAAGAACCTGCATTTGTGGAATTCTTACGTGTCTTTCATTTTTTATAAATATGATTTTCAACCCAAAAATCGACAAAAATCCTGAAATATGAATATAAATAACCGTAATTCGTCAGATTTTTTCTATATTTCTACATGCAATTAATTGGGAAAAATTGACCGAAAATCGAATGGCGCAACGGCCGTTCAAATATGTTGAAGGGCATTTTTGACTAAATTGTCCGGCGAAATATACCAAATTGTAATATTCCAATATTTCAATATCATTAAAAATATTTCAAGTACTAATTAAAACTATTAATGAGTTTCAATAACAAACTAGTTTAAATAGAAAATCAAAATTTGACAAAAAAAAATAAGATTATTGTAGGCTCTGCACACCCGGGTCCGGTCAGAATTTAGCTTTCAAGAAATGATTTCTGGGATCCCGTGCCGAACGGAGAAGAGGACAGTGGAGCTCGACTGCCTCTGTCGCCGAAGAGTGTAACATTATATGTCGTGTTGCATTGAATATATCGGTGTGACATCACCACCAATCAAACAAAAGAACCTGTTTATTTTTCATTATTTCTTATGGCTTTTTCACAAGCAAATTTGTGACATTTTTGTAATGAAAATGATACCAAATATGATATAATTCCGATCATAATTACTTGTCTAATGAACGATTAATGTTTCGGACGCAAAGAAGGACAGCGTATACGACAGAAAGAGAACCGGCGAGTCGAAGCATTCGGAAAAGATGAAAGACTAGCTTGAGCTTCGGCCTTTAAATAAAAAAATAAACTTTTTTATTATTAATTATTTTTCTATAGAACTTTCACCAACACATTCGTGGGATTTTGCTAAGGAAAATGATACCAAATATGACATAATTCCGATGACATTTACTTGTCTAATGAACGAATAAAGTTTCGAACGCAAAGAAGGACAACGTATGCGAAAGAAAGAGACGCGGCGAGTCGAAGCGTTCGGAAAAGATCAAAGACTGGCGTGAACTCAGGTCTTTAAATCAAAAAGTTAACTTTTTTATTATTCATTATTTTTTTATGGGACTTCCACCAACATATTCGTAGAATTTTTTTTATTTGAAAACGATACTAAATATGATATGATTCCAATGATAATTACTTGTGTAATGAACGATTAAAGTTTCGGACGCAAAGAAGGACAGCGTATACAAAAGAAAGAGACCCGGAGAGATCTTCTCGTCTCGAGTTCGACTGCTCAGTTTTCACGGCGTCGCACAGTGCGGACAAATAGCAATAATACTGTCTCCAATAAAAATACAGAAAAGGGTACATCACACCGATTTTGATGACTTTGAAGTATGTTGTCAAAGTCATTATTCTAATGCCGCTGCTCGGCATTAGCTTCTGAGATATTCTATAATCTGGTGCTGCAGCTAGAACGGATTCTGCATACACTTCTTCGTAGTACAAAATGTCAAGGAGAACGTACAATTCAAATAGGTTGGGATTAAAAATTCTTTAAGTATTTTTCTATGCAAAAATCCACATGTGAAATGTGAAACAATGTCAGCGTAATCGTCCCCCTCCCCCCACCACACACGACCTAATCCCAACCAATTTTAATTATACCTTCTCCTTGAGATCTTGTATGTGATTCTACATATTCGTTAATAAGAAAGTAACTTATATGTGTTAATCATGCCTTCTAATATGCAGAAGAGTGTGCAGAATCCATTCTAGTAGCAGTAAGAGATTTTGAGAATATCTCAGAAACTAATGCCGAGCAGCGGCACCATATATAGGAAAAAGTTGTTCAGAATGTTGAGTTTTACAATATATTTAACTTTTACCAAAATCGGCGAGATGTAACCTTTTATGAACAATTACTGTAATTTTATATGATTTTATTTACGCGGACAGTCTGCGTACAATCCACGTACAGTCCGAATACTGCACATGTTGTCTGTGCATTAAATTAGAATACTTTTACTTTTTGACTTTTCTTTTAGCAATTAAAAGCATTGATTTACTAAATGACGTGTAAAACAGATTTTCAAAAATTGCAATTGGTAAGAATTACATAAAAAACCAGAAAACGCACTTTTTAAAACTTTTTTATTTGAATCCCAAATGAAAATTTAAAATATGTGTCTTGTACATCTATGGTACACATACTGAAAATTTCATCGAAATCGGTAAACGGAGAAAAAAACAACATGCATTGCAACATATAAGAATCTGTGTATACTGTCTCCAAATAGCATTATACGGATAGGAGCCGTCAAAAATTAGTTTCATTACTGAACACTTTTACTTTGTTACTACCTCTACTTGAATAATTGCAGTCAGTGCAATCGAGCATTAGAAGTGGTATTATCGGATAAATAAGTAAAAACATTAATTTTCTGTTTTTTACTACGGATCAAAATAAGAACGATTGAATTTTGTCATTACTTGTGTATGTATTTATTCTTTTTTTTTTATTCTGTAATTACTACAGAATATATTTTGTTGAATAATCATTATTTTATAAATATCGCAATAATTTCCAAATTAATTAATTACACCTATAAAGTATCGATTATAAAACAATGATTACAATGGTGAACAATATGGAAAATAAGAAGGCAATAAGAGTGTAATGAAATTATATAATAAAAAATAATTATTTTCCAAGCAATTACAGAATGCATTATGTCAGCATTCTATGTTTACTAATTGCCTATGTCACTGACGTTTCTTTCGTACTTCACGAGCAAATGTATTTAGGTAGTGAGCGCGGCATGTTTAGTGATATTGGTATTTGCGATCAGTGATAGTTCCACGTTCTTAGTTCAACAACCGATGAGAGTATCTCGGCATTGGGGCCGTTACCGACCGCTCCCAGCACCCACTCAGGACCCACTTTGGGGTCCGCAGTTTAACACAGGGGCTGGCTGTCTTTAAGTATATCTCGTCGGTGCTATCACTGATCGCAAATACCAATATCACTAAACATGCCGCGCTCACTACCTAAATACATTTGCTCGTGAAGTACGAAAGAAACGTCAGTGACATAGGCAATTAGTAAACATAGAATGCTGACATAATGCATTCTGTAATTGCTTGGAAAATAATTATTTTTTATTATATAATGTCACGTCTGTCGACGTGTTGCGTTCGAAAACACATAGATGTCGCGCCAGTCGAGATGTTGCGTTAGTTTATAAAGAGATGTCGCGCCTGTTGACATGTTGCGTTAGGTTCTAAATAGATGTCACGCCTGTCGACGTGTTAGGTCATAAGCTGTAAAATTATATAGATAACCACTACATACATCACTCATTGTATATACAACTTCGCTACGCGCCCCACTGCGACAGCGGAATAAGTCACACTCCCCTCCACACGATCTCGGAGCTTAAAAGGCCCGTCCAGCTCCTGGAGGACGTGATTCGCATTCGTATTCGATCTCGATCTCGACTCGGAGTTCGTACTCGTTCTCGCGCCCGGTCGCGACCGGGTCGCGCTAACATCTCGCGATTCCATATATCGTAGTAATAAGCATCTTGTATCTCTCATCACTTGAATATATAGTCAGTGTTAACCAATTAAATCTTGTCGTTCATTACCCGCCAGTTTCGCGCCGGTCATAAATCTGAATCACAGAAGTTCTTTCGCGCTCTCGAGTCGCCTTGCAGCACCATCTCGCGACCGCGCAGCATCAGCACCAGAATCTCCAGAGAGAGAGCAGCCAATCCGAGGAAGGACGGCTGCCGCAATCTGACTCTGTTTCCCGCAACCTACCCAGGGTGGTCGGTAAGTAGCGCATCTACATATTCACGTAGAACCGTGGCCCCGGCTAGACTTCGAACGTACGAGTCGAGTGAGCCAAAAGGTTGTAATTTTGAAACGTCTCCTCCGCGGTAAAATCGCGAATCCTCGTTATCGACGCGTAACCGACCGCGGGACGTAACAAATTGGTGGCAGCGGTGGGATATCAACCACCACGGTTCAAAAATGTCGAACGGCCCTGCAGGAAATCTCCGTAATCATTCTAAAATGACGGAAGAAGAATTGAAACTGCTGCAGACTCAACTCCGCGAAAAAGAACGTAGACTCCGCGAAGAAGAAGCTGCTCTCGAAGCAGGAAAGTCACAGTTCCGCCTCGAAGTCGAGGAAGTAACCGAAAATTACCAGAAAAACCGCGAGTCTCTCCGTGACGCGCTTTCGAATAACGCGCGTCTCCGCGAACAAGTTTCCCAACTACAAAACATTAAAATAAAAGAACAGGAAGACAACCCATTATTAATCCTAGATGAAAACACGAATCATAATCCTCCTGCTCAACCGGAAGTACCGCCAGAAAGCGCGAGCTACACAATGAAAGCCGCGATAGATTCAATTCCTTCGTTCGACGGGAATAACATGTCAGTACTACAATTCGTACGCGTCTGCCGTCGCGCCCGCGATCTCGTTCCAGCCCAAGCCGAGCGAACCTTGGCTAAATTAATAATCACGAAATTACGCGGTCACGCTTATGCGGCCGTAGAAGATAAGCCATTAGATACCGTCAGTCACATCTGTAACCGCCTAAAAGACGTGTTAGGACCGCGACACTCAGTCGATCATTACCGCGGCGAAATGTCAAATATATATATGAGGTCTAACGAACATATCCTCGACTTCATTAGTCGTGTAAAAGACCTCCGAGCCGCAATATTAGATTGCGACAGATCGCGCCCCAACGTCACGGACGTAGACGCATTAACGCGCGAAAGTTTCATAAACGGCCTAACACCAAACCTCCGTTCCGAAGTGCGCGCGTATCGCCACGCCTCGCTAGACCGCGTTTTCGACGAGGCCACAGAATTTTATAAAGAAGCAGAAATTGATAAAATCCGCTACGCTCGCCCAGAGCGACAAGTTCGATTCACCGAATTCCGAACCGATAGGGCCGCCTACGATAACGCCTCACACCTGTCCCGACGTTATAATCAGCGATCGGATTACGGCCGCCCCGAGCGATCTTATTCGCCCTATCGCGACAGCAACACCGTAAGATACGACAGAAGCCCGACACCGGAAAGATACCGATATCAGTCCGGGTACGCATCCGAACATGACTCGCGTGCCATCCGAAACGATACCTCGCGAGCTAGCAACGTATACGCGCCGCCCCATCGTGACTCGCGTAAACCGGAACCTCTACCGCGATCACCAAATAAATTTTGCAATTATTGCAAAAAGCCGGGCCATGACATACACGAATGTCGAAAAAGAGAATTTAACAACAGGGCACGTGAAACCCAGTCGGGAAACGGGCGAAGCCTCCCGTCCACTTCGAACCCTCGACGGGAGGAAGTATACCCCCGCGACCCACACCGAGTTCAGGCAATAAGCCAAGAGGAGCCCAGGCAGAACCGCGAGCCGTCTCCAGAATCGAATTAAGGTCCGATACCACCGTGCCCCACGTCCGGGTTGCTTGCCCTGAGCTTCACAGCGAAGCCAATCTAATGGTAGATACCGGGGCCGAACCAAATATAATCAAGTTCTCACTTCTAAAACCCGGCGTGTTAATAGATACCGATAAAGCCGTAAATATCTCCGGTATCACGGAAGGACATGTTCCGACGCTCGGCACGGTCACTTTGACGGTCGAAACGACCGCAGTAGAATTCCACGTTGTCCCGGACTCATTCCCAATTCCTACCGACGGAATATTGGGATCAGCGTTTCTCTCTAAGGGCGCGGAAATCTCTTACGTCCGGCACTGCGTCTCTTGGAAGGGGATAGAAATTCCCTTCATAAATCTAAATACGTGTCATGTCAAGGCACGAACTTCTGCGTATATTGCGATGCGCGCCACCGGCCCCGAATTCGGCTACGTACCGAGGTGCGAGCTAACGACCGGTGTACTCGTCCCGCATTGCCTCGCACGCATCTCCGACGGAAAAACCTTCATCAAGGTTAGCAACACGACGGAATCCGATATCACTCTCCCCATGCCGATCATGGAGCTGGAGGAGGTGGAGGAAATCGTGGAATCCGCGGAGTCAATTCAATTTTCTAATTCATTAAATCAAAGTTCTAATTCCAATGTCAATTCAAATTCCAACTCGAACACGAGTTCTACTATATCTTCTATATCCACTGGTTCTCTTAAATCACGCTCTCTCGCCTCGCGAATCGAGGAGATATCAGGCATAATAAGCACTGGTCACCTCGGCGAGGACGAGAAGCGTCACGTCGAAGAAATCATTCGAAATCACCACGATCTCTTTCATCTCCCAGGGGATCGTTTGGGAAAAACGCACGCCGTACGCCACAAAATCGTGACGACAGACGAAATGCCGATTCACGTAAAACAATACAGATATCCACCAATCCACAAGGAGGAAATAAATAAACAAATGAAAGAGCTCTTGGAGAACGAAATTGTTACTCCTTCTGAATCTCCCTATAACAGCCCCTTGTGGATTGTTCCTAAGAAGCCGGACGAGCACGGCAATAAACGTTGGCGTATGGTAATCGATTTCCGTGCGCTAAATGAAAAATCGATCCCAGACGCATACCCTCTGCCAAGCATATTAGAAATCTTGGACCAGCTCGGGAGTGCAAAATATTTCAGCGTCTTCGATCTCGCGAACGGGTTTCACCAGATCGGCATGGAACCCGAGGACGCGGCCAAGACGGCATTTTCTACACCATACGGGCACTATGAATTTAAAAGAATGCCCTTCGGTCTCCGAAACGCTCCCGCCACTTTCCAGCGGTTAATGGATAACGTTCTAACAGGACTCCAGGGCACGGAATTATTCGTGTACCTGGACGACATTGTCATTTATGCTCGAAGTCTTACCGAGCACAAAATCAAATTCGAGAAACTCGCTGGCAGGTTGCGACAAGCAAACTTAAAACTACAACCCTCAAAGTGTGGGCTCTTACATCGCGAAGTTGCATACCTTGGCCACGTCATCGGGGAAGACGGAGTAAAGCCGTGTCCCAAAAAGATAGTAGCGGTTAAAGAGTTTCCTCGTCCCAAGAACGTCAAAAGCGTCCGCGAATTCTTAGGACTCGCTGGCTACTACCGCCGATTCATAGATCGGTTTTCACAAATTTCTAAACCATTGAGTATCCTCCTGAAAAAGGACAAGAAGTTCGAATGGGGTTCGGAACAGGAGTCTGCGTTTAATACTCTGCGCGAAATTTTAACTACGGAACCTTTATTGCAGTATCCGGATTTCTCTCGCGAATTCAATATCACTACAGACGCGTCAGGCTATGCCATAGGAGGAGTTCTTAGCCAAGGCGAACCGGGAAAAGATCGACCTATCGCATACGCGTCTCGGTTATTACACGGGGCAGAGCTAAATTACTCAACTATCGAGAAGGAATGCCTTGCCATAGTCTACTGCGTACAACATTTCAGACCGTACGTCTACGGTCACAAATTCAATTTAATAACCGATCACCAACCATTAGTCTGGGTCAACAGTGTGAAAGACCCGACGTCACGCCTTCTGCGCTGGCGTTTAAAATTAGCCGAATACGATTACCGCGTAACTTATAAAACCGGTAAAACAAATTTGAATGCAGACGCGTTGTCTCGAAATCCTATATCAATCTCGCCTCTATCTACCGTATCCGACTCCATTTTCGACGCCATTCCTACCCGATCCGCGAAACCCGATAGCCATTCGCCCGCGGCCGCCTCTCAGAACCGCCAGCTAATCAGCTCGCCCAAGCCGCCATCACGTTTCTTATCTCCGGAACCTCGTCTTTCACCGACCACTGTACCTCCACTTCATAGTCTCCCCTTACGCGTAACTCCTCCTCCAAGACCGTCGCTACGCGACACCATTCCAATCCCGTTATCGCGAGGAATCCAGCCCACTCCCGTTTCGCCCAGCGACACCGATTCAATGGCCGACGAAGACGACGACAGCGACGATAACGTTTCCGAGTCTCTAAACACACCGATGACGTCAACGAACAGGCGCATTCTAATTCATACCAGAGACAGATTAATTATGCGAAATGACAATTTGGTAGGCTTTATCTCCATGGACGGACACCCTATCGATACCGGTACAATAGACCTCGAGCTAAACGACAAACTTCCAAATCTTGAACATGCCACTCTCCTTCGTGCCAAAGTCTCGAACTACGGTTCAAAGAAATTAATCCTGCTTCCCGCCAAACCCTCTTCTCTGCACCTAGCCACTTATCAGGACGTTCTCGAGTGCTGCAGATCCTTATTAGACGTCGTTATCGAACTCCAACTCCCATCTTTCAGCATTTCCAAATCTGCTGTAGACGACACCTCCTGGCCTACAATACAAAAAATTTTATTAGACTTATTTTCTACCACCAATGTCCAAATTTTCGCGTGTTCCCATGAAGTTTCCATTCCTTCCCCAGACCGACGCACAGACATACTAATAGAAAATCACGTTTCCGCCTTCGCGGGTCATAAAGGCATCACTAAGACCTACCGACGTATTCGCGAAAAATATTACTGGCCAACACTGAAAAAGGACGTACAGACCTACGTAAACTCTTGCCTCTCTTGCCAGAAAAAGAAATTATCTCGAGTCAAAACAAGACAACCTATGACATTGACGGATACTCCCGGTAAAGCCTTCGACAAGGTTTCCATGGATATTGTTGGTCCTCTTCCCACATCTCCTAACGGGTTCAACCATATACTCACCATCCAAGACCTCCTCACAAAATATTCCCTCGCAATCCCCATCGAATCCGCCTCCGCGATAGACACCGCCGACGCATTCATAAAAAATTTTATCTGTCGATTCGGTGCACCTAAGGCAATTCTCACCGATCGGGGAACTAATTTTCTAAGTTCATTAATGAGGAGCATTGCCAAGAAATTCAAAATCACGCAGTTTAAGACAACGGCATACCACCCACAGAGTAATGGTTCCATTGAGCGTTCCCACCATGTACTAACCGAGTACTTAAAACATTTCATTAACAAGAGAAACTGGGATGAATGGTTGCCTTACGCGACCTTCAGTTATAATACCAGTGTTCACGAAGGAACTCTATTCACACCTCATGAATTAGTTTTCGGTTCGCTAGCAAGAACCCCTTCATCTGACGTCCAGAAGTACGACTCCTCGGATGAATCCTACGCGAACTATCTATCAAACCTTCAGAATAAAATATTGGAAACTATTGGTCAAGCCCGCGAGAACCTAAGAGCCGCTAAAATTCGTTCAAAATCGTATTACGACCGGAAACTCAATACTAGGACCTTTTCCGTGGGAGATAGCGTTTTCCTTTTGAAAGAACCGCGCAAAGGAAAATTCGACGACGAGTATACCGGTCCGTATCAAGTCCTGGAATGCGTAAATGACTCAAATGTAAAAATTAGTTTTAAAAATAGTACGCGAATAGTTCATAAGAACAAATTGAAACACTCACCGCAACCTCCCCTTCGAGTTCAAAGCGTGAAGTTCGAACACACCCTCCCCTCTATTATCGGAAACGATAGCAGAACCGTTAACAGACGGTATATATCGGCGCAAGCTCTCAGAGACGGTCACTCAATCCCGACACCACCAACCAAGAGGATGTATGCAGCACCCTTCTTCGTGTTCACCATCTCCAAGACGACATCTGCCCTCGTCGTCTACAGTGGCGGAGGATCAACCCTTAACGTTCCCACGTTTTCCACGGTCGACCAACCTGAGTGTGATCCTTCGGACAGCAAGACCATTAACGAAGAGACAGAGATCCAGCTCCTGCAACTAGCAGAACTTAAAAACACACCAACAATCCAGTGCAGAGTCGAAATTGACCGCACCATTTATCACTACTGCATGCTCTCGCACGTTTCAATAGCCCAGAATATCCGACATCAGTATATATTAAATACTCCCTGGCATGTGTGCCGACAAATGCATAATTCTGGGACATTATACTTACCTCTCGCTACTCAAATCTCCGGACTCTTGCAGAATGGCACTTCAGGACCCAGCACACTCGACATGACCACATTTTCCACTATCGATCAACCGAAATACGACTATACCAAGGAGCAACCAATAAATCAGGACTGTGAAATGCATTCACATACCTCCGTGTTGTCTACGACACAAATAGTGGCCATAGTGAACAATTCTACCACATCTCGGAGCGTAACCCTGGTTGACTCCATCCAACAAGAAGGTACCTGTGGAGGCACCACCCACAGCGACCCTTTCGGTACCTGGAACAACATGGTTGTCCAAGCAGTCATTCGAGTCATGATCAACGATCAGCAAGTATCGCTGAAATTAGCAAATAATGAGCTAATACTACCTTCTGGTCAGCACTGCCCATTGAGCAAGAAATACTGCATGGGCCCAGAGAACGGATATTCATACTGGACGGCCATCCCCAACAGCCAGTGTGTACGGATGCAGTATCCAGTTGTTAGCAGCATTATGGAGCTCCCTAACCCTCTTCTGCCTGTTTTGAAAAACAACAGTGCCGCACGTGATACCCCAGTGACATCCCTTGAGTGCATCGTCCTTGAGTGCATCACCGAGCCCCCAAAAGACTGTGAACCAAAGACTGAGCCCAGCGAAATAGTTATAAACAAACAAAAACAATTCGTGAATTACAGAAAACCTTCCGCTCTGGACAATGAGGAAAATAATTTCTCCTGCGTAGAAATTATTTCACCGAAGGGGGGAGATGTCACGTCTGTCGACGTGTTGCGTTCGAAAACACATAGATGTCGCGCCAGTCGAGATGTTGCGTTAGTTTATAAAGAGATGTCGCGCCTGTTGACATGTTGCGTTAGGTTCTAAATAGATGTCACGCCTGTCGACGTGTTAGGTCATAAGCTGTAAAATTATATAGATAACCACTACCAGAGAGGATATGAGAGTGCTCACGCCCGGGGTTTCGGCGTTCCCGTTATAGTAGTGACATCTGCTCAGCCTTAGCATGGCACAGAACCTGGGCCGTCTTTTTCGGATCAGAACCCCGGCCGTCTTTTAGCAAGGAAAAGAACCTGGGCCGTCTTTTTCTGGATCAGAACCCCGGCCGTCTTTTGAAACCAGGGCCGTCTCTTGACGGTCTTGAAACCGAACGCTCAATATTTTTTTTACCAGGATTAGAACGTACAGCTTAATTGTTTTATATGAAATATGTAACTGACGTGTAAATCGTGTGTACAAAATCTCTAATTAATATATATTAAGTATAATATTAATTGTAATGATACGTATTTCATTTTTTCCAATTTTATAGTTGCAAACTCTAGTTGTAAAAAATGATAAACCCGGAAAAATTCGAACAAATACAAATTTCATGTCGACGTTTTAAAAAGCAACCATACTGAATATTAATTTAATAATGAGCTATTGTCATCAGCACTATCTTAAATTTTTTCATATATTTAGCTACTGTTATTATTAATTTAAACAATTTTTCTTTCATGAATTTTTTAATTTTTTATTATTTATTAATTATTTTTTTCCACCTCGGCACCATAGGATTTTTACTAGATGATGTTGTATTCCGGGTGAAGGGAACTGAGACCAACACTTTTATTTCGGATCTTGGAGTTTATTGCAAGTCTGACTCGACAGTAAGTACTTAGAGAAATCTGGACAGTACCGGACTTGAAGATGAACTGAGCTGCTGCGCATGGAGGTAGGGGGTTTTTATATATGTAAAGGAACTTGGGGGCGAGGTGACTAAGGGTGATTCATGGAGCAAAGGACAAGATGCATCAATACCTATGACTATGAGATGATTCAGTTGTTTTGGTTTCTTATGTGAGTCAGTTGGGCATACAACACCTCCCTCCTTTTAATCCAAAATTATAATTTTGGAGGGAAGTTTCGGCGGTTAATTTTCGTGTCTTATACTAATTTTACAAAATATATATATAGTTATATGTTAAATGTTAACATTATTTGATGATGAAAATTATGGTATGGACTCTTATTATGAGTTATAAAAATAAGGAAATAAGAATTTTGAATTATAAAGGGGTTGAGCTTTTTCGGCTGCGCGATCCAGTTTTTGGTCGGAGGTTGTATCTTCTGGTTTCGGGTTCATGCTGGACCACATCTTCTTCGTGGACATTGGGAAGTGTTGCAGGTTCCGGGGAACTTTGTACCCTTCCGCGCCTTTCAAACAGGACCACGTCGTTGGACTGGTCTCTGTGTTCGCTGTGATTATTTGAATCAAAATTGCAATGAACAATGTTTTTTATAATTGGCGGGACGGTTTCTCCTGTTCTGGGGTTCGTGGTGAAGCAGCAGAGTCGCTTGAGCAGGTTCCAACATCCAAACCAACGGCAGCAGTTTCCAACGAATACCAGTATGATGATGGCAGCAATTATTCCTAAAGTTATCGTGTACCAGCTTGTATGGGTAACGATAAACGGCTCTTTCAGACGATGAGTTAGTAGTTCATCGAATTCGTTGAGTTTTTTGCTGTTGAACTTTAGATCCGTTAAGTCGATGTTGGTAAGTTTTATGGGCTTCAGAGAGGATGCAGCTTTGTGAAGTAACGAATTTGTGTTTATAACACAACAGTCGTCCTCGGTTAGGTTGATTCGAGGGACGTAGTGGGTGATATTCTTTTTGACTATATTCGTGGTTTCTAATGAATATAGCATTGTATACCCCGCGCAGCCTCTGCGCAGCTGTATCAGGCCGATCTTTTGCAGAATGATGTCTTCCATGTGGTGGTTGTCATCACAAATGATTGTCAGCGTGGTTGGTTTCTGTAGTACATACAACCATTGGTTGTTTCTTATGTAGTTCCATACTTCCATTTCAGCGCTGATTGTTTTTGTAGAGCAGTCCCGTGGTAGTTGTGTTACGTGTGGTGATAACAATTGTACTTCGCAAGTGGACTCTTCGGTGATTCTGGCTGTGTTCATGTTGGTGCACACGTACTCTCCTTCAAAATATTCTGCACAGTTTTTCAAATCCGACAGGACGGAGAAATAGGATTTTTGCTGGGATAGAAGTAGGTACGGGTTTTGAGATGTGATAAAAGTGAAGATAGAGGAATTTTGATGCTGAATAGGTAGTGTCAGAAGTGGGATACTCTGACGGCCTTTTCATTCAGCTGTACTTGGATAGTTTCTATCTCGCTGACAATAAGAAAAGGGCGCCGATTTCCATCGGTAACATCGGAGTAAGAAATAATCAAGGATCTCATCCCGAAGCTCAACCTACGGTTGGTCGTATTTTCGGGATTCTTCACCGAACCAGCACCCTGTGAGTTGCAGTCTTTCTTCGGAAGGAGGAAATTATTCGTACAGTCACACTGTAAGTACTGAACTTCAAATATTCTCGTATTGTTTTTCAATTTCCGACGTACACTTTAAACAAAAAAAAACAAACAAAAAAATGTCCCGACGCAACAGCTCCAATTTAACTCCCGATTCCGCTACAGAGATATCCTTAGATCATTTAATAAGGCTATTGCCAAGAGAATTCGATGGTGACCGAACAAAATTACGCTCATTTGTTAAACAAGTAGATGCTGTATTTGAATTAGCTAGACCATCGCAAAAACAAGTTCTCTTGTTATTCGTGAAAAATAAAATAGAGGGTAGAGCCCGTGATCAGATTGACATTCATTGTAACCTTACTACATGGGAGGAAATTTCAGAATTACTTTTAAACTTGTTCCAAGATAAAAAATCTTTAGATCAGCTCATGGAGGATTTAAATTCAATTAAACAAAATCGTAATGAAAACGTTTCCCAGTTTTACCAAAAGTTAGAGGATCTCCAATCAAAAATTTTAGGAACTATTCACTCAACGGACTGTAGTCCTGATACATTAGCAGGGCGATTGGCAATGATAACCGAAATGACCCTCAATCGTTTCGTGTACCATTCCCACCCTCAAATATCGCAAATGTTGAGATACCGCGACTTTGCCAATATTAATAGCGCTTTTACGGCGGCCTTGGCAGAAGAGAAGGCTTTACGTTTGAGATACAATAATTTTCAACGTTGTGAAATTTGTAATAGGTCAAATCATACTACTCATGAATGCTATTTCGGGAAACAGAATCAACCTACTAGCAAGCCAATAAATTTAAATCGAGTCAAACAAAATAATGTTGTGAACAACATAAAACAGTGTAGATATTGCAAAAATATCGGACATAATATTGAAGAATGTAGAAAAAGGGAATATAATAACTCAAGGCAAAATAACGGGTCTTATCGCCAATCCAATCCCAACAACTTTGAAGTAAATCGACAACAATCCAATTCTCAACATTCATATCAACATCGAACAAATTCTAATAACTCCTACAATTATCGGAACCAACCAAATCCTAGCAACAATCGTGAATATCAACGGAATCCAAATTCCTATAGTAATCATCCTCAAAACTCTCGAGATATAAGATATCATGAACAAAGTCAATTCTCTCTTGGTGCAACAAATATTCCGGAATCGTACAGTGCTATTTCGAGAAAATCCAACCCTGGAAATTTTCAGAAGGTCTCAAACCCACCGGAACCTCCGAACCCTCTAGAAGAAGTAACGACAGAATTCAACCTTATGAGTACACGATAAATTCTTCGAGTTCATGTATATCTAATAACGATCAATTAGCGATTCTCTTCGAGTCAGAAAATTCCAATAACTCTGATAAAATTTTAAAATTTCTAGTCGATACAGGAGCTGCTATTTCCCTAGTTAAAACAGAGAGTATAAATCAAGACGATATTAACCCTTAGCACTCGAATGGTGACTGTGAGGCACCACTAAAAATTACTGTATCATTATTCAAAATATTTTTCACATTATTAAATTTGTTTGTATTTAATAAATTACTAAACATTTCGGAATTGCACTAGTAAATTTCACAATTTTCGTATGTATAACATGACAAAAAATATATAGAAGGAAAATATTCTGGGTCGGAAGAAATGTTTCGTTTTGGAGTTAAAATAGCTTCGAGTGCAAAAGGTTAATAACTGTAACCCTATAATATTAAACGGGATAGTACCCAATGTTTCCATTCAAACCCTTGGAGAAATCGAACTCCCTTTAAATTTCAAAGGTAGGAAAATTTGTGGAAAATTCCAAGTAATCGATTCCCTGAGTAACATCCCTTTCGATGGCTTAATAGGACATGACTTCTTAAAAACACACAAAGCTACGATTAATTATCTGACAACGACTATGTCAATAGACAATATACCATTCCCAATACCATTATGCCAAAATACTCTTCAGAAATCCACTGACATAATAAAACTTAATGGTCGAACCGAAACCATAATCCCCATAAAGATATTAAACCCTCAGAAAGTAAAAATAGGGACGATAACTGCGCGGAAACTAACAAACGATAGCTCTCTTTTAATACCTCATTCAATTGTCCGAGTACGCGAAGACAACACAGCCTTGACAACAATAATTAATACTTCCGCTAAATCACAACAAATCGATATGCCGGAGTTTTTAATCGAACCAATTTCCAATCATTCATTTATTTATAATCTCGCCTCAAATCAAGAACCTAATTTCACAGAACACAGATTACGAGTACTAAACGAACACCTACGATTGGACCATTTAAATTCAGAGGAAGGACAGTCCATAAGGAAAATTTGCACTGAATTCAGTGACGTATTTCATTTAACGACAGATATACTAGGTCGGGCAACAGTAGACTCTTGCTCCATTCCTACAACCGATGACATACCCATACATACTAAAATGTACCGTTACCCTCAAATTCATAAAACCGAGGTAGACAAACAGATTGAAAAAATGTTAGATCATGGTATCATCAAACCTTCTACTAGTCCATGGTCCAGCCCTCTCTGGGTTGTCCCCAAAAAATCAGATTCATCTGGAGAAAAGAAATGGCGCATCGTAATAGATTATAGAAGATTAAATGAAAAAACAGTAGGTGACGCTTACCCTTTGCCAAACATCGAGGATATTCTTGATCAATTAGGACATGCACAATATTTTAGTATTTTAGATCTATCTAATGGATTTCATCAGATCCCGTTACATCCCAACGATAGTCAAAAAACAGCATTTTCTACACCCAATGGGCATTACGAGTTCACTAGAATGCCTTTCGGTCTCAAGAATGCTCCGGCCCATTTTCAGAGGGTCATGAACAACGTTTTAACCGGATTAACCAGTAAACAATGTTTTGTATATATCGATGATTTCGTTATTTATGGATCCAATTTAAAAGACCATAATCGCAAACTGATGAATGTTTTCCTGAGACTTCGAGAAAATAACCTGAAACTGCAACCAAGCAAATGCGAATTTTTGAAAAAGTCATGCGAATATTTAGGTCACTTAATTTCTGATAAAGGCGTGCAACCCAATCCTAAAAAAGTAGAATGTCTCAAAAAAATGTCAAAACCGCGTAATCAAAAAGAAATCAAAATGTTCCTAGGCATGGTTGGATACTATAGAAAATTTATTTCAAACTTCGCTACATTAGCTAAACCTCTATCTCAGTTACTAAAAAAGAACGTGCCATTCGTCTGGACGGGAGAACAGGAAAAATCGTTCGAAACATTAATAGAAAAGTTAACCTGTAAACCTGTTCTGCAATATCCTGATTTTTCGAAGCAATTCATTCTTACAACTGATGCATCAAATGTCGGCATAGGCGGAGTATTATCTCAATTTATCAATGGTCAGGATCTTCCAATCGCCTATTATTCACGAACTTTAAACGATTCAGAACGCAATTATTCGACAACGGAAAAGGAGCTCTTAGCAATAGTCAACTCAGCAGAACACTTTCGACCTTATTTATTCGGCAAGGAATTTGTTATTTATACGGATCATCGACCACTACAGTGGCTTTTCAATTGCAAAAACCCATCGTCAAAATTAGTTAGATGGCGACTTAGATTAGAGGAATATCAGTATACGATAAAACATAAGCCAGGAATTGCCAACGCAAATGCAGACGGTCTCTCTCGTCTCGTTACACAAAAATTAATAAATATGAACACGACTCAAGTCCCATCCTACAATGAGTTTATCAAATGCCACTATACAAATCAAAATCCCGTATCTTATGAAACACAGAAAGGAACCTTAGAATCACTCACTGATCCTATAGTAACATTTTGGTCTCAAGATCTCGACGAAAGTAACCAATATTTAAACTATATACAATCAAAATTTAGTATCGAAAACCTCAAACCAGAACTAAATGGGTTGTCTAAAGTCCAAAATAACAAACAAACTTTCTATATTTTATATCCTCTAACTTCACGTTTTGATAGATTAGAATACAAAAATATATTTGACTGCCTTTTGCAACTAAAATCATTAATAAAAACACAAAAATTTATCATTATTACCCCTGATCTTAAAAGATATAGCAATATTAAGTCAGAACAGCTAAATGAAATGCTAAACTTTCTATTTCCTAATAACGAAATCAAACTATTTCATTCTGAAAGAATTAAGCCACACACTTCAGAAGAAATACAACAAATTCTAAAAGAAAATCATGGTAGTAAGTTATCCGGTCACTATGGTTTCAATAGAACATACGCAAAAATTAAGGAGCAATACTATTGGTCATCTATAAAATCAGATATAAGAAAATATATTCAATCGTGTCACTCATGTCAAATGAACAAGACAAATTTCAAGCCTGTAAAACAACCTATGGAAATAACTACGACAGCTGAAAAACCCTTTGAGAAATTAGCCCTAGATATTGTTGGACCACTGCCACTTACCGAGAACGGGAACAGATTCATTCTCACTGCACAAGATGATTTAACAAAATATTGCTTTGCTAGAGCCATCCCTAATCACGAATCCTCCACTATTGCAAAATCATTAATCGATATATTTACTCAATTTGGAATACCTAATAGTTTCTTAACAGATCAAGGTCCAGATTTTATGTCTGAATTAATAAAAGACCTAGGAAATCTACTAAAAACTAAACACATCTGTGCTAGCCCATATCATCCCCAGACCAATGGAAGTTTAGAAAGGTATCATTTAACGCTAAAGGATTATTTAAAGCATTACATAAAAGCTAGCCAAACAGACTGGGACGAATACATCCAATTTGCAACCTTTAGTTATAATACCTCGACTCACAGATCCACTAATCTAACACCTTATGAACTTCTCTTCGGACGAAAAGCATACCTACCCTCTTCTATATTGAAAGAACCAGAATTTCATTACACGTATGATGACTACGTTCGTTCATTACAACATAGATTAAATGTTTCTTTCAAAATTGCAAGAGAAAATGTAATTAATTCAAAAAATAAAAGTAAGGACCATTACGATAAGAAAATTAATCCAAAAACATTCAAAGTCAACGATCTCGTATGTATCTACGAAAAACGAACCAAAGTAGGCTTCAATAAAAAATTGTCACCCAATTTCAAAGGTCCATTTAAAGTCACACGAACATACCCTAACAATACAGTAGAACTTCAAATCGGAAAAAGAAGGTCTACCTATCACACTAATCTCCTTAAACACTATATTTCAGATGAATCCGGCAATGCTGCTGCTACTCCTTCTAATTCCTAATGCGATAACCGAGACTCCTTATTCCAATACACCCCTCACCGACAAGAGTGGAATTTT